>LR999964.1:18660000-20005000 GCA_905220375.1 Tachina fera | reverse complement strand
GTAAGTTCTGTGACACCACCTCCTCCAATGCTGCATGATATTTCATAACAATCGGACGGTTCGTTTATAAACCTCAGAATTATTTAAATTTTTTTTAACAAAATTCCCCACTGTATATCGGGTACTTTAGGTCCCATTAAGCACCAAGTGATCATGCAAGATCGTTGTACGAGAACTGCAAATGTACGTGATTGGCGATCATCTCTAATTTAAGTTGAACATAATAAAGATGTGTATGTTCACATTGGAAATGAAATCAATTGTTATGTTCTTTGATCATATTAAAATTAATCTTCCCACAATTTAGGTTTAATCCACAGCCACTACATGATTTCTGAATGGACCTCAGCAATAAGCTCTTATTGTCAAGCATTAAACACATTCACCACAGCAAGCTACCGACTTCAAAATATCATAGATAGAATATATTGATTTTGTAGTATTATATTGGCAACACTATGAGCAAATAAACTGTCGCCAACAAAAATAGTATTAATGCCGAGTACACTATTTAATTTCTGAAGTTTATGTTAAGTTTTGGGCTTTGGTGTGTTCCGACATATTTAGTAAAATTTTATGGCCAAAATTTCTCTAGCGCTTTTCATACCTCCATACCAAAAATTACCGCTACGTGGTAAAGTAATAGGGAAGAAGGTTAATATGTTGCAAAAAAATATTTGCTGTAATCAGCACAATCATAAACAAAAATTCCGCACGAATTTGCCTATTTTCCCCTTTCTCCTATTATGAATTTGTTTTTCCCTTTTTTTATTAAAGCAGGAATAAACAATATCCTGGGAAAAAATACGCATTATGAACACAGTTGAACTTCCTTTTCCCTTGCAAAACAGAAGGGAGTTTATATAAAAACATATTTAATACTCCATTAAAACAAAATTTATATACATAAACTTGTATTTTATACTTCTTTTATGTGGAATAACACAAATAATATGCCTAAATAAATCATTTATAAACTTAATGATTAAACAGAATTCCGGCCTAAACACATTTCCCATACAATTTGACACAAAAAACCAGCCGCAGAAAGCAGTCGTGAGATAGAATCTATTTTATTTTGAGAACGTTTTTTCTTATTCTCTCACATATCAATACTGATTCTCACAAAAATGTTACCATACTTTCAATAAATTTCATATATTTTGTAAACAAAACTACAAAGAAAATTAAGCACAAAAGAAAATAAAACAAAAATCAGAGAGCATTTGAAGTTACTGCCGTCGATTTTATTATGGGCTTTATTAATTTGTCAGCGATTTTCCTGAAGTTGCAGACTTTATTCTGTTTCATCATTTACTTTTACATATTTTTTCAAGTTGGTGAATTTTAATAATTTTATTTACTCTCTCTCTCTCTCTCTCTCTAAAAAAAAGGGGAGAAACAAAATGTCAACAAACACGCAAAACAACGAGCTTCGTAATAGGGTGATGCCACGTATAACTATTTTTTTTCTCAAGGAATTTATAATTGGAGAAATGTTTTCTCGAGAAAATTATTTTCCGTGAAAAATAAATTCCGAGGGAATATTCATGATTGGGCTGAATATTTTCTAGAAGGTTGCTGAACATATCCTATACCTCAGATATAAGGAACACACAGTTGCATATACCGATACGCTGCATGAAGAATCTAAGGGGGGGGGGATGTTAACTTTAACCCCACCGCTAAAACAAAATCTTTCAAATCGAGGACACAGATTAATATTTATATATTTTTTTTGTCTACTCTACCAGAATCCATGGTCAGAACTTCGAAACTTATTTTGGCTTCGTACTGTGCTATTAAACACAAAAAACACGAATATGACTGATCTGTTTTACGATGTCCACCGAAAACGTTGGATCGATTACTTTGTACATGGAAAACGAAAAAAATCTTATTTTATTGTTGTTTTCAATACAATTTGAATGATCGACTGATTTTAAACGACATCGTTTAATCAGTCAGTTAATCAATTACAAAAACTGCCTATTCAATTAATTTTGTTTTTGAAGTTCAACCCATAGCTTTAAGCAATAAAAAATAAAGCGAGTAAGTAATTAGGCAAGAATACTTATTTTTCAACTATTTAGCAAAAAATTATATTTCCTACAAAAACTTTTTGTAAAAAAAAGAACACACAGTGTAAACGCTCGATTAGTATCACAAGTAAATCTCCTTAGGCAAATACTTTAAGAGCGTGTTGCTTTATGTATGTGCAACAAACGACAATATGCAACAGCTTACACATGAACATAAGTATTTGAAATACTCAGCCATGTTTTTACAAGTGTAAAATACACATTGAAAATTTCAATTTGAAATACTCGCATTTCGCTAAGCACGCAGCCTTAAAGATCACTTTGGATGAATTTGAACATTGCATTTGATTATGGTAAATTATTGTTGTGGGTAGTTGCACTAGTTTCACACTAAATTGAACAATAAATAAAAAGATTATTGAACTCTTTAGATGTGTTTTATTATGTTTGCAGCAGCCAGAGCCTGCCTAGTCAACAAACACCGTTCGTCCAATGCGAGAAATAAATTTAGTTGAATGACAAAAAATAAGAAAAAAAAATAAGAAACATTTTACACAATTTATTTAATTAGAGAGGCAACTTGGAACTTTCAAGAAAACCTTCTATTTAAATAAATAAAATAGAGATTTTTTTTTCAAAAGTTGAATATCAACTTTTACTTATTTACATACACATGTAAGTGCAACATGGGATCGATCATTCAACATCCAAATCCTTAAAAAATAAGATGTTGCTCATGCAGGCAGTATGATAAAATGCATAAATTGCACCAAACACTAATTTTTTGGGGATTTAATGGTTTTTGGACAGAAGCTTGTGGATTGTCTTCAGTCCAAATGCAAGAATTTTGCTTGATTACGAACCCATTCCTGCTGAAATTAAATTCATTGAAGATCAAAATTTTGTATTAAAAATCAGAATCAATTTGCGCTTGTTGCTTGCTTGTTTAGCTTTAGATCATAAAATCTTTCATAGAGTGGATGCACACCCCGGCAAATAATGTTGGACTGGTACGTGGTCCAATCTACTCGTAGATGAAACAGACTGTTTACTTCATGGTCCCATGTAATGCACTCATGGATTATGTCGTTTTACTAGTAACACAAGCACGATAAGTGTTCGTGCTCAAACGATTATGATCGCTCTTCTTAGGCACTTACAAATTGTATATGAGTAGTCTATAACTTTTTTCTATTTGGGGTTGTTTGGGGGTGGTCCGATGTAATGCAAATTTGGACCATGTGGTCCATCCCAAGCACATTGCAATGTTAAATCGATCACGTTTTATCCATACATTTGGACTTGTTCTGGTCCTGTATGGACTAGTCTTTATATGCATGTATGTAGTAGTCGCATTATTTGCAGGGACGTGTCCCGAATCGATAAGAACGATCCCGAATTGATTGATGTGGGTTATCATGCATGTTTGACTGTACATCGGCTGTATCTTGTTCTTTTTTGTTCGAAAAAATTATTTTCCGTGAGAAATAAATTCCGAGGGAATATTCATGATTGGGTTGAGTACAATGCCCAGCTTAGGACTGCCAGGAATGGCTAGTGATAGGATAAACTGTGAACTGAGGTTCGACAGGAGATTTAATATCACAATTCCACCCACGGCAGTATGGGACGAAAACGGTTCTGTTGTGGATTCCAGAAGTTTACGTTGGTATACAGATGGATCCAAAACGGAGGATGGAGTTGATGTTGGTGTTGCCCATGGGCAAATGGCCTACGGTATTTCAGGCGGAAATACAGGCAATCACCAAATGTGTTGACATTAATTTAAATAGGGGAATTAGAGGTGCGCATATAGCTATCTTTTCGGATAATCAGGCAGCTCTTAAGTCTCTCCTTTCATGGGAATTCCGTTCCAGGCTAGTTTTAGAGTGCTTCGACTCATTACAGAAGGTATCCATACGGAACAAGGTTTTCATTTATTGGATACCCGGCCACAGCGTTCATCCAGGGAATGAGGAAGCTTATGAATTGGCCAAGAGAGCCTCTGCTGCTCCTTTTATGAGCCCATAGCCGTTTTGTGGCGCAAGTTGGTAGACTGTAATATCTGTGATTAAAGAAGATGTCACTTCGACCGCTAAAGAGATTTGGATGTCTTCTTCTGGCTTAAGGCAGGCCAAAGCTTTGATGCAGCCATTTATATATAATGTCATCCTGAACCTCAGCAGGAATAATTTACGGTTTGTTACTGGTTTTCTGTCTGGTTATTTTGGACTGAACTATCCTCTGTGGAAAAGTAACCAAGTTGGTTCACCTTTGTGTCGCTTGTGCTTGGAAGATGACGAGACGACGACACAAATTCTTTGTGAGTGTATCGTATTGTGTGACAGTATGGTAAAAATATTCATCAGGTCCCGCAGTGCCGATCTTTGGACCGGATCTTCCCCCTATTCTATGATTGGGCTGATTATGTTTTTTACATGGAAAATAATGACTCACAACGAAAAATATCGGAAATACCACTAGTACGCACTATTGCGATGTCACAAAATGCAATAATCTGTAGTCGGCATTTGTTAGTTTAGTTTTCGGACCGCCCTCGTATGTACATATCTATGTATGTATATTATGTGGAAAATTTTTTCCTACAGTCAACTGTAGACTGTGGTAATCAGACAACATTCTCCAGGGACCATTTAATTTTATAGTTTTAACAAGGAAATCATTTCAGTGCCCACAATGCACCCGTTATTAATTATCAAAAATTAAAATTAATTATACAAACATTTAAATTTATGGTTAATAATATTTTTTTTTATTAAAAAAATAAGTATAAATGCTCAAGCATTTATGTAAATCTTGAATTTAAAATTTATTTTTAGTCGTCTCGTAACCTAATTTCATCTTTCTTGCGAGTATCGCTTCTTTAATGCCAAGTTTTATCCCTCCCTCATTTCTGGCAAGAAAAATTTGTGGTAATAAAAACTACAATTATAAAACTGTACCAAATTTAAATTACATGCAATTTGCAACGCTTGAAAGTGTGTTTACACTGCACACACACACATACATACATACACAAATCTCCATCCTTAAACAGCAAACTCTGTTAATCCTGCAGTCGTTTATTTCATTTATTTTCATTGATCCATTTCAGTTGAACACAAGCGTACAGAAAGAAGAGCATTAATGAAGCGTGTTTGTTGTTGTTGTTGTTATTGTTTTCAACATTTTTAACTTAACAAAGTGATTGAAAGTACAGAAGTAATTTAAGCAATATTCCCCTCTTAATTCTTTTTTAAAAATAAGGCCTTTAATAAATATATTCAACAAACAATATTAAAACTAAAAAAAAACAAAATATTGCAATTGTTGCTAAAGATTATGCCGCAACATTTCACCCCCCGACGTTGACCAAACAAACAAATGTTACATACACTATTTCATACATTTAAAACTATGATGTAATGTGAAGAGAAATGAAGTTGAAAATAAAGGGAAACTTCGTTCGATGGACCATTAAATTTCCTACTCCAGAGGTTACAACAATTGCATGACAATATTTAATGTAATATTGTTTATTTATTGTAATTGTTACGATAAACGATCAGTGGTTATGGTGAATATGTATTTGAAAAGAAAATTTTTTGTACGAATAATTTAAAGTCGAATGTTTGAGGGGTTGAGTTGTTTGTTGGCTTTGCAAATAAGTATAGAAGAAGATGTCATCGCTTAGATTACAACATTTTGCACGGAGATAGAGCTAAAGCAGCCAGTTAATAAACAACCGCCGCAAACATGCTCTCAATGATTCTTAATAAAAATTGCAACGAAAATCGGTCAAACAACTGAACTGAACTCCAACAATTCTGTTGAGGGATTTCATTTCTTCAAGACGAGCCAAAACTAATCCCTTAACTTTAGGGTGGCCAGAGGAGCGAACTTTTGCTATATTTTTTAATATTTTGGATTACAAGAAGTTGTATTTCCCACATTTTCTTGGGCGATTAACTTAATACTTCCTTTGAGGTACGGGCCTAGGGCGTCATAACTTAAAGGGCGCCAAAATTTAAAGATAAAATAATATAAGTGCAATTAAAATTCGAAAATTTATTTGCTTTAAACGAATATTAAATTAATGAAAAATAAGATGGCCAAAAGATGGGGATAAATATATGTAAATTAAAAAGAAACATATATTCATATTGGTATCGACACCTAAAATCCAAAAAGGAGCGAAACACTTTATAAATCGTTAGCTAAAATGCAAAAAGGCGTAACTAACAAAAATATAATTTTACAGGAGAAGCAAAATAAATAAATAAGTTCAGTAAAGTGCGACTTTGACCCGCGCACGAAGGGTTCCGTACGGACACGAGATATGTAATTCAATACGAACTTTAGAAGCCTATATAAAATATAGTTTTGGAATTTTTTTTCGTTTTTGACGATTTTTTATTTTCGCGATTTTTTAATTTTGGTGATTATTTTTTTTGGCGATTTATTCGGTTTTTGGATTTTTTTTTTCATTTTGGCCATTTTTTTAGTTTTAAATTTCCTTTATTTCTTTATGGATTGGATTGGTACTACAAGGTGGCGCAAAAGTAATCCTCCTATCAGAAAATGCTATAAATTTTGCGATTGGCGCCTAATGTCAGTTCTGTTTTGACATTTGTGTAGTAAACACATGCGAAATACACGTTGATAAACAATGTTACGCTACACTGCTCCAGAATGCGGAATATTGGTGACTATTTATTTGACCAATAATCGGTCGGTGACTTTGGCACAACGTGAATTTCGTATTTTCTTCTTTCTTTCGTCCCACTTCTTTTTTTGAGGCTTTTTGAAGCCGCGGGTTTATGTCAACAAACCTCAGACTCTTGCAGCCAGTGTTGCCAGAATTTCTAAGGCTAAAATCTGCAAAATTTAAAAATTTTTCACAAAAAAATCTTCAAAATCTGCATTTTATTTTCAAAATCTTCTTTTTAAAACAACTTTTTTGATATATTATTAAAAAAATTTATATAAATATGGACGTACATGTGTAATATAAATATTTTTTCATTAATCCATATTCATAAAATTTAAACCCGGGTTAAAATGTATTTTATTTAAATTTAAAAAAAAAATTTAAATAATTTTCTATCACATGATATGATATATTTATGAATAGAAACATTTACGTCCCTTTTCACAATGTATGGTTAAGAGTTAACGTGAACTTTAACTGACAGTTCTTCATACAAAACTTGCCGTTAAAGTCCCTGTTATCTTTTAACCATACATTGTGAAAAGGTACGTTAATGTTCAGAGAATGTGCATTTCGTTTCTGCTTAAGAAACAGACTTCAACCAAAAATTTTTTGAAATAAGGCAAAAAAGCTTCATATGTTTATAGAACGACTATCAATGTGTTATTAAGAATTACGTACACAAACATAAAAGGTAATATTCACAAAAATTATTTTGGGTTACAAAACGTTTAACAAACAAATTTCCATAAAAAATTTGTTTTGTAAACCAAAACTATTTTTTATAAATACAGCAGAAAAAGCTTCAAGCTAAAATCTTAACAAGATAACATCTTCGATTTTGCGACATTGGTTGAAGTGTACTGATAAGTTTGACGGTTTTTTAACAGGCAAACATTACTTTGCAAAGTCTTGAGTTTATTAAAGAAAAAAGGATATAGAATAAGATCTATTTTCTCTTCTCTCCTACAAACTTTAGACTTTGCAAAGTAAACTTTTGTGTGGAAAACACATCTTTATTTAGGAGAAACGTAATGCAAATGCATTCTTCATACTTATGTGCAAACAATATAAAATGAATGAAAAAGAAATCGTATATATAAAAAATTATACAAAAAGTGATTTAATTTGTTACATAAATATCCAAAGGACTTCGAAGTTTTGTTTTATCCAAGTTCATTTGACTCAAAATTGATTGCCAAAGTTACTTCTTCTGTTGCTTTAATGCTGTCTTCTAAGTTCAAAAATTGTAACTCTCTAAACTGTGAGTCGTTCACACATAAAAGAAACAAAAAGTAGTAACAGTAATAGCAAAAATTTAAAAAAATTCACTATAATTGGAGTTGAAAAATCTGCGTTTTTATGCCAAAAATCTTCAAATCTGGATTTCGTCTTTTTGGAGGGTAAAAATCTGCAAAATCCAGATAAATCTGCATTTCTGGCAACCGTGCTTGCAGCTCTTAAATACAATATCCGTCAAGAATGTGAGGACCTATCGCCGGAAGTTTTGCCCAAAGTGATAATGCCATAAAAAGGGCTCAAATGACAATCAACTGTGACGGCGGCCATTTACATGACATCATATTCTCGACTTGATGTAAAAAAAATTAAAAGACCAAATAAAAATAATCCACAAGAAGAATCAAAGTTTTTAATTTTTTTTTAAATTACAGCCAAGTAACATCGGAAGGTTATTTTTGCGCCACCCTGTATAATCAATTCCCTCATGTTCTAACTTCCCAAGGCAAATTTTTCCTCAACGCTCATGGTCACCTTAGAGCATCTTCATTTTAAGGAGTTCAATAAGTAGCGCGAAGTCTTTGCAATTTTAGCATTTGCAAGATAAAAGAAACAGTAAAAAAGACGATAACAACGTTATGTGTATATCCTTATGAGCCCTTCCTTCCTGACTACACCCTTTTCACCATTGTCTCTTTCTTCAGCCATCAATGATAGTTGGCAATAAAATGGCTCATGGGAAACTAGGCCGACAAAACACAGAGTGAAGAGAGTCGTTTACTGATTGAAGGAGTGTTTGTGTGTGTGTGTGTGTTTGGCTGTGTGTGTGTCTAAATGTGTTTGTGTTTATACAAGAGTTTATATTACAAAAACTGAAACCCTGTAGTTTATGAGACGTTAAGTATACTTAAAGGACATTTTTGTTTACTCCACTTGTAATGTGACTAATTGATTTGTTTTATCAGGCATTACAACAGCCCCATCTTAATTACAAAGAGACGGTCCTTTAAAAGTTCTTAATTATTTAATGCAGCATACTTATATATAAATGCGACATCTTTTGTCCTAAAATCTCAGGCCATAACGTATCTACCATTGAAATTTGTCAAGTGTTTATGGTAATTTGAGCTATTCCATTTCCTTGCTTCAAAATTCATTAATTAAAGGTTAACAAAATGGAAAATCGCATGACCAATAATTAGATTGTTTTGGTTGCGTTGCAGTATGTGATATTTTCTTTATTTTATTGTATTATTTTTTTGCTGAAACGAACACCATTTACTGTTTATACGCTATAATATGTCGGAGCACTAAAAACTGCGTTTACCCCTTAAATATGTGAATAAGTACTGATAACCGAGTCCCCATCCACTGCTATTTTTTTAATTTTTTTTTTTGCTTTTGGTGATTTTTTTGCATTTTACCGATTTATTATATTTTTCTTAATATTTTTCAGTTAATCGATTTTTTCATTTTGGCGATTTTTTTACTTTTGGTGATATTTTTGCATTTTAGCGATTTATTATATTTTTCTTAATATTTTTCATGTAAACGCTTTTTTAATTTTGGTAATTTTTCGTTTTGGCGTTTTTTTCGATTTTTGCCCATTTTTTATTAATGATTTTTTTTGGAATTGGCGTTTTTTTCGTTTTGCTGATTTTTTGAAATTTGTTTATTTTACAACACGTTTAGCGTTTTTTTACTTATGGAGATTTTTTCGATTTTTTGTTTGAGTTCTTGCGACCAAGTAAAGGTGATTTTTTTTTGCATTTTAGCGTTTTGTTTTATTCCTGGTGATATTTTTCATGTAATCGCTTTTTTCATTTTGGCGATTTTTTCAACTTTTGACGATTTTTTTACTTTGGGTTATTCTTTTTTGCATTTTAACGATTAATTATATTTTAATTAATATTTTTCATAAGCGTTTTTTTCATTTTGGCGATTTTTCGTTTTTGCCGATTTTTTTAGTAATGACTTTTTTAGTTTTGGCGTTTTTTAGTGATTTTTTTCGGTTTTTGAAATTTATTTTTTTTTTACAACACGTATTTTAAGTTTTAGTGTTTTTTTACTTATGGCGATTTTCTTAGCGTTTTATTTTTGATGCTATTTTTCATGTAAACGCTTTTTTCATTCTGGCGTTTTTTTATATTTTTGGCGATTTTTTACCTTTGGTGATATTTTTGCATTTTAGCGATTTATTATATTTTTCTCAATATTTATCATGTAAGCGCTTTTTCATTTTGGCAATTTTTTAGTTTTGGCAATTTTTTGTTTTCGCGATTTTTGGTTTTTTTATAGTATTTTGGCGTCCCTTAGTTTTGGTGATTTTTTTTGGCATTGTAGCGATTTATTTTAGTTTTTGTGATATTTTTCACTTGAGCGCTTTTTTAATTTTAGCGATTTTTCGTTTTGTCGATTTGTTTAATTTTTGGGATTTTTTAGCTTTAGCGTTTTTGCACCTTACAGTTTTCGGGACACAGTAAGTTGTCAAATTTAGATTTTCTAATGGAATACGCTTTAGTTTTAATTTTTGTTTTAAATTTCAGTGTTAATAAGTGTAGTCTGCTTAAAAATACAGTAGCTTTCAGCAGTTGAAGTGTCTATATATATATAATTGTCGGTGTATTACATTAAAATTTCAATATTTTTTGTTGCTCGCTTTAATTTTTAACCTTTAATTAATTTAATTTTAACCTTTAATTTTTAATTGTCAAATATTTGTGGTTGTAGTCGCTAAAGTTTTACATATTCTGTGAAAATTTCAGTTCTGTAGCTCTTACGATTCCCGAGAAAACATCATATAGCAGACAGACAGACGGAGAGACGCGCGGGCATCATAACGAAAGCAAAAGCAATAGCGGTTCTTTTCACCTTTGGTGGTGTACGGAACCCTAAGAACTAAATGAATTTGGGTTTGTTTTACTACTTATTTTACTTCCACCGCTAGCGAATAGCTGTAAAGTATTTTTTTTAAATTGATTATAGCGATATGATTATCGTAACAAAAGCTACAGATATCGCACTAGTGATATTGATACATTTAGTAATATTTGAGGATTTGGAAATTATCTCTCAAAGCAGCAAGTTCTTGGGATGTCAAAAATTTCACTAAAAAATTTGTGTTGAAATTTGAGAGACATTGAAATTACAGGCTGCGAAAACTATCACCTGCTGGACCTGGTCGAGATCACCTGGTATGAATTCGCCTTGTTATTAGTTTTGTTTTTGCATAGATGAAAGATTTTTCAAAGTAGAAAAATTCGTCGTTTTTGTCGACTCCTATTAACTGACTTCGATTCCCTTATCTAGCAAAATTTTCTTCCGATTGTGAATGACTTAAAGGGTAGAGGAGCATCAACAACAACTCAAATATTTTGTGCAATTTTTGTCATTGATGCGATTGTCAATGAAATGCTTCGCCGGTCCTTGTATATGAACTTGGCAGCCGGAAATAGTAAATGTCAAACAGATTCATTTTATCCGTTAAAATTATTTTAAAAAAAGAGTAGAAGGCAAGAAATACATACATTTATTATTAGAGAAATATTAAAATGGAAAAATTTATAAAATGTGGAAAATGTAATAATACTTGTTTGCAAACTTCTTAATACTCGTATCACCAGCCTGTAGTTTAAACATTGGTAAGTAATGACTTAGCAATCAAGGAAAAATAATCCATCTATATGTAAATGTTGACTAGAAGCGATTTATGAAAGGTAGACGAACTGCAGGAATATATAGCAATATCTTAACAATTAAATAATTGCTAAGAATGGCCAATGGGCGGTCATTGGCCAAAGGGTAAGAAGCAACATGATTGTTAAAACGGGGTATGGAGACTTGTTTTTTTTTTGTAAATAAAAGACAATTATTTGTAGCAGCACTCCTCAAATAATGTTTGGTATCACAGTCATTAACTCTCCCTGATTTTTTTGTTTATAATTTATACGCATTATTCAGCAGGATATTTATGTTCACTTCATTACACCTCTTTTTAGCATATCAAAATCCTTAAATTTTTCTTTTTAATTTTTTGCTTACACTCCGAATACACATGCACATTAATAATAACTATAGAATTGCACTAAATCGATTATTTCGTTCAACATCATTGAATTTGAATAAATTTCAGTTTCTGGTTGAAGTCATTGATTAAACCACCCAATCGCAAATGCAAATATGAATTTAAACTCACCTCACAAACACAAATGCACACACACACATCCATACATCCATACATACAAGCAGGTATACAAACCAAGCAAACATTTTTTAGTGTGTCTCGGATAAAAATTAGTGGTACATCTGAATTTTTTTGGTAAAAGTAATTTTGCGGAAAAACTATGTTATATGAAAAGAAGGCATAGTTTTAAAACTATTAAGTTCCTTGTAATCAAGACAGTTTTTAGGGTTCCGTACACCAAAGGTGAAAAGGAACCCTATTGTTTTCGCTATGCTCTCCGTCTGTCCGTAACAGGCTATTTTACCGAGAAACGTAAGAGCTACGGACTTGCAATTTGGACAGAGCTTGTAGAAATTCGACCGCTACAACTACAAATAGATGAGAGATAAAAATTAAAGGGTGTTGCAAAATAAGCAACGAAAAATTTTAAAATCCCATGTAATATATATGTACATACATACAATTATATATAGACACTTGAAATTTCCAAAGTTAGTGTATTTTTACACAGACTACAACAATTAACATTAAATTTAAAAAAAAAAATTAAAGGGTATTCTCACAGTTAATGTAGTTTTGATAACTTGCTGTATCTTGGAAACCGTGAGAGGCAAACTGTTGAAATTTTACAAATCGGTAAAACTAAATAAATCCGAAAATAATAAAAGCGCGAAACCAAAAAAAAGTCACCAAACAAAAAAAATCGCCAAAACAAAAAAAGGACCAATTAAAAAAAAACTTGCACTGAAATAAATTGCAAAAATTAAAAAAATTTTTTAAATGAAAAAAAAAACAATAAAAACCTTAAAAAATCGCTACAACGACAAAAAAGCACCAAAACTGAAAAAAGCACCAAATTATAAAAAAAAATCTTCAAAACGAAAAAAGAATAGACAAAATAAAAAAAACGCAAAATACATAAAAAATCGCTTAAACGGGAAAAAAAAGCACTAAAACTACAAAACACCATATTAAAAAAAACGCTAAAAACCTTAAAAAATCGCTAAAACGAGAAAAAAGCACCAAAACTGAAAAAAGCACCAAATTAAAAAAAAAAAAACAAAAAATAACTTCAAAACGAAAAAAAATCACCAAATTGTTAAAAATCTAGCACTAAAATAAATCTCCAAAATGAAAAAAAATCGCTAGAAGAAAAAATATCACCAAAATGAAAAAAAAATCTCCAGTATAAAAAAACGCCAAAAACCTTAAAAAATTGATAAAACGAGAAAAAAGCACCAAATTAAAAAAAAATCTATCACTAAAATAAATTGCAAAAATTTAAAAAATCGCTAAAATAAAAAAAGCCAAAAAGCCTAAAAAAATCGCTAAAACTAGAAAAAAGCAACTAAACTGAAAAACATCAAATTAAAAAAAAAACGCAAAAAACCTAAGAAAATCGCTAAAACGAAAAAAAGCACCAAAACAAAAAAAAGCAGCAAATTAAAAAAATCCAAAACCCGAAAAAGATCACAAAAACGAAAAAAAACACCAAATTGGAAAACTTACAACTTTTATTTTTTAAGATACGAGGTTGACAAAGTAACGCATCTACATACATTCAACTTATTTATAGTAATAGGTTGACAAAGTAACGCATCTACATACATTCAACTTATTGCTATAATCAACAAAAAAAAACTATACTATATAAACGCACTTTGGTAAAGGGTATATAAGGTTCGGCACAGCCGAATATAGCACTCTTACTTGTTTTGTTTATCATTATGTGCAAAACCCACGATGCACAGTGGCTGAAAATCGTTTTTCATTGGCCAAAAGTCTAATTTTTTTTTGTCACCGATTTTTAAAATTTTTACGCCTTTTTGTAGCTAATATATCCAGATTAAGGTAGCCAAAAACTTAGGTTAAACTATTGATAATTGTGGGCGTGGCATGCTGTCAAACTCAACCGTTTTTTTAATTTCAGAAAAAGGTGTTTTTCTTTTGTTTTTTATCAAAAATAAATGGTAACTACTCGCAAGCTATCATCGATAACGGCCTGCGGTCTTTTTTATAATGTTGGTAGGACTATAGTCTTTAGTTGTTGTAAGTGGTCACAGCTCTAGCGTTTAATATTACGGGCGTTATGAAATATTTATGAAACTACTATATTTTTCTCAAATTTAAATTTTAGTGGAATAGAACTTCTAGGGAACAAAAGGGAACAAGAAACGTATACCACCAGGAGAAAGGTGAAAGTGTCCTCTTTAACGCTATATATACTTTTGCACCCGTGACGACCCGTGGGTAGAACACTTTTTTCATTTTAATGAAATTACTCTAAAAAAAATTCAAATTAATTTAAACAGCCCTATAAGTACTCGTATACAATAGTGTCTTAAATTTTCACTTTTTTGCCTAAAAGTTTGTTTTTTTTTACTTTAGACTACGTAAAACGAAAAAAATTAAATATAATACCTGCGAAAGGGTTTAATGGCTTTGTTTTGATCAGCAAAAAATAAGTCATAAAATTATCACAATAGGTTCTACAGTAAACATATGATCTCTTTCTGAATTTACCTGTTATCAAATGTTAGGGTCAACCAAAGTCATAAACATTTTTATAACAATAATGGCGACATTAAACCACTAAAGATAAAAAACAACCCCATATTGGCGAGATAATAATCAGTTTTACCTGATATTAAGGTCTGAATAACATGTGCAGTTTTGTTCAATTTAAGCACTACCTGCTATGAAATTGAAGATCAATGTGTGAATAACATGTATCTAAAAATGTATAAAACTACGGATTCCATAAGGGATTACTCAGTAATAAGTTAATCCTTTAATTGTACGGATAAAATATAACAAATAAAAATATTCAGATAAATATGGAGAGCTTCAGTTATAAAGAACTGGCCGAAGAGTATTTTAGAAACAAAAACCTGGAAGATGTTCTTAGTTACGTTAAAATAAAATTAAACTTAAATTCGTGTAGCACCGAAATGCAAGAGCAATTATCTAATTTCGTCAAAGCACTAAAAAACGCTACAAAGAAGTTAGCTACAGTAAACAAAACTTTTATATAAAAAGTGCAAACTGGTTAGAAGGCCAACTTACTGTCGCTGCAGAAACAGCAAAGCAAGATAAGGCTGGAAGACCACGCAAATCATTAATGGGCAACTGCAGTGATAGATCTAAGAGGCGGAAACTTAAAGATTTTAACGATGCAATTGGTTGTACAAATATAAAAGAATCTTTCCTACAGCAATTACGATCACAGAACCAATTATCAAAAGTGGATATCATTGAAAAAGTTGTTAAAGCTAGTCCAGTGAGAACAAAACGGATTCTTAAAAGTATACCAACTCCGAGTGATGCAATACAGTACACAAAAGAGGAGGCATTAGCATTATTTCTGGATTTGAAATTAACAAAACAGCAATATATTAAGCTCAGACTGCGTGCGATTGAAAAAGGGTCAAATATGTATCCAGCATATCATTACATAACCGCTGCTAAAATAGACTGTTTGCCATCAAAGGACACTATTACAATCACACCAATTTCGGCAGAGGTACAACTACAATCTCTACTTGATCACACAGCCGAACGCTTGCTACAATCAATAACAGGAAATGAGTTAAAGAAATATGGAAACACAAAGTTAATTCTTTTTTGTAAATGGGGATGTGATGGTTCCTCGGGACAAAAACAATACAAACAAGCTGTATGTGAAAATATTTCGGACTCAGATATGTTCATGGTATCATTTGTACCATTGCGATTGAAAAAGATTTTGGAAGATTCAGAGCCTTCGACTAGTACAACGCAAACAATGGATATTTGGAAAAATGAGACACCATCTTCTACGAAATACTGCAGGCCAATTAAATTTGAATTCAAAAAAGAAACTCATGATGCCATTAACAAAGAAGTTAGTGATATCAAGGCCCAAATTGCAACACTACAGCCATTACAATTACAGTTAGATGGGCAGCAAACTGAAGTAAGCTACCAATTAGTGCTGACAATGATAGATGGAAAAGTAGGTCAGGCTTTGACTAACACGAAGGCTGCATCCAGCTGCATTATATGCCAAGCAACATCAACCCAATTAAACCAAGTCCCGACAAAATCATTAGATAATACCGATGCATATGAATTTGGATTATCACCACTACATGCAAGAATACGACTTATGGAACACATACTAAAAATCAGTTATGATTTGGATTTCGGGTCTTCAGGATCAATAAGAAACAACGAAACCAACAAAGAGTTAAGAAGTTCAAAAAAGAAACATGTTCAAGATGAATATCGCAAATTAGGATTGATTATAGATCAGCCAAAACAAGGGTCAGGCAATACAAATGATGGCAATACCGCAAGAAGATTCTTTTCAGATCCAGAAACAGCATCTGAAATAACAGGAGTGGATTTAAACCTTATTTTCAGGTTTAAAATAATCCTAGAAGTACTTGCGTGCAATGAAGAAATTGACTCTAGAAAATTTGGAGATTATGCTAAGGAAACTGCAAAAATATATACAACCAACTACCCATGGAGAAATATGTCTGCAACAGTTCATAAAATCCTTTATCATGGAGAAGATATCATTAAATATCATTTGGTGCCACTTGGAGATCTATCAGAGGAGGCTCAGGAAAAAAGAAACAAGGATTACAGATTTTATAGAGAGCACAATACTAGAAAAATTTCACGAAATTCAACAAATGAAGATCTATTTAATATATTATTGGCAACGTCAGATCCGTTCATCTCCAGTATTCGAAATCAATGGAAAGTGGAACATCGGGATTTAGATGAAGAAGCCAAAAAACTACTAAAGAACAGAAATAGCACAGAACAAAATATGGAATATTTACAATCAATATTTGAGTCAAATGAATAATAATCATAATTGCCTTTCATTGTTATTTAAGGTACGAAAAGCATACTATTAGTAAAAAATAATAATAAACAGAACCTACCATTGTTACAAATGCTATTAAAATTTATTGCAGTTTTTATTTTTAATATGTTTTTTAAAATGATCAAATTTGACAGCAAAAAATAATAAATTTTTCTGTAGTAATAGCAATATTTTTAGATAATATTATTAAAGTTTTTTTTTAAGTGTAACTATTCTTTGAGTGTAAACAAAATTGCAAATTAGACAGCAAAAAATTTTTAATTTTTCTGTAATAATAGCAAAATCGTTGATTTTACTATTTTTTTTTAGTGTAAAATTTTTTTTGAGTGTAACATTAAATAAATTCCATTATTACAAAACATATTTATAATTATTACTAATTTCCATATATTAAATTTTTTAATAAATAAAAAAATAATAAACCCATATTTCACTCTAAAAGTTAAAAAAATTCAAAAGTTCAACTTTGAGCTAGAATTCCTTAAAAAGTCCTCAATCAATTTTAATGTAATTAAAACTGAGTCAAACTGAACTAAATATCTATCCACTAAAATAAAAATTACTTCAATATTTTGATCAGTTCAAAAGTTACAGAATTTTGGCCAATGAAAAACGATTTTCAGCCACTGTGCGATGTCAAGAACGTTCGACTTGTCGCACACTTACATTCAAAACAAAATCAAATTTTTATAATCTGTTGTTGTTTCAAATGTAAGTGTGCGGCAAGTCGAACTTTTTCGATATCGTGGGTCAGGCCTATATTACTTCAGTTCTAATCTGCACACCTTTAAGAAAACACCCTATACTCCATTAGAGTAAGCAAAATATTTCTCTAAGTCAAGAATGCAAGAGTATTTTAGACAAATGCATGCACATTTTGTTGTTTCTTTATATGTTTTCTAGACCATCCGCCTAGAAGAGGCTTTCACGAAACTTCTATGACGTTTTCAAATGTTTACAATGATTACTGCACTCATTCGCTAACTCACACACATAGAGCACTTCCCCACTGTGCATGTACATACTTACATATTTAAAAATTGGAGCGCGTTTCCGTTTAAAACTTTAGAGATTTTCTTTTGTTGCATTATAAATCTTTTGTGCAAGAGTTGAGAAAACTTCATAAATTTATTGGGAATTGTGTGTTTAATAAATAAACACACTTTTATTTATGAGCACAAATTTAGGTCTACACTGTAGACTCTACAGGTAAGAAATATTGTATTGCAATATTTCAAATAATACATAATACATTTTTAAATGGCTGCGTTAAGAAAACAATTTACAACTTAATGATTTTTTTTTTTGAATTTTGTGTAAAGAATTTCCATATTTAAGGCAATAAAATTATTTTTAAATATCTATAAATACATATGTATGTATGTAGCAGATATAATAGAAAAAAAAAATAGAAATGGAAATATAAATATTCAGGTTTGTGACCGGCACTGCTGCACGAGAATAAAGGGAGCCCTATTATTAATTACAAGTACATACTCCACCTTATCGTGTTTGAATTATTTCGACTACGACTATGACGTTTTTAAAGAACACCGAGAAAATTTTTTCTCTAATCTAGGGCCAAAGTGTCGTAGTCAAAGTCGTAATACGCCAACCACGATAAGGCCCACTATAATTCTTTATGTCAAATTGATTCCTCTACTTTTCTAGGACTTTAAAAATTACATCGAATACACTTTGGGGTTGAGCTTAACCGGAAGTTCCAGCGATGGCCTGGCAAGGGCGGATATAAAGGGTAATGAGGATCATTACAACCCTGTGCTGGTCGAATATTGCTATCTATTCTTCTTAAGCTCGTTTTTTTTTTAATTGTTGCCTAGTAACTCGGTACATATTGGACCGATTGTAAAACTTCTATTTTTTGTGTGAGAGGGTAAAGCTTATATTTGGTGCCATTGTAAAAACTGTGGGGCGGGGACACACACGCTAATTTTTTATCATATTTTACTTCTTCGATGGAGTACGAAACTTACCCGACACGTGGGGCTCTCGTAGCAACACAATCTCGAAGTTAAAATATATGGGCGGAACCACGCCCACTAACATTTAATATTATATTTCACATACTTATATCTGATCGATTTTTACCAAACTCAGCACACACCCTGCGCTCAAAAACAGACACATTGTTGCATTCGAAAAAGTGGGCGGGGCCAGACCTATTGAATTTTAATATTATATTTCGCGTGCTTGTACTTAACCAATTCTTATGCAATTTGGCACACACTTTCAACTCCTAAAAAGATACAATGTTACATTGAAAAAAGTGGGCGGTAGCACGCCCATTAAAATTTAATATTATATTTCACGTGCTTCTACTTTATAGATTTCTACGCAACTTGGCACGCACCTTGAGCTCTGAAAAATACTTAATCTTGTTTTAAAAGAAGCGGGCGGGGCTATTCCCATGAAAGGTTAGTTTTAAATTACATATATACACACACTTCTACTTATCAGATTCCCATTTAGTTGGCAAAGAGTTTCGACTCTTAGAATCACATAATTTGT
Source organism: Tachina fera (assembly GCA_905220375.1). Taxonomy (NCBI): domain Eukaryota; kingdom Metazoa; phylum Arthropoda; class Insecta; order Diptera; family Tachinidae; genus Tachina; species Tachina fera. Next base: position 19,985,414 of record LR999964.1, on the reverse strand, counting down.
GCTTAAAGAAATGGTCGGCGCCATGCCCATTAAATATTAATATTATATTTCACGTGCTTCTACCTGTCGCATTTTATAAAACTTGGCACACACCATGAGCTCTGAAAGTGACGGGATATTGAATTTAGAAAAGTGGGCGGACACTAACTAGTATTTATAAAATTGCCTAAAATATGAAATTTGCACTAACTAAAAAAATCAGTAAAATAAAATATTGGCGTCTGTATGTGTTGTCTATAACAACATTCGAAGTTGGTGACCCTTTCAAAATGGGAACAAAATATACACCTCAACGGAGATTTGACCTATTAAAATATTTCCCACAAATATTAAAGTCTCTGAAGAAGCACAAGCACAACTGGATTTACCGTTCAAAGGAAATTAAACCTTAACTCTAAACCGGACACACACACACATACACACACAAAATATGTCACCAATTACATGACAAACTTAACTAACTAAGGGATTATTATTGAAGGAGATAAAAAAAGAAATAAGTAACACAACAAGCTAAAACACACATCACATGAAATTGCATAAGACTAAATAAATATGTAAAGGATATAATCGCACAAAGAAAAGGAAACGCAGAACTGATAATAAACATGCATTATTGCAATACTTTATACATACGAGTACATATGTACATATATATGTATGCATGTGTGTATATACAACCTGTTAGACAGGCATTACCAACCCAAACACCAAACAAACCATTTGATTATTTCCCAAAAGATAAACCTTAAACAGAAACATGTACATACACACATACATATGTACATACACACATATGCTTTTGACATTGTCTTCTAGTTAACAATGTAATTGTTGTTGGTTTTTCTAATTACACACACATGAACAGGATTATTATTATAAACAGACCCACCTGCAAACGCACGTTAGTTACGCCTTTTAGACATTCCAATGTCAATTAAAAAAAAAGTGATTTTTGTTTCAGTTGACATGACATGAGTCATGTCAACTGAGTGACTGACATACACGTAATTCACAGGAAGGTCATATTTGAACGAATGGATGCATGAACAAATAAATAAATGACTGACTGACTCAAAAACATTAACACCAAGTGCTAAAAGAATCTTCAGCTACTGATCCTGTGTAGCTTGAGTTTATTTAACTGTAGTGCTTATAAATAATTTACAAAATATATATATATACATATGTAGGTATTTTTAGACCATGAAGGTTTTTTTTTAATATTTATTAATAAAAACAGAAACGTAAAAAAATTTTTATAAAAATTTAGAATAGAAACTTAACAAAAATGTGTATACAAATTCAGCATAGAATAAAAAAATTCTAAATATTACATTCATAAAGATATATTTGTCGATTCGACTATTATATTAGATATTAAAATAAGATTCATACAAAAAAATTAATGTTACCACCATATAGTGAAACATTGACATTTTTAAATTGTACCAAGTAATTGTACCATGATTTCTATCCGTGTCACAAGCAATTTTTATTAAAATTAACATTGCTCCTGAAGGTATGCTTTAAAATTGGGTTTAATGTATTTCTATGCAGATTTTAAGTTTCTCTATACTTTTTGTTCGTATTACACCAATACACTCATACGTAGCTCACACCGATTTGATAACGCTTTACGATCTTACTCAAAATTTGTGATTGTATTGTGAAAAAGATTCCTAGCGTATAGATGTTTACACATCAAAAAAAAACTTTGTAAAACTGCTTGTAAAAGCGTAATTTAAAAAAAAATTATGACGAGGTGTATTTGTATGAAATGTATTGGAATCAATGAAAAAGTTAGGGTCTTCCTACTTATATACGATAACACTTTTACTGTTTATACGATAACACTTTTACTGTTTGTCATCTTTCAACTCAAACACACTTCCAATGCAATCAATAAATATTATTTTATCTGCTATTACGATTCCGTTTTTTTTTATTTCTTCCATGTGGAAATAAATCGAATGAAATATCAAGGCTTTTCGTACGGACAATAAATCTAAATTATTTTCTTTTTTTTTTGCTTTCAATTTGTTACTTTTATTCGTTATTTAACAATAAGAAAAAAGTCGTTTTTCTTCTCTTCTCAATTGAAACTCTGCTTATGAATAAAAAAAATCTGTTTTAATACAGTGGTTGTCAAAACAATTTGAGCTGAGTTTTCACGAGAAAATCGCTTCACAATTTATTTGAAATTTCTTTCGCTAAGTCCTTATTTACACTATGCACGCCTTATTGCTAAGCTGATTTGTTTGTTGGAAAGAGAGACGAGGGGAACAGAACCGTTTCTATTATCCTCGTCTCTCTCTCTCCTAACAAACTAATCAGCTGAGCAATAAGACTTGTATAGTGTAAATTAGGACTAACAAAACGTGTCATAACCACCCAAAAAAAAACTTAAGCGACATAATTTTCGAAATTCAATTTTTTTTTTACCAAAATCGATTATTTGTGAGTGTAAATAGTCGAAGTCCAAGAAATGTGTGGCTTAAGCTATTTTAGCGGTTATGGCTCGAAATAAAGCTTGCAAAATTACCATGTTTACAAGAACAATCACTCAACAGCATTCGCTCCTTTATTGCTCCTTTATATAGCATCGCTAAAAAAAGTTAGTTTGGATGACAGTAAGTTTGAAGTTTTCAGTTAATAGTATAGTTTTTTTTACATACCTTAAAGATTTTTTAATTTAATTTTTAATAACAATTGTAATGTGTATTTGATAAATCGATTTATACTTTAACGAGCACAAATAAATGACTATCGTTTTAGCTAAAGTTTGTCTATCTGGCTGTCTTACTAACTATTTTGCCCACCACTGTTAGCATGACATCCTATTTTTATTACTATATAAATAGGGGAAATTTGTTATAGAATTACAAATTATTTATTTGTTTGAAAGCGTTAGCCCGTGCGTTGTTTTATATGTACATATTTGCTTGTATTGGAGTATGTACGAGTATGTGCTAAGAAAATCAAATCAAATTGAATTAAATAAAATTTTATGTTCCTTTGAATTTGTATGAAGGTTTAATGCACATATTTATAATATATAAAATTAAATACATACTTCATACACACCAGTGATCTGCAATGAATCGTTTTTTGCTATTCATACTGACTCGTGAAATTTTAAATAGAAATGCGTAGACATCGTTTACACTCAACTACTCTGATTTACGCAAGCAGTGTACAATACTACTATATATGGTTATTTTTCAATTCCTGCAAAAAAAAAAAAACAAAAAAAGAAGCAACAGAGAAACACATAAGCTCATAATGAGAACTTTAATGTTCGTATGCGAAGTTCATATTGCTAATCGTACTTATTTTGCATCGTCCACAGACATTGAGTTAAGAAGAGTCAACATCAACAACGTCATAAATGTTGCTAAGTATGAGTTCGATGCTCACTTCAAACTTTCGAGTGAATCTGATTCATAGACAACATTGCAATAAGTATGAGTGCGCATAAATGCAAGAAATTATAAGTCATAATTCTACTCTACATACTTTTCCACTACTCATTGCTGACCTCTGATGCATACAAATGTACATATAGTTACCTTAATATAAAAAAGGCACTAACTCATTTTTTTTAAATCGAGATTTTAAAATTTTTTTATATATTAGATGTTCTTCTATCGAAATATAAAAAAAACTCGAATTATAAAAAACAATGAGTTAGGGCCTTTCTATATTAAGGTAACGATATGTGCATATGTTTGTAATTTTTTTTTATATTTATTTGTAACTTTAGTTGATTGATGTTATATTGTACAATAAAACCAACAAACCCGCATATCGTCAAAAATATGTGTCTGTCGAGTGTGAGGAATCAAGAAGCAAAATATTTAAAAGCAAGATAATAAAAACTTGATATAAAAAACAACCAGTTGATTTTGTGGCGTTTTTATGGTCTAAGAAGGTGACAAAAAAAATGTTTAATGTTTTTAGAGGGCGGCATAGCTTTCATCAATAAAATAAAAAGTTGCAGGCATTAAATTTTTTTTTTAAATAAAACATTTGATTGAGAAGTCGCTGTATTCTGAATGAGAACTTATTCAGGGCAATTATGAGAGAAATTTCTCCTTTTCCAATTACAATTTTTGTTTTCCCTATTACCCTGCCTTTAGACGTGCAAGTACTTGCATGTAAGTTTTGTGTATGTATTATTAGCTAAAATTTCGCAAAAAGCCCGACTGTCTTGCAACTTGCATGTTTACTTTTTAGTGCAGAGTTGTCCATAACATTAAAAAGTTTAGATCGAAGGGAACCAGATAGTATTCAACTTTATTCGTATTTTTTCTATGATATTTATGTTGATTTATGAATTAGCTTTAAATGCACTTAAAATAAGTAAAAACTTCAATAATATTCCACTCCAATCCAGCTAATTTGTACTGAAGTATTAATAGGGCAACAGTGGTAACTAAATTTTCATTTACTTGTTACAAGTGGCATCAAGTCACTGTCTTGTAAAATTTCTTCAAAGTTGAGTTGGAAGTAGGGTGCAAGTGCCGAAAGTTTAGATATGTTAGTAAAAGAGTTTCAGTGTATTGAGTTCTTCGAACTTGCACTTGCACGTGTAAGCCCCAGGATACACCCATATTAAACACGGAAAGTTTACTTTGCAAAGTCAGAATTCAGCTGGAAGAAAGACAGTAAGAGATAGCTAGTATTCCTCCCTCTGTCTTTCACACAGCTGAATTAAGACTTTGCAAAGTAAACTTTGGGTATTACTTGCTATTTTTTTAAATTGTTGCCCGGCAAAAATTTCTCGCGGAATTTTGTTCATGATTGCTCTCATTCCATATTAAATAAATCAAATCGAGAACTCCCATAAATTTTACCCTTATAACTTAAAAATTTTGAAATGTAACTTCTTTGCTTCAATAGCGATTGTGATTTATTATTTACTTTTACTAATTAATTTTTTTTCACTACAAACAATTTGTCCCCTTTTATGAAAATATGCCATTTAAAGGGCCTTTAAAAGCAATAATGAGTAAATTGTCATGAAATTTAAATTTTTTTTTATTTAATAAATGCGCCTGCCTGCATATTAAAGATGGAATGGATGGATGGGAAATGTTTTTCTTTTTCAAAATAAGAAAATTGCAGCTCATTAAACAAGAACATTAACAACAATTAATTAATTATATTTAATTGGAAAATGCAGTAGAGCAACAATATAAAAGTCAATAAACTTTTGCAGAGCTTAGTAAAAAGCAAAGAAAGAAAGAAAGAAAAAAAAAATATACAACAATATAAAAATAGTTTTCTGTCTTTTGTATTTAAAAATAGATACATACATAATAACATTTATTTGATTGATACATAGTACATACATATGTACATAAATAGATATTTATGTACATAAGTATGTGCAAGTATTTGAAGAATTACATAATTACATATTTATCGCTTTGGGGCACTTTGAAATTTTTGATTAGAAAATGAATATAAAAAAAGAAGGTTTGTTACTCGACACCTGAATGCATTTCGTATAATAACTTAATTTGGGCAAAGAGCACACAAACAAAACCTTTTTTTTTTTGGTAAGAAACACATAAACGATCAAAGAATTTTAATTGAATGCCTCTGGTGCATTATTAAGCCACGACATTTGAAACTTTTGGTATCAATTTACCTGGAAATAATGCGTGAGGTTACATTACTTATTAATTATAAATTATTTAAAGCATAAATAAACATACATATGTCCATGCATATCGTTACCTTAATATGGAAAGGCCCTAACTAATTTTTTTTTGTGAAATCGAGATTTTTGCACTTTTCGATACACAAGATGTTCTTCTATTTTTATTAAAGTAATTTTAAGAACTTTACATATTTTTTAAATGCACTACGTAGGGTATGCACTTACGCCCTAAATCACTTACGCCCTAAATCTTACTACCAAAATACTTTAATTCCTTTTCTCTCTTTACTTTATTTTGTTTATATTTTTTATACTATAACTGTTTATTTCATGCATGTTATAAAAAAAATGGTCTAACTGGCAACAGTGCTTGTAAATAACATACAAAAAATACGAATGAATTATCTGAGAGAGAATACTTAAAATTGTCGCTTCAATTTGCAATACGTGCGCTTTTTTGCTACCCCGAACTATTCTATTCACTTCTCTCCCACAAAGACGACTAGCAGGCGACGTGCTTCTCCACTAGGCCACCCTTCATCTAAATGGGCTCTTATGAAAAATTAGTTGAAATTAAAGAGGCGGCAATATGACAAAAAAATTAAGAATCCAGAAATTTAAACCAAAATTTGAACATTCTTTTCCTCAAACTATATTGTATTTATAAAAAAAATAACATTAGTCGAACTCAAATATAAGAAAGTACAACATACGAAGCCTGTTTTTAATTTTCAATTCATTTATAAAATATTATTTTATAACTTTTTTTTTTAACAAATGTATTAATTTTTTATATTTAACTACATATTATTAATATATATTATTTTATGTAAAATTATAGTTTGCTTAATAAGAAGTTTTTAGTGGTCGATTATTGCAAGTTTTCGGTAAAAGCAACAACTCGGTTGCGCAAATCGAGGTCTTATTGTATATTCTTTTTATATGCTTTTTAAACACTTATTTTCTGCAAAACTACACCCAGAGAAAAAACAGCTTATAATCAATAAAAACCATATTGAATGAAAAAAATTATTGAATTAATGTGACGCATTATTATTTTTAAGTTGCAGCTTTTCCCTGAGTGCAGCTTTTTTGAGTTATGTCTATGTTGCAATAAATGAGCGATATAAAGTAATATTAACTTCTAACTTCATTAATGTAAGTTCACAAAAATTAACAATTTTCTTTAAAACATGTACCTTCTTTGTCGTTTTTCTCCACTCCAACTTTGTGGCATATGGGCTAAACCTATTCTGAGGCGACGATGTATTATATTACACGTGCCTCTACTTGAACGATTTTTACGAAATTCGGTACACCCCTTGATTTCTAAAAGGGACGTATGTTCACCAATTATACATTTTTTCAATCGTTATATATCGATGTAAAAATTAATAAATTAATCACAGTCGTAAAGCAGCTCTGGGCGAGTCAACATCACGCGTCGTGGGCAATTATTTCTTAAATGCAACCAGGTCACTGTTGTTTATTGGCCTTCGAGAGTTTTGCGTCTCGCCAGCACTTGTTGAGTGATCTGCAACGGATTACCGTATAATCTTGCGGTTCTTTTGTGGAATTTCCTTAACAACCACATTTGCTACTTCCTATATGAAGGCATAGGTCGTGTACAGTCGGTGACAAAAACATTTTTAAAAATACTGTTAATAAAATCATGGATATACAATGGTCTTGGTCACCCGTCCATTTTTGTGCAACCATATTTTGCAAATTTACTTTGTAGAATATGTATTATAAATAAATAAAAATAAATATTCTCTTTATATGCTTTTTAAACACGGCTCAAGCCGACTATGAACCCCAGCCGACAATTTTTGTCTTAAGCCGCCACGACCGACTTTTTTAAACTTCTTGTTTCTCGGACGTACATACAAATTTTTTACGTACAATATGTTCAACAATTTCAAATATTTAATTTATTTGTCCCACACCCATCGCCCACTTATGCATGTACGCGCCTGTTTCTTAATAAAAGCCAACTTGAAATATCAATAACCATAAAATAATAACCATCTTTTGTGGTGTATTGACTGAATGAAGCTCTTTTATTTCCATTAAAAAGCATGTTATGTATGAATGTGGCACGAGTCTACGGAGTATAGTGTTCTAAATTAATTTCCGAACTACTCACCCTTCATTTTAAAAGTTAAAAAAAAAACTAAAAAAATGTCATTCCCATTGTCATATGATCCAAGTATTCAGACAAACAGTCATTTAACCCTACATACATGCATACTTAAATGCATATGTAAACACATACATACATACATACATATTAATAAAATATATGTGTGATTGACTGACTGACAGACGGCATAGGAAAAAAATTGTGAATTTATGTTTGGTTTTTAAATCATCTACTCATATTGTAACCGTTCATTCTTTTCATTCATTTATTCCAAACGTCTATAGCCAAAATAAATTATAAAAATCCCATATATCAAAAGCAACCAAAAAAGAAGGAACAAATAATAAAAAAAATTTATATGTTCTCCTGTCAAAGTGGTGGTTTACAAATTACAATAGCACATGTAAGCGTTGAGGGAGGGTGTAGTCAGCTCAGCCCCTTTTTGAGAAATTATAAAATTATGATGTTACAGGGTGATTGAAAAATAGCTGCATACCAATGTGTTCTTAAATTAATCACAGCGCTGCACATGATGGAAAATGAAATGTCCTAGGGTGCTTCACTGAAGTAGAAAACGCACAAATAACTGTCAAGTATGGGGTACAATTATGCACTGTAAGACTGGGTGTTCACGTAACTATATCGATTGCGGCAATTTTCAAATTTGATTGCGTCCATGAAATGTCCTGCGTGTAGACAGCGATTGCCATAAGTGTCAATAATGCATTGCGCAATGATTGCTGTGCTGATTGCTCGAGCAATTATTGCCAAGCAATCTGCTGTCACTTTTGTTGTATTTTACATTAATTTTTTCATTAATTTTAGTTTGACTTCTCTCTTTTTCAGAGAGAGAAAATATTTTTTACGATCAACTCTCAGTTTGAATTGGTTTAATTTTATATTAAGGTGTGGCAGCGCTACTTCAGCTGATCATTTTTTGCTCTACATATGTGCTTTGTAGCTGTATAATGTCAAAAACTTCGTTTTGTTTTGGTTTTGGTACAAAAATTTTTGTGCTTTTGACATTCTTCAGTTCTTTACACAGGTTCGGTTGCAGTATTTTTGTATAACAAATCCTTACGCAGTCACCTGTATAATTACACCATGATTTTATATTTTATCCGGACAAAACCGAACTGAGCTGCCAGGTATTTTAATTTTTCACCCAAAGTTTAACTGAGCTGCCACATCATGTTATATGAATAATAAAAGCGCAGAATATACTTGTATTAATTACAATAGAAATAAAGCAAAATTGAAAAATAAAACATATACATATTCATATGGAGTTGAACGAAAGAATTGCATTGACCAATTAAAAAGACACAGCGAATTGTAATCATTTGCCGATGTGCTGCCACTTGTAAAATTAATAAGAATAGTTTACACACGTATTTCATATGTTAGCTTTGATTTTCCACACAAAATATTCGAAATGAATGAATCGTGCTGCAGAAAACTCTCAGTAAAAAAAAAAATTTTTCTGGACAAAAATTTTGTTCGGAAACAATGGGCGAATCCAGCTTAAACAATTATTAATGTGTTACTTCATTACAGTTTTGCCAGTTTAGAGGATTTGTCCCCAAATTGGGGATTATTTTTTCGCGATTTGGGATGAAAATTTCGTATTGGGAATATGGGGATTTTTTATAATTGATGGTAACAAGAATGATTTTTGAACTACGAAATATGCGCCCGGCAAGTCGAAAAATGTGTGTTACTATTCTTAGTGAATAGTGTCTAAAAAGAAGAAGTATCAAGGCAGATTAACCAATAATCAGCACTACCAAAAAAAAAAATACGTAACAAAATGCAATATGACTTGTTGGAAGCACTTTTTGGAATAAAAACACACTGAAATTTTAAAGCTTTTTAATACAAGTTTTATGTGCAATACATTTTCTGAGGCTGAGGAATCAGAAGATTTCGATTCAAAAGTTTTTGAAATGGTAAACTTTGGTTAAAGTTTTTTTATACTTGTGTATATTAAACTATGTGTAATTTTTGAAGTTTTATAAGTAAAAATTAAGTTATTTTCCCTTATCGCGAATAAAAGGCGAACATTCTGTTAACGTGAAATATTTCTCGTGAACAAAAAATGGTGAACAAAATTAGAAAATAGTATGCCGACACAACAACAGCGCAAACATTGACGATCAGAATTTTAGGGAAAGGGAACACTTTTCACGTGAACTTTTATTCCCGATAAGAGTTAATATGAATGTAAATATAGCTATCGATATAAACGAATTTTATTGAATAAATACATTTGTTGTTTTTGTCATTATTTTTTAAATAAAATTAAAGAAATTGTGTTCATTTCACATAAGAAAAAATTTTAATCAAAAAACTATTTTTTTTTTGGATTTTTGGGGATGACAAATTAAAAATTGGGGATAAGCTCTAGAAAAAAACTGGCAACACTGCTTCATTAGCAAAGTAAATGTTTTTCTCTCAGTGTGTCTACTACTGAAAAAGTTTACATAACTCCGCGAAATACAACTTTTTTCCTGCTTCAAAAATTCGTTAAATTTTTTTATATAACGAAATATATTAAAACAAACATTATTAGATTTTTACCATCACATAAGAATTATTTTATGAGCCTACCTAATATTTTCACGACGTACATATACCAATAAAACACCATCGGCTAACATCGGTATAAAGTAGGCTTTAAGTTACAGCTCACTTTAGGTTAAAGTAATTATAATTGTAATAATGAAACATTTTTATACCTCCGATATAATCCTACTTTTAACTAACTTTATATTGTAATAATGGCCCTTATTGGTATGTTGCATTGCTACGAGTATAAAATAAAACACCTCATTTTAAAACTCCCCGTTTTGTATATTTACCAAATTCATTTACTTCATATCTTTCATATAATTTTATATTTATTACTTTTGTAGGATTTTTTCCAAATTTTGTTTTAATTCGAATTTTGTGTTTGAGCGCAAAGTTAAGTGGTGGTAAGTACGGTCCCCTTTCATTGTCACTTGAGCATGTGTTAAAAATGTTAAATTTAATTTTCAAATGTCTTCTTGTTTACATTAAAGGCTCAATACCACTCACTCATTCTACCATATCAGCCGTACTTATCCTATCTCGAGAGCATCGGTACTGAAAAAGGATGGAAAAAAACAGCCGCATGCATCAGCTTGATTCGTACACTTCTATCAAATTAATCATTTAAACATGCGTTTGGTGTTTTCTTTTAAAATTTCAATTAGTCTTTTTTTTTTTTTTTTTTGTTTGTAAGGAGAATTATTTTTGTCACGCCAGGGTATTATTCTTGAGTGATAATTGAAATGAAATTTACAAATTATTTTAATTTATTTGTACATATTCATTTAGAGGGAGTGGTTTTTAAGAACTTTTAGAACCTATTTCACCAATTCTATTTCAATATAAATTCATATTTAAAAGTTGTTGTTTCATATATTTTTGTTCTTTTTTTTCAATAAAAATCGACTTTTAACAAATAAGAGTGCTATATTTGGCTGTGCCGAATCTTATATACCCTTTATTTTATTTGTTTTGTAAAAAAATTTAAAAATTTTTGTTGTAGTGAAATTTTTAGTAAGTGACCTTTCGATATTTTTCGACTATAGAATTTCATTCAAATATTTTATTTTCGATATCAGCAATAGTTGAATATTTTATTCTACACTCTGTATTTAAGAAATAAGTTACATTAACTCTTATTCCAGTTGCCAACATCGACGTCACGCCCATACAATAGCAAAATATTGCGGCTTGTTTATTCGCTCTCGAGATGTTTTTAAAAAACCGTGCTACTACTATTTAATAACCCTTAACATAGTCTTAGTATTGTACCTCCATACCAAGTAAACTAACTTGTTTTATGCTTTCCCGTATTCAATAATCTTTGCTGTTGCAAAATTGTTTAGTGTCTCAATGGAAAGATCCCATTCCATATACAGTGCTTTTTGCTTAAAGCGAACTTCAAGGGACTGATCAAATTTGTTCGTTTTAAGCGAAGTTCGTTTTAAGTGAAGACATCAAGAAAGCATTATTGTGTGTGCACATGTCTTTTTTTAACACTTTGGCTATTTATTTACTTATCAAAACAATTTTAGAACATTGTAGTCTTTAAAAAATAAGTTATTTTAGTTTGCTTAGTATTAATATTGGGTTCATTTATATACACTTCCACTTGGGCCAAGAGGTCAAGAATTTGTTGTAGAGTGTCGCGAGACTGAAGAAAATTTCTTACACAGCTTACGCTACACATTAATATGTATATATGTATATAATTTTTTGTTCATGGCAACACACTTCTTGGTTCGTTTTAAGCGAAAAAAAGAACAATTTACATGCAAAAAAAGTTTGTTATAACCGAAAGTTCGCTTTAAGCGGGTTCGTTATAAGTGAAAAATTGTTCATGGTTTTATAGAAATGAAAGTTCGTACTTTCGAAAATGGTTCGTTTTAGGCGAAAGTTCGTTTTAAGCGGGTTCGCTATAAACGAAAAATACTGTATGTATATTCCTAAAGAATCTTTTCGATTTTTTTTAGCAGAAAGTAACGTTTTGAGGGAAATTAAATTGAACATTTCTTTTAATTTATTTTATAGTTATGACTGTTCTTTAGCGATTTTTTTATTTCTATCCCGATTTTCTAAAAATTATTAAGAACGCGTTACAAGATGTAAACGAAAGACCATCGTGTTGTAAGTAAACAGTGCTGAAAGCATAATAAGCAACGTGGCACAAGCCTTCGTTTATACTTAAATGAGATATCCATATAAAATTGAACAAATATAAAAAATATTTTGAGTAAAGATCTTCCTAAAACATGAAATATGTTTAACTGAAAATAGAATAATTTTAGGTTTATTTTACCAAAAATTTTTTTTAATCAGAAATAATTCATAGTTAGGCTCAAGTTCAGTAATTTCAATTCTTATTGAATGAAATATTTTTATTAATTAATGTGAGTTTCTAAAGAAGAGAGTTCAATTAAAGAATCTAAAAATTTCTCACAAAAATTTTTTTTAATAAATTTCCAACCCTGAAGCCACAATTTTGATTTTTCTGGTTTTTATACTAAATGATTTCTTTCTAAAATATACAATATACTAAAGCAATAACTAGTTTTATATACCAGAAAAATTTTAAGTTTTCCAGGTCTGGAGCAATGATTTTTATTTTTCTAATTTTTTGACCAAACGATTTTTCTTTCTAACACATAAATTACATTTAATTTGTAAACAAACAAAAATTAATTGACCTACTTACTTTTATTTACAAGAAAATTAATAAATTATCCAACCCTGGAATTATCCTTTTTTTATTTTCCTGACTCCTTATATTTTATACAAAATTTATAAAATATGTTTAGCGAAAAAAGAAAAAAGGAAATGAGGAACAAATAAGTTTTTTAGTTTTTTTTAAGATCAAAAAAAGTTCAAATTTTCAAGCTCTGGAGCTGTGCATTTTATTTTTCTACTTTTCTATACCAAACTTTTCTTTCCATAACAAAAAATTTATCTAATTTATAAAGAAAAAGAAAAAATTAATTAACCCTTCTAACTTTTATTATCCCAAAAATTTTAAGTTTACCAACCCTGGTAGCATCCTTTTATATATTTCTGATTTCTTATACCAATAAATTTCTTTTAAGAATATAAGATATATTTAGTTTATATAGAAAGAGGAAAAATTAGTCTTAGTAAGTTACTTTTATATAACAAAAACAAGTTAAAATTTTCCAACTCTGGAAACATTTTTATAATTTTTTTTTTAATATTTTGTTTTTTAATACCAGTTATTGAACGTAAATAAAATTAGAAATTAGCTAGTTACTTTTATATGGCAACATAAAGTTTAAGTTTTCCAGCTCTGAAACCGTCTGCTCGATTTAGCTGGTTTTCAATACCAATCTAGTTTGACCCATTTCTGATATACCAGTCCAAGACGAAGTTTCTAACTTTTCTGGAGGATTCGGAAAACCGATTTCACTTACATCAGACGGGCGGACAGACGGACAGAAGGACATCCCTTATTCGTCTTCCCTATGCATAAGGATCCAGAATATATATAGTTTATGGGTCGCATATTCATATTGTGGAAATTACACACGGAATTGCAAACCTATATACATTTACAATTTTCCATATTTTTGGTAAAGAATATAAAAACCACCAAAAACCGAAACAAGCGAGATAAGGAACCCTTCGTCTGCAAGTCAAAGTCGCACGCTCTCTGAATTTATTATTTTTTTTTTTTTGGAAAAAATTGTTCTACACACTATAAATAATTTAATAAGTTTGAAGTATACCAAAGTACTCGTATAACTCAAATTACTGGTAAATTATTACTCAATATCGAAAAAAGATAAGCTGAACAAATCGCAAAAAATAATTGAGATTTTGTCCAGGGATACTTTTGAATATGAAGATTATAAGGTGCCATTAACTCAAAATTAGCTTATGTCGACTTAAGAACTTTTTCTTTTTTTCCATAGATATGTATCGCACACGTACTAAATCACAATTTAACACGAAAAGACATAAAAGGAAATTATCAATCATTAATAAAAACAACAAAGAAAGAATACAACATACATAAATAAAAATAGAAATAATTTAAAAAAAACATTGAAGCCATTAAAGTGTCACTTTAATGAAGTTAAATTAATTTTATTGATACGAATGACAGTTACAAAAGTCAATGAACGGAAAATCGTTTTGAAAAACACTTAAAACTCAACTTTAAGACAACATGAATGAATGAAATGTTTTCCTTTTCTATGGAAAGCACGAAGCACCACCACCCAAATTTTTTATAGTTTTAATAAAAATTAAACAGATGCTTTTTGGTTAAAAATAAAAAAGAAGGAAAAATTAAAAAAAAACAATATGAAATAATTATCCAGAATGCTGGTGTTTTTTTTTTTTGGAATTCCTAAAACATCATAGAATTTTGAATAAACACAAGTAGGGAACAAACAAATCAAAAAGAGAAATAAAGAAGGAATCATACATACATACATACAATAAACAGACGACGCATGTTTAAAGCAATACATTTTTAATTTGAAATTAATTTGTCTTCGAATTTACACAAAAAATTGTACTCGTATCTTCGTTAGAAAAAAAAAACTGCTTTAATTGTTTAATTTTTTTTAAAGAAACTTCTTTATAGGCAATAAAGTAAAGAATAACAAATAAAAAATCTTAACCTTGTCAACACCTTCTCTACAAGAAATAAGTATCTAAGGCTGAGGATTAATATATTTATGCAATTTAAAAAGTTATTGGTAGTGGTTTGTTTGGCTGTGTGTGCCAAGCCTAACCCAATATACGAGTACATATCGCTCATTTACTTCAATAGTGGCATAACTCAAAAAATGGGTTTTTTGAGTTAATAATGCAGAAAGATTCGGCATTTCGTATTTTATCTTGTGTAAAAATTTCATGCAAATAGCTTGTACCATCACCTCCTGAGAGAAGATTTTTTTTTCATTTCTCCATTGAGTTGTATGCAAATTGAAAACTTAAAACGCGTTTTCTGCAAAACTGGTTTTTTTGAGTTGTGCCACTATTGAAGCAAATGAGCGATATGTATTAGTGGCCTGCGTAAGCAGTCTTGAAATGTAAATACGTCATGTTTTTTAAATGTATTCTCGTGGCATGTATTATACTAAGCCAATAATAAATGCTGTCGTACTATAAACGAAGCACGATGGTTGTATTGGTGTACGTGTATATGACTATTAACAAGCGATGTCGCCAAGACGTCTTGTTTCAACAAACAATGAAAATAAGTACTGTTTATACATGTATGCTTGTTATTTTGCATATTGTACGTTTGGGTGTGTGTGTAAGATTTAGATGGTAAGCTATTATGTTCCTGTTTAAGGGAAATTTTTTAGAGCAAGCACACACAACTTATGTGTAAATGCACGTGTGCGTTTGTATGTGCGCAGAAAAATAAGACAGCACACACAAATTATGTAGCTATGTATGTATGTACATGCATGACGTTTTCATACGCGCCAATGAGAGAAAAAAGCACAAGCACCAGAAATTCTTCAGTCACGAACAGTGCTGCCAAAACCAAAAAATTTTTACAACCAAAATTCGCTTTAAAAGTTACCAAATGAGAAAAAATATAACCAAATTTCAATATGTAGTATTTTTATTAAATAACATCCCAGCCAGTGCTGCCACAACCAAAAAATTTTTACAACCAAAATTCGCTTTAAAAGTTACCAAATGAGAAAAAATATAACCAAATTTCAATATGTAGTATTTTTATTAAATAACATCCCAGCAAAAAAAAAGACACTCCAAAAAAGTCATGAAAATGTAGAGTTTGCGATGCGGAAGTAGTGAAAATTTCGATCCGATCTAATGATTTTTACATAGAGGTGTCATTGCAAGAAGTTCTCTTTAAGCCCGAAACAGTGTTTTCATGTAAATTTAAGCAAATAACTTTTAAATTTTAGAGTAAAATTAGTTCATAAATTTCTTTAAAAAAAATAAATTTTTTTAAATTCTGATGAGTATTTTCTAAGACTATGGAGGAGTTACAAGGTTTTGTATGACTAAACTAAGCTTCTACATGGTTTTTTGCTCACTCTCGGTAAATTAAAAATATCGAATTTTTGGATGCAATGAAAATGTAGTTCCATTAGAATGACTTCCATTTTTTTTTCGCTGGGATGTAACGCATGTGATTTGAATACAGTTAATAATAATAACAACAAAACAAATATATGTAATTCTTTTACCTACATATGTATGTATGTAATAAGTTAACGCTTGTACATGTATGTACATATATAAAAAATAACAGTTTTTTTAATATAAAGTAAACAAAACTTGCAGTTCAGAGTATAATGAATGTTTGAATGTGTGTGATGTTAAATTTTAAAATTTACAACCCTTGACACAAAACTTGTGCTTTAACAGAGCTCTGTTAGCGTGTTAACGGACCTTTGTTAAGCTAAAAATCTCGAATAATGCTTTTCCAAAGGACTTTTCCATTAAATAATGTAACCGAGACGCAAATTTATAGATAAGGTGTTCCTTTATTAAAACCCATGAATCTATTTCTGAAAAACATGAATTTTAAACAAACATCGTCAAGTTTTCAACTTGGAATTTTCTGAGGGTTACGCACTTTTCTTGGGTAGCAATACTAAAAAGTTAAGAACATAAAAGCTTAAGAGTATAACATAAAAAATATGTATATGTGTATCATTATTTTGGCAAAAAAAATAACCAAAATGAGAAAAATATTCACATCTCCACATTAAAGAAAAAAATAACCACAATAATAGCCCTGGTCACGAACTGTTTTCTTCTTTACTCTTATACCTGCAATAAGTTAAACAAATGTATTGCCGAACACATCGTTTAGCGTTTGTTTCAGAAGATTTCACTGTAGTAAAGCATTTGAAATTGCCCTCATGTCTTAAAAGTTCTAATAAGACGTCTTTTGTAGGTCTTTAATATGTATTATTGTATTTACATTTTCTTATTGTACTCGTATTTTTGTTTGAACAAGAAAAACCAGAAATAAATTCAGCAACATGCCACTTCATTCATAAATACCGGATGTAGTATTGAAATATTTGTATCATGCACGTTTATAAACAAAATTCGTGTTCTGTATCTGGATTTGCTTTTGTGACACACGCACTGCACTGACTAAACTGTATGTATAAAAATGTTTTTTTTTTCCTTTTTAATAATGTTTTTTTTAGTGTTTTTATGGCATTTCATCTTTTGTTTACTAGACTCCTAATATTTACAAGGATACTTTTGCCTGAGGATTTCGTCATAGAAATACTTGCATATTTACATTTACAAATCATGCACAGTGGGAACTTTCGGAAAGTACTTGTAGTTGTATTATGGTACATAATTTAAAAAATTTGTGTCTGCACAGAATTGCAGCTGTTTAAACATAACCACGCCAAAAGTTTTATAGATGTTCAAAATGATTACTTTTGCTAAAGAAAAAAATTAAACAATTTTCAGTATGACTTCGGGTTAACTTATGGATTAGCCTAAGTCTATTGTGAGCCGCTAATCTTTTTTCAAACAAAGACTGTTGTAAATTAGTGATTTCGAAGGCCACTAAGCCTTCATCATCAGCGTTCTTTTGTGTTTGGTCCACTGAGTGTGGTATCAGTTGATGAAAATTTCTGCTTTATATACATAACTTTTATGCAAATGGAATATGTGAATTGTTTTGATTCATCGTATTTCAATTTGCTGAAAGCTTTTTTTTTATGAAAGCTCAAATTTACCATCTCTAAATTTACAACAGTCTTACCATTGTCGTTTGTTCTTTACTAATTATGCACATGTTATGTTTGTTACTTTTAAGTATATATATTTAATTTTTGCCACAGGCCCATGGCTATTAATTTTAGTTAATTTTTAATTATTATTGTTCGAATTTCATTTGTTTCTATATTTATGATTTGAACCGGCTAAAGTTCGTATCGCGTTTTAAGCCAAATTACATGTGATAATTATTAATGATCAAATGAAAAACTGCTAAAATAATCACACTGTTTAAATAACGCCTAATACCATGTTCACACTTATGGTCTTAAATGTGTTTAAGGCAAGTGTTTTAAAAAACTGAACACAATCCTTCACATTACATTTGAGATGTTTAAGCTTGACGTTTCGTTAGTAAATTATTGTATTTGTAAAAATTTACGAAAAAAAGAAACTTTTTTCGGTTTTTGGAGATTTTTTTTCTTTTTTTGCAATTTTTTTGGGTTTTGGCGTTTTTTAGTTTCGGCACTTTTTGCTTTTTAGGATTTTTATCGGTTTTTTGCAATTTATTTTAAATTTAGCGATTTTTTTTAGTTTTGGAGCTTTTATCGTTTGGCCGATTTTTTTATTTGGTTTTCGGCGATTTATTTCGGCTGTTTTTAGTTTTGGCGTTTTTTTTGTTTCGGCGATTTTTTTTCTTTTTGGGATTTTTTTAGTTTCAGTTTTTTTTTAAATTTTAAGACTGTCTTTTATGCTTTCCAAGATACCGCAAGTTGTCAAAATTACACTAACTGATGGAATAGACTTTAATTTTGATTTTTTTAAATTTCAATGTTAATTGGTGTAGTCTGCATAGAAATACACTAACTTTTAAAATTTCAAGTCTCTATACTAGTGATGCAACACATGTAAAATTTTGATATTCGCGAATGCGAATACGAATATTTGAAACGATATTCGCGAATACGAATATTAAATGTGAAATTTATAGACACAAAATTGGGGTTCTGTTTACGCCTGCAAAATGAAATATGAAAATTTTAATTATCGTCATTAAATAGCATTTGAAAATGATAAAAAGCACAAATTTCTATAAAAAAAATTTTATTAAAATTTAGATTTAGCCATTTTATTTATATTTCGTTTAGAATTTATGCATTTATTTATTTAATTTTATTTCATTTAATACGAATGCCTAAAAATGGTCGAATGTTCGGCAATTCGAATACGAATATTCGTGCATCACTACTATGTACATATCGTTACCTTGATATACAAAGGCCCTAACTCCTTATTTTTTTTATCGAGATTTTTGTATATTTCGGTATAGGAAATCTCGATTTAAAAAAAATAACGAGTAAGGTCCCTTCTATATTAAGGTATCGATATGTATGTATATAATTGTCTGTATAGTTTAGGATTAGGATTGCAACATTTTTCTTTGCTCGCTTTACTACATTTACTCTTTAATTTTTAATGTGGTTTCTGGGGTTGTAAGTTCCGTAGCTCTTATGGTTCTCGAGAAAACAGCCCGTGACAGACAGACTGGCGAACAGACGGACGTATATCATAGCGAAAAAAATAGGGATCCTTTTCGCATTTGGTGTACGTAACCCTAAAAAATAACATTAAGTACCGACAAATCACACCTATCACTTGGACTGGGCGGGCTACTCCAAAAGTTGATAATAATTTTTTTTTAATTTTTCAGAGATGAAAAATTTTCGTTTGTCTAACTTTTCTGGAAAAATTTGTGAATTTGGTGCCATTTTTTTTGGGTAAATGGCTTCACTGTGCCATGAGAAATAAGTCCCATGTTTTTAAATTCGATACGCTTAAGGAAATCACTGTTCGTATATTTGAAATTTTATTTTTATTTCTTTCGACAAAATGTAATTTTAAATTTGTAATTTTATCGCACATAAAAAACAATGCTCCACAATATAAGTATGTACATACTTGCGCACGTAAAGAACTTAAAAAAAAATATTTGTTTGTTATTGGAATTTTCTATACAGTGTCGTACAACAGTTTTCGCATTTTGCTAAACAATGTGATCTACTCTTTTTTAATTGTGTAATTTTCAAAATGTATCATTGTATGTTTTCATTTAAACATATTTTTACAATTAGTTTGACAAATGGAACGAACAGCTGCTTAGATCAAAATTCACAGTCTATAGTTAACTAATGCTCGTGGTTTAACTAATGATTTTTTTTTTATAAATTTCATTGGTTAAAACACCTTCATTAGTTAACCAAAAATTGTAAATTTTAGAAGTTTAAAGCATTAAACACATTCACCACAGCAGGCTACATGGCTACACGACTACAAGTGCCGCAGGCAACAAATGTTGCTTGTAGCCAGCTACTGAATCATTTTGAAGAAGGCAGCAGCACCATAGATATTTCACAATTATAAAAATAAAATAATTTATTCAAAAATATAAAAACAAATCAGTTTATTTCTTTATATTTTTTTGCGAATTTTAGTGATTTTTCATCAATAGTATGGCTTGTTTACAATTTTGCAACTTCTTGCAATTTTTTTGCAAACTTCGCGATAAATGCGACTTTTTGCATGCCTCCAAACAGTTTTGCCGATTTTTAACAATATTAGACTTTGTTATCATACTGCTGTTAATATTTTTTTTGCAAATTTTGGTATTTCCGCGGTTTTGGCCGAGTTTTTTGCATTCCTTAAAGTTTTAGCGATGTTCAATCATATTATGGCTTTTTTTTAATTTTGAAATTTTTCGCGATTTTTTGCAAAGTTCGCGATAAACCGGATTTTTGCGTGTCTTTTAGCTTCCTAACAGTTTTGAAGATCTCAAAACATTATTAAACTTTGTCATCATTCCGCTGTTAGAAACTTTTGCGAATTATTTAAATTTTCGCGAATTTTTTGCATTCCTTACAGTTTTATCGATTTTTAATCAATCGGGCATGTTCTGCAAATCACGAGATGTCAAATCACGGTGATTTCAAAGAATTAATGAAAATTAAATAATTGCTTTTTTGAATTACATGATTTTTTGCGGTGGAAGTTGAAAGAAAATATTATATTATAAATGACAAAAACTTAAAATATAACAAAACCCCACTATCAAGTCAGCTATTAGTAATTTACTTTTGAAATCACGTGGTTTGTAATCACCGTGATTTTCAGAACAGGCCCGAATATTAAGATTTTTTTTTAAATTTGAAATTTTTCGCGAATTGTCGCTTTTCCACTTTGCAAAAATATAATTACTTTTGCAATTAACATTAAATTTTTGTAAACTTCTTTTTTATTTTTCAATACAAAACATTTTTTGGCAATAATTTGTTTAACATATTTTGCTATACTGTCAACACTGTTTTTGGTTTGTAGCCATAAAAAATAGAAATTAGTTTAATTTGACTACAACGACAAATGTAGCACGGACAACAACCTTTAGCCTGTTGCCTTGCTGCCTTCAAAATATTCATTCTCATATAAACATGTGTATTCTATTTTTGACATTTTGTAGCCGATAGCTTGCTGTGGCGAATGTGTTTAATGCTTAAGAGTTAAGTCTGCAGTTTGACTTAAAATAATTTACAGGCTTGTCTCATGATGTCGGAAGAAAAAGATTTTTTAGACAATTTTATATTTAAAATATATAACTTCTAAATGCATTCTATTTTGTAATAACACATGACAACTTATTCCTAAATGCAAGTGTCATGCAAAATTTTCGGGCTCCATACACCAAAGGTGAAAAAAGGAACCCTATTGTTTTCGCTACAATGTACGTCTGTACGTCACAGACTGTTTTCTCGAGACAGAGAAATTTTCACAAAATATGTAAAACTTTGTCCGCTACTAAAGCGAGCAACGAAAAATTTCGAAAAATCGCCAAGACGAAAAACAAAAAATAACGCTAAACCTAAAATAAATCGCCAAAAACGAAAAAAATCCCCAAAAACCGTGTAGTTAAAATTTAAAAAAAATTGCTACTTCAGGTAAGATATTAGATTATATAGGCTAAAGTTCATATAGTATTACATATGGTCAGTTCCATAGAATGGCACATAGGATATCACGTACGTTGACCAATCAAATAAGCTTGTATTTCAGAAAATTCAAATTTTTCTTTATTTCTTTATGTAATTTTGAGGAGCGAAAGTAGCTCCACCTTTGTTAAAATATGAGAAAAAATCTAATCGCATTGATCTGAAATACAAGCTTAATTAATTGGTCAACGTAAGTGACATTCTGCGGAATTGCCCATATGTACGTATGTAGAGTCCGCATGGAACCCTTCCGTCGTGTGCGAGTGAATGTTGCAAACGCATCACAATTGTTTTCGATGTCCAGATACCACCAGCGTTTTGGGTGAAGTAGTTAGCACGTTTACTACAAAACCAAAGGTCCTGGATTCGAGCCCGGTATCCAACATTCATTAAATAATAACACCAGGCATTTTTCTGATGTGCATTAGTGTTCCTTTGTATCAGTTGTTGTAGGAAAGTTCAAGTGATGAAGGCATAGACACTGCTCAGTGAACAATACCGACTTCAGCAGATACTAATCCTAATGTAACAGCAGAGCGCCGTCCTTCTTTGTGTAGCAGAATCGTTAGCGGAGTAAAATAACTAATAAAATGGCTATTAAACGCAGCTTCAAAAAACTTTTATACGCCTCATTTAACACCAGAGGCGCTGCAACACTTCATTATAAAACAAAAACGTGCAAAAAATTAGAGTTGTAAAAGAATGAAGCTTTTCTCTATCTCTTCCTTCACCACCACCTGTCTTCTCTAACGCTATCCCTTTCCTAAAAGAATGTAATTCCTAGTAATAGTAGTAGGCATTTGTTATCGTAGCCGAATCGAAACTTTGACAGCCAGCATTCACTTAAACGTTAATAAAAACTCTACTGATTCTTTCTATTCATTCATTTAAATAAAGTTACAAATACAAAGGAGTTTAAGACGACGACTCTTCAAAATTTTGTATTTGTGCTCGCCTTACTTTTGCGAATGAATGATGTCTGTTAGGCCGGGTTTACATCTGTGTGCCAAATGCGACACAAGCGTAAAAAAAGCGTAACCAACTAATTACTAATGAAAAACTGTTTGATTCAGACACGTATTTATTGAGTTAAACATTTTAATACATAATTAATAGACAATCCAAAATGATTGCAAGCTATTTAAATCAATCAATCAATCAAATACATGTCTGAATCAAACAGTTTTTCATTAGTAATTAGTTGGTTACGTTTTTTGGGGCAAATGACATACATACATACAAGAAATGCCAGATGTAAACTCAGCCTTACACTAAAGTTCTCGTTGACACTCCCAGTACAGTGTTAGTGATTTCTACGGCGTTGACTAGCGTATCCGCGGTAACAGCATTCATTGCCCGATTGTTACTTTCCTTTAAAAAGTGTCCACAAAGAAATTAAACAACTAAATTGCAGCTGCTTGAAATGTATCGAACATAAATTTAGAAAGTCAGTCAGTCAAACTGTTATTGACACTTTTGTTTCCCAATATTTTTCATGGAAAAAAATAATTTAACTTACAAAACTTTTATGTTACACTGTCCCTTAATATACATATGTACATACATACGTACATACAACGACTTGCACACATCTTAAATAAGTATTTAGTTTAAATGCAGACTGATAAGGGCGGCCGACAATGTTTAGCTTTCATTGAGAATCAACTATAAAAAATACTATTGATATACCGCACTCCACTAAATCAGCTCCAATTTCCCTACACAGACTTTTCAAGTGCAATTCCAATTTGTTTACAGTTCTTCAAAGTGGATTGTTTATATAAAGTCTGCGATGCTAGTTCGTTGCTTTTCAAAATTTCATCAGTTCAAATCCAACGCATCAGTTTTAGATTTCAATAAATGCAGACTAGAATTCCAGACTTCAGACTGACTTCCCGTTTTATAAAATTTACAATACCATTAGAGCTTAGGTATTCTATTCTGTCTAAAACATATGTATGTATGTACATTAGAATGGAGACTTTTTGTTTTTTGATTTTTTCTACTCTCACCCCCCAAATCAGTTTAGTTTTATGTAAAAAAAAAATAATACAAAAAAATTTATACCGATAAGCTGCGTTTTAGGGGGTGCGTCCGGCCCTCAAAGTAGGCCTTCAATCCCATTTTTCAATGTAATTTTTTTTGCATATGACGATCTTTTTAAAAAATGATTTTACAACAATATGACAATATCGCAATATTTTAGCTCTTCAAGTCAACAACATTAGTCTCAAAGAAAGTTTTTTGCTAAAATTAATATTTTAGAAAATAATGAGGAAAATAACCAAAAAAAAATACCACAAATTTTATGTAACAAAATTATATTTATATGGAAATTTTTTATTTTAAGCATGTACAATAAGAGCTTGTATGTATATATTAAATTATTTCATACATATACAGTATATAATATATAGTCAAAATAAATAAAAAAAATTAAAAAAAAAATACATTGAATATATGGGCTTGGGGGCCAACTTTGAGGGCCGGACGCACCCCCTAAAACACAACTTATCGGTATGAAATTTTTTTCGTATTTTTTTACATAAAACTGAACCGATTTGGGGAGTGAGAGTATAAGAAATCAAAAAAAGTAAAATAACGGCCACCTTAATGTACATATATAGATATTTTTGTGGAATGTACAAATATGTACATTAGGGGGGTCGATTTGTATGGAGGCAAAAAAAATTGCTCAAATTACAAGGAAAATCTAGGAATTAAAATAAGAAACTTTGCCGAAGGAACCATACCTCTTAAATATATTTTGATGCCCCGACTTTTGATCCGAAGGGTCAAATTTTCTTGATATTGCTCCGAAGGGTCACATTTTGAAAAATCTCACTTTGACCCATTTAGAGTTCATCAATCAAGTCAAAATGTATGGCCGACCCCCACTAACTTTGGAGGGCTGACCCACCTATGCCAGTGGCACACCCCCTGGAACCACTCTTGGGGCTTCCCCATAGAAACATTTCAAAAAATCATAAATGTTTGTATGGGGAAAGTTTCTTATTGTGATCCCCAAAATAAAATTTTTCTTGTAATTTGTCCGATTTTTAAATCGAATGGCCCTAATGTACATACATATCGTCACCTAAAATCTAAAAGACCGTAACAACCAAAAAATGCAAAATAGACTTTTAGGATTTTGATGTGATTAACCAAAATACATCTGTCCTTAAAATTTTACTCACATATGTTAAAAAATATCGAATTTATTCTCTATTCAATTTGGCAGCTAGCAAATATATACGAGGCCGGATCAATAAGTCCGTGGTTTTTCGAACTTCCCTCGTAGTTATATAAAATGCAACACTGTTCCCATCAAGTACCACCAAATTTTGAGCCAGTTTTGTCATTTACTTTGCGTTTAACCGCTGTTCAAAACATTAAACCTCGTGTATTTTTCTAAAAGTAGAAAAAAGTGAATTTCGAATGCGAAAAAAACCGTCAATCAAACCAAGGAAAGGCGCGACAAATGCTATGGGGACTCAGCACCATCGATGGTACAAAAGTGGTTTACTGACTTTTGTTGTGGTCGCGCAAGTAAAAATGACGCTGAACGTTCTGGACGGCCAATTGAAGTCAGTACACCCGAAAATGTCGAAAAAAATGCACGATGTGGTGTTGGCTGATCCAAGAGTAAAAGTGCGTGAGATTTTTGATGCCATAGACATCCCATACGGCTCAGAGGTTTTTATTTTGCATGATTACTTAGGTATGATAAAGCTTTCCGCAAGATGCTGATGCCGCTTTTGCTCAGTTTCCATGGCAAAAATCCATGAATCGGGTTTCAAATCACTCCCTCATGCGCCCTATTCTTCACATTTAGCCCCTAGTGACTATTTGCTATTTCCAAACTTAAGGAAATATCTCGGTGGAAAGAGATGTAGCTCCAACCATGAAATTATTGCCCAAATAAATGCCTATCTTAAGGACCTCGAAAAATCCTATTTTTTGAAATAGATACAAAAAATGGAACTAGGTGGACTAAGTGTATTGAGTCAAAAGGAGTTTATGTTGAAAAATAAACTTTTGTTTTGCAAAAAGAACTTTGTTTCATTTAAAAAGTCACGGAGTTTATTTATAAGGTTTTTTGCTTCCCCTGTAAAAAAATTAAAAAGTGTACTTACGGCCTTTTGTATTTTAGGTGACTATATGTACATATTTTGTTGTAACATTTTTCCAATTAATTTTGCACTTTTGTGAAATGTGCGTGTTTTCTTTTTAAACTTGGAAACTTTTTTAATTAGGACGTCCAGTTTGATATCCTCTTAAATTAATTTGGGTCATGTTGACGATTTATTTCTCATGCGTGCGCTTTCAAATTATCACTCCTTGTTCTGGAATGTCCACTAAGAGTATTAAGAGTTAATAATCAATTTAGGGATTTATGTATGTACGAGCAGCCAGCCAGGTAGTCAGTCTGTCTGTCTATTCACATTTGTCAAGGGTCATTTTAAAATAAATAATTAGCTGGTGTGTGTGTGTTTTTTTTGTAGTTTGATAAATTCAATGAGGCAGGCTGACATTGTCCATTAAACATACTAAGTATAAACATAAAAAAGTTATCAATTTAATTAAATCAAGAAGCAAGTTTTACACGAATGTGACTAAATTTCGTTGCACAGTGGGTAAAAAAGTTTTATAATTTACATATTAATAACATGTACATTAGAGTGGGTCAATTTGTATGGATTAAAAAAAATTCACCAAGCGGTTGTCAAAATCGTAATCTACGACGAATTCCAAGAAGATTTGCTCAAGGAACCATGGGTCTAAAATCAAAATCGAGCTTCTCATTTTTAACGACAAACTTTTCCTCAAGAATTTGACGTACATTACGATTTTTACAACCGATTGGTCGAGAAAAAAATTGACCGACTCTAATGTACATAATTTAGAAAACGTTTTCTTTAATTTTGACTATTAAATTTTTGACAACTTAATGTATCTTGAAAACCGTAAGAGGCAAACTCTTGAAAACAGTAAAACTAAAAAATTCAAAAATTATAAAATTGTCAAACCGAAAAAAAATCGCCAAAAATTTAAAAAAAAATCACCAAAACGAAAAAAAATCGCCAATAATAAAAATTTATAACACTAAAATAAATCGCCAAATTCGAAAACATCTCCCAAATTAAAAAAATCGCCAAAACTCGAAAAAGGCGCCAAAGCTAAAAAATTTTTAAATTAAAAAATAAATCGCTAAAATGAAAAAAAATCGTCAAAACGAGAAAAAAGTGTCAAAACTAAAAAAGCGCCAAAACTAAAAAAGATCGCTAAAACTGAAAAAACGCCAAAACTAAACTAAAAGCTCAAAACAGAAAAGAAACCCCAAAAACAAAAAAAATGCCAAAACTATATTTTATATAGGCTAAAGTTCGTATTGAATTACATATCTAGTGTCCGTACGGAGCCCTTCGTGAGCGGCTGAAAGTCGCACTTCACTGAATTTATTTATGTTAACATTAAGCACTAAACTAATGAGAATTCTACCATACATTATTGCCAGCATTGTGTGTGGGTGCATTACATACATACAGTTTTCGTTTCAACATCTGCAAGTTATAGAGATGACTTCTTAAGAAGTCGTAAGTATACATACAGTCCTTGCAAATGACTTCAACTTTTTTTTTTTTGCTGTAAATAATTATAAATTACAAACTATTCTTTGCGTCAGTTCGTTACTTACATATCTTCTTTAATAACAACATTAAACTCTCATTTAAAAGTTTATTTTTTTTTCTTCATTCAATGCAATTTATAAATATTTTATTTCTTTCAAAGATGCATCTGCATTTATAGTTGCAGACAAAGTACGAGTATGTGTGATGGGATGGAATGACGAATTTATGTTCTGTATGTGGGTGTCATTTGTACGTCAATTCGTTCGTTCGTTGGCATTTATCAAAAGTAAAAAAAGCAGCAAAATAAAATAAAAATACTTTCATACATCCATCCATCCATCCACTGATAACTAAACAATTTATAAACAATCTGCAAATATTATGAGTGTCTAGAATTACTGCGTCGATCCCACCAATTGTTATGCTTAATTGATAAAAACTTGAGTGCAATATATATTTTTTTATATAGAAATAATAGTGAAATTATGCGATTTTGTTGCACAAATTCATAATGGAATTTAAATAAAAATTTATTTTAATCATTCTTATTACTTTTTGAAAAAAAAACACAAAAAGTTATTTTAGCCATTTCAGTGAAACTGTCCATGGCACAAAGAACTTTAATGGCAAACACAATAAAATAATTGCATGGCCTTTTGAAAGGTATTGATTACTCAGACCACATCCTCTCTTCGCTCACAGCTTCTCCGATTTCGCAGTAAATTTACGAAGCTTAACGTTGGCAACGCAACCAGCTGGTCTGAAAATTAATTTCCTAAAGGCAAAAACTCTCAATTTTAATGCAGCACCCCAGGAATTATTTCTAATTGGAGTAAACGAAATAGAGCATGTTGCCGAAGGATCGGCCGTAGATATTGATAATCGTTTATAGAAAGCCCGTCAGACATTTGACCCCACTCTTTTTTTATCTACGAAAATTGCGATCTAAAATGCAAATATAAAATCCACTCCACATGTGTGATTGAGAAAATTGTTTTCAATAGTTTCGGGTTCCTTTTTATCACCGCGCATCTTACAGAAAACGGGAGTGCCAGTTTCCCAAATGCTGGTCCTTGCTCTGACCGAGCAGTGAGCAGTCAACGCGTCTATCACCATTCGCATCGCCTTTCTATTCATATGCTTTCTATTTGGCTTTATAGACCTCAATACTCTACAATCCTCCCTGCTTCGCCATGAACGATTGCTCCTGGTCTCCACCCAATGACAGAGTTCCCTGTTGTAACGGCCTGTTGGTAATTTCACCGATTTGTCACACATTATCTCATCTAACGCCGATCCTATTCTTGCCAGCCCATTGGCAATTTAATTTTTCTCAACACTGCTATGGCCTGGAACTCGACATTTGTCCATAAGCAAGTTAAGGGTCTCTCCTTTAGTCATTAACTAGTGTCAGTTTAAAGACTTCAGCGCTGCTTGGTTGTCTACTTCTGGCCTTCAGCTAAATTTATGGCCACTAATTCCGTGGCCCTTAGGATCGCCAAGATCTCAGCCTGGAAAATGCTGCATTCATTCAGCAGTCTGAAATAATTACGAATATTCGTTCCCAAGATATAGACAGCAGCTCCTATGCCTTCCCCCATCTTTTATCCATCTGTAAAGACCGCACTGCCTTCATCTAGTTTTTCAAATTTTAACCTTGTCTGGAATTACCAGTGAGAGTGTTATATTAAAATCAATTTAAATTTTTCAGACCTTATTCTCCATGAACTCAGGGGTTACGGATCTCTGATCTGTGAAACTGATCTCATTTTTTTATAAAGAGA
The DNA here is from genome assembly GCA_905220375.1 of Tachina fera. NCBI lineage: Eukaryota > Metazoa > Arthropoda > Insecta > Diptera > Tachinidae > Tachina > Tachina fera. The sequence continues at coordinate 19,955,871 of LR999964.1, read as the reverse complement.
CTGAGGCGTATTAAATTTCGAAGCTGCGTTTGAGTAGCAATTGGTTATTTTACTTCGCCGATGATTCTGCTACACAACGAAGGAGGCCGATCCGATGCTACATTAGGATTAGTATCTGCTGAAGTCGGAATAGTTCATTGACCAGTGAATATGCCTTCATCACTTCAACTTTCCTACAACAACTTATACAAAGAAAAATGCGTGGTGTTGTTATTTATTGACTGTTGGATACCAGGCTCGAACACAGGAACTTCGGGTCCTACTTCAGCCAACGCCACCTGTGACCTGTTACTAATGTCCTCATTGGCAGTACCTTAGTTGCTCATTATCGCCAACAAAAATGGAAACTATTTTAATTGGACTACAAGGACAAAATCAGGATGAATAATAAACCTGCCGCGTGTTGCCTTATTCTCGTCAAAATAATCATTATCTTATAATAAACATGTGTATTCTACCCTTGCCAGACGTATTACTGTCGGTAGCGTTGCCACAAAATAAAGATACGTTCAAGATATTTATTAAGCCATATGCTCCTGGCAGGAGCGACGGTAACGTATATGTACATGTACATACTGCCTTATACATAAAAAATAATTCTGTGTTATAAAGGCTTTATAAAAAACCTTTTATAAAGCAAATACATATGTATATGTTTTATGAATAAGGCCTATAGTATATACATACTTCTATACCAAGGTTGGCAAACGGTATAGTAAAAATACCGATACCGATTCAAATACCGCTAAAATTAGATACCGGTATCGATACCGATACCGAATTCCATTTCGGTTAGAAAATACCGGTATCCAGAATACCGTTTACGTTTATACCGGTATGTACCGGTATACCGATTCCCACCAAAAATAAAATTTCAAACATTTATTGCAATTAACTTTTATAAACACGTTTTTGTCCTCCTTTACACATTCTTATGAAGCGTATCTCTAGACATATAAATGTTTTAAATTGGTGAAAAGAGCAAAGCCACTGTCAGCGAGAGTTATTTTATCTGAAATCGCCAAAATTAGTATATTGTCTTTTATCGATACACAACCTAATGCGAAGATTTAAAGTTTTGAAGAGTATTTTTTTAATATAGTGCACATTAAACTGGTCCCAAACATATTTTTCTTTAATTGATATACTACATATGTGCTCTGTATAAAATATGAGGTTTGCTGCCATAAATGCCTAGCGGGCCCTAAAGCACCCGATACACAGTGAGAATTAGAAATAAATTTCTAAATTAGCTGTTCTATTGTTATGAAATCTTGCACAGCATTGAGGAAAGTGTCACAGAGCTTAAGTCTGGAATTCATACTATATATCTTTAAATTACCCCCTTTAAAGCCACAAAGCACCAAAGTAGGCAACCTTGGGTTAATGAAAAATTAAAATCCATGCCAAGCTCCTGTTTTTGATCAGATAAAAAGGATTTTTTTGCAAGTGTTTTTTGTTATCCAAGAGCTGAAAAAAGTCTACTACATTTATGTGTTTTCGCAACAGTTTAGGAAATATTAGAGAAAAAATATTAAAATTTTGACTTTATTACCAACCTTTGTCCACTGTTCTGCTAATGCAGAAGTCAAATGTTGTTAGATTAAAAAAATTAAACTCATTATGAATAAGGGACAAAATTTGTAATATTAAAAAAAAATTGGTATCAAAATCATAATTAAGTCAAAACTTATACTCAATTTAAACTAAAATTTTGAACAAAACTCGATTTTCGCCGTTTTGGGAAGAAACAAGTGGATTAATTATTTCGCTATTATAAAAGAATTTCGCCAATCAATATTTTCGTCTGAAAAGTCTCTCTTAGGTAGAAAATTATGCAATCAATATGCAGTTTGCTTTTGAGTTCCCGGCAATTTTCAAGAAAATTAAATTAAAAATGGGACTTTTCAGTATTTTTGCAGAATTCTTCTTATTTTTCGCTGGACGCTGATTAGATTTTTGGATATACATATTTAAAAACAAATCTTGTTTTAAAGTGGCGTAATACATTTTTTGTTTAGAGATTTGGAATATGTATCTATATGATATATGTATATCTATATGTATGTATATGTATGTAACAAAAAATAGGTCTAATTCAAATATAGGGTTAATGGGTTGAAAGAGATAATGGACAAAAATTTTCGAAACTTTTATATCTGAAGTTAAAGATTGCCATTGTTACAACTTAAAGTTAGTTAAAAGTAGGATTTTATCGGACGTATAAAAAGTGGTCCATCAGTACAATTTTAACTTAACCTAAAGTGAGCGTTAAGTTAAAGGCATTGCATCCTTCCTGGTAAGTTAAATTAAATTTATAATAATGAATATCCTAAAGTAGCGTTTTATACGTCCGACAAAATCCTACTTTTAAATATATTTAAGTTGTAATAATGGCCCTAAATGTTAATTGTACGAGAAATTTGTTTTGTTTGTTTTTAAGTTGGTTACAAGAATATTGCTTATTGCTTGATATCAAATATTCAAATATTCGTTTCGTCTGAATTTGGCGAGTACGAATACGAACATTGAAAAAAGACGAATATTAGGGAATTCGAATATGAATATTCGCACATCACTAAGTGCATACAATTCTACATGTACTTCGTGTATAATGTGCATACACTGTATGTATTTATTTTTATTATTTTGTTTAATTAACCAAAATGTATACTTTATATATGCAAAGTTTCAACTGCAGTTTCCTTATTTTACTTTTTTAATAAATTATTTTTTAATAAAAGTATAAAAACGTATATAGAAACATATGTATAAGTTTAAATGTTTTTATATGTTAATGTAAAAATACTCCCTTTTCCAAGTAATTTAATTAAAAAAAAAGAAATTTTTTGCTATATCCACTCTCTGAACTAATAATTTAGCAGTCATATCGGTATACCGGTATTATAAACTCAATAACGGTATGTACCGGTAATACCGATACCGAAATAAAAAAAATACCGATACCGTTACCGATACCGAAATTTAAAAAATAGTTGTACCGGTATCAATACCGATACCGTTATTTGTTTCGGTTGCCAACCTTGTTCTATACTAATGTTACAAAGAGCTAAAGTTTGTATGTTTGCCAGAGGTAATCTCCTGAACCACCAGTCGATTTCTAAAATTCGTTCAGCGAAATGTACAATGGAGCCTCCCAATGGACATAGAATATTTATTCTCCCGTTAAATTGCTAAGAACAGGATCTTGACTAGGATTTTGACTCATTACAAAAGCTATTCATAAGGAACAAGGTTTTCATTTATTGAATACCTGGCCACAGTGGTCATCCAGGGAATGATGAAGCGGATGAGCTGGCCAAGAGGTCCTCTGCTGCTCCTATTACGGGCCCAGAGCCGTTTTGTGGCGTAAGTCGGTCGACTGTAACATCTCTGATCAAAGAAGATGACACTTCGACCGCTAAGGAAATGTGGATGTCTTCTTTTGGTTTAAGGCAGGCCAAAGCTTTGATGCAGCCATTTACATATAATGGCATCCTGAACCTCAATAGGAATAATTTACGGCTTATAACTGGAGAAGGCGTGTTTTTCATTCTGAGTTTTTGTGTTCAGATGATATTAGGCGGGCTTCTCCAATATCTGTACTGACTTTTATAAGGAGAGTCATACAGAGATTGATTTAATCTAATTCACATATCTATGTATGGTACAAAAGATCCATCAGGTGTCGCAGTGCCGGTATTTGGATCAGATCTTCCCGCTATGCTATCGTGGGGCGGTAAGTCCCTCTTACTCAGAAAATATTTGTTATAATTTTAGCAGAGGTCTCTTAAAGCAAGAACTTTAAGATTCCATACTCAAAAGCTCCCGCTAAACATTCTTAAATGGAATTATTATTTTTATTTAAAACAATAAAGAGCGCTTCTCTAAAACTACTCGTATCTCTACATTTCCTACTCAATACAGACATTTAAGAATCAAAAGCTATTTTAGTTTAAAATTTTAATTAATTTTCCGCTAAAATTCGTTGAAACATTTTCTGGTCTATTTTAAAGCGGATGACTAACTCAAAATACGATGTAGTCAACACAACAAATTCACCCCATTTGGCTGATTATTTCTGCCAAAAAAAAAGAAGGAAGAAAAATAAATAAAACTCCAGCAAAAAAAAATTATATGTAAGTATTTAAATATTTTCCAGCACACATGTTAAACATGCTCCAGCAGCGACAAATTCCTGCATAAACGCCCTCTTAAAATATTAAAAACTGACAGACAGAGAGGGAGAGAGGGTCACAAATAAAATGCACTTTTCAGTTTATGTGATGTTTGTTTGTGCCCTCATAAAAGTGCAATTTTCAAAATATGTACATAAAACTCTAAAAATATGTTTTTTTTTCTTTTCTTTATGAATTAAAGTACAACACCACCACCTCCCACATGATGCTGTTGCTCTACATATAAATATATTTTTTTTTAAATTGTTAATTTTTTCCCAGTTTTTGGTTGATTTTCCTTGTTGTCGTCATCACTTTAATAGCGACTAAAATCATGTGTTGCGGATGAAATGTGTGCTTGTTGTTGTTTAGGTGAAGTCAACCAGTCAGTCGTCAGTCAGTTCTGCCCCAAAAATTAAAATCATAATTTTTCCAGAAATAAACAGATCAAAACCCTTTCCACCGCTTTGCTTGATGGCAACAAAAGGAGTTTTACTTATTAAATTGTTTTTCGTTTCGTTTGGTTAATAAAATGTTGATGATCATTGCTGAATATTGAAAAATATTTAACTCTTAACATACATATGAAGTGATAATTAATTTTATGTATATACAAGTAAGATAATAAATTGTCCTTTTGTTGATTGGAGGACTAGTTTATATGATTATCACGCTTTACACTAGCAATCAGAGAGATGCATGAGATTTTCATTTAATAAACACCACTACAGTCATCCATGTCAAGAAAGGGGCGGAGGACATTCTTAAAGAATGAAATTTCAAATATCCAAAGAAGAAATATGTTACGCAACATATATACTGTGTATATAAAGGGTGTTTTATAGAGGTATAAAATTTTAAGTTAGCAATACTTTTCTCATTGGCTGCCATTTTGTCGGCTGTCAAGTTATACCCCATTTCCGCACGCAAACTTTGCTTTGCAAAGTCTTAATTCAGCTGGGAGAAAAAAGAGACTGTACTTTCTCTGTCTCTGTTTTTCACACAACTGAATTAAGACTTTGCAAAGAAAACTTTGCATGTGGAAAAGGTGTATTATTTAAATTTCAAATAGATACATCCATATTATAACTGACAGCCAGTCTGCAATTAAGTTCCTCATAGGTGTGTATACCACATCTTTTATTGTCCAAGAATGTCGCAAAGCTCGCGCAGGACTAAGGTACGAGTATCATATTAAACTGGGTGCGTGGACACGATACTATTTCAGGCAAGATAGTTGTGTATGATGTATCAAAGAGAGGACCCCTACTCAGAGAAGTTGATATCGATAATGTCTATGGTCTACCACTTTCATCCTGCTGGAGACGCTTCGATGTTGCCTTTCTTGCATTAACTCAAGACAGATGGAGCAATTAGCTCACCTGCGCAAAAGTGAGAACCCTCTGGCCTCGCCTAAGCTCATACAGAACGAAAAACCTCATGAATTTTACTAGGAAGCACTTGAGGAGTCTCGTGGCATTCTGACCGGCCACTGCACTTGCTTTCGGAACCCATGCTAAACGTGTGGGCCTACCGTAGCATGACTACTGCATCAGTGGTAATGAAGAGGAAGACGAGGAAAGTTCTTTCATCTCATCTGCTTTTCTCCCGCTCTGGAGAATCTCCGTCTACGCTTCCTTGAGAAGCATCTCCAAGTTAGAGAAAATAGGACTCACAAAATTTGAGCCTTTATATTAGAATTAGTGGCTGGTATAGCCGCTGACCCCCCTCCCACTATCCAACTCTCTACCACCTCTCACCACCTATATAACAACCATTATCTCTTTTTTATATCTACCTTTCTCACCCTTTGCCCCGTTCTTCACTCTCTCTTTAACCCACCGGTAGCACAAAGGGATCATTGTATTGGACCCAAGTGAGCTGGACTCTAATTTTTCATCCATCCTTAGCAGCAACCTGCTAACCTAACCTAAAGATCACAATGTAAATTGATAAATATACGGCACTGTTCTGTAAACCGATCGATTTGAAACCGCACGATTTTAGAAAACTAACTCCTACAATAGAAATATTTTTATTGTATAGATTTCCAAATACTCGTATCATATATGAAAGAAAATTATCGTGTATGATTTTAAAAACGAGAAATTTACTCAGATTCGGTTTACAGAACAGGGGCCGATAGTGATTGTTTAAAATACCATGTGCTCTTCGGCACGCATATTAAGCAAATTAACTAAAATGTGCATAATTAGTAAAGAATAAACGACAATGGCAAGACTGTTATAAATTTAGAAATGGTAAATTGAAGCTTTCATTTTCAAAAAGAGCTTTCAGCAAATTGAAATACGATTAATCAAAACAATTCACATATTCCATTTGCACCGAAAACTTGAGTATATAAAGCAGACATCTACATCAACTGACACCACACACAGTGGTCCAAATACAAAGAACGCTGATGATGAAGGTTCAGTGACCTTCGAAAACAACTAGTTGTTCCGATCTACTCTTGTTTGTCAGAATATTTTCAGTTAACTTTGGTGTTATTTATTCATTAATAACTATCACATGCAATTTGACTTACAGAGCGATACGAACTTTAGTCTAATAAAATCATAAACTTTTTACATTAAGGCCAATCCCACGGTGTCTACAACGTTCGACTTGTCACGCATTTACATTCAAAGCAAAAACAAATTCTAACATTTTGTTGTTGTTTCAAATGTACTACATAAATGTGCGACAAGTCGAACGTTGTCGACATCGTGGGACAGGCAGTAAGTTTCATTATTTATCTGTCTGTCTGACTATCTTTTTGGCCCTATAGCCAAAATAATGATATAAAAAAAATCAAAAAGCTTTTTAATCCCTTAAGAAAAATTTCTAAAAATGTACATATGTGAAATTTGGAAACTCGTAAGATAACCCTTTGTGGCGCAAAACCGAGAATTTTTTCCTAAAAATTCTATGAGCTCGTAGCACAAGTAAAAAAATTTCTTATAGGATTTTTTCAAATTTTATTTGTTGTAATGAAAAATGGTAAAGAATTAAAAGGAAAGAAAGTCAGATATCTGGGGAAAAACAAGTTCCAAATTAGAAATAATTTTATTGTTAATATTCTAACAATAAGAAGAAAATGTATACAAATAAGTTTTAAAAAAAATTGCTCTACAGCAACATTGATTTTATAAAATCATAGGGTTGTTTTAAATCTTTTGTGATGTAAGAGATGCAATTTTTATTAAAAACGAATTTTATAGTTTGAAACTAGATATTGTACCAAAGGTATTGCATTAAAATAAAATTAGCAATTGCTCCACTTAAGTCCGAGTTTACACTATGCAAGTCTTATGCAGGGTATACACGATACTTAATTTCGTACTTAGCGTAGTATGAGTTGTAGTACGGGGTTTCAGATACACGTTACTACAAATCATACTAATTCATTTTAAAAAATATTTTTAAGGCAATATACACGCGGATAAATGAATTGTGCAGTTGAAAATAATAAAAAAAATAATGCAAAAACTAAAGGGGCATGTTGTAAAGAATGATTAAAATAGTGTTTTATGTTTTTTTAAATTAAAATATCCGCTACATAAGGCTAATTTTAAAATTGAGCCGCAGAAATACTGCGTTTTCTAAATCAGCTCCTCATAAAACAAATTTTGCTGTACAACAGCATGATAAATTATTATCGTACTTAGCGAAGCTCCGCCCACAAAAATCAAAAACTTTTGATTTTCATACTACAAAGTATACTTCATAAGTACGACAGCATGATAGAGCTACGGACCTGAAATTTGGCCAGAGTATGTAGAACCTTGGCCGCTACCACAACAAAATACATGAGAATTAAAAATTAAAGGGTGTTCCAAAACGAGCAACGAAAAATTTTAAAATCCCATGTAATATACATACAATTGTATTTACATATTGACACTTGAAATTTGTAAAATTAGTGTATTTTTGTATAGACTAAAACAATTAACATTAAAATTTGAAGAAATTTAAATTAAAGGGTGGTCTATCAGTTAATGCAATTTTTACTGTGTAATTTTGACAACTTGCAATATCTTGGAAACCATAAGAGGTAAACTCTTGAAATTTTCAAAAACGGTAAAACTACAAAATCTGAAAATTATAAAATCGCCAAACCAAACAAAAATAGCCAAAAATTCAAAAAAAAAAATGGCCAAAACGAAAAAAATTGCCAAAATTAAAAAAAAAATTCTAACACCAAAATAAGTCGCAAAATTCGAAAAAAAAATCTTCCAAATGAAAAAAATCGCCAAAATGAAAAAAATCGCCAAACGCGAATAAGGCTCCAGTAACAAAATAATTGTTAATATGAAAAAATAGCGAAAATGAAAAAAATTGCCAAATTGAAAAATCGCCAAAAACCGAAAAAAATTCGCCAAAATGAGAAAAAAAGTGTCAAAACTAAAAAAGCGCATACATGAAAAAAGTCGCCAAAATTAAGAAACGCCAAAAACCGAAAATCACCAAAATTAAAAAAAATCGCCAAAAAATAAAAAACGCCAAAACCGAGAAAAAAAATACCAAAATGGAAAAAAACTCTAAAAACCGAAAAAATCGTCAAAATCAAAAAAATTCGCCTTTATGACAAAAATCGATAAAATTAAAAAATCGCCAAAAATTAAGAAAAAAACGAAAAAAATGCCAAAAATATATTTTATATAGGCTAAAGTTCGTATTGAATTACATATCTCATGTCCGTACGGAACCCTTCGTGAGAGGGTCAGGTCAAAGTCGCACTTTACTGAATTTATTTTATTTTTCACACAACTCAATAATTAAAATAAATAAAAAAAGTCAAATACAGGTAACAAGTTGATACAAACAAGTACGAATTTCAAATCAAAAGAGAATTGCCGACCACATGAAACTGTGTACCTCCAATCTTCTCACCCCTCTCACCAATAAACTCAAGAATTAAATTTAACATTTATTAACGCACTAATAATCCCAAATTATTATTTTACTAGTTCAGTAAAATAATTTTTTATTAAAAATATATTGAACTTGATTATTGAGGGGTTTAGCTGGATCCTATGCGCATTTCACTGTTGCTAATGCAGATCATCAGGGAACCTTTACCCGAAGTTTCTTAGAACAACTAGAGTTATTATGTTATAAACTTTCATTTAAACAAATAACAAAGTTGAAACACGAACTCAATAATCAACATGTTTTTTATTTTCCTACTTTACTACATCGGCTGACTTTTTTTCAGCTCTAATTGTAAAGAATTGCTGCAACAAAAATTTCAAGTCTGAACAGGGACTAAGGTGATTGGTATGTTGGTGAGCGACGAGGGGAAAAAAGAGAGAGTACTCAGCTTCATATACTGTCAATACGTTTTGCTTTCTCATTCGTAAAGGTAAAAAAGCACACATGCTTATACAAAACTATGGATAACAAATATGAGATGAAAAATAAGACTTGTTCAAAGAACAACAAGTGATAAGCTTAGCAGTAAGAGTTGACTAATGTGAATTGGGGACTAATGGTTTTTATGAGGAATGTTTTGCTGCATAACGGGTTAAGATCTAAAGTGTTATAGTAAAAATTTCGAATTATTTTAATAAATTATAAAAAAACTAAATTTATTTTATTATTTTACATAATATGTATGTAAAAAACCTCATTTCCATAATTAACACTATTAAAATGAATAATTATACATATTTTGTAATAATCATCTTAAATATGAAAATATTATTACGAAAATTCAATTTTATTTGATAACCAAACCATATCAACAACAAATAAATTTCTTACACTACATACTTATGAATTCTTTGGTTTTTGTATTTAAAAACCAATTTGAATATATAAAAAACATCATAAATTTTAATAAGCATGAAGAAAAAAGAAATATTTTATCGAAATATGCATGTTGCTTTCACAATCAAACTATTGGGGAATGTGTGAAAATATTAAAAAAAAATGTGCATCTTATTACAAACCATAAACGATTTTTTTTCTTTCACTTTCCTGATAACAAATTAACATTTGAAACATTTTACATGTGATAAAAAAAGTTACCAACAGCAGCAGCAAACGACATCGTTTAAAGAAATGGGAAGAGGGGAACAACATGTGGAAAAAAATACTTTTATGAAAATAGCTCTTAAGTGGTTTTTAGAGTTATTTAAAAAAATATTATTTTTGATACCGACAAGAAAAAGAAAAGCAAAAACTTCTAATACAATTGCTTTCCAGGGCACAATTTTCTAAAATGAAAAATAAAAAAAAAATATTCTGTTGGATTGGAGATGACAATCAACACGTTATAGCGGCAGTAAAGTGCTCCATGCATGGTTACTGACAGCTAATAAATTTAAAAAAATTTATCTGCACATGTATGTACTCATATGTATGTGTGTGTGACTATGGGAATGTTATGTTCCGAGTTGCAACTTCAAACCACTTTATTTTATTAATATTATTTTTCTCACACCCCCTTTCTTTCATAAAAATGCATAAAACTAGTTTAAAAAGTGTATTTAAAGCAAATTAAAATATGTAACCAGTTATGCCAACTTGGTGCTTTTACTCAAAACGCCAAATTTTGAGCGTTAGTGCCAAACTAAGAAAAAGTACTAAGTAGTGATTTTAAGAAATTTGTGTATTTCTTAAAATTACTTTAATAAAAACTTAGTGCATTAATTTTTTTCAGTGTAAAGTATACCTTCTTCGGATATATTTCATTAAAGATCTTGATACTATTACCGAAATAGAAAATATTAAACATTATTCAACTTGACTCGTTTGGATCTTCACTCCTTTTTCACGGTAGACCTTTTTACGCAGAATTACGCTTTTTAGTGCTTTTTTTTAGGGTTCCGTGCACCAAAGGTGAAAAGGAACCCTATTGTTTTCGCTACGCTGTCCGTCTGTCCGCCACAGGTTATTTTCTCAAGACCTGAAATTTGGACAGAGTATGTAGAACCTCGGACGCTACAACAACAAATACATGAGAGCTAAAAATTAAAGGGTGTTCCAAAACGAGCCACTAAAATTTAAAAAAAAATTAAATGTAAGGGTGTTCTATCGGTTAATGCAATTTTGACTATGTAATTTTGACAACTTGCTGTATTTTGGAAACCGTAAGAGGAAAACTCTTGAAATTTTCAAAAACGGTAAAATTAAAAAAAACCGATAATTATAAAATCGCCAAACCGAAAAAATCGCCAAAAATTTAAAAAAAATATCCAAATTCGAAAAATTCGCCAAAATTAAAAAAAAAATCTAAAGGCAGAATTAGTTTGTACGTGCTGTTCTGTTCTGAATCAGCTGTTTGGTTTCTGTTTAGTTGAAAATCTGTATGTGTGGTTAGTTTTTCCATTTTCGTTCTGTTCTGTTGCGGACAGATCTGTAGAAAATAGAATTCAACGTTAAGTGTCAGCCAAAAGTGTGTATGTATTAGTGTGTTGTGATACTTTGGGTACAAGTGTAATCAATTCTATAGGTTGCCAGCTGATTTTTTTCACAGAAAAAGTAATTGCAAAATATTTTATACGGAAAAGAACGGCACAGAACAGCAACAGAAACTAAAGACTAATGAAGCCTTTACACTAAAATAAATAGCCAAATATTTAAAAATCGACAAAATGAAAAATCGCCATGATGACAAAAAAACGTTAAAAACCGAAAAAAAATCACCAAAATGAAAAAAATCACCAAAATGAAAAAAAAATCGCCAAAGTTAAAAAACGCCAAAAACCGAAAAAATCGACAAAACGGGGAACAAAAAGTGCAAAAACTAAAAAATGCCAAAAACCGAAAAAACGCAAAAAAAACGCCAAAGCTTAATACCGCTCAAAACCGAAACCCAAAACGAAAAAAATGCCAAAACTATATTTTATGCAGGCTAAAGTTCGTATTGAATTACATATCTAGTGTCCGTACGGAACCCTTCGTGCGCGGGTCAAAGTCGCACTTTACTGAATTTATTTTAGTTTTGGTGCTTTTTTCTCGTTTTGACGATTTTTTTCTGTTTTTGGCATTTTTTTCATTTTGGTGATTTCTTCGGTTTTTGGCGATTTATTTTAGTTATAATTTTTTTTAATTTGGCGATTTTAAAATTTTGCGATTTTTTTAGTTTTAGCGTTTTTGAAAATTTCAAGAGTTTTCCTCAGCTGTTTCCTACTGTTGAAGTTACTTTACATTACAGTCGGCTAATGCTAGGAACACAACTGGGACGAACGACAAATTTTTCGGTGCGAACTTTCGTCATAAAAAATAAAACACATTTGTGCATATGAAAATGAGCACAACACCGCCGCACAACGAAGTTCGTCGTGCGTGACGAACTCAGAGATAAATTTATTTCTATTTTGTACGCCGACGAACGACGAAAAAACAAAATTGAGAGAAAATTCTCTCTCTGTTTTTGTACACACAAGTTGTGTGACACAACAACCAACTTTATCAAATATGAGAGAAGAATTCGGTGAGTAAATTCGTCGTTTTTGTGCTTCACACGACGAATTTACGCAGCGAATGCTTATCCACGAATTCGTCGACGTGAACGAAATTCGTCGTTCGACCCAATTGTGTTCCTAGCATAACTGAGCCTTTACTGACCTTTACTGCATTTTACTAAGTGCGTTCGTTTACCAAAAATACTGTAAATGAGACCACCAATTGAGAGAGTAAACTGACAGTTCTTACTTGAGTATTTTACAAAATTTTACTGCAGAAATTTTTCGTAGTAAAGTTTAGTAAGACAAAAAACATATGATTCAAAAAGTAAACAAACAGAAGTAAGCAAACGCATTAGCATTTTAGTGTTTTTAGTTCTATTTATCAGTTCTACTGTGATTTAAAAGTGTTATAAAAGTGAAAAAAAAAACAGTAAAGCCTGGTACGGAGTTCATACGGAATTTCAGGCTCTCATACAAACTGTATGTAAAAAAATTACGGAAATTCAGGTTGGTAAATTTCATAAAGAAATTTTCAATTTGCTAGTACGGACTTTCAAAAGAAAAGTTCACGAAATTTTTAAATTTATTTCCTATCCTAGGGATGTTATAAATATAAGTGGAGACTTTTTCTATCAACTGAAACAAAAATTAGGGCCCAATTTTGTAAAACGCAAAGCTTGGCGTTGATAAATTTTTTATGTATTTTGCTTTTGTAATTTAAAATTTTTCCATATAAAATTTGACAACGGTTGGCGTTGCGTTTTACAAAATTAGGCCCTTAATGTTCAAACAATTGTTTGGTCACCGAATTTTTGACATTTGTAATTTTCATCAAATTGTAATTAATTTTTTGTGTTTTTGTGTGCTTTAAATTAAAACATAAATGAATTTGTGTGTATGCAAACATAATTCTACACAAAAGGCTACACGATTATTTTTCCGTGTAGAAATAAATGTAAATTAACAAACGTGAAATTCCGTAAGAACTCCGTACTGGGCTTAAAGTATGATGATATTCAGGGCTATCATGATTAAAATTCCCCATAAAATTTTTCCCCTTAACAATTAGAATTTTTAGTTTCCCTTATTATTTGCTGTTAGTTGGAATTAATTCCACCGAAAAATTTCACGTGTAATCTTATTCACGATAGCCCTGAATAACTGTTATTACACATATTTGTAATTTATTTTTGTTTTGCCAATTATTTTATATAATAAACTTGTATTTATAAAATTGTTTATGAGTTGTAGATAAAAAACGGGTTATAAACAATAAAATAAAATTATCTCCATAAATTACTTACATATCGTTATATAAACTCAAAAAGGGCGTAGCTTACAAAAAATTCAAAATTGTCTTTTTGATTGATCATGAGTCGAGCCTTTTTTTCGATTTTATCGTAAGCGACAAAAATTAAATTTTTCAGTAGGTTTTTTAAGATATTAAAATTTGTTTTAGTACGTAAGTTGTCGCTTACGATAAAATTGTACAGCCTGCCTGTATCTTAAAAGTTATCAACAATTTTGCCATTTTTATAATTCTAAACCATAAAATTTTAATTTCAATAAAAAAGTACATTTTCGATAACATGTCGCTTACGATGAAATCGAAAAAAGCTCGATGTAATTAAATAAAATAAATCTGCCCACAAAATTTTTATACGAGTATGCTCAAAAATATAAAATTTATTAACGAAATTCAAAACACTACTGATAACTAAATGCACTATATGTATATTAAATATAACTTACGTCTTTTTTGAATTTATATGACGATATGTACATACATACAAATCGTTAACTTAATACGAAAAGGCCCCAACTCATATTTTTTCGAAATCGATATTTTTTACAAATTTCGATAGACCGTTACTAGATACACCTCTGTATATAAAATATAGTTTTGGCATTTTTTTTTTCGTTTTTGAGTTTTTTTAATTTTGGTGATTTTTTTTATTTTGGCGATTTTTTTATTTTAGCGATTTTTTTTGTTTTGGCGATTTTTTCGGTTTTTGGAGTTTTTTTCATTTTAGGAATTTTTTTAGTTTTGAAATTTTTTCTCGTTTTGGCGACTTTTTTCGGTTTTTGGCGATTTTTTTTTTAATTTTGGCGATTTTCGGTTTTTTAAGTTACTTCATTTTGGCGACTTTTTTCATTTAGGCGCTTTTTTAGTTTTGACAGTTTTTTCTCATTTTGGCGTTCTTTTTGCTCATTTTGGCGATTTTTTTCGGTTTTTGGCGATTTTTCAATTTGACAATTTTTTTTTACTTTTGGCGATTTTTTTTTTTTCATATTAACAATTATTTTGTTACTGGAGCCTTATTCGCGTTTGGCGCTTTTTTAATTTTGGCGCTTTTTTATTTTGGCGATTTTTTTCATTTGGACGATTTTTTTCGAATTTTGCGACTTATTTTTAGTGTTAGATTTTTTTTTTATTTTGGTGATTTTTTTAGTTTAGGTGATTTTTTTGAATTTTTGCCGATTTGTTTTTGGTTTGGGGATTTTATAATTTTCGGATTTTTTAGTTTTACCGTTTTTAAAATTTCAAGAGTTTACTCTTACGGTTTCCAAGATATAGCAAGTTGCTAAAATTACATATGTAGTCAAAATTGCATTAACTGATGGACCACCCTTTAATTAAAATTTTTTTTTTAAATTTTAGTGTTAATTGTTGTAGTCTATATATAAAAATAAAAATATATAATTTTACAAATTTCAAGTGTCAATATACATACATATGTACATACAATTGTATGTATATTACATGAGATTTTAACATTTTTCGTTGTTCGTTTTGGAACACCTTTTAATTTTTAATTCTGTATTGTTGTATTTGTTGTTGTAGCGGCCAAGGTTCTACATACTCTGTCCAAATTTCAGGTCCGTAGCTCTTACGGTTCCTGAGAAAATAGCGTATGACGGACAGACGGACAGCGTAGCGAAAACAATAGGGTAATTTTTTCACCTTTGGTGTACGGAACCCTAAAACCATGACTCAGGGCCTTTTCGTATTAAGTTAACGATATAAACTATTTATGACTCAAATGTAAATGTAAAGTGTAAGTGAATCATTGCCTAATATTTTAATTTTCATTGATTTAAATTAAAACAAAACAAAAAATCCATAACAAAATTTAGTTTCTTTGATTTTACAAAATTTAATATTCCCGATAGCGAAATATAACCTTTAACCTTATAACCTAGCGTAATTCAAGCTATCGAAGCAGACTCGGAAAAACTGTTATGAGAACAGCGCTTCCAATTTGAAGTTCTCCTCCACATTAAGTCATCAAAATCCAAAGCGAAAACACACATAATATTTACACACATAAATCATTTATAAATGTTTTTTTTTTAATTTATTTTTCTTTAGTAATAATAACGTTACAAACTCAAATAAGAAACTAAAATATTAAGAAAAGAAAATAATATTTAAAAAGAAGAACCTACTTTCTTTTACCTTTAGCTTTGGCACCAGCCATCCTTGGCCTTTGACTTTTACGCATACTTCGCTTACGATTTTCTGCTTTACGTTCCGTGTTTTCGGCATTACGTTTTTTAATGAATTCCAAGCGCATACGAGATTTAACAATTTGTTCGGGTGTACGCAATTCTTTGCCCACACCACTACCACCAGCTCTTTGCTTTTCCTCCACCTTAATGTTGTGCCTGGCATGCCTGCTGACAGGATAACGTTTCTCATGTGACAGAGGCCTAAAGTTGTCATCATCACTGGCCGCTTCTTTGGCCAATTGCTCTTCGATTTTCGTTTTCTCTTTCCAAGTTGTATAACGTCCTGTCTTAAATGAAGCCGGTATCCAGGCGCCCGATTCTGTTCGAATTTTTCCAGCTCTATGATCTTGCACTGAAACCATTTTCTTCTTTATGCGATCCCACTTTTTCAATCCTGGCTGGTGGCGTACCTCATTCATTTCTCGATCAATAACTGAAAATTCTGCATTCTTGGCCTGACGTTCAAAGGAATTAATGGCTAAACCATCTTCGGTATGTTTGTCGGCTGACTGGTAGGGTATAAAATTTTCAGTGTCTTTCACATTCTTGTGTTGGGATTTCTTTTGTCTCTTGGGTTTTTCTGTGTAAAGATCGTCCATATTTTGAGGTCTTTTGGGCGCAATAACTTTTTTAAAGGCTGAATTAATGTCCTCTTCATTGGCGTCACTTTTGTGGTCTTTTTTCTTCTGTTTTATGTGTTAAAAATTTTATAAAGTTTAGCATTTTTTTTATGATATAAAGCACTATGTTCTATATTAGTAAAATGGTCATGGAAATTAATAAATGAAAGAAAAGAATTCCAAAATATCAATTCGCCAAACGTTTTTTGTAAGATTTATAATGGTATAGATGGTATAGGGCATAAAGAACTGGCGAAGTGAAACTTGGAACCTCCTACTTTCTATAAGTCATTTGCAGCTGTCGAAAGAAGGTCCTAAAAGAGGGATACTCTGGCTCTTTGGCTCTGTGCTTTTGTTATTTTTAGTTCTAATCAGAACAAAGAATACAACAAACTTAAGTGATCGTCATCAAGCAGCTCTGGGTTGAAGAACAGGGGTCCAATTGCCGCTTTCGAAAACGAGCTGATTCAATCACGTTTTTTTTCAGTTTTAGATTATGGCGTTCGCTATCGAACAATATAAGAATATGGTACGATATCCAATGCCATAATCTCAAACTGAAAGAACGTGTTCGAATCAGCTCGTTATCGAAAGCGACGATTAAGCTCCAGGTATTTAATCGTCGCTTTCGATAACGAGCTGATTCGATGACGTTTTTTCAGTTTCAGATTATTCATTCGATATCGAATAATATTATTACATTGTTCGATAGCGAATGCCATAATCTAAAACTGAAAAAAAACGTGATTGAATCATCTACTTATCGAAAGCGACAATTAAACTCCAGGTGTCTAATCGTTGCTTTCGATAACGAGCTCATTCGATGACGTTTTTTCTGTTTGAGATTATTTCATTCGATATCGAATAATATTATTCCATAGCGAATGCCATAATCTGAAACGGAAAAGAACGTGATTGAATCACCTCGTTATGGAAACGACGACAAGGAAAGCTCGAATCGAGGGATACCCTGGAAGTTTAAGTACTTGTTCCTGCCATCCAAAATAATATTATAAAAAAATCAAACAGCACGATCTAAGATCTAAGATGTAAATTGCAATAATCGAGGAAAATATTTTAAAATTTTGTTCGATATCGTGTGTCATAATTAGAAAACTAATCGTTGCTTTCCATAACGAGCTGATTCGAACACCTTTATTCAGTTTGAGATTATGGCATACGATATCGTACCATATTATTACATTGTTCGATAGCTAATGCCATAATTTCAAATTAAAAAAATGTAATCGAATCAGCCCTGGTGTGTGATACTATTTTTCTGGTAGGTCTGTGTTTGAAATTTCCCAAACACCTCCAAAATCTTTACGTTACGGGTAAAAAACCGGTTTTATATGCCCGCATGCACTTATCAACCTGTCACTTAGTTCAATATGAATCGATTTCAGATTTATAAATGGATTTACCAAGAAGAAGTTAAGACCTTTTTAAGCGATATATATTTTATTTAAGTTAATTTCAGATATATTCAAATGTTGTTTGTTCCAAAATTCGTACTACACATGGCCAAACAATTTATGCGAAAAATACACATTTTTTTTCTCAAAATATCGATTTAACTCCTTGTCACAATTTAAACTATGTTCGAAAATTCGAACTTATAAAGAAAATTTCTTCATTTCGATCGTTTTGCTTTATTGCTTTTTATATTTAATTATACACAAACAAAATTGCAAGAGAGTTCGGTAAAAAGTTAATGACAAACATTGCTATGCTCATTTCCGCGTTTTCTGAGTTAATAAAAATAAATATTATTCTTCTAAAATGAAAAGATTTTTCTGCCTTTTGCAAAAGGATATTTCTGATCACATTAAATGCAACATTAGCTTTTAACGAATATGAAATTTAAACTGAAATTTTTTTCTAGAAAAAGAAAATTCTGGTAGTCTACTCTTTATATCGAAACGAAAGAAAATGCTTTCGAACTTGCGTGTTATTAATATGACAATTCGAAAGCATTTGCTTTCCTTTCGAATTACAGAAATGCATTTGGCTTAATGAATTTAATATAATTTTTATTTAAAAAAACACTTACCTTATCTTTTAATTTTTCTGCTGCCTGTTGGTCTACTTCCTTGTTTAATTCCTCCATTTTAGTGCGATATTTTTCAATAACATTTGAATGTTGTGAACGTTTTTGTTTCATGATCTTAAACGGCACAGATTTTTGCGTATTACTTAACTCAAATATAGTCTAAAACGAGAGATAATAAATATGATATAAAATATATATATATATAAGACAGAAAGCTGAACTATTTGTTACATACACTATGTGGTTTAAAGTTGCGCATTTTTAACAGTAAATCATGTTTTTGATTTTGTAATTCACGCTCTTCTTCTGTTATTTCTTCAATAGATTTTGAACTATTTGTGCCACTGGCAGCGGCTAATTTGGGCACAGCCTTAATTATAAAATCATCTAAAGGTTTTAAAGCAAAAAATTGTATTTTCTTAACTCTAGCATTGGCATCGGCGGAGGCCACTGGACGGGAGGAGAGATATTTTTTATAGGCATTCTCACTAGTACGTAAAACGCCACTCTGAAATGAAAAATAATAAAAAAAAAGTATTTAACAAATTCAAAATTTTAAAGTTCAGGCACTTACAATATTTGTGTTCTTCTTTATCTCAGTCACTGTTAAATGTTCTTCTTCCAACAGGTCCTGTGGCACAACGCCTATCACTGCCGAGTTGTTTATATCAAATTCACGACCCAAAAACAAATGTAAATCTAATAAATGCGCTGTATCATCTGTGGAAAAAATCGAGTATGCAGTACCAGTGCGGCCAGCACGAGCACAACGACCAACACGATGCACAAACAATTTTGGTTTGCCAGGAAAATGTAAATTAACCACATAATCCAAACTGGGTATATCAATACCACGGGCTGCTACATCCGTAACGATAAGCACCGAAACTTTTTTGTTTACAAATTTTGCTGTGTTGATCTTACGGGCCGAGGGATCCAAACTGGAATAAACTGATGTATTAGTTATGCCACTCTCTGTAAGAATCTGAAAAAATAATTTATTTTCGACAATAGAATTTTTTTTAGATTTTCATTTTTTTTTTTTATTTTTTATTAAATAGACTATTAAGTATCATATTATCTGAAAGAAAATTATCGCGTATGATTTTAAACACGTCTGCAGGACCATTATTAATTTTTAGAAAACGAGAAATTTACTCGGATTCGGTTTACAGAAAAGCGCCGAGTATTTTTTAAATATTTTATAAATAAATAGTAAATATTATGCATGCATAAATACTTACAAATGATATCAACTCAACGTGATGTTGAGTTCCTGCAAACACCACAGTTTGAGCATCATTTGGTATGATATACTTCAGCAAAGTAACCAATGTTGTGTAACGATCATCCGGACGACAGTAAATAAATTTTAGTCCTAAGGCGTCAGGTAATTTCGAATCAACATCTTTAAAATAGATTAGAACGTTAAAATTGCCGGAAAGTTCAAAAAACAAAACAAAAGGGAATACAATACCTAAACGTATTAACACAGGATCGCTTAATCCAGCTTTGGCAAAATCCACCAATTGTTTTGGTAGAGTGGCTGAAAAGAGCACCATCTGGCGAGAATGGGACAAACGATGTAAGGTTTCATTCAACTGTTGACCAAAACCCATTTCAAATAAGCGATCAGCTTCATCAAACACAACATATTCTACAAGTAACAAGAGACACTGTACATATATAAAACAATGTTCAATATTAATAAAAGCTCTCACCTATTGAATTTAATTTTAAATCCATTTCTACACACAAATGCAAAAATCTTCCGGGCGTAGCAACAATTATATCCGGACAAGTGTGTATAGCAGAAAACTGTGAGTCCATTGAGTCACCACCCAATACCAAAATAGTCTTCAAATTCATAAATTTACCCAATTCTTTGATAAATTTGTAAGTTTGTACAGCCAATTCTCGAGTAGGTGACAACACTAAAGCTCTCGCTCCCTTGGTAGGATCTCTGCACTTTAGACGTTCAAAAAGCGGTATCAGAAAACAAGCCGTCTTACCCGAACCAGTTTTTGCCATAGCAACAACATCACGTCCTTCCAATATTAATGGTATGGTTTTACGTTGGATGGGTGTAGGTACTCTATAGCCACGTTTTGTTATACCTTTGACTACTTCAAAAGACAAACCCATCGATTGGAAACCGCCACCTTTTTTAGCCTTGGCCGACGGTTTCGATTTCAGCAAATTACTTTCATTCTCCTCAGTGCCTTTGTCCAGCGATGGAAATCCAGGTAATTCATCAATATTCTTTTTCCCCTTAAAAACACAATTATTTATTTATTTAATGAGAAGGAAAATTAACACAAAACCACTCACCATTTTTACAATTTAATTTGGAGCGAATGAAGAAAAAAGGCACGTGTTGTTGGCCGCCTCAATGTTTACCACGAAATAGAGATGCCAGACTATTATTCACAGTGATATAATAAAATTACCCCGAACTACACATTTACACTTAAGTTTAATGCAAATGTTTGTGTAGAAAAACTGATTATTTATTTGTAAAGTTAATAATATTAATAATAATATTAGATAAGGAGTTCTAAAGCATATTAGATATTGTTTATCTGGTTTTTATCTATGGTCTGGTAGCTTTATACTTGTGTGCGTTGTTGTTGTAATTTGAGGATAGAAGAATGTGTACAATTTTCTTTTGTTTAGAAAATGCTACCACAATGAAATAACGAAAACGAAGGGAAGGTGCACTAAAGAAAATAAATACCTACATCTTATGATTTTGGGCTTTTGACAACACGGAAACAACTGCTCATGAATTGTATGGACTGTAGGGTAATTTTTCTTTCTTTTGTTTCATTTCTCTTTATAGCAACAAATGCGTTTTATTTTTTAATCCCATATTTTAGCGTATTTATTATTAATTTGGGAATTGAAAACGCTTTGACTTCCAAAATTGATCCCCCTATAACTTTGTAAATTTTCTCACTTAATGCAAGTTTTTTTATTTCTTTCACTACCTTTTCATGGTTTTCAAATATTTTATGAATATTTTTCAATCTTTCCGCGTGAAATTTCTCCCTTTTCCAATTAGAATTTTTTGTTTTCCCTATTACTTGCTATAAGAAGTTGGAATTGCTCCCAGGGAAAATTTTCACACGGAATTTTTTTCATATATTGTATATCTCCACAGAAACCCTTTTTCCGTCGTTAGGGTGTCCTTTAGCCGAATTCCTAAAAAGTTTTCGGTTTCCTCGATAGTTTGAATTTATTAATTTTCATTGCATTTGGATTTAAGCGAACACACTTCAGAAGTTTAACGATGGCTTACTGCCAGTTTATAGAAGTCATGTAAAAATTCTCGTCTTGCCTTCTATTTATACTGAAAACAAAAACAAAGCACTCAAAATTTTTTTGGTTTCAGGCCGAGAATTTTTACATTGCTTCTATGAACTGGCAGTTAATTTTAGTATTTTCATATATGGAATTATTGATATTGTAAGAGAGTGCACAACTTAACTACTTATTGGTAGATAGATTTTAGCTAAATTTTATAAAATTACACAATTTCAAGTCCAGTTAAGTTTATTTTTAATTATAATTCTTACATTTTACTTATAAGTATAAAAAATTACTTACATAAGAATAATTAAATATATATATATATATATTTATATACTATATACTATGTAGTTAGTAACAAATTTTTTGTTTCATTATTTTCTTAAAATTCAAACATTTCTTATACATTTTAATATTAACAAATGCCAGGCAATTGCATTTCGTTTAATAGAAAAATACTAAATATACATACACACATATTTATATGTATGTATGTACATATGTTTATATAAGACTCCAATTAAAACATATCCAAAAACTTGTTTAATTAATATACGAAAATAAACTCTTATGCATAAGATTGTTTTATAATGTAGATATAACATTTTTAATAAAATAAATTGTTGATTATATAACTGAAAAGGAAACTGCTAATGAATGATTGATGAATCGTTATTGATAAACTGGGATATTATTAAAAATGTTTTTCTTTTATCGTTTACTTGGTTTGTACATAAATTTAAAAATTAAATCAGAATTCATTAAGTTTTTGAAACAACAAATTAAATTCAAAGGTTCATAAAGGGATTTTAATGCAGTATGTTATTTAATATATTTTTTTTTGTTGTATAAAGGCAGCTCTAAAATTATTATAAGTTTTTGAAGACAAACTAAGAATCGTCATCAGTACGTTCTACTAATAGCATTTCTTCCAATCTCTCTAAACGTTGCCGCAAATCTTCCTTCTCATTTTTCACCATATCAAATTTTCTTCTTAGTTCATCATTTTGTTTGCGCAACTCAAGCAGCTGTCGACATATTTCCGGAGTGGATAATATGGGGACTGCCGACGAGTTCGAGGATAAAGTTACCGTGCCAGATTTTGCAAATTGTTTGGCATCTTGAGAGCTTACATTTAAATTGGTGGCGCTACTGGTGTTTACTTTGATGTTATGCGTTGGCATTTGGCGAATTTGTACCGTACCCATGTGCTCTACGCGTTTAGCTGGTACAATGCGCACCGGCTGTTTAGCTACACTTGGTTGTTGTTTTATTAAGGTTTGTTGATGCGGCTGCTGTTGTTGCGCTGGTTGGGGTTGTTGGGGTTGTTGGTGCTGCTGTATTTGCTTTTGTATTTGATATAAATTTTCAGAGCCATCAGAATCATCTTTTGTTTCGATTTGTATAATGTGTGCAATGTTTTCCTCATCATCTAGCTCATCACTATTAGTGGTGGTTTTGTTAGTTTTTGGATCGATTTTAATCTAAAAACAGAATAGGTATATGGATAAGTTAATAAAATATATTTAGAAACAGTTTCGATTATTTCTGTTTTTATTTACATTATACACATGTACATAACTATAAATAAGCATGGACATTTCATTACCTTAATACAGAAAGGTTCTAACTCTCGTAATTTATTGGAAATCGAGATTTTTGCATTTTGAGATACATTAGATGTTCTTCCTTCTATCGAAATATACAAAAAACTCATTTAAAAAAATAATGACTTAAGGCCTTTCCATATTAAGGTAAGGTAAGGATATACAGTACGAGCTCGATTTGCGCAACCATCTATTATTGCGACACCATGATGAGCGCAACAGCTCAGTTTTTTACAATTATAGTCCTTATAAGTACAACTTTGTTTAAAAAACAGTCTCGATAAGCGTAACTTTTTCTCTTTTAGTGAATTTACTCAATTTAAAAAGTTGTTTTAACAAGTAGTTTGAGTTTTACAAGAGAACCCATCCCGAAAAGTTTTTTTGCACGCCATCAGGGTGACAGATGACATTTTTCAAAAAGTGGCAAGAAATAGGGGATTTATCAAAAAAAAAAGGGGGCAACGTTAAAAAAAACGAGACAATTACACTAAAATTTCTTATTTTTAATGTATTATTATATAATTTCCTTTAAAACAAGGGGGACAAAAAGTGGCAAGGCAGTCGAAAAAGTGGCAATTTGCCACTTTAGTCGATCAAACGGTCACGCTGCACGCCATTGCTAACACTTTTCATTTATTTTTCTCTCTTTACTCTTCGTGCATGAATATAAAAATGTGTATTGTTAGAAAATAAATTTATTTAAGAGAAGAATATACAGATAAAAACGAAGCTATACATTTTTCATACGAAAAAACTTCAGAGAATATAAAAATTAAAAACACAAAAACTGAAGTTAAAGTAGATGATGCCACTAATGCACTTAACAATTGTATGGAGTGGGCAATAGCTGAATGTAAGACATTGATACCAGAAAGACACTCCTGGACCAATCGAACCCTGGAAAAAATACCAATGGGAGTTTGCTGCCATATGGATGGCTAGATGATAGGGGAAAGATCGAAAAAAAAAATTACTTCCGCTTACTAGTCGGAAATTCGTGCGATCACGGAGGTTTTAAAATGGATCAGTGTGTATATCAGGGCAACAGATGTCAACACATATATTTACTGACAGCAAATCGGCAACGAAAGACTAAACTCTAGGACTATTTTAGATTGTAAGAATACGATTATCGATTACGCAAAATTCATGAAAAATGAACGTGCGAATGTGCCGAAAGTAACTCTAATTAATGCAAAGCCTTTCAAGGCAGCGAAGATTGTGTTAGAAAATTGGGCGAAGATGGCCCATAGGACACGATGGAATAGTGATATTGTGGGTAATCTAATCAAAGTTCTATGGGGCGACTTCGACGAAGACGAAACAAGGGGTCTGTTGAAACTAAGCATGCATGGAGGACATCGAGACAATAGAGCACTTTCTTGACCATTTGCCAGATTTCACCGAGCCCCTTTTTTGGGGATGACTAATTATTCGAATATTCGAACAAATTTGTTTTAATTTTTTGTTAAATTTTAAGCCGATTTTCAGAAATCGAGTTTTCAAAATATCTCGACGTTTTGAGGTTCTGGGAGCCGATTCTGAATCTATTCGCTTATTTCTATTATTTTCGAAAATTAAATGAATAAAAATTTTCTTAGACAATTTCTTACCTGTTGAATTTTAGTTTGACCTTGCTGTCTTACAGTGACCAAACGTTGGCTAAAGAATTCAATGTTAGAGAGTAGAGAAAGAAATTGATGAAATGCGTTAACAAAAATCAATATTCAATCTCAAACTGCTTACAACTTACCTGGACAAAGTTTGAGGTAACTTTTGCATACCTTTCAAATTTGCATTGCCATAAAGTTTCTTAAAGTCATTAAGGGAAATTATACGTATATTCTGAAAAGCAAAAAATAAAAGTAAAATATAAATTTTTGCATTTATAAATGCCAAAACAAGTGAGATCTTACTTTATTCTTGTTTATTGTTGTATTATCCTTAGCTTTTGTTATAATATTCGGCTTTAATTTACTAATCATATTCGAACTTGTATTTGAGGAAGTATTAGTAGTGAAGCCTTCATGGCGTACCTTAATGGGCATCATTGTTTTCAAGCTATTTAAGTTATTGTTGTTCGAAAAGCTGCTATTGTTATTATTAGTGATGTTCTGTATTTTCTTCGTTTCATTTAATAGTAACTTTCCACCTTCGGATAAAATTAGCTGGCGACCGTTTTGTAAGGCAGTGTTTAGCATATCTTTTGATGTATCATCATCTGGCATCATGGATATACCATGAGATTTCAATAAATTAATGGTTGAATCGCCTAAAATCGCCGTTTCTGAGAGACAAAATAACGTAAAAATTGTTTCTTATCTATTTTTGCTATTTTTTACCTTTAATGTTTTCTAAATCTTTTATTTTAGCTGCTGCATATTCCTCGTCTTGATCCATTTTGCGTATAGATTCAGGTTCATCTATTACTTCGGATCCTAAGCCCATAATGGAATTAACTGCATCGCAAGTTTCTTTCTGCAAATTAGTTTAAATTTCTTACACAAATTAACTAAAACCAAAATATTTCTTATTTTAAACTTTGAAGTTATTTCTAACGTTTTTCTTATGTACATATGTAACTAAAACCAAATTAAATTTGCCAAATATGGAAATTGTTTGTTTATTTTAATTGAGACTAAAGAAATTTATCTACAAGTTTTTAGTTTTTTCTTCTGGTGGTCCAATATTTCGGTTGATAAAAGTTATATGCATATATTTTAGTTTTATGTATGTAAACCATTAAAAATAAAACAAAATAAATTTAATAAATGTTTTGAATTTAGTATTAGAAACTCAAATCTGTCTTTTCAAAGTTTTTTAACATTCTAATAACTGCCCCGGCTTACAGAAAAAACATTGATATAATAGAGTTTTAAAAATGAGTTTTCGAAGAAAAATTTTTCTTGCCAAATACATACTGCCTTATTCATGTAAATAGTTTTTTATAAACCTTTTAGAAATCAGAAATATTTTTATTAATAAAGCCTAAAGATTGGAATTCCTTTAAAATTTCAATTTACTTCGTGCTAAATTCTAGTTGCCGTATTCAGAAAAAAAATGATTTTGGTTTACAAAAGATTTAAAAAACAAATTTTGTATTGAAATTATAAATGAAAATTACTTTTTCTAAATAAGCTCTTACGGTCATATGCTCCTTGTAGGAGTTGAAGGAACAAGCTCTTAGAAAAAAACAAGCTCTTGTAAAAAAAGTAAACTCATACATTTCGACGCATGGCACCGAATGAGAGAGAATTGAAAAAAAATGAACCTAAAACACAACCTTTTAAAATAATTCCCCTAATTGGTTCTACATGCTGTACACTTATACACACTTGTAAAAATTTACATAAGTGGTGTTAACAATTTTACTTTTATAACAATCTTATTATCTCAACGATACGCACCGCATGTTCTTCATGGAATTTTCGACTTGCTTGAGATTGCCGAGCCGATTCCAGCTCTTCCAAGAGATCAGCTTGCTCTGTTAGAACTGCCAAGGCCAGAGGTGTACGTCCGAACTTCGTGACCAGTGTGACATCAGCATTGTGTTTTAACAAAAGCCGAACTATACCCTTATGCCGTTTCTCAACAGCCCAATGCAATGGAGTCATTCGTAGCTAAAAGTAATAAGTTTATATAAGAGTTATACAGCACAAGTCTTCTCACAAAACTCACCATATCTATAGGATTTACTGCACAGTTTTTCGACAACAATAATTCGACAATTTTTTCATTACCATAATAACAGGCCAAATGCAATGGAGTACGATCTACTTTAGTTTTGGAGTCCTTGTTAATGCCGCCATTAAGCAAGAATTGGCATATTTCAAATTGATTGTTCATGGCAGCAAAATGTAAGGCCGACATGCCCAACTGCAGCAGAGAAACAAAAATTTATGAAATTTACATGCATCAGTAACGTTAGTGACAACCACAAAAACAAAAGATAATAAGCAAATAGTATAACAGAAGAAAATAAGATAATGCAACAATAACCTGTTGCTGCCTAAGAATTGCTTAATTAAGAATTTACCCAGTCCGAAGTAAAAGGAGCTCCACGGGCCAAGGCAGTTTTAACGCCTTTAACGTCGGAGTCCTTGGCGAATTGCAATAATTGTTTGCCCAAATCGACAACCGTGGTAGGTACGCTAAGCGTACTCAATGACTTTGTGTTTATTATTTCACCTTCCGTGCGCTGGAATTTTTATTTTTAGTAAGAATTTCCAGATGTGTATGTATGTATATGCTTTGCAAATGATACTTACTATCTTGTAGTTCATCAAATTTGCCAGTTGAGCTATTGTAGTCGTACCGTCCTTTGTGGGAAAAACTTTGCCGTCTGCTCTTAAGGTGGCAACTATTTTACTGCCACCGCCTCCAACCATTGTGCACCAATTTTATCGAGTTCCTCTATTATATTTATATTGTGCCGTAGTTCACAAGCACTTATTGTCAATACAAAATGTTAATTAATTGAAAAAATTAATATAAAAAATAAAATTGAAGGAAAAGGAAGTAAACGCACTACTTTCCCAAGCTTTTCTGGTTCCTCTTTAAATTTGTTTTAAATTAATCTTTTTTATTCACTTTTGTTTTGTATAGGCATTCGTAAATGCCAACAACTGTTAGAGTCACCAAGTCTTATCATTTTGCGTGGGTATAGAAAACAATTCAACTATTATCTATTGGAATGGCAATGCTGCAGCTTATCTATTTTATGTATTAGGCTGGAAGCTTTGGCAGATGTTTTGATAAGATCTGGTAGCATTGCTTGGTGTTAAGCTTTGCTCTCTATTATTAAACAGGATAACACTATTCATCAAGAAATTAGTTAAGATTATTCAATATTATAAATGTAAATATGTACATACACACGTGTATAACTTGAAAATAATGTTTACATATGCACAACAAGGTAGACATAAAATAGCGAAATAACTGTTCCCTACTGCATGTGTACATACTCCACCATAGTTTTTCTTATAGAATACATACATATGTACGTAGTAACGATGGCTTAATATAAAAAGGGCATATCGCAATTTTTTATTTTTTTTGAAATCGCGTTTTAATGCTTTCTATAATGCGTATAATTGCATCCTTCTTGAAGATCTTAGTTCAAAATCAAGGACTTATGGCAACTTACACATTATTTTTGCATGCAAATTCGTTAGTTTTTCTTCAGTTTTTTGCTTCTCATATAAAATATCGAAAATACGAGTTCCGCCTTCTTATATTAAACCATCAATAAGCATATATGTAACTCCTTTATTGTAACAGAGGCATAACTTAAAAAAAGTTAGTTTTGAAGAAAATAATTTACAATTTACATGGATTTCAATGAGGTCCGTATACAAGCTTTTTACACAAGATTAAATGTGATACATACAACGATTTTGTCTGCATTATTAATCCAACAACATATTTTTGTGAGATATGTCTATATTGCAACAAAGGAACGATATGTATGGGTATTTCCAAAAAAAAAGTTTGCCATCATAAATTACTTATTTTGAAAACTAAAAAAAATATCTTAAACAAAAAATCAGGAAAATTTAGCAAAGCTAGCTTTTTTGAAATGTTTGCCACTAGAAATTTGGCATTTTCAGATCGCGTGGTTTTGAGAACAATCTTTGTTCAATGGTTTGAAAAGGTATAAAATAATTTAAAGCTCACATTTTCATTTTCTTCTTTATTTGACATTCTTTGAATGAGCAATGTCATGTTATCGATTATTTTCTGTCATCTCTAGTGTGCATACAATGCAACTCTACCCTACAAACAAAACAACAACATAAGCGGAAATTACAAAGGAATGCATTAATATTTTTTGGAATTAATTGGTTCTGATACAGAATTAAACACCAATATAATCACGCAATTGCAAAATTACCCCCCACATAAGCATCTGCTACGAGGTCCTGCGCATGTTACCACATAAATATCTTTACACCACCACTTCCACATCCGTCCATTAAAAAACGGAAGTCAGTAATTTGTAATATTCCAAAGAATTTAACTTACCTAAGTCAAAAAACTTTTAACTTTCCTTAATTTTAACAATTTCTTTAAATAATTCTACACTTTTTATTATTTTTTGTTTTGAAATATTTAAGTTTTCACAGAGATACGAAAACGTTTACGTGCACACACATTTAGATTAAAGTGGAATGAAGGACTGGTGATACATGCTGGGAACTTTTTTTGTGTTGCTCTTCGCCAGAGATGGGAGTAGTTGATTTTAATGCTAAACATCTCCGATTAAGACGGAATTAAATTGATTTTTTTTAATTTTAACAATAATAGTAGCAAAACATAATGCTTTAAAATATATTTTAATATCCCATATTTTTTCTATTAAAAAATTATAAAAATGATACATGTATGTATTTAGTGTAATTAAGAGTATTCCCAATAGTACTTAATATATTAATAATTAGAGTATATGCATTCTCGTACGGTTTGTTGATTAAATGTTCAAAAAACTTTTTTTAAATGTTTTCAGGATTTCAAAATATTGCTTGCTATCAGATTTTTACGGCCCTATGTATAAGCAAAAATTGGCATGAAGTTAGCATAACTGGCAAAATTGATCATGATCTTAAAGAGTTTTGCCATGAAACTTCACATTGAAAATCATGCTAGGACTTAAAGGTAGATTAAAATCATGTAATGCGATCATTTTTAATGTCAAATTGTATAGAGGAACTCGTTAACACCTAATTCAATTTCGTCACTTATGCTAACTTCATACCAATTTTTTTCTTATACATAGGGCCGTTAGTTTATATAAATACCATCGATCTACTTTCAGACGTTGCGCTAAAGTTTTCTGCACATATACAGAAGGTAAACGAATGCTTTCTCTTCTGTAGCTCGAAAGTTTTTAAATATTGAGATATTATTATAAAAGTTATGTGATTCATAAAACCGATTTCTGTATTGTATTTCGCTTACCATCCCTGGTATAATTAGATTTAACTATCTGGCAACATTTTATTATCTATCTAAAAAAAGTTGTCAAAGTGTTTTTATATTTTACTACGAGCGGAGTGTGTGCTCACGAGAAAAAGAAATATTCTTATATTACAGTTATGCACACATATGTACATATTTTAAAGAAAAATATCTATTTCGTGTGTTATTTTAAAAATATATAATAAAAAAGTGATTATAAAATAAAATGGAAGCAATAAGTGAAGATATATTCTATAAACAAAATCAAGATAAAGAAATATTAAACAGTGAAACAGTAACAAGTGACTATAACTCCTCCGCATATAATACAAGTACAAATGAATCAACGTCTTCCTTATCAAATAATTCGTCAATATCTTCTCCGCCGCAGTCATTTACTAAATCCAATTCGATAGAAAGAATGAAAGCAATGACCGCAGATAGTTACGCAGAATTAGAACATGACGAAACTACGCTGCTCAATGATTTTTTCCAAACAACACAGCAACAAGAACAACAAAACGATCTACAACAACAGCAGATGTTGCAACAATCGCAGCAGAAGCTACACATAAATCAACAGGTGCTGCAACAATTAGGTTTTAATTTATACGACGATAACTTAGATATTAATTATGTCACCATGAATACTACTACAGAAAATATCACAGATAATACTATAAATAATAATCTGTCCACTTTGTATGGCACTCCGTCTTCCTCTCTCATTGATTGTAATAATAATAGTGATGATAATTTCTCTCATAAAATTTTGGGCTTATCAAACGATTCAAATTTTTATATTGATGATGATTTCATTCTGAACTATTTAAATCCTTCAACAGAACAAAACGAACAACATTCATCGACAATGCCCAACTTTTGTACATTATCACCAAATGACATAAATAATCATAATAATAATACCATACTACTGTCACCGTTATCACCATCGTCTATAACACAGTCACCCTCATCCCTACTAACTATGAGAGCTACAAAATCCATAACCTCGCCGGTGTCGGATATAAATTACTTGGAATTTCAAGGATCACCGTTCTCATCATCTACTACTCCTTGTTCAATAATTGGCATTAGTAATGATAATAGTATCAACTCTAACGATTTCTCATCGGGAGAAAATGGTATATGTTTTAAATTCGAATATGCTTTTGAAAATCAAAAGTTAGTACAAGTTCAACCTCCACCACCAACACCAATAATGCTCTCTAATGCAACAAATGGTGTTATGTCAATGTCAGAACCCACTTCTTTAATGACTTCATCATACTGCGTAACTGATGGTGGAGGAGAAGTAGATATCTTATCACCATTAATACCGGTGTCTTATGTATTAACACCTTCACAAACGCCGTCAATGTGTAATGCGGTGAATATATCTAATGAAAGGTAGTTTAAAGTTTCTTCTTTTATCTTCACTAATATATTTCCATATTTAATTGGAATTTTTTGTTAAATGCTGCTTGTAAAAAGCTTTATACGTACTGCTGGTCTTGTTCAAATCATATATGTTTGTGTATATGTACGATTTGATGTACATATGTATATTTGTTTGTGCATTTTAAACAACAATTAACTGCCTGTAAATAAACTAAATTAAAATTTAAAAAAGCTGTAGATATGTACATAATACCTATTGGGATTTAATTCTTCATTTTTCCATATGAAACCTATGGTAAAAATAATGGAAATATGGAAACTTGATGTATTTCGCACTAAGAAAATTTAGAGTATCAATTTCAAAACTGTTTTCAACAAATCCAAACAAGGAATGATACTTTAAATAGATTTCAATTGAAAAGGCAAATGTAGCAATAATATGAGCAAATAAAAAACTACCCAGTCAGCATTTTATGAAATTGATGAGTCTTTTTCGACTCCTCAGCACGATTAAAATAAGCATTTATGCGCTCGTTTTCGAGTCGAAAGTGAACGTTTATTCGGGAGAAAATGGTACCCTAGCTGCGAGTCTTCTAAAAGAGCCTTTTATGACTCGCATTTTTGATAAATTTCGATTTACTTTCGAGACAGTTTGTGGTAGTTCTTACAATCAGTTTTTTTTTGTTTTAAAATTTTTTTATTTTCTTAATTTTACTGCACGAGCTTGCTGTTTGTTTTTGTTTTCTAAGCAAATCAATTTGTAAGAGTTTCTGGGAATAATTTTCGAGTCATATTTTAAGCGTACAACTGATTAATGAGTTTTTGATCATCTAAAGCAGTCGGAAAAGACTCAGTTTGGTGAAAAAATCTTCCACATGCTGACTGGGTATACCCAGTATGTATGTATGTATTTATGTACATATGAGAAAAAAACATGGGTTTGTTATTATTAATTTGTATTCCCAAAAACAAAAACTTAAACTTTGTTATGCACTGCTAACAATAACGTGTAATTTTAAAACATAAAATTTAAATAGTGAAATTATTTCATAAATTAAAATGTATCTCTTCTATACGTACATATCTACTATAAGTGTATGATTATAAGAATTAAAAGTTAAAAAGCAAAACAACTAAAATAATGTCTCTGGGTCCCACGCAGTATTATTAATTTTTTTATAAAAAATTAAAATATACCAACACACCCATTCAATTTCATACACGAAAATCACGAGTCTATAAATAGTTTATTGATAAAAAGAAATCAACAAGAAAATTTAAAAACATTGAGAAGAAAACATATAAATATTGGAAGGTGTCTGAATAATACTAAAACTATTCAAAAATTTTATAAAATTGTAAACTCTTCAAAGGTATTTCAGTATTTTTATGTTTCACTTCTAATTTGTTTATGAATTTCTGTATATGGAAATTTTTATATAGAATATTCCGTCACCAAGTGTCATCATTGACTTTGGCTGCTAATAGTACTCTACATTCATTTCAACAGAATCTTAAATGTGTATGTACATAAGTATGTATAACTGTAAATATGTAATTACATACCCATTTTCGAATAAGGGTTATGATCGGCGCATCATTTATTGCCGAATCTTCTGTGCGCTACAGTCGCTGAATACGCACAATACGGTGTCCAGATCAGAGAAACGCTCCATAGCGACTAAATTGCTAAGACCCACACTAACGACTGAGACACTCCGCAGGCCAATAAAACTCGCTGCATTTTCGCAGTAAGCTAAATAATTATAAACTTTTTTGAGATACCCGTATAATGAATCTTTTTGCAAATAGTTAATAGACAAACTTGTCAATGAGTTACCGTTTTGTATATTTGCATGCAAATTATTATTATACCGTTCCAGTAAGTAGGGCAGTGAATAGTGCTATTCTAGGATTACAAAGAGTGTGGGTTCGTATTCCAGGAAAGACTAGGATCTGTTTCAATACAATGGACAAATGTATTTTTTACTATGCGCGTAAAATTATTCGGGTACATGTGTGATGGAAAACCATCGTTTTCAAAACGATTTTAAACCCGTCGTTTTAAAAGGTGTGATGGATTCGGATCGATTTTATGTAGGTATCATTTTTAATCCAATCTTAGCTAATGACTTTTAAAAACCACACTAGAAGATATAGTTTTCAAATTGGGTTTGCGTTTAAATTGTTATTTATCACATACATGATTATTTTGTATTATTAGGTTTGTTCATTTACTGAAAATTATTACGAATTTGTAACAATTGTTACTGGAAAGTGCTCATTAACTCAAAAAGTTTGCAAGGAGAGAGCGTCAAAAGAGAGGCAAAAATTGAGAGACAAATAAATTCCTACAAATTATTACAAGTAAAATTTTTAC
Source organism: Tachina fera (assembly GCA_905220375.1). Lineage (NCBI taxonomy): Eukaryota > Metazoa > Arthropoda > Insecta > Diptera > Tachinidae > Tachina > Tachina fera. The sequence goes on along the minus strand of LR999964.1, from coordinate 19,921,427 downwards.
TTGCAGGAATTATCCAATCACCTGTTTTTATTGTCAAATAAATTTTTTTTAAAATATTTGAAAAAGGAAAACTGAAAAAAATATGAATTTCAATACATGAAATTGTGTAAAGAATTCCATAGTAAATATAAATTTCTTAAAAAATTGCAATTTAGAATATTATCAAACAAAATACATCAGAAAAAGTACAATTGTATCATGATTTCCATCCATGTTTCTGATATGAATAAAATTTTCTTGCAAGTTTTTACAAGTAAAGCGTTCATTAGCTTTTTCATATTTGGGAGAGTAATTTTGTAAATTTCTTCCTTACTCTCTCGTTGCTATTTTTTGCTGGGAAGTATATGAACAGACCTATTTTTTTCCTTATTTATTGTATTATATATTAGTTTTTTCTAATTTTGAATTTTCTTCGTCGAACTCAACGTTCCGCATACAAAATCCCGAATTAAAATTAATAAATAAATAAATAATTTTATCTTAGTTCGCATGTGTGTGAAGATAAATTAGAATTTAATTAGCAGAGACAGAAACCAAACGTTGTAACATACTCGTAGCATTTTAAACAAACAACATATCACTGTTATCTATTTAACAGTAGTCGCTAAATGGATTATAATTCCAAATTCTTGGAAATGGAACGGGATACATATGTATGTATGTATATAAAAAATTTATTTTGAAAAAATTGCTCTAAAATTTATTTTATGAAATTATAAAAGTAGGATGGTGGAAATATGTTTGTTAGAGCCATTAAATTAGATTTAAGAAACATAATTTTTTACAATTAGAGTTCAATGCTCTAATTTAGGTTTGGCTGATAGCCATTAGTTTTGCAATTTAGATATCATTTGAAGTCAAATTAAAAATTCGGAACTTGAAATTTCCGGGGCCTATTTCCGCAACGCTGCGTTTTGAAGTGTTCACTAATTTTTGTGTTCACTTGTTGATTTTTGCGTCCGCAACGGTGAGATTAAATTATTTTGACATTTATGGAAAAATTTTCATTAAAATAAGTTCCGTGAATTATGAACACTCTGAAATTGGTGCACAATTCAAAACTTATCGTTGTGGAATCTGGCCCCTGATTTTTAAATATTTGGGATTTTGAAATTATTGATTTTAATACTATTCAATTGAGGCAATTGTAATAAAACAAGTTTAAAGTTTTCGTTTTATTTTATTTATTATATTATACACTTTTAATTTTTTTTTTGGATAATTTTTAATATTGAGCTGCAGCCTCAAATTAGAAATTGAAAAATGCTTCGAAATTATAGGGAAAACATCGCCAAATCAATAAATAAAAATATTAAAGGTATTTATTTCAGGTTTTTCTCGTTGGAAAAATGTAATTTTTTTGACAACAAACACAGGAAAAAAATTCAAAGATTTTTTTCAACTTTTTTTTTCCTGTCTGTTGTCAAAAAAATTAAATTTTTCCAACGAGAAAAACCTAAAGTGAATACCTTAACTGTGTTTGTTGTAAAAAATAAAATTTTTCCATTTTTCCAACGAGAAAAAAACTTAAATGAATACCTTTATTAAATATTACAATAAATAGAAAATATTGGGGTAATTTTTAATTTTTGGTTTGGCTTGGTTTTCATAATTTATTTTATATGTATTGTATTTAGAAATCATATATCCCTGCTAGCATTTTTGGAAATTTTTAATTAAATTTGATTCTTTTTTAATACTTTCAAGTGATCAAAAAACAAGAATATGCGCTCGTTTTCTGAGCATAAAAGATAGTTTTGTCGGGAGAAAATTGTACCCTACATGCGACTCTTCTTGAGGAGTCTTTTATTACCCGCTTTTCTGATCAGTTTCGACTCATTTATGACTCATATATTTTAAAATAAATAAATAAATTAATTTTAAAGCATAAGCACGACTCATTTTCGAGTATTTTTTCAAGCATGCAAGTGTTTAATCAGTTTTTAATCGTCAAAAGTACTCGAGGAAGACTTAGTTAGGTGATTTTTGATAAAACAATCTTCCAAATGCTAGCAGGGATGTACTTTATCAGTGAATTAATATTTTTTTTGTTAAACAATTCGCTGGTATTCAAAATGATTGATTCAAAATTTTTCTATTCGAAATCACCAACGATATACTGTTCCAAGTGTATATATTTCATCGTGAAGTGTATAAAAATAATAAAGAAACATGAAATCTTGTTCATTTATGTATACATACATACATAAATATATACCATATGTATGTATGTAAATATATATATATTTATTATTTTCGTATTTATTTGGGGGCGTTTATAGACGGATTTCATGTTTTCTCTTTTATTTGTAGCATGTGCTACTGTGCATTCCGTTTTTTTTTGTGTTAAATGAATTTCTGCAAATTTGTTTTAGATTTCTTTTTTTTGCATTTCCATACCATTTTGTATAATTTGGCAAAAATATTATAAATTTCAAATTAATTTATTTGAATTTTAAATAATAAAATAAAATACATACATATGTATATTGTATGTACATGTGTTGTATGTGTAGGCAGCCAGCCTTATAAATATTAGATATATTATATGGACACGCAACAAATACTTAACTACATCTGTGTCGATGGGTAAATATAAGGAAGGCCTAACTCCAATTTTCGCTATTTTACAGGGAAAGGGAAAAACTGATTAAAAACTGAAGCATTTACATGCAAAATAATTTTTTAACAGGCCATAAATCTTCTTTTTCTAATTGTAATATTATTAGTTCCTTAATAAGAATCTACAAGAAAACGTCAGAAGCGCGATTTCAAAAGAAATTGAGATATGGCTTTTTTATATTAAGCCATCGCTATGTACATACATATTTACATAGATACATATGTATAGTATACATATGTATGAGTTATTTGTTTTGTTCATGTGCTGTGGCTCATCAAATACTTTATGTGAAACCATGTACATCAAAATAATATTTCATTATTTAAATAATCTGCTCAAGCAAGTGTTGTTTTATTTAAGGACATTAATTAATTTTCTTAATAAGAATTCATAACTTTCAAAATGTTACTCTTGACACTTTCTCGGCGGTTTAATTATTGTCATCTACAAGTATTTGCATATATACGGCCATGTTACAGAAACGGAAAAGGAATTCAATCCACACCATTTTGAAAGGAAATGGTGTCTAAAAGAGAAAACTAAAATACGGAAATTTGTCCATGTGTATCCGTTTCCGAACGGAATTGATCTCTGTGCCATGGCGTATAAAACACCATTTGTGAAAAAATTACCCCAAAAAGTTCACAAGTCTTAAGCAGAAAATTAAATACATACATACATAATATTCTCTATAGTTTCCAGCCCCCTTATCTTCGCATAGACTTTAAAAATTGGCAGTGCAGATTCTTTCTCTAATCGCCCAGTCAGTCGCCCGTCAATGCGCATCGGTGCCTGGTTGATGCCAAACGAAGCACAAACTAGTATTTTATTTTTTAATTGTTCAAGGATATTTTAATCCTAATTAATTCAGAATCATATTTTTAATTTTTCTATCGTCTCCTTAAATTAATATGATGGCGCTAATTTAGTGACCAATGCATTCGTTATTCATCAGGTATTTGTTTATTAAATAATTTTACACCTGATGCAAAATCATAAATAATTTTTGATTTAATATTTCTTTTTGTCTTTTCTCAAATATTTTCAAGAATAATTGCAGCTATTGAAATAAAATTTCTGAGTACATGCTTACCTACCTACATACATAAATAGAATGTGGGTTTTTTATTTAAATTTATTTTAAGAAAATTAAAGGAAAACTTTGCAAACATAATTATCTTTAAATTAAAATTTAATAAAGTCCTTGGTTATTGTTCTGAAAGCATTTATTTTACATTTAAATTATTATTTTTCTTTGCAAAATATAATACAGTCGTATCCCGGTTAAACGAATATGTATTCAGTTTAACGCTATTTCTATATAACGAACAAACCAAAAAATGTTCCAGAAAAATAAAATTTTAAAAAAATAAATGCAGATATGTACATCTAAGTATTTATACGGCACTGTGCGTGCGCCTCCTAATCGGCGCAATACCAATGAATTTTTTTTTTAACTAAAAACGCAATAGTTAAGCAGCAACAAAATGCATATAGACAAGCTTAAACAACAACAAACATACATTTTTTTTTATTTTTTATTTTTTTTTTTTTTTTTATTTATTTATAACAATAACCAACCGAGCCCATAGGGCCATATATAGTTAGTGGACTACAAGAATAGCATAAGAATAATTATACATTTAGGCAACAAATAAACTAGACACAAAAATTGCAAAAAATAAAAAAAAATAATAATAATAGGTATGTAGTTATAAAATTATTAAATGAGACTACTACTTATAAATTGGAAGATAAATTGCGCATGAAATTAACTATATGTATTCAGAATCTAGGTCAGTTCAATTGTGAAAAATGTTCAACAAGCTTACCTTTGAATGAATTACGAGTAAGATGGAATGCTCTTAAGGATCGTGGCAATGAGTTCCAACATTTGGCGACTCGTACAGTAAATGATCTTTCATAAATAAGACGATTTCTAGTGGGAAATAGAAGCTGTGGGCTTCTACCACTTTGCAAAAACGTAAAAAATCTACGGACATAATCTGGGCAATCTGTGAGCATAACATTATAGAAGAAAAGTAGTGATCTAATCTGTATGAAGTTTTTAAAACTGCAACCCATTTGCACATTTTTCAGTAAATAAATAATCTATTTAAAATCGCGCCAATTTCAAAAAATGATTTTTATCGTTTTCGGGGGCTAGAATATTTTATTCGAACCTAAATACGTTTTCACTGTATCGTGCAATTTACAGAACACCTATTTGGCTTATTATTTGTTTTGTGAAATCGCGTAATTTGATATCGATCGATGTCTATCACATACATAAATAATTACTTCTCGAGCTGTGGTTATCTTTTATTTAAAATTTTAAACTGATACCAATATTATTTCGAAAGATTTGTGAAGCAATAAAATTATATATGTATGTATGTACGTGTATATATAATGCGAAACATACAATGCGAAACTACTCAAAGAAAGGCAATAAAATCGAATTACAAACTATATACATATAGCAAGTAACAGTGTAAAAATATGAACAATTGCTTATATTATTTGTAAAAGCTTTTAGATTCATATATATTAGTCTTGTGTAGTTCATGAATGAACGGTTCAGTATTTTGAACTAAGAGAACTATGTAGTTCAATTGTTTTACGTTCGCTAGTTAAATTTTTGAACTAAGAACTAAAACACAAAATGAACCAACGCTGTGGCTATGAACTAAAAGTTTTCAAGTTTTAAAAAATATATAAACACCTGCTTTAATTTTTACTGTGTTTTCTTTGCTTCTACAGTATTGATTATTATTTTTTCTTATTTTCTTTGCTTCTACACTTATACATATGTATAGTATATATATATAAATTATGTACTTAAGTAAACACTTATACTACCTTATTCATAAAAAAAAATTTTTGATTTAGATAGGTATGTATTTATGTATGTATATATGTAGACGTCAAATCAATCGTTGAACTAAACTAGATGATTGAACTAAATGAACATATTTTTACAATTCATGTATACCTAACTAGTTCATTGAACTAAAAAGAGCGATTGAACTAAATGAACGAACTAGTTCATTTATAAATAATGAACTAAAATGACCTTTCACTGAAATTAACTGAACAGCACAAGTCTAATATACATACATACATATGTTATATTAACAGTTGCATTCTATTTTCGATCTTCGCTGGGTATCGAACATCGAAAATCGATTGTTAAATTCATATTATGAGCATCGAAAATTTCGCTCAGCAACGAATTTTCTATCGAAGAGATTTTATCTTTCGATGAAGTAATTTAATATGAAAAAATTTTAAAAATCTTAAACAATGTTAATTTTTGACTACATAAACACAAATTGTAATCTATTTTTTGTAGATGTTATTCACAATAACGACGTTCTTTTTTTCGAATGCTTATAATACCAAATGAAAATTCATTCACACAGTACTTTCGACTACAGTCGAAGATCGAAAGTTGGTCATAGTAAGGGCCTATGTTTATAAAAAATTATTACATATGTATATTGACACTTGAAATTTGTAAAATTAGTGTATTTTTATATAGACTACAACAATTAACACTAAAATTTAAAAAAATTTAAATTAAAGGTTGTTCCATCGGTTAATGCAATTTTGACTATGTAATTTTGACAACTTGCTATATCTTGGAAACCGTAAGAGGTAAACTCCTGAAATTTTCAAAAACGGTAAAACTAAAAAATCCGAAAATTATAAAATCGCCGAACCAAAAAAAAAATCGCCAAAAATTTAAAAAAAATTGCCAAAATTAAAAAAAAAATTCTAACACTAAAGTAAATCGTTATATTCGAAAAAAATCACCCAAATGAAAAAAAGTCAAAATTAAAAAAAAACGCAAAAAAACCGAAAAAAATCGCCAAAACGCGAAAAAGGCGCCAAAACCAAAATAATTGTTTATATGAAAAAATGGCCAAATCGAAAAAACTTCAAAAACCGAAAAAAAATCGCCAAAATGAGAAAAAAGTGTCGAAACTAAAAAAGCGCCTAAATGAAAAAATCGCCAAAAACCGAATATATCGACATAAATAAAAAAATCGCCTGAATGAAAAAAAAATCGCCAAAATTAAAAGAAAGCAATAAACTGAAGAAAAATCGCCAAAACGAGAAAAAGTGTCAAAACTAAAAAATTGCCAAAATGAAAAAAACCCCAAAAACCGAAAAAATCGTAAAAAACAAAAAAAAATCGCCTATATGAAAAAAATTCCCAAAATTTGAAAAATTTCCATAATAAAAAAAATCGCCAAAATTAAAAAAACGTCAAAAACCAAAAAAAATCGCCAAAACTAAAAAAAGTGCCAAAACTAAAAAAGCACCAATAAACGCAAAAAACCCCAAAACTCTTTAAACCGAAAAAAACCCAAAAACGAAAAAAATGCCAAAACTATATTTTATATAGTCTAAAGTTCGTATCGAATTACATATACGGAACCCTTCGTGCGCGGGACAAAGTCGCACTTCACTGAATTTATTTTCGAATGCTCATAATACCAAATGAAAATTCGTTCGCTCAGTAGTTTCGACTACAGTCGAAGATCGAAAGTTGGTCATAACAAGGGCATATGTTTATAAAAAAGTATGAATAAAAAACTTTCTTTTCAGTACATCATAAAATATAAATTACTTTTTTTTAAATAAAAAATCTGCTTCGAATAAAATAGTAAGAACGATGTATTCCTGCAAATTAATTTACGGCCTTATTTTTAAAATCACAACGCAAAAAATTTACCTGCGTATATAAACAATATACTATTCGAACTTTTTCCAAAAGAGCCGATAGCAGCACTATAGAAAAGATTGATATATCTATATGTATGTACATACATACATATATGAATATATAAAATCGTAGTGTGTGTGTATTTTGCTTTTCATAAACAAAAATAATTGAATGATTTAAAATCTCTTAAACTGATCTCACTTATGTTCCATACAATTAATTTAGTTTTGTTGTTTATTGAACTGAAAAATAAAGTTCTATTTTGTTTTGTTTAAAAAATATTTTACTTTGAATTTTTAGTGTGAATAAATATACTATACGAGAACCATACAACTTTGATACTATCACGATAGTATCGTTGATATATCAATAGTTTTTCTAACTTTTGATAGTCTTTAATCGATATATCTATAAAGTTTTTTAAATTATCGAAAACTTTCGATAGTAACACTATCGATAGTATTCAATTTCTATTCGTAACGCATGATCTCTGGAACTATAAGAGTTGTGGAGCTAACATTTTCAGGATAGGTTCGGGTCAATACCCGGCAGGATTTCGTTTTGTTTTTTTTACCTAACAAGTCATCACTGTATGGAGTAATTTGTAGTAAAAAAAATAACAATTGTCGGCAAGACAACTTTTGACGGGCTCAGCTCGTTTACATATAAAAAATTATATACTCGTAGAATGAATCCCTGAAGTATTTTTGTAAATTTTGCTTCTCCAACACTTCCATTTTTTTTTCGTATTTGGGATTCCCCATTTTAATATTGCAGAATATTATAAAGGGAATATTTTGAATATTTTTTGATGCACTGAAGTTTTATTGATACACATGTATTTTTTATTTATCAAAAGACGAACCAACTATATGCATTGAAAGCGTTTGTTTAGATTATATTTTGCCAACACTGTAAGTATAGAGAGTCTATACTTTAGAGGCTGCATATCGTTACCTTATCAAAAAAAAATAAGTTAGGGATTTTTTATATTAAAATATCGATATGTACATAAATACATACATACAGCCATACATACACACATCCATACACATATATGTACATATGTACATACCCTGCTAGCATTTTTGGAAATTTTTAATTAAATTTGATTCTTTTTTAATACTTTCAAGTGATCCAAAAACAAGAATATGCGCTCGTTTTCTGCGCATAAAAGATAGTTTTGTCGGGAGAAAGTGGTACCCTACATGCGACTCTTCTTGAGGAGTCTTTTATTACCCGCTTTTCTGATCAGTTTCGACTCATTTATGACTCATATATTTTAAAATAAATAAATAAATTACTTTTAAAGCATAAGCACGACTCATTTTCGAGTATTTTTTCAAGCGCGCAAGTGTTTAATCAGTTTTTGATCGTCAAAAGTACTCGAGGAAGACTTAGTTAGGTGATTTTTGATAAAACAATCTTCCAAATGCTAGCAGGGTAAAAATGAATGTTTATAAATTATCCATTATTTTCTAATTGACTGCTATTAAATCGAATTGTGTTCTTTCAGTTTTGCTTATTAATTGAATTTCGTTAAAATATTTTTAATTTGTTTAATGTCGCTCTAATAAAATGTCTGTAAAATATTAAAAAAAATATTTTAAATTTATATACATATTTCGATTTTGCTTATTTCTATGTCAACGACCAAGGTCGAATTATTGAAAATCTCTGATAATTAATGAAATATATATTTATAACATTTAATTTATTTAATAAATTTAATTTTTATTTATCTATTTTTTTTATAAACTAAACAAGCATATTGTATATAGACAAATAAATGCTTATTATGCGATCGCCGGCAATTGTAAAAAAGAATAAACTAAACAAATTAAACTGCTTATGCATAAAATACTTTTTTTTCTTCTGTTGATTCAAGTGTTTGTCGTTTAATATTATTATTTAAATTTTAAACAAATACAATGTTGGTTGTTGATGTTTTTGTTTCTGGAACTAAAATAAATACGAGTAAAAAATCGAAAACCAAACAAACTTACTCGCATTAATTTTAAAATCACAAATCAAATCGCTAAAAAAACATATAAAAACAAGACTGAAAATTAATTGAATAACGACAATAGTTTATAATACTACAAAAAGAAAATACAGTGGTGAACAAAACTATTGTTACAGAAATCATATTGTTAGCAAAAGTTGTTTGTTAAATTTCACATATTGGGATTATACCCAGTAAAGAATAGAGCTTTCAAGAAAGTCAACCAGATGCCGCACATGTGATCCGGAAGTAGTTAAAATTATTTTTACCTAAAAATTAAATTTAAATTGCAGGAACTTTTTGATACACGTTCAATGAATCCGAAGTTATTTCGTTAACTAAATTTGATTTTTATATGTTTTCTTTAATAAGTGCAAAGAAACTAGTAGTTTAAATTTTTTCTATAGAGTTGAAAAAAACGCACTCATGATAACTCAGGAAAGGCCAAATGTTGCCGGAAAATCGTTGTATTATGAAATTATAACATGTAGTCGATGTACTTAATTATTTTAATAAGTGACAGTGAAATAAATGTGGTCGATTGTTCAGTTTCTTTGAAAGAAACGAGGCGCAATAAACATTTCCAGGTTAATGTGAAAAATAGAATGTATGCACTGCATAGGCCAACGTAAGCTTCATTCTTCAGAAATTTTAGCAAACCCGCTGAATAATATCGAGCCCTTTTTCGATTTTATCGTGAGCAACATGTTATAGAAAATATATGTACTTTTTTATTAAAATTAAAATTGTATGCCAAAATTGTTGATACGAGTAACTTATAAGATACGGGCTTTACAATTTTATTGTAAGCGACAATTTACGTACAAAAACATATTTGAATATTAAAAAAAAAAACTTCTTTTAATTTTGGTCGCTTACGATTAAATCGAAAATACTGCTCGATATGTTGTCCTTTATTTTATTCTTCCATATACATATATAAAATCTTTTATTGGTTAGTAACGCATGATCTCTGAATTTTCAACACAGTTTGGTGACAATTCACATTAGTTTTTTTTATTTTTATTTTAGACCCAATAATAATACATACAACATTTGCGGGCCTCGGGTAGTTTTTGCTGTAAAAAAATAATAAACTAACTAAAGATACTCGTAGAAGAAAGGTGCAAATGTTTTGACCACCACTGTATGTTTGAAAAACAGATGTGAACAAGCCAAATGACGCTAAAAAGTATTTATATATTTTTGCATATGCTATGTATGTATGTATGTACATATATGTTTTACTTAATATTTTTATTTTTGTCTTTATTTACTTTTTGTTTTTGGATTTGAAATATCATCAACAACAAAAACAACAACAACATAACAAACATTTAAATACTAAAAACACAAAAATTAATATCGGAATGAATAATGACCAAATAATAATGATAATAATGATCATTGTTTGAATTGTTTGATTAGTTATATGGAATTAAATAATGAACCAGATGAACTTTCATTATGCATACGACCTGGTGCCTTACACAAACAAAAGGGAGAGTCAACTCATGCAACAGTTTCTTTTGAGGTATTTTATCCACAACACAGTGAAGCCATTATCAACTATTTTTAAACTACTTACAACCGCTGTTAAAATTTATAACAATAAAAATCTTAATAAGAAAATAACAGTAATTACTTATTAAAACAAAAAATTATAACAATAATAATAATAATAATGATGAGTAGAGTATGCAGAGGTGCTACAAGAGAGATAATTTGTAATATTATACAATTATTCTACTTTGTTTGGCTTTTGCTAACATTATTGCTGCATGCAACATAAAAAGCGCTTTATTTTGTTAACCGTTATAAAGGCAAATTGAAATAAATCATATGCACCAGAATTGGACAATAATGATTGCATTTTGTAATTTATTACACATTAATTACATTTAAGAATAATTGTAGTGGAAAAAATCTAAATTACAATTACATGTGATTGAAATTCAAAAAAATTCAATTATAATTACATGTAATTGCAATCGAAAAAAGGCAATTATAACTACATGTAATTTAAAGAAATAATTCCTTATTGAAGTAATTATAATAGTTAAATTTTTTGTAAATTACCTAAATATTCAATTACAATTAATAACAAATTTCAAAAATTATAACAATTCAAAAATTATAACAATTCTAGATTGATTAGATAAATCTGTGGCAAGAAAGGAAAAAGTGCTTAAATGGAGATAAGCCAATTTTTGAAACTAATAAATAATAAATAATTTTTGAAACTAATTCATGACATTCATCAGAAGCCAATATTAATATGAAGACTATTCGTCGACAATGTTACCAAAATGGTCAACAAAAGTCGTGACTTGGAGACATTTAACCCCAGGAGAGTTTTTTCATGAAGAATTCTTAAACGCCAAGTTGAACACCTCTCTGTACTCTATGACCAAAATTATATTTTAACATGATAGCTTGTCAATTCTTTCAATGGCAACGATATTTTTCAATAAGTTTTAAATCCATATAAGGGGTTTAAAAGCAAAAGGGCACAAGTGCCAAACCTAGAAAAATCGAGTTAGATGCAGCAACAATGCACTTAATACTATTATTATATACCACTACTAGCAACAACAAAAAAGACAAAAAAAAACTTAATTACTCCGGTTTTTTTTCTTCTTTAAGCCCCTCATATGGGATATGGGGGTATAGATAAATTCAGTCAATTCTTTCAAACTAGCTTCTTTCCGGACAAAATTTTGTTTATATGTGCAGTTTGACAAAATTTTTGGCGAATTTATATTTTCTCTATAGGTAATTCGATTAAAAAGAAAATGGCCAAATATTCTGAATTTGATTTTTACAGTTTTACTTGATTCACAAGTTATCATACATACTATGTTTGACATGTACCATCCTTCTTAAGAGTGTCATATCATTTCTAGATAAGGTACAGCCTAGTATACAAGTATAATTAATAATGGACAGCCTAATATTTTCTTAGGTATTTTTCAAAAATAGGCGTAGATGTATAATTACATACATGAATATTATACATACGAATATATTCAATTAATACATCCTGCAGGAGAATAGGCGTCAATTGACTAAAAGCTACTAGTATAATTACTAGAACAGCAAGAACTAGTGCGAAAAGGGTTAAAGTTGTTGTGTAAAATTACTAGTTTTGATGAGCACTATTATTATATGAAGTAGTTACAAGGCACCACATTGCAAAATAAATTTTGACTGTTGTCTAACAGAGCCCTTGCACTGATGAAAATCGGTATCATACAATTATTAAAATTTTAGGTTCATCCAAAAATAATTATAAACAAATAATTATTATTTCCTTTTGTATTTTTGAATTTTGATAAATAATTGCGAATTTTAACTAGCAGTTGTCACTGGGTAACAAAGGAATAAAATTAAAAACTTTATAGAATTTTTCTTTACAAAAAAACTGATAATAAACTAGTCATAAACTATTACCAATGGCACTAGTAATTTTCTAAACACACTCAATGCTAATTTGAGCATTAAGATGTTATAGGAAAGTTTACAGTTGGGAACAGTGGTGGTGGTTTCTCTACTACTTAAATACCAGTTGGATCTCCTGCAGGGCAGCTACCAGCAACAATAAAAAAATAAATAAGTATTAATTTTCTTATAAGACAAAATTTGTACTAATTTTTTTATAATTACCTGCATCTGCTTACAGCATAAAATTTTTTCCGAGAAGACAGATGCTGAAAATTCTCTCTTAGTAGGTGGAAAATTTTGCAATTAATACACAAAAATAAAAAACAAATAGAATTTTTTTGAGTTCCCGGCAATTCCCAAACAAAATTCATAAAGTCCCAAAAATGGGATTTATTGGGTATTTCTGCTGTATTTTTCCTATTTTGCCTAAATTTTAAAACACATATCACGTCTTAAGGTGGTATAAAAAATTCTTTGGTACCAGCTTAGGAAATTGTGAAAATAGGCCTTACATTTGATATATATAAAAAAATATGTCTGTTTCGAAATGATCTGGCACCTTTAATAATGAAAATTTTGAACAAAAAATTTTTTTTATTGTTTCTTTTATATAAATAAAAATATGGGCTTGGTATTTTTGTTATTTTTTTTATAAAAGCCAAATAATTAAACCACCTTTTTCTGCAAAAACGGAAAAAACGATTTGTTTAAAAAAATTTTATTTAAATTGCTTTTGATACCAAATTTTTTTCAAATGTTAAAAATTTTGTTCTTAAGCCATACTAAGTGTCTTTTTTAAAATCGAAAAAGATTTGATTTCTCCGTTAGCAGAACAGTATACCAAGGTTAATAAAACAGCTAAAATTTAATTTTTTTCCTCGAATATTTCCTAAACTGTAAGCGAAACTGCATAAATGTAGCAGGCTTTTTTTAGCTTCTAGATAGAGAAATCCACTTGCAAAAATATTTTTTATCAGATCGAAAACCTCAGCTTGGCATCGGTTTGAATTTTTCATTAACCCTAGGTTGTCCACTTTGGGGCTTTGTGACTCCGCCCCCTTTAATGATATATAGTCCAAGACTTAAGCTTGGTGACACTTCCCTAAATGCTGTATGAAATTTTATAACCATCGGAGGTCTCGTTTAGATACTGCAGAAGTATTTAAATTTTTTTTTTCAAAATTCCCCACTGCGATGGCGCGGAAGAAAGTTAACAGGGGGGTAAAAACATGACGAATAGCTTCCTGTAAATATACACACTGCGATATAAGGATTAATTCTGCAGTATAATTAAAAAAATAATTTTCAATTAAATATAAGCGATATGTATTCAATTTAATATTAACCGACGGAAAATTCTATTCAGCATGCATTAAAGAGTATTACCACGGACGCGGAAGTTGCTCATATGTATTACTTTTTTTTTTACAAGTCGAAAATATACAGTTATGGATTATTTTAGAAGCATTCAAAATGATCTTTCTTAAAAGTAATGCTGAGTACACACTAGGGATGAGCTATAACGTGATTTTTTTTAATAATGTTGCTCCTTGTGAATGGGATTTTTAAATCGCTGTTCTTTTAAACTGTGACTGTGATCACAGTTTAGATGTATTTTGTTTGTAGCAGTTCTGTTATTTTGAGAAAATCTAATAAGAAGGTCAGCAGTGAAATTAAACTGTAACTGTGATCACGGTTTAACTATTTCAGCTCTTCTGCTTTAAAAGTTTTTATTAGTATTGGTATTTTGATAAATACTAATAAGAAGAGCGACAAGAACAAACAATTAGCAATCAACCCCATCCAAATATTGAAAAAAAAATTCATGTGGTAGCCTTATCTAATGTTAAGTAAGCATATAAGAACAATCACAGTTTGTATAAAAAAACTATATTTCCAAAACCTGTTACTTGATAAATTCAGTCACAATTGTGATTAGTGATTTTTAAATCGCTGTGAAAAAAGAACATGTATCAAAATATCGCTCAACTCTAGTACACACAGTATGACATTTAGTAACATTGCTATAGTCAGAGCAATCATGAATAAAATTCCGCGTGAAATTTTTCCCTGACAATAAATCCAACTAATAGTAAGTAATAAGGAAAACAAAAAATTCTAATTGGAAAAGGGAGAAATTTCATGCGGAATTTAATTCGTGATAGCCCTGAATGTGTCCTAGTAGCAACGTTTGTCATTTCCTGTATTTTTCGTTGTTTGTGTGATATTGCCTTCCACACAAAAATAATAACATGAACGGCATTGTACACATTTTGAAAATGACAACAAATGAAAAGCCAAATGTGAACTCAGCATAACTTTAATTTTTTCTAGAATCTTTAGAGCGCGAGTCAGAATTGCCTGTTTAGATAAAATGCAAATGTGGCCTTAGCCTTGAATAATTTAAACTTTCTTTAAATTTATGTACATATATCTATCATGTTAAAAAATAAATAAATAGTATAGGCCTTATTCATAAAAATTAATTTAGTTTTACAAAAGCAAACAAATTTCCATAAAAAAAAATTGTTTTGTAAACTTTTAATAAACCAAAATTATTTTTTTATGAATACTGCACTATGTACATACATATGTATATACATATATAACTATCAAGAAACTACTAATTTGTTTTAATATTTTTGCTTTTTAGTACAAATCTCAAAAAATTAGATGCGTTTATTAAACGAGCTACTTGGCCTGGCCTTAACCATAAAAATAATCAATTTTAGAAAAAAAATCTGCTATAAAAAACCGAATAAAAGGTATCTAACACAAGCACATAATAAAAAAAATTGCAAAAATAAATTTTCACTTGGAATATTATTATACATACATACTTTTTATTTATTTTTTCTTCTTAAATGCTTGCTGCTGCTGTTTAGTTGCTCTCCTGAACAGAAAAAATGCAATTAAAATTTATTAAACAAAAATTATATACATACATACATACTTATGCATACATATGTATGTATGTATATCCCCACGCATTTGCATATAACTGCATGTACATCCATACATACAATGTATGTATGTAGCACTACATCATTTAATACATTTTTATTTATTAAAAAAAAAATACGTACAAGCGAATTTAAACATTTCAATTTTTTATTTTTAACAACAAATTTTTAATCATACTTTACTTTTTTTTTTAAATCTCCTATCGCTAGAGTTCAGATGAATCATTGTCTCGCTACAAGTGCAATTATGAGAATTGTAATCGCAGTTACAGCACAATTGGCAATCTGAGAACGCATTTGAAAACCCACAAGGGTAAGTTTAAACTCAAAAGTGTTCCATTTTGCTATTTATCATTAGCGAATTATACATACATACATATACATACATATACATATATGTACATATTTGATGTGTTCTTTATTATTATTTGTTAAAGGTGAATATCGCTTCAAGTGTTCAGAAGAAGGATGTAGCAAAGCTTTTCTAACTTCATATAGTTTGAAAATTCACATTCGAGTACACACTAAAGTTAAACCCTATGAATGTGATGTGGGTGGCTGTGAAAAGGCGTTTAATACGCGCTATAGGTAAGGGGTAATACTATATATCGACACCTAAAATTCAAAAGGGCGAAACTGACAAAAATTCGAAAATAGACTTTTTAATTGGTAATGATGTAGATAACAAAAATACAGCTTTCCTTAAAATTAACTGAATAAATCAGGGATCGTAACGGTTATAAGTTTTATTTTAAAAATTACTTTTTAATCATTAAAGGTATTCATTTCAGGTTTTTCTCGTTGGAAAAATGTAATTTTTTTTGACAACGAACACCGGAAAAAAAAATTAAAAAGTTTTTTTTTTAATTTTTTTCCTGTGTTTGTTGTAAAAAATTACATTTTTCCATTTTTCCAACGAGAAAAAAACTGAAATGAATACCTTTATTATGTATTTCTTAATTTTTATTTATTGCTCAGAAAATAATAGTAATTTCTTGATTTTTTTTATTCCTCAAAAAAAAAACAGTTACTTTTTTATTTTTATTGTTATTTTTTCTTTTCTTAAAAAACCGTTAATTTTTAAACGTAGATAGGGTATTTTTCCGTTTAAATTGAATTTATCGCCAGAGTGTGTAAAAACTTTTATATCGCGCGTAATCAACAACAAATTTTTTAAATTTCACTTTTCGCAAGAAATCATCTAACAACACCAATATCTGTAAAAATTTCAACGTATTTTGACCCATCTTTTCTTGATAAAATTTTTTTACTTTATAATTTTAATCCGAAATGTGAGTGTTTTTATAATAAAATTGCTCAAATTTTTTCCGATTTGCGACTCTTTTCAAAACATAGATATTCGTGTCCAATTTGGAAGGTTTTAAAATAAAAACAATGTAAATATATTTTCAAATGGATTTTGCTTGCCATGATTTATTTGGATTTTCAAATTCTCCTAAAATGTAACCACAAACAGCTTTTCGTCTATACTGAAAATTTTAAAATTTTGAGTTAATGCGCTCTTGTTAATCAAGTGCGATTATGTTAAATGAATACAGTTTAAAAATTAATTTTTTAGTAAAAAATCAAAATCAAAAAGTAACTGTTATTTCTTGAGGAATAAATAAAAGTTATTTTAGTTTATTTTATTAACCCCCGACCAAAAAAGGAGTGTTATAAGTTTGTAGCGTGTGACTGTGTATATGTGTGTCTGTCCGTGTCCACGTACAGGCCAAACGGCTGGACCGATTTTGATTTAGTTTTTTTCTGTTTGAAAGGTGACTTGACCGAGAAGGTTCTTAGCCATGCTATAAGAAAATCGGTACAGGCGTTTAGGAGATATTGCAACCTCTCTAGATATATTCGGGGGTTTTTAAAATTTTTAATTTTTGTTATTCAATAAGAATTGAAAATACTGAACTTAAGCCCGATTTATAAATTATTCCTGATTAAGCTGAAAATGTTTATCGCACTTTTCCTCCCAAAATTAACATTTTACTTGTTCAGTAAAATATTAGTTGTTTCTTAAAAATACATTTGAATTCATTATTGAGAAAAAAAATTAATAATAATTTGCTTTGCAGACTTCATGCTCATTTGCGTCTGCACAATGGACAAACGTTCAATTGTGACCAGTGTAAGAAATGTTTCACCACTTTGAGCGATCTGAAGAAACACATGCGCACTCACACGCAAGAGAGGCCGTACAAATGTCCCGAAGATACATGCGGTAAAGCCTTTACTGCCTCGCATCATCTAAAGACACATATACGTACCCATACCGGCGAACGTCCATACCCGTGTGAAGAAACTAGTTGCCGTAAATCTTTCAGTACTTCTCACAGCTTAAAATCGCACAAAAAAACTCATCAGAAACAAACTCAAAATCGTCCGCCTAGAGAATGTAAAGGGAAAACTACAAATCGCAAAAACGAAAACGATCCAGATAATTGCAGTTCAGGAGGGCAAGATGTTAAAGCAATAAAAGAAGAAATAGATAAAATATCCACATTTCTGGAAGAAACTAATTCCACTTATAATAACAGTGAATTTGAAGAAAGCGATTGCAAAACTGACATAAAACCGCAACAACCACATCTATCATTTGTTAAATCTGAGGCCGTAGAGTGCAATATTAACGATATGTATGCTGGAAAAGTGATCGAAATAAAACCATCCCAATATGCGGCATTGGCTCCGAAAATTGAAAGTATGCCCTTGCCAGAAACTTCACAAGCTTTTCAGGTCGCTTATGCTGCAGAAGAAGAGATACCATCGCCTTGGATAGATGCCGGCATCTTATTATCTAAGCCCATATTACCCATGGCTCCCGTAACATCAGCATGCGTGGCTATACCAACGGAAATGCCCAGTTACGTTAATTTGCAAGCCAACTATACGAGTGCCATGTCGGGCATAAACAACGGACAGTATCCAGCAACAGCAGAGAATTCAAATGTCTGTGCAAATCCAAACATGTCCATGGAAGTCGATCGTAATGATATGCTCAACAGCAAACAGCAAGAAATACCATCTGCTGCCACTTTTACACAAGATGATATGCCTCGTCTAGAGAACATAGAGGATTTATTGAAGGACAGTGATTATATCAGTGATGCTGATATGGAAACAGAATCACTGCTCAATGACATCCTCATGACAATAGACAATAATGCGAGTCTCTTGCAAGAAACTCTGCAGCAAGCCGATGAAGTGCCAACTGATGGAACGGGTCTTATAGAAGTTGATTTGCGTAATAATAAGCCTACTTTAAAGCAGATTACAGCCGATGCTGGTATCTGCAGCTGCACTAATTGCAAATGCGATAAAACCAAAACTTGCCATGGCGATTGCTCCACCGAGACTCCTTGTGACAAAAAAATACCAAATGCTAAAGCAGCAAAAGGCGCTTGTTGCTCAAATATAAATAAACCGAACAAACCACTGAGCAAACGTGAAACGGAAATGAATCAAAACATTGAGGATGTGGCAATGTTGCTGCAAAATCTTGCCTCAATGGGCAGTGGAAAAAAAGGTGGTTGTTGCGGCGGTAACAATAACGCCACTAGAAAGGAATTTTACACACAGAATGCCAATCCTGCTTGTTATAATGACCAAACTAATCAATCTAATGCTGCATCTTCTTGTTGTTCTTTACCAGAATCGAAACCTGCTTCGGTTACATCTGGCTGCTGTTCGCCAGCAAAATTATTGCCAATGAAATCAAGTTCATGTGGTTCCTCTTCTGACACAAAAACTATGCCGCCACCTGCCAGGAATCCAAATGCTCTTAAGAACTCGAATTGCACCTGCAAGAGTCCTTCGGAAGGTGTAGCTAATGGATGCTGTGTTGTTATTTGCCTGAAAACCTTGCAAGCCTTGCGTAAAGTTCTAACACGTAAAAATTTAAACCTGATGCTTTGTCCTCAAAATCAAACGCATCAGAATAATTAAAGATTAAGATATTTACAAGTATTTTTTAATTGCCCGAGTTCGTATGTAGGTCTTTAAGAATTTGTTAAATTTGTTTTTTTTTTTTTACTTATTCATACTCTATACATACTTACATATAAATATTTGGCTTAAATGAAAAACCATATACATATGTACATACATACATGCATACATATGTATTTTTTCGTAACTAAAGTTCTTTTAAAGAAGAAACTAAAGAACAAATTTTTAATAATAATAAGCAAACACAATGATTTTGAACTTTTTGTAAATTATATGTTTTTTCATTTAAGATAATGATGTTGTTGCTCTATTAATACATATTTTATAGTTTATAGTTAAACAATAATTGTTAACTGTGTGCCAAAATCAGGAAGTAGAATCATTGCTGTTACTGATTCAAGTCATATTTTACATAATTAGTGCATATTTTAGTATTAAAACTAAACAAAACATCACTGTGCCTTATACCAAAAATTTTAGAAATGGAAGGGGAGGGGTGTATTGTGGACACCTGGTTATAGCTAAACTCCTTGTTTGCATACAAATATATTTCATGTATTAAATAATAAAGAAATAAAATTGTAACTAGTGGTAATATTATTTTTAATTTAATACTGGCTTTAAAGCAAGACAGTTTCAAATAAGCGCTGATGATGAGTATCTATCGTCTTCACTGGGTTCTAGTTTTGTTAAAATTCAGTCTATTGCTTATGCTACATTTGGGCATTGCTGTGCTTAAAATGTCATCATTAATCGTTTGGTTAATTTGAAAGAATTATTGCCTCGATTTGTTACCCTCCTTACTTACCCAAGCTCCGCACCATAAATTCAAATCCCTATTAAGTAATTTATATTAATTAAATTGGTCAAATCAAAAAAAAATATTAAACTCCAATTTAAGAAAAATATCTGCATTTTTGGGTAGTATGAACAAAAAAATTTATTTACTTTTTACTTAAAAATTTGTTAAAAAAAACAAAAACGAAAAACACACATATTTGGAATTTTAAAACATATGTATTTTTTCGTAACTAAACTTCTTTTAAAGAAGAAACTAAAGAACAAATTTTTAATAATAATAAGCAAACACAATGATTTTGAACTTTTTGTAAATTATATGTTTTTTCATTTAAGATAATGATGTTGTTGCTCTATTAATACATATTTTATAGTTTATAGTTAAACAATAATTGTTAACTGTGTGCCAAAATCAGGTAGTAGTAAAAAGCAAATACTTTTTTTTATTCATACTACCAATTATTACTTGTTATTGTTATTATTATCAATAATAATAATATTTAATGAATAAAAAATAATAATAAATGAAGTTTTTATAATGCAAAGCCATTTATCGGGAAGACAAAATCCTACCGTTACCTACAAATTTTTCTGGATTTTTAGCTAAAAAAACGATTTTTGGGTCATGTAACTATTGGAAATATTTCGAATCTTCGTTTAACATTGAATGTCGTAATTTGCTAACCGATCAATTAAAAAACAACTGCATTTGTTGCTAATTTGGAAATTTTAGATAACGAACTATGTTTATATTCTTCAACCCATTGATTGCTCAATGTTTATCGTCAAATAAAGCACATATGTATTTAAGTATGTATGTACATACCATATCTATATATGTATGTATGTATGCACATTGTACATTCATCATTTTTTAGGTATTAAACTTTCATTAAAAAAAACATGTAATTGGAATGGAACTTAGAATGAGAGTATAAGGTCATATTAAATACATATATGTAGATACTTATATTTACGTATGTATGTATATACATATGTATGTATAAATTGTACATATGCATATACATATGTACATATACATATGTTGAGTTGGATGAACAAATTAATCTATTAGTCTTCGCCAGCTGGTATGGCATCCTCAAGGCGCCTTATAAACTTAACGCGTATCTCAGTTACATTATCACCCTTTAGCTGATCCTAAAATAATAATTTATTAAACATTATATGTTAATAGTCAACATGGAGAATAAATACACTTGCCTGAACAAAATAGCATTGCACCTCTAGTTGCACCATTTCTAATGCGCCTCTAATACAACCGCTTATGATAGAACTATATCTCAAGTTTGAAAGATCTGGTGGTAGTTCGACAAACTCAGTTAGCGGATTTGTTTCGAATTGTAGCGAAAACTCATCAGACGCTGCTGACCAGTTTGTGATAGTGGGTTGAACATTTAAGTAAATACGAAATGCTTGCTGGATCCTGTCAGCTGTTTCACGCATTTCTAAACAGCGATTTGCTGACGTACGAGCCAGAAAGTCTTCAATTAAACGCATACCCATGTTATAACCAATACGTTCCAGTTGTTTGTTAACATCTTCAACATTTTCCAAGTCACGCAGCATTTGAGTAACCAGGGCTCCATAGGTAAGTGTTAGAAATTCGGAATTCTGACGGCAGTTTAAGAAGATAGGATGAATGATGGAAGGAGCAGAATAAAAATTATTTATTTTTCTCGCGCCATAATAGATATTGTTTGGGTTTGTTTAAATACAGTTTTAATTTCTATTAAGACTTAAATTTAACTTAAGAGCTAAATTGTATTTACAGCTTCGTACGTTCTGTACGAGGGGGCGGGAAATTGATTAAGAATAACGGACGCTCCAATGAGCGCATGTTGATGTTACTTAATTGGTGTTATAGTTATATTAGGGGATGATGTTGTGAGAGTTGTTTGATGTGGTGCGATTACACGCGGCGGTGCTCTCGGCACAGAAGCTCTTGACAATTGTGTAATGTGATGTTGATCGATGTGTTCCGCCCCTTGTTGCTGTAAATCACCCTTTTCTTGTGCAGAATGAAAGCGGCCACCCTCACCACGAACCCGATTCATTGCATGACGATGTCTGGACTCGTGTAAATATTTGGAACGCTCTTTAGGAATGCGCGATTCTAATTTTGCACGAGCCTGTCGTCGCACTAGGATCCGTTTATATTGTTTAGCATTTACATAAAGTGGCTCTTCTTCGGGTTCTGGTGATTGTGCATCCTCTGTGGATGTCGCTGAAACAGTGTCAGCAGCAGTTGATGCGCTTGAGGAGTTCGCGTTGCTATTAGAGTTTTGAGATTGTGTCGGAGCAGACGCAGGAACAGGTGTTGATACACGAACTGATGCATTTCCAGCATTACTTGCTACTGCAGAATTGGCCAATTGATTAGCAGTGGACTGGGGCACCATTATAATTTGTTGTGTTAACGGGTTACTGTTTCCGGATGCATTTGATGTTCCACCTTGAGTTTGGATTTGAGCTGCTCCAGTTATTTGCATAATTTGGCCATTTATATTTATAAATTGTGGATGTATACTTTGGATTGTACTGCTGGAATTTTCAGTTCCGCTCAAGACGTTTGGTTGATAGAGCAAAGTTTGACCATCTGGCAACTGCATAAGCTGCATATGTTGGGCTGCCTGCTGTGGTTGCTGCAACATAATTTGATTTCCTTGTAAAGGTATTAATTGCTGTTGAATACCAGAGACTTGTTGTGGTTGTTGTTGTCCTATAATTATTTGTGCTTGGCCGCCAGCCGTGGTCATAACAGGCATTGGTATAACCTGTATTTGATTTGAGCCCACGTTGTTGTTGTTGTTGGTGTTCATTGATTGGTCCGTGTTTCCTGCTTGTTGTTGTTGTGGTTGCTGTTGAGTGAGTGGATTTGCAGAACTATTTTCCATTTCCTTATATTGACCTTCTTCAACAGCTTCTTAAATCAGATCACTTGTAAAAAAGGGACTACTGTAAAATCGTATGGAAACTCTTTATCGAGGGTGGCCACTTTACAAATTCTACCAACTTATGATACTGCAATACAAATGAATATCAACTATGCCGTTTTGGCAAAACTTACCACTTTTTTACCATCTAATCTGGAAGCTTGGCGAGACATATTTCATATATTCCACAATATATATTTCTAAAACTTTTAATTAATGCACGATTTATTTATTTTTATGTTTAAATACTTATTTTTCAATTTAAAAAACCCCAAGTACAGAAATGACAGAAAGCTGGAAAAATATTTTACCATCAATTCTGAGAGGTATGTTTAGTTAAGGAAGGTCCAAGGCAGGGAAGGCATTGAGAATTTTTAAACTGTACCAAAAGCTTCAAAAAGTACACTTTCTGTTTTGTACTAAATTGTAATTGTACTAAACTATTTTTTAGTTCAAATTACATATTTTTATTAAAATAATCGACTTTGTTCTGGCTCCTGAATCGTTTTCACAAATTTGCTTGTGAGTTACACCTGATTTGGAAATGGAATAGTTCACATTTTTTTGATTTTCTTCCTTCGTTTTGCTTTTACGAGACCGTTTTCAAGGAGAAGAATATGAGTTTCATTATTCAAAAGTGAAAATTGACATATGCAATCGTTTGAAAAGAAATACGGAGTGAAACAGCAATGACTAAATTAGTCATTGCTGAACTATTGTACTTGCCGAGTGTACTATATAGTACCAAGAAAGGTACCAACTTTGCCATCCCTGGTCCAAAGCGACGAATGTTATTGTTGCGTAGTTGCCGTACTTTCAAAGGCTCAAACGGGAAGTCAATATTATAGAATATGATTTAAATAAGAAGAAGGGTTTAGTGGAATTGCTCGTCATCTGTGCTCGTCATTCTTTTTTGTTGAGATATTATAGAAAAATAGAATAAATTTCAATAAAAAGTGCTAATTTTAACATTTTATAAACAAAAATGACCGTAAGAGTAATTAATGACGAAGCACATTTTCAAACTGAACTGGCTGCCGCTGGAATACGCTTGGTAGTTGTGGATTTTACTGCCACTTGGTAATAAAAAGCAAATAAAAAATGTGTAATTTGCTTGAGAGTATTTCGATTTTGTAGGTGCGGTCCTTGTCAACGTATTGCTCCGCATTTTGAACTGTTGCCCGCAAAGTATCCAAAGGCCATATTCCTTAAGGTTGACGTAGATAAATGTCAGGACACTGCATCCAGTCAAGGCGTTTCTGCTATGCCTACGTTTATATTCTACAGAAACAGGGTATCTCATATTAATTTATTTGCGCGATGTGTATATTAAATTAAAATCTTTTTCAGACCAAGATTGACCGCATTCAAGGAGCAGATATCAATACCTTAGAAGCTAAAATTCAGGAACATATAGGCTCTAGCGGAAGCGATGAAACATTTGAAGATTATGGACAAGGATTGGTAATGTCTTAAAGAATTATTTTTAAAATTATATTTTGAGGTCATGCTTGCAGATGGAGATAAACACATTTATTTCAAAACAAGAATGTGAATGCCTAAATGAAGCGGATGATCATCCCATGACTCATTGTTTAACATCCAATGGAGGATTTTTGCAATCGGATTGTGATGAACAGCTCATTTTATCAATAACATTTAACCAACTAGTTAAAATACATTCGTTAAAATTTAAAGCCCCTGCGCAATTGGGACCAAAAGAAATTAAGATTTTCATTAATCAACCAAGAACTATTGATTTTGATCAAGCTGAGTCCATGACAAGTATTCAGGACTTAACGTAAGTATTAAATTATTTTGCTGAGTAAGGTGTCATAACATAAATAATTTTTACAGGTTAGAAGCAAAGGATTTGGAAAAAGGAAATCCCATACCATTACGTTTTGTTAAATTTCAAAGTGTACAAAATATTCAGCTTTTTGTGAAAAACAATCAGTCTGGTGGTGAAGTTACTCAACTGGATTATTTAGGTTTTATTGGGTCTCCAATATTGACCACAAAAATGAATGATTTTAAACGCGTTGCGGGCAAAAAAGGCGAAAGTCACTAGTTTGTTTTTTAATGAAAATATGTTTTTCGAGGCATATACAAAATAAAAATTTACTAATAGTTTACGAATTTATTATTATTTTTTCACGAAAAGTTACCATGTTTATAATGTATGTACATACTTCAATCTTACGGAATTATGTTTATTGCTTTAAAAAATATTCACTTGATTATCGCTTAACTTTTGAACTAAGATATCATGTTACGACTTGGTTGTTCCAGCTCTAGCCTTTAATTCATCGCTTAACATTCTCCAGGCTCTTTCAGCTTGTTTTGAAGTAAACTCAGCATCCCAGAGCGAACAGAAAATCACGTGTGATTTAGCTACAATTTCATCATTAGTCATTTGGCTGAGTATTCTACGTCTGGCATCTTCTTCCGTAAAGCCATCACGTTGTATTACTCGTTTAACTGCTTCCTCGGGTGGAATAATCATAGACCAAACTTCATGAACTTCTTGGTCCCAGCCTGCTTTCAATAAAATAGCTGCCTCAAGTATAACCACTTGTGAAAGATTTCCCCCTATGGGTAAGGATTTAAGACGTCTTTTGATTTCCGTCAGCAACTCCGGCCAGACGATGCTATTAAGTTTTTCCAAGTCGAGTGGATTGGCAAAAACAATCGGTCCTAGTTTTTTACGATCAATTTTACCATTTTCATCCAAAATATCTTTACCAAAATATTCAACTACACGATTGTAACATAACTGTCCCGGTTCATAAACTTCATGTGCGATTTTATCGCAATCTATGACAAATGCTCCCATACTAGCAAATCGTTGTGCCATTTTGCTTTTACCTGAAGCTATGCCACCAGTTAGTCCCACGATGTACGGTCCAGCAGGTAAGTTAGATTTAAGCTAATAAATATTTGTATTTAAACCTTTTGTATTTGCATATTATACAAACCTTTGGTTGTCTCCAACGTGTCCCTAATATATCAATTCTAGTATTACTCGAACTAACTTTATTCTCCTTGGGTCCTTCCTTGTCTGTAGCTTGCACTAAATCTATGCAGAATATATCTAACGCGTTAAGTTTGTTTTCCTGCCGGACATCATTTACCTTTTGTCCACCTCGGAGAGTTTCGTTACTAACGACAATCATATCCATGTTGGGATCGCTTTTTGTAGGACCAATTGGATCATCTATAGGTACAACTTCGTACTCTAATGTATTATCAATTTCATTTAGAAATTTTTGTAATTCATCTATTCGCTGTTCAACAGGTAGAATTAACTCGTGTAAAGTTTTTGCTGAAATTAGTAATAAGTGCGATTATTAGTATAGAAAATAATATGAATACCCATGTTATAAATTGATTACTGTTTTATCTGTTCTACCATGGAACCGTCCGGAAAACAATATATAATTACACATTCATTGTTTTCTCAGTGATAAGAAATCTTAAAATGAACTAAATACAGTCCGCAGGTTTTAATATATAATTACCTAGTAAGTGCATATGTATATATACTCACATTTTGTTAGATTGGATGTTGTTACGCCAATAACCAAACGACAGCAAGTACGTACTACCGCTTGGGATAGAAAAATTTTATGACCTAAATGGATGCGATCAAATGTACCGCCTAAAACAACATTATTATAGACTTTAATTTTGTCCGCTGGTTCTAACTGTTGATATTTCTCTAAATCGTTGTAGCTTTCATCAGCCAAATATATAGTTGGATTCTCAATGCTCAATTGTTGACGTAATTTTTCGCAAAGCTCCGGATGGTGGGCATCGGAAAAGATCATGTCAATTGGTCTTAATTTCAAGCTCTCAAATGTTCCTTTTTGTTTTAAAGGTGCCACTAGGATATTCACGTCAACTTTGTTACTAAAGTAAACATTACTATCAACGTACAGCTGCGATATTAGGCGACCCCAAGAAGGTATAGGTGCTCGCGACACAGGCACATTTAGGTGAACGTAAAGGGAATGCACATATTTTTCTATAGAACGAATTGTTTGACCAAATTGTTTAATATTCGAAACAACCAAAAGGCCGGTAGAAGACATTCTTTTTCAAAAAAATTTCACAGAACAAAAATAAAAGCAAGACTGAATAGATATCACTAACAAAAATGGTTAATTATAAATTAAAATTAACATTTTTCAATAGCATTTTAAAGTTGCTCTTTGTACATAACTTTTGTGTTGTGTGATAACATACACCAATACACATACGGACTATGTATACACAAGGCACATTCATTGGTATATACTTTCTGTGTGCATATGTATATCGTTACAGGAAATGTAAGCCGGCCTATCTACTTGGTGGCATATAACTTGAATTTATTAAGCTACAATTAGAAACATGATCTTTAAAGTATTCAATTCATTTTGAATTAAGTTAAAATTCTAAATGCATAATGAATGAATGCAATTCTAAAAGTTTAAGCACCAACGTTAAAAGAACCACATAATGCACATGTATATCCGTAAAAAAGCAGAAATGGTCACACTGCCATTTCATAGCTAATGTTAAAGCAGCTGTTTCAATTACTTCATGCGCATACTAATCTGCATTCATATGCATTTGATTGTTTATATTACAATTTCATTTACTTGAGCTCAAAGTAAATTTAAAGGAATTGCTAAAAGTATAAAAAATGTGTTAACTATAGAATTGTTTTCTAGATAAATATCACTGCAATGAATTTCCGCAATGCGAAAGCTCGTCAACCAGAAATTGTACGTTCTATTCAAAAGGATGCCCGTTATACTAATGAATTATCGGAGGAGTTGTCAGACTTGTTAAGGCTTACAGGAGCTAGGAATTGGATAAAGTACAATCAAATGTGTAAATTGATAGCAGAAATTTGTTATCACGGATTTGCTTCCGTCAACAGTTTGCAAACATTAGGAGAAGAATATACGGGCATAATTCAAGTGGATTCTCAATACAAACACATTCCTTCCAGATTGGTAAGCTTAATTGAATATTAACATGATGTTAACTATTGATAGCGCATCAATTTCCAATATTTAAACACCTAGGCCTTTGTTCTTGATACCATCGATATGTAAGTAATTTCCGATCAAAGGTCTTAAAAAATGTTTAATGAGTTTAATTCCAAACAGTTAGTACCATATCAATTAAATTTTTGAAAGAAAATGTGAGTAGGTAGGTATACCATTACGGTAAAAACTTATTTTTTAATTTTCCCATATTTTCTTACACACACATGCATACATACATGCATTCAATAAGTGTGCACAAGCGATGCACGAATATTCGTATTCGAATTGTCGAACATTCGGCCAAATTCAGGCGAATACGAATATTTTTCCAAATCCTAAACGAAAATTAAATAAATGACTAAAAATTTTAATTTGTACAAATACATTAATTTTTTTATAGAAATTTGTGCTTTGTATAATTTTCAAATATTATATTAAAATTAAAATTTTTGGTACTTTCTATTAACTTTAAAGTACGCCAACAAGTGTGTAGTCCTTTTTCATAACAATTTTTTAATATTTCATATTGCATATAATATTCGTATTCGTTTCAAATATTCGTTTTCGTATTCGTGAATATCATTTGAAATATTCGTGTTCCCGAATATCAAAAATTGACATTCGTTACATCACTAGTATGCACATATGTAGATCACTGCTGGCCAACGAGATGTAAATTATATCGTTCCTTTATTGTAAAATGGACATATCTAAAAAATGCGTTTTTGGAGTTAACAAGCAGAAAAAAACGATACACATATCGTCGGGTGGTTACTGGTTTGCCACGCAGTATACATATTAAGAATACATTATTATTATTACGGCATACCAGTAACCACCCGACCATATGTACATACATACATACACAAGTAAGTATGTATTATAAACAATTTCATATAATATGTAAAATGCTATTTTCACTTGCTGCAAGCCTCAATTTATTAAACAAGTTCTTTATATATTTTGCTTGGTGATCTTTTATGCCCATTTAAATTTTGGTAATTGATTTTTTTTGCAAAATGTCAACTTTTAATTTTTGAGTTAATACCCTCTTTTTGATTAAGTACATATGTACATATCGCTCATTTACTTCAATTGTGTCACAAATAAAAAAAACAAGTTTTGCAGAAAACGCGTTTAAAGTTTTCACTTTACATAGTAGGTATAACTCAATGCAGACATGAAAAAATATTCTGCCACGAGGTGGTAGTAAAAGATATTTATATGAAATTTTTACACAAGATAAAATAATAAACGTCGAATTATTTTGCATTATTAACTCAAAAAATGTGTTTTTTTTGAGTTATGACACTATTGAAGTAAATGAGCGATATGTATCTATTAGAGATTGGCAAATCTCTTCAAATATCGATTTTCGATCAACTTTTTTAATTTCGATTTTTGAAATCGATTAATCGTACATGACAAATTAGCTGAGAGAGTAAAGTGACTGTTCATGACTGAGGATTCGAAAAAATTTTCGTGGCAAAAGAAACAGCAAAACTGAGCAAACGAAAATTGTAAAAATTTTAGAGTATGTTACACAAAAATTATTTCTAAGGATTAGTAGTTTAAATATTGTTTTACTAACCACCTTTATTATATATGTAACTACTTGTTGACATCAATGTCAAAGGACACTTACGTAATATTTTTGTTCAGAAATTGATTATTTTTAACAGCCTCTTGCTGTTTTATAGTTTTCACAGAAATTCAGTATCGTATTTTGGATATTGTCTTGACGTTGATGTCTACAAAAATTTACGGAATTAGAATAAATACTTTAATTATTAAACCTATCTTGTTCAGTCCTAATTTACACTATGCAAGTATTATTTCTGAGCTGATTAGTTTGTGCGAAAGACAGACGAGGGAACAGGAACGTTTCCTTTCCCCTCGTCTCTTTCTCCTAACAAACTAATCAGCTTAGCAATAAGACTTGCATAGTGTAAATTAGGACTCACTAACGTACCTTTTCACAATGTATGGTTAAAAACTAACAGGGACTTTAACGGCAAGTTTTGTATGCAGAACTGTCAGTTAAAGTTCACGTTAACTCTTAACCAAACATTGTGAACAGGGACGTAAGAGTTTATAAAAAAAGTTGTTGGTTTATATAATGACTGCTCAGTCGTTAAGCAGCTCTGGGTCGGGGAACATCTCTCGCGTCATCGTAATTATTTCTTAAGTGCGGTCAGGCTTGTGTGTGTTGTTTGGCCTTCGAGAGTTTTTCGTCTCGCTCGCACTGGTTGACTGATCTGCCACGGATAACCGTATAATCTTGCGGTTTTTTGTGGAATTTCTTTAACAACCACGTTGCCTACTTCCTATGTGAAGGCATAGGTCGTGTACAGTCAGTCACAAAACCTTATAAAATACTGTTAATACCATCTTGGGCATATGGTCTACGTTACTCCGCCCATATTTGTGCAACACCATATTATGCAAATTTACTTTGCATTAATATGTTTAATAAATAAATAAATAAATATAATGACTGCTTTGCAAAGTTGCTATTAAGCCAGCCTTAGAAAATAATCTTTCACAAGAAACAGATGTCGCAGGGATTCAGAAATATTTTCTTTTGATTTCGTACATGTGGGGATTTATTACAACCGCTTTTTATTAGATATTGGAATTGCCAAAATTTTGATAATAATAAAAAA
Source organism: Tachina fera (assembly GCA_905220375.1). NCBI lineage: Eukaryota > Metazoa > Arthropoda > Insecta > Diptera > Tachinidae > Tachina > Tachina fera. The sequence goes on along the minus strand of LR999964.1, from coordinate 19,890,240 downwards.
TCGATTTAAATAGCTCAATAATCGATTTCAGCATAAAATCGCCGACATAAAATCGATTGCATAAAATCGATATTTTTAAACAGAAAATCGATTTTCGATTGGAACCGAAATCGATTTACCATTCCCCTAGTATCTACATATGTATGTTCGCATTCGCAAATTATTCGCTATTTCAAGCGAATACTAAAGACAAAAAAAATTGCACTTGTACGAAAATAGTTTTACAATTAACTAACTTCAAAAAGACGAAAATTTTTTCTTACCCAGTATGAAAAAGATACATATACTTAAAAGTAGATGGGTTTTGAACCCCAAACACAATGGTGTTTGGAACTATTTTTCAGTTTTTGAATTGTGCGAAAATATTTTCTACTAAGACTAGTGTGTTCAAACTTTTGAAAAATGTTCAGCACCATTCATTACTTCGTACAAAAAATTTTAAATGCAAAACACTATTAACTAGTTTGTTTGTTGTAAATTAATTACGAAACAAGTATGTACCACTCATATTATGACAACTTAAAATGTTGAAGATACATACATATACATATTTCATATGTTTTTCACAAGATGAACAGACTACATACTACTTCTGCAATATTTTTTCATGAACAGTTCATTCCAATTTTTCTTAATGTGTATCTTGTCAGCATTTCACATGAAATGTTAAACCAGACCTTAGAGCCAAAGTTCGATTGCCTAACATTTTGTAAATTAATTTTTAATTATTATCTATACTAATTTTAATATAATTTCATATATCTTTGTTTTAAAAATTTGTATTTTTAATAAATTAATATATATTAGATCAATTCAAGACTAAATTTAATGCCCCTATCGCGGTTATCAACTAAATTCCGTTTGGTCGTCTAGGAGTAGAATAAACTTACACAAGACCAAACTTTGTTTTAGTATTATGAACCACAGCTGTTTTTTAGTTGAAATTATCAACGCGTTGCCAACTTAAAATATCAAGCTTGACAGGAAAAAAAACCACAAAAAAGGTATTCATTTCAGGTTTTTCTCGTTGGAAAAATGGAAAAATGTAATTTTTTTGACAACACAGGAAAAAAATCCAAACATTTTTTTCAAATTTTTTATTCCTGTGTTTGTTGTAAAAAATTACATTTTTCCAATTTTCCAACGAGAAAAAACTGAAATGAATACCTTTAAAGTTTTATTAGAAAAATTATTATTTTTAGTGTTAATTCAAAGAAATCATACCAGCTGGATACAAATACATACATACATATGTATGTGTAGATTTATTTTATAACGACCAAATGACAATTGTAGATGTGCTACGTATTAGAAAAAAAATTCGTGCTGATTCCAATCCTCTTCATCTACCCAATGCAAATCAAAATAATCCAAATAGGGAACAAATTCTTTATAAAATAATTTTTGAAGGTTTTTTAGTTATTTTCGGCAGAACAAAGAAACGTTTTGTTATTTTTTGGATCACCTAACACCATAAATCTTTGCAACTTTGTGTATGTGCCCGGTAACCGCCAATACTGAAATTGCTAAAAAAATTTATTAAGCATAACAAATATTTCTAGTTAGGATTTTCCACTTTTTCTGCATTTAATATCGCACCAACTTGTAACTAGAAAAACCCAACCACAGACCCAACTACTAAAAAGCAGTTGTGTATACTGAACGTTTTTCTCAACCAAACTTACGCAGAGTTGTAAATTAAAGTACCAAAACACAACTGAAAAGTCAACTGTTAATTTAGTGGAGAATGGCAATGCAAATTTATCAATCCCAACCAAACTATTTTAAAAGTTGAAAACCGTGATAGGGGCATAAATATAATGCTATATGTAGTACATCTATTTATACAACACAACTACATGTTCTTATACAAATTTATTTTCATGTGATTGTTGAACGTATTGCAATATTTGCATTCGCTTTCGCAAAAATTAAAATGGGTTATTCGCTTTCGCATTCGCAATCCCTAAACTGGTATTCGTTATATCCCTAGTATCTATGTACCCCATTAAAACATTGTTAAAATATTCACCCCTATTCTGCATTTCGATTACGATTCCGCATTTAGTTACGCATAAGTCGAAAAAGGGTATTCGAATCGAAAGAATCAGAAAAAGACGAACGCATTTTCAAAACAAGCTGTTTCGCTGTAGAATGTATGAAATAGGAACAGAAATAATAATATTAAAAACATGTTAATAAAAAGTTAAATGTAGTGCAGTAATTGTAATTTATTAAAAGAAATAAGAATTAAATATTGTGGCAACTTTAATTAAATAAGTGTTGTACTGAAATATCAACAATAAAATCCAAGGTAAGAGTCGAATTAAGTTTTTCATATTTCGTATTTATTTATTCAATGAATGTAATACATGCATATTCCTCAAGGCCAATAAAAAATATATTACAAGTATTAATTATTCTATGAGAATAATTAATTAACAATCAATAAAATAATAACAAATAATACAATAAGGGTTTTCACGAGAACTCTTAAAATTGCCATTTGTGCAATTGGCCAAACTTGCGAGACTTGTTTCATGAAACCCTTTTAACCTTTTGTGCAAAAAACTTATGTAAATTTGAAACAAACGTCAAAAAATTAATTAAATAAAAATAAAATAATAAAATTTTTAAGCAATTTTTAATTAAAAAACATATTTATAGAAATAAAAAAGTGTGTGTGTGAGTCTAAAAGTGCCTAAAGAAGTCCAAAGAAGCAAAAAGTTGATGTTTACAAAATGCAGAATTGCACAGCTTAAGTTTACGAGTCAAAATTATTGGGAAAACTTAACAGGTTTGTGTAAATAAATTTCTATAAAATTTTTGACATTTTATTTACGAGAGTGTTAAAATGCACAACTGCACAGTTTGCAAGACTTTTGAAAACCCTTGACTCATGAAAACCCTTAATATTCCTAAATGTTAGGAACATTCAACAACCCCCACAAATTTAAGTATGAAGAATCCTGTCGTGCCAAAGGTAAAAGGAGAACTGCAATAAATTAAATAATAAGCTTTCATAATTCAGTAAAAAATTAAAAACAATATTCAGAACACTAATGAAACTATCTATTGCTTTTACACTTACACACTTTTTGAAGCTAAAAAAACAAAAATCGAAAGACTTTCACTAAAATTTAGTTACTAAATCAACAACAAAACTGAATGCACAATATAAAAGAAAATTTCAATTCGAATCGAAATGCAGAATACGAATGATTACTTGCAATTGATGAACACAGTAGAATAAAGCGTATGCCGTGTTTATTTATACATATATTTATAATATATCCATAATTATAATGAAAAACATTACTTATTCACTTTAAAAATGTTATCGAATTATTTATTGTTTATTTTTAATAGCTTCAACTAACAACTATTATATTAGAATTTGGTGGAGATATATTATATCTAAAGGTTTTACAAAAACTTGAAAAATATATTGAAGAACATGAGGAGATATTACCCGAAGCAAAGAAGAAGCTGTCAACAGTTATAAAGTTTATGCGCTCTTCCTCCACTTATATAAAAGCTTTACACAAATCTTTATTTTATTTACGTTCGGATAAATACCAACTTTCGAAACGTGCTACTGGCATTAATTATGTTCTTATTCGACACTGGTTGCAACCAGAATTTTCCTTATACGGTTACAAGATTTTGGGTATTGTTACATTCTTACAAGTGAGCTTTTCTCTTGTTATAGCTGCATTTGATACTTGGAAGGAACACAAAAGAAAGCGTTATGAAGTTAAAAAGGAGTCAAATAAATTTTTGCATAAGGAACTAGTTTCGAGAATAAGAGAAAATGAGCAAAATATAAGCCACTGTATATTGTGTTTGGAGCCTCGTATGAATACAAGTCTGACGCCTTGTGGCCATTTGTTTTGTTGGAGCTGTATTTTGGAGTGGATGGATGAACGTAATGAATGCCCTTTATGCAGGGAGGTTTTGAAAAAGTCTCAAATTGTGCAGTTGAAAAATTATCTATGAACTTATGATATGAAGTGTTATTAATGGACTTTATTGGTACTAGAATTAAAGTTAATAAAAGAAAAATTTTAAAAATAGATTTAAGAAAACAAGATCTTATAGCGAAGTGGCTAAAGATAACCCATCAAAACTTGGTGATGGTAAGAAGGCAACTGATGGGAGTCCTCGGAATAGTCGTAGAAGACATCCAGGGGATTACCCACTTTGCAAATAGGCAGGATGGTTACGAGGATGTATCAAGCTATGTCGAGTTATTGGTTATGCTGCTAAAGCTATCGATCATAAAACCTATCGGAGAGAGCTAGACTAGACGTGGTTACCTCAAAAGAAATTCCCAGTCGATCTAGAGCAATATCGAAAGTGCCTTATGGTACCATCGCATAAGGACCACATCCTGAAACTGCTGAGGCTGAGAAACCCTGATGTACCTACCAATGAGTCGCAGGTAACTAAGTTATCCGAGCCCACAGGATGCTTTAGACAGATTTCCAGCCTTATGAATCATTATTCCCTTCCGTTAATTCGGGCGAGGAAGGAGATGTAATACCATTTCAGTCATCTTCCTAAAAATCTACCGTGGAGGGACTTAACACAAAAGAACCGAAGATCCCGATCTTGACACAATGTTGGCAGGAACAAAGGATGTGGCACCCACCAACTCCAGATCCGGAAAATATGACAGTGGAAGAGGCTTGAGCGCAGACTCTATAAGAAGTCTTCCTTCCAACTCTAAATTAGTGGGCAATTTTTGGAAGGGATTGACCGAGAAACGATGGTGAAGATAACAAAAGTTAACCTTTAACACTTCAAGGCAGCCTTGGCTACGGCACTCCTCAGGATGAAAGAGAAAAAGGAAGAGCTACTCCTAGTTCAAGAACCTTGGGTGTATGAAGGAAAGGTTTATGGACTAGGGAATAAAGGTTTCATAACTATCCATGCGACTGGTGAAAGCAAAATTAGATCATGTAGAATTGTCATAAGCGATTTAACTATGTTCATTCTGTCTGATTACGGTAGTTTGGGAGACTGGGGTAATAGTCTCCAGCTACATGGCGCATAATTGTCTATGTACGTTTTAGGATACCCCATTGAAACCGCAACGGTATTGAAAATTATCTTCTTAATTTTCTGAAAATATAATTTTTTCTATTACAATTGAAAATACACCAAAAAGATCCTGATGAAAGATTAAAATAGTAAAAAATGGGATTATTAGCATACACATAGTTATGTATGTATGTACATATGTATAAGGGTATGGCGTTCTTTGTGTGGAAGGCTGTCGTTTTCAAAACAGGCATAAAATCCCAGCGAGGAGGACAAACCTACCTAGTAATACAAAGCCAATAATTAAGGATACGCTTCTGGAAGGCAGCGGAAGTTATCCAAATTAATCTTCATCGGAGCGAGACGGCAGCCACCGCTTAGATGGAAAAAATAAATAAAGTTAAGTGTTACATTGCTTTGATCCAGGTGCCATGTACCGCAAGGAACAGGGTTATTGGGTCATTTATGCAAATACAGGGTATCATCCGAGAACTTGTGTTCTATGTAAGTATGTCATAAAAATTTAAGTTTTCTTTCTCTCCAGAGCTGTTGTCATCGAACGCATCAGTATATTTTTCCTACGATGTAACATCAAAGAAGCCAACCAAAAAGGTAAGGAAGTACTAATAGGCTGCGATACCAATTCTCATCATAGTGCATGGAAGTACTAACATTAATCGTAGCAGCCCTCATTGAATTTTTTAATACTAACGATCTGATTACAATTAACACAAACGAAGGCAATAAGCAAACTTTTGTTAATAGAATTAGGGAAGAGGTATTCGATATTACTGTATGTACGGAAAACATTATTGACGTTATCGACATTGGAGGCCTTCTGATGAACACTCCTTTTCTGATTACCGTTATATCATGCTTTAACTGGCTCGGGCGTCGCCGAACCCAATTAGTTTCAAGAAAAAAGCAAAAACCGAATGGAAAGGTTCGGCAACTTACTTCGGCAAACATCGTGTGAATGCCTGAGCGTGGAAGACATTGACAGTGAATACGATTGGAATGGAAATCCGCCTATGAAAAGCCATGGATGATAGGAGAAATTCGCTTCATAGGGAAGGATGTCCGTACGCTATTTAACAGAGCCAGACGTAAAAAGTTGACTATACGTATACTGGGATGATTATCGCAAGATGCTCAAGGAGTACAATTAAGTAAGCTTTTGTGAGAACAGGGGGTATGCTCTGTAATTCGAAACGAAAGAAATTACTTTCGAATTTGTATATTAATTACATGCGAATTCGAATGATTTTTATTTCGAATTACAGAGTAGACACCCAGATTGATAGTGTGAACGAAGTCTCGAAGATAAAAAAGTTTCTTTCTAAAACTCACATCCAAACCGAAATTCTGGTTGACGACATGGGCAAAAGGGCGGAAACAATAGAGAAGACTTTATCGTTGCTGATGAGCACACATTTCCCAAATAGTATGGAGGGAACCACAGTATAACCGCCACTAGTGGGAAATGTGGATCGCCAGGGGCCAACCATCACAGATGGCATGTTTAGGAATGCAATAAATAGCTTTTACCCTTTCAAAGCAAGCGGGCCGAATGGAATATTTCCTGCGCTTCTACAGAAAGAGGTAGCTGAATGCAAGACATTGATACCAGAAAGATACTCCTGGACCAATCGAACCCTGGAACAAACACCCGTGGGAGTTAGCTGCTACAAGTATGGCTCGAATCTAAGGGAAAGAACTGGCCTATGTTTCTTCATAGAGGAACCTCCAGCCGGAGGTTCGTGCGATCACAGAGGCTTTAAAATGGATCAGTGTGAATATTAGACCCACATAGTTCTTCATATTTACCCACAGTAAGCTGGCAATTAGGGCAATCACAACCGAAATACCGTTTTAGATGATGAACGATTTCGCTGTTCATGGCAACATTCGTGTTTTATGGATGCCGACCTACTACGGCGTAACTGAAAATGAACTGGCGAAAAAGTCCAGAACGTTATGGGGCAGTATTTCTAACGTTGTCTTTCAAGGCAACGAAGATTGAGTTACAAAATTTGGCGAAGATGACCAACAGAACACGATGGAATTGTGATAGTGTGGATAATCTAACCAAGGTTCTATGGGGCGACCCGGACGAAGACAAAACAAGGGGACTGTTGAAACTAAAGCAGCACGAGCTAGAAAAGTTGACGGGTATCTTAACGGGGCACTCAAATATACGAGGGAATTTGTACCGGATTAGAGGAGTCACGAATGATAATGAATGCAGGGCATGAATAGATGACATGGAGACAATAGAGCACTTCCTGTCATTGTCCAGCTTTCGCCCAGCCGAGATCCCGTTATTTTGGCATGACACCTTATGGAAAAGCTTAAGGGACTACGTGAACGATACTGAGTTGCTATAAAGGTGGGGTTCGTTTGTTAATTTATATGAGAGTGCACAACAGACCTACACTGGCTTATGTGTATGTCCGCGGATATGAGCGTAATGACTCTTCTTTTCAACCCGACCTAACCTAACCTATGTAAGTACTAAAAATATTAAGGTAGGTTTTTGCGCAAGAGAATATAAAATAATATTCATCTTCGTTTTGTGATATACTGAGGATTTTATATTACTTACCTTATACATATGTACTTTCCTTAGTTAATGTTTTTGTTCCAATTTATGAAGTTTTATTCTCTTAATTTTTATTCAATAAAATTATTAGTAGGCATAATATTATGCCATCTCTATGGGATGATATAATTCTAAAAAAGATTGTTTTATGTGTTTGTTTTAAATATTACCTACATATGAATGTATACATATGCATGTAAAACATATTTACAAGAAAAGTAAATAACTTAATACATATTTTTTAAAGTTATACAAAAAAAATTTTTTTGCAAATAAATTTCATTATATTATTTTGATAAAAATATTACGACCATATATTTGCTTACGCTTTCTCGTTTGATATGCCGACCTCGCTTGTTCTGGTGAAATAAATGCTACACGCGCATCGCCTGTAGGTAAACCGTCATCATTAAAGCGTCGTATAATATCGTCCGGTGACAAATCAAATCCGTGGAAGAAACGTAAAATATCAGGGATTTGAGCTTTGTAGGGAACATTTTCCAAAGCCAAAACACAGCCCGGACTATTAAACTTTTCGGGTATGCCGTTTCCACCGCTGTTTGTGTTGCTGTTATTATCATTTAATACATTGGTTCTATCATTATTATTACTGTTGTTATTACTTAAAGGTCCATTGTCATTAAAAGGGTTATTACTGCGGAAATTCATGCTCAGCGGTGAATTGTTTCCAAAACGTCCATTATTATTATTATTATTTAGATTGTTGGGTGGTAAGTTCAAATTGTTACGACCTATTGCATCGATACTCAAGCTTTTGCTCATTCGAATACCATTTCCACCCGGAATATAGCTAAGAAAGGGTTTACCCAAACGATCTGCGATTTCCTGTGGCGATATTGGAAATACTCTTAAACTACGATTCCGAAACTGTATATTATGAAATCTTTGTACGGATATTTCTGCATCGATGGGTCTTCGAAACTCTACAATGAACTCGCCTGCCGGTAATTGACGTTCATTACGCAATGGTTCAATGTGTTTTAGAGCTAAATTGGCAGTTAACAATAGTTGGGCTACATCATTAATGCCTGCATTATAATCGCAATTCTTTAGAATAACAAAATTCTTCTCCGTACTGGGCGGACTGATTTCCTTTTGATTAATAAAGTTGGCGTTTAAGTTATTACCAGTCATCGTTGGGTTGTTTTTATCATCAGCTATGGCGTTCGTAGGAGAGTCAGCAATTCTGTCACTTATATTTCTTAAACGGGGATCATTATAAAGATTGGAGCGATTTTGGTTTCGCACATTTGCTGCAGTCAATGGATCGATATCAAAAAGACTGGGTACACCAGTTGTTTGCGGTTGTCTAGGATCCAAGTTCATGTTAAATTGATTTGATTTGTTTTGCATGGAAAAACTATCGCTTTTGCGTAAATCATAGTTATTATGATTTTCTTCTACTTCATCTTTCTCATCAAATCTATTTGCAGCAAAATCGATATCAGTGTCATCATTTTTGCAGGGTGGAAGACGTACATTTGCAGTTGCATTTTCATTTTCATTATAATTATCATCATCTTCTTCGGTTAAATCCATGCTAATTATGTTTTGTTGTCTATTTTCCTCTTGTGTTATGTGATCAGTGATAAGTTTTTCCAACTTTCGTTTGGTTTCTTCTTCTTCAGCTGCTTTCTCCTCTTTCATTAGTTGTTCATTAGCTAAGCGTATCTTTTCCTTGGCATTTTCCATTTCTTCCAAACTACCGGGACGTATTCTTACACGCCTATAACCGATCTGATGATGAGCTCTATCCTCGTACGCGGATTTGGCATCTTCCTCTCGAGAGAATCGCACATGGGCAACAAATTCCCGTCTATTTTCAGGACTTGCAATGAGCAAAATGTCATAGAGTGAATAGGAGCTAAACATTTTCATTATATCCTGTTCGGTAGCCAAAGCCGGTATATCCTCGATGTAAAGAACAGTAAATGGATCAAGTTGAATCACTTTTTTATAAGGATTGAGAGGACTAAAACCGGAGTTATTGATGTTTTGAGAACCACATTCGCTGTTCTCGTTATCGCTATCATTGCTGCGATGACTATAAGCATTATCCTGATTAAGGGGACGAAAACTATCTTCCGCATCTATAAACTCTTGTTCGCTTACAGGCTCAATTATAATGGATCTTCCTTTGAAGAGGTTATTTTTACGACACAGAGCTTTAGTTACACTAGATTGACGAGAAAACTGTATATAGGCTACACCAATGCGCAGTCCATGTTTATCGTTAAGCATTTTAATACCGTTGTGTGGTATAAACAGGCCAACAAAGAATTTTCGCAAATCACTGTAGTTAGTTCTAGGACACATGTTTGAAATTTTAATACAATTTGTTTCATTCGGGTCAACATCCTTTAGTCCAGCCTCTTCTGCGTTTGGTGAATTTGTCAGTGCTGAAGTTGAAGCCGGCTTTGTAGAGTTTGTGGACTTTTGCCCACTGGTTAGGGCAGCTGCTTGCGCAAACAAGTTCGGATACATTTTTTCATATGGATTAACATTAGCAAATGCTATTGGTTCTTGTTGCAAACTGATTCCACTATCAACCGGAGGGGCATTTACGATTTCTTCGTTAGATTTATTCTCAACAAAAATGCCAGGAATAGCCGAACTGCTAGTTGTGGTTGTTGTTAACGCATTTTCTTGGCTGCTATCCGCAGCCGAATTCCGGGCGGTAGTGTATGGATTTTGAAGTGCAAATCCCCTGAAAGAATCCCCACTGCTTCCACCAATTATACCGCTCAAGCTGTAATTATTAAGTGCTGTTAAGGATGGGGTTGTAATATTAAAGTTTTCAAAAGTTGAAGTAACTGATACAGCTGCAACTGAAGGAGACATTGATCCTGCTGGTGGCATTTTGTTAAGAGTTTTTTGAGCTGTTTCCCCAGAAGTCAAGCTCGTTTTATAAGAATTTGTTGAGCTCCACGGTAATATGTTCGCTTTAGACTTCAGATCCGCATCCATGTTACGGGATCTACTATTATTAGTGCCTTCACGACTACTACGACGATCGCTGTCCCTATTGTTGTATCGGGATCGGTCTGTTTCACGGCTTCTTTCACGTTCCCTACTACGAGCGCGATTTCTTTCCCGACTCTGCGAACGATGACGTGACGATCTTTTTCCATTAGTCCTATCTCGTTCCCTAGAGCGATCTCTGCTACCACGTTCACGTCGTTTCCTAGCACTGGTACGATCTTTTGATCGAGATCTCGAACGACGAACTCCTCGCAAATCGGAACGACGCCGATCGCGAGAATGACGTGAATCAGAGTCATCGGAATCATTGTTGTTCTTTGTAGAGGATGCAGCAATATTGCTATTTGACTCAGTTATTAATGTAAAACCAGCTTGTTGTTGATAAGCCAAGAATGATGGTGTTACCGTAGCACTAGAGCCCGACAATATGTTTTGAAAAGAACTTGCAGTAATTACTGGAGGTTGTGGTGCAGATAACGCCACAGTTTTCTTAGTATTTAGAGCAAGACTTCCAGGAGATAAAGTTTTCGGCTGGTTCAAAGCTACTCCTGTAGCTTTTTTCAACGCTAACAATGATTGCTGGCGGGCGGTTTCTATTACTTTCTGCATTTCCGCTCTCGACGATAATAAGAGACGTATTTGCACTCCATTGATTGCTTCACGATCGTGCATCATGGCTTGACGAGCATCTTCATCAGTACTGTTATAAAATAAAAATATTTAACTCACATTCATACTCACTCACATGCATATACAAATATGTATGTACACATATATATACATACATACACACGCATTTTATTGTTACTCAATTTAAAAACAAAATTGTAATAATTTATATTTAAATGTATTTAAACTGAAGATAGATAATTTTTTGGTCACTCTGCTCAGGACAACAATATAATTATTTGAATATAAACATAAACCTATTGTACTAATATTTTATCTTATTAGTATTATTTCATGCGTATTACTACATATTTATGTATGTATACTGAAATTAAAATAAAATGAAAATTTCTATTTTATTCTTTAATTCCTTAAGATAGCGTACACTTGTTAAAAAAAAACTTTAATTTTGAATATTTTAAGTCTTAGCCTAATTAAAAACAAAAAGTAATTTTGGCCTCAAAATCAAGGTTGGCAAACGGTATCGTAAGAATACTGTTACCAATTCAAAATACCAGTATCCAGAATACCGTTTAAGTCTGTACCGGTATGTACTAGTATACCGATTCCCGTCAAAAATAAAATTGCAAAAATATATTTCAATTAACTTTCTTTGAAATTACATAAGCACGTTTTTTTCTCCTTTACACATTCTTATGCAATATTTTTTTATCAATTGCAAAGCATTATCACTAGTGCTCGAGAGCTGCTTAATGACTTAGGAGCAAAAAACGTGAAACGCACGCCACGTGGTCACAACTATGATAAATGTAAAAAATATAAAAAAAAAATTATTTGAAATGCTAAAATAAGTATACCCAGCAAAGAATTTCAAAAAAGATAATCGGGTTAGAATTAACCCATTTGGCACCGCTGTATTCAATTGAGTACAGCTAAACATTACGCGAAATTTTTAAAACGTTCAAGGTTTTTAAATTTTTATTGCATTTTTACCTTAAGAGGAAACCTGTACCCACCCCATTAGAGTAATAAAAAATTTGACTTTATTTATATCAACTGTCACAAAATTGACTTTTTAATTGTTGTCGCGATACAAAGACATATTTCCAGCTTTTCTAGCTTCTACTGTTTTGCTAATTTCTTTTTTATTTTAATTTTCTGGAAGCAAGAATTTCTAGTCATAAAATATCAGAGTTCGCAATAATTGGTCTTTCTCGTGCTTGTGGTCAGAAAAAAAACACTCGTCCACTGACACGATGCCACACTGTCGCGAAAAAAACCCTCAAACTTCGTTCTTCTTTGGCTTGCTCTTCGCTCAACCGACAGTTTTTGTTCGATCGTTCGGCTCATGTGTTCACTCGAGACCCTTTATTTCGTAAAATCTCGGCAAACGGTCTTTTAAGCATGTATGTGTGTATAAACATTATTGAACAAAATACATGAAGATTAATTTTGTTTTTGTTGTACACATATGTATCTATCTTTTATTTTCCACTTAGACTTCGTTTACAAATAGTTTGATTTACAGATATTTATATTGTTATTTATTATTACATACATATATTCTCCCTTCCTCTTTAATGCTTTGCCTGTGGCAAAATATATACAACAACAACATAAAGCAAACGCAACAACAACAAGTAAGAGTGCTATATTCGGCTGTGCCGAATCTTATATACCCTTTACCAAGTGCGTTTATGTAGTATAGAGATACATACATAAGCACAGAGATATGTAGGTACATATTCATTTTGTGAAAAAATGCATACTTTTTTTCTAGTGCAATTTATAGGTTTTTGGCATTATGTTTAATTTGGTGCTTTTTAAATTTTGGCGATTTTTTTTTCATATAGGCAATTTTTTTGGTTTTGGCGTTTTTTTTTCGGTTTTTGGCGTTTTTTTAATTTTGGCGATTTTTTCGTTCCGGCGATTTTTTTGATTTTGACGATTTTTTTCATTTAGGCGATTTTTTATATATTTAATTTTTTTTTATTTTTTTGTAGCAATTTTTTTAGTTTTGACACTTTTTTCTCGTTTTGTCGATTTTTTTTTCGGTTTTTGGCGTTTTTTTATTTTGGCGATTTTTTTTCTGGCAATTTTTTTGATTTTGACAATTTTTTTTCATTTAGGCGATTTTTTTATTTTTTGCCGATTTTCTTTTCATATAGGCAATTTTTTTTTTGTTTTGGCGATTTTTTCGGTTTTTGGCGTTTTTTTTATTTCTGGCAATTTTTTTAGTTTTGACAGTTTTTTCTCGTCTTTGGAGATTTTTTTCGGTTTTGGCGTTTTTTAATTTTTGGCGATTTTTTTTTTGTTCTGGCAATTTTTTTGATTTTGGCGATTTTTTTGAATTTAGGCGATTTTTTTAATATTTGTCGATTTTTGTTCATATAAGCATTTATTTTGTTTTGGCGATTTTTGCGGATTATTGTCATTGTGGGATTTTTTTAGTTTTGACACTTTTTTCTCGTTTTGTCGATTTTTTTTCGGTTTTTGGCGTTTTTTTTTATTTTGGCGATTTTTTTTTCTGGCAATTTTTTTGAATTTGACAATTTTTTTTCATTTAGGCGATTTTTTTATTTTTTGCCGATTTTTTTTCATATAGGCAATTTTTTTTTTGTTTTGGCGATTTTTTTCGGTTTTTGGCGTTTTTTTTATTTCTGGCAATTTTTTTAGTTTTGACAGTTTTTTCTCGTCTTTGGAGATTTTTTTCGGTTTTGGCGTTTTTTAATTTTTGGCGATTTTTTTTTTGTTCTGGCGATTTTTTTGATTTTGACGTTTTTTTTCATTTAGGCGATTTTTTTTGTTTCGACGATTTTTTTCGGTTTTTGGTGTTTTTTATTTTTGGCGACTTATTTTCGATTTGGCGATTTTTTTGATTTTGGCGATTTTTTTGAATTTAGGCGATTTTTTTAATATTTGTCGATTTTTGTTCATATAAGCATTTATTTTGTTTTGGCGATTTTTGCGGATTTTTGTCATTGTGGGATTTTTTTTTGTTTTGACACTTTTTTCTCGTTTTGGCGATTTTTTCGGTTTTTGACGTTTTTTTAATTTTGGCGATTTTTTTTCGTTTTGGCGATTTTTTTGATTTTGCCGATTTTTTTTTCATATAAGCGATTTTTTTAATTTTTGGCGATTTTTTCATGTAGGCAATTTTTTTTGATTTGACGATTTTTTCGGTTTTTGGCGTTTTTTTTATTTTTTTTTGTTTTGGCGATTTTTTTCGGTTTTTGGCGTTTTTTTTTAATTTTAGCGTTTTTTCAATTTGGCGATTTTTTTCGTTTTGGCGGTTTTTTTAAATTTTTGTCGATTTTATAATTTTCGGATTTTTTAGTTTGAGTTTACCTCTTACGGTCTCTAAGATATAGCAATTTGTCAAAATTACATAGTCAAAATTTCATTAACTGATGGACCACCCTTTAATTTAAATTTTTTTAATTTTAGTGTTAATTGTTGTAGCCTATATAAAAATACACTAATTTTACAAATTTCAAGTGTCAATATGCATATGTACATACATAATACAATTGTATGTACATATATTACATGGGATTTTAAAAGTTTTCGTCACTCATTTTGGAACACCCTTTAATTTTTAGCTTTTATATATTTGTTGTTGTAGCGACCAAAGTTCTACATACACTGTCCAAATTTCAGACCTGTAGCTTTTACCGTTCCTGAGAAAATAGCCTTTTTCCTAAAACATGAAATATGTTTAATTATTAGGAAAAAATTTAGTTTTCCAACCCTGGAAACGTTTTTTTAATTTGTTAAATTTTTAAATTTTTTTTTTAATTATAAACACCAATTTTATTCATACCGAAGTATAAAATAAGTTAATTTAATAAAAATGTAATAAAAACTTGTTTTCGGTAGTTATTTTCTATGGGAAAATAGAGTTTGAGTTTTCCAGCTCTGAAACCGTCTGATCGATTTTGCTGATTTTCAATAGCAAAATTTTTCGGAAAATTTCTGACACACCAGTCCAAGAACGAAGTCTCTAGCTCTTCTGGGAGCTTGGGAAAACCGATTTCACGTACAGACAGACGGACAGACGGACATCGCTTGTTCGTCTTCCCTATGCATAAGGATCCAGAATATATATACTTTATGTGTCGCTTATTAATATTGTAGAAATTACAAACGGAATGAAAAACCTATATATACCCTTTTACCATTTTTTGGTAAAGGGTATAAAAATAAAGACCTTATTAGTGACTGCTTTCAATAAAGCAAAAAACAGGGGGCAAATTACGGCACTCGTTACTGAACGAAATTACAAAATATTTCAATAGACTTTATATGGAAATATTTTAAAATTTCGAAACGAATCGAATGCCGTAATTTCCCCCTGAAATTTCTTCAGTGATGAGAGTATTGCACGAGCAATAAATAAAATAATATATAAAAAAAAGTATGGTTATCATCCTGCTAAAAATTGTTTACGTAAAAAACCAGTACGATTTGCCTTTTTAGAACTGGGTAGCAGCCAGTTGCACCAGATATTACTACACTTTCGATTTTTATTATGGAAAGTCCGAGAAAAATTGTACTGATGACCCCTTAGGGCAAGGGTGCCCAAGCCCTATGCTATTGGTGCTCATTTGTTTTTGTAAATGCTCTTACTATAGGCTGTGTGTGTTTCAATACTCAGCATACACTCAGCACTAGCAATACGAAATACACAACCAACTTTGTCTTATTTTTTTTTGTCGTTCTTCACTGTATACACGCAAGTGAAAAACAACAACACTTTTTCTTTTTTCTTTGTATGTATTGGTTTTTACAACAAGAAATATTGAATACAAATTAGTTTTTCTTTAAATGTGTTGGTGTTTACTCTTCCATAAGAAACTTTTGGGTACCCCTGCCTCAGGGTCAAGAATAGTAAAAAAAATACTTGGGGAAATGGAGACTGACTCAACATCGCACAAAGATTTTTTTGATAGCTCCAGTTATATTCTCAAGAAAAAAGGTTCGTGTGACTGGAAAATTGGAAGAGAACAGTACCAAAAATTTAATGTAATGAATGTAATAAAAAAGAGCGAATGTATGAATGAATGTAATAAAAAAGAGCGATCCTCATATGACTACAGATTTGACAAGCAGAATGAAATTTTTTCCTAAATGGAAAGACAACAGCACAAACTGTGAAACAATTGAGCCCCTAGGAGTTGTAAAAAAATGTTACTGTAAAGAATTGTTTTTAGTGGCAAAAATGACGGTTAGTATTGGCCATCCAAAATGCTTGGTGGTTATATGTAATGAGTCACAGCTATAACATAGCTCAACTTTTATTCCGACGTTCCATTGCAATGTCCTATTTATACCAACATTCACAATATAAAGCTCGACTTTCGTCTTCATTGGTCCTCGGATCACATCAAGATAGTATGGGTTAATACACCAAGAAAGTAAATTCAGTGAAGTGCGACTTTGACCCGCGCACGAAAGGTTCCGTACGGACACGAGATATGTAATTCAATACGAACTTTAGCCTACATGAAATATAGTTTTGGCATTTTTTCGTTTTTGGGTGTTTTTTCGGTTTAAAGCGTATTTTTTTGTTTTGGGGTTTTTTGCGTTTATTAATGCTTTTTTAGTCTTGGCACTTTTTTCTCGTTTTGGCGATTTTTTTTTTTTTGGTTTTTGACGCTTTTATAAATTTGGCGATTTTTTTTTATTTTGGCGATTTTTTAATTTTGGCGTTTTTTCATTTGGCAATTTTTTAGTTTTGAAATTTTTTTTCTCGTTTTTGCGATATTTTTTTTTTGGTTTTTGGATTTTTTTTAATTTTGGCGATTTTTTCGTTTTGGCGATTTTTTTAATTTTGGCGATTTTTTTTTTCATTTAGGCGATTCTTTTTAAGTTATGTCG
The DNA here is from genome assembly GCA_905220375.1 of Tachina fera. Lineage (NCBI taxonomy): Eukaryota > Metazoa > Arthropoda > Insecta > Diptera > Tachinidae > Tachina > Tachina fera. The sequence goes on along the minus strand of LR999964.1, from coordinate 19,873,079 downwards.
TTTTTGCCGTTTTTTCTATTTGGCGATTTTTTTCGTTTGGGCTATTTTTTCGAATTCGGCGATTTATTTTAGTGTTAGAATTTTTTTTAATTTTTGCTATTTTTGGCGTTTTTTTTTTAATTTTTGACGATATTTTTCGCTATGGCAATTTTATAATTTTCGGATTTTTTAGTTTTACCGTTTTTGAAAATTTCAAGAGTTTACCTCTTACGGTTTCCAAAATATAGTAAGTTGTCAAAATAACATAGCCAAAATTGCATTAACTGATGGACCACCCGTTAATTTAAATTTTAGTGTTAATTGTTGTAGTCTATATAAAAATACACTAATTTTACAAATTTCAAGTGTCAATATACATATGTACATACAATTGTATGTATATTACATGAGACTTTAACATTTTTCGTTGCTCGTTTTGGAACACCCTTTAATTTTTAATTCTCATGTATTTGTTGTTGTAGCGGCCAAGGTTCTACATACTCTGTCCAAATTTCAGGTCCGTAGCTCTTACGGTTCCTGAGAAAATAGCGTGTGACGGACAGACGGACAGCGTAGCGAAAACAATAGGGTTCCTTTTCACCTTTGGTGTACGGAACCCTAAAAACCAATTAAGATGTGTTTTGTGTCATAGAAAAGTTAGCTGAAAATGAAAGAAATGTTAAAAATAGATTGCAAACAATTATTTTTTTAAATTTTCACCTGTAATCCGCCTGTGTACTCAATCGGGTACACCCACTCTAATCCACCCACTTATATTTTTTTATACTATTATATTAATTGTATATACAATGAATAAATAAAATATACTTTTTAATGGATTAAGCATTTTTGGTGGAAGCTCTTCCCTACTTGATTACCAACTTAATGATTTTAACAAGGCGTGAGACTAAAATAATCGATTTTTGAGAAGTACTTACTTTTTTATTTGGCAACATGTTCACGTAATCTATTAAATTTAAAAGAATCATTCTCCTCATTTATCAACTTGTACAGCATGTTTTTTAAGTTTTGTTATGTCATTTGTAACCGAGTAATGAAATTTGGCAATCAGAAAAGTAAGTCATTATATGGCAAGTAGTTATTATGGTAATGTGTAATTTTTGCTGGGATCTTCTAAACGGCTGGACCGATTTTCTTAAAACATAGCTAAGAATCCTCTCGATCAATTCACCTCTCAAACAGAAAAAAACTAAATCGAAATTGGTCCAGCAGTTTGGTCTGTACGTGGGCACGGACAGACACACAGATACACACTACAAACTTATAACACCCCTTTTTTGGTCGGGGGTTAAACATTATCAGCCTTATTTATAAAACTTAAAAAGTCTTTATAAAGGGTTTTTAAAACAAACTTTCATACAAATTTTTTCTTAAAAATCCTTAATAAATCTTTTTTAATTTGTATAAATAAGGATGTATGATTTTTTAAATTATAGTGAAAAACAAAATGAAAAATATTTTGTTCTTATATCAAGAATTTAATTTTTTTTAAATAAAAAAATTATATTTTTTACATTTGTGTCATGTTAAAAAAAGAGGATTAATTTATTAATACGAGTATGACCAAGTATATTTTAACTTCCATTGCCCTGTATCTTGAACACAAAATCTTAAAATTATGACAAATTTTAAAAATCATAGTGGTTGATATTCATAATAGCGAAATTTTTTTTGCCGAATTTCGACCTTTTGGCTCCATAAAAATAAAATTTTGGGATTTTTAATATTAAAATGAACCATCGGTAATTTGAAAATTTTCCATTATTATTCAAAACGTTTCATTCTTAATTTAAAAACATTCCATTATTAATTCAAAACGTTTAATTTTTAATATAAAAATACAGTGCGCTCAGGGTAACATCAACACCCCATTTCGTCACAACACGTCAACACTCTTTTGTTGACTCTAAAACGTCAACTAAACCATAAAGCTCTAAAACATCAAATTTATATAAAGTAAAATACTTGCTTTAATATCAAATGTCAATAAGGATGTTCTTCACGTTATAAGTATGGAGTATAGACATGCAGTTAAGGGAGAAAGTTGTATTGCAATTATTATAGAAAAAAAACCTCAAAAATAGCCTTGAGTAATATCTGAATGGCCACTACACAGTTTTTTTAAATTACGCAGCACAAAAGACAGCAACTAAAATTTATAGACTGTAAGCTACATATAATCGCACGCATAAACTCTGACTATTTACCGATTACACATGCTTGTATACACCCAGCAAACACGAAGTCAAACCTTTGAAATAAGATGACTTATAATTTTATATCAAGCATAATTCTCAAATCTTTTTCAAAGGTTTAGAATAATTATTCTTGTTTTCCTTTGTAAATTAATTATTTTTTAATGACTTTCACAATTTTTATTTAACCTTTTCTCAAATTTTTACACTTTTCGTTTAATTACTTTTCAATTGTTTACATTTTGAATCATATGTTTTTATCTTACTAAACTTTACTACGACAAATTTCTGCATTAAAAATTTGCAAAACATTCAGTCGAGAACTGTCACTTTACTCTCTCAATTTGTGTTCTCATTTATTGCATTTTGGGTACGCGAATGCAATTTAGTAAAGTTCAGTAAAAATTTGTAAAAACTTTTGAGTACGCGAACGCAATTAATATTTAAGCGCAAAATAAATTGGAAACGTTTTAAAAACCTGAAAAAAGTATACTTATTGTTTGTGAGTACAAAACAGTTAAGATTAATAACGCGATTAAGAAAAAGAATAAAAAAATACTATTTACGTACCTTTTCACAATGTATGGTTAAAAACTAACAGGGACTTTAACGGCAAGTTTTGTATGGAGAACTGTCAGTTAAAGTTCACGTTAACTCTTAACCATACATTGTGAAAAGGGACGTTACTTACAACTTTATATAAACATACAAGTACATAAATATGTATATCAGTCTATAATGAATTCCATGAATTTAAACATTAAACATGATTTTACAAAGCAGAAATTGTATTTCATTTATGTTCCACATTATATTACAATCCACATTTGAAAAACAGTTGAGAATAACGTTTGAATGTAAGTTGAGAATAAATGAAATTCTCAATTTGAAAATAATTTTCCCTTTTGTTGAGAATGCTATGTTTTTCAAGTTATTTTCAAATTATTTTCAAACGTTCATCGTTTGAGAAAAGGTTTGATATCAAATCATTCTCAATTTGAAATTAAACCTGCGTGTTTGTTGGGCAGTTCTATTTTATTTACACACACACAAAATCATGTTTTCAAACAGCCACACACACACCCACACATTTTCAATCCCACATACACAAATCATTATGTACGGTGGCGAATTATGAATAAATATCAAGAGTATCAGCGTATTTTTTTCAGTCTATTAAACATCCATAACCTGAGTATAAACATCCCAGTGGTAAAAATATACATTACGTAATCGATGATATTAGTAATACTTAGTAGCAGTCAGTGGTGATTTGTTCACTTATTTTGCTATTTAGATTTAACATAAAAGTGTCAGATTACGCGTAAGTGGTGCGCTCTCGCTTACAAAGTAAGCTACGATGTCAGCACGTGACACTAGCATTGCACTTACATTGACAGCGGAGTTGTAAGCGGGCATGATAATAAATTTACCCACTAATTTAATTTTATTTTAAAACAAACTATTTGTTTTAAACAATAACTAAATCCCTGCTCAAATCGTTATCAGTGACACATGATATATCAGATTACATGTACATTACAATCCAAGTACTTATATTACTTGCTTATGATGTCATACTGACGTCAGTGATTATTACCGAAGTACTTCGCTTAATTTACCGCTGGGATATTCATACTGAAAAAATAAGAGAGAGAGTCAATGCGTTTGCTACTATCAATGCCAACTTAGTGCTTTTGGCACTATTTTTAGTGCTTTTTGAATACTCAAAATCCAAAATTTGAGCGTTAGTGCCAAACTAAGAAAAAGCACTAAGCTTTTAAGAAATTTGTGTATTTCTTAAAATTACTTTAATAAAAACTTAGTGCGTTAATTTTTTCAGTGTAAAGCATAAACTTTTCCTCTGATATATTTCATTAAAGATGATGCTATTGCAGAAATGGAGAATAGATATTAAACATTAAGATATTAAACATTATTAAACTTCACTCGTTTGATTCTTCAGTTGTTTTGCACTTTAGTGCTTTTTACGATTTTTAGATCTCAAAATTAGCCTTTTTTGTGCTGCAATTAGGATTATTTACTTATGTATATTTTTTTAAGTATTCGTGGTCATTCACTGCCGTACACTTTCGAATATTACGAGTAATTTTTGGCGGATGTAGGGGTCGCTTTTATAAAAAAAAACTTTAACATATTCGGTAATTACAGGGTAATATTTCGGATTTTTTGTGTTGGGAAACCAATGTTCTGCCATCAAAATCTCGATTACTCAGAACTTAATAGAACGACCAACCAAACGTTGCAATCTCTGGGAAAATTTTGTCCATTTATACCTATGCACAGTGATGTGTAAGGAAAAAATAACTGCTAATCCGATTACAAAACGGTGTATAAAAAAGTTAGAAGAGTGCCTAAGCTTTCACAAGTGGCATTTTCTAGTGAGTTGCGGGGTGGCAAAGTTTAGAACTCCCACAAAATCAAAAAAATTCGAAAGCAGCATATACTTACCATTTTTTTTATTTTCATGAAAACTGAGGGTATATACTTATTTTATTCCAGAAAACATTTTTTGTAGTTGTTGCCAAAATTCTTCGAAAAGTTCATCTGAGTGCCGTAAATCAGACATTGTTTTAACTATATTATTCTGTTCTTTCAAGGTGTATCTAACTAGGTGGTAGCGGTATTTCATCCGATAATTTACTTGTTCCATTTGCTTTGTATATTACCAGGGAAACCGCAAATATGCAATTGCATGTTTTTTCTTGTGTGACATATTATTGCGAAGATAGGATATTTATCCGTTTAATAACTTTTTATGAATTTTGGCATCTATTTATTAGTGCATGTTTTACCCTTTAAAGCATATTTTTGCACATTTCTGTCTTACAGGCATATTTTTTAGCGTTTTTTCGAATTTTTAGAGTATATTTGACTTTTTTTGGGCATATTTTGATACTTTATAGATTTTTTTATTTTAATATCCTTCCAAGTCAAACATTTTTATTTTAAATTTTTCTTTTCGCCATTTAAATTTCAATATGGACGGACGTTAGCTTTAAGAGAAGTTTGGTTTTGCTATTAATGACGGACTGTGCCCTGATTACATCAGTAAATATTGAATGAACATTGTCAATGTATTAAAGTATATTTAGACGTGACAGGTAAAGACTTTTATTTGAAAATCTAGGTCAATATTTTGTTATTTATTGCAATAACAATTATAAATAAAAAGCTAGCTCTATTTATCCAAAATATAGTTTTAAAGTTTTTATCCTGACTTCGTGATCTCCTTTGAAGTCGAAGTTTTACGGCCGCATCGCAAGAAAATAATTTGTATTCTTTGCCTAAGTCAAAGTTTGTATAGTAATTTTGTTTAAACGTACAAACGTTGTTTTTAAATTTTGTTATTGTTTTTTTATTTTTTTATATGTGGATGTTATTGAATTGTGGAATTAAAAATATATTTGAATTTACAAATAAAGAAATTGATTTTATTTTCAAGAGCATATTTTTTGTGTTTTTAGTGCCATTTTTTAGTGCATATTGAATGTGGATAAAACACTTTTTTAAGCATATTTCTGGTTTCTCTGTATATTACATATATATTTATGTCGCTACTAGTGATGTAACGAATGCCAATTTTTGATATTCGCGAAAACGAATACGAATATTTCAAAAGATATTCACGAATACGAATATTTCGAACGTTATTCGCGAACACGAATACGAATATTATATGCAATATCAAATATTAAAAAATTGTTATGAAAAAGGACTACACACTCTTGTTGGCGTACTTTAAAGTTAATAAAAAGTACCAAAAATTTTAATGATCGTCATTGAATATTTAAAAATGATACAAAGCACAAATTTCTATAAAAAAAATTTATGTATTTGTACAAACTAAGATTTTTAGTCATTTATTTAAATTTCGTTTATTTAGCTATTTAATTTCTTTGGAAAAATATTCGTACTCCTATTCGTATACACCGGGATTTATTTCAGCTTATTTCTTCAGTTTTCTTCTCTCATAATGTTAAATTTTGTAGCGTCATTAAAAAAGAGCTGTTACCTACATACATATCGCACACTAAATCATAAACAGTCACAACTCAAAATATTGCAGATGCTGAGTAGTGGCAAACAACTGTTGACACTATACAAATGATGCAAGTATGTAACGTTAAAACAAGCATAACGGTATTTATTTCATATTCTTCAAGAAGACTGTGTTGCAAAAAAAATTGCTGTGGTCGTTAGAGATTTGTTAAATTAACTCGTTTATAAAAATACAAAATCACTTTGATCATTTTGAGTTGTGACTGTTTATGGTTTAGTGTGCGATATGTACATACATATTTAAGATGTTGTTTTTTGCCTCGTGATATAGAATTTTGTGCTCTTCAAGCGAGTACTTACTTTCAGTTTTCACAATACTTGAACTTTTTTTAATCAATCTGTGAAACGAGCGCCTTTGGCCTTTATGTGCTGCGTTTATGGTTCATACACGAAAAGTTTTTTTTTATTACGAATGAAAACAAACTTCACGAGTACGGGCAAGTAATAAATATGCACACCTTTTCATTCTCTTTTCGCCGCTCACCTAAAAACTCAAGACTTGACAAGTCAAACTTGAGGAAAAAAATTTCACGATAGGTGTGGTTATGTATTTGTTATTTTTTTTTGTTTGTTTCTTAACCCACTATGATTGTAGTTTTGCAATTCTCAATAGTATATTGAGAGTTTGTCTATAAGCATTGGGATTTTGTAAGCGTTTTTTAATTGTGATTGAAGTCTAATGATGTGTTGCTTGAGCCGCAACGAAATGCATCTAGACGTGCTTAATCCACAAATAAATTTTTAGAATTTTTTTTAAGTTTTTACTTTTCCTTACTAACTGTTTGCTCCAGCTTTGGTTATTAACCACAAGACAACATCAAACGTGCAATAGCAAAATATCAAACAAAAGCAAAGGCCGACTTCCTAAACCCAAGTTGCAATTCATATTTACAATGCATATATATGTAAGCTTTCTGACAATGTCCAATGTTCCTATTCGTTTGGCAACTCATTTTAATGAGTATCAGTTGTCAAAATCGCGCATCATTTCTATTTTGTAGGCAAACATATGTATGAGTTGCATAGCGACGTTCCTAAATGCCGATAAAATGCATTGCACACGCATTTTATTAAATTGTGCATTGCAACTTGCGTTTAGGAAGTCGGCCAAACACAATCACTAAGTTCCGGTTCGCAGACGGCAATTTTAGTTGATCAACGTTTTAGTTCATGGAGAGAGAGGAAAATACGTTGGTTCTCCTCTTGATTATATTCCACTCTCTCCTCTCTTCTATTCTCTTCGTAATGCTATTGCAAATACAGAACTTTAGAATAATAGTCAATAATTAAAACATACATGCTATGAAATTAAATGAGGGTTTGCAGTGAATAGCTGCGAACATTAGATAGAAGTTTGGAATTTTCTGATTTTATTCCTCTGGGTTTAGGGGTAAATTGTTGTACCATTACTAACTGATCCGCGAACTCATGTACAAACTGGACTGAGAACTTTGACTAAAATCAGCAAGACTATTGTTTTAAATACATCATATAGAAAAAATCGATGTGAAAGGAATAAGTAAAATAATAGTTTTTCCACCCGATTTGATGTATACATTACCTAAATTTTTTCATTTTGTTAAACTATTCGCTGACATACGTATGATCAATATATGTACATACATAGTACATATGCATATGTTATGTAATTAGATATAACATCCAGCAGTCTTTTCGCCTGCAGTTTCCTCTTTATACGGCCATTTGTATACTCACCACCGCTAACCAACACTTTTCTTTTTGTAAAAAGTTTCCGTTTGTCAAAAAATTACAAGTAAAACATGGAGAAAAATTAGTGGAAGTAAATATCAATATATGGCAACAGTCGAACAGACCTACACAAAAAGTCAAATTACCTCAACACTTGCGTAGATCAGATAAAATCATGCGTCTGTCCGTATATGTTAATTTTTGTTTTTAATGTCAAAATTTTTTAAATTTTTATTTATCTACATACGAGTACATTAGACCGTATTAGAAAAAAAGTTCTCCGTGCACCAGCGAATATAAAGTATTGTTCCAAGGACATTATAAAAACAATTTTTTTTTTGCCGAACGTAGGGGTCGCTTTTTTAGTTTTTTCGTTATATCTTTCATATTTACAATCCGATCTTAAACTTTAATATAGGGAATTTTTATGTCTCAGGGAGGCCAATATGTTTGCTTTGAGGTCCATTGACCTCAAGTGTACCGTTCTAGTAAATACCCCCAAATCTCATTTCCTACCATCTTAATGTGACCCCTAATGTTAGAAATTTATAGCTCGATTTTTTTTTTATTTTTTAGGTATAGTTGATGAAATTTTTAAAAATCACTTTGAGTGGCATTCATAATAAGGACATTCCTCGTCGAATGCTTGTCATAATACTAAATGAAAATTTGTTCGATCAGTACTTTCGACTACAGTCGAATATGGAAAGTTGCTCATAATAAAGCCCACAATTTCGAACCAAACTATCTACATAATTATATAAAACAAAAGTTAATAAAAACTATGCATTTGTATATTTTTTATTAAAAGCAGGAGGCGAATGCCAAACATTTGAATTACATAGAGTTCCTATATACTATACTCACCTGGAAGATTAAATAAAAAGCATTTAAAAATAACCATCATACATATGTAGGTCAGTAAAAAATTATTTTACAATGCATATCATAGCAGTCTCATTCGGCGATATTTGTAGCAGTGAATTGTCGGTGAAGTAAAATGGCTACATAATTTAAAATAATGCGCCAACTTAACACCAGAGGCGCTGCAAGGTTGCTATAAAAATCAACAAAACTACAACAGCAAAGTTGTCACTTTAGCATGCCACTGTGGGGCAGAATCAAAATATTTTGTCTTACTTGGTCAGTTGCGGAGCTGTGAAGTTTCAAAGCAGACATGTAAACTTTTTTACCGTTCGCCATTTTTTTTTTGTTATCCGATTTCAAAGTTTGTTTGCCACACTGTATATATCTTAAATAGATAAGATCTAAGTATTCATAAAAAATTTGCAGTTGTGCTACATGGAAATTCGCAAAAATTGGAATAGGACAAAGTAGCGGTTCTTCTTGATAGGTTGATGTAATTAAGCTAAACAAGTTTGTAATTGTCAATTGTTACACACAGAAAAAAAATACCAATGTTAAATCATCATGCCAAAAGGTTAATTCAAATTCATTAAAATCACATTAAATTTACTATGTTGTTTGAGTATGTTGGTGATTATTTGCTTTGTTCATAGCTGCAATACACTTTGCTCTTAGTTGTGTAGGTTGATTTTGTATTGTATTTGTTTTTTTATGTTTGTAAACAGCCGACAAACTGCTGCTGGCTGGTAGGCAGTGTGCTCGTCTTGCATTCGGAGGATCGCAGGTTCGAATCCTGGGTCAAGTCAGTTTTTTTATTTTTTTAAATTTTTTTTAACTAAAAGTTTTCAAGCCAAAGCCTTTTGTTCTTTTTTTAACTAAAACTAAAACTTTTCAAATAAACCCAATAAGCACTCAAAAAATGAAAATTCAAGCACTTGAAATTTAACTGGAAACAAAGTTGAATTCAAACAATTGTTCAAGTAATATTCAAGTTTGAAAATATTTGGAAATAAAAAATCAAACAACATACAACATGTTCAAACCTTGTCAAAAAAGTATTTTATTTTTTAATAAAATTGAAATTGTGGTGAAAAATATCAAAGATAAATAAAAAAGTGATTTAAAAAAAACAAAAGGTGACTAAAATCGTGAAAACAATAGTGAAGGTAGATAATTATAAGAAAATTTGTCAATTGCATTTTCCTTTCTATTTTAAAAGCATTGTTTTTGAAGCTTGAAATATACTTGAATTCAATTGTAATACAAGGTTGAATTACAGTATAATTCAAGGCTTGAATTGAACTGTAATACAATTGAAATGTTCGAATTGAATTCAAGTACCCATTTCACTGGAGAATGCTATTGAAACAAAGTGTAAATCAAGCATAATTCAACCCTTGACTATTGAATATGGGACTTGAATAACAATTGTTTTACACTTGATTTCAAGCAAAATTGCTCCTTGGGAATGATAAGAAATAATGATAAATTATAATTTAATGCAAGATGGTACATATTTAGTGTGTATCTTAAAAATATTTAAAGTTGTTGTGGCTGCATGGGTAAGCACGTTGACTACCACTTGAAATAACTTTGATTCAACATGATTCTTCATTTTGATTTTAACAGTACTTAAATGTTAATTCAACGTGAAATAAAGTTATTTCAAAAGGAAAAATTTTTTTGGACAATTACTATACATCATGTTAAATTAACATGAAACACACATGAAGCCAAATCATTGCCAAAAAATTTAAAATTAAACCTATTTTTAACGATTCTACATTGTTTTTTTCTGTGTGTACCACAACAGTCATGCAACGTATTTACGAGTACATTAGCTATACAGGCCAACAAGAAGTTTTGTCGAGTTTTTGAGCCATAAATATGCCTTTCATTACTCATTTACTCGAAATACTGGGCCTTATTACGGTTCTCGAATTTTTCCATTCGACTTCGAGAGTTTGTACCAGATTAAAGAAAAATTTTGTATGTTTCTTTAATCTAGTACAGCAAGTCGAAGTCGAATCTACAAATTCGAGAACCGTAATAAGAACCACTATATTATAATATCTGTATTTTGTGGTGAATGGAAACTATCTAAAATGACTCATATAGCGAAAAACAATATCTGTGGCAAAAAGTAAAAAGTGCTTAAATCATGGGTTCATGCTACCTCCGTAATCCGCATATTTGATAGTACCCCTGATCAAAATCTCAATTAAATAGTGTGCTTTTTCAGGAAGTTATAGCACTATGACTTTGGACTTATACATATATCTTTTTTAGACTTCTAATCTCATTTGGAATAATGGCTTAATTTAGGTTATACTTTGCTATATTTCAAGTTAAATGTATTATTTATAGTGTGTAGTAAAAGAAATAAATTTCTAAAAATCTATTTGAATGCTTGAAAGTGCTCTCCTGCAAAACAGTAATATATGACTTAAGCACTTTTTCCTTATTGCAACAAAAATAATGATATTATATCAATTGCAATTCTTCCCTTTTTATCTAAGATATGGGAAAATATTATAACTGCATGCATATGCAAATAAATGGCTATCTTTTATATATCAAATCCGTTTATGTGCTGTACAATCTGGATTTGAAAAGGACATAAATTTTATTACAACAAGGGCTCATTTTTACTACTTTTTCATCATAGTAAAGCTTTTGATATTATGGAGCACCCTATATTAATGAAAAAAATGGAATAATCTCTAACCTTTCACAAACGTCTTGTAAATTTGTATGATCATACATACCTCACTGGTCGCTACGAGATAGTATAATATAATGGCATGTATTCTAAGGGTCTTAATGTTAATAAAGATATTGCGCAATTGAACCGGTCTTATTTTGTTTGTACATTAATTATTTACCGGATATGATGGGACACTGTAAGATACAACACATACTTACATTGTACACGTTTAAACAAATTTTAATTGCGACTTACAAGAAAATTACGATATGAGCTACAATAGTGAACTACGCATGATCAACCCCATTAAATCTAAGTGTATTTTTTTCTAGATATGAAACACTGATGTGGACATAATGATTCAAATAAACAGTTTCCTATTGGGTTTCTTCGACTGGTTTCAGTAACTTTTATTACGATAATCGTATCGCTATAATAAATATAACGAAAATTTATCGACTTTGCTGTTCAGTAATATACAGGGTGGCCCAGAAAGACCGAAGTGGTGTGAATTCCTTATAACTTTTTATTTAAGACATATTTTTTTAATTTTTTGTTTTTTAAATACAGTAAATTTATAGGGAATATTTTTAGATTAGTTATTAAAAATTGTATCCCGCAAGTGGTGGCCATTTTCTGCTTCGCACAAATGTGCTCTTTCCATTTCCATTATTCATAACTTATTTATGAGTGACGAAGCCCATTTCCAATTAAATGGGTTTGTTAACAAGCAAAACTTTAGGATATGGGCTAAGGAAAACCCGAGAGTACTTCATCAACGACAATTACACCCAGTTAAGTGTACTGTTTGGTGCGGTGTTTCCTCAGAAAGGATCATTGGTCCATATTTTTTGGAAAATGAAAGAGATGTCGCCATTTCCATCAATGGTGATCGATATCGGGCCATGTTGGAAAATTTTTTAAAGCCAGCCGTGGAATACCATCCGCAAATATGGTTCCAACAACTCCGCGGGCCACAATGGCTATTTTACGCGACATCTTTGGGGAAAGAATAAATTCGCGTAGAAGCAATTTTAATTGGCCTCCGCGTTCCCCGGATTTAACCGCTCCAGACTGTTTCCTTTGGAGTTATTTAAAAGGGAAAGTTTATGTTAATAAGCCTAGGACTATTGAGGAATTAAAAACCAATATTCCAGACGAAATTAACAACATAACACCGGAAGTTTTGCGAAAGGTCATGGAAAATGTGTTGAAAAGAGATCATTTGTGCGAAGCAGAAAATGGCCTCCACTTGCGGGATATCATTTTTAACAACTAATCTAAAAATATTCCCTATAAATTTACTGTATTTAAAAAACAAAAAATTAAAAAAATATGTCTTAAATAAAAAGTTATAAGGAATTTACACTTCGGTCTTTCTGGGCCACCCTGTATTTTAACGATATTCGCTGCCGGTTGGAGAAAAAAAAATTAAATCACAAGATCAAATTCATTGAGTTTTTTTCAAATTCATCGAGTTTTTCTTTATTATTTTTTGTGCTTTTCACTTATTTTCTCATTTTCTATACAGAAATACCACATAATATTGAATTAAATGGTGAGTAAGATAAAGCTGAAGACTAATGCTCTTATGCAAAAACGATTGTTAAAGTTAAAGCATGCATTAAAACCGGTTTTGCCATACGAAATTCGTTTATTAAACCAACTTTAAGTTTACAAATTTTTTTTGCATAAGGGGGTAAGAGTAAGATATAAGCTGGAGGCGATTGCGTTTCTAGTTTAAATTTGAGCTTTCAAACTGTTGATACTATTTTATTATTATGTGTTTTTCACCAGCACTGTAATTTAGAAGATGTACGAAATACGCAATACTTCTCACATAGAAATCTACTGAAAACTGTGGTCTAACGAGCTGATTCGATCAGGTGTTTCCAGTTTGAGATTATGGCATTCGATATAGAACCATATTATTACATTATTAGATAGCGAACGCCATAATCTCAAACTGAAAAACGTGATCGAATCATCTCGCTATCGAAAGCAACGATTACACCTCTGATTTTTGCGAATATCAAAAAAGCCGCATTAAAAGCCAAACAAAAATAATGTGCTGTACAAACTGTTACATTTTCTATAACTTGTACACAAAGCTGAACGATAGATACTCCAAGCTGTTAAGTATAACGATCAGAGAACAGAAATGAGTAGTGAAAAAGTGAATAGAGTTAAATATGACTTATAATTTCTTGTACGCATGGCGCACTCATATTTATTGCAATGTTGTCTATGAAACATATTCACTCAAAAGTTGGAAGTAAGCATCGAACTCATACTAAGCAACTTTTATGACGTTGTTGATTTCGACTCTTCTTATCTCAATGCCTATGGACGATGCAAAATAAAAAAGTATGACTCACAATACGATCTTTGAATACGAACATTACAGTTCTCAATATGAGGTTGTGTGTTTGTTTCTGTGTTGCTTGTTTTTGTTTTTTTTTTTTGCTGGAATTGAAAAACAACCCTATTTACTACTATTGTATACTACTTGCAAACTGTTTAATGAATACACTTTTATATAAACACACATACATGAGCTAAATGAGTTAAATCAATGCGAGTAGTACAAGTGCTTTCCTGAAATTAGAAAACAAACTGAGGTACTTTGTAAGTGGGAGGGTGGTATAAATATGTCAACGTCGCAATGATATTTATTTCGACTTATTTATAAATTAATGTCATTGAGAGTGAGCGTACATCAGAGGAATTGAGTTTAAACGATGTCTTACGCATTTATATTTAAAATTTCATGAGTCAGTATGAAAAGCAAAAACACGATTCATTGCTGATCTGTGATAACGATACGATTTTACTAATTCTGTCTTAGTGTAGTGTTGTTTATTTGATTTGTTCATAGCTGCAATACACTGTTGTGCTCAGTTGTGTGACTTGTTCTTGTTTGTTTTGATGTTCGTAAATAGCTGACAAACTTCGCAATACCTGCGAAAAATTCCCGCTGCTGGCTAGTAAGCAGCGTACTAGTCTTGTCGAAGGATCACAGGTTCGAATCCTGCAGACAAACCAAAGTGGCTTTGCAGTTTGTATTTTTTTTAACTACATATAACTTTAATTTCAAGTAAATTTTATTTTAAATGATAAATTAAATCATTCTGAATTAAAATTTAATTCATGATGGTATTTATTTACCTCCATATGCAGAAAAAGTAACGTGTGCTTCAAGTGTACGTTAAAACCGATTTCTATATGGAAATTTTTTTAACGTACACTTCGCATATGGGGGTTAGTTTAAGTTCAAATCTTGGCCCGGGAAACCAACTATGCACACTTTTTTTTTGATGCCTGTGCCAATATGTTCTCCCAGGGGGATCTATAGTAGATTACGGGTGTGGCAAGCCTGGTGCCCCAGCTGGGGTAATGTTATTTTTTCCGTTGACGTACCTTTTGTGCTTCATCCATAGAACTTATATGTTAATATCCAATATCTAGCAACACATATGTATGTACATCTGTTGCACATATTTATAAAAGGAAGCAGGTCTGCGATGTCAATCAGGTGCAGAGTCACCTGGAACTGCTCTACCCCACTGGGTTAAAGGGATGATGTTAAGCAGTGTGAAGTATTCACTGGATTGTTGGCGGCACAGAAATACGTCTGGCTCTGATGAGTGGTTGAGCTGTGCCGCCAAGGGTGAGGAATTCCCTTGTAGACCTCGCTGTGGGTGTAAGCAACTACACTCGCGACGTGAGAACTTGGAGAATCTTAAGTTGTGGCTGTTGGTTGCTACCAAAAACTCTGGTGGAATGGTCTTGGCTGCCCAGTGTTAGATCAATGCTAGTGATTGGTGTGACGCGGTTAGCCAGACACTATTCTAGTTGTTGTTGCCATACAACTAAAGTACTGTTTTGACAGTCTTAACGGCAAGAGTTTAGATAGCTCTACGTACCTAAGGAAGGTACATGAACGTAGTACAGGGATAACTACTATGATCAAAGATTGCAACTTATGTGCTCGTGGAGTGACACATGGTGCATTTTAAGGGTGCATAAGGGCGATGGTAAGCGTCTAACCTTTATCCGGTCAGGTCTAAACCTGAGATTAGGCCGTAAAGCAGGTGCTCACGATAATCTGAAACATATCTTTTCCAATATGTATACACAATCACATAAGTTAAATAATTAATATGTAGTAACAAAATTAAATTTAGTTCATGTTGCTGCAACTTGAAATAACTTTGATTCAACATGGTTCTTCGTATTATTTCAGTATCAAATTCACGTTGGCTGACTTCCAAAAACTATCAATACAAAGTTTGAATACTTCTCGGATGCTGTATTTATATCGTGTATAGACATAATGTTGCAAACATTGTAACTATGAGCATCAACTTTGAAAGGGATGCGCTGATTGCTTTTTTGCTGCGTTCTAATACTTGACGACAACGTTTTGGAAGGTTTAGCATAGTTAATGTTTTTTACTGCGTCGTTATGATGCACCACACTTTGTGCGAAGGCAAAGTAATTGACGTTTTGGATGTCAGCCGTTGTTTCAACATGAAATAACTTTGATTCAACATAATTCTTGGTTTTGATTTAACAGTACTGGAATGTTAAATCAACGTGAAATAAAGTAATCTCAAAAGGAAAAAAATTTCCTTGAATATTACTTTAAATCATGTTGAATTAACATGACACAAGTAGATTTTAGTATTACATTTTTCTGTATGTTCTATTAACAAGAGTTCAACTACAGATATGCAAGCATTTCCACCAGACTTGTCAACTCGGTGCGTTTCGCACCACTTTTGGTGCTTAAAATTTAAAATTGTTTGTGAGAAAAATTCAACAAAAGTTCTTGTTTCAGTGTGAAATATTTGTACAACAAAATACATCTGATTCACTGCTATTTCATTCAACACAGCAAAATTTTTACAATCAATTTTACAGACCACATTAGAATAACAAGTAATGATGCTTAAAACGTCCCAAATCATACACAGAAAGTAAAACGGTCTTGTTGTTTTAGACAATTTGTATTACTTAAAGAAAAGGAAACATTTCATTATATGAAATTTTCTGTCTCTAGATTTTCATATAATTGTTTTTGTAGTAAAAGTTGCTGTCGAGTCTGTTAAACAGTTTAGCAAAAGCAAAGTACTGTTACGATAACTTTTTAAAAATATTTGAATAAAAGCATAAATACTGCACTATTATTAATTTTAAATCAATGATGTCAGTTTCTTGGCAAAATTGTGCAAAATAAAATCACACACATTCTTATTCTCTTTCATTTAGTCGTCAATGATACAGCGACGATAACACATGAGTGGCGGGTGTATTCAATTCTTCATAGATACAGAGAAAGAAAAAAAGTGGTATGCGAAAAATATTTTATGATGATAAGGAAATAAATGAATATGTATTAAAAGACATTTTGATTTTTTTTTGGAGCAGCTTCACTAAACTGCGTTTAATATCAGAACTTAAAAGACCAATAAGTCCGGAAATATGGGTCAAAGCCAATTTTTTTTGTTTAATATTTTCTTCTTATTTTTCAAGTTTCTATCAGATAAGCTATTTAAAAGTTTATTTTTGGAAATTCTTCACAGTTTCCTATGAAAAGTTCACAGCCCCGTAACTCGTAAAACATCGCTCGCCCCCAAATTTTTTATATAATTTTAATTCCTTATTTTTTAATGTTCTATCACATAGGTTCCTTTTTATTTGTTTTGAGCGGCTTTACTAAACTGCATTTCTTCCATATATTTATTTTTTTCTATGTACTATGTCTAGACAAATGAAACTACTTTTCTCACTGTTTTAAATCCTTATTATTATTGGTTGATCTCTTTTTAAAAAGGTACCTTTGTGTCAGTTGTTGTAGCAAAGTTCAAGTGATGAACTGGTCACCGAACTATACAGACTTCAGCAGATACTAACCATAACGCAACATAAGAGCGCCATCCTTCGTTGTGTAACAGAATCATCGGCGAACCGATAAAATGGCTACTAACCACAACTTCAAAAAATTTAATACGCCTCACTTAATACCAGAGGCGCTGCAACACTGGATTATTAAAAACATGCAAAAAGCAGAGTTGTAAAAGAATGAAGCTTTTCTCTGTATTCTCCGTCACTATCCCTTTCGTAAAGAAGATAACACCAAGTAATAGTAGTAGGCATTCATCGCCTAAGTGCTACTTCTCATAAAAATAAAAAAATGTATTTTATAAAGTACAAATAAGTACAAAAAAATGTTATATATTTTTTTTCTTAAGATTTATTTGTTTTTTTTTTAAACCCTGAATTTTAAAATCCCGTTTTATTGTTATATTTTTAATACAAAAATATTATACTTTTTATGCAAAATTAATTCAATAAACATTACATTAAAAAAAATTAAATTAAAAAGAAATTCTAAATTTTCTCCATTTCGGTGCGTTTTCAAATTTTTGAATTTGTTTTTTTCGCTGTTTTTACCAAATACGGGTATAAAAAACTCCCCCGGGGAAAAAGTATTATGAAAAAGGTATTATGAACGCAATTGAACTTGCTTTTTTCACTAAAAATCTTTCCCTTGCAAAACAAAAGGGAGTTTGCATAAAAACATATTTGATACTTCATTAAAACAAAATTTATACACAAACTTGTAGTTTATAGTTCTTTTGCGTGGAAGAACACAAACAATGCCCAAATAAATCATTTATAAACTTATTTTTACATATTTTTTTAAGTTGGTGAATTTTAATAATTTTGTTTACTCTCTCACTCAAATAAAAAGGTAGAAGCAAAATGTCAACAAACAAGCAAAACAATGAGCTTTGTAATGCGGTGATGCCACATATTACTCTTTTTTGTTCCCAATGAATTTATGATTGGAGGAATGTTTTCTCGAGAAAATTATTTTCCTTGAGAAACAAATTCTGTGGGAATATTCATGATGGGGCTGTATTTACACATACATATGTATGTATGTCCATACACACGTGCGTAAGTATATATGTATTGTTTCTCTTCAACAGTTTAAGACATGGTATGGGGTGGTCTATAAAACTTTTAATTTAAGATATTATTGTCCAAAACTTACCCATATTGTAGAATATATTTATGTATATATGTAACCTACGACCACAATTATCTCTCTTTCAGTATTAAAACATTCTAATATCTAATTGCGTATGTATGTATATGAAATAGGTGTTTTTTTAATATCTACCTGAAAGCAATAAAAGCATCACCCATTTCTCCGCCGACAATATGTACACCACCTTCGGGTATTGAAAGACCTCGGAAGAATTGTCGTATATCCAAAGCATTGGCAGACCATGGTAAATTTTGCAAACGAATAATAACACTCATGATGTTGATTATCGTTTTTGAATAAATTTATTTTCCAAACTTATATAATATTGCTTGTTTTTACTCTATGCAGGAAGTGTTGTTTTCCTAATGGGATGGTAATTACTTCTCTTTCAAATGACGACTTATAAAAATTTAATAAAATTTTTATGCAAAGTCGTGCGTGTTGCGTACAATTACGTAATTTTGCACGCAACCGCACGTGTAAGGCCCTAAGAAGTTATTTATAAAATCTGAAAAGAAAATTAAAAAAAAATATATATAATGCATTTACCTTATATGTAGCATAGCTTTTTCTTATATTTGTTGAAATAAAAAGCGTACGACTTTAATAATTTTAAAATAGAGTGCACATGAATAAAAACAAAGATATCCTCATTGTAAGGTTTGTTTTAGATAACAAGTTTTAATTTACATTAAGATACCAACATTAACAAGAAATTATTACTTAAAACCAGATTCGCATATTCCCAGCGGAAAAAAAGAAGGAGTAAAGATGCCTTCTAGGCCTCTGTACTTCTTATTTTGGAAGTACAAAATGATCGCTCCATTCCAAACTGATATCTTTTTTACACGCTTTGTCATTGCGTGGTAGGCCTTCCGCTCTCGCTTCTTTCGCCAGCGATTCTGAAAGGCCTTCAAATTAATGGATTTTGCTCTTGCTTTGGTAACAAAAATAAAATAAAAAATTGCTCCTCTTCTTATCTTTTATGCGAAAGAGCCGAGGCCTTCTATAAGGCATTCTTAGCAGTTATATAAGAATAGTCAGCTATGTGAGGAAAAACCATTGAGACACAAAACCAATTTGAAAACGATAAAAGGTTCCATGTGTTTTCTATAGTCGTTTTGTCAATAATTTTAAAATTTGTTTTTAATGTTTTTTCCTAAAAATTTTGATTAATTTCTTTTCATAGCTCTATTATATGGTTTATGTTTTATCTTCTAGTGTGTAGTTTGAGATTGGCTAAAAAATTATACTCAAAATCGATCGGAATTCATCACATACCTGAGTACTTTAATAAAAAAATGCCTAGGCAGTTCTTTAATAAGGTCTGCTGAGTTTTCCCGTTGGGTATTTATAGTTGTGAACATTCGTACTAGGGTATAGCATCGAGTGTATTTGAAATTAAGTACATTTGCTTTTTTAAACATTCTCAGCGTAATTCAAATGAAAATGATGGACAAAGTAAGCTAATGCAAAGTAAAAAAACACAAATTCAAAATTTTACTCTCTCTTGCTATACGTGTGTGACTGATATTTTACCATCAATCATATCAATCATCATTTAAAATAAAAATTTATAAAATAAACATGCGTTTCTTTACACATTATTTTTTCACAACTTATTTTTTGTTTGTTTTACTATCTTTTTTTTCAGTAAAACTTCAAATTTAAAAAAATACATATCAGAAAAATGAATAAATTAATTTTTTGTTCATTTGGAAAACTGTCAGCAGTACGAGTTCATTTCAAAATCAAAACTATTTTGATTTTTCATACTGCATTGGCTGTGTGACAAATACATTAACAAAAATTTAAAATTTACCAATCCATGCTTATCGCATGAGCATGAACAGTATGTGTGTATGGGCCCCTTAATAATTAAAAATTGTCTCATGTATTTCCATTTGATGAAATGAAAATGGTATTTATTAGAGATGGTGCATTTCACTAACGCATGATCACGTACGTACTTAGAAACATTTACAATTGGTGGAAATAAAGCTTTATGTATTTTGTAAAAATTAAGCACTGGTATGACCATGATGTAGATTTCTGCAGTATATACACTAAAATTTTCAGTGCAAATGGAATACGTAAATTCTTCTGATTCATCGTTTTACAATTTGTTGAAGCTTTTTTTGTAATGAAAGCTCAATTTTAACATCTCTAAATTTACAACAAACAGTCTTGCCATTGTCGTTTGTAGGATAAAAATATTTTAAAAAAAAATTTAATAGCTTTGCATTTAAAATTTTTTAACCCTGTTTCCACAAGCCAGGCGGGCGACTCGTCTAGAAAAGTAGTATGGAAATCGCTCAAAAAAATTTCTACTTCATTTGGGTTATGAAAACAGGAGTTAAATGTTATTAATTACATACATACATAAAAATATATTG
This sequence comes from Tachina fera, assembly GCA_905220375.1. NCBI lineage: Eukaryota > Metazoa > Arthropoda > Insecta > Diptera > Tachinidae > Tachina > Tachina fera. The sequence goes on along the minus strand of LR999964.1, from coordinate 19,852,058 downwards.
TGATTGTTAGACTAATGCAGTAGTTTCATAGCCATCAACTTTAATTTTCTTTTCTTGGTACTTAGCTGATTTAGGTAATCTATCATGTGCGTATCGAAAAAAACTTTCCTTTTTCTATTCATATTACTTACCTCTTTTTCTTTAAATTGTTGACAAACAATTTGATATTTAAATAGATATGCCTGCGGCGGAGTCCGCTCGGAATTATTTTTAGCTAAGAACATGTAAGAGTAAAAGTAAAAATGGAAAATACCATTTACTTTAATAAATTCGTCAACGTGGGAGCCGTTTTCTTGTATACATAGTTCCGTACTACTCTCCAATTTTTCAATCTCAATTTCAATTTCAATTGTTCTTCTGAATCACTTCAGTCAAATTAGAAAAAAAAAAATTAATATAAATCGTCAAAATTGTCGAAAATTTTGAAAACTGGAAATCCTGTGTAGTTGTGTGCCTTAAAATATAAAGCATAGGCATATCTATGTATTAAGTTTCATCAAAATCGGTTTGACAGTTTCGGCAAATCGCCCTCTACCATCCTCTCGATCCTACCCAGTAAAAAAGAGACTCCAAAAAAGTCATGAAAATGTAGAGTTTGCGATCTGGAAGTAGTGAAAATTCCGATCCGATCTAATGATTTTTACATAGGGTTGTCATTGCAAGAAGTTCTCTTTTGCGATGCTTGGTCACTGAATTGGAAGCGATATTAAGAAAAATTCACTTTTTTGTGTTCTATAATAATATTTTTATCTAGAAAAAAAAAATGGTAAATAGTTAGTTGCCTTTTTTAACAATTCGTTTCTTTTTATACGAATTTAAGCCCCAAACAGTGTTTTCATGTAAATTTAAGCACATAACTTTTAAATTTTAGACTAAAAATAATTCATAATTTCTTTGAAAAAATAAATTTTTTTTAAATTCTGGTGAGTATTTTCTAACACTATGGAGGAGTTACAAGGTTTTGTGTGACTAAAATAAGCTTCTAGATGGTTTTTTGCTCACTCTCGGCGAATTAAAAATATCAATTTTTTGGAAGCAATGAAAATGTAGTTCCACTAGAATGACTTCCATTTTTTTTCACTGGGTAGTTTTGAAAAAGTATATATTGTTTTTGTTTTGAATTTCATCAAAATCGGTTGAGTAGTTTCAGAGGATATTACCTCCTACACTCCTCTTGGTCATATGGACGGAAAGAAAGGCGAACAGCGTACTCATGTTAATAGGATTGTTTTTTTTTAAATTCTTGCTTTAATAGATCTCCACTAAACAAATATAAATATATTCTGGGTGTGAGGGCTTTATAGCCCGTGGGGCTTGTTACCCGTTTTCGAAAAAAACTGACTGCTATTGACATGATATTCTCTAGTCCTTAGGGAACAGATATAAAAATTATTAAGGCTTTATAAAGGGTTTTTGAACCAAATTTTCATACAAAATTTATAAAGTCGTAATAATTTGTATAAATAAGGTTTTATATTTTTATTATTAATTTAAATTTTGCTTTACGCTTGATTAATTTAAGTGTAATCACGATATTAAGCATTCGTGACACGAAAACATCAAGACTTTTGCACATCTCTAATATTCATTATTTTCACATTATCATGGAGGTGCGACCGACTACTTTCCATCGATCCTTATTTCTTTGATAAAGAGGTTTTTTATTAAGACAATGTTATATTATATGTATGTATGTATGTACGTATGGATGTGTGTATGTATATCAGGAGCATATCTTGAATTTATTATTTAACTGTGTTATGAATTTAACTGCATTTAAATGCATGCTTACAGAAAAGAAAACACGACATTTCGTTCTTTTATTTATGTGGAAAATAAAAACAAGTTTTGTATATTACTGATGTTTTCAAAATAAACAAAAATGTTTTTTCTTTCTTTCTACGAATAAATAAACAAGAAGATATAAATCCTCAATTTTGCGCTATTTTTGTCCATAGCTGTATATACTTACCCAGCCGGAATTTGAGTTAACTTAAAGCAAACTCTTTGTCAATCATAAATATTAAAGGCTATTCAGTTTTTCAAAATGAAATCAATCAAAAAATCGATTATGACGACATGAAATTTTTAAAACAAATTAAGTGGGGTTTTCTCAGGGTCTAATTTTGTAAAAAGAAAACTTTAACCCCTAGTTTTAACTTAACAATTAAGTACGTAATTATCTAATTTTTATTTAAAATTATGTTGTAATTAAATACGATTTCATTTTTTCAATGGTTAATTAAAGTTCAAAGTACGGCAGTACTAAAAAGTTTCCAAATATTATGGAAAGCTTTCCTAAAACAGCTGTTTAACATAAACAAAAAAGTTAGGTTATCAACATGTAGAAAATTAAAATTGCATAAAAACATATTTTATGAAACCAAAGGAGCATCAGAATACATTTTTCTGTTTATTTATATCATGATATGAAACTATGAATTGTATATGTTATATATTTATGAAAATTAAACGAAATTCTTCTTAATACGACCACATGATGCTTTCAATACGACCACATGATGTTTGTTCATGTGTATGTTTTCAATAAACACACACACGCATAAAAACATATGGTGCTCTCATAAAACTGTAATAATACTTACAGCCTGTTTGTAGAACACGACTCGTCGATAATAATCGCTAACATGTTAGCATTTTTCTTTTTTTGGTTTTTAGATCGCGACTGTTGACGATTTTAATTAAAAAACGTAACAATTCTCAATTTATTTGGGTTTGTGTAACACGGTTTGGCTCATTATAAATGTCAAGATGGGCGAATGAAAAATTATAATCGTGTTCAAAAAAAGTGCACCAAAATGAATAAATACTGACAATACACATACACTCACATGGATTTTACACAGTTTCATACATATCCTAATTTTTGTTCTTCAAATAACAGCAGATATTTTGAAGAACAATTGATTTTTTTATAACAAAATAATAAAAAAAATACATACAAATAATTTTTCATTCAATTGTCAATTGTGTTTTTTCAACACAATAATAGGGTTACCATTTTTTCAAGTTGAATTTATAATTTTCTATGTAAAAAGATAAATGAAAACAATTTTTGGACATGTTGGCAACATAATGTTTTGCCACAGGGTGGGATATATAGGCGAATTAACGTAAGCTGCACGACAAAGTCGAGTCGCGTTATAAAAACGCTTTTCATTACGTAGTCGTCCATGAAACGGCTCGTCGTGAGTCGCCCTTGTCGCGTTCTACAAACAGGCTATTAATTACACAAGGTTGGGCATTTAATTATTATTTAATTATGCACTCAAAGGTTTTTACATAAAAAGTTATTTTATTTTTCAACATAGTATCGTTTGATTTCCATACCGAACGTTTCTTCAATTTTTGTATGCCTTCCGAAAAATATGATTTGTCGAAGTCATCAAAATATGTATTTTTTGTGAGATGATTTCATAGTTGGCGTCAAATCTATTTCCAATGAGCCATTTCTTCAGGTTTGGCTACAAGAAGTAGACATTATTGGCTAAATCTGGAGAATAGGGCGGATGAGGGAGCAATTCGTAGCCCCATTTAATCGGCTACAAACCCATGTGCGTTGTGAACGCGCCACCCATCTTGCGGAAAGGTTCCTCAGGCCCGTGATCATTCAAAATTTAATCCACTTAGTCATGGGAGATGCCTATGGCTTCCACTATTGCTCTCACTATGGATAAAACCATATCGCGAATTTTTTCAATTGTTTCAGATGTGGAGATCTCAACTTGGCGTCCAGAACTTTCTGCATCTTGCGTGCTTGTTCGGCCGTAACTAAAATAGTAAACCACTTTTTTACCATCGAAATTGATGCTGAAGAGTCCCTCCATCTTGGTTGAGTGATGGTTTTTTTTTTCGCAAAAAATAATGCTTAATGAGCATAAAAAAATCAATTTTTTCCATTTTCTTTTCAAAAACAGCGGTAGTCTGCTATCAACTGCTGCCAAACACAAACTAAATGACGCCGCTTTATCAAATTTAGACAGGAATCAACTGACAGTTGCCTGTTGACAGAAGCATTGTTTTTATTTCAATTAAAAGGCGGGAAATTCAAAAAGACACTGAGTTACTGACCCACCCTCGAGTCACACTAACCATTGTGCTGTCGATATTTGTAGTTGTTTGTGAGTTAAAAAGTTTCGGAGTCAAGAAATACCGAAATTTGATACATATTTGCTTTTCGGTAAATCTTCTATTTGTAGAGATAAAGCTAATTTAAAACAGTTTCTTAAATGTATCACGTAAACGATACATTTTGCAGTTTAGCCATTTAACGTGGAACTTAATGATCGCTCTCGATAACGAGATGATTCGATCACATTTTTACAGTTTGAGATCATGACATTCGATATCGAGCAATCGGGCGTCACAGAGTTTAATTCCGTTCTGAAACGGAATTCAGTCAATCCCATTTTGTTTTCTAAAAAAGAAAACTAAAATACGGGAATTTGTCAGGTGTGTCCAGATTGTTGGGTGCACTGGTATGGAGATTTATACTGCGGCTAGGGCTCGATATCTTGAGGTGGATTCAATTCCGTTTCCGAACGGAATTGAACCCTGTGACATGGCCGAATATTATTGCTTTGTTAGATGGCGAATGTCGTAATCTCAAACTGTTTATAACCCAAATGTAAATTGAATTGATATACATAACTCCTTACTATTTTTGTATCAAATGTAATTGTGCGATAAGTCGAACGTTGTCGACATCTATGAACTCACAATAAGTTTAATGAACTTAGAGCTAATTTTTAATATAAAGATAAACTCTACTTGTCAGTTAACTGTAAGTTTAAGTTTAAAATATTGCTTTTCATATAAAGATTATCTAGTTAATAACCGAGCAACATTGATCAGTTAAACTCAAGATAAAACTGTCAAATGATAAATATACATACATATGTATGTATGAAATAAATGTTACGCAATTAAAAAACAGTTTTACTCAAAACTTTAATACATAAATACATTCATACATAAATAAAATTAATGTTTCTTATGACGACGAAGATTTTAGTAATTATGAAAAATACAATAACTTGGATAAGATAATTTGAGAAAAAAAGGCAGATAAGAACACGTCCAAATCATTTTTATATGTGTAATGTATTGGAATTCTTTCAAATATTTCGTTGAATTTAAAATTTGATGTTCTTTTGTAGTTTATTTTTGCAGCGTCAATATTTTTTAAGTCCATATTATTTATTTTTAAATTCTCAAAAATCTCAGAAAACATTTAAGACTTCATTTGTCTTTACTTTCTCTTGAGTACTTACTTAATCTGTAGTAACTTATCAGCTGTTTTTGACCAGAAGGGTCGAATTTTCCACTAAAGTGATGAGTTTTGCATCGGCCATTGTTAAGTTTCAATATAATTTATGTTTTTTTTTATATTACATTTTTTAAATTATAAAAGCACAATCACAAATTTATTTCAAAATATTTATTATTTAATTTATGCTGTCACTTGCTTTAATTTCCACACGGTGCACCGAAACAGAACAGAACGAAACAGAAAAGAGAAAAAAATAGTCAGCTGATTCGTAACAGAACATAAAGTAAAAACTAAAGGCAAATTAGTTTGTACGTGCTGTTCTGTTCTGAATCATCTGTTTTGTTTCTGCTTAGTTGAAAATCTGTATGTGTGGTTAGTTTTTCCTTTTTCGTTCTGTTCTGTTGCGGAGAGATCTGTAGAAAATAGAATTCAACGTTAAGTGACAGCCAAAAGTGTGTATGTATTAGGGCGACTTTTTGGGTTCAAGATTAAGATCAGTTTATTTCTCTAATTAGCCAATCCGAAAATTAACTTAATCTCATATAATTGAGTTTGATGTTTTTGAGTGGTAGTTTAAACTTCTTGTTATGTGTAGTATTACCATACTGAGGAACAAAGTATTGGAAACATTTTCTGTGCAAAAGTCTTACACACTTTGATTTTTTGTGGGAAGAAGAAGAAACTGTCATATTTTATTATTTACAAGTAAAATATTGCGCGTGTTAAAGGAAATATATATATATAATATAAAATATATATATATTTATTTAAGTGTTTTTAAATTATTTTAGCATATAATTTTTACAAAAAGTTAAATGTTTCACAAGTGCTGTTGTCAATACTAAAGTAAGATTAAACCACCACGATTGGTCGCTTAAACTAGCAAGTAAACCAATATAATCGACTACCCAAAAATTGCAAATGAAGATTAAGGTTAATTTAATCTCTAATCTTCAACTCAAAAAATAGCTCTTAGTGTGTTGTGATACTTTTTGTACAAGTGTAATCAATTCTATAGGTTGCCAGCTTATTTTTCAAAATATTTTATACGGAAAAGTCCGGCACAAAACAGCAAAAGAAAGTTAAGACTAATGAAGCCTTAATTTAGCCTTTATTGAAGTTGCCATATTTACATAAAATATTTTCAACAATACCATATCTAGATTGAAAACAAAATATAGCATTTCTAGCTAAATTGACTACTATTAATCCAAAAACAGCATGGGCGGTTAAACGCCATTTAATTAGTTTCTTAGTTAACTCAAACGTACGTCTGTTAAACTAAGTTTAACTAATTACTCAAAAAACTAGCCCTCAGTCGTTTTAATTAAAGTTTAAGGGTCTTTGCAAAAAACACTTAACAAAGCTTTGCAAAGCAATGTTAAGTAAAGTTGTATTCCAAAAAAATTATTATATCAAATTTCTAAAGTAGGTCCCCACGTATGTTAAGACTGCTTTAAGTTGATATTTTCAAAAAGTTTATTTTGTACCTAAAATATTTTTGATAATATAACACATATTGATTTATGTTACATTTGAAAATGAAGCTAGAATTGTTAGCTCTTAGCTTAGATTTACTATTTCTGTCATGTAGTAGAAAACATCATAAAATTATCCAATTTATACCTGATTTACATTAAGCATTTTTTCATGAAATTTCATGAATTTTGTTGCACGCAACTTTTTCTATTTTCTAATTACAGCGATATAAAAGAGAACGTTATATAAAAAAGGACGTAGAATGAATCTCTGATGCATTTTTGGCAAATCTTTTGATATAAGTTTCTCTTCTAAGCCTCCTATCGAAAAATAAAAAATTTTCATGCAACTAATTGCATGAAAAAAATGCTTAATGTAAATCAGGTATTATTCAAAATACATGGTAAAATTAAAATAAATACAATTGTAGAAAAATGTTTTAGTGATGTACATACATACAATCAAAACAAATCGAAAAAAGCTGGATATTCAAATACTCATTTCATTCGAATAAAAGAAAATGTGATAATACTTCTTTGTTCCTCATATTTTTTTACGTATACTTCATAGAAATGCTTATCTGTTTTCCTTTTCATGTCAGAAGCTCATAATATTTGAATACCCGAATGAAATTGTATTCGATTTTTTACATCATAAGCTGTGAAGTGGTTGTTGAACACGGTGGTGTTACCAGTATTTATTATTAAATAACAGAATAATTAAAGTTGTGTTTTGCATGCAATTTCTTAACAAAGCAATGTTAGCCTTAAAGTGCTTGGCAACTGCTATGAACTTTAAAGCTGAAGAAAATATTTTTTGCATAAAGGGGTAAATAAATAAGTCATAATAAAATGAAAATTCTTTGTTTGCATAACTAATCACGAAATCCCGGGATTAAACATTTCCAAAGATGATTATTTTTTGATAAAACAGTATTTGTCCTCATATACCGAGTCATAACCGCCAAAAAAAAGCTTAACCGACACATTTTTGCACCTCGTTTCTTTTCAACAAAAATCGATTATTTACGAAAGCAAATGATCGATTTTAGTCAAAAAAAAAATATTGAGATCTATAATAATGTTGCGTATTAGGTTTTTTTTCGGTTATGACGCGATATATTAATATTAGTAAGAAGTGTGCTCACTACATTGTTCCTTTTGTTGTCGTATGTATATTAAAGTATAGCATTTCATTCTTACATCCTAATGTAAATATGGGTAAGCGTACGTCTAAGATGAATTAATTCGTGTATTTTCATCAAAAAAAAAAACAGTGCACAGGTTCAGCTCGTAGTAAAGTCCTGCACAAGACCATTTATAAGACTACAGCGAAATATTCTAAAACAAATGCTAAACAACGCTGTTGCCAAGTCATTTGTTTCAGTTGTTTGTCTTGCCAACAGTGTTGTTTAGCGTTTGTTTTAGAGCATTTCGCTGTAGTAAAGCATTTGAAAAATCTCTCATGTCTTGAAACGTCTTATAAGTGATCTTGTGCAGGACACTAACTCGTATACATTTACAGCAAAAAGGCTGAAAGATCAAATTTTCGTCTACAATAATTTTGTCTTAGATTAAAGAAGACTTGCACACGTTTCCTTTAATCTACCACATAAAAATAATTTTTTATACATGCAAACCTTTGATATAAATTAGATTATTAATTAAGGAATGTTTACTTTTTATATCATTAACACTCAAAACACAATTAGATGTAATGGTTTTTAATTTCTTTAAACTTTCACAATACAACAAATAGCGATTTCCTCATTATCGTCAATAGTAACGAATAAGTATACTGTCAATAGGTAAGCAGTGCAACTTGAAACAGTGCCTAACGCAGTACAGGTTTTTTATGAAAAATATAAAAAAGTCAATAATCATAAAAACTGCGTCATTATTTGGAAAACTAGTCATACAAAACAGGGATAGAAGCAATCAATAGTTTTGCTAAAAACAAAAATTAAAAATTTGCCTAAAATTTTCTATTGATAATATAAGAATTTTGTTTTATTAATTAATTAGGCCTGTTTTTTCTATATTTTGGGATAATTTTTCGTTTCTAAAAATTAACCTAAACGGGAAAATTACCCCAAGCAAGCAGGAAATGTGATTATAAATTTAAAATTAAAGAGCATAAACAATTTTTTTATGAAGCAAAAACAAAATTGTTTGCGAAAATGTTTCCAAATTGTCGGAATTTGGTATATACAACTTATTTTTTAGCATGCCTAGGTTTTCGATCGCCCTTAAGGATTTTCTCCTCTATTGTATGTAATTCGCAAATTATCTTCGCTTATTGTTTTTTGCATTGTCACCGTGGTTACCGTTAGTCGACTGGAGTTGAGGTTTGCGATATATTTAAAGTTCAGCAACTACTTCATTCAAGCCAATCTAATTTTAAAATTTTTTCAATATTTAACGAAACTTACACTTCCAACCCAATTCTCCAATTCTCGTCTGCCTATTTACTATATTGATATGTTTAAAAAAATACATAAAAACCTGTTTTGAAACTGGTTAAACAATCAAACCCGAAACTTTAAATTTTTGTTGCAGCTATTCCTGAATATGTGGGAGAATGTTGAATTATCCTATATTTGACGCTGGTAATGTAGCTTTCTATTGATGAAAGAATTTTCACGCGGTTTTGGCGTGAAAGCGTAGCAAACAAACTTACTTTCACATTTATAATATTAGTAAGGATTTCTCAAAACTGTTTTAAATAAGTACATACATACATACATATGTGAAATATTAAAAACTTGTTATGAAAAAGGACTTCACACTCTTGTTAGCGTACTTTAAATTTAATAAAGTAAAGTAAAGTAAACAATTTATTGAGCCTTTTCTTGAAAAGTGAAAGTTTTTAAAGTTAATGAATAATATAAAGATTACTTAAGACTATAAGGTATTATCTTAAAAACTTTTTAACAGCACCAAGCTTTAACAATAATGAGATAAGTATAATAAAATGTTAATGCAATTATATATAGGACGATATGCCCTTGCTCCCGGGGCTAACATAATATAAGAGGAGAACTCTTAGAATATACTTACGTCTAGAAAACAAAACAAAAGAAAATATAAAAATAGTAGAAAAAAGTAAAATTCTCAAAAAAGGTACTAGCTTCTATGAGTACCAGGTGTACTTTTCGTAAAAAATCGATGCCGTAAAATTTTTAGTCATTTATTTAAATTTCGTTTAGGATTTATGCATTTATACATTCGTATTCCCCTGAAAATGCCCGAATATTCGACAATTAGAATACGAATATTCTTGCATCACTAGTACACATTTACATGTATTAATATTTCTTTCACAACACGGGATAAAAGTTGAGTTTTACTCTTTTGAATGAAAAATTTAAAACGTTTTTCATTTTCATTTCACGGAATATTATTTTCAATAAATTTTTTGCAAATTTTAGCATTTTAATATTTTCATAATACCATAACAATTTTGCAATTTCCTTTTCAAAATTGATGGGTGCAGCAATTGTAGCAAACAAACAAATGTTATTGTTCATTAGAAATTTACAATTGTAAACATAATTGGAAAATGTCGACCAATTTCAAGTATACATACATATGTATGTAAATGATTCTAATATCGCATTGTATTATTTCAATTAATAAAAAACATCTCGCCCCCTGGTTTAAAACGTTGTATATACAACAAACAGGGAATATGTATGTTATTATGTATGGCATTGTAATAACACACATACATATGTATATGGATGTATGTATGAATGTATGTAAGAAAAATTCAAGATTACAAGAGCTTGTTAAGGCGAAGAGGAAACGAATAAGAGCATTATTATAAAAGCATGCTCAAAAGACTTTCATTCAAAAGTTTATTGCAAGTCATCGATCACTGTTGTGTCACTTAACGGTACATTTGATACGAAATATGAATTTTATTGTGAGTAGCGGCGGTTACATCCCTTATGTGGTTATGTGTTAATATACCTAATAAAAAATATGTTCACAAATCAAAATAAAATCAATCATACATGGATTAAGCAGGATTGAATATAAATAAAATATATAAATAAAAAAATTAAGAAACTGTAGTATGTTGCTTACAACAGCACTTTTATATTTTGGCTAAAAGTTGCAAGTTTCTCACGGCCATGTCTCGGAGACCAATTGGAATTTAGGTTTCTTGTCTTCGGCATAATTGTAGTTATAGACTAGGAGAAAGAAAACTGCAAAACAATTTAACCCGAAAAACTGCATCTAGCCAGTGCCCCAAAATTGCTAAAATGTTAAAAAAAATGTATATGTTGTTTTGTCTCATACATATGTAGCTGCCAAATCCAGTATTATAATCTTCAGAAAAAATATTTCTTATAATACGAGTACAATTTATTATTCTGCACATCATTTTAATACAGCAAAGAGTATTTTACATTGAAAATTCCAAATTAAAGTTTATAAACTAATAATAATTGATAATTATCAACTACGTTTGAAAAACACGAATTTAATTCCAACAAAGTTTTAAATATTAACTTGTCGTGCCAATGTAACACAATATTTCAATACACATAATTTATTTACTTACCTTCACTTATCTTTGGTGATGATACTAATCTTAATTTTGATTACTTTATTTTAAACAGAAATTATATTTTGTTATAATCATGTCATTAATGACATCCGCCACTACTTTTGAAGAATACAGCAGTATTGATAGGAATCCTAATGAAAACCTTAGAGACAGAGTAATTAAGCGACGATCGACAAATCAAGAGAAGAGAGATATAAGTTTATCTTATGCGGCAACAAATATTAATAACAAAGAAGGAACTCAAGTAAAAACAATAACTGTTATAAAAAATTTAAACGGCAAGAATGAAAAATTAAAAATTAATCCGAAACTGCATAAAAATGAGAACTGGGCGGACGCTTTTAAGGACAACTTTGATTCGTATGGTATTATACCGGATGTACCTGATGTAGATGATCTCTTTGAATATGTAAACAAAAAACATAATGTAAAAGAAAAGAAGAAAAAACCCGAAACAAAAGATGATGAAAAAGACGTTGATGATAAAAATTTCATGGAAAACAATACTGATTCTAAAGAAACAGAAAAACCAGTAACAGAAATTTCATCCGAAATATCTGAAGAGATAACAGAGAGTGTTAAAGAGATAGAAAAAATCAAAGGAGACGCGGAATTGTTGCCCAATCATAATACTAGTCGCTTGAAAGTTCGAGAATCCTTGATAAATCCAAATTATTCCGCTTCAGGTCACTCGGTACATCAATATTCTGAAAATTATGTGCAGTTATCTCAAGGAGGGCAAGAAGTTGGTGGTTATGATTACCCAAAGCCATGTGTACACTCTCAGCCAATTGGTAGTGTTACAATAGCAACACCATCTGGTAAAACCTATAATGTACCCAGCAAAAATAATTCATACAAAAATCCATATTTAGCACCAGCAATAACGAAAAAGCCACAAATAGTACAACAATCTACATTAGCAGCCGTGGCAAACTTTCCAGTTTTCCCCATAAATACTTTATTAGTTCCACTTTTGCAACAACAGCATTATAACAACCATGCACTGAATAATTTTTTAAAACAAAATTTGTCTGACACTGCTAGTACACCGCAACCACCCCAATCACCCAATAATTTTTTGCAACCGCCATTTCAAAATAATTTTCAAACCAATCAACAACAGCAAACATCTCAGCAAAATCAACAACAGCTACAACAAAATCAAAATTCACTTTTGTCTACTAGCCAACGTCCTTATGTTTCTCCAAATTTACGTTCTGGTCTCAATTCCGTCAGCAGAGGACCAGGTTCTAGTTCAACTGTTAATGGCTTTCAGAATGGCCAATTTGGTAATCGTATTGTCTTCAATAGTGGTTCACTAAAGCCAAATACTTTTCGTTCACGTGGTTTGAAGTATTAATTGTTGCTATTTATTTAGATGCATTGTAAATAAATAATTAGGATAAGTTAGAAGTAATTACACACACACATACATATGTATAAATATATCATAGCTGTTAAGTAATGATTAGTAATCGTACTGATTACTAATTTGATTACTTTTTTTTGAAAGGTAATCAATTAGTTATCAAAAATTATTTTAAAGGAAATTATATAATCATTACAATTCTTTTTAAAATGTAATCTAATTGATTACTCTGAAATATATACATACATATATACAGTAGAGCTGCCCACAGAGAGAAAACCGAGAGAAATGCATGTATAAGCGCATGTGTATTCATTTGTATAAAAAGCCGATTGAGTTTGAACAGCCTGAATATACATTATCGCGGGTGCAGCATTTAGGCGCATGTTAAATTTATTATTAATAAAATGAAACGAAATTGAAGGGCTACATGATAACTAGCTCTCATTGAATTGACGTTGACGAAATTTGTCGTTCGTCCCAGTTGTGTTTATAGCAATATTTCTATTTTGTACGCCGACGAACGACAAAAACAATTTTCTCTCTCTCCCTCTGCCTTTGTACACACAACAACCAGTGCTGCCAGAAAAATTGTACCTCTTGGCCCCAATTTAAAACGTATTTGTTGTTTGATATCATTTTAAAATTATGCTGTTACTCATTCCAGTGCTCCAAAACTCTTTGCACAGCTCTTCCAAGAGATAACCACCTACGGCCTTATCCATAATGAAAAACTCGCATAAATTTAGTATGAACATGGTCTTAACGAGTTTTGCCATACAATTTTACATTAAAAATCAAGGATGTAGTTTTAATTTTAACCCACTTTTAAATCCTATCGTGATTTTTATTGTAAAATTTTTTGGCAAAACTAAACTAACTTATGCTAACTTCATGCTACTTTCTCATTATGCATAGCGCACAATGTTTGACATTTGTACAAGTTTTAAAAATTTATTTGACTCCACACCTAAATTAATTAAATCGAACATTTGTTTGTACTTAAGCGTTCGCAACGGAGAGTGAAAATAACAAGAAATTATGCCGATTTTTAAACTATACGAGACTTTTTTACAATCCCGCTGTTAATATTTTTTTGGAAATGTTCGTAATTTTCGCCATTTTTGCCGAATTGTTTGCATTCCTTATAGTTTTATTGATTTTTTTGGGTTCCGTACACCAAAGGTGAAAAAAGGTGAAATTTGTAAAAGTATTGTATTTGTGTATAGACTACAACAATTAACATTTAAATATTAAAAAAATTTAAATTAAAGGGTGGTCCATCAGTTAATGCAATTTTGACTATATAATTTTGACAACTTGCTATATCTTGGAGACCGTAAGAGGTAAACTCTTGAAATTTTCAAAAACGGTTAAACTAAAAAATCCGAAAATTATAAAATCGCCAAACCGAAACAAATCGCCAAAACCTGAAAAAATTTCCAAAAATTTTAAATAAATCGCCAAATCGAAAAAAATCGACAAAATTAAAAAAAATTCTAGCACTAAACTAAATCGCCAAATTCGAAAAAATCGTTTAAATGAAAAAAATCGCCAATATGAAAAAAAACGCCAAAAACCGAAAAAAATCGCCAAAACGCGAAAAATGCTCCAAAACCAATTAATTATTTATGTAAAAAAAAATCGCCCATATGAAAAAAATCGCCAAAATTAAAAAAAAATCGCCAAATTTAAAAAAAAATAACAAAAATTGCCAAAATTAAAAAAACTTCAAAAACCAAAAAAAAAATCGCCAAAACGTGAAAAAGTGCCAAAACTCAGAAAGCGCCAATAAATTCAAAAAACTCCCGAACTAAAAAAAAAACGCTTATAACCGAAAAAACCCAAAAACGAAAAAAATGCCAAAACTATAGTTTATATTGTTCGTATTGAATTACATATCTCGTGCCCGTACGGAACCCTTCGTACGCGGGTCAAAGTCGCACTTCACTGAATTTATTAATAAATATTATGGATTGTTTGAAATTTTGCAAATTCTCGGGGTTTTTTGCAAAGTTCGCAGAAAAATTAAAAAATATAATTACTTTTGTAATTAACATTAATACTTTCTTTTTTATATTGCAATTCAAAATTTGTTGTCAACACTCTTTTTGATTTGTAGCCATCAAAAATAGAAATAAGTTCAATTTGACTACAACGACAAATGTATTACGGACAGCAACCTTTAGCCTGTTGCCTTGTTGCCGTCAAAGTAATCCTTCTCATATAAACATGTGTATTCTCTCCTTAACATTTTGTAGTCGGTAGCTTGCTGTGTTGAATGCTTTAAACTTAAAACTCGCTACAGCTGCCTATGTAAATATTTATTTTTGTGGGATTACCATCTTCATTAAAGATTATGAATAGATATTTAAAAACAGAAATGTTGTCAACATCCACAATTAATTTTTATCCTGATACATGCAAATCAAACTCATTAAGTGCTAATACTATTTTAAAATTATCGGTAAAATTATAATAAAACCCATAAAACGTAAATGTTGTATTAAGATAAAATATAAGAAAAAGTGATGTTAGAGCTCAAAATCAAAAGTTCCCAAGTCCCTCGCCACGAAATGCTGTCCCCAAATGGGGAAAAATCCCCTAATCTGGTGGCACTGACAACAACCAAATTTATAGAGAGAGCAATTCGGTGTGTAAATTCGTCGTTCTTGTGTTACTGATGCGGGGTTGTGCTTGGTTGAAAAATTGTGCCAACCACAAAACCACTCTCTTTCCCTCTCTCACCAACAAACTGGAGTGTTATGCCAGCACAATTGTTTCTGCCTGTTCTACTGATTTGAATAGTTGTACTTGCTCCTAGCATGGCCAATATGTACTTATTTCCTTATTCTTATTATACTGATTGGTCGCTCATTTAGTCCCCATCTTTACAGTAAACCATTTGCTACGAAGCATTTTCAAATTCTCTTTTGAAACTACATTCGTGTCTACACTGTGAAATTTTGATTTATATTTTTCCATTACTCTTTCCCCCGTCATCCACAAACCCGAAAGTTTCTCAGCAAAAAACGTCATAACTCAAAAAACTAAATTTTAGAGTTAATCATCAGAACTAATCTTTATAGCCAGGGTGACCGATGACATTTTTCAAAAAGTGGCACCAAAAGTGGAATTATCAAAAAAAAGGGGCAAAATTAAAAAAAACGAGAAAACTACACTAAACTTCTTATTTTTAATGTATTTTTATATAATTCACTCTAAAAAAAAGGGAGAGAAGTGGCCAGGCAGTCGAAAAAGTGGCAATTTGCAACTTTAGCCGGTCAAACGGTCACGCTGTTTATATCGTTACTCATCAAATTGTGTAAAAATTTCATACTAATATATATCTTCAAGCTCTTGAGAAAAACAAATAAAATTTTCTTTTTCCATTAAGTTGTGTGCAAATTGAAAATCTTAAACTGATTTTTTGTCAAACTTCTTTTCAGAGTTATGACGTTGAGTAAATGAGCGATATGACAATTTCTTTTATTAACAACTGACTTTGACGTTCAAATATTTTATTCAACTTAATTTCGAATATCACCAAATCGAGTATTTTGTAGAACACCAAATAAAAGTGTACTCATTGTAGAAAAATTTTCGTTTCGGAAAACGATTCGGTTTACAGAACAGACCCATATATAAAATAAATGATTTGTTTGTCTTTTGATTACATTACAAGAAAAAATAATGTGGGAGGCATCCTCAACTGATCAAGTTTCACAGATATCGGAATTTGATAAAAAATCATTTAGGGAACAGCCTACAAATATTCAATATGGTATGTATGAGGTGGAAATCGATCGAGGAATTTAAGTTCGAAAGCTGTTGATTTATTTAGAAAACGAAATTTTAAACTGGAAAAACAAAATTTCAAATAAATTATCCAACAGTCAGCTTATGGTTATATCAGTTAGGCCGACTTCCTAAACGCAAGTTGCAATTCATATTTACAATGCATACACTTCGTAAACGCATATGTAAATTTTCTGGCAATGTCCAATGTTCCTAATCATTTGGCAACTCATTTTAATGAGTATCAGTTGTCAGAATCGCGCATCATTTTTATTTTGTAGGCAAACGTATGTACGAGTTGCATAGCGACGTTCCTAAATGCCAATAAAATGCAAAAAATTTCTACGCAGCGCAATTTTGCTCTTATTACATGCTTAGCATTGCACACGCATTTTATTAAATTGTGCATTGCAACTTGCGTTTAGGAAGTCGGCCTTATATTTATGTAGGTATATACGTTTGCCAATATTGTGGTTCTCAACTCAACTCAGTTTGTTCGTCTGTCTGTCAACCCAACTTCGAAATTCGTATTGCAATTCAAAACTTTCACTGGATCTTCACATAGCAGTATCGATTGCGGCAATTGTCAAATTTGATTGCGTCCATGAAATTTCCTGCGTGTAGACAGCGATTGCCATAAATGTCAATCCATTGCGCAATGATTGCTGTGCTGATTGCTCGAGCAATTATTGCTAAGCAATGTGCTGTCACTTTTGTTGTATTTTTCATTAATTTTTTCAAAACGGAGAATTCGGGCAAACTATAAAAATATATCATCCGAAAAACATAATAAAAGAAAAATTAAACATAGTCAATACCTGCACTATGAATGTGTAAGATTTGTGGGGAAAATTATCATAAAAAAATTATTCTGCAGACGTTATTGCTTGTTTTCAGCAATGAAATTGCTCCGTGAAGAACCAGTGTTAAATAACGTTTGAGCTTGTAGTTGTTTTGTGCCATAACAATTTCAAGTAAACCAAACTGAGTTGAGTTGAGAACGACAATAGGATCAATAATTTGTTCATTGGATGTAATACATATGGCTATGCTAAGACATCTGGCATACATGTGTCCAAAAAGCGTAGTCACTAATTACTAATGAAAAACTGTTTGATTCAGACACGTATATGTTGATGGCACATGTGTGCCAGATGTAAAGTCACAGTACATGTTTGTATATCACTTCGTATAGATCCATACATAAATGTGTTTACAGTTTCAAAAATTTTTAGGATATTGAGAATTCCCATATCTCAAATGAAGAGACCGCAAAATGTCTGGTTAACGTATAAAGCTTCCACCACTGAACAATTTTCAAATTTTGATATTCATGTGCATTTCCACATTATGATTTACTTGCTTTTATGCACACAAATTTAATAACATATGTACTCATACATCAAATATACATATCGCTCATTTACTTCAATAGTGACATAACTCAAAAACTGAGTTTTTTGAGTTAATAATGCAGAATAATGGGGAATTTCATATAAATAGCTTGTACCATCACCTTCTGAAAGAATCTTTTTTCATGTCTTCATTGAATTGTATGCGAATTGAAAACAAATCGCGTTTTCTGCAAAACTGATTTTTTTGAGATGTGACACTATTGAAGTAAATGAGATATATGTACATATTCATATTTTCAAAAATCAATAATGGTACGTATCTATGGATACATAGATGTACATACATATATACTTCCATCTTGGATGTAGTATAAATTAACTATTGTAAAACCAACCATAATGTGCACTATTTAGCACTTTTTCATGGACAATCTTTATTATGTGCATTTTTTTAGTTATGTATAGTACTCAAAATTTCCTTTTATATCTTTACTTACCAAATTCTAAAGAAATTTCTAACATTCAAAATAAAGTCACAACACAAGTAAAATCCCCTAAATTTTTCTTTCCTATATTTATTTGGTATTCTTGATGTATTTAAACCAGATATCTTCTTTTAGGAAATACTGCAATATGCTTTTCTGTGGTGTTTGATGAAAATTTGGTATTGATGAAAAAATTCACAAGTATACTTTGTAGAAAAAATGGCGATTTCTCTACACATTATGCAGGGTTGCCACATTATACAATACAACAAATTTTAACCACGACTTACACCAAGGCACATTTAATACAGGTACGCACAATAGTTGCAATTCTGCGCTTCTCACAAAGTTTCACAAAGTAAATGTCAATCGACATGTTTATGGAATCGGGCAGATTTCATTGTTGGTGGAATAGTGTTTCATTTAATGCTTCAAAAATATCGAAATATTTTGATATTTTCGGATTGCATTAGTTTAATTAATTAATTTTACCATAAACGTGTTGCATATCTCATTGCAAAGTGTATACCTACCATCAACACGAATAATGAGCTCTGACAGTGTTGCATTGACAAGTGTCAGTCATATATATCAACAAAGTTCATATGTCATTGCTTATGTGACTTGGATTTTCCATCGTCTACAACTGATATATTTTTATCATGACAAATGTCAAATTCCATATAGAAAAACAAAAGCATGCATTTTGTTATGATAATAATATATCAGGTGTAGACGTAAGTTAACAGTTTACAGTGAATGTGGATCAGAGAAACAAGCCGTCTTAAAAAGTCGGCGGCGGCTTATAAGACGGCTGACATTGACAGCTTCTTATTATACGATTTTTAAACAATTCTCTATAAAAAATTTTAAACACTTGATTCATCATGTCTCCCATCATAGACTACTAAATATTCTGTGTCTCCCATATAAGTTGTAAGATATAGTACAAGGCGAATTCAGTATCAGGTGACCCTATCAGTACACCAATTTTACAACACAAAAAACAACATGTAGTTTGCTATGCAACAAAACCAATCTGTCAAAAGATTTCTGAGCAAATTTTGACATTTTGGTTCAAATTGCTCAATTTTGCATCAACAGCTGATAATCAACCGGGCTGATAACGTCACCTGTTACTGAACTCGCCTTGATGTAGTACAAATTACAACTACAAACAGCAATTTCGAGCCGTGGCTAGTCGCTTGCATTGGCGGCGGCTTGAAGTTTCATTGAAAGTCGGTGGCGGCTTTTGAGCCGGTTGTGAGCCGATCGGCTTGTTTCTCTGATGTGGATTAAATAAAAATGACATTTAACAATGACGTGTTTGTTTACAATAAAAAAATAATAAGGAAAAATCCTGCAGTAGATTTGAAAAAGATATAAATAATTTGAAATTTGATTAAAATGACTACTAAACTAAATGTTAATATACGTACATTGTTGGCAAATTGTGAAGAGCTTGCCAAGGAAGAGATAAACTTTTGGCGGCTAAAAAAGTTCATTAAGTCCTTGGATACTATGATCGAAGAACTTAAAAATACGGCAGAGTAAGGTCCATACTGAATATGTTGTGTGTATCAATACCAATATAGAACTTGTTTATTTAGTCCATACAGTAGTGAAAAAATTCCTGATTACACGAAAAGACTTCAATACTTAAAGACAATTACTAATTACATCGATAGTCCTCCATCAGCCAACCGATTAAGATCGAGCACATTAAGAGGAGGTGCGATTGAAGACGGAGATGAAGCTCTTAAAGAAATGCACCAACTTCAATCTTCAAAGCAGTATGCAGACTTGCGAAAAGAGTTATTACAAGAAGATTTGCTGAGGCGACGCAAGCCATTAGAAGAAGTCGCCAATGGAGAAAAAGGAGAGGCAGTAAAGTATATTCGTGAAAACCAGGAAATGATTACAGAGCATATGTTGTCTTTAACGAGAAATCTGAGGGAACAAACAGAAACGGCAAATAAAATTATTAAGAAGGACACAGAAATGGTATCCCGTTCCTCTGGCATGGCTGAACGTAACATTGGTGCCCTAAATAAAGAAACGGAAAAATTGGAGGACCATTCACGCAATGCTTGGAAGTGTTGGATGTGGCTTATGATAGTATTTGTGATAGTTACATTTATTGCAATGGTTTTATTTATGAAGATAGTTAAAAAGAAAAAGTATTAAGAAAAACAAATTAAAAAGTTTTTATTTCAAAGGAATTAATTAATTACCAGCATAAAATCTAAAATTTTTATTCCACAATTAAGTGTTTTATATCGAGATTTTTTTTCGATTTTATCGCAAGCGAAAATTTACGTACAAAAACATATTTGAATATTTAAAAAAACCTACTGAAAATTATTTATGTCGCTTATGTTAAAATCGAAAATAAGACTATACATTGAGCCCTTTTTCGATTTTATCGTAAGCGACATGTTATCGAAAATAGACTTATTTATTGAATCTAAAATTGTATGGGCCTACCCATAGTTTAGAACTATCAAAATTGTAAAATTGTTGGTAATTTTAAAGATACAGGCTGTACAATTTTATCGTAAGCGATAATTTACGTACAAAAACAAATTTGAACATATAAAAAAAAATTAAAAATTTAATTTTTTCGCTTACGATAAAATCGAAAAAAGGGTTCGATATATGCACTTTTACTTGTAACATTACATATACAATTGTAACGTTTCTCACATTGGAAAGTTTTCAAGCAGTTTGCATATCCTTTAACAATTACATGCATTTACAACTTTTTTGAAAATAACGATGCTTTTACGAAAAAAAATATTGCTTATAAATAAAATATTGTTAGTTTTATATAAAAAAAATTAACTTCACTCAAACTTGATTAAATAGTTATTAACTAGTAAAAGTTCAGAAAAAAAATTTTGAAATTCTCAATTATCTCTACATTTATAGAAATTTAAGTTGCTGTAATATATAAAAGGTTCATTCACTTGCTAAATACTTTAGCAAATGCATAAGCCAATTCACACCTTGCCAGAGTATCCTTTATTTGTTAAATATCGACGTTTCGAACTGCAGCTAACTTCATAATGATATGAGACGTCAAGTTGACATTTGAGTGTTGCAAGCAACGTCTCTTTCTTTTTCCGGTCGCCAAAATGGTAAGACTCGTAGTGAAAAATTTATTGAAATTAAATTGTAAACAATCCGTGAAATGCGAAGTGAAAAATTAAAGTGTAGTTGGAAGTTATATAGACAAATAAAATCGATATGTGATTAAGGAAATATTTTCTTTGCATTTTTAGGGTATTGATATTAGCCACAAATACGATCGTAAGGTTCGCAGAACTGAACCTAAATCCCAGGATGTTTACTTGCGGCTTTTGGTAAAGGTAAGTGGAAAAGTTTAAAATTTTCCAAGCAAAGTAATGGAACACCATTACTTTTTTGCTTTGTATTATGTTAAAAAATGGTGTTCTGCAGTTACAATTTTAACTTTTTTTTTAGTTGTACCGTTTTCTGCAACGCCGTACCAATAAGAAATTCAATCGTATCGTTTTGAAGAGATTGTTTATGAGTAAAACAAACAGGCCTCCCATGTCATTGCAGCGTGTCAGCCGCTTTTTCAAAGCTGCCAAACAACCTGATGCCACCATTGTTATTGTTGGTACCGTTACTGATGATGTACGTCTATTAAATGTACCTAAAATGAGCGTATGTGCTTTGCATGTTACCCAAACTGCTCGCGAGCGCATTTTGAAGGCTGGCGGCGATGTCATCACCTTTGATCAATTGGCCTTGAAGTCACCTACCGGCAAGAATTGCTTGTTGTTGCAGGGTAAACGTACCGCTCGCACAGCTTGCAAACACTTTGGCAAAGCACCCGGTGTACCGCACTCTCACACACGGCCATATGTACGCTCCAAGGGACGCAAATTTGAACGTGCTCGTGGTCGCCGTTCCAGCTGTGGTTACAAGAAGTAAGCTGTTCAGTTTGGGTGGTATCTAAGTTAAGTTTGATAAAAAAAATCCATTAGCTGGGCGTAAATAAAAAACTAATCCCGCAAACCAGCGAGTGAGCATTGGTTGAAGGAGCATTTTCAAGTAATATTCGAGTGTGTTTTTATTGAAGCTATTAAATGGACATACATAGTGGTAAAACAACAAATTTAATGTAAGTGAACACTCCAGTAGTTTAAAAGTGGTTGATCCTGAGACTGAACACCCAATACTCTCTTTAATTTTGCTTGACCATTGGTTGATTTTGAGTGATTCAGGCATATTACTTTACTGAAAAAAAAAAAACGTTAGCATGTCTTCGTTTTTAAAGGGCTTTTTTGTATACTTTTTCCATTCCTCAACTAAAGCTTTAGTGTGGCGGTTTAAAACCAATTCTGTAAAGCGTGTTTCATCAACAGCTTTTAATAATTTAACCAACAAATCTGGCACTACAAATATTTCAAAATAATTAATTACACATAATAATGATAGTTTAGGTTAAAGTGTAGTAAATTTGTGGTTGGTTTCGCAGTTTTTTCGATAAAAAGCTAGAAAGGTCCAGCCCAGCCAGAAGCCGGCTGTGCAGTCAATCTTTAGTAAACAAGAAAGGTTATACTTAAAACTTATGGTAATTCCAAAATCCCTAAAATTTTGTGGATCTGGAACTCAAAATGTTTTTTGTACTTAACTTTTTTCTCAGAATTGAATGTTCTATCAGTTAGTACTATTTTTTTATTCGGAGGAGCCCCTAACGTAAATTTGTTCCCAAATTTCAATGTAGCATTTTAAAATTTCAATCGATATCGAATGCCGTAAATTGCCCTCTGGAGGATTACTTTTCAAAACGAATATGATTTTCATGCCAGGGTACGTATTTATTAAAATTTGGAACGTGGTGAATAAACTTTTCCTCAGAGCGAGTAGAAATTACGTGGCTTCAAATTCGAATCAAATTGCCTGAATCTTATGCAATGAGCATAAATAAATGCATGATTTTTGACATGTGCTCACGCAAGATTTTATTTTATTATTTCTACTTACATTTTATTGGTACAGATCCGGGCCACTTTATGCAAACGTTGCTACCCAGAGATTCGTCCAGAAAATCTACTCGAAACACGGACGAACTAGTTATAGGAACAGCGATTTCGTTCGATATGGAAATAATTTTATAGTCTGCACTAATGGAATGTTGATGCTGTGCATCTATTCTTATCAGAGTATGCATCTGTTCGGGTAGCAGTTTTTTGAGACACATCATAAAATGGAAAGTACGAGCTGGATCTCCTCGTACTATTATCTAAAATATTTGGCAACATACATATTTAAAAAGCATTATTTATACCATGATCACTTTTTACCTTAACACCAGTTAAGGCGCAATAACAAATAGACGCAAATTCTGCTTTTCTGACAACCTGTTTAATATATCGCAAAGAATAAAATTCTTCAGAGTCATCCAGGCTCTCATATTTCTGAATCATTGGAAGTGTAGTTATGTTATATGTAAGCCGTTGCTGGGGAGGATGACTGCTGCTTTGAGGCGGCAACCAAGGAAGATTTCCAAATGTTACATGTTCTGTTAAAAATCTTGAACCAGCTAATAAAACCCATGAAAAATGTGAATGTAAAATGGCGAAAACATTTTCTTCTCCTGTAAGATCTATTAGCGACCTTGGTGTTTGTACTAACGGTTGTGAACCGGATAGCCTTCTCTGGCGCGGAGAACCATTTGTCTCCTCTTTCTCGCGAATTAGTTTAGCACCATTTTGTAACTCTTTCGATATTTTTCTCAGGTGGTCTGCTATAAATGGTTTCATGTTAAGTAAAAAGTATTTGTCTTTCATGAGGACTATTATAGAAAATAACTGATAGAAGCCACGGGCCTGCAAAATAAAAATAGATGGTATCGTAATGAATAACTGTCAAAGCGTCACATAAAACTTACTTGTAAGTCAGTCACGTGAAATGTGTGACTTAGGACATGTCCTCTGGAAGAGTCTCCAAAAAATACAAAGCCACCATCTTTATTATGACTTATTTCACAGCTTAAACTCCTCACTGCTGCCTGCTTGACCAACGTTGCCACTTCCGGCAGTGCTGATTGTTGTGTACTCAAAAAGGTTGCTTCACTTTCATTATCTTTGCTATATAAGCCATTGGTTAGTCCGATCGAGTTGCAGGCAGCACATTGCTTGCTTGCAACACTATTCGATGTTTGCAAGGCTGCCGCAGAATAAAGTTCATCTAACTTTGTATCTCTTAGAGTTTGGGTACAAAAAATAGACGATGGACCGTGAGCCTCACAAAAATGACACAATGCAATAACGGCATTCATTTATTTTAAACACTTGTTAGAAATTAGATAATCTCTACCTAATTTTAAATTTGTTTTCTTTGTAGTACAAAACAATTACAGCTGACTTTTAAACTTATTTATAGCAGCCAGCTTTCATATATGTTCAAGTATATTCAGGCAATTCTTAGATTGTGCTATCGCTTTGGCATAATTGCACCAAATTGATTTCAATTGCAGCAAAAATTATTTTTATCAATAAATATAGCACAAACAAATAATTTATGTTTTTCATCATTTATAAATTATTTATTTATCTAGTACATTTTTATTGTGTATATACAAATATATATATATATATATATATAAATATGTAAAACTATTTTATGTATAGAGTTTGTCTGAAATCATAATGGAAGTAGAATAAAAGTTAATATAACATAAGTTTTGTAAAAACGTGTAATAAAAAATCAGGTTTTTAAAAGGAAGTATAAAAATAAATAAAAAATTGGTATAAATATAATCATCATTAAAGCATATACAATATCTATTTAAAATAAGACTTGTTATAATAAACTGGATCTTAATTTTACACACATAAATTTTATGCATACACATATGTATGTATGTACATATATACACATGTATGTATATGCATATATTTATATGAACTAAATTTCCACTCTAGGCCGAAACTGCAAACGCAACGGAGGTTCTCGAAAACGCCAACGGGTAACATAAACAAATTTTAATGTATGATCCTTGCCCAACAACTCTTCATTACACAAAATGTCAATCTGCCAAAAAAAGAAGTAGTAATAATATATTAATACATAAACCTTTAGATATAGAAAGAACAACTTAAGTGAAATGCGTTAACATGAAACGGTCATGCACAAATTTTGTAGAAGTAGTAGTAATTGGTTTGTTTTTCACTTTCCGGGCAAAATTCGGTAACATGAGCAAAGAAAAATTAATCTCAATAAGACCCAATTTATAGCAAAGCTGTGTTGCTTAGTTCTAATTTACTTTATGCAAGTCTTATTGCTAAGCTGTAGCTCGTTTCTGCATTTCTAGCATGAAACGAGGGAATCGTAATAAAAACATTGAAATTGAAACACAAAATGGCCTCTCTCACACGAGTGTTTCTGCATCTTTACTTTACTTTCCAGCAATTATTGGAAGCATTTGAGAAAAAGTGTTTCTGTAACAATATTTTATGAAAAGTTTCTCGCAAGAACGGTCAAAACAACTCACATTTTAAATTGGTGCGAACACAACCAAATTTGCTCAAAACCATATGCATTTTTTAATTTTTGTGTAAAAATATGAAAACTAACTAAACTAGTTGAAAAGATATGCACCGAATTGTTGAATTAAAATTATTATTAACGAGTCGATATCATTGTTTATTTGGGATTTTTTTTGTAATTGTCTTATCTAGAGACAGTTGATTGAAAAAATTTCTTTCAAGTATTTTATAGTGGGTACAGACTTTGCAACTTGCTTACGCAACACGTTTTCGAATATTTTGATACAGACATTGCAACCTACAACGCAACCGCCAATGCAACCCATAAGCATCAAAACATTTTGATATTTTCGAAACTTCGAATGCAACTTCGAACGCAACCATAAACAAGACTATGCGACCGACAATTCAATCTGCCTGGTTGCATAAACACGTTGCTAAGTCTGTATCTACCATGAAATTCATTTTATATTACTGTTTATTATTTTATTTTTCTTGTAAATTATTTATTTTTTTTTGTTATTGAAATATTTTTTTTTTGACATTTTGGTTTTATTAGACACTCGATTACGGGAAATACGAGTATTCTAGTAAAAAAAGAATCAGTATTGCCAGTTTTCGCATTCAAATACAGAAACACTTTTTTCTCACAATTCTCTTCCAAACAACATTAAAGTTGTAACTAATTTAATTGTTTTTAAAAATAAAATTGTTAAATTCTTAAAAATTTATAATAATCATCAAAGCTTGTAAAATATACATTGAAATATTTTAAAAGTATATAAAATACTACTAAATAAATTACTACTACTACATATCGAGAAACGATGAAATTTTTTGTTTCAAACTTCATGTGAGAACTTTTACGACGCGTGAAATACATTAACGACCTACAGAAACACTTTTTTCCTCACAAATCGAGAAACTATGGAATTTTGTGTTTCACACACCATGTGAGAAATTTCACGATGCGACAAATACAGAAACGAGCTACTGAATAATATTTATTTGACGCTAAGTCAAACTCTCAAATGTTAATGAGAATTACTTAAATAAGTATAATAGCAAAAAAAAAACCTGAAACGCAAAATTTAAATTCATAACAATTTGTTGTAATTTTGTAAGTTGGATCTACCTGAGATATCAACACAAAATTTAAATTTAGCAAAATTCCGAGATGGGCTACATTTCATTTCATTTTAATTTATTTATTCGTTATGGTACATGTCAAATTTATCACAAGGAAAAATCAATGTTGCTCAATAATTTTCGCATATATTCGAACGGAGTACCAGTCTTTATAAAGAGAATATATAGTTTTCTCTCATTTTGTCGAAATTTAATCAAAAAGTAAAAAAACACACCTCTTATATGAATACGCTTTGGATACATACAACTCGAATTGATTTTTCAGAAGGTAGGTAGGAATATAAAAAATTGTGCAAAATTTTTCAAATTGGAAATGTTAAAATTATGACAAAATTTTATTAAATTTTAATTGAAATTTATTTGCTTGAACCAAATCATCAGTAGATTTCAACCACAAATTTTGAACAGTCACAAACCCCGTACTTTTTGCACAGACTTTCATGCTAAACCACCAGCAAATAAATTTCAATTATTATATGTACACTTCTGACAATATGTCAAATAATAAATTTCTTTATTAAATTTTGTTATTACCTCTCGATATTTGTCAATACCGTTCAAAATCTTTTTTGCAACCAACTTTTTTAGATGAGTAATTGTGGCCTGCGAACTGCAGCGTATAAAGCGTCTCTGCAAATTTTTAAAGTTATTACTCATACATTCCAAACATACATTGACTTGTTCGTCTAATCTATGGAAATCAGACTCAGCGTGGGCTTCCATAACCTTTTCGTTGTCGTCATCATGATTTTGAGGCAAATCTTTAGGACATGCCATATTACGACTTTTATAAAAATCACGTTCCCTTCGCATTTCATCTATTAAAAAAAGAAATATAGCGTTATATTAAAAGAAAAAAAGTAATTAACAAAAAAAATCATAATAGTTTTTTGTTCATAAAAATTTTCTGGACTGGTCCATAAAACATTTGTTTGCATAATAATTGCATTAATGTCTTGTAAATTGACAAATGTAATATAAAAAACAATTTTTTGGATGACGTTCGAAAAGAAAATTTAAAGTATTTTTTATGTAAAGCACAATAACTTCGAAACTAGAGGGGCTTTCTCAATCAGCGAACAAAAATACATAAGGATAAGTTATACTGTGTTGAAAAAATTATAATCAAAAAAATATCAAGGACTAAACTAAAAACACGATTTTTAACATTATTACAATAACATTAAGATATTCCTTTTCCAATTAGAATTTTTTATTTTGCATATTACTTGCTATTAGTTTGAATTGTGTCCCGGGAAAAATTTAAAGCGTAATTTTATTCATGATTACCCTGAATATCTCTAATAGTTTACATTTTATGCAGTTTTTTGCTCTTTCTTTAAACTTATGAAAAGTGATGTTACATTATTTTGCATTTTAGGTGACAATATTTATATTAAAATTATTTAATACATTATGACACTGATACTTAGAGTTCAACCTAAATTCCAACGTCAAGCGTTGCGTTAGGCGCAGGATACGTATTTTGAGTACATTTAAACATATAATTTTAATTTAATGTACTGAAAATACGTACTCTGCTTCTAACTCAACGCTTGACGCTCTTATTTAGGTTGAACTCTTAAGACTATAGTCTATACTGTTTAAATCTCCAGTGTGTAAAAATTTTGTTCGCAATTACTTTTGCGAGCAAATATATAGAAAATAAAGTTTTAAAAGTCCTTAAGATTATCGTAAAATTAATATAATGACAAATGGAAATGAAAGAATTAAAATTATTCACGGAATGAAGAAAATAAAAAAACTAATGTTTCTAATGTAGAATATAATTTCATGTACCTATAAAAAACAAAGAAAAATTAATGGACTAGATTTGGAAAGATATTGCTTAACCACTTGCATTCCGCAACATTTAGTTAGATTGTGAATCTCTTCTGAAAAAAACGATACGTTTTCAAAAAAAAAATCATAATCCAGGTACAAAACATATATATTAACCGTCGTTGAGCTATCAGATTCCCAGGAAGATGCCATTGATATCATCGAGTTTACATCCCGCGACATATTTTAGTTCCTTCCGGAATCGTTTACTCAGCCATGACGTATTAGTCTGCGGCAATATAATCTCGGCCGATGAAACATATGTTCCAATATCTATATATATATATGTTCCTCTTTTATTCATATCTTATAGTTTGGATTTCGTCAGGCCAAGTCATTAATGACTCGATACCGTAAAACCCTCACTACTCGTTGGCATTGCGATCTGTGAACCCACTGTTCGTGGAAGGAAGTCCATCAAAGCCTGACAAGTATTAAATGAATTTTAATGTGCATCTCGGTATTTCCAAGCATTCGGTAAGGGGTCAAAAAGTTTTATACGAGCGGCGTGCTAAAAATTCTCACTTCCCATTGGGATAGTAATAACTTCAGGTCATTCGTTGAAGGATTCGATTCGTTTAATGATTAATACCTATTTGCTAAAAAGCAATCAGCCTCAGCTTGTTCAGTAAATAAATTGCACATAAATAAATCTCCTAGACAGCTGGGATGAAAGCATTGCTCTTGAAACAGCAATCTTTGACAATGGCACGGCCTATATGTAACCATTTCAACACATTGCACCATTCTTATGAATTTCCAATCTTGGAAGGCAATGTGGTCTTCATAATCTCAAATAATGGAAAGTATGTTTAACAACAGTTTACTTAGAAGCAACCAGTATGGCCTTAGTATGGGGGCGCTTCGGGAGACCCATGCCCTCCCTCGAAATAAATAATATTTTATTCCACACAATTAAGATAGTGAATCTAGATATTTCCAAACCGTTTGAAAGACAAAAAAAAATTTGTTGTTTTTGGTTTCGGTGATGGCTTTTTTCTATTTGTACCGAGGTTTTTCATAATATTTGTTTTAAATGGAATTTCATCAAATCACATCAAGATTATTTTGGGGATACCACAAGGCTCCATGCTTTCTCCTAGACTGTTTCTAATTTTCTGAATAACCTTATATGTAAAACTTGCAATCCTATCTATTCTTGCGAGGATGTGAGCAGAACTTGCCATTATAAGACAGTTTTATAACAAGGAACAGACATGAAATACCAGTAGCTGATAAGATCACGAACTGGCGTGTCCTTCAGAAACACTATTTCTGATCATAGGTATATTGAATTTAGAATTAAGGAGCGGTCACCAGCAGTAGAGATCTCACAGGCGTTTTTACAAGTCTGTTTGCTGGGGGGGAAATGCCGATATTTTTCCATGCAGCCACGCTATCATCAGCACCCATATCTATTTACTTGGGTAGAGATTGTTATTATCATCAGCTATTTAACGTACATTTTTAATGAAATGTATGAAAGCATTAAAAATTTACATTAAATAGCGGATGTTAATAACAATCTCTACCCAAACACATAGATAGACATGGGTGCGGGGAAATTACTGAACTTAAGCCCAACTAAGAAATTATTTCTGATTAAAATTCACTATAGTTCAATTAAATTTAAAATGTCTAAATAAAAAATTTTAAAATCATTCCAGTTTAGACAAATCTAGTTGTCCGGTATTTCCTAATACCGGACAAATTCACTAATAATTAATATTTTTGGTTCCTGGGCACAATGCATTGCATTAGTATGGGCCATGAGTCATACAATGAAGATTGGACTAAAAACTAAATACTAACATATTTAATATTCTGTCTTAAAATTAATTAAATGTACACTGGAACATTATTATATATCATGGGGAAGAAGGAAAACAACCCCGTTTTTAATCATACTTTGAAACTGAATCAATTTCGAAATTTCACAAAATCTTGCAGATGAATATTAAAGAAAACTGGGAAAATACTATGAAATGTGATCAGAACACCTAATTTATTAAGCACACCTTATAATACTCATCAATATAATAGAAAATTTGCTAATTTTGTACTTGAATGAGGGAAAAACTTGGTGTTCTTTCATTTTAAAAATCTTTTGAATAACTTTCTTCAAACAATATTTATATCAATATTTAGCTTATATCTCTTAATTAAAAAATCATCTATAATTATAATTTTAAGACAAAATTTACCTTCTTGAAGATTTGGCACTAACTTATAAACAATATCTTGCATTGTCCGATCAAAGCTTATATATTGAAGAGGATGTGACTGATGTATAACATTTTCGCAGGTAGGACATGTTTTCTTTTCTTCAAGATGTTTTACCAAACAACTTTTGCAAACTAAACAAAATGTAATTTTATTTTAAATTAAATATTGAAACAATTATTTTATTTGTTATACTAACAGGTATGTAAACACTCTGTAACTGTTGTGGCATCAATAAAATATCCTCCACAAATTTTACATGTTATGTGCGGATTAATGGATTTCAATTTAACTCTCCTTTCCATTTTAAGAATATTTGTTCATATTAATTTTTATATTGCACTTATTTAATATCCTTCATGTGTGTATGCATGTAGACCTCCTTGTCTGTTTATTCATCTCTAAAACCAATTTACACAGACCTCGCGAAAACAGCGATACATACATGTATCTATATAACGATTTCTTTAAAATATTTCATTCTTGACAAGTAATATAAGAATTATACAAACAAAGTTAGAAATACTATTATATTTTGTGATAATTACAATTGACACGATATTTTTTATTTTATAACTTTTCTCTTTTTTCGGTATTTTTTTTCAATGTTGGTAGCCTTGTATACATGAATGTCAAGTGCAGGGCTGCCAGAAGATTCTGTTGAAAAATCAGCACTTTTTTGAAAAACCATCGCCATTTTAATTTCAAAAATCGACAACGTATATGCAAAGAACCCAAGCCACCAACCACATGTTAATCATGAATGTTTGACAGCCATACTGTCATCGAAAAGTGCACTTAAATCAAATATGTATTTCAAACGTCCGATTTCTATAGTAACTGCTTTTTAAACAATTAAACATAATGGGTAGTGTGAATAAAAAAAAGTATTTGCTTTTTACTTAAAAATTTGTTTTAAAATCCTAAATGTGTATGTGTTTTTTGTTTTTTAAACAAACTTGTACATAAAAAGTAAATACTTTTTTTATTCATACTCCCCAAGATCAATACAATTGACATCGAAAATAAGGCTCGATATATTGTCAGGTGGTTACTGGTTTGCCGCAATAGCAATATATTCTTAAGGTGGAAGTACATAACACGCGATCAATGCGCTAATGCGATACACGCGTCTGTCAAGAAAGTTGAAGTAGTGTGTTTTCATAAGGCAAGTTACATACAGAAGCTCGCGCCACGCGTACCTTGCAAAAAGTTGAACATTGTTTAACTTTCACGCGTTGTATACAGCTAGTGCTGCCAGATTCATAAATTAACATACAAAAAAATTATTAGAAATTCCTTTTTTTATTAAACAATGGATAAAAAATGCATTAAACATTTAAAGAATAATAAGACTTAAATACACGACAAAAAATAGCCGGCAATGGCTTGAAATTTTACAACAAAAAAAGCCTCAAAAGCGTTTTGCAGGCCAGAAAAGCGTTGTCGCGTAACGCGTGGTATGTACCTCCACCTTTAATATTCTGTGCGGCAAATTAGTAACCACCCGACGATATACATGATACCAGCGTGACCGTTTGACCGACGAAAGTGGCAAATTGCCACTTTTTCGAGTGCTTTTGCCACTTTTTGTTTCCCTATTTTTAGAGAAAATTATGTAAAAATACATCAAAAATAAAATGTTTGGTGTAGTTTTCTCGTTTTTTTAATGTTGCTCCTTTTTTTGATAAATCCCCTTTTTGGTGCCACTTTTTGAAAAATGTCATCGGTCACCCTGCATGAAACCTTTCTTAACGACACCTCTAATAACTGGATAAATTTTGTAGAACCAAAATTAAAATAAAACAATGTGTACCACTCTCATAAGCGGACAATTCTAATAACCGGACAATGAAACGGTGACTGTAAATGTCCGGTTATCAAAGGTTTCACTGTATATTACCCCATCAAACACTCTCTTAAATAATAATTTGGAAATTATAAGCTTTAGTTTTAGGATTTCATCATTAACCGGTTCGGATAAATTAGCTTTTGTATCACTACAAACATCAATACTTTTGTATATACATGCATATCCATATGTATGCATGTAATTCATTATAAGCAACAAGTGTAGTATACCCTTACCCCATTGAAGTGTTATTGGCATTCAATTTAAATAAATATATTGATTGTGCTAAAGCCCCAGTTGCTTCAAAATCAACTTTATTTTTGTTTATTGTCGTGTGAGCTTTCCCTCTTAACGGTGCGTTCTTTTTGCAGCTGGCATAAACTTACATACACACATACTTACCTATAAATTTTACAAAAATTTTCATGATGTCTGTCGGTCGCGTGTTGGTATATGGTGGCAAAGGAGCTTTAGGGGCCGCCTGTGTATCTCACTTTAAAAGTAACAATTATGTGAGTTAACAAAAAAATTAATTTGTAGTTAACAATTGTATACTATGTACTTATGTATGTATGTGAATAATTTTGAAATAACCTTCTATTAAAACAACTTTCATTTTATTAAAAAACCTGTTATTTGTTCTTCCAATAAATTTTAAAGTGGGTTGGAAGCATAGATTTAAGTGAAAACGGCCAGGCGGATGTAAGTATCGTTGTACCCCGTGATGCTTCTTGGCAGGACCAAGAACAAGAGGTTATAACTAGAGTCGCAGATGCCCTGCAAGGAAGTAAATTGGATGCTATTATTTGTGTAGCTGGAGGTTGGGCTGGAGGCAATGCTAAGAAAGGTAAGTATATAGTATATGTAGATATGAGACACATAAGTGCATATGTACATCTCCTTTTATATGAATGTATATGCATACATTATGCATTTATACATACATATGCACTACATAGGTTGTACTTACATAAACAAATTTTAAGGTAAATATGTATGTATGTGCATATATAATTTGTAAATGCTTTGTACGCTAGATTTGGCTAAAAACTCAGATTTAATGTGGCGCCAAAGTGTGTGGACATCTGTTATTTCGGCAGCTGTGGGTGCTCATCATTTGAAAGAAGGTGGTGTGTTAGCTCTTACTGGTGCCAAAGCAGCTTTAGAAGGAACTCCCGGCATGATAGGGTACGGCATGGCAAAAGCTGCTGTTCATCAACTTACTCGTTCCTTAGCCTGCAAAGATTCAGGCTTACCAAAAGATTCTTTGGTTGTTTCCATTTTGCCAGTAACTTTAGATACTCCAATGAATCGTAAATGGATGCCTAAAGCAGATTTCACCACTTGGACTCCTTTGACTGAAATTGCTGCGTTAGTATTTAAAACCATTATACCTATTTAGTTTATTTATTTATTTAAAACTGTGTTTATATTCAGACTTTTTTACAAATGGACAAATGGAGAAGATCGTCCTAAATCCGGTGCCCTTCTACAATTAATTACCAAAGACTCCGTTACACAAATAGTAGAAAGCGCTTGAATCAAATGAGAGTAGCTGGTTTATTTGAAATGGGAAAATTAATGTTTTATTGAAAATAAAATTATAAATTCCATTAGCATTTTAGTGACCCATATGTACATTTATGTATATATTGTATGTACTCATTAATTCAATAATTAAAACAATAAATGTGTGTACATATGTAAGTATGTACATGGACATACTTATGTGTGTATGTACATATGTGTATATTTAATTGATAATCTTTTCACCTTATGAATTATTGGAGGCGATTATGTTCTTATATACAACTTTTATTTTAGAAGTGTTGGTACATAAACATATCGCTCATTTACTGAATGAACGTATAGCCCAAAATAATGGAATTTTTGGCTTAATGACTGAGAATTAATCATGAGGATTATCATATTGAGGATCGTTCATATTGTGTAAAATTTAATACATAATTTCATCTTGTTTCAGGTTAGTTGTTTACTCAACTCTTGAATGCAAAAAAAAATTTTATTTTTCCATTAAGTTGTGTGCAAATTGAAAACTAAACTCTTTTTCAAGCAAATTAATTTTTTTGAGTAAATGAGCGATATGTATACATATCGTCCGATGGTTACTGGTTTGGCGCACAATATACATTATTACTGCGGCAAACCAGTAAACACCCTACGATGTGCCTGCGTTAGGTACATACGTGCATTAATACGGATGTACGCATATGGATGCTTAGCTATACATATCGAGTCTTATTTTCGATTTTATCGTAAGCGACAAAAATTAAATTTTTGAGGTTTTTTTTAAAATATTCAAATTTGTTTTTTTACGTAAGTGGTCGCTTACGATAAAATTGTACAGCCTGCATCTTGAAAGTTAAAAAAAATATATAAAATGATTACAGTGTTGCCAATGAAATTACACATGGCTGTGTTTCCAATTACACATTGAAGAAAATTACACTACACATACTTTTTGTAGGTTAAAATGAAAACAAAAATAGAACATAAAGTAGAATTACGCAAAGATTATACATGAATATAATTACATGGCCTACACGTAAAAATAATTACACACTCTGTGTAATTACACACCTATTGGCAACACTGGAAGACTATAATCATGCATGAATGCCGCGTCTGCAATTATACTATTTTTAAAAAGAAAAGAAATCTGTTTCTGACAATTCTTCGTTTACTTATACCAACAAAATGCATTTGTTTTTTGGTGTTGTAATTTTGTTGTAGTCGTGCATGTACTTAGTATAATTGTATCATGCCCTATTTGGTGCCACTTTTTGAAAAATGTCATCGGTCACACTGTTTACTCCTTTTATACTAGGGATGAGCGATATTTTAATTTTTTTTTTCACAGCGATTGAAAATCACTAATCACAACTGTTACTGAATTTATCAAGTAACAGGTTTTGGAAATATAGTTCTTTTACACAAACTGTGATTGTTCTTATAGGCTTACTTAACATTAGATAAGGCTACCACATGAATTTGTTTATACCTTCAGCTTTTGTTGATAAAAAATCGTCAAATCGTGTCAAATAGTATTTTCTAGCAACTATGTACATCTCACATGTTCATATTTGCATTTTTTGTCTCTCTGCCTCTCATACGAAAATTTCAATATTTGGACGGGGTTGATTGCTAATTGTTCTTGTCGCTCTTCTTATTAGTATTTATCAAAATACCAATACTAATAAAGACTTTTAAAGCAGAAGAGCTGAAATGAGTTAAACCGTTATCACAGTCACAGTTTAATTTCACTGCTGCTCTTCTTATTAGATTTTCGCAAAATAACAGAACTTCTACAAATAAAATACTGCTAAACTGTGATAACAGTCACAGTTTAAAAAAACAGCGATTTAGAAATCACGTTCACAAGAGCCACGTTATTAAAAAATCACGTTATAGCTCATCACTATATGGTTGGTAAACAAACACGACAACCACGTATATTGAAGCTGAATATTGATATGCCTTGGCACCCGCTTTATTCTCGTTCTTATTACTCCAACTGTGGCAGCTCTGAAAATAGTTCTCTTTGCTGAATAAAATACAACACTGCGTACTTAACCAAAATATTTTGCAAAAAAAGCAATTTTCGATGCAGACTTCGAAATAATCCTAAAAAACAAGTTAAATATAGTATCAAACAAAAGGACAAAGGACGACTAATTGCTATAAACAAAGAAACAAGTTTACAGATACAACATAGAGAACCAGTCTTCGCCCGATTAAGCAAGGAACCACACGCTTTAAAAGAAGACTCCAGCGTGGAGCTGTACTATTTATTTTAGTGTCAGATTAGGAAAAAGATTGCGAAGCATCTTCATTATGAATAAACGAAATAATGTAAGTACATTAAAAAAGTTACAAAAAATTTATTAACTGAAAGAAAATTTAATTGTGTTTTAATAAACATTAAGTACGAAACAATTTCGTAATGAGTAATGAACCACAGTTTTGCAGATATTTTGGCATTTTGTTAATATGTATCTTGTAAAAGTTTTTGAAAATATTCCACAGTTGTAAATTTCTTTTATATTCGTTAACCTCACATGAGCCGATATATATTTCAGATTTTTTACATTTCCGGCACAGCCCCTTGACTAATTGCATGGATTTTATTTATATATTTTCAAAAAAGTAATATGAAAGCCTATCGGCAAATTAAAATTATATTACAGCGGTAATTCCTGAATGTATTAGAAATATAATTAATCTATACTAAATAACCTTCCACGTCGACCGCAGGCAGCGCTAAAAGCTTTGAAGGGAAACAATGTCAAATCGAAAGTTGTTAGTGACTTTAGGAAAGGCCTCAATTTGCTTATGGATAAGTATAGTGTCCTGGCTACAGCAGTGTTGAAGGAAATGAAATTGCCGATGAGCTCAAGAATAAGGTCGGTGTCAGATGAGGGAATGTCGGACAGATCGGTGAAATTACCGATGTCATTACTATAAAGAATTGGTATAAGTGACGTAATGGAATATAGATACAATTGAATTTTTATATAAAAACTTTCGAGGACCACAATTCCGAAAATATTGGGTTTCGGGAATATTATTTCTTGAAAAATTTTCTTGCAATTGATTTATTTTTTTTGGCAATTGTTGCGTTTCCATAAATTAGATTTACGGCATTGCCCACGATCTCTACAGAAAACATTGGACCGACAATTTATATTGATAACAACAATAAAATAAGAAAATTGTTTCACGTTTTCAATAAAAGTAATCGATGTAAAGTTTTCTGTCGACATCGTGGAACAGCCTGTAAAAAATTAAATAATAACATAAAGGATTAAGGAAGTTGTTTGGAAAATTTTTAAATTTCTTTTTTTTCTTTTCAAGATACGTTTACCTCCAGAAGTCAATCGCCTCTTGTACGTACGTAATTTACCCTACAAAATTACGTCTGAGGAGATGTATGACATTTTTGGCAAATTTGGTGCTATACGTCAAATAAGAGTGTATGTTTAAAGTATTTTTTCTTTTTATGAGACTAATCTTTTCTTGCTTGCAGTGGCAACACGCCCGAAACGCGTGGCACGGCTTTTGTTGTTTACGAGGACATCTTTGATGCTAAAAATGCTTGCGATCACTTGTCTGGTTTCAATGTGTGTAACCGTTATCTTGTAGTGCTATATTACCAATCAAATAAGGCATTTAAGCGTCTAGATATCGATAAAAAGCAAGACGAACTGAATAACATCAAAACCAAATACAACTTGAAGACACCGGAGCAAACTTAAGATTCCCTAAGATTTATCGATATATTTCTTTTGTTTTAATTTAATTACAACAAAATTTTTTATCTATTCTATAAAAATGTGTGCGTTCCATTTTTTTGCTTCTAAAAACATCTTATTGAAAATATCATCAACGCTGTGCCAGAAAATTGAATCTATTCCTGTTTTTTTATTTATCATCATCACCCACCATTTTAAGTAAGCATTCATCCTCATCATAAAAATAACAAGCAAATGTAAAATTAATAAAAAATTGCAAAATAAAAACTGCATTTAATATTCAATATGTATATACATACATATACATATTAGTGACCTGCACAAGACCATTTATAAGACCTTTCAAGACATGAGAGATTTTTAAAAAGCTTTACTACAGCGAAATATTCTAAAACAAACGGTAAACAACTGTGTTAGCAAGACAAACAACTGAAAAATATGTCTTGCCAACAGTGTTGTTTAGCCTTTGTTTTATAATATTTCGCTTTAGTAAAGCATTTGAAAAATCTCATGTCTTGAAATGTATTTATAAGGTCTTGTGCAGGTCACTAATACATATATGCATGTACGTATGCACATGTGTGTAAAAACACGTCTGAATACCTAGAGTTGTCCATTATGTAAATAAGAAAACCAAACATAAATATCGTCATATGATTCCACAAAAGCCTTAAGTTACATGTAAACAATTTTACAGGTGAAGCAAAACACTCTTTAAAATGAAAAATTAGTTTACAACTTTTTAACCAAGTTTTTGTAAAAGAATTAATACATGAAGAAAAATATCCAATTTTGTATTACTTGCAGAGATGTGAAACGAAAAGGAAATTCTGAATATAAAGTTCTGAATATAAAAAGATATTTGGGTATTTCCTGTATGCGAAATTAAAATTTTCGGAATTATCAAAGCATTGTTGTTGCAAATTAATATTTTTAAGAACAATACTATTGCAATTCCGAAGACTTTTATTCCGCATGTAATGTAGAACATGCCTGAATATTACCACATATTATTCACTTTCATATGGTAGATTAGTATAAAATGATGACAATTTTCTAGTATGAAATATCTTGAGATCATTTAGATTAGAGAAGTAAAGCTTAGGAAGAGAATTGTAATCTAAAAAAAAACCAACTCGTAAGGTAATAGGCGATAAGTGGAAATTGTGATTTCCGCGAGTCTTTAACATACTGAACGAATTGCAGAGGATTAATTTTTTTATTATTAATTTTTCTTTGGATTACATAATGGGTTCAATCGCATTCCATTCGGGTGATTCCAACTATTAAGTATTTTTACTTTCTAGTAATGATTTTTTTTATTTATGGAATTTTATGGATACTGTACATTATAATCCATCAAGAAGTCGATTTTGAATTTTTTGTAACTTAGGGTTTTTTGAAATCATATGACGATGTGTATGTACATATGTCTGAATGAGTTTTATACGTTGTGTGGCTACTTCTCTTTACGAATTTAACTCCAATCTGTATCTGAATCCAGTGACTAATTACGATGATCGTATGGCTATAACGAAAATGCTATAGACTTTGCTAGCCAGTGTCTGGGCGTCTACTCTGCATAAAACGCAATTGTAATTAGATATTCCACAACGTATGGTTTCTAGATTACAGAGACCACATTTTTTTAACTTTCTTCGAACTGTCGAAAGTGTCAATCGTGGTAAAGCATCCAATATGCGTTTCTTTGAAGCGCAATTCTTTTAATTACTGTTAAAAAATTTTTGGAATATCGAAGAAATTTTAAATCAAAATTATATAAATTATAAGATTCTCTACTAACACGTTCTTCAATGCAGGGAACGAAACAAAAAATTTAACTACATTATATATGTGTATATTTTTCAAGTATGTATTTATTTTTAATGCAAATATAAGTTTGCGCGCATATACTTTGCATCTTTTAGTGTACAAAAGGTGTAAACGTAATACATATTAGTTATACATATAGGTATTAATTTTCTCCTATTTCAATAAAATCTTGTCTATTGCAACGAAACGAAGAAAAAAATTACTAATTAAACACATTAAATCACATACATATACATATGTATGTGTATTTAAATCTTAATGTTAAAAATCATCATAAAAACGAAACGTAAAAATAAAGTATTTTGAATTATACAATAATCGTTTAAAAATGTTCTTTTGTACGCGAAATTACGCGTTTTAAGAATACATATGTATATTTTGAAATTGCTAAAATGCATTTTTATAAGCTTAAAATTCCTAGTTACTGAACTTTTTTTGTAGTTCGTCAATGCCCGGATATATGTAAGCATTGTATGTAAATGTGTTGATGGTAAGTAAAATTACTTTAATAAATTATCCATAACATCAGGGTACGAAATATCCTGTTCATCATTTTCGACTTTGAGAACATCTTCACAATTGTCACTTTCTTTATTTCCATCGGCAATACTTGATGCGGTAGAATCAGTTGTTTTTGTCGCCGCAATGCTATCTAAATCACTTGGCAACACATTGGTTGCTATTGAAATATCAGCACCTGGTGGTAAACGTTCTTTTGGTATGGCTTTAGGAAGATTGGCCAATGCCTCACGTTGACGACGTTGTAAATCTTCTTCTTTCCTTTTAAGCTCTTCCAATTGTCGCCGAGCTTCCTCAGCTATTGCTTCTCGATCTTTTTCTTGCTCTCGTTTGATGGCATATTTCTTACGCTCCTGTTTCACCAATTCTTCCTTTGCCTTGAAGGCAGCTTGAGGTATGTAAGTGGGCCGTTCTTGGTGGACTTTCATATGGCGTTTTAATGCGACAACTTGAATGAACCGCATATCACAATGAGAACATGCATGGGGCTTTTCACCAGTATGCGTCATTTCATGATGCTTTAGCGTTTGAGCCTTTGCGAAACGCTTATGACAGTATCTACAAGCAAAATCTTTTACACCTTGATGTACAATCTTGTGATGGCGTCTTAGGTTACCAGAACCGTTGAATCCCTGTCCGCAGTCAGGACAGGTATATTTGCCTTCTTTCATCATGAAGTTTATCTGAGGAGACCAGGAAGGCAAAGCTACTTGAGGAATAGGATTGACAGCTGTACCAGCTAAATCCGCAATATCCACGCGTTCTACGCGTCTCGGGTCCTTGGGTATAGAATTTACGGAATCAGCACAAACCTTAAGAATTTCATCTGCAACTTTTTGATGAGATTCTTGTGTATTTTCGGGATTTGGTAAATCCGGGATTGGTTCTGCGTCTTCGGCTGGCACTTCTCCCAGCTCAACCTGACGTTTTCGATAAACTTCTATAGCCCTTAAAACACGTTTTTCATGCGTCTTCAAATGTTTAGTAAGACCTTTCGGGTATAAGAAACGTTTACCACACACTTTGCACTCGCACCTCTTTTCACCAGTATGAGTCATTTCGTGCATTTTGCAGGCATTCGATTTTCCGAATTGCTTGCCACAATATTGGCAAGCATAATCCTTGATCTTTTCGTGTACAACACGAACATGCATACGCAGATTCTGTTTATTGTGTGATGCATGAGGACAGAGGTGGCATTTGAATTTTTTTTCTGTATTGTGTGTGGCAATGTGTGTGTTCCATTCTTGACGTGTTGTCTTACCAACACCGCAATATGGACATACATAATTCTTAATTCCGGCATGTCGCATTAAATGGTCTTTAAGGGCACTGTTGATGACAAAACGCTTGCCACAAATATTGCAAGGGAATGGCAATTCCTGTCCAGTATGTTTAAACATATGTTTTTTCAAAGCCATGGGGCATTTGAATACCTTCTCACATTCATTGCAAGGATACGATTTCGGAACATCCTCTTTTGCCATCTTGTGAACCCTCTTCAAATGCCAATTAAGTATACGACGACGGGTAAACATCATATCACAACCTTCCTGAGTGCACGGGATTTTTTCTACTGTTTCATCATGACAATGTTCAACATGTAAACGTAAGCCGTAGGCAGTAGTGAATCCACGTTTGCAGTTTTCGACTTCACATTGGAATGGTAACTTGTCGTTATGATACTTCATATGCTCCTCATAGTTTTTAGTCTTCTTAAATTTTTGATGACAAATATGACATTCAATTATGCGATGCAAATGACGCTCTGCAGCTGGTATTCTCTTACGTTTCGGTTTTACATTGGGATCTTTCATTTCAGTTTCCGATTTATCATTTTCCTCCTTAACTTCTTTTTTTAAATTGCGCATCCTAACGGCTAGGGGCTTGTCATCATCGCTATCACTATCGTCATTACCATTATCACCCATATTAACAAACTGAAATTCTTCGTCACTATCCCTATCATTGTCACTGGAGTCTTCACTTGCTATATCATCTTCCACTTTTAGTGACACATCCTCTATTTCTTCTTTATCGACAGTTTCCAGCATCTTAAAAACGTCTTCCTCATTTTCTAACATCTCCATCTTATGATTAGTTAGCAAAGGATCAAAATTTAAGTTTTCATCTTCATCTTCAGGCATTTGTACACCCTCAATGGGAGCAGTAGCTGGGGCTTCCATAATATCAAAAGTAGGCGCGCGCACAATTCTATTGTTGGCAAGCAATTCTTGGAATTTCTGCACTGAATCAACGCATATCTTCTGAAAGTCGGCCATATCACTGAGGCGAGTATAGCAAAGCCCACATATATTATTAGGGAACCCATCCTGGGGCTCTACCGACAGCGATGTACACATACACAATTTTTTTGCTAATCCCGGTACTAAAAACAAATCATATGAATTGCCATTTTCTAAATATTCTAAACAAATACGACAAATGGAATGAATATCCATTATGGAAAAACTTCTTTACACTACAAACTTATTTTTTACAACAGAATATTTCGGTAATTGAGAGAAAATAATTTAATCCTTCGATGTAACAAAAAATTCTACGCGTCAATATTTTCTCCCATACTAAAAAAGAGTTGCCAAGCTCATAAATAAGCCATTG
Source organism: Tachina fera (assembly GCA_905220375.1). Lineage (NCBI taxonomy): Eukaryota > Metazoa > Arthropoda > Insecta > Diptera > Tachinidae > Tachina > Tachina fera. Next base: position 19,808,859 of record LR999964.1, on the reverse strand, counting down.
TTATTTGACAGGTAAATTTAAATTATTGTAAATTTCAAGGAATATATAACTTAATTCATAACAATTTGTATTGTTGTATCAAATACACTTGCTGTCTTTTAATTACGAACACTCTGTGTGTAGTGTATTAATTTATTTTGTATTTTTAATGACAAAAGATAAACAAGCTGCATGCAAATTCTCTCAGTCACTCCCTAAATACAACATTTTAAAAACATATGAAATATGTAAAAGTGCAATATTCAATATGACGAGATTTTAAAATAACATTAAGCTAAAAGGCATTTGAAAAAGAGCTAAATTAAGCTAAAAAGTTGAATTTTAAGCCGGAACATAAAGCTATAATTTTTTCGACTTCTTTCACTTTGCAGTAGTTTCTTATTGTTAAAATAATGTTATATATACATATATATGGATGTATGTACATACATATTTGAAATAACAAATATCGAATAATTTTTTATTAAATTATTTATTTATTTATTTCTTACTACATTTTAGTTTTAAATAAAAACAAAGCAAAATCTTCACAAAATAAGCTTAACCAGTCATCAAAAATGAAAAAGAATTTGCGCGAAAATACAAAACCTTATTTTAAAATGAATTAGTACTATTTGCACTAAATCTATTTATAGGTTTTGTTTTAAGTAAATTCATACCGCTGAATGCATGAACAACTCTTAACAGTAAACAATTTACGTTTTGTATTTTTTAAACTATTTTCCAATGAGGAGATTTTATTTTTTAAACATTAGCAAATTATAATTTTTACAACTTTCAACTAATTCACACGAAGACTTTTATGAAGTCTATTTTTCGACGTAATTTTTGGTTTATTAGCGAACGGGGTAGGGAAGAAAGAGCGGTAGAAAAAATGACACGATTTCTGTTTTCCATGGTTTTTTTCATATATATCTTTACATTGCTCTTGTTGTTACGTTTTAATCTTACTGTTCTATGTTATTGTTATTTTTTTATTGGTATTCTCATATAGCTTATTGGCTATATGGGGGAGAGAATTAAAATTAGACGTCCAAAAAAACATCGTATGAATGCAAGGAGTTTTTGGTAGCAACTTCAAAAGGGATTTAAGAAAAATAGACGTCCTAAATTTCACCGTGTAAATTAGCACTTTTTTATGTCTTTAACAGTGCAGGTTAACCATAACCCATTGCCGTTTCGAGAGCAAATATTGTATTATTACATCATTACAAGGGAACAATTGCAATCAGTATTTGTATATATCCATTTATGAATATTCATTATGTTGAAGACTCACCAGCTCTGAATATATTACTATTATATAATTGGAGACTGGCAGCCCTTATCCGCAATGTCAAATTAAAGAAACAAAAAATTGTTGAACAGAGAAGCCGGATGTACATATATTTTAAGCACAAAATCGCCGGAATATACGATAATGAATTATAAAATTTAAGTCTGGGGAAGTAAAATCCAAACAATTATAAAAAAATCAAGGCTTTATCTTGAATTTTAGCAATTTGCATAATTCTTATATATGTGAATATGAGAAAGTACCAATAACGATATCGTAATTAGCATATAGCAAACAGCACATCTTCATCTAAGGCTAAAAACACCTTACATATCGATCAAATTGTTATACAAAAACTCAAAATAACGTACATATATCGCACACTAAATAATAAACATTCACAACTCAAAAAATTTTAGATGCTCAGTAGTTGCAGACAACTGTTGATACTGTACAAATGACGCAAATATGCAACATAAAAACAAGAATAACGGCATGTAGGTATTTCATATTCTTTAAGTAGACTTTATAGAAAAAGTAATTGTTGCGGTCCTTAAGAGTTTTGTTCAGGTAACTGATTTATAAAAAAGCAAAACCATTTTGATAATTTTGAGTTGTGACTGTTTATGATTTAGTGTGGGATATAGTTCATGATTTTCTTAAAAATAACGTTTAGTAGTGAGCTAGAGATAAATACCGATGTACATATCGCTCATTTACTAAAACAACGCCATAACTAAAAAAAACAATTTTTTTACACCAGGGAATGTAACGGTTATAGTTTTTATTTTAAACATTACTTTTTAATCAGAAAAATACAGTTATTTCTTGATTTTAATTTATTCCTCAGAAAATTACAGTTATTTCTTGATTTTTATTTATTCCTCAGAAAATTACAGTTATTTCTTGATTTTAATTTATTATTCGCAAAATAACAGTTATTTCTTGATTTTTATTTGAGTAAACAAGATATTTGTATGAAATTTTTAAACAATATGAAGAACACAATTTGAGCGATATGTATTTATTCTCCATGTTCTATATTCCACTACAAAATAAACTGAAAAAGTTTTTAATTCCGGAAAGACGATATCCGTGTTCTAAAAAAGTAATGGAACTTTTTTCATTGACGACTTCATTCACAGTTTATTTCAAATAAATATTTCAAGCAACATGAAAAAAACTGTTTTATGCTATAAACACTACGAACGGCGATCTTCGCATAATTCAATGAACTTGGCTACAAGAATTCGTTGAGTATATACGTCTTTTAAAACACAATTAAATTTGACGACCTATCTGTGTTGCTACGGCTATTTTTGATCACTTGCATATAAGTACATACATATGTATGTACATTAGAGCGTCTCGCCCAAGAAGCAACAGAAAAAAGTGCCCCGTACACCAGCGAATTAAACAAAATTGGTCTGCAACAGACAAACTCATCGATATATTATATTTTAATATCTGAATGCAAATACTGAAGCTATGACAATTTTACAGTATGCAACAATGAATTTATAAAAGGATTTTTTAAATAGTTGTGCAATAATTATTGAAATACTTTCCTTGCAAAAGTTTTATGATTTTTCGCGAGGTATAAATTTCTAACATTAGGGTGGTAGGAAATGAGACTTAAGATCCGACTGTAAATATGTAAGATATAACGAAAAAACTAAAAAAGCGACCCCTACGTTCGGCACAAATTTTTTTAAACCTCCATGGAACAATACTTTACATTCTGTGGTGTACGGAAAACTTTTTTCTGATACGGTCTAATGTACATACATATGTAGTATATTCACACCAAAAAATTATAATTATGAACTTGTAACCAAAATAAATGCAAAAATTTTGGCCAATGCTTGCGAAAAATTTTAATTTCATTTCCTTAAATAAAAATAAAGAAAGCCAAAAACTTTGCAAAAATTATCTTTCACAAACAAAATATAAATTCGCGAAAAATGGCAAAATTTTATATAAGCCATCATTTTTATTAAAAATCGGCAAAACTCTAACGAATGCTAAAAATTCAATAATAATCGCTAAAATGGCGAAAATTCGCAAAACGTTGCCAACAGAAGCATAATCGCAAAGTGAAAAACTCGCTTTTATCGCGAAAAGTTGCAAAATCAGTAACAAGCCTTAAAATTCATTAAAAATTGCCAAAACTATTAAAAATAATATAAGCTCGGAAAAACTCGAAAAAATCGCAGCTCACTAAAAATTTCTAAACGCATAGAGCTTTTAGCTAGCTAGCGCAAATATTCATTTCGGCAAAAATCACTCGCATATACATACATATGTATGTTTAGTATTAGTTGGAATTGTTCCCCGAGAAAAGTTTCACGCGGAATTTTATTCATGATAGCCGATTGGCTAAAAATAAATTTACATTAAATTTTGTATAGAAATTTGAGCTTTGTATCATTTTCAAATGCTATTTAATGACGATCATTAAAATTTTGGGTAGATTTTATTAACTTTAAAGTACGCCAACAGGAGTATGAAGTTCTTTTTCCTAAATTTTTTGTCATATTTCAATTTTATGGCTATAAATTTTACATACACGGCCATGCTCTGTAAATCGAATCCGAGTAAATTTCTCGTTTTGAAAAAATTAATAATTGTCCTGCAGACGTGTTTAATTTCATACACGATAATTTTCTTTCAGATATTTGGGAATGTATGTATACAATAAAAAAATATTTATATTGTCCGAGTTTGTTTTCTAAAATAGTGAGGTTTCAAATCGATCGGTTTACAGAACAGGGCAGATTATAAAAATTCGTTAAAGCTTGCATAAAATTTAAATTTTAAGTCCCTAAATAAAAATAAATAAAAAAGTCAAAAACTTAGTAAAAAATTACATCTTTCGAAAAAAATAAGAGAGATATTTGCGAATAATTGCAAAATTTTAAACAAGTGATACTTTTTATTAAAAATCGCTAAAGCTCTAAGGAATGCTAAAAATCGTGAAAATTCGCAAAAACTTAATAACGGCAGAATAATGGCAATCAATGTCTAATACTGTTTAAAATTCGCAAAAACTGCTAAGAAGCAGAATACTTGCAAAAACTTGCTTCGCGAACAATTCCAAAATTCGCAAGAAGTTGCAAAATCGGAAACAAGTCTTGAAATTCATTAGAAATCGCCAAAATAAAATAAACTGGGAAAAAACGCGAATAAATCACAAGCTCGCTAAAAATGTCTAAACGCATTGGAGAAATCACTTACAAAGCCCTTTACTAATCCCGGATTTTTATCCATATACATATATTAGCAACTCCTCCTCTTGTCCAAGGTTTTTGTGCTTACTCCTTTAAAACACAAAAAAAAATCGTTTAAAAAAAGATTTTATATAAAAGTGTTATTTATTTGCTTACATTGTCGTATTTTTTCAACTATTATTATTACAAAAATTTTATTTTTACTAAAAAGTATTTTTAACCCCCCACCTAAAAAAGGGGTGTTATAAGTTTGTAGTGTGTGTCTGTGTATCTGTCCGTGTCCACGTACAGGCCAAACGGCTGGATCGATTTTGATTTAGTTTTTTTTTGTTTGAAAGGTGACCTGATCGAGAAGGTTTTAGCTATGCTTGAAGAAAATCGGTCCAGCCGTTTAGAAGATATCGCATCTTTTCTAGATAAATTCGGGGGTTTTTAAAATTTTTAATTTTTGATTTATTAAAATAAAACGATTATATTTTAAATGTAAGCCTATACCACATTGTAGCCTGAAACAAAAGAAAATGTAAATAATATTAGTTGGTAATTACAACTAGCTGAAGGCCCCTGTTGACATATATATATATATATATATATATATATATATATATATATATATATATATATATATATATATATATATATATATAAGGTATCCTAAGTATATTAAGATATCTTATAAATAAATAAAATAAATTTTTGTTATCTTTCACAATGTTGTTTCCTGCCGTTTTCAAATTACATTTTTTGTAGTGAAATTGGATTACAGAACACTTCAATTTCATTTGAAACAAACTGAAAACGAAATTTTACTTTTAAAATCATTTTTACGAAATTCAGCACACAAACCGAGAGAAAATTTCACTTTCATTTCATTTTACCAATATAGATCCTAGCCGACTAATTTCTTTTTAGTTTTAGTGAAATTTGTGATTAAAGTCGAAGTTGTTACAAAAGAAAAACAGTACATGCCTATCTATGTATATAAAAAAAATTTTGTCCGGGCAACAGTTGGCATTAAATCTGAAAGAATCTAAAATATTTACCAAAAATTACTATTCTTTTCTTAACTAGAAATATTTCAACAGCGTCGTTTTAATTTTTTTTAGATTCTTTCGGATTTCGGATGTATTAATATATGTATATTAGACCTTATTCAAATTACAGAATTTTCAAAAAAAGTTGACTACCTCAAGCATTTTCCACGCATTATTTCATGTATTTATAATATTTTTGTTACTATTGTTGTTATTATAGTTATAAATTACTTTTTTATTTTTTGTATAAATATATTTATTAGCACCCTACATATTAGCACAATTTTTTAAAATTTCTTGCCAAGTGTCCTCAAACCCTAAAAAAATTATTTAAAAAGTTTATTCCTAAACTGTACGTACATATGTATGTTGATAATTTACTGTCTTATTTTTTCAATGTCCGTTCTTTCTGTACAGTTTCAAAGAATATCAGGCATATTGAAATTTTATTAAAGGAAGTTTATTGCGAAATTCAGCTTGATGTTTTCTTCGACCGTGCTTGGTAATTGTTCATATTATGCCTTTGTGAGGGATATCTTTGTGAAGCATGTAGCCGATATAGTGCTGGTATTGGTGTGTATGGCAAAGTCGGTGGTATGCCAATAAATGGTGTTTGATGCGGAGGTCTCATCGGAGGAATCATTGGCCACATTGGAAAGGGAGCAAAATGAGAGGGCGGTGGTGGTCGATGAGCTTGATGCCAAGGAGGCTGTGGGGATGGCCAACCGGGCTAAAAATAAAAAAAATATATTTATTTAAAAATATACTTATGCACATTAGACTGGTCGCAAATTTTTTTCTTTAATTGATATTCATACATACATATGTATGTATGTATGTGCGCTGTCTAAAATATGAGGTTTGCTGCCATAAATGCGGTCTTACCCGATACACACGTAGGAATTTTTAAAAAAAAAATCTGAAATAAACCCGTTCAAATCATAAATATAGAAATATTTAATTCTAAACTAGCTGTCAGATTATGAAATTGCATACAGCATTTTAGGAGGTGTCACAGAGCAATGAAATATTAAAACCGATGCCAAGCTGATGTTTTTGATCTGATTAAACAGGCTTTTTCAAGTGTTTTTTCTTCTATCCAAGAATTAAAAAAAGTCTCCTACATTTATGGGTTTTCGCTTACAGTTTAGGAAATATTCGAAAAAAAATTGGCGTTTTTTACCAACTTTTGTTCACTGTTCTGCTAATGGACAAGTCAAATCTTGTTCGATTTAGAAAATAAAACTCATTTTGAATACGGAATAAAATTTGCAACATGAAAAAAATTTGGTATCAAAATCACAATTAAGTCAAAAGTTATACGCATTTTATGTTGAAATTTTGAAAAAGTCAATTTTCGCAGTTTTTTGTAAAAAAAAGTGGGTTAATTATTTCGCTATTATAAAAAAAATCCAAAAATACCTACCCCATATTTTTATTTATTCAAAAGGTAATGCTATAAGAGATATTACAAAGAAATTTTTTGTTCAACATTTTCGATATTGATGGAACCAGATCGTTTAAAAATAGAACTATTTTAATTATAAATATAATATCTAACGCATTTTTTCTCCAAATTCCATAACTGGATACAAAAAAAAATTAGCATGCCACCTTAATTAAGACAAGATATTTTTTTACATATTTATAAAAATCTTATCTGCGTTCCGTGAAAAATAAGAATATAGCAAAAATACTGAAAAAATTAAATTTTGGGATTTTGATTTTTTTTTTGGAAATTGCCAAGAATTCAAAAGCAAATAAAAAAATCAAATAAATAAAATATTAGTCAGTGATGAGCACTCACTTTATGGAGTCACTGTATATAGTCCAAATTCGAGACTTAAGCTCTGGGACACCTCCTCAAATGCAGTATGAAATTTCATAACAATCAGACAGCTAGTTTAGAAACTGCAGAATTATTTCCTTTTTTACAAAATCCCTACTTTATATCGGGTACTTTAGGCCCCACTAGGCACCGTCGTATCGAGCTAAAAAATCAAGACCGCATTTATGGTAGCAAACCTCATCTTTTAGACAGCTCACATGTTAAGAATTAAAAAAAAATCTGATACCAGCGGCGACCAGTCTAATGGACATTTCGTAACATTCGATTAACATGTGACTTTTGGTTTCTGCAATTCTCAATCAACTTTTGAATTTAAGAAACTTTTCTTCCGTTTTCCTACCGCATCCTAAAAAACTTCATGCAACAAATTTCAAATGTACATATCCAAAGGCCAATGAATAAAAAATAAAAAAACATACGAATGAATAAGCAGCGTAATCAGCTGGCACAGCCACTGCTATTGGAATATACTGGGGTGTAGCAGGAATAACAGTAGTAGCAACAGCATTTGAATCTTCATTGTGTCCATTGCCAAGATCCTTATCTGTATGTTTGTGATGCTCATGACTTTGAGGAATTCGTATTCTCGAAGGCGTTGGCGATCTATGACTTCTATAATTCGTTCTGAAACTGCGAAATGGAGAACGTCTACTATGCTGCTCTCTGCTCGTCGAACGTCTACTATGCCGCTCCCTGCTCGTCGAACGTCTTCTTGGTGGAGTTTCAGCACGTCGTTTTCTTATTGGACTCCCTTTTTTCCCAGCCGATGGATCGGGGCTACGAGAGCGTGAATAACCATATAAACGTCTTAAACGATCTCTTTCTCGCACTTCATCACGATAATAAGGAAGTTTTTCGGGCGGCTTCTTTTTTAATCGCGATGGTGAAGGAGATTTGGTCCTATCTGTTCTTTTGTATCTGTCAGTCTGTGGTTTATATACGCGTTTGTCGCGATATTGACTTGGTTTGTCATTGTATCTTGACCTCACTGGAGACTTACGTCGACTAGATGTAGGGGAGTAATGTTCCTTATTTTCGCTGTGACATTTTTCCGTTGAAGAAGTATCCTTTAAAATTTAATTTCATTATTATTATTATTATTATTATTTATGTTTTTCGTATTTGATATTTTTTGTCGTATTTGTTGCAAATATTAACAAGGAAAATTTATAAACTAGTAATTAAAAAAATCAAAAACCAAGACTGCGACCAACTTTGAACCGTTAAATATCCTAAATAGTGAATTGTGCAGCTCATGAACGAGCTAGTTCAATTGAACGATTCACTTCATTGAGCGTTGTGAGCCGTTCAATTACTGAGCAATGTCAGCTCAGTACTGATTGGCTTCTAGATTTGTATCAAACACTTTCAGTAGCTCGTTTTATTGAAAATGAATCAAAACTCCCGATCAAATAAAAAGAGAATTAATTTATTCAACAATATTTTAGTTAGTGTAAGTAAAGTATGAAAAAATTTTTCACCAGTAGGTGATATAAAAAACATGGATTATATGTTTCAAAATTCAATGTAGGTAAAACAAGTAACAATTATAAATATTAGAAAAATGTGTTTGTGTAATTTGAAGTTGTTAAGCAATTTTTCAACACTCCTCCTCAAATTAGTAAACACCAGATTTTAGCCTAAAGATTTCTAGCTTTGTTGTGGGCAAAGCCTTTCTTAACATATCGGCAATCATCTCCTCAGAAGGGCAGTAGTCACAACTGATTATCTTCTTGTCGACGTAGTCTTTTACAAAATGATATTTTGTGTCTATATGTTTGGATCGATTGCTGAGTTTTTCATCTTTTATTAAATTTAGACAGCTCCTGTTATCTTCATACATTATTGTTGGATCCATTTGCTGGCATCCCAAGTTGAAAAGGATATTTCGGATCCATACGGCTTCCTTTGCAGCTTCAGACAATGCGATGAACTCTGCTTCTGTTGTTGACAGTGATACACAAGTTTGCTTTTTACAAGCCCAGCTGATTGCACTTCCATTAAACAGAAAAATGTAGCCAGAGTTTGACTTTCTATCGACTCTGCATTCTGCCCAGTTGGCATCGGCATAACCGATCAGTTGGTTTTGATTGTTTGATAAACCGTTCAAATTTAAGTACATTTTGGAAGTTCCCTTTAAGTATTTAGCTATGCGCTTCAATTCATTCCAGTCCTCATATGTTGGATTACTTGTTTTTCTCGCTAATATTGATACACTTGCAGATATATCAGGACGTGTATTTACGGATATGTACAGCAAAGAACCTAATAAACTTTGATACTCATTATTTTGCAGCAATAGTTCGGAATCGTTTCTTCCATAAGACGGATCAAGAGGATATTTCGAATATTTAGCATCTTCCAAACCAAATTTAGTCAATGTTTTCTCAATATATTGTTTTTGTCTTATTTTATAGTTAAACTGATCAGTTTTTACAATTTCCATTCCGAGATAATGGGAAATACTTCCAAGGTTGTTCACTTCAAACTTTTTATTTAACATTTTGTAAACATTTTTTATTTGTTGATTATTATTAGCAGCAACCACTAAGTCATCAACATAAACTAACACGTAAACATTAGAATATTTCACAGGTGGAACACCCTTGTTTTCTCTAGCTGATCGTCTTACAATTGGTTCATCAACTACGCTATTATCATCGAAATATTCGAGATCAGTGTTAATGCTACAGAAAGAATCAGCATCAGAATCATCTATAACGTTGTTATTAGGAACTTCTTTAATAGGCTTAGATGAAATACTAATTTCCAAACAATCATTTATTGATAAATTTTGATCGCTTTTTGATTTCACTATCTTCATATCAACGAATTTATAATCTCTACTTACATACGCTTTGTTATCATTGGTGTTAACAAAACGTAGTCCTGTGGAATGCTCATCATAACCCATGAACGTTAATAATTGCGCCTTATTATCAAGTTTTCTTCTTTTTATGTCAGGTATTAATACATAAGCCTTAGAACCAAAAACTTTCAAATTAGTTAAGTCAGGTTTTTTACACTCCCATCTCTCATGAGGGGTACACAATAAGGAACTGGTAACTAATCTATTCTGCAAATAGTTCGAACACATAATGGCTTCCCCCCAATAGGTATTCGCTAAACCAGCTTCAAGAAGAAGGCAACGAGACATCTCGACAAGATATCTGTTTTTCCTCTCAGCCACACCGTTTTGCTGCGGGCTATACGCAACAGAAAATTGTGATTTTATGCCGTAACTCTGAAGGAAATCCAACATCTTCTTCGACTTATACTCAGCGCCATTATCTGATCTTATGCTTTTAGGAACTTTACCAAATTTGTTCTTAACCATTTCAACGTATATTTTCATTTTATCAAAAACCTCAGATTTGTTATTTAATAAATATACTACGGTATAACGACTATAATCATCGATGAGCGTTAGAAAATATCTTTTTCCGCCGGGTGTAACGGTTTGCATCGGACCACAAATATCGGAATGTATTAACTCTAGAACTTCCCCACTTTTTGTAACAGACTTTTTAGGAAATGGTTTTCTATTTAGTTTACATCTCATACATACGTCACATGTTTCACGAATTCTACAATCAGAAATTTTAAAATCGTTTTTGAGCTTACCAGATTGCATAGCCTTAACCGCATTCATATCTCTGTGCCCAAAAATTTTATGATAATAATGTTGACATCGATTTAGAGTGCAAACAGCAGCCAAAGCTTCTTCATCTTTTTGTTTTTCAAGTTGATATAAATTATTTACACATTTCGCAACACCAACTTCCTTATTATTGACGTCAAGAATTTTACAATTGGAACCGTAGAATAAAACTTTGAATCCAACACAAGACATTTTCTTTACGGATAACAAATTTCCTCTGAATGATGGAATATAAAGAACGTCATCGATTGTAACAACTGTTTGATCACCTTTTCCGTTCACCAACTTTATTTTACAGGAACCTATACCTGCAGAATATACGACATTACCATTTGCTACTGTAACCTTTTCACGCCAGCTTGAGTCAAGGTTTATGAATTCTTCTTTAATACTACATATGTGGCAAGTAGCACCGGAATCAATAACCCATATACCGGCTTCAACATTTACGACAAAACAAGAATTACTACATTCTCCACTATTCTCTGCAGTTTTGGCATTTTGATTATATTTATTTGCTTTGCTATTTTTGTACTTCCAGCAGTCTTTACGAATGTGACCAATGCCATGGCAATAGTGACATACAACTTTCTTGATATTTGTGCTGTTGTGTTTAAATTTGTTTGTAGTCTTCAATACAGTATCTTCGCAAAATTGCCTTCTTTTCTGCTTTTCATTCTCTTCAAGTAATTTATTTTCTACTAAAGTCATTGTGAGGTCTTTTTCATCTCTTATTTCAAGGGCGGTAATTAAAATGTCATATGTATTTGGTAGACTGCTCAAGAGCACTGAAACCATCCAAGACTCCGACATTTTTTCTCCAAGTGATTGCAATTTCGAAAATAACAACTTCAGTTCGCTTATATGCTTGTCCATATCACCACCAGATTGCAGTTTTAATTCACAGATGGTTCTCATTAACTTTACCTTGTTGCTTAAAGTTGACTTCTCATGGTAGGATTTTAAGATGTCCCAAGCTTCTTTAGCATTTTTGCTGCTTGCGATGCGGAAAATTTCTGACTCTTCCACAGCCAGCCCAATTAAAATAGACGCCTCTGCATCTCGCTCTTTCCATTTTTGATCAGGGGCTGTAGGAACCTCATTTTCAATTATGTCCCAAACCTTTTCTTTTCTTAATAGCAACTGCATCTTGTACTTCCACAGCTCATAGTTGTCTCGATTCAACTTCGTTACCAGAAGTCTTACATCAGCCATTTTCAATGACAAGTTAACACGAAACCAATGAACAACACGAAATAAATTTCAATTTAGATTTTATATAAAAAGCACAATAAATGCAACGGATTTTATTTTTATTAAGCGAAAAATAAGGGAAGGCCCATAACCTATTGAAAATGAATCAAAACTCCCGATCAAATAAAAAGAGAATTAATTTATTCAACAATATTTTAGTTAGTGTAAGTAAAGTATGAAAAAATTTTTCACCAGTAGGTGATATAAAAAACATGGATTATATGTTTCAAAATTCAATGTAGGTAAAACAAGTAACAATTATAAATATTAGAAAAATGTGTTTGTGTAATTTGAAGTTGTTAAGCAATTTTTCAACACGTTTTAGACACAAACCTATGTAATTTAAGTGGGTTTGTGTCTAAAACGACTTATTGAAAGAGTTTGATACAAGTCTTGTGCTTTTTATCAAATTTTTTGTGTCGCACTAGTACATAAAAATATATATATGTATATATATTTATTAACAAATTCCACTCATGAAACTATTTAAGATTTATATTTTTCGTATTTACAAAATGGAGACTGTTGGCCGCCATATTGAGTTTTGACTACTGTCATATCTTTAATGAGACTACCAGGAGAAGGAAAAATCGACTGATATAAGAATAATCAAAATCGGTCCACGCATTGGGTTTATAGTGCCGCAAAGGAACACACATACATACCAGAGGATAGAAATGAGTAGTGAAAAAGTGAATAGAGTTAGTTACATATGACTTAAAATTTAAATGTACGCAATGCGCGCTCATATTTATTGCAATGTTGTCTATGAAGCGAATCACTCGAAAGTTTGAAGTGAGCATCGAACTGATACATAGCAACATTTATGACGTTATTGATTTCGGCTGTCTTAACTCAATGCCTATGGACGGTGCAAAATAAATAAGTATGACTCACAATGCGAACTACGCATACGAACATTAAAGTTCTCATTATGATATTGTGTGTTTGTTTCTCTGTTGCTTATTGTTGTTTGTTTTTTCTGCTGGAATTGAAAAACAACCTTATTTATTAATATTACTATACTACTTGCAAACTGTTTAATAATTAAACTTTTAAATAAACACACATACATGAGCTAAAAGAGTTAAATCAATGCGAGTAGTTGAAGTACTTTCCTGAAATTAGAAAACAAACTGAGGTGCTTTGTAAGTGTGAGTGTGGTATGAATAAGAATGTCAACGTCACATTCATATTTATTTCAACTTATTTATTGAGAGTGTGTTTACATTAGAGTAGTTGAGTTTAAACCATGTCTACGCATTTATATTTAAAATTTCACGAGTCAGTATGAATAACAAAAACACGATTCATTGCTGATCTCTGATACATACATACACACATACATATCCTGATAAACACAATACACTTCTTTGCATCCCGCAGTCGGATATTATGTGCATATCGAACGTGATTTCTAGTTAATTTTGATTCCACAAACTATAATAGAAATTTAACTTGCAACGATCTTCTCCATGTCACAGATACATATAACGACTTTGACTATCGATCTTGGATATTTTTAGTATACGAAAATATCTTTTCAGATAATTGAGAAAAGGAAAAAGGTCTTTTTTAGGAATTTTTTGTATATTCTAGGTCATCAAAATTGGACCCTTGTTAAAAATACAAGTATGCAGTGCTTTGAACTTAAAAATATACAAAGTCTTGAACTAGATGAACTAAAAGATCTTTCTTAAGTAATTTTTGTACAAGACCGCATCTTTGTCTTTATTTATGTAATAAATTTGAAAACCGAATATCATATGAAGTATCGTGAATAATTGTGGATAAAACTAAAAAGTGTGCACCGATTTCAATCTATGTATTTGGAATAAAAAAATTAAAAAATCGATAATCACAGTACATTATATGTATTTATTTTCTCTATACTCTCAATAAAAATAAAAAAGGGGGTTTTCATCACCGGTTTTCCCTATCACTATCCCTCTCCTAAAAAGAAGGTAATAGCCTACCGCTACTAGTAGCCAGTCATTGCATAAGTGTTACTTCTCTTTATTAAAATAATATAAATAAATTTGTTAGTAAAACAATTCTTTGAAAATAAAACTTGTTACCCTTGATGTAAAAAGTACTCTAAAAATTTGTTTTTGATTTTTGAGATGCAAAATTCATTTCGCATCACTGTACTACATCGTTTTGTAAATATGTACGAATGTACTTCGATGCAAGACCATTTCCAAAAGCTTGTGAATAGATCTTGCTTTTAAAGAAATAAAGAAACTAGCATAACATTAAATATCGCTTTTATGTACTAGAAATTATACGATCTTTAATTTTTATATTTATTTTAGAAACTACAAAGATTAGATAAAGAAAAATTAAATTACTTACAGCTGAAGGACTTTTCCGTTGCGATTTGCATACATAGCTTTGGTCATGCGTTGAGCAGTGTGTATCAATAATTGTTTGATTAACAGCGATGTCATCACGAGCAAATAAAGGTTTGGAACCTTCACCTAAACATAACAAATAAAATAGATTTATGATGAATGTTAAAATTAAGTTTGGAAACTATTGTTGGATGTTGATCAATTTGAGAATATACATACATAGGTATTTTTTTTCGACAAGCTAATTTAGTTTCGAACATTGTAATTGTTAAAATTTTAAACACTTTTAAAATTATTCAATAAAAAAATAATTAAAATTGAAACTGAACTGTTAAAAATTTTTTAACACAAATTTGATATAATTTTATATTTAGTAATTAAATATCTTTTCTATGTACATATAAAGTAAATTTTGAAGATCAAAACTTTTCATTTGAATCATTATTAAATCTATGGTATGTTGATATGGAATAAAAGATCCATCAGATGTCGTAAGGCCGGTCTTTGGACGAGATCTTTCCCCTATTCTATTCTAATGGTATGTTGATTGTTGATAATATGTAGTTGATTTCCGTGAGTTTATTTGCTACTCATTTAGGTAATTAATGTTGATTGTAGTTTTTAGTATGCTTTTCCAATATCAAAATGTATGTTGATTGAAGAAGAGTTTTTGATTGATGTGTGAAAAAATATACTTTCCAATTTTTGGTATGTTGATTGTTGAAGTTCGTCTGTTACATCACTGTACTCATTTTCTGATATGTACATACATATGTACATTTGTTGATAATGTAAAAGATTTCATGTTAAGTTCGATTTAACTTATTCAATAAAATACATAATGTGATAAATATATGTAGAACTAATAACATTCATATTATATAACAAAAATTAAAAATTTCAAGAACCCCCCGACATGCAGACCAAGTGGATGAACCGATTTTCTGCAAGTATAGGCGAGACGATTTTAGATCAAGTAAAAAAATCCAAATTAAAATCGGTCTAGCCGATTCAGATTGAACAGAGTATCTCTATAAAAAATATGTTATCTTCTAAACGGCTGGACCGACATTCTTCAAACCTAGCTAAGAATACACTCGAATCAAAATCGCAATTTAAATCAAAATCGATCCGTCCGTTTGGTCTCTGCGTGGATTCGTACATACACACACACATACATATATGTACATATATATACATATATACATACATATATATAAACATACACTACAAACTTATATCACCCCTTCTTTGGTCGGGGGTTAAAATAGAACTGAGTTGAAAATAATTGATTATAACCACTTAAAACAGCCATAACTGATTTAAATATTTTATCTATAAAAACCCTAAAACTGAATTCACAAAAATTGATGTTGAAGAATTAATTTGTATATAGCAAATTATGTAGTAGTATTGAGTAAGAATGAAGAAAAAATAAATAAATTTGCTTAGTACCAATGCACATTTTAGCAGTATATGTACGTTTAAAATTGTTCCTTTGAACTTTTAGGGTGTTCACATTACAAGTTTTATTGCTAAAATTTTCATCCTTGTCAAAAACGAAGCATTTCAATATGAAATTTTGTTTGAAAATAGTTGATTTAAATCAGATAAATTAGATCAAGATACACAATAGAAAAAATTTCATGAACAAATTAAAATTCTGGAATAATATGAACACACACACTTATACTGAACTAAGAAAATTAAAGGTGGTTTGTTTTTAATAAAGTTTCTATATATATTCCTTAATTGGCCTTAAGTTACTTTTATACTATGTAATATGAATTGAATAAATAAATATGTACATATATGTACATGAATAAATATTAATTTTAACAACAAATTTTAAAAAATTTTTGTACATACATGCATACATATTATATTAGACGTTTAAATATGTAAATTCAAACAATTTGAAGTTTTAAGACTTATTCTAAATAAAATAAAATAAAATAAATAAGATATTGTAAGGGTCAATTTCACCAATTCTATTTACATACTTATGTGCTCTTAATTGTGAAAGTGGTCTAAGTCATGTGCATTTTTGCCTCGATATATGAAATATATCTTTGAAAAACTTAAATAAATATTTAAACATCATTAAATAAATTTATATAAATCGGTACTATTACAACTCTAAATTAAAATGCTGCGTAATATAAAAATACTTTTTAATATGTTCAAATGTAATCTACTAAATATCTCGACCAGAGCAATATATGACTTATACCACTTTCATAATTAAGTGTATATGTACATACATACATATATCAATTCATATTTAAATATAATTGGTAAAATTGGCTCTAAGTGTTGGGAACAATTTACGTTTGAAAAATTTTTGTTTTAAACATTTTTTTCTTTTTATGCATTCATGCATTTATATTAATATATGAAACTAAAAAAGTTCACTTGGTACATTGATTTATAATATAAGACTTTGTAATGACTTTTTTCGAGTCTGAATAGACTTCAATCAATCTTATAACACACAACCTGTTCATCGATTGATTTTATTTGGTATGTATGAAAAGCGATGAGAAATTATTCTCTTATTTAGTTACTTTAATTTGAAATTTATTTGCTTGTGGTTTAGCTTGGTCTATATACGTATTTCATTGGCGCTTAAACCAAATCATCAGTAGACTTCAACCACAAATTTTGAACATTCACAAACCTCTTACTTTATGCACAGACTTTCAAAAACTATATGAGAATTCATAGAACAACAATATTTTTAAAAATCACAAAGACAAAATAAGTTTGGTAGGCTTTGAAACTCATACAAAACCCAGCAAATAATTTATATTCGATATGAATCTATTTTATTTTTCTAAACCACAAGCAAATAAATTTCAAATTAAAATATAATTATGACAATATGTCGAATAATAAACTTCTTAAATGTTATTTAGTTACTTTTTGATTTAGATTTTATGTAGTATGTCGAGTGAAATATTCGTCCACAAGGATTTTGTATTGGATTAAAGGAAACGTGTATGTACAAGTTTTCTTTAATCTAGGAAAACAATTCCAGTACTCGAATATTTGACGCTACATACGCAATACGGCCGATTGAAATTTGAAATAAAAAATAGTTTTTGCATTTATTTTTTGTCTTTTAAACATTGCATACATTATTCTTATATTCAAAAGGACTTATAAACATACATATGTATGTATAAGTGTGCAATAAATGTGCATGTAAATACATAATTAACTTACGTGTTTCATTATGCACATTTCTAATGTAATCATCAAGAGCATCTGGGATCCGTACAGCATTTCAATTTAACTTCGATTTTATGGTTTTCCTTAATTACAATTTTTAACTCCAAAGCTAGTATTAAAAATAAAATATAGCCATACATACACACATACTATATACATACATATATATTTTCAGTTTAAATTTTGAGAGGTTCTTTGTTTAATACCACACAGGTGCATCGATTATATACATATATATCTTATATTATATCTTTTGTTTTGATAGATAAAAATGCATTTAATACTTACTATCATGGCTTTATCCTTGTAAAAAATTGGTCCAAGCTCGCCCTGGTATGTTGATTGAAGTCTTTTGAGCAGCTACATGACCACCATCATTTGTAATCACTTTATTCCAGTTGACGACATGGACGTCACTTTAATACAATACCAAAAATTGGGCTTGTATACCCGTTAGTATGTTGATTGAAGTCTTGTGAGCAGCTACATGAGCACCATCATTTGGAATCACCTTATTCCAGTTGTCGATATCGATGTCACTTTAACACAATAGTAAAAATTGGGGCTTGTTTAACCGTTGGTATGTTGATTGAAGTCTTGTGAGCAGCTACATAAGTACAATCATTTTTAATCACCTTATTCCAGTTGCCGACATTGACGTTACTTTAACACAATACCAACAAATTCGGGCTTATGTTGTACCCGTTAGTATGTTGATTGAAGTCTTTTGAGCAGCTACATGAGCACCATCATTCGTAATCATCTTATTCCAGTTGGCTATATATCGACGTTAGTTTAACACTTTATGCTGTTTCCTAGACCTTAGGGTACGGAAATAGATTGACAGTAGCACAAAATTGTTCTCGAGCGTGAGTAAAAAAAGCCCAAATTTTTGCTGTGTTGAAAATGACATCTATGTCGACAACTGGAATAAATGTGGATGCTAATATGTAAGTACAATGTATTTACAAAATTTTAATCTCATCTTGGATTTAAAAATTTTATTTCTTTCTTTTGATTTCTTTTCCAATAAAATCTTGAAAGTTGGATTGCAATTGATAAAGAACACTGGAAAAGTCTAAGAAGTTCTGTTAGTGTTTTTAATGTAAAATTACCAAATCTGCGTTTAATTTCAATGCCATCATTTAAATCCGCCGAACGGACAATTGCATGAGGACCTTTTTTAATCGAGCCGCTTGGTATAGATTGTTGAATTTTGAATTTTTTCCCTCCAAGAGTTGATGCTGCCAATTCTGATGTAATAGAGTCCATTTTCTAGCTGATGACTACATAAATTTAAGCGTGTACCTAAGTATGTTTATCGCATGCGGTATTGCATGTTTTAGCTATAATCACAAAGAATTCTTCTTGCGTTACATGTATTAAAAATTTATTTCACATTTATATTAGTTTGTATTTCATATATTACATTTATTTTATTTCTATGTGATCTTGCCTTTTATAATTTCTACTTAAAAAAATAATTATTCTCTTTGTATCTCTGTATCCAAATGCAAACTTTGCACCAGATGACGAAGCCGATTTCAGTCAATTAGTTGGCAGCGGCGGCTTAGCGGCGTGTATGAGTACAGGTTTTCGGCGGCAATGAAAAACAATGTTTACTGGTAGCAGGGTGACCGATGACATTTTTCAAAAAGTGGCACCAAATAGAGGAATTATCCAAAAAAAAGTTCAACATTATAAAAAACGAGACTACACTAAAATTTCTTATTTTTAATGTATTACTATATAATTGGCAATTTGCCACTTTAATCGGTCAAACAGTCACGCGGACTGGCAGAATTAGTGAAATTGTATCGTACACATAAGGTGATATTAATTCACCAACTGTCCAACTTCTCTGCTGTCAAATAAAACAAAACGTTTGGAAGTATTCTGACAGCAGGAAATTTTACACTAAGAAATATGCAAGGCGAATACGCAGAGTTACAAATCAAGACCACATTGTATCAATTCACCTTGGTACATGCATGCGAATACAGTAGCAGGTGACCTCTTGCCTAAACAATACAACTACACAAAATACGATATGAAGTTTGCTGTGCTACAAAGCCAATCTGTCAGAAGATTAAGCAAATTTTGACATTTTGGTTCAAATTGCACAATTTGGCACCAACAGCTGATTATCAGCAGTGCTGAAAATATCACCTGATACTGTATTCAACTTGCATTTAATAAACACGTTGATGCTTATTGAAAATATATTGTCCTAGAATTCCTTTTTAAGCTTTGCTTGGTGCTTGATCACACTTTTCGTGTTTTTAACCTTAAAAGAACAATTTGCTTTTACCTGTCTGTGTTCATTTAAATATATAATCAAAATTCATATGTACAAAATATGGGATTTACTGACAATTATTTGCACTTACAAAAAAAACGCTTACTGCAATTTTTTGTGTGCCGGCACGCAAACGAAATTTTATTTCTAGAGTATGTTCAGTGTGTTTTGACAGTTTTAAGACTACCTAATTAAGCAAATGTGTATTTTTAAAGAACCGTTAGTATTTCGGCAAATAAATTTTTCTTGATTTAATAACTAAAACTAGTTCTAATTTTTTCTTCAAAGTTCTTTTGTTTTGGATGAAAATGGATAATTTAGTAGAAAACTATTTCCAGCCGTAAGAATACTGTGAATCATAACTTGTGTGCTCAAGGTGCTCAAAATATGTTAGATCAAAAGGACGATATTGGCACACCGCATTCAAACTATGTGGTTTATAATAACCCAATGTAGGAAAAATGCATATGTTTTCTTTATTCTGAATATATTATTAATAAAAACTATTACAGTGCAAATGAACAAAATTTAAATCAAAACATGAATGACTTTGCATCACCAATTATACCACGAGTTTTTACATCAGTTTTTCATTTCGATCAGGTTGGTACCATGTACATACATTCATACCACACAAATATACTTATGTTTTGAGTATATACATATATGTATGTATATTTTTTTAAAATTTTAGCAACATATAATAGATAAGTCACATTGGGTTTCTAATTACTCTGAGGATATTTTTCAAAGTTTAAGAGATGCCGAACTTACTCGTCGCTTAGTTTGCTTTCGTTCTCAACAAATTTGTGAGCGTCCCATTTTGTTAAAATTTCTAAAGACGTCCTCGGAAACGCATAAACTATCTAGGACTACTTTGCACTTGGGTAAACACTTTTTTCAATCAAAGATTGTTGTAGAAAAATCGTTATTTTGGGCGAAATATAAAGCTAATATTTTTTCAAAAACATATTTTTAAGCTGTTTATCTTCTCGACTGTTTTATGGATAATTACACCATTCGACCTGATAAATTAAACCTTTCTGCCATAACTTGTCTCATAATAGCTGCTAAAATTGAAGAAGCTGATGTTGATATGCCTAAGTTTGCCGACTTAAACAAGTTATGTAATGAAATCTACACACTAAATGAATTTAGAAATGTGGAATGTAAAGTTCTAGGAAGTTTAAATTTTGACTTAATTAGACCAACAGCAGCGACATTTGCCGAATACTTCGCGAATAGTATAATAACGCTTCAAGACTATCATGTTTATATAAATCATTGGAATAATGAAATTATAATAAATAACTATCATCAAGAGCAGCAGGATCTGCAAACGCAAATGAGTTTTGGCAACCAAGTATTAATAAACACATCATCATGTATAGTGCTAAGCACTCCGTGTCCCTACACTAGTTACGAGAATATGTTATTAACATTGAACAGAACATTTTTCGATTTAATCGATATTTCATTGAGTTGTAAGTGCAGTAAAACTATAAAAGATTGCTTATTTTAAATAAAATTTTTTCAGACCTAAAGTTTTCTAATGCTAGACCATCGATAATAGCTTCAGCTTGCATAGCTGCTGTACGTCAATTGCATGGGATTTTTCCCATATGGACACCATATTTAATTAAAATGACTCATTGCTCAGCCGATATGATAGCGCCGTTTGTCGAAGCTATTTTAGCAATATATCGAATACACTACAGTAATGAATATTTAAAAAACTTACAAACAACGCCCAATACACCACTTTCGAGTGCAGGCCAGCTCCAAATTTTATGTGACAGTCCAGATTCTGGAATTGTATCAAGCAGCAATGATACAAAATCTACGAAATCTGATACTGACATCGAGGATGATAGTGTCGTAAGTTTAAATACTGATGCCAACAATGTATCCAGTCCGCTTGATTCCGACAATAATGAAGATGAGATTTATGATTGCCTAGAATATCCTAAGCAGGCAAAACGAAGACGCATGTTTTAAATTTCTTAAAATATTATGTTCTTCCGTTACAAAGAATAATCAATCAAAATTTGTTTTACCTGAATTCTAACAAATTATTTTTTTTAGTTTAATAAGATTCAATTTAATTTTTTTCATATTTTAACTTTCATACAATTGAATTGCAGTCTAACTTGTTGGTATTAATATGTTTTTTCTCTTTATATTATAAAATTAAACATATTTAATTCCAAATAGAATTAATTTCTTTATTTGGAAAATTGTTTTTTTTTCGTTTTTTCTTTTTAATTATTTTTACACGTCATAATATTTTATATGTTAAAATTATATATTAACATACAAGTTTCAGCTTCAGTTATTCATTGCAAATTTAGCTTTTAAAATATTGGTAAATGGGTGTTAAAATTTAAATTTTTTATTCTTTTAAATATACATATATATACATACATATGTACATGCATATGTATATTATTATATAAAATTGTAAAAGAAATTGCAAACCATCCTAACATTTAAAAAAATTTGCAGATGTATTTTGCCTTAACAGGATAAAATCCATTGGTTTTTTTAGATAAAACGGTTGAGTTCTTAATGGCAATTAGCTTCAAGTTATGCATATATTTAATAAGATTTTTTTTACAGATGAGCTGACTTCGTCTTTTAAACCGATCTATATCTTTAATTTCCGTCATGGGATAATTATTTAAACTGTAAATATTATTATTATTATTATTATATTATTATTATTATGTTTTTTAAACGTAAAAATTAAATACACATGTGCTTAGAGTGGATTATAAAGATTTAATTTTTATACATGTACAAACATAGAAAACTTAAAAAATTACGCCTTCATATATATTATTCTTTCAAGTATTTTTTTTTAATTTTTAGAAGCTTTTAAACATTTTTCTTATAAAATGTAAGAATCAGTGATTTTAACTAGCCGGAATAAGTCATGTTCTAAAAAGTAATTAATTCACTGAGTCCAGAAAAAGATGCAATTATTTTTAAAGTTTTACATAAATACAAATAAATCACTTTGATTGATTATTTTTTATATGTATAATTAAAGAGTATACATTTCTAACAAAAATATTTACACACAAAATCAAACAACTCATATTCATCGTTGGATATCTCGACGCTTAAGTATATCAAAAATGACGTCTGAAGAATTTTCCTTATTACCATTTGGAGTTGTATCATCATCTGAATCAGTTTCTTCTAGTAAAGGAACAGTTAAAGAGGAATGTTTAGTCGTTGTTGCAAAAGCATAATCATTCACATTTGAGGAATTTGTTATTGATGATTGATTAATAGCACCACCATTATGTAAAGTCTCATTTAAATGCAAATCCGCTGATTCGTCATAGGAATTTATACCTTGCAATTTTGATAAAGTTGAATATTTGTGAACTACATGGCAACAAATGCCGGCTAAACAAACAACTAAACCTAAAGCATTAATCGAATCCAATTGGTCGCCATTGTATTCCACAGCTAAACCCAATTGGAAAATGTCCTATAAATAAGGTGGTTATGGTTATCATAAAACCGGACTAAATGCATTTTTTGATTTACCTTGAATATACCAGCTATTGAAAGAGTTAAGCTGGAAGTTCTTGATAAAACCATAAACTCACTAACTTCCATAAAAAATGCCAAAGTTGCTCCAGCCGATATTTTCAATATTACTATATATATGGCACTATCTTTATAATTAGCCATATTTTCCATAACTTCAACTAAACCTTTGCCTGATATGAAAATAAATTTTATTTTTCAAGTTTTGTAGTAATTTTTTTAAATATTTAATATTTTAATGTTACCTTCAAAAATTATAACGAATGGCAGTAGAGCGGCTATCATCCAAGGCTGCATGTGATATATCATATCTATTGGGTTGTGCAGGCCTAACTTTGATCTTTGCATAACAAATTGCGCCAATGTCCATCGTATGCCACCACTAACAGATGCTACCAATATAAATATAAAACCTAGTGCGTGGAATTGCGTTGATTTATAAGTAAACATAAATAGGCCTATGGCGATTAGACCTACAATGAATACTAAAGACCAACTCTGTAAAAAATCAGTTTTATATAAAATTGAACATATACGCTTTCAGTTTAGAAAAATAAATAAACTTACCTTTTTCTCCAATCCGAGTAGTATGGCGAATATAAGTATAAACACTATAGTTGATGACTTGGTCATTGTGTAGAGCGACACTGATACCAAACCTAAGGCCCAATTAGAAAATCCAATGTCAATGCCACTTGCCAAGCCCGTGGGAGCCATTTTTCTTACTGACGTACGACAATCTAACTGTGTTCGTGATTTTCCCATCACAGCCTTGTATACAGCGCGGACACTGGAAGCCATCATAAACTTTAGTACTAAGTGATAACTTACAATACTGAGCGGAAAGTTTAGCTCTTTTATTAAAGCTTTTTGATAAAATGTCAAACATATTGACAATAATAGATATAGCAGTATAGTAAGTAAAGAACAAATGGCTACTTGCATCAGACGAAAGTCGTTCAAACGATCTCTAAGACTAACTGTGGCATTTAATTGTGCGTTCTCGTCAGAACATTGTTGCAAACTAATGCTATCTTGGTAACTTAAACAACCATTTTTGTGCCGTTTGTTATTCACGTCAACTCCATTATCATCCGATTCGGCAGATTGTCTTGAACGACTTTCAGTGCCTAAATCGATTTCTTCATTTTCGTCATCTGAATACGATTTCTGAGTTTTGATTTCTTGATTGAGGCGGGCATACTTATGATTATCAAAACGTACATGAGACATTTTTACAGGGTGCAATTCTTTACAACAAAATTTCAATTATCTGAAAAACATTCAATTATAGCAGACCCATTGTGTCCAACAATACCAATATCTTACCTCTTATTATTAACACATAAGTAAACACGGCTGTTCTATTTACATACATATATAAATATGTATAATTGTAACCGTCTGCATGCCAATAATAGGCATGAAAACAACTGGAGAAAAAATGTACCAGTGGCCGCAGTGCAACCATATGGTAGATTAAAGTAAATGCAAATTGTTTATTTTAGCTTTATTGTTATTTATGATTTTATATTTTTGTGAACACGTTATGTAGAAATGTGTATGTATTTGATTTAGGTATTTTTTTAAACTCCTATTGTTTACATTTTACATGTAGTAAATTTCTTTGATCGCACTCGATTTATTACTTTGTATATAGATGGAGGTATAGTATTTGCAATACTTTTTATATATTTTTTCTAAACTTAACCTTTTAGTTACATATTTTCATGTACTTGTTAGTTTATTTTCAATAAAAAAGAATTAAAACAACTGTTGACGCAGGCAAGACGAAATATTTTTTTGTTGCTTCCTTTTACAGTATGCAGCGTTGCCGTTGTGATACTAAAGTATCACTTTTGACCCTTTTTCGTGCGATTATTTCACTCTTGGTGGATAGAAAAGCCAATAAATGGTGAAAATATTGAAAAAATTGGAGACCCAAATGCAAATTATTTCTGGTAGTATCACAATTAAAAATATATGTAATTTAACTTAATCTTAATAAAATTTTTTATGAATAAAATCTAAATATGATTTTTCATTACTTGCAAACCGACAAGACGGTATATATACGGTGTTCACTATTCTTTACGATCTTGCCGGTTGGAGGGTTAGCATTGATTTATAATTAAAGTATGTTAATTAATTTTATTTTACTCGAATGTATGTAGTTAATTGTAAAACTTGTTTGTTTTTTTAATTGAAATGTTATTTTTTTGTTCACAAAAAACATGACCATATTTTACTTTAAAATACCTTTATTTGCTTGAATGCCCTTTTTATGATACTTTTTCGAAATTTTCAACGGCAACCCTGACAGTATGACACTCACTTTGGTGTGTTAGCCTTATGAGATGCCGGATTTTATTATCATGAAATCGCGTAATTTAAACACGTCATTTTTTTGTAACGTTTAATAAATCGCTATCAAGCTCATTACACATACTGCGTGACAAAATTTCTTCAATTTGATAGCCGTGATACAAATTGAGAGTCAATATTGTTTTACAAATGTCTCCGACGAAGAAACAACTTAAAATGGTAACTTTACTCAATGTACTGCTATGATCAGCTGTTCAAAATTAACATAAAATTGCCAGATAACTGGATAGTAGGTGAAATTGAAAGGTGAATTGAAAAATTCGAGTTGGACAGTAAAAAAGGCGCGTTTTTCAAGTAGGATGGAATTGAAAGGCAAAACTCGAACGTGTCAACCCCAAGTAAATTGTTAAAAAAAGCCTCTTAATTGTTAAGTTTTCATAGTTTTATGTGTCTTGGATGTCCAAAATAATTTCTGCAAACTTAACTTTCAATGCACAGTACTGTCGAATGTGGAAATCACACATTTTAAAATCGCGCGTTCTTCAGGAAGCTCCCGATTATTAGAATGTCCTCGTATATATATATTACGTAAGTTTTCCAGCACCACTTCTTTCTTAAGTAAAGTACACCTACACTAAAATTTTGAATTTATCGTTAGTGTGTATACAATTTTCGACAGTCAACTGTCAACCACAAACATTTTTGCGGTTGGGTGACAGTGGTTATATTGGTTTTTGACTGATAGTGTGTATGATAAAGTATCAGTCAAGAGATATTTTTGTAGCATTAACTACACAACTTGAACCCGGGAAGAGTATTTTATTAAGGAATTCTTATACATACATACATATGTATGTATGTACATACACATTTTTGTGTGAGATTTTAGGACTTTAGATAAATAGAAAAAATTGAAATAATTCATTATAAAAAACTTTTGTTAACAATCACCCTTATCGGGAATAAAAGTTCACGTGAAATGTGTTCCCTTTCCCTAAAATTGTGATCACCAATCTTTGCGTCGTTGTTGTGTCAGTATACTATATTCTAATTTTGTTCACCATTTTTTATTCAAGTGAAATATTTCACGTGAGCAAAATGTTCGCGTTGTATTCCCGATAAGGGTAAATAAATCCCATTAAATTTTCATATTTAAATTTTTGTTGAATGAACTTTCCACGCCTATGTTCTGGAATAACGACGTTTTAAGCGTCAATCATGATCAGCCAAAACTAAAATTAAAAACTGATGAAATACTTACATATATATATTTTATTTTATATTATACTTTAAATGTCTTGATGTGCTGTAATGCAAATGCTTAAAAGGGGAATTTTGTTTTAGTGCTACATCAAAAAAGGACCTTTTCCAAAATGTACATACATTTAAATATCCATTCCAAAACGAAATTTATTTTAAGAAGTATTTTATATACGTATATAAGTTCCCTTTTGAAAGAGTTGGTTGTTGGTTTTCCAAAAATTATTATTTATTTACATATTATCAATTTAAATACAATTTATTTAGTATTACATTAATTTTTTATAAAAATAATTTTACGAATTTTCACTACTTCCGACAAGAAAATAAGAATTCTTTCGGATATAATATAATGAATGCTATGAATTATGTATGTATTTCACTCGAATGAAATTAAATAATAAAATTGAATTCGTTTATCAATTCATGAACATTTTAAGTCTTAAATTTTAGTTTTTAATATATGTATGTATGTACATATAGGTATGCGTACATACTTATTTATATTCAGATTGGAATTTGTGTGGTTGGTTGGCGGCTATCTAAATACTATAATAAATATAAAATTATATATGAATCAATATTTTTCAATTTTAATTTCTTCAATGCAGCATCTTAAAGGATTGCATACGTTAAATAGCGCATGCCCTGAGTGAAGTTGGCTGTATTTCGTTTGTCATTATCTGCTACTACAACTACAAATACTTTTGCCAATTCTGACACTCTTAACCAAAGGAATATACATATTACTATTAAGTCAGGAGTAGTTTAGTTGCAGCAGAAGGATAAAAGCGTTATATACTATAACATAGCACAAAATAAAGAAACAATGATCAACGGAATAAAGTGAATTGTTAAATGAAATATGTAAATAGTTTTAACCATGATATAAATATACATATTTATTAATATGAAAAATTAAAACACAAAATATAAAAAGGGTTTGACAATAGAATATCAAGGTGAAACAATGGTGACTTATTCATGGAAATAAAATTACATATTTACTTTATTTCAACACACATAATTTCTATAAAATTACATAAAAAAAGTTATTTCGGTGGTTATTTATTATATGCATACATAAATAAGTGTTTTTGTGTGTTAAAAAAATTAAAAAATATAAATAGTAGATATACATACATATGAACATATTTATTTATATTTATTTGTATGTGGATATACTATGTGTGTACTCAATAAATGTCGGATGCAGAAACGGTTAAATGACGCGTCGCAAGTAAAAAGAAGTCCTTCAGTCTATTGCTAAATTTCTTGCAAACATTTCACATTGACAATTTTTGTTTTTTGTATATTATACGAGGAAATATATACTTATTTTAAAAACAAAATGTCTGCCACTAATGAAAAGGTAAATAAATAAAAAAAACGTTTGTAAGTACAATATGTGATATATTATAGTAAATAAATAAGATATTATTAAATGTCAAAGAAATCAACGCAAATACAAAACAAACACGACGGGTTTAACAAATGTAACTCTTAAAAATGAATTACTTCCAAGGCACATTTATTTCCAGGTAATATCAGGATTACAAAAACAATGAAAAAATACAACAATGAAAAAAACAACATGGCTTTTAGTTCATCCAAAATATCAAAAATAGAATTTGTTGTAACACAATAATAATAAAGATTATTCACAAAAACAAAATTTGCAATGTTTAGCACTTTTCACAATGTTTTAATAATTTTTTTCGTACTTATAAATTTGTTTTCAAAGAATTTTTTTAATAAAATATTTGAAATTAAAATTTTTTTTAATTTCTCTTTCGTAAACAATTTTTGAAGTTTAGGATGAACTTTAATTAAAAAAAAAATAGCTCAGCTGCATTTCCGCTCCTACCTGGTGAATGTGCCTTGATTACTTCATTATGAAAAAATGTAGTTTTGATTTATAAAAAGTTTATACAACAAATTTCCATTCAAAATTGCTGCCTCATTCGTAAAAAAATTTTCGTTTTAGACCGGGTAACACATAAACATAATATTTTGTAATGAAATCTCTTGTACAAACTTTTTACAAATCGAAAATATTTTTTATAAATTACACAATGCATTGTACAAAAGCTACGAAACAGTTTAAGTGAAATACAATAGAAGGAGTACTGTTTGAGGATAGTGGAGATTTACATTTTTTTACATTGAAAGTGATAGAAAGAGGTTCTTCAGCGGTCGGGCAAACCTGAAAATGGACTGAGCACATTTTCCAAACTTCCAAAGAAATATTCAACTGCATCAAGTTTTTTAAACATACATACTAAAGTCCTGCACAAGACCATTTATAGGACCTTTCAAGACATGAGATATTTTTCAAATGCTTTACTACAGCGAAATATTCTAAAACAAACGCTAAATAACACTGTTGGCAAGACAAACAACTGAAACAAATGTCTTGAAACAACAGTATAAAAATTTTATAAAAAAAAACCTCACGAAATTATAAACTATATGCTTCATGTGATTACTTGATTCAGAAAATGTTTGATATGAATTTGGATTGCCCATTATGAAATACAACAACAAATATTCAAGCGGCTTTTTCAAAAAAAAAAAAATTAAATATTTGTCACGATTACCGTTGTAGGCCATTCCTGGAACTTAAAGTTTATTTCAAGCTCAAAGTACTGGAAATCTAAATTTTTTTTAATTTTTTCGAACCATTGAACCGATTTAGTTCAAGCTTAAAAGTCTAAAAAAGTATATGAATCCTGAAAATAGATTTCACAAAAACTTTTTTGCTAGTTCTCGTGCAAACATTTGCGAGATGTAACAACAGAAATGAGACAACCATCAAATAATAGTTAAGAAATAATAGTAAAAGTGGCACCTGCTATAAAAAGGCTTAATAAATTTTATGGAATAACGAATAGTAAAACTTAATGCATCGTTGGAAAAAAATCTTTTAGATGATGTATATTTTTAACATGTTGTCTTCGGAGAAAATACCATAATATGTAAAAAACTAGAAACATGTACCCTACGTCTACACCGGATATATTTTTATCAAGACAAAAGTCAAATTCCATATAGAAAAAAGAGCTGACATAACAAAAATAATTTTTCAATATAAAGTTTGTTATGATAAAATTATATCAGGTGTAGACGTAGGGTTACGACCACCAGCTTACTCATTACTTGACCCACTCTCAAAATAAATGGCTCAGTATATCAAGCCTTATTTTCGATTTTATCCTAAGCGACAAAAATTAACTTTTTTCAAATATGCTTTTGTACGTAAATTGTCGCTTACGATAAAACTGTACAGCCTGTATCTTAAAATTTATCAACAATTTCGACATTTTGGCAATTATAAACTATGGATAGGCCCATAAAATTTTAATTTCAATAAATATTTCTATTTTCGATAACATGTCGCTTACGATAAAATCGAAAATAAGGCTCGGTGTTTGCATTCAAAGATTCATTTAAATAAAGTTTTCCCTGTATATTTTATAAATTTTTGAGAGTAATACAGTGTGTTTTTTATAGAGTGACACAAGTTTAAATCTCAATAAAACAAGGAAATATATTTTTAGCTCCCGACTAAAAAAAGGGGTGTTATAAGTTTGTAGAGTGTGTCCGTGTATCTGTGTGTCTGTCCGTATCCACGTACAGGCCAAACGGCAGGATCGATTTTGATTTAGTTTTTTCTGTTTGAATTGTGACTGGATCCAAAGGGTTCGAAAGCTATGTTTGAAGAAAATCGGTCTAGCCGTTTAGAAGATATCACATCTTTTCTAAATATATTCAGGGGTTTTTAAAATTTTTAATTTTTGCTATTAATATCAATGAAACGGGCTTTATTGGAAAGACAATTTTATGAAATTAATATTTGAATATAATTTTGCTATGTGGCCGCCACGGCTGGCGCATAGAAGGTGCAATCTGGAATAGCAATTTTCAATTTGTTCGAGTTCTGACCATCAGCGTTTTTAAAGACATATGAGCTAATGACTCTGGCAGTCCATAAAGGGCACCAAACAGTGATTCTCGGTGAATATAATAGTGTTTCCACAAAAGCTTGTGGATTCTCCTTACTCTAAATGCAAAAATTTTGCTTTATTACGTACCTATTCAACCAGAAATGGTCTTCAGCGATTCATTTCAAAAATTTGCACGCGTTGCTCTGGTGTAAGTCGATTCCTAAGTCCTAATTTACGCTATGCAAGTCTTATCGCGGGAAAGAAAGGTGAGGAGAACAGAACCTTTTCTTTCCCCTGATCTCTCTCTCCATACAAACTAATCAGCCTACCAATAAGACTTGAATAGTTTAAGTTAGGACTAATGAAATTTCAAAGCAAACTAAGCAAAATGCAACTATCAGCTGTTAAATGAGTGCTCAAGTAAACCAGTGATGACAACTCAAAGTTGTGACACTCTATAAAAAAACACAAATGACAAAAGCCACAAATGAAGGCCCAGAATTGTGTGTATTTTCTTGTTCGCAAAAGTAGTACCCGCTTTTATATGCATTCATCACTGTCATATAATAAATATATATACATACATATGTATGTATGAACAGAGTACGTAAGTACGTAAGAGGAATATTTATAGTCTTATTAAATATTACTTATGTGCATATGTACATCATGCACTTAACCGTTACTTGGACGACCTTTATATTATTAAACAATTATTTTATTTAGTAGTACTGTTTCGTCTTTCATTGCTTATGACTGTGCTCCAACATGTACATCTATCTATCTATCTCTTCTCGTTGCATGAACGCAGATACTTGTGTAAATTACTGACTGCACCTTGTGCGCCATATGTAAGTATAATTTACATAACCCTGCATTGAAATGTTGTTATTTGTTGTTCTTCTTCTCATAACAATTCTCTCGAACGCATAGAACTATCCACACAGCCATGCATACGCATATGCCTTATTAGCAATCAGCACAGGTGTGTGTGTGTGTGTGTGTGTGTGTGTTTGAGACTTTGCGAGTGTGCATAAATGTTAAATTGTTTGCGGATGCATACATATGAGTGGGCTTTTATTTCTGAAATGCATTACTATCCTTGATAATTCTTTTCAAATGATCGTTTACATACGAGTATAAATATTATTATATTTTATTTTCACTTTTGTTTATTACTCGTACATTGTTTTATTCCTTATTTCATTATTTTCCATTCGTAACAAGCACATGTGGGTATCAGTTATAATGTGTTGCATATTTTTAGGAGGCCACCTAGAGAATGAAATTGGCTTTGGAAAAATGAAGAAGAGTACATATGTACATAAGTGCTCATGAAAGGTCTGCAGTGAATAAGTCGAAAATCTTTTCAAGACATTCTCTTGCAATATTATATATATATATATATATATATATATATATATATATATATATATATATATATATATATATACATATATACATAAACATATACATATAAATATTCACATATATATATATATATATATATATATATATATATATGTATATATATATATATATTTAATTCTTGTTGGAAGGTCAGTTAACTTTAAATTAACTTTAAACTAACTAACTGTTTGGCAACTACTGCTGATTGAGACATGGATTACTTTCCAATGGAAACAACTAGGCGGTAGTCAATTGTTTCACTATGCACTACTTTTCAAATAATTTAAAGTTGACTTTACTTAAGTCACTGGTAGTCAGTAAATTTGTAAAACGATCTTGCTGGGGTTCAAACTATGTAAAAAAGGTTGTATAGTCAAAAATACAATATAAAATATATGTATATAAAATTGAAATGAATTTCAAAGTAGCTGAGAGTAAATTTGTTGGATCTCACTAAATCCGACAAAGATATGAACGCAAACTATCTTCGATTCTGTGTTAAAAAAAACTAAATGAATAACCTTGCAGCCTTACAACTTAATGTCTTGGGCAGCGTTTTAGTAGAAGAATGGAGATATATTTATTTTTATATATCTACATACATATATGTACATACGTACATATTTTATAAAAATTATAAATTACACATTTAAGAAATTGATTTTGCCTTGTAATTACTTTTATTGTTATCCGATGGATTTCTAATTGTATAAAGGTGTAGAAAAATAAAATAGATTCATATCGAATATAAATTATTTGCTGGGTTTTTTGTATACGTTTCTAAGCCTACTATGCTTATTTTTCTTTTGTGATTTTCAAAAATATTATTATTTGTGAATTCTCAAATAGTTCTTGAAAGTCTGCGCATAAGATAAGAGGTTTGGACTATTCAAAATGTGTGGTTGAAGTCTACTGATGATTTGTTACAGCAAAAATGAAATGCATATAGACCAAGCTGAACCACCAGCAAATAAATTTCAAAATAAATTATACATTTAAAATTTCTTTATCACTTATTAACGATTAAAACACGTTTGTTTATCGAATATTTTTCCACGTGTCTACTTTACGACTACCAAATATGAACATTCAAGACTAATGTTGAACAAAATGGCGGCAAAACAAAGTGGTATACCTTTCCGGCGAACACCCATTATAACAAAAAAAAAATATACGTTTTTACATGTAATAGTTTATACAAATGACATTTGCCGTTCGGAAGAATCTGCTAAGTTTTACTCATTAAACATAAGCAACTGAGGAATATGGATGAAACGGACTGTTGGATGGAAACACCCATATGTATATTTGTTAAAGCAACTTTTTCCTTATGTAATGAAAACTGGTTGTACAATATTTCTACAAATCCGTTTCATTGTTGTTTCTGCAAAAGAATTAAAACAACAACATTTTTTACATGTAATCGCTTATGTAAATGACATTTTCCGTTCGAAAGAATCTGCAAAGTTTTCTATTTTGTTATACTTAAAAAAAAAAACAAAAAATTTAATTTGTTTTCTTTGTGTATGTGCGGTTAAAAAACGTATTTTATTGCCGCATAAAATTGTTAAGTTTGTTTTGAGAAATATGTTGCAGTTTTTCTTTTGAGCAACAAACTTAAGCTTGCATACATTTATTTATATATCTATATATATGTAAACGAATGTATTCATCTACATTTACTTCTTTTAATATAAAAAATTATGCTTTCTAGATAATGTATATTGTTACGTTTTTATCTTAAGAAAACGTTAATTTTAGAGTTTGAAATATTTTCAATCAAATAAAAAATCATCAGTGTACAGTAAACACAGATATTAAAATTAGAAGCTTTTTAAATTTAAAATTATTCACTGCTGGAATACCACGATGTTCACTTCGCTCAGCTGACGCATCGCCTTTTGTGTACTTAACGGAAAGATTTATGTTAGCATGTGTGTATATGTGTACTAATATAGAAGTACAATAGTTGTTGCTGTTTGTGTCTGCCCTGTCGGAGAATGTGTGGTTGACTACAAAAATAGTTAACTTATAGTTAACTTTTCTTAGACTGACTAAAAGCTAACTGCAATATCATCCAGAACAAACCCAAAATAAATTCTTAAGTTGAGTAAGTAATGGAATTTGATAGGAGCCAACAAATTTATTTTCAGCTACTTTGAAACTCAATTCAGTATTATAAAATCATTTTGCTGTTGTTATTTTAGATGGTACCTTAGCTGAGTTGAGCACACAATATGTGATAATACATGTTCGAACACCAGAAGAATTTTTTTAATTTACTGACTACCAAGTGATTTAAAAAAAATCTACTTTAACTTAGCTGAAAGTAATGCAGAGTGAGACAATTGACTAACGCCTAGGACATCGCAATGTTAAAATGGTCAGTTGCTTACATTGAAAAGTAATCCAAGTGTCAGTCAGTACTAGTTGCGAAATAGTTAGCTTAAAGTTAGTTTAAAGTTAACGTAATTTCCGAAAGGGTGGCGTCCGCATTGGCTTATATGTTTGTGAGGATGTATATTACATACGTTATTTAGCTACCAAGTTGGCCACGTATTTAAGACATCTTTGACGACGGGTACAAGACAATGGTAAGTCGTAGAAGACATATTGAAGACAGCCCCATACAAATCGTCGACGAAATTTTCATACAAATGGCGCCGAGGTCACACAAGACGAGATGGGCGACAATGTCGCTCAGATTGTCCTCAACAAAGTTTTATTGTAGACAAAACGATGGATATTATCGCTCAGATAGTCATAAACGACGATTTCCTTTACATTTTCGATTAGAAAACCTGATGAACAGGCCACATGTCGTACATTAATCGTCCAAGACAATGTCGTCTGTGACGATTTGGCCAACTGGGTAATAATATTTGGAACATTATTATTGTAGAAAATCAATTTGCGTAACAATTGCTTAATTCAAAAAACCTCTTGTATCTCTGTATCGATTGTATTATTATATTAAATACAACAGTGTAAC
This sequence comes from Tachina fera, assembly GCA_905220375.1. Classification (NCBI taxonomy): domain Eukaryota; kingdom Metazoa; phylum Arthropoda; class Insecta; order Diptera; family Tachinidae; genus Tachina; species Tachina fera. Next base: position 19,773,170 of record LR999964.1, on the reverse strand, counting down.
ATTTGTTATATGAAATTTTCATATAAAAATGAAATACACTATTACACTTTTAATTCATATGTTTTTAAAATGTTGTATTCAGAGAGAGGCTCTCTGAGAGAATTTGTATGTAGCTTGTTCTTCTTTTTTCATTAAAAATACAAAATACATTAATACACTACACAGAGGGTGTTCACAATTAAAAAACAAAAAGTGTATTTGATACACAAAAACACGATTCAAATTGTTGTGAATTAAGCAAATGTACATACATATGTATATAGGTACAGAAAAAACTTATTTTCCAATTCAAACACAAAACTCTCTGAATCAAATAATAATTTGTTCAATTTAGGTTGTACAAAGAAATTTGTAAGTAATGAAAAAATTTGTAATAAGTTTTTTTGAAAAAAGATTTCAGATTTTTTCAATTAACCAATTTTTTTTACTGGCATAAAAAAATAACTGTTCTGTACCCTACAATTTCTCGCTTTTATTGTTTGAAAGTATGCAACATTGTTAAAATTCTGTGCGAAAAAAGTACTGCTCATATTGTGTCGCAGCTGAAACTAAAATGATGCCAGAGACATTTTCCATGGAGAAACGTGCTACCAGATATATTTTACGTGTTTTTTGTAATAAGAACTGTGAGTACTACTTTTGCGAATCTATTTCGCAAATATTTCATACCAAATAATTTTATATGTAGTAAATTATGAACAAGGTAGCAGGCTTAAAACAAAATTGGAACAAACCGCTTACTGGAACAATAAAAAATATTTACCGAAACTAAATTTTATTTCAAACTTACGTATGTTTGAAAACGTTTTGGTAATAATTCTTTCTGTGTATATTTCTTCAGAGGGAACACCGCCCGATTAATATTATATACCCTCCTTGTAGACTTGAGGTACTTGGTGAAAAAGACCAAACGAAAGATCTATGAAAAAAACTTTGATTTTTCGGAAAATAAGACAAGAGACTTCTATTCATTTATATATGGATCTACTTCCCCAAAGTTCGAGTTCAGCACAAATATGGTTTTTAAAAATAGTTGGGAGAAAATAAATATTTTGATAGTATGTAGAGACAAATTTGTGTATAAAACACTTATTTTTAAACATAGAGCCACAACATATCTTCCAGCAATTTATTTAAATGTCAAAAAATAACAAATATGATGATGATGAATGCAAATACGATTAGTTTTCTTTTAACTATACTGTACACTTCATTGTACTCTTGCAGCAGTTCATTCTTTGTATGTATATTATTTTACATATTTTAGTTATTTTGCTTATTTGGTTATTTTTTAACTTTTTGAACTTTGTTGCTTAACGATTTTAGCCGCAACTTCTGTTTTGTTTAATTTTTTCTACCTTGTTATTTACGACATAAATTATCATATACAATATTTTTTTGTGTGGAAAAAGTTCATATCTGGTGTTTCTTACTTGCCACATGTGGTACGAGACAAGAAGGAAGCAATGAACAGGTTTAAGTTAAATCGTTTTAAATATGTATAAATACCCTGTAGGAAATGTCACTAGTGAATCAGTACTGATTCACTATTGACTTCGTCGCCAGTAGTACTGACTAATTATACCCCACTCAATGCTTTTTGCTATAGATATTTAACATGTGCGTGTCATTGAAAATCAACTACTGACATTGGAACTACTGATTATATAGTTCTTTAGGGACCACATGAAGACATTGGAAACAGAAAGTCACTAGCACATTTTAGTTATCCTTGTATACTCCTCTGATAATGAAATTGCGTATTTTGTTCACAATTTGGTATTTTATTAAACAAATATATATATAAAAAATGGAACTTATAATTAAAAAAACATACAATAACCGGGATTAATTCATTTATTTGTTCAGCATATCACCAGCATCCAGGGATTTTGTTTGCCATTTCTATTAAATAAATACACATATCGTACATGTGTATGTTAATCAAAAATTTTATGTTTCGCTGAATTAGTAAAGTCAAACACTTGCGAATAAATCTGCAGGTATGACAAATCTTTAATTGATGGCATAAAATCTACAACAGGATAAAACAATTTCCATAATTGGCCAATTTCCACAATTAGCGCTTAAAATTTTTTAATTTTAACATTTTCTATTTTTTACAATATGGATTGTTATTTTATATATTGTTTGTCTTTTTGTGTATTTTTTTAAATTATTGTTCAATACATTTAAATTCACCTTTTAATTTGATTTCTTAAACTAATTTTTATAAACACTTAAATTTTGCTCTACGTCACTTTTGTTTTCAACAAACCAACAAAACAAGAAGAAGCATAGTTGTGTGTATATGAAAAAATGTTTACTACGCATTAAGAACCAAACTAATAGACGCTCTATTGACAATGTCACCAAAATAGTCGACAAAAGTGGTGACTTGGGGACACTTAACCCCACGTTTCCTTCAGGGTATGTATGTATGCTTCTACATACTCACATACATCTGGCTGTGTGGATCGGTGTGTAAGTTTGTGTGGTGAGCATGAGTATTGGCGTATGATTAATATGTAAATATTATTAAGTATACTTACGACTTACGAGCAAAACATTTACATGCAAAAGAGCAAAAACTTGCTTTATCTTGGTTTTATTTTGTGTTTCACAGGCAAGCAACACCAAGGCAAGTTCCTTTATCTGGCAGGATTTTATTTGTCAGGGCAACATTTTCGGTGATGTTTGGTATTAAATGTGTGCATACATATTTGATATAATAACAATAATAATTGTGATAAAAAATTATTGTATAATACTTGCAGCTTATAAGTTTGTCGTTTCACCTTTATGAAATTATATATTGAGTTTTGCAATAACATTTAAAAAAGAATGAGAATATTGTGCCCAACATGTCATATACATATTTATATTGTATGTATACTCTAGCAGACTTATTTATAAAAAATATTAAGGGTTTATAATGACTTTTTAAGAAAAATTTTGTATGAAAATTTGTTTTAAAAAGCCTTTATACAGTCTTAATAAGTTTTATAAATAAGGTTGTAGGTTTTTAGTGATAATATCAACAATATCCAAAAATTTGATTGATATGGTTCATCAACTTTTTAATATGTATTTGTTATTATTATTATTATGATTTAGGTTGAAAACCTTTATTGTTAGCACCTGACTCCCTTCTTTTCATTTGCATAGTTTATTATGTTTGTAAAAATTTTTCAATAAAATAAATAAAATTATTATTATTATGCTATCACAAAATTTTATCGAAATAGTTTTCTTTTGATGATTGCCTATTTTGTATTTTAAATTTGCTCTACAAAAGCTTGAATACCTTAACATGTAACTTTAAACTAATTTTAACTTCGCAACCTTTAAAAAAAGTCATTGACAATTTTACTTTGAAAATTAAAAGATGTTTCTATATTCGAACTTTGATTAATATTCAGGCCAATTAGAAGAACAAATTTCACTTTTACATTTTGTCCTATTATGAATTTGTTGTTTCCCTTCTTTTCCTGAATTCCTCGGGGAAAAAGTAGTACCTACTACTACCTACTAGTACCTACTACTACGAGCAGTTGAACTTGTTATTTTCTAAGAAACATGCAAATAATACCAAGTACATAATTTGCAAACTTTTTTTACATATTTTTTCAAATTGTTGAACTTCAATAAGCACAAAAAACAAAATATTAACAAGTAAAACAGCTGCTGTGTGAAATGCGGTGATGCCACTTATTACTCTTTTTTTTTCCTCCCAAGGAGTCTATGATTGGAGAAATTTTTTTCTCAACACAATAATTTTTCGTGAAAAATAAATTCCGAGGGATTATTGATGATTGGGCAGGTTAATATTTATATGCAGTTCATAAAATCACTTGAAAATTTGCGCAATCTTAGAACAAGGTTGTATTTCATAATGCTTATACCCAAATACTTGGTGGGTGTTGGCCTAAGAAATCACTAAAACTGCAGAACGGCTAAATTTTTGCTTTTTCAGAACATTTTAAGAACCTCTAAAAATAGTACAAAAAAACTGCTAAGATATTGTAATTAAAATGAGATCTAAACAATATTCCAGCCTAAAAGTCAACTTGCTTGTTTAACATTTATTTTCCTTTTCCACAACACTGTAAAGAAAAACTAAACAATATTACTACATACAAAAATTTAAAATACATTTTGGAAACCACAATATGTAATAGAAACTTCATATCTGCCAAAACATGACTGGCCAAATGCCAACATTAAAAAGCCAAAACATTTGTAACAAAATGTTACAAAAGTTTAATTTTTTTTAAAACAATCTTGTTCATTAGAAAAGAAAAAAAGTAACTTCACACATATTTGCTTAGGAATAGATACATGTGTGGAACAAAAGTACTGGTGATAACATGTGCATGTATGTATGTGTAAAATATTTCCATTTCATTAAGCCTCATAAGTGGAATTTTGCTTCTGTGAAGAACAATAATTATTAAATCTTAAATTAAAAGCAGTTGCGATTTAATGAATTATAAGTTAGAAGGAAAAATTTATTAAACATTTTGTCATATAACAGCTTTTAGAGAATGAAATATACGTGATTAAAGCGAGTGATGGGGTAAATTTTACATTATTTTGAATCATCATGATGGATGGGTTCCATATCAGACAGTAATTTTTCTTAAGTACTTGTTAAAATTACGTTTCTCTATAACTAAATTCAGTAAAAAACTATTTTAAATTAATTAGCAAGAAAAGGTTTGATATATCGAAAATGCTTTTTGAATAAAGTTGGACTTATAAGGACTGTAAGTTAAACGAACTACATGTTCCCATAATTGAGTGTTACAAAAAACAGTGGTTGCGCAAGTTGAGATCGAACTATAAGTGCAAAAAAAACAAAATTTTATAATTTAATTCAGGGAAAAGTTGCAATTTAATAATAAGAACATGTCACATTAATTCAATAATTTTCAATATAATAGAAAATGTATATTGAGGTACATAAAAATAAATACATTTAATAAATTAATATTGTAAATTAATGTTTTTCCATATTGAAATTTCTTATTTATTAAATATGGGTTTTATTGATTTTAAGATGTTTTTTCTCTGGGTGTAGTTAGAAAAAAGGTTTTAAGTCCTGCAACCAAATACCTTATAACCCTACAAGAAATGAATGACCGAAACTAAAACAAAAGAAATTTTTTCACTAACACACTTGCAATCATTTTCCATTGAATTTAAGAGTGGTAAATATGACTGACACATTTATTAATTATAGTTGCTCCTCTGTAACTTGTTTGTTAGAGTGAAAAATCTAATGTACACATGCCAAAACTTTTCAGACATCCCTTTTTATTGTAAAATATACAATTCGTTTGGTCTGTGAAATAAAATTTATACTAGAGCTAAGAAAGTTAAGTAACAACAATAATGTCTAAAAGAAATTAAAAAGTTTCATTTAATTTATATGTTTATATATTTTATATTTACATTTTAGATATTTACAAAAAGCAAGGTGTGTTGGAGCTAAGAAAAGTGCTAGGAATACTACATTGGTGCCACCTATGTTATTCTGAATTGGTTTGTTTTTTGTTTTTATATATTTATATTACTTATTTATTTATTTTATTATAATAAAAAACAATTAAAATAACCAAAAAATTATGTTTATTTATTTAAAAGTTTCAGTTTACCTTCATTTCATTCATTCATTTAATTTTTTCTACGTAAATATTGACCAGTAATAAGTGACCAGTTGCCTTGTAACCATTGACTAGTCATAGTTTACCAATGCTTATGTAATTTGTGACTGGCAAAAACGTAGCAGAGTTAGCAGTTCAGATATATGTGTTTTAATTAAGTGAAATTATTAAGTGAGAGAGAGAGAGCGAGCGAGAAAAAATCACACGTACACAAATGTTTTGGTAATTTTTTTCACCAAGCCCCTAATAAACTAACTGGGGACAGTGACCGAAGTTGTGATCGTAGCTACTAGTCAAATGACTAGTCAATTGACTGGTAGCCTTCCTGTAGGCAAACCATTTCAATTTAACTTGTTGATTTGTTAGCTTACAAAAACAATTTACACTATTTGTACTAAAAAAAAATTAGTAAACCTAGACTATTAGAATTAGATTAACCAGACATGATTTCATTTCAAACACTCCACAACGGTTTAAATGAGCTGTAAACCTTCAATTAAGCTTTTTGTGAGAAAAGTATCGTTAAAAGAAAGTACGTCGCGTTAGAATGTCTAAAGAAATATTTGTAACAATTCTAGTATAAGTTCCTGAATACAACAAAGCTCTTCACTCAACTTAAATACCAAAAATAAGTCCAAACTTACAATGCGTACAAGGGTTAATTTAATTTTGTGTTAATTTTGCTTACTGAAATAATATACATAAATTTTTACATATGTACATTAGGGGTATAACCAATTTTTTTGCATACTACCATGAGGTCAACCATGTACCATGTTTGGGTACCCCTGTGGCTGAGTGGTAGCGATGCTAGCCTCTCAGTCCAGAGGTCGTGGGTTCGATTCCCACCACAGACCCTGGGTGTTTTCTGCAGAAAAGTTAATCGCTTTGCGGGTTGTGTTTGTTATTTAAAAAAAATGTCCTAGTAACCACGAAAATCATAATCTCTTGTAATTTTCTCAAAAAAGTTCACTTACCAATTGGTTTTTCTAAACATGTGTATAAAAAATTATTTAAAAATTAATTTTTTTAAAATTACTCAAAGTATATAAATGTATGTGTATAACAAAACAAAAAAAAAGAGATTTACAGAAAGGATAAATATCCTGAACAACCTTAATGGGATGCTCCACACAGATATTAATTCTTTGTTGGTTTCGGACAATTGAATCGTCTTTTTTCCAATGCTTAATAAATTAATAATAAAATTATTAATTAATTTTTCTTAACCAGAAAGAAAATTAAAAATTTTCAAAACTCCATCGCGGTTGTTGTTTGAACTTTTTTGACCTTAGCGAAAAAGTGAATATACGCTCCCTTATAGTTCCTTATGATCTATCGGACTGAACTATGTCAATTTTAATATTTTAAAAAAATTTTAAAAAGTTATATCCCTAATGTACGTATGTATGTATATACCACACCAAACTTAGCAAACACAATTTTTTTCTTTTATCAGTGTGTGAACATCATTTGGTTAAAAATGTGTTTCCTATTTCACAAGCAGCGCCATTATTTTTATATCCGCAAGTGCACATTCCCATCATCTGTGTGTATGTGTGGGTGTGTGTTCCATGGAAATCAATTGCTTTTACAAAAATTGCCCACATAAACCTATATGTATGGTTTTGGTGACTGAGTGGCTGTGATTAATTTGCTTTTAGTTAATTTTAACAAAAGAAAAAAAAAACAACATGCTTTTGTTTTTATATTTGTTTATATTTTATCATTTGAGTTACAGTTTCAGTCTACTGATTTTTCGGTTCATTTAATATACGAGTATGTATGTAAATTAGGTTAAAAGCAAGGATATGAGAACTTAAATATTTTTAGCAGTTCTATTGTGTCATCTAAAATAATGCACTTTAATGCTTTAGTATTGCTAAATTTTATTAAGCAAAAGAAAGAAAGAGGAAAAATTAAAATGGCAACAGAGCACAAAATTTAAACATGTGATGTCAGCATTAAGAAAAAAACAATATGATACGGGCGGAAGAAGAGAATATCATGTTATAAAAACCAACCATATGCATAAGTAACAAACTAATAAAACTTTATGTTTGGAAAATCGGAAATGGCGAATAGCAAAAGCAAAACAAACAAAAAAAGATTATAAAACACAAAACTTTGAAAAATAACCAAAAAGTGATAAGAAAGCAATACAATACGTGAGCATTTATAATAAATGCAGCCAGATATTATATTACATTTTATGTTGAAAATGTTGCAATAGACAGTTTTTGAAGGTTTTTTGAGTCGTGTCTAGAAAAGGTAATGAACGTTGATAATATAAGAAGTTAAAGAAACAAAAATATTAAAGTTATTAAAAAAAAGTCCTTAATCCATGTTTAAATAATTTTTTTTTGCACACTACACTACAGAGTACAAATCAAAATTTTGGTCTCTTCAAAGTTTTACAGGCAAAGACAATATCTACAGTATTGCCAGCCCATATTATGAACTTGAGAATCCTTATTTTATATTGTGCTTTAGCTAAGAAGATCATTATTAAAATTGATAAAATATTATAATAAAATTCGGTAAAATTGTTCTCGTTGAACTTGGTGAAATAACGATAACTACAAGATATGATATTATTGATTCCGCACGGTAAGGAAATATCGATAAAAATCAAATTGCAATTATTTATTCCTGCCGTATGTATACGCTTTCCGCAAAATTGATTTAACATCCCTGTTTTTATTAATTCTGAAGTGGTATAGTGTCAGCTGTTGTTAAAGGGCCACTCAGACTATAATACAAGTATTAATACTTTTGACGAAAATGCATCCCTGGTCTTATATTTGTTGCAAAAATTTCAAAAAAAACAATAACAACTCAACATGTCAGAGCTGTATTTTCCACAAAAGTATTAATACTTGTATAATAGTCTGAACGGGGCTTAAAAGGCATTTTAAAAGATAAACATGCACGCCTAAACATACATACATATGTACATACACATGTATACGTGTATGTATTTTTGAAACGTTAAAACGGCAAAATATAGAAAGAATGGCTTGGAGCTGTAAAATTAAAAACCTGTTACAGATTAATGATAGAGAGTAAATGCTCAGTTAGCCGACTCTAATGGAATGTAACTTAACTTACTTTTCGCATAACAATATCGATCAGCTGTTTTCTACTGTTACAGTTATATCACTTTACAGTCGGCTAACTGAGCCTTAAGTTGGATAAAGAACTTTGTTAAATTAAATTAACTATTTTGTTTTTATAAAAATAAATAAAAAAAATTTTAATTTTTCAAATTTGTACATATATCTTCCTTACAATTTTGTTCTTTAATTACGCTTTCCCTCATAAAATTTTGATATAAATAATAAAAATACAGAAAAAAATTGCGCCAACGGAATGAATAATTGAAAATTTGCTTTCGCATGGAAAATGCTTTCCGCAATCGCGGAACAGAATGAATAATTAGACCTAAGAAGAGATAACAGAATTAATGAAAAAGTAACTCAGGAAGTATTTTCATTTACGGCTCTATGTATAAGCAAAAATTGGCATGAAGTTAGCATAAGTGGCAAAATTAAACATAATCTTAAGGAGTTTTGGGACGAAACATCACATTAAAAATCATGCTAGGACTTAGAGGACGACTAATATTAGGTAATGCTGCCGGTTTTAATGTCCAATTGTATTGAGGAATTTGTAAACACCTAATTCAATTTCGTCACTTATGCTAACTTCATGCCCATTTTTGCTTATACATAGGGCCGTTAGTATTTTGCCCCTGCTAGGTGAATCAAGTGGCATGGTTTTGTGACAAAAGATGTGGAGTTTGTGTCATAAATTGAAAATCGCTATTAGTGAAAATTTTTTTTGTGAGAAAAAAATTCATAAAAGTAAATGTAAAAAATGTGAAATTGCGAATCACAAAACTAAATGACATAAGGAGTAAGGAGTATAAATTCCAGAGCTTAGCTACCAAAATTGTCGCGTGTGAAAGGGGACCTAGTATTAAATAATTAGGTCACCAGCATTTAGCAAAGCGTAATGCAATACTAAAACTGGTATGTATAAGAAACAAAATCAATATTCAGAAAATTTCATTTATTTTGCTTATAACTTTTAAGGTTTCCTAAAACAAACATCTCCATCGTGAAATTTTTTTCTCTTTTCCCAGAATTTTAGTACTGAAAAAAGTTTCCCTAGAATGTTTTTTTTTGATTCTCCTTATCAGAAATAATATATTTCACTAAAATTGATTTTTTCACTTTGAATTGAATTGATCACCCCTATCGTGAATATTTTTCTTTGGGATTTTATTATTTTTATTTTTGCAGGCGAGCTGAATTAAATATTAAAGGTTATAAGCATTTATTTTTAACACATTGAATCAGTTTTTTACACCTTTTTGGTTCACATGCAATAAATTATATGGCGGTGGTGGGCTAAATATGTTTATGATTTTTTTTAAATGTGTTCTTTTATAGATATTTTTATATAGTACCCTCAATTAAAATTTAAAATATTTAATAACTTTAATAAAACTTGAATAAAATAAAAATAATACCTTCAATTAAAATTTCAAAATATTTAATAATTTTATATAAAACTAGTACTAGAAGAATTTAAGTTAATTTGCAATAATTTTAAATTTTCCATAAAACAATAGATATTAATTTTTAATGGAAAATGGAAGTTTTATTTATATACATACATATTTTTTTAACGGTCCTTCTTCTTATACTCGTACTATTTTACCATTTTCTTTGTTCCTTAGTGCACTTGTTTAGGTTTTGTTTCTGTTATTATAGCCAGAGATAACACGGCAGATAAAATAAGATCAAAAGAATTGTTTTGTAAAAGTTGTCTTGAAATTTTTTACATACATACTTTTTATTCTAATTTAACCTCAATATATATTTTGCTTGTTGTACAATTTGTGTGTAGGTATTTTGTCACGAGAAACATGCCAAATTGAACATAATAAGAGATAATGAAATATTTCGAGTCCTGTAATCACTTTTATTGAAATGAAAAGCAAGCACAAACACTTTTTTTTTTACTAAGAAAGCAAATAGTCATGTAATGAATGGCATTAATGAAATAACAAAATTATAAATAAATATATGATTAAAATTAAGTAAAATTATATATATATTTTTTTGGCTTGAATTGTGAACGTTTATTTTTTTAGGTGTTTAAATTTAGGGACCAATTTTTTGAAACGGAACGCAGAAAAGTTTTTTATAAAAACAATTGAAATTACAAAAATAAAATACTACCAAGAAAATTTGTCAACGCTTAGCCCTACGTTTTACAAATTAAGGGCCGTAAGTAAAGCAATTTAAAGTACTAATAAATCAAAAAAATATTAAATATTTACTAAAGTCCTGCACAATACCACTTATAAGAACTTTTAAGACATGAGGGATTTTTCAAAACCTTTACTACAGCGAAATCTTCTAAAAGAAATGCTAAACAACACTGTTGGCAAGACAATTGTTTCAGTTATTGCAGGTATAGGACTAAAAAAGAAAATACTTAGTGACGGAAGAATTTGTGATGCTTGTGCTTCTTCATACGCATGAGCGCGTATACAAACGTCATGCATGTACATACATACACACGTACATAAGTTGTGTGTGTGTTTTTTTATTTGTTTGCACACATAAAAACGCACACACGCATTGACATTAGTTGTGTGCGCTTGGTTTAAAAAACCTCCCTTAAGACCGGGGCACAATGAATCCGTCATACGTTAAACTTCGCCTTTTTCAACTGACATTAACGCAATGACTGACGGTGAAGGATGGCACAATGACGGAAGCATTTATAGGTTGATTCACCATTTTATTTATTAAGTTCAACTTTTTTGTTTATTTTGTTTATTTCTTTTGCTTAATCTTATTTTTGCTGCGACAAAATACAAACACATACCAAAAAACCAATCAATATCTGTCAAACTACTCAACGTGTGCAAAAATTTAAAAGATGAACAATTTTTGTACCTTGCGTTGACGGACGCGTACTGAATGTAACAGATCTCATGAGAAACCATGTATTTCAACTTAGCTGTCAGTTGAAAAAGTCGAAGTTTAACGTATGACGAATTCATTGTGCCTCGGCCTTTAGTAGCTTGACATCTACATCTCATACACACACACTCAAACGTGCAATATGCAAAATAACAACCATACACGCCTCAACACTATTTCTTTTGATTGTTTGTTGTGAACAAGAAGAATTCGCGACATCGCTTCTTAACACTCATACTGACTCATGCAATTTTAAATATATATGCGTAGACATTGTTTAAACTCAAGTACTCTGATGTACGCACACTCTCAATGACATAAATATGAATGCGTCGTTGACATTCATATTCATACTACACTCACACTTACAAAGCACCTGTGTTTGTTTTCTAATTTCAGGAAAGTACTTCAACTACTCGCATTGATTTAACTCATTTAGCTTATTTATGTATGTGTGTTTATTTAAAAGTTTAGTTATTAAACAGTTTGCAAATAGTAGTATACAATAGTAATAAATAGGGTTGTTTTCCAATTCCAGCAAAAATAAAAAACAAACAACAATAAGCAACAGAGAAACAAACACACAACCTCATAATGAGAACTTTAATGTTCGTATGCGTAGTTCGCATTGTGAGTCATACTTATTTATTTTGCATCGTCCATAGGCATTGAGTTAAGAGAGTCGAAATCAATAACGTCATAAATGTTGCTATGTATGAGTTCGATGCTCACTTCAAGAGATTCGTTTCATAGACAACATTGCAATAAATATGAGTGCGCATTGCGTACAAGAAATTATGAGTCATATTTAACTCTATTTACTTTTTCACTACTGATTTCTGTTCTCTGATACATATGTATATTAACAAAAAAAATATATCTCAGAATTCTGTGCTAAAAAAAGGTAATTGAACAACTTTATCGTAAAAAAGGCGAAGATTTTGTTCTCCTAAAATTTTTCTTCTAATTTGTTATCGTGATATTTTTACCTCCATCTACTTGTCCTTCGCTTGTGCTGCTAGACACAGTGGATAATGATCCATCATGTCATATAACAGATACGAGCACTTTGGTACCAGTCGCGTGACTACTTTTGTAATACTTCCTCTCCCCTTAAGGCTCAGTTAGCCGACTGTAATGTTATGTAACTGCAACATTAGGAAACAACTGGTCGATATTGTTATGTAAAAAGCAATGAAAATGGTTATAGAGATGTAATGTAACGTAACCTACTTTTCATATAAAAATATCGATCTACGTTGCAGTTACATTACATTACATTACAGTCGGCTTACTGAGTCTTTAGGCTTGTTTTTTTGTACATTATCAAAGAAATGTTATTTTTGTTGCAAAAATTTGTGTGAAAATCAGTTTCTTAAATTTTTTATTGATACGAGTAGTTTTCTTTAATTTTTTTCATCCCTCTATAACAAAAGTGCATTTTGTCTTTAAGTAGACAACGTTGTTCGCTGACGTTTAAGAAGATTATGATGATAAGTTTTCGTTGCAGCTTTCGTTAATGACAATATATAAAACAAATGTAAATATCCTCATTTTTCTATTATTCCCTATGTATACATATTGTTACCTTAATATAGAAAGGCCCTAACTCATTATTTTTTCAAGTCAATGATGTATTGAAAAATGCAAAAATCTCGATATCAAAAAAATAATGAATTAGAGCCTTTCTGTATTAAGGTAGCGATATGTAAATATCATTTATCCTCTTTTGTGAAGAGGAGCATTTCAAAGTGCTTTTACACACACACACATCCGTATAAATCTATTTATTTTTATACTTTACCTTAAAGTGTGCCGTGATTAATCTGAAAATGACTGTTGTGTCAGGCTGTTTGTTAGCTGCACGAACAAATGTGATTGCTATTTAGAGACTTGCTAGAGTACACAAGTACAAAGTAGCACTAAAACAGATTTTCCAATGAAATACTTATTACTATTTACATAAATGAGAGAGAGAGAGAGATAGATAGGAAGTGTGAAGCATTAAACACATTCACCACAGCAAGCTACCGACTACGAAATGTCAAAAATAGAATACACATGTTTATATGAGAATGATTATTTTGAAGATAGCAAGGCAACATGGCGGCAGATTGTTGCCTACAAACCTGCCGCCATGCTGTAAACTTTTTATAAAAATTTTGTTTCAAAATACAGATGTGATACATGTAGCCGAATTAAACACATTTTCTGAGGCAGCATATCTGTGAGCATGTGATCATCTACATGTGCACATGTTAGTAGTACACGGCATGTAGCAAATGTAGCTTCGTGATAACGTTAGAGCCACGTGCGCACGTGGTTTTTTATATGCTGTGTACTGCAGGCCTAAGTATAGTTACGGAACTGGCTGTAGAGTGATTTGTTAGTCTAGTCTATTGATGTTGATTCGTCGGCGAACACCTTCAGACTGAACAGATACACCAGCAGACACTTCCTTATATACTTAAAAAAAAATTCGTAATACATATTACACGCGAAATATTCGTAATACATACGCATAATATTCGTAATACAGTCAGTCAATCCTCTACATTGTTCCATAAGATCTGATACAAAATAATCCTCTCTATTACGAATTTGTCAATAACCTCGTTATAACGAATTTTCATTCACTGCGGACGAACGAAATAGAAAGAATTATTATTAACGAATTTTTTCAACTTACAACCTTTGCATAACGATTTCCATCAATTAATCCAAATTATATAAAACAGATACACACAAAATGATTGTGTTTGCAACGACAACGTCTCCAGCAAACCTTCGTAGTCGATTGCAGCATGCATTAGACTAACGGCTGAAATATTCGAAGAAAAATTTATTGTTGCCAAGAGCTTGAACGCAATCAGTAGACAATCATTGTTGTTTGATGCTTAGTAAATATACAAAATTTATTACCTCGTTATAACGAATAGAAGTGCAACTTCACCTCGATATAATGAACCTCATTGTAACGAATTATTCGATATAACGCTTTTTAGGGTTCCGTACACCAAAGGTGAAAAAAGTAACCCTATTGTTTTCGCTACGCTGTCCGTCTGTCCGTCTGTCTGTCACACCGTATTTCCTCAGGAACCATAAGAGCTACGGACCTGAAATTTGGACAGAGTATGTAGAACCTTGGCCACTACAACAACAAATACATGAGAATTAAAAATTAAAGGGTGTTCCAAAACGAGCAACGAAAAATTTTAAAATCCCATATAATATACATATAATTGTATGTAGTTACATATGTATATTGACACTTGAAATATGTAAAATTAGTGTGTTTTTGTATAGACTAACACAATTAACACTAAAAAATGTAATTAAAGGGTGGTCCATCAGTTAATGCAATTTTGACTATGTAATTTAGACAACTTGCTATATCTTGGAAACCGTAAGAGGTAAACTCTTGAAATTTTCAAAAACGGTAAAACAAAAAATCTGAAAATTATAAAATCGACAAACCAAAAAAAAAAACGCCAAAAATTAAAAAAAATCGCCAAAACGAAAAAAATCGCCAAAATTAAAAAAAAAAATTTTCTAACACTAAAATATGTCGCAAAATTCAAAAAAATCGTCTAAATGAAAACGCCAAAATGAAAAAAGCGCCAAAAACCGAAAAAATCGCCAAACGCGAAAAAGGCTCCAGTAACAAAATAATTGTTAATAAGAAAAAAAATCTCCAAAAATGAAAAAAATCGCCAAAATTAAAAAAATCGGCAAATTGAAAAATCGCCAAAAACCGAAAAAATCGCCAAAATGAGAAAAAAGCAAAAAAGCGCCTAAATGAATAAAGTCTCCAAAATGAAGAAATGCCAAAAACCGAACATCACCAAAAATTAAAAAAATCGCCAAAACGAAAAAAATCGCCTAAAAAATAAAAAAGTCAGAAACCGAAAAAAATTGCCAAAACGAGAAAAAAACGTCAAAACTAAAAAAATGGCCAAAATGGAAAAAAAGATCCAAAAACAGAAAAAATCGCCAAAACAAAAAAAAATTGCCAAAATGAAAAAAATCGCCAAAATAAAAAAAATCGCCAAAATTAAAAAAACGTAATAAACGAAAAAAAAATGCAAAAACCAATTTTATACAGGCTACTAAAGTTCGTATTGAATTACATATCTCGTGTCCGTAAGGAACCCTTCTTGCGCGGGTCAAAGTCGCACTTTACTGAATTTATTTTCTATATTTATATTGCAGATTTGTAAATCTAACTGTGGCCTTCTCCTTTCTATGTATTTATTTATATCTAGAAAAATATTTATTTTCTTAGCCAAAACTGCAGAGCGATGCTTTGAAAAAGTGTTTAGCTCCCAGAACATTTTTTATTCACTAGATGTAGTTTTATGGCGAATCTTATCTATTTTACTATGCAAGCAGCAAGCATTCCACAAGTGCCAATTGTAATTTAGAAGAAGTGCAAATATCGCAAAATAAATTACTGAAATTAATTTACAATCTCCCATGGGTTTTTTTGACTGAGCGAATTAGTTACGGAAAAGATAATTAGACTGAAAATTTTAACACCAGGTGCTTGATCTCTGGTTATAAACATGTTAATGAGCTGCTAGCTCATCAAAATTAAGATTATAAGTAGATTAGGTTAAGTTATTTAAAATTAAAAAAATAATAGTCAAATATGTAAAAAAATTAATAGTGATACTTATAAATGTGTTTACCAAAGGTAAATCAATTGTATACACATCAATCGTTTCTCATATTCCGTTTCATTGTAAATTTAAGTTAAATAGCTGATGTTAATAAGAATCTTTACCCAAGTAGATAGACTAGAGTGCTGATGAAGTGCGTGGCTGCACAGAAAAGTATCGGTATTTCCCCCAGCTTAAAGTCTAAGTTTAAAATTTTCTTCTCTTCTTTAGAAACTCAGAAAACTGTAGAAAAATTAATAAAAATATTTCATTCAATAAGAATTGAAATTACTTAAATTAAGCCTGACTAAAAATTATTTCTGATTAATAGGTTTTTGTTTAGTTTTTACCTCCAATAAAATTTTTTATATATATACATATCTGTACATACATATGTATACTTAAATCTTTAAATCATTGTTAAATTGTTTTAAGTAGAAGATGATTAAAATCTTGAACTCTTTATAATCTAAATAAATTAAGTGAAATGTAAATATAAAGCAAATATATAAATTGTTGAGGGGGAAACCATTGTAGAAATTTAATCGAAGGAAATAAATATGATTTTTATGAAACGAAGAAGAAAATCTGGAAGTAGTTTAGTCAAAAGGAACTTCAACTAATATGTTAAGAGTACTATTTTTCATATTTTTAAAAATCTTATTTTTAGCTAAGAAATCTTTTAGTCTTTTTTACATCTCGAAAAACTTCAAAAATAAGATAAATCTTCACATATCGCAACGTTGATTGTGTGCTTCAGTTTTTACACACACACTATACTAATGAAAAAATTATTTAATGTTAGTTCATTGAAGTCACCATTTTAACGCTTCATTGTTCCTAAATATCTGTTTGTGCCAAAAATATTTTTTTATGTTTATTTATTCAGAATTTTTAAAATTGTATACAATAAATAAACAACTAGTAAGGAATATAGTTTATAAATACACTGTTTCCTAACGGGCTTTCAAGTATTCTACCTATCATGAATATGTTTACAATAACCATATTTTTCAACATTTTATAACATTTTTTATACAAGGAATGTATATTAATTATATTGTTAACGTAATGAAAACTTTTTAAAACATTACTCTTTAAATGGCAAGGATGTGATCAAAGGTACATTCAGGGGGATAAAATAGGTTTGAATGAAGTATTAATCGACAAGCCACCAATACTTGTAAATATCTCTTGTTATATTTCTATCATTTATAAATATACTTGTGTCAAATCTGCTATTTTCTACTGTGAGTTCTCTACTAAGTATGGCTTTATTATTAGCTCTTCTATATATATGGTAAAAAATGGGCATAACATTTTCATTTTGTAAATATCCGTTTCTATCGAGGTACAAAAATGCTTCGGGTGGTACGTAACCCCCTTGTAATGCATTTTGTATATATGTATCATTAGCATAATATGGGGACATTATTAAATTATTTTCTATGCAGTTAATACTTTTCAAGATGTGGTTTCTAATGAGATGGAAAATGAAGATGTCTATTCTACTTATTTTAGAAACAAAATAAATTTGTTTATTTGATACATATTTCTTATAACTACTGTTAGATGATCTGTAAACAAAACTGCAGCACCTTAAACATTTTCTTTCAAAAATACGTATTTTCTCCATATACGAAGGGGAAACGTTAAACCAAATCTGGCAACCATATGTAAGTATGGGTCTTATTAAAGCGTGATATAACATTAGTTTAATTTTTGGTTTAATATATTTTGAGTGAAATAGCGATTTGTACATAAAGAAAGCTTTTCTCGCTTTTATTAATTGCAAATTGATATGATCGTGAAAATATAAAAATTTATCGAGATGTATTCCAAGGTACTTAACACACTGTTTATAATGGATATATACTCCGTCCTGAGAACTTATACTGAAATCCTTCCAGTGCTTTCTAACATTATAGTTGCATGAAAATATTTTTCGACTTGACTTCTTCTAGGCTTCAATGTTTCCCAAATTTTATATTAAGAAAAATTGCTGATGAAAATCACAAGTATATTTTTTAAATATGTAGTGTATATATGTATATTAATTTTAGGATAGTTCTGTAATCTTTGGCACATATGAAGAAGATGGATTTATTTAAAACTATTGTAAATTTGTTATAAAACTCTAATGTTTGCGAAAATTGTTCGTTATGGAGAAATGAATTATTTTGTAAGTTTTTCTTTTCTTTCATTTTGTACTAACTATACATTCAGGAAATCAATTTTATTGTTTTACTTCGTGTTCATTTCCTTAAGTACATATGTATGTTTTAAAGTATATTAATTGTATAAGCCTAAAGACAGTGCTTTTTAGACTTATTTTGATCTTCCATATTCCTGTTTGTGTTATTGTTGCTGTTGTATTTATTGTTGTTAAGGTTTTTATTAATGGTAAACTTATGAATAGAAACTATTTTGTTGAGAATTATTCGTTGTATTTGTTTACTTTTCTGAAATCCAGGCAAAGTACTTTACTTTATTAATTGTGGAGTACTTACACTTTTGATAATTATTAGGACACGCAAAATAATAAAATTTTATTTTAGATGTATGTATTGTTTTATAAATTTATAATAAACAATTAAAGTAAATATTTCTAATAATAAAAAAATAATTTTTATATAAAAAGGTCTGAAAACCTGAGTGTTATAAGCGGCATAATTAAAAATAAATTCAGTGAAGTGCGACTTTGACGTGCGCACGAATGGTTCTATATAAAATATTGTTTTGGCAATTTGTTCTTTCGTTTTTGAATTTTTTTCGGTTTTAAGCGTTTTTTAGTTTTTGGGGGTTTTTGCGTTTATTGACGTTTTTTTTAGTTTTGGCACTTTTTTTTCTCGTTATAGCTATTTTTTGTTGGTTTTTGACGTTTTTTTAATTTTGGCGTTTTTTTTTGGTTGTGGTTGTGTGTTTTCGGTTTTTGGCGTTTTTTCATTTTGGCGACTTTTTTCATTTAGGCTCTTTTTTAAGTTTTTTTTTCTCATTTTGGCGATTTTTTTCGGTTGTTTGCGTATTTTCAATTAGGCGATTGTTTTAATTTTGGTGATTTTTTTCATTTTGGCGATTTTTTTATATAAACAATTATTTTGGTTTTGGCGCCTTTTTCGCGTTTTTGCGAGTTTTTCGCTTTTTGGCATTTTTTACTTTTGTTTTTTTTTCATTTGGGCGATTTTTATTGAATTCGGCGATTTATTTTAGTGTTAGAATTTTTTTTAACTTTGGCACTTTTTTTCGTTTTGGCGATTTTTTTAAATGTTTGGCGATTTTGTAATTTTTGGACTTTTTAGTTTTACCGTTTTTGAAAATTTCAAGAGTTTACCTCTCACGGTTTCCAAAATATAGCAAGTTGTCAAAATTATATGGTCAAAATTTCATTAACTGATGGACCACCCCTTAATTTAAATTTTTTTTAATTTTTGTGGTTCAGCTTGGTCTATATGCATTTCATTGTTGCTGTAACAAATCATCAGTAGACTTCAACCATACATTTTGAATAGTCCCAACCTCTTATCTTATGCACAGACTTTCAAGAACTATTTGAGAATTCACAAATAATATTTTTGAAAATCACAAAAGAAAAATAAGCATAGTAGTCTTAGAAACCCATACAAAACCCAGCAAATAATTTATATTCGATATGAATCTATTTTATTTTTCTACACCTTTATACAATTAGAAATCCATTGGATAACAATAACCCTAAAAACTAGATAATGCTAAAATGTTTCACAGAAAAATTTTCTCGTAGGATTTTACACAAAATTGTATTTTTGCTGAAAGATTTATAATAGAATTTTATGGCAGATGTCTTTGTAGAAAGTTTCAATTAATTAGATCATCGGTTAAGGGAACTTTTTTGACCTATTTTTCGAAAAGAAATTAAGTCTCCTCATACGCAACAGAGTATTGAGGAATCAAATATTCGGTAAAAATCTTTCTCGTAAGATATACGGAAACTTTTTTGATCTCCTCTGCCGTAATCAATAGTTAAGATCTTGTTAATTATTTTGGATAATTATGTGGAGATGTTGCTTGCTTAGCAAAGTTGCCAGAATTTACAAAAAGACTTGTAGTACGTTCAGTACTGCCACTTGGGTCTGATTTATTCAAATTAATAGTCCAAATTAAGAGTTAGAACTACATACATATTAAGTTATAGATGTAAAATAAATTTCTTTTAAAAAACATAATGATCAAGTGTATGCCGGTTGCAGTAATTTTTTTATTAGAAATAAATATGCGAAAATATAACGAGTAAAAATATATTGTTAAGGCAACACTATAAGCAATCAATGAAAAAAAAGTTTGTTATCAAGTATTGAATCTGGCTGAAGTAAGAACTTAAAAATAAAAATTATTTTGGGTTCGATGCGATTCGACACTTGCATTTGTAAATATTAAAGACAAATTAGTAAAAAAATGTATTGCGATTGCTGTTTTTCCAATTCAAATGTGCATCATGATTAATGCCCGATATCTATTAGTGTACAGATATCTATCGTGTAAGTAAAATTTTATAAAGCAAACTCGTAGGTAAAAACCTTATGTACACTGAAAGAATTTTCGGCAGAAATTCTATGAATTTTTGACATTAATCTAATGAAAAATTCATTAAAATTCAACCAACGTCACGCTTCGTTGGATTAATGAAACCAGCTTCGTTAAAATTATTTTACTGAAAACTCCATCAAATTTATTTAACAGTGTAATTAATGCAGTGCTATAACTTCATAGAAACAATAAAATAATTTTATGAAAAGAATGAAATAACTTAAATATAAAGGGGTTTCTTAATCATTAGAAAATATTGTTGTCATAAATCCTATAAAATATTCTTACGACGCCTGAATACAAAGGAAGCAATTTCAATGAAATTGTTTCACAATATTCATGAAATTTTCATTGGATTTGTGAAATTATCATTAGGTTTGTGAAATATTTTAATGAAATTGTTTCATTGGACTTATGAAGCAAAATTCTTTCGGTGTAGATTACCTGTTTGTAGAAATAACGGGCACTACTCTAGTAAATCTTTAAAATGAAGTTTTATTAGAAATTATTTCTTACTAAGCATAAAATTTTTGATTTTACTCCAATTTCTGCATTTGTTTTTGTTATTTCCTTTAAAGTTACTCGTATTAAGAAAACAATTGCAGATATGATACGATACTCTGCTTTATGGTCTTCAAATCAATTAATTTATATACGCGTGTGTTTGTACTCAAATTCATATGTGTTTGTTGACTTAATTCAATGAAAAACTTCTTGTCTTCCTATCAATTTTTTTTATATTTTTCCCTTAACATTTTATTTTATCTTGTGTAGTTAAAGCTCATATACTCCACTGCATTCACTCGTTTATCTTACAGTTTTCTTAGGACAAGTATTATTTTCTTCTTTATGTAGTTTATTTTTTCAACTCTCTTGCAAAAATATTTTAAATTCACAGACACATTGTGGTCTTAGCTCGGTCTGTTGCATTTGTTGTATTTAAAGCAAGAATTTCATGAAAATTCTTATGAAATTTCTCTAAAAACATTTCTTAAATTTTGTTCACTTTTAACATTTTCGTGTATGGATTTTCATAGTTTAATGCTTGGTTGTATGATAAGGAATTAAAATTGACGACGATGGTGAGTAAGAGTAAATATTAGATGAATAATGGTTGCGACCAGGACGACGAAAGTAAAGTGGTTGCATAAACTTTTATTATGAATAAAGGAGCAAAGCAAAAACATTTTTTGAGCACAAAAATTTCGCATTCTAGATTAGATTTGTAATATGGCTTAGAATATTTAAAAATTTTTTTCTTCCCTAAGCTGCCGCCAGACACCCCAATGTTCTATTACAATATTTGCCTTATGTGCAATTGCTTGCAAATAAAAATATATTTTTTATATTGAAACGATAAAATCCATTATTGTATGTGTTCCCAACAGTGCTGTTCGGAGTCGGTACTAGGAAGATTGATAAATAACCGTGTAAGATCGTTTGCAGTTGAAACTTGTTTTATTTTTTCACACCCTATACGAACAGCACATACATGTAATATTATTTCTATTATTATTATATATAAACTATGTTGTTTTATTTAGCTGAATCTAAATTATGTTATAAGTTGGTCCAAATTTTCTTGAAAAGTTGAATTGTGCTGTTTTAATTTCCACTGAACTTGTTAGAATAACTTAAAGCAAAATCTGGTAACACTGGTGATCTGTCTATATTTAATAAAAAAAAATGAATTACTTACGATCGCAAATAATCGATTTTGGTAAAAAAATCAAGTTGGAAAATGAGCTTTTTCGGCGGTTACAGCATGATATGCAGCGTTTAAAAACTGCAGTCGAAATAGCAAAAGTCGTAAAATTGAGCTTTTTCATAGACCTTACTATTGTTTGACTGCCCAATCACAACCTGTTGCTCATAGTTCTTCTACTGAATTTTAAAGTGTCGTAGTTGGAGTTAACACAATAAACGAATAACTATGTAAAACGAAGAGCTTCAACTCTCGACATGTTCGAAAAGTTTTCGGTTTGAGTGACGGCTGCTTTAAATAAATACGAAGTTAACGAAGCAGATATGTTTGTGTGTATGTGTTTGAATGTGTTTTTTGTGTGTGTATGAGTGTTTTTTCCTATATGTACAAATATAATAGTAAGACAACAACAACAATTCTTCCAGCAAGCAATTAAATACGCGATTGAAACTGCTAAATGAAAGAAAAGAAAAAACACACAACATCTCTACTTCGATAACTTCAGAATTTATTTTCGTTTTGTATAACTATTAGTTTATTGTGTTAAATTCTACAACGACTCTTGAATTTTCAGAAGCAGTAGTATGAGCAGAAGCAAAAGAAAATACACAAATGAGAAGTTTTTAAATGCTAATGATATGAATGAATGCTGTTGTTTTTGAAACTGGTCACTTTCTTTCTAAAAATAAGGCAGCTTAATGCTTACTACAAATATAATTTACTACAGTACGGCAGCTACATGCCTCATTACGTTACATCCGAGCCAAGTGCAACGGCCTAATGCCTGAACTCATAATATAAAAATACAATTCTTTCCAATAATATTAAGTTATTGTTTGAAATTATGTGGTCTAGGATTTATATTTCCAATCAAAGTTGTACATTGGTGCTATCTTCTTTTTCTTCTTCATTTACTAAAACAAACTCAAAAAATTAAATTTTTTAGTTAATGATGCAGAATTAATCCTCATATCATTGTTACAAATATCTTTCATACTCAGAGAAAAATAAATTTTTTTCCATTAAGTTGTGTATAAATTAAGAACTTTAAACGAGTGTTCTGGCAAACAAGTTTTTTTTGAGAGCTTTAGTAAATGAGCGATATTTATTAAAATATGTTCCACCCAATATGCATCAGCTGTTGCTTACATTTATTCTAACGCAAGAGTTCAACAATAGAAATTTAATAAAAATTTTATGTTTTCATTGCCAATAAGATTGTGTGTTAATATAAATATTTCTTTTATATCTAAATACAAATCAAATAAACAAGCGCATACGGAATAAATTTGTGCTGACAAAAGAGCGAAAACTGAGCCAGGTGCATTTGCAAATGGATTAAATTCCCAAGGACTATGTGTACAAAAGAAACAGTCAGTTTTGTAAAGCTTTTCTTATCGGTCTTGATAATATTAGAAGGAAGCAAATCTTTCATTTATCTATTATATGAACTTAAGGAAGGCGTGAAAAATTGTTTGTTTAAGTATTTTTTTAACGCAGAAGTAGTTCATGTTTTTGAAGTGCATGTGCGCAGGGCTTGGATAAAAATGCCTAAAACAGGAGGGAAATATAACGTTCCGCTGCTTTGTTCTAAAAAATGCTCATACCATTGTTTTATAACATTTATTAATTTGATTTTTACCTTTATGCATTACACTGAAAGAATTTTCGGCTGAAATTCTATTAATTTCGACATTAATCTAATGAAAAATTCATTAAAATTCAACCAACGTCGCGCTTCGTTGGATTAATGAAACCAGTTTCGTTAAAATTATTTTATTGAAAACTTCATCAAATTTATTTAACAGTGTAATTAATGCAGTGCTATAATTTCATCGAAACAATAAAATAATTTCATGAAAATAATGAAATAACTTACTGCCTGCCCCACGATGTCGAAAGAAAACTTATGAGAACGAAAGCAAGTCACTCATTTTCTTCTATAAAAGTGTTCCACTATACTTCGACTTATCGTTCGATTGGCTTTACGTTTCTAACGTAAGCCGTATACCCGTTGTCAAATATCCATATTGCCACATCAACAATTTAACACATTAATCGTCAAATGGGAACAAAAAATCGTTCAAATGTGTATATTTTGCTTTAAAAAATTAAACTCTGTTATAATTCAACTTGCAACAAGTGGCAGCCAAAAATAAATTAAAATGAAGTCGCTTAAAAATAAACAAACTTGTCAAAACATTTTTTGTTGAGGGAAAAAAAGAATAACTACTTAAGGGGGTTTTTCATGATAAACAAAGACCAGAAAAGAAGCAAGTCATGCAAAATTTTGGTCTTGCAAAAATGACAAGAAACCCAAACAAAAAGGTTTTCTATCACATGCATCTACGTATATACATATGTATATACAAATGTATGTATTTTATGTGTGTGTGCCCTACTTATGTATACTTTTTTTGTTAAGCTGGCCTTCGTCCGGATTTAAGGACTCACTCCTGTATGTATGTATGTGTATATATACATATGTATGTACGTACAATGTACATCGTAAATGTATCGGATACTGGTTCCGATAAGTAAGAATTTTCTATATATCCGGATGGCTTAATGATTTTCCTCTCTGCGTATGTAAAATACCAGCTTAGATTAATAAACAGCTTCTAACGAGCTGGCATTATAACTAGCGGAAGTGGTGGTAGGCAGAAATTCCTTACTCATCGAAGCCGTTGTCGAACATACATTCATACATACCTAGAAAAGTATATCACAAACATTAGCCAAAGGACGCAAAACCACTTATTTCAAGTCCAGACGTGAGAAAACCGCCAACGGCCGCTTACGCAACAAATCCATTGCCAGCATATCCGGCATTGTATTTATTCATTGGCAAAGCAAAATATGTATGTATTTTTTTTGTAATTTAAAATAATTTGGTTCATTTTGTCTCAGTCGACAATTAAAATACAAGTGCCTGCTTTTGACATTAGAGTTCGTACAAATGACTGAAAAATTTTATATTGGGGCACAAATTTGTATTGAAATGCCTACGTTATCGTTCGCATTAGTTTTCTTTCGACTTGTCGTGCTAAAGGCTTTTAGTGGAACGCAAAACAGCTGTTTATCGTTTAAAATGCGTGCGAACGAAAATGAGTGACATCCTGGAACAGGCAGTTAAATATAAAGGGGTTTTTTAATAATTAGAAAATATTGTTGTCATAAATCCAATAAAATATTCTACCGAAACCAGAATATCAAGGAATCAATTCCAATGAAATTGTTTCACAATATTCATGAAATTTTCATTGAATTTGTGAAATTATCATTAGAATTGTGAAAAATTTTTAATGAAATTGTTTCATTGGACTTATGAAACAAAATTCTTTCGGTGTAGTTCCCTTCAATATGTTTGGCGAGATAACTCTCAAGAAAAATCTACCTCTCCTCTCATATTTAAAATATATACTTTTACCCGGGGAGTTTTTTCCTGGGAATATTTTAATTCGTAATAGGAAGAATGGGAAGAGGGGAAAAACTCCCGTGGAATTGTTATTCATAATTGGGCTTTATTATGAAAATATTTGAAAATTAAAATCACAATAAATAAAGGTACTCATTTCAGTTTTTTTGTTGGAAATATGGAAAAATTTAATTTTTCTTATAACAAACACATGAAAAAATATTAAAAAATTAAGAAAAAATTTTTTTTCTGTGTTTGTTGTAAGAAAATTAAATTTTTCCATTTTTTCAACAAAAAAAAACTGAAATGAATACCTTTAATATAAAATAAATAAAATAAATAAAATAATAAAAGTAAAAAATAAAATAAATAACTAAGGATAAACTTAAATTATGTTTGGTTCAAACAAAATGTTATATCACACTTCTGAAAAAGTTCATATACTCATTACTTTGCTATTGAAAAAAAGGATTAGCTGCCTTGTAAGATCTACGTTTAAGTAACAAGCACTCAGCTTTAAAGCTCACTGTACGAGTATTTTAATTTCCAGTTTAATTTTTGCTTGCTCAACTGTCATGTGTGTATTTTGTCACTTTCTTATGAATGAATGAAAGGAATTATTATCGGTTGATAAGTGAATGGATTTTGGTTGATTTGATTGTGTGGGCTGTCTGGTTAATGATAATAAATATTAATAATATTATTGTCCGCTCTTTGTCTCTGTTGAACTCAACATGAAATGACTTTTAATTAATTTGTGCAGTAAACTTCAATGAATATATAAACATATGTAATATGTATATACTATAAAAAATATAAAAAATATATGTATATGAGGAAGTATGTGGCAGCAGCTCTATAGCAGCTTCATATTAGCAAAACAATTATTGTCTTCTGTTTTCTGCTGTTTTCTCATTTTAAATACAATGAAGCTCTCTAGCGCTGATAAGGAAATGTGGTTTTAATAAAATAAATAGTATTTTATTTTATTTTATTTCACTTTATATATAATATTGAGAATTGCTTGCTGCTTATCTATTCTGGTAGCAATTCTCTTATATACATATATTTTATTCTATTATTAGTTTTCAACATTTCATTAAGAGCATTTTGATGAAAGTTTTTATTTCAACCACAATACAAATGATGTACTCATAGTGTAGTTGTAGTTGTGATTGTATTTTTTGATTACACACTCCTATGAATTTTCACTTCTGTCTGCAGTAAATATTTCACTGATAATTGTGATGTTTGTTTTTTGTTTTTTTTGCTTGTACCCTTTTTTGGATTTTGGCTGAGCAAGAAGGTATAATTAGTTTGTTCAGTGGTTGGAAATTTAGTTAAAAAATATTTGCATTTAAATTTAGCAAAGAATTGAACCTTAACTATTATAGATTAGTATGAGTCATGAATCAAATAAGCCAGATCGTGCAATGCTATCAGTCAGCTGTGAATTGGGCTTAGCTTCTACCGAATATTTGGCGTATTATAAATTATACAAAAAAAATTTATATTATGTAACATAAATTTTGATAGGGGACTAGATAGAGCCCATATTATCGATTATATATTTCTTATGTTTGAATTCTAAAATAAATATTGATTGTATAATATTTTTAGAGTTTGTAGACGAACGCGTTAAAAAGGCGTTCAGAAGGAAAAACCCAGGGGAAGAAGTTATCATGTAAACACCACAATGTTTGTACTTTAAAGCAGGGTTGTCAGATTTTTTCCGAACTATTTCTCCAAATTGATTTTAAAAATCGCCAAAAATCATAAAAAATCAGTTTTATGTAGTTTTTCTTGGTAAATATTTGATAGTAAATTTGTTTTTATATATGGGCATTTCCCCCGAATGGTCTACCAGGATGGAAAAATTAAATATTGATTATCATCGTGTTTTATTGTTTATAATTATAAAAAAGTCTAAGTTTATATAATAGAATGGTTTAATAGCATATCTCAGCTCTTTTACTTCAGGAAATTGGGCTGGAAGCTGGAAAATTTTACATTTTCTTTTTAAGCTAATTGTAAAGATATTTTTATATACATATGTATAACTATTTTACATGCAAAAAATATGTTATGTTTGCACTCTTTCTTCAAAATCTCTCTATTACCAAATAGTAAGATGAGAAAAGGGCAAGGAGAAAAAAAATTCGAAAATGGGAAGGAGGCATGGTGATAATAATAAAAAAACATGTGGAAAAATCGTACGTTCTCGACCCGTAGGTTCGCAACCGGCAATTAAGCCAATTAAAAATTAAATTAAATTAAAATAAAAAATAAGAAATTGTTGTGTAAATACTTGATAGAGACCTACATTAATACACTTTTAAAATAAATTAATCCATTATTCTGTTCCATTTCGCAGATTTTTACATTTCACTACTGTCAGCCAAAGTTGACTTCTATTTTGCGTATGTTCGTAGAAACATGTTTATAACTATTAATATGAAAACTTAAACTCGATGAAATCCATCTTTTGCACTAAACATATAGCTTCCAAAATGCTATCAAATCACAAAAAAAATGCTTGCAAAATTTTTTTTCTATATATTTTGTACACTAAAGATATGCCCATATCCCAGGAGACGGACACGACATTCGTACACTTTTATTTGAGCAAAAAACAAGAAAGGAATAGAAAGATCCAATATATATTTTAGTGTTTTAAAGTAATGAAAGAGTAGTATATTTAAGAAAAAATTCTGGGCGATATCAATAACATAGTAAAAAGATATAAGCAAATGTCAGCAAGAAACGGACGTGACAAAAATAGAAGTTATTTTTGTGCACTTATAGAAATATACATAATTCAGCGAAATTTTATGGAGAAATTTTTTTTTTGTAAATTTAGAAATGAAGGTGAAAGAAGATTTCTTATGTGTAGATTTATGAAACATGAAAATTTTGTTTTAATTTTTTTAATGGTTAAAGTTCAAATACGGACGCGACAAGGTGGACGCGACATTTTTTTCTCATGAGAATTAAACACAGTAACCTTTCTAATATTGATTGAACTTTAATTAAAAAGTAATAAAACGATAACAAACGCTTATTTAATACTTAAAAAAGTTAATAAATATTGATTTTATGCAACGTATGCGACATAAAGGTATAGATGGAAGCAACCTCAAACAACTTCCCTTATTAGAGCTCCATTCTTCTTTTTTTCTGCTAATGCGTAGGTTGTTGTTAGTAGGAAATTTGGAAATTACAAAAAAAAAGAAAAATAATACAAATTACTTTGAATAATCACTAAAAAAAGATTCAGCAAAGAAAATATTTCTCTTAAAAGTCCCATATTTTGCTAAAAAAATTTCACAAATCAAAAGCGCTTTTACATTTGTAAAGTATAGAGCTTTACGCTTTATTATTTAAAACAAAACAAAAATTTTTGAGCAAAAAAATATTTTTTTGGTTGAGCTTTTTCTGGAATTACCCATATATCACTTTTTTAATATAAATTTTTATAAAATCATCGTATCAATATATATCAGAAAATCGCCAGAATTGGAAATAAAATCGCCAAAAATTTTTTATTTATTTTTGAAAATAATCCTTCAACAAATTAATTTTTCTGTTACAAATAGCCACAAATTTATTTATCGCCAGTAAAATCGCCAACAAATATATTTATCGCTATGTTGCCAAACCAAAAATTCGAACGCCATATCTGACAGCCCTGCTTTCAGAGCTAAGCAGTTCAGTGTTGCCACATTTGACATTTTTTAAAAGTTTCCGATGATCAAGCAGCCTTCTTGACATTTCCATGTATGTATGTATGTATTCTGATTAATAATAAATATTAAAAAATAAATAAATAAAATATTAAATTCTGTGCAATCTAAAAGCAAAAGTCGGCTTAAGAATAGTACAAAATTTTTTTTTCAAATATGTGGACATATGTATGTACAAATGTTTGAAGTTTTGGTGTGAATTCTTAGAAAAAAATTTGTAAAGTGCTCAAAAAACGATCAAATAAACCATACATACATACATACGTGTTGTCGTCAGTGATTGATGAGAATAAAAATATGTTGATATTTTTATTTTTAGCTGATTATTTGATCATGTCATTTGTTTTGTAATGACATTAAAAAGGCGCGGTTGAAAAAAAAAATAATTTTGCATTTTATGGAAAATTATCATTGGTTTTTTGTAAAAAGCGAATCAAAAATGAGAAGGTCTACCAGCAGTTTTATTATTATCAATGTCACACAGAAGAAAGAACATTTGTGTGGGAAATAGAGAAATTATCGTTTAAATCTGCATGCATAATATTTTGTTTAATGCTTATGGTTATTTATTATCCTGTTCATGATTTTTTTTGTTAGCAAAACTGCACTTAACTATCTATGCTAATAACCAAAAATCATCATCAAACAAAGGCATACTTGCAACCGCACATGATGAACCCAAAATTAAAATGCTGATTGACGATTTTATTGGAACGTGTCCGAAAAAGCGCCAAGCAAACGACAGTAATAGACATTCAGTGATTGACGCTTTTGTTTGCTCATCTCCAGTGCCTTAACAATTTAATAACTGCTTCAAAAGAAAGGTGTAAACAAGTCTTCTATGCTCTTGATATTTACTTTCCATAATAAATAATATGTCAGCCATGCAAACGACAGTGTTTGTGTTGGTGTTGTTGCTGTTGTTGTTGTTGTTGATGATGATGATCCCCTTTATAATTTATAATTTGTATTCAAGAGATTTGATTAAAATAAACTCAGTATTGTTTTGTCGTTTTGTATTATCAAACTCTTTAGCAAAGTTTTTTAAAATTAAAACTAATTTAAATTTTAGTAATAACAAATTTTTGTGTTTAAGTTTTAAGCTTTTAAAAGCTTAACATTGTATTGTGATTTAAATAGAAGTATATGTATATAAAATTTTATTAAAGAAAATATCTAAAAATAATATATAAAGAACAAACAAATTTACATATCCAGTAAATGTAAGCCAATTAGGAATCTGTCGTACGATAGAAAGCTAATTTTCATTTCTGTCTTAATATTAAATAAAAGTTTTTATAAAAAAAATAAAAAAATCGGTTACTCAATACCTGTTTAGACTAAAAGTCTAAAAATTGGTAAAAAACAGGGGGCAAATTACGGCACTCGTTAACGAAAGAAATTACGAAATATTTCAATAGAGTTTATATGGAAATATTTCAAAATTTCGAACGGTATCGAGTGCCGTAATTTGCCCGCAGATCTAAAAGTGAGTGAAATCGAGATGAGTCGTATAAAAAAGTATATGAGTTTGCTTGAAACTTTGTGAAATAATTGGTTTTTAAAAAGTTAAAGGTTCACTTCTTTTAATTCAATATAAACGCTCATTGAATATTTACATACAGTTAATTTTTTATTTATTTTTTAATAAACAGCTCAAATTTGCCTCTATCATATTAAAAAACAAGGCGTTGCCATACCTTCCTCTGTTTTTGGTGAAAACAAAAATTGCTTAATCGAACTTTATATAAAGATCTTTAATTAAATTATAGATTGTTTAAATACATATGCTTGATGAAAGAGACTCTTATTTATATTCATATTCTATATTTATAATGATTGAGGCAATAAATTGAATGTATGTTTAAAATAAATTTTATTTATTATTACATATTATGTGTATAATTATTTGCTTTCAGAATATTTGCGATACTTTGGCGCCGGTGGCTGTTACAATCGCTGCAGTAGCTGCTAAGGAATTGGAGGCTTTAAAGCATTCATTACAAGAAAAAGAAACTCTACTATTGGCCATGGAGGCCACGTGTCTAACGGATTCCGAGCGTCAAGCCGAATTAGAAGACAGTGTTATAGCATGGCAGGATAAATACGATCGCTTATATGAATCACATAAGCGAGTACAAAAAGTCAATCAAAGTTTAGAGGATAAGCTATTGAAATTAGTAGATCGTAATACAGGTGAAAGGGCACAGCTAACCAGTGATGTGGCCACATTGAGTGTGCGTTTGGCACAGGCAAATTTTAATATATCAAAATTGCAAAGAGATATTGTGAGTACAAAATTATGTATCCTTAACATATTATTTAATAAGTCGTAATTTACACTATGCAAGTCTTTTTGCTAAGCTGATTAGTTTGTAGAAGAGATAGGATTGGAACACAAGCGTTTCTTTTCCCTTCGTCTCTCTCTCCCCTAACAAACTAATCAGCTTAGCAATAAGACTTGTATAGTGTAAATTAGGACTAATTATAGTAAATACGATTTCAATTTTGAGTGTAAGCAAAAACTACATCTATATTACTGGATTCATAAGTAGTGTAGGATTAATTGTAGGTTTCTTTCTCTCAAAAATAAAGTGTCCGTTCAAGAGTAAGCCATCGTAAGATCTCTTCAGATGGCTCAATAGTTAGACGTAGTGAAGACTGCTATTTTTTAAGGGATATTTTCTTTCAAACGTGCAAATTTAGTCGACCTGCGTGAAGATTTATTTATGTTACCTGTTCTCGAGATAAATTTTTCAGTTACTGTGAAGCTTTAATTAAGCAACAGTTGAATTATGTCGATGTACAGATTAAGATCTTTGTGTAAAATTCAGGGCAATGTCGATCACTTCTGCGCTTTCTAATTGAAAGGTTAGAATCATCACAAACAGGCTGATTAACAGTTCTTCATGATCTTAATTGCCCCGATTATGGATTTTTCTTAATGTTGTGCTGATTTCTTCAAACTTTTTGATCCATTTTGGAATGAGAGGTATGCATGAGAGGGGCATCATTTAAGAGATACAAAACTCTAATCTAGCAGAATATTCTACAGGTCGTCTAATTACAATTTTTGTACTCCCTCGCGCTTGTTGCACCGTCCATAGCAGATTAAATCTTCATGACGAGGAGGCGAGTTATCGATTCACTTACCTTCAGTTTGGTAACGTTCCCATTGTCACTGTATTGTTTTGATTTCGAGTGGAATACTAAACATACCTGAATAGTTTTAAAACATTCATTAAATATCATAAATGTCCTTTGAAATATTTTAATAGTTCTATTCGATTATATGTGAACTGTTCAAGCTGAATACACCCATTTGTTTTAGACAAATACAGACACAAATATTTTTTAAAATCTTTTTATACGTAAAAGAAAACCACATAAATACATACATACATGCATATGTTTCTATGTGCATATCGATGGTCTCAAGTAGAAAGGCCCCAACTAGTAATTTTTTTTACAAAATTGGGGTTTTCAGTGATTCCAATACATTTGACACAAATACACTTCGTCACAAAAGTTAGTTGCAATTGTTAAAAAAAAATTCTTTTAGAAGCCGTTGTTCAAAAAAAAATTACATTGTGAATATTACAGTTTCTATTATGTTTTTACCTTCTCCCTTAAATTTACAATTATTTGAGTTAGGGCTTTTCTACTTGAGACCAACGATATGTACATATACTCTTGTGTTAAAAAATTGCTTCGGGCAAAAATTTTGTGTTCCTCTATATTCTTGTGGAACTATTTATTTAATCTAGAAGCAGTTATTTACTTGTTTATTTTATTTGTTTTTTTTCTTCTATTTGATTTTATTTTTAATTTGTGGTTGTTGTTAAACTAGCGAATTGAAAACCTAGAAAATGAAAATTGGGCTTTGTGGTATATCTGTTATAAAATTAAACAATTAAAAGGTTTGACAAAAATGTCAAAAAGTTTTATGTAAACATTTTTATTTATCTTTTAGTTTTTGTATTATACTACAGCTTCCTAACTATTACTAACTAAGCTTTTTTTTTATAAATGGATAACAGCAAAACAAATATAAAAAAAAATAATGTAAGAAGACAGTTTCAGTGAGAATGAATACTACATAAAAGTTAAAACATGCAAATAGAGTTAAACCTTTTTAAGGTTTTATAAATATTTTTTGAAAATAATTCTCTGGTTTTAGAAAAATAAAGCAAGCTTTTGTTTCACTTTTTACACAGAAGACACTTAATTTCATATTCGATTACTAAATTCAAAAAATCAAAAAATTATTTTTAATATAATACTGTGGTAGTATTCATAAAACTAAAAAACCAAAAATGTGTAAAAGTTTAATGGAATGAAAAATTATAACAAAGATCAAGCCAAATAAAGATAACAAAAATTAAACATTTTAAAAATCCCCTGTATATTAAGAAAAGATGTAATCGGGTCCGATTTTTTTCAATAATAGCAAAAAACACTCTCGATTAAGTCACCTTTCAAACAGAAAAAACTAAATAAAAAATCTAGTCATTTGATCGGTACATGGACTTGTACATACACACAGATATACAAATACACATCTCCACAGCCAAACACTAGAAACTATAACACCCCTTTTTTGGTGAGTTAAGAATGATAAAACTTCAATCAGTTTCAAGAACCTATTTGTTAAAACAAAAATTTATGATAATATTTTTCTGTGTATATTCAAAACAAAAACAAAATTTCCTGCTTTATTGTTGATTTCCCTATAAATTCTCCCAAAGAAATTATCTTTCGTTTTATGAAAACAGGCAGTACATAGCAAAATTAATAGAATTCAATACAAAAATAGCAATCAATTTTACTAAAATCATTAATTTAGTCCAAGAACTTGATTTATTCCCCTAATGAATAGAACAACACGTTCTTGCATTAATGTGTAGACTTTATGCTGGTATTTAATTATATTAGTGTGCGTGTGTGTGTGTTTATGTGGTCATGAACATTTCTCTTCCTTGCTTTCATTATTTTTCATTATATTTATTATTATGTAGCAACAACAAAGCACTTAAAGGTGTAAAACTGTAAAACCATAAAAATTGCATACCATTGTAGTTGTTGTTTTCATGCACTATTGTTGTTGCCGCTATTTTTGAAAGTTTACTCTCCAGTGTATATCAGCAGAACAATAACATTGCGAATACGATGAGTCCAAGCATGTAAATGTGTGTAAGTGTAAGTGTACTGTTGTTTATTAAGGACAGTGATGCCAACTTTTGTGAGCACTAAACTAACACTAAAATGTAATTTTAAAATACTTTTTGCCTGAGAGGAATATTGCAAGAGCAGTTATTAATAAGACTTCATTTTATTAGAAATAAACCGAAAATGGGAAAATTGAGTTGCTGATACCATTATGGATGCTATTGTGGCGCTTTGTTATCTTGATAAACTGCATTTGTAATCGTACGTCTATATCTTTAGAATACTTTTTAGTTATTAAATATATAAACGAATTTAAAAAAAACCAAAATAATTTAAATTGTAAAATTTAAGCAAGTTATATTTGTAGTTTTCAGAAAAAGCACTTTTATGTGCAGTTTCCACAAATCAGGTAGGCAGGCGACTCGTCTCAAAAATGTATATGAAAATCACTCAAAAAGATGAGTGTTTTCCATACAAATTTTGTACTGAAGTCGACCGTCTGCGTTGTAGAAACAGAGGCTTAAGGTTTTTTGAAAAAATCCAAATGGGCAAATTAAAATTATTTTGCAGTAAAGTAAAAGTATTAACG
This sequence comes from Tachina fera, assembly GCA_905220375.1. Classification (NCBI taxonomy): domain Eukaryota; kingdom Metazoa; phylum Arthropoda; class Insecta; order Diptera; family Tachinidae; genus Tachina; species Tachina fera. The sequence goes on along the minus strand of LR999964.1, from coordinate 19,737,648 downwards.
AATGTACCGAAGATTTTATGAAAATATATATTTTAGCATAATTTGGCACTTATTAAAATTTAGATTGGACTTTTGTTTAACTCTTAATAGTAAACTTCGTTAAAGACATGACGATTTCACGTAAATATAAAGCTTCGTTTGTAGAATGTTGTAGCAGTTACTTACATATGTGGACTTGTGGCCATGTGACATGCGTCCGCCGCAGAAAACAAAAAATTCGTAGCCTATTCAAATATTGTTTATTCTTTTATGCTGCTAGTTAGGGCTTTTAACCACAGATATTTTAGAAAACATTTCAATGCCGGAAACATCAACAAATATTTCGTGCATACTTTTAGGGGCGGACATACTTAACACTAGCTGAGTTGCAAATTCAACAGCAGTAACATAAACACTAAGTAGGCTCCATTACTTTTATACCATTTTGTCAGAAGCATTTTAAATAAAAAGTAATAATCTCGTTGTCTTACTTTTAAGAGTGCTGCAGGATATTTGTTTTTTTTATATATTCTCTTCGCACAAAGTTCAAAAATTGTTTAAACAAAAGAAAGGATATAACTACAATGCTGCTGTTTTATACTTTTTGTTTCTTGTTTGTGTTTGGTTATTTACTTCTAGTTTGTTGGAAAAAAGGAAATTATGGATAAATTATATGGTAAAAGTGTGTACAATGGATTACAAAGTATAGTGCATAAAATAACGAGGTAGATAAAAATGTTGTTGCTAATTTTAAATACAAATTATATACTAATGTCTTGCTTACTAAGCTTAACATTGCAGCATTTAAGCTGTATCTATGGTTATTGTACAAATAATACAGTGCAATTTTTTTTGTTTAAAGTTTTTCAAAATTACTTGAGAGGAAATTAAAAAACAAACAGAAGCGGTTGAAAATTGTTTCTCCTTCACAATCGGGCGTATGGTTTATGTATGTTATTCTTTACAGAACTTAATGATAAAAAATGTTTTTGTACAAGATTATTAAGCACCAAAAAGCTATTGAAGTTAAGCACACATTATTTTAACTAAGAGTCCTTGTGGAAAATTTCTATTAAATAAAAAATAAAGTTTCAAAAATTGGTTCTGCTTATCAAACATTTCTAAAACGAATTAAACGTGATAATTCCAATTCCTTATCTCTTCAAAAAAACTATAGTTCAAGCGCTTAGCATAGTTTCTTTGAGTTGAAAATAAAGGGTCCGCCATCACACGTTTTTTTTCAACTAGTGCTTATTTCCTGAATGGTAACACTTAGCTCATGTCTGATTTGACAGATAATTAGTTTTATCCTTTCGCTGAACGAGCCAACTAACCATTCAATGCGTTTTTGCTTCGCTAAGTGGCCGATTTTGTCAAAAAATCATGTTTTTAGATTAAGCTCATTTTGATCTTGGCGGGTATGTAAAGAAGCAAAATTGTCGCATTTGGAGCACAGAAAACCGCACGCATACATTGAAAAGACGACGCACCCAAAACGAGTCACTGTTTGGTGCGGATTTTGATCCAGAGGCATAATTTCGAAAATGAGCAAGGAGTGGGCGTTACAGTCAATGGCGATCATTATCGGGTCATGTTGAACGAATTTTTGTTCATAAAAATTGAAGAGGAGGATATTGGCAATATTTTGTTTTAACAGGACGGCGCTACGTGCCATACAGCCGAAGCTTCAGTAGTTTTAATATAGCATTTTCTAAAAAAAAGTTATCTGGCGGACCCTTTATAAAATATATTTTAACAAAACATATTTGTATTGATAAGCATATATCTACATGCATAAAGGAGGGTTTGGGATTATGGCATTCAATTCCAACAGAAATTTATAGAGATTTCATTGGAAGTTTTTGGTAAAACGACCAACATCGAATGTCGTAGCTTACTGCCAGTTTTTAGATGGTAATATTATGGTTAATATTATAGATTTTAAGGCTTTAGGTAGAAAAATTAAATTTCATTGGAAAAATAAATCCTTTTAATACCCTTTTTTTTATACAGAATTTTTTTTAAGCCGTTCGTTAAGATATCTGTTGATTGCACATACAATATGGTGAAAAAAAACAACATTTGAAAAGAATACTCCAGAAAAACCAAAAGAGAATGCAAAAAACTCAATAACAGTTTATTTGCGTGACTCTTAAGTTTTTTCCTTATTCATATCCTGACTCATTTCATTACAGGAAGTCAATAACCCCTTTTTGTTTTAGCTCCCATTTTATTTTGATTTTATGTTTGTTGTGCATGTGAGTGTATGCTTGTGTTGTCTTTTTTATTTTTTTGTTGCAGTAACAATCGTGTTGTGTGGAGTATTTGATATTTTTCCCTTTTCTTGTGTCATTCTCGTTCAAAAAATTTTCGTATCCTTTTTTACGTTTGTATAAAATTGTATACTATTGTTGTTGTTACAGATGACATATGTACATACATATATATGCATGTATGTATATATATATATCTCCAACGAGCTAATAAAAGTGTCGGAAAAGAATTTAAACACTTGGTCATGTTATCGTAACAAAAACAACACACGCTACAAAGACCGAAAAGGAAAGAAAAAGAAAACAAAAGGAAAACAATAATATTTAAAATAAGCCCCAACAAAATAAGAACTTTAATAGTCCTCTCGTTGAAAGCAAATAATAAAAATAAATATGCATACGCACATATGTATATTTATATTCTTAAGGTTATACAATGAGTCACATTAATCCTGTCTTAACAAAAGAGGGAACAAAGAAATATACATATAGAGAAATATATATAAAGCAGGAAAAAGAACTGATAACAAGTGGGCATTACAGTTGAATTTCTTATAACCTTTCCTAACACAAAATCTGTGGCAATATGGAATAATCGCTTAAGACGACTTAAGTTTTTGCACTACCACTAAGAGATTAAAATTATTCAAAGCATTACTTTACTCTCTGTAACGTTGTAACCACTGCAACTTTCAACTTGGTAAAAAAAGTAGTCTTAAGTTAGTCTTAGTCTTAAGGATACTAGCCATACACCTCCATAATTTTGAGGCAAAAAGGAAAAAGTGCATAAGTCGAGATAAGCTAATTGTGAATTAATGGTACATCCGTAATATGCATATTTGAAAGTACCTCTGGTCAAAATCTCAATTAATTTGTGTGATTTTTCAGGAAGTTATTACAATTTGACTAGCGACCATAGTTGCCAGATGAAATAGGTGTGAATTCGTCAAATTTCGCTCGAAAAATCGTCAAAATCAACTACTTAACTGGTACAGCAAAACCAAACAAACAATAAATTAACTTAAAAAACAAATTATATTTTATGTAAAATTAGATTGAAATTATAAAATATTTTCTCCAACATTTAGTTTTATTAGTACACATCTTTGTTTTGCAATTTTCCAATTTATTTTATTAACTCAAAAGTTTAATATCATTGCTTGCATTTTACTTATAGTATCAGTTTAAACATGAAAAATACCTACAACAGACCTTTGTTCTCTTTTTTTTTAAATACGGAGAGAATTTCATAATATTTTGATTCTACAAAGTCGTAATACTTTGTATTACCATGTAAAGACGGCTTTAATAAATTTCATCAATGTCTAAACAATTAAGGCCCAACTATAATATGAATAAGCTGGCTTAAGCTAATGCCAGAATTGAACGACAAGTCCGTCAAATACTTAAGCAATTCAGATGTGACTTTTAGGTGGCCACAATGTACTTACTTGCGCTTAAGTATTATTTAGCCACAGCTGCACATATATGTATTGTTCACAATTTTTTAGTAATTTTGTTTCTTCTTGTAACTACTAAATGAATGCAATTCAATAAAATTAACTTGTTAGAATATCCTAATCAAATAAAAATTCACGTATAATTATATCCACCACTTTATTACTTCTTTTATATGTTTTGCCTACTAAAAAGTACAACAATGAACATACATAAATAAACTCATGTGTATGTGTGTATATGTGTATTGCAAAACAAAGAATGAAAATAAATGTTATGCTTTCTTTTCTGAGTTTAAAATAAGAAACAATAAAAAAATATATAAAATCAATGAATATTTTCTGATGCTGATTGCTTGAGTTTTAAAAATGCACAAACAGTGTTTTCCGTGCGGAATGTGCGTTCAGTTTGGCACATAGCTTAAGAAAATGACATTTGACGAAACTTAACGAAAAGTTCCATAAGCACATTATAGTTTGCCACATACGTGTTATATGTAACCGCACAGTTGCTTAAGTTCGCTTATTCATATTATAGTTGGGCCTTTATTCTCATCTTTATAATCTCCCAAATAAAAATTATCACACTCGAGCTAAAAATTACTCATAGGTTTCTAAATAGTTTTTGCATTTCAGTTGATAAATTCTCTACAATAACAGGCTTAAAAACAAAATTATTAATGCAAACATTTAAATTGATTGCCAATTACACTTTAGTTTTATTGCATATTCTTTCAAAAGCTGCCAAGTTCTTGGTCGAGTTTAAAATTATTGAAAAGTTCTAATAAATCGTGTAAATTTATAATGATCTTAAAATCGTCAAATTGAAGGCGAAATCGTCCAGTCGACAAAATGCCAATTTTGGAACCAAAATTCGTTAAAATGACGATAAATCGTCAAATCTGGCAACCATGCTTGCGACTTATATTTTTTTTAGACTTCTAATCCCATGTGAAAAATAATAGAATATTTCAACTTAAATGTATTACTTATAGTATATAGAACGATGTTTGTTTAAAAAAATAAAAGTTAGAAAAGAATTTCCCAATTTAACTGCAAAAGAAATAAGTTTCTCAAAATCGACTTGAACGCTTAAAAGTGCTCTACTTTAAAACAGTGAAATATGACTCAAGCACTTTCTCCTTATTGCCACAGAATTATAATAAAAATAATAGTTAATATTTTACTAAATAAATAAAATATTAATTATGGAAAAATGGAATAAAAATCTTAAAAAATACTTTCGATTTTAATTCCTTTAATTTGCCTTAAGCACTTTTAGCCCTCTACCATCATGATCGGGAGAAGAGTTTACAATCAAATCCCATAACAACAAATATAAGAAAATTAATTCTAAAGGACCCTTTTCCCCCTTTTTTTCTTTAATTCAACATTTCTGAGAACAACCAATTGTTTTTGTGCCAACATAAAGTAACGAATGTTAAAGGAACAAACACTCATGTAAAATAAAAAATTACAAGGAAATTTTTTAATGAATGTTTTTACACATATGCAAATAGGACATACATATGTATGTATGTATGTATGTCTGTATGTTTGTATGCAATTATGTATGAATGCTTGTAAGCATATGAAGGCAAAAATGGCACAAATACTTTAGTACAGTTGAAATCTATTATACGGTTTGAAAAGAAAAGAGGAAAAAAGATTTATAAAAAAGTCATTATATTTGCTGCTAACCTAAATATATTTATATATTTTTATAAGTAAACACAATTACAGGCATACATATGTATGCATATGCCATAATTTGAATAAATACTAAACACATACATACATACATATTTGATTGTACTTATGTATGTACTAGTGATGCACGAATATTCGTATTCGTATTCGAATTGTCGAATATTCGGCCACTTTCAGGCGAATTCAGGCGTGCTGGTACTCGTTAAATTCACGTAGATGCGAATACGAATACGAATATTTTTCCAAAGAAATTAAAAAAATAAATGCATAAATCCTAAACAAAATTTAAATAAATGACTAAAAATTTTAGTTTGTACAAATACATTAATTTTTTTTATGGAAATTTGTTCTTTGTATCATTTTCAAATATTATTCAATGACGATCATTAAATTTTTAGGTACTTTTTATTAACTTTAAAGTACGCCAACAAGAGTATTAAATCCTTTTTCATAAGAATTTTTTAATATATCATATTGCATAAAATATTCGTATTCGTATTCGTATTCGCGAATATCGTTTCAAATATTCGCATTCGTATTCGCGAATATCGTTTCAAATATTCGCATTCGTATTCGTATTCGCGAATATCGTTTGCAATATTCGTATTCGTATTCGCGAATATCAAAAATTGACATTCGTTACATCACTAGTATGTACATACGTGCCAGTTGTAAATGCATAAAAAAGGGAATTTGTTTTATTGAAGTGCTACGAGTATGTACATCAAGATATTTTTTCTATGATTTAAGACCATTAAAATGAACCAATATGTCAAAATAGCACTTGGCTGCCATGTTCCCTTACACCCAGCAAACACGTGGTATTGATAGCTAAATACATACTACATAAGAACAAAATGATTGTGATATATCAAATGTTGGGAAATAATTTATATATTAAATTTTTTAAAAGTCTGTGATTGTGAATACCAAACCACACTTGTCTTTGTAAAATACATATCAGTTTATATCAATCAAACCAAAGTCTCTAAAATCAACGAACTTTTTAGCTGACACCATCTTGCCAAAAAAATCAAATCTTTTTAATATTTCGTACAACGGAGAAACAACTTCATACAAAGATCCCATATACTTTACGATCTCATACATACAGAACCTGCTCATGTTGTACCAACGGTCGCAAAGTGTGTGGCTTTGCACTTTCTATTTAAAAACTTTTCACGTAGAAGGTTCTAGGATGAACTAGATGGAGAAGATTATTGTCATCACGTACATACATACATACTAAAGATCTGCAAAAGACGTCTTATAAGAACTTTTAAGACATACGGGCAATTTCAAATGCTTTACTACAGTGAAATCTTCTGAAACAAACGCTAAAAAACGTGTTCGGTAATACATTTGCTTAACTTATTACAGGTATAAGAGTAAAGAAGAAAATAGTTCGTGACTGAAGAATTTGTGGTGTTTGTGCTTTTTTCTACCTATTGACGCGTATACTAACGTCACGCATGTACATACATTTACATGAGATGTGTGCGCTTGCGTTAAAAAACCTCCCTTAAACACAAGCATAATAGCTTACCATCTAAATCTTACACACACACCCAAACGTACAATATTCAAAATAACAAACATACATGTATCAATAGTACTTCTTTGCATTGTTTGTTTAAACAAGACTTCTTGGCGGCATCGCTTGTTAACAGTCATATACACGTACACCAATACAACCATCATGCTTCGTTTATACTGCGACATCATTTATTATTGGTTTAGTATAATGCATGCCACGAGAGTACATTTAAAAGATATGACGTATTTACATTTCAAGACTGCTTACGCAGGCCACTAATACATACATCAATAGCAATTGCTCAATTAGATTTTTCATTACATTCCTACATGAACAGTGTCTGTCATTTGATCGGTAGTGACGAAGGACATATGTCAGTCATTGCGTAGCACAAAGTTTCATCATATTATTAATGTCAAAATCTGCTTTTTCTCCCACTAGAGAATTCCGTCAACTGCAGAGAGAGAGAGAGAGAGAGAGAGAGAGACGGAACAGTCAAAGATGACAGTTACCTATATCTAAATATAATTTTCATATACTACTTTTTTTTATTAATTTTTTGTTCTAAAAAGTAAATTAATTAAATTACACTTTATTTAATTACACTTATTTGCACGTTGATTTTTTAAATTTTTTTAAAAAACGAATTTTGGAGTTTGTTGGCGAACGAACGATATGGAAAAGCAAGGGGAATAAAAAAACATATTTTCTGTTCTCGGTGTTTTTGTTTTCAATTTTCCTTTACACACATTTGAATTTTTGGTATGTTGCTTTATATTATTTTTTTCATTTAATGTGACAACAGTTTTTAATTTAACTTATTCAGTAAAATATTTTTTTATTAAAAATACCTTGAAATCGATTATTGAAGGGTTTAGTTGGATCCTAGCTCTAGTTCTAGTTTATGTTAAATTAAATTAAGATGTATTTCATTGGCGCTTAAACCAAATCATCAGTAGACTTCAACCACAAACTTTGAACAGTCACAAACGTTAAAAAGGTGTAGAAAAATAAAATAGATTCATATCGAATATAAATTATTTGCTGGGTTTTGTATGAGTTTCAAAGCCTACCAAACTTATTTTGTCTTTGTGATTTTCAAAAATATTATTATTCTATGAATTCTCATATAGTTTTTGAAAGTCTGTGCATAAAGTAAGAGGTTTGTGACTGTTCAAAATTTGTGGTTGAAGTCTACTGATGATTTGGTTTAAGCGCCAATGAAATACGTATATAGACCAAGCTAAACCACAAGCAAATAAATTTCAAATTAAAATATAATTATGACAATATGTCGAATAATAAACTTCTTAAATGTTAAATTAAGATGGCTAAAATTTTTAAATATTTTCGAAGAGAAAAACGGATTTTTTTAAAGATTTACATATGTTGTACATTATATGTTCAACAGCAACATATTTTTTTTAACAAACACAACCCGCGAAGCCATTAGTTTGTCTGCAGAGAGCACCCAGGGCTTATGACAGAAATTGAACACACTACCACTGGACTGAGAGCATAGCATCGCTATCACACAGCCACAGGCACACCATTGTATGTTAGAGGGAAACAACCATAATTGATAAATATATCGCTCATCCTACGATTAAATGACTGGTCAATTGACTGCTAATTTTAAATTCAATATAAAATTGTTGCAAGTGGGATAGTAAAAAAATTTTTTCTGTGTTAGTTTCGGTCATTCGTAATAAGTCCAATAAACAACTGAAAGCACTGTCTCTCGAATAATTTTGTAGACTGTTTCAAGGGGAATTCAGTATCAGGTGACCTTTTACGCCCGGCTAATTATCAGCTGTTGGTGCCAAATTGATAAATTTGAACCAAAATAACAAAATGTGCTTATAAACCTTCTGACAGATTGATTTTGTAACATAGCAAAATATGTGCTGCTTTTTGTGTAGTTGTATTGTTATAGTCATAAGGTCACCTGGTACTGAATTCGCCTTGGACTGTTTCTGAATAATTCATTTCCATTATTTTGAATTTGACAGCTATGCTGGCAACCCCGTAATCTTCAGTTATTATAACATTTTGCAGTGTTGTATTTAATAATTGTCATTTGCTACATTTGAATTTTATAACAATATTTAAAACCAGTCTACATTTGTAAGAGTTACGAGATGGATAACTTTGACACGCTCCATCTTGTATTGCAAGAAAACGCCCAGGAAATACACCTTCAGAAAGCTTATTTACCAAATATAATATTTACATCGGATAAGCAGTTAAGAAAATGCAGATTGATTAATTTGCGTAATTACTAAAGCTATGTACAGACGGTTGTCAGATCTTACAATATTGTCAGTAAAATGTGCTCAAAATTTCTTACAACCGTGTGAACTGACAAATTTTGTCAGATGTCGTTGCCAGAAAAGTCAGTGTTAGTCCATTGCAGGACTAGCAGCTGACAACAAATTGTCAGACATCTTACAATCGTGTGAATACATTGTAAAATTATTGCCAGATATTTGTCAGACATTTTAATATTGTCAGATGTGCAAAGTTTATGCATCTGACAATGGCGTCATTGTAAGATAATTATTTTTATGGGCAACACTGCACACGCTTTTTTTAAAGAAAAAATTTATATTAAAACATATTCACAAAAAATCATTGCAATTGCTTCTTTATGGTCCACAATAATTTATACTTTCACTTTTTTCATTTAACACAAACACAAAAGATTGATATTTAACAATTTCTAACAAATGCTTTCAGTCTGGCAACGCATAACTACAGATCTGACAATTTGTGCACATGACAACCGTGTGAACTGACAATTTTTCTACTGACGATTTTGTCAGATGAATTTATTGCCATAAAACCATTTGGCAATTACAATGAATATTGTAGTGGCAATTTTCGATTGCCAGTACATTGTCAGCACATTGACAGATCTGACAATCGTCTGGCTTTGATTTTAAATTACAATTAAACTATTTTTCTCTTGGTTTCGAGCTATCTGAGACTTCTCCTAGTATAGTTTAGAAGTCCAATTGCCCGATTTATTCTTATGCTCGTTTATATTTTAAAGTACTTTTTGGCTTGAAATTGTCCTGCAGTGGCATCTTTTATTGAAAATAATGCTGTGCATGTGTGCAATTATAGGACACAAATACAAATATTAATAGTTTTTAATAAATTAGCATACTTTAAACGTACATACTCGTATGCGTGTCTTTTTTTCATTGCAATAAAGAGTGGACACAGCCCACTTCAGAAAATGTAGAACAAATTTTTTTAAACTTTAACACATTCATTTTTAATTGAAAGCAATTAAATATTTGATGAAAAAAAATATGATTTGCTTGGTAAATTTTTAAAACTTTTTTATATAAATTTCTTCCCGGAATTTCAACCACAATGAAAATAGCTCAGCTTGCAGCAGAAACACACAAATATGTGGTAGCCACAGCAATTTATTTCAAATAAATAGAAAATATATAATAAAATTTAGCATGCAATTGTAAATGATGATGATGATGATTGAGTTATGTAAATTTTATTTAGAAATACATAGTTTTAAATAGCCGTATGCATTTTTTAACTTATTATTTATAACTTTTATACTAATGGAACCCTTTTTGTTTAATTTTTTGTTTTGTTTGCGAAAACTTTAATTCTACACCTGCTTTAATCTTATTTTTCCTTTTCCATATCGTGCAGTTTATGTGACCCATACTGCTGCATAATAAATTTAGTTATAAGGGATTTTAATTTTTAACTTTGGTTTGTGTTACTTTGCTTTTTTTTCTAATTAAAAACGAATCTAAAGTTTGCATGTTTTTCAACATAAATTTAATATATATAAATACATATATATAAATTACAAAAACAAAAAAGAGCAGAGAAAACACACAGTATAGAATATTGCAATAAAATAACTAAGATCCATGGCAACGCATGGTAAAGTGTTTGATAGAGAAGTTTCGATAAAACTTTATATTGTTTGACGTTTTTGCAAGTTTGTTAAGGGCTTTTTAAGTAGCAACTTTAATTACTCGTACACAAAAACATGCATAAATATTGCAAAAATCTGGTTATTAAAATCTTGCTAGTGAAAAATAAAACAAAACAATCGAATAATAAAGAAATAAGGACAATTTTATTCGACCTAATAAGACGTTTCATGATTCAATTATTTAACTATTTGACATATAACAATTACAAACTATGCCATTAGCCTACGCCTTCACTAGCCATCGACTTGGAAATGATATGAACATGACGCATGACAGTTCGCAAGACTAAAGCATCTTCTCGGCCAGCAATTGCGAAACTGGTAGAGAAATTTGAGCTTTCGGGATAAGTTAGTGATATGAACAATTGATCTCGTGCACGTCGCTCATTTGGCTCATATTGTTTTCTCTTATTAATGACATACTCAGCTATTTACAAATAAATAAACATACTACAATTTCGTTTAAAAATACTCGTTTCCTTTTCTGGAAGACCCTTTAATTTAATTAAATTTTAAACTTATTACATTGTGCAACAAAATTAACTTTTTTCAATAAGTTTCTAGGAAGTGATTCTGACACAAAAAAATACATGTGTATGTGTATATTGAAACTTTACGGCTGGATCATATTTAAAATGAAGTGTAATCTCCCTCACCTGTTGCTGTGAGTTGGTGGCATCGGTAATTTTGAAACCCTTGCATTTGAAGTGTAGGATAAGTTTTCTCAATTTTATGTCAAATCAGAGTAGGATAGTTTTTATGGAATATATTAACTCTTTAATGTTTCTCCGTATGGGTATTTTTATCCCTTACAAAATGGGAGTAAAAAATATGTTAATAATAATATATTAAACAAGGACTCAATACTTAAACTAGAGATTTAAACCAAAATTAAACAATTCTAATATATATTCTACCCAGTTCAATTACAGTTATTTGTTTTGTTAAAAAAATTTCTCAAGTGGAATTTTTACATTTTGCTTTGAACCTCCTCATACATTCTGTATATTTATATCAAATCCTATACGGAAAATGTTTGTAGTTCGTTTTAATCCTCTAAATCTTTTCCGTATGGTAATTTTTTTTTATCATTTTGCTATTCACCATTAAATTTAATGCAAAAATTAATTTAAAATCAATATTATAATCTTGTCCCATTAATGTGCTTCTTTTTAAAACCTATAACAAAATAAATTAAAAACATATAGTAATTATTCCCAAAAATAATCGAATACCCAAACGGGCTTAAAGTACAAAATTAAATTCCCAACTCTATGTTCAAGAAGAAGAACTCAACATAAAATGAATCATGAAAACGATCAATATTCTAACTATTACCATTATGTCACATACACGCACACACACAGAGAGAGAGAGATGCAGACACACTATTAACAGCAACGTTCAATTTAGCTGTCGTTATTTTATAACGGTGCTCTGAAGGCGACAGGTACATTAAAGTTGAGTAAAAAATAGAAGAAACATTTTATTTTAATTTGGCGCCATATCTACACGTAACAAATAATAAAAGTAACCAAACAGCGACAACAAGAAATAATAAATGAAAACATAGAAGAACGTGCAATTATGAAACCGTAAAGGTGTAGGTAAAGAATGCATACGTGCCATGGATTTTTTTTGCCATTTTTTTTGTCCATTTATTTTTATAAGCAAATTTAAGCTTTTCTCGTCGTTGCTAATATTACTGTTGCACACTAGGAAGACATTTTGAGCTGAAATATTATGGGTTAAATGTTTAAAACATTTACTAAGTTGAAATTAAATTAATTATTAAACGACTGATGATAAAAATAACTTTAAACATTTTAATAACAATAGTTAATTAATTGATTTGTTATCAGTGTGATGCCACTGTGCGCCATCAACGCTAAGCTCACTAATTTTATGTGCTACTTAAGGCAAAATTTATATTACTCGCTCTTTCTTCTGGTATTTAATTTTCTTCCTGTTTTCTTTTTCTTTTAACATCCGGTCGGATGCTGAGTGTTTCAAGATATAAAATTACACGTGCATACCAGATATAAGCAAATATGTTTACAGTGAACTGGCAATAATAGTGTACGCTCCTTAAAGTGTGTTCTTTGGCTAGCAAATATCATAAAAAAATATGAAGGATTTTAGATTCTTTAATTGAACTGTAGTGAATTTCAATCAGAAATAATTCATAGGCTCAAGTTCAGTAATTTCAATTCTTATTGAATGAAATATTTTTATTAATTAATGTGAGTTTCTAAAGAAGAGAAGAAAAATTAAACTTAGACTTTAAGCTGGGGGAATACCGATACTTTTCTGTACAGCCACGCACTTCATCAGCACCCTAGTCTATCTACTTCGGTAGAGATTCTAATTAACATCAGCTTTTTAACTTAAATTTACAATGAAACGGTATTTCCCCCAGCTTAAAGTCTAAGTTTAATTTTTCTTCTCTTCTTTAGAAACTCACATTAATTAATAAAAATATTTCATTCAATAAAAATTGAAATTACTGAACTTGAGCCTGACTATGAATTATTTCTGATTAAATTATGAAGGATTTTCACATGGTGATTGTGAAAATGAGGATTTTAAAAATTTAAATTTGCATTAGTTTACGAGCGTACTTTTTAAATATAATTGCACATTGGCTTTAAAAATAAACTGACATTTCATACAAAATTCTGGCAGTACTGTCCTTATCTGTCAAAAGTATATATATAGTGAAACTTCGTTATAACGAAAAACTTGATATATAAAGTATGTTTTATTGAGTCCCTTGAGAAAGCCTCTTTATTGTAAAATATATAATATAAAATATTAAGAATATTTGGTGATGTTGGTTGTACAAATTAGGATTTTGAAAATATCTATTGCATGAGTTTTTTGATTTGTTTTGCTTTAAAAATAAACTGTCAAAAGTTAATATACAGTGCAAGTTCATTTAAACGAAAAACTTAATATAACGTATGTTTTATTTCCATTATTGCAAAAATTTTTCATACAAAAATACACTATAGCTATAACGAACAAATTCTGAGTGAAAAGTCCTCTATATAGCAAAATATTCCTTTTAAATGCCTCAATATAATGAAATCGGAATAAATCATAAAAAGTAAAGTCCAGTTATAAAAACAGCGAAGTCTAAATGTATTTGCAAGCGCATTTGTAAATCCTCTATACAACGAAATACTGGTATAAAAGTCTCTATACAATAAAGTAAGAATAAAATTATGTATAGCAAAATGGTAAAGTCCCGTTACCAAAAGAATGATGTTTTAATGTGTGTTCATGTTAAATAGAATTTGAATAAACAAAACTGTAGTTATAACGATATTTTTTCGTATTTCTTCAAATTTAGTTGTATCAAAGCTTTGCTGAATATATTTATAGCGAATCAATGGCTATAACTAAGTATTTTCGGAATTTCTTGAAATTCGTTATATCGAAGTTTCACTATAAAAATTTGGCGCCATTTCTTGTGCAAATATACATATGCATTTTTGCACTCATTTTCATCGTTTGCACGATTGCGCTAACCATTGGGAAGCCCTTTATTATAAATATGAATTTTCGTTGCTTATTAATTAATTTTAAATAAATGTTCTTATTAATTTTTAGTATCAGCTGTTGAATTGAAGGCCGCATTCATAAATTTTTTTTTTGTGGTTTATAAAATATATATATTAATGTATGCGATGTAGCACCGTCTTGCTGATACCACATGTTAATCAAGCCCAAAGCATGCAGTTGTGGCTTTAAAAAGTTTTCAATCATATCATGATATCGCTCCAAGTTCACAGTTACAGTTACGCCATTCTCATTTTCAAAGAAGTAAGATCCAATGAATTGCACACTAGACTGTCGCTTTTAATAATAATAATTTGAGGGGTTTTCCATTGCCCAGAACCGACTATTCTATTTATTCACATATCCATTAAAATGAAAATTTGCCTCTTCGCTGATTACGATTTTTTCAGGAAAATCGGGATTGTCATGGGCGAACTGTTTTAACGATTAAAACACTTTGGTTTATCGAATATTTTTCCATAATAAATTTGCACGTGTCTATTTTACGACTGCCAAATATTAACTGTCAAGACTAATGTTTACTAAAATGGCGGCAAAAAAAAAGTAGTATACCTTACCGGTGGACACCCGGTATAAATCCTTTCTTTATAAGGCGAAACTTTTTTATTAAAAAAAATATGTATATTAAATCAGCAAAATAAAAAAATGCAAACACGAAAATATGGTCAACACTGAAAAATCGCCAAAGAGGTAAAAGTCTCACAAAAAAGTAAAATTCCTTGAAGTAAAAATATATCTTAAACGAGAAAATCGTCGAAACGAATATAGCTGTTTAAGCCCTCATTACATGTCGTTTTTTGAGTATTATTGTTATATAATTGAAAAAAAGTGTTTGAAAAAATAAAAATATTTATTCATAAGAATTGACAATCAAAAAAATTTTGCTCAGTTTTTATTTAAAAAAAAAGCGCTGAAGCCCATATCTCACTAACGGTACCATGTACCGATTTTCAACGGCTCACTGCAAAGAAGTCATAAGTAATAAGCCAAAATTTCGTTATTTCTCAATATTAGTGCGTTCACAAAAAAAATCTTGTATTGAATTTATCTCGCTCTTACATATAAACAACTATCCATTAGCATTAAAACTACTAATTCATGTTATCGTGAGTGCACTGTTTAGATATGTATATGTATGTGTGTATAAGTAGATGATTTCCGTTATTGTTTTATGCAAATTTATGTAAATTCAATAGAGGTTATGAAAATTTTTTTCATATACATACATACATACATATATTATATTTTTTCTTATCCTACTTTGATCTCCATTAGAAAATGTAAAATGAACGAAAGAAATTGAAAGCAAATACTTCAAAAGAATTGAAGGAAATATAAAGGAAAATTATAATGTTTATGTTTTCTTAGTCACCTCTTCTAGAGATTAAAATTATTTCCAGGCAAAAGTTCACAAACGCAGCAAAGGCGTATTGGCCATACAGTGTCGGAAAAATCAAACTGAACAAAAATAAAACAATATTTTAATGCTTACATATTTGATAAAGGCTTAAGAAAAATAAAATCATGTCAATGAAAAGTGTTTTCTAGAACTTTTAATTGATGATAATGGCTCATGGGCGAAATCGGTATTTTTGTCAATTAAATTTGAAGTGGAATGACGGAAAATCATTTCAAATTAAAGCAAATTACTTCGGGTTCTTATTTAAATAAATATGTAATTCATATTTTAAATGAAAACAAAAACTAAGTTCTTGTGTTTGTGCTTTTACGTGAATAACAAAAGAAAATGTGCTTAAAAATTAAAAATTCATGAGACTGAACAAACTTTCGATTTTAATATTTAGTGCCATAAACCTTGTTCTTGATTACTTCATAGCATCTTTTTGGCATTGACTCAAGAAGATTATAGATAACTTAAATTGGAACTGGCGCTATGTTATGCCAAATTGCTTTTATCTTATTTGCATACAGTTGAAATGTACTTTTAAACAAAGTTTTTGGTATCACAAAAGTTGCATTTAAACATTCTATTGCAGCAAATACAAGTACCTTAAAAATATTGCTAGTATTCTGTTTGCTTTAAGCAATAACTTTTATAGTACACAGAAAAAAGTATTTACCAATTAATATTTTCAATTAAGAATTTAATTGTATTGATTAAATTTTTAATTGTATTAATTAATTTGACTGGAAAAACTTAATTGATATTATCAAATTGCTTATAGGTGAAAATTTAATTATTTTTTTAATTGATACTACAAATATTTTAATTAATATTACAAAATGGTTCACATTACTTTTTTGTGTGTATGATTTCTTTAGCTAGTTTTGTGCGACACTGTCTGTACCGTTGCTGCATCCTGCTGGAATCATATTGCTTGGTAATACATATGTATCTTAAGAAGTAGATACGATATTCAAACGGTCAACTTTGTTCAAAAAAGCAGAAAATTACCTCTTCAAAATATGCGGTACAGGCTAAAAATTGGTTTGTGTCGCTGCTAAAAATAAATTGATGTGTATATTGATCTTTGGATTAGGTATATGATCCTTGGATTATTGGAAAAGTATTCAGGATTGCTTCAATGGGAAAAACTTTGTTATTGCGAAAAAAATACTATAAACGATTTCTCTACGCTTTTTTAAAGGCACAATTTTATAAGTAATCGTTGTCTACTTCACTTTGTAATTACAAGATGTTAAAAGAAAATAAATAATAGAATTTCAAGTATTTATTTGAAGCTCCATAAAGTTGCTTCCAACTAATTTCCATTGTTCATTCGCATCAGAAGGCAAACAATGTTCTCTTTGGGCCATCAGCAGCCATCATCATCAGTAGTGGAAGTAAATGCTCATATTTAGTAACTAGTCCCATTAAATAGTTGTACTTGGTATCACTGAAAAGTACTCAAACAACCACTTGTGGTAAAATACATTCATTTTGGCAGCTCTTTTATAATAACGATTTTAGTTCTGCTGCTTGCTTTTATTTATATTATTTTTTCTGCCACAAGTTGTCTTGCAAAACCACAGAGAACATGTTGTAAAAAAGTCATATTTATATTGCAAAAATGAAGAAAATTTTATAAAAAAAATATTTAACCAAAACTAAGAGCAAAAAAAAAAAAAATTAAACTGAAATTGCAATAATGGCTGTTGTCTGGTTGTTTGCGACAAGTTTTTCCCTAAAAGCTTAAATGAAAAAGTTTTTTATGTCTTTCCATGCCTTCTCCTTCTTCCTTATATACTTGGATTTATTCTTGTTGCAACTTTTTTATATACACATATAAATATATATATATGTATATATTTTTTTTTTATCAAAATAGCAAATGAAGATGGTGGCATAAAGAAAACATAAAAGAAAACTTAAAATTTTTGCTAAAGTGTGAAAAATGGTTTTGTAAATCTGGTCAACCAAACATTGTTAAGAAGCAGATAAATGCATTAAGACAGAGATGAGAAAATCTACAACAACAAAGAAAAAAAATATAGAAATGAATTATTGATATTCTCGCTGTTATAAATAATTGTGTGTTTATAATGAAAAAATGAATGGAATTTAATGGAAAATATAAATAGTTCTTGGTTTTGATTTTTAAGTGCTTTTCATTGTCATTAAAAAATGTGTTTGGGAAAATAGTTAGCAAATTGATAGAAATTTATTAACTATGTTACATTTGTTTTGTTTATTATTATAATGAATATGGTCACATAAAATGCAAAAGACACTAACTTACTTACAATTCCAAATCGAGTTTTCATGGCCTCGACCGCTCTAACTGCAAATCGAGTAGGCTTACAAAAGATGCATAATGGCGCGATTTAGACTGAGACTACTTAAACGATTTAGAGCAAACTTACAACATTTTTAAATATCAATATATCTAGGGAGTTCACAATAGCGTTTTAAAATATGTTCTAATATTGTAGCGTTTCAATTTTAATACTTTAATATTGGTTGGCAAGTTTCTTGTTTTTGTCGGTGTGAAAATGAAATGTTTTACCAGATAACAAATTGAAAAGTATAAGAAACATATCATTTTCAATAAGGCAATATGGTAGTGTTAAAAATGATGGTATTGAAGAATAACCAGTTGTATATTACGCTGTCTTTAAGAATTTTACAGAACAAAAGTTATTTTGATAAATTTATCCAACGATAACACAGTGGTACAAAATTGAATGAAATAGAAAAACCTGGGTAGTGATATGTTTTTTCTTGTAGGTCTTGTCGAGTTAATGAAGAATCCAATAGTGAAATATGCCGGACACCTCCAAAATCCGGATTTATGGTTAAAAAACCGGGTTTTTACCTTTGCGCACTTATAAGCCTGTAACTTTGTTGATAATGATTCGATTTTCAATTTCACGCCGGTGACTGATATCAGTAAATAAGCCACAAATATAGCAAAATTTGTTACGATTGTCACACATTTTTTATTTAATTTTAATTTAAATTGCACACGATTTTTTTTAAATTTCAAACGTTTTTTTAAATACACAGATTCAAAGTGAAAAAGAAGACATTAACAAAACGTCATATTAAAAGAAAAAACAATAATTTTTGTTGTGCTTACGCTAACAGTGATTTGTAATTTTAAAGAAAGTGCATAAAAAGAACACGAAAAAAAACAATATTTTTTAATGACTAAAACTCTCATTACAAATTTTTTTATTTTTTTGTGTGTTTAGGACAACATTGATTTGTATCTTAATAGAAGGTACAACACCAAAAACATTGTGCAGGCATTTTGGTAATAATTTTGTTTTCATGAAAAGTTAAATAACTCAACCAATTGCTTATCTATTTTTAATCCCAAATTCAATAGTATTATAGTTTCTTAATAAAATAATGTATAAAAACGTCACCAAAGTATAAAATTTTTTGAAAACTCTACAAAATTTGTGGTTGCTGGACAATAACACACACATTTCTCAAGTTTTCTTAAATAAATTATATATAAAAAATCAGGTTTTAACCGTAAATTCGGATTTTGGAGGTGTCCGGCATAATTCACTATTCTTGTTTTACTCGACAAGGCCTGCAAGAACAATAATATCCGGTCCCAGGTTTTTTGGACTGTCGCACCGTGCAATTTCTAATTTAAAAACTTTTATTATTTTAATACTTCAATATACTGTGTTTTATATCATTGCCTGCTTACAATGAAAATTTTTAAGATGGCACAATGTTGCCATATTAAAATTTTAATGTACTCAATATGAATTCCCTATGTGTTTCAATCAAAATGGCGGACATGTTACCACTTGTTTCATTTTACTTGACGCCACTTTGCGCCGGAACCTTGAAATATAAAAAATAAAAACACTAATCAAATTAAAAACCTACCAATTTTAACCCTTTATAACCCTACGCTTTTATTAAATCAATCTTGCCGTTGTGCAATTTTTTAAGAAGGTATATTTTCGGCCTAAATTTTATGAATGTCCAAGTAATTTATTTTTATTTCTTAAATATTGTGGTTGAAATTATTTTAACTTGAAGCTCTTTCCCCCAACATTTTTGAAGTTCTTCACATTTCCTTCTTTACCCATTTTGGTGACAAAAAAAATTAATTTCAGAAAAATCCTAGAAGAAATGTTTTTACTTAAAATCTTTTAAATAAAAATAGTTTCACGATGTTCAGTCATAAAGGGTTAAAAGTAATAGTAAAATAATATAGAACAGAGACCATTTAAAAATTGTTTTCATGTAAATTCGGATGCTAGAACACATACTACACTGAAAGAAAAACCTTCGTAAATGCAATGATTTTTCACATTATATTTATGATTTTGTCATTGTTTTTCAACCAATGCAACGCTTCATTTGCATTACGAAAATTGTGTCATTAACTGGAAAAATGTCATATATACAACGAAATATTTTCATTCATAAGTAACGTACATTTTCATATTTTAAATGAAAAATGTAATCATTGCGATGAAACTTATTAGTTTATACAATGAAGTGACATAAGTTTTATTTTTTTTACGAACTATTTCAATGAATAAACAACATTTGTCATGTAAATCATGACAATATTTTCATTACTGAGACGTAACATATCATTTTTTGATGATATCATATCATAGTGTTAACAACATAAGTCATTATTGTAATGAATGATTCATTTATTTAATTATAATTGTATCTTAATAAATATTCAACTTACGTGTGTATAGTGGCACAGGCATCAGAAAAACGTTTGCATGATAATTGGCTTCCCTGGCCAAGAGTTGAAATTGGAACTCATCGCGTGGTAGATAGCGCGCTTACCGCTGCAGCCACAACAATCTCAAATATTATTTAGATACACACTAAATACATACATGCCATCATTAATGAAATTTTAATTCAAAGTTATGTAATTGATCTAATTAATTCAACATTATTTAATTTATTTGAAAAGTTATAACTTATAAATATATATATATATATATATATATATATATATATATAACTTATCTCCAGGATTCGAACCTGGGATTACAAGAGTGGCACACTGCCTACTAGCCAGCAGCAGGATGTTTTCTTCATTATAGTTACGAAAATATATCATTAAAGTTGCAACAAAACTATAATTTCCATAACTATAGATTAATTACATATTTTTTTGATACTTTGATACAATTTGATACTTTGAAATTATTTTATGTAACCTAATCAATTTAAAATATTTTTTTTGTATAAATTCTTCACAAAAACATGTATTTAAGTTTTTCGTTACCCGAATGAAAATTATTTCGTAACATAAATGATACGAGAAAATGTAAAATATTAAGCACTCGATTGGTTTTATTCCATTAATGCAATTTACATCAATATAATGTAATATTTCATTTTATTAATAAAATTTGTCGTTGTATTAATGAAAGGGGTTCAACGTAATGGTTTCATTCCCGTGACGAAGTGTTTTTCTTTCAGTGTATTAATTTGTATTTTCTAAATTTCAACTTAAATGTGTTTTAACATGCGATCCCACAAGAAAACATGTGAAAACGATGTGGAAGGCAGAACATACACGAATAAGTTTCTCTGATTTTAAACAGCAGCATTCAAGTCATTATTAGTCAATCAATATCAATGAGTTAATTAATAATTTTACATATTAATCTCCATATTCATAAAATTCAAAATGGATTTAAAATGTATTTAAAATTGTTCATAAGAAAAATTCTTAAAATGGATTTAAACACATTTTATTTGTTTTTATAAATATGGGGATAACTGTGTAAAATTAATTAAAAAAAATGCAAATTATTATTATTTTTGCTGAATTTATAGTATGATAAATTTTGAGTAATACAGGGCACAATAGGATGGCTTCATGTATATTTGTGTAAAAACTATAAGGAGTGGTCGTAAAACATTGATACTTGGCACCGATTATTATACGAGTACATTGGCTAAATGAAGGCAAATGGGATTCTATCAAAATCTATCAAGCCAACCAAACACTGCTCACCGCCCACTTCCCACTGCCCCTCTCCCTTGCAACTAAAATCGATTTTTTTCTTTTCAAGCAGATATCTTAAAATTTGCTGTGTATACACTTTCTAGAATAAAATCAAAGGCATATGCTAAGTTTCATCAAAAACTGCCACTCCCACCGCTCACGAAACCCGTACAAAATATAAATAATATTTTTTTTTTATATTTTTTGTTTATTTATAATTTCTTTGACTACATCGTCACGTTTTAGTTCCAGTTTGGATGGCTCATGTTTTAAATGGGGCCTGATAAGACCAGTGAGAACCGAAAAGAATCACTGTTTTTAGGAAAAAATTTAACTTTACTTCCGGTAATTTTCGAAAGTTATTATATTAATCGAAAGAAAACATTCCCGTCAAGAACAGCTTGAGAGAAAGTGGAGCTACATTGAAAATAAAAAATAAGTGAGTTTATAGGGGCTTATAGATTTGAGCACATTTTCTTAACGGTTTATGATAAATTTTTTAGTTTATGGAGAAACGCAATATTTTGCCATATATTAAAACCAAATGCTATTATCAAAATAATTACATACATATAGACCACTGAATTGCGTAAAAATAAATTAGAGGAATTTTTTGCCTAGCACCTTTGCGTGGACTTTATCAAATTTGTTTTTTAAATAAAATACAATTTTTCTAAAAATTATAAATTCACATTTCATATCTAACCATTTCTATACAAAATTTCATCAATTCTTTTATGAAACTGAGTAGTTAAATAATGAGGCTTTTGGTGCCCAAGTACCACTGTGCAGCGTGATTTGATTTCAATATATTTTTTTCCTTTTTCTTGTGCTAAATTTGAGAGCTTTTTCCCTTCCACTTATGAATTATTATTTTTCGGACACACATGTACGTATTAGCGATATTGATTTATTTTATTTTGTTTTAGATAAGTCAACGTTTTGTACCAAAATAAGATTTTTCAAATAATTTATTCTTATAGTTTTCCGATTCTTAAAACCTTTTCACAGATCTTAGAATTTTCTGCTCCCATTACAACTTCATACAAACTTCATGCCTTAATAATAATATTATCAAATATGTCCTTATTTTCTCGTACAACGAAGCCAAACAATGGTTAACAAATGATACGAGTACTTTATGTTCTGATTCTAAGGCTTGGACAATTTTAATAAACCAATAAAGGCAAACAAATTGTGCAACATGTCTTTGTGTGATTGAATGCATAAATATTGGTGATAATGGAAATCCATACAGACATATTGCAGCAAATAGTGTAACAAAAATTCTAACATACAAAACATTTCAAGGTACATACTTAAATGGTAAATCTTGTTGACTTTACATGAAACAATTGCTATTGTTTTAGTTTGCTTTGTTAAAATTTTTATATTATTTAATATTATTACTTTATTTCAATACAATGTTTATAATGCAATGTTTATAATACATATAAATATATGCAATTTATTTACATACAAACACTACCTAACATTTTAATAAGGATTTTAATTTTACTAAATTCTGAACGATTATATCTAGCAAACAAAATTTATATTCATACTCTTAACTCTATTTAAATATAAATTCATATTTAAATTAGGGAGTAACGAATACGAATACCGATTCCGATATATCGGCGACATTTCTGATTTGCCGATATATCGATATCGGCGATATTTTACTGTCGATATGGCGATACTTCTTAAATTTTTTTTGGACTGTTTTGAACAAACAATTCAATTTTCAACAATTTTTTTTTGCATAAAAACTAAGAAAAATAATATATTAAAAGCATAACATAAGGTCTAAACAGAAAAATTAAACGTTTCTTTTGTTTTGCTTTGCACCATAGTAGTGAACTGTTCTCTTAATGCTAAATCATGTATGTATTTAAAAAAAATAATTTAGTTTTTAACCCACGACTAAAAAAAGGGGTGTTGTAATTTGTTAGTGTGTGTCTATGTCTCTGTGTATCTGTTCACGTACAGGCCAAACGGCTGAACCGATTATTATTTAATTTTTTTTTGTTTGAAATGTGACTTGATCGAAAGGGTTCATAGCCATGTTTTAAGAAAATCAGTACAACCGTTTAGGAGATATCGTATCATCTCTAGATATATTCGGAGGTTTTTACAATTTTTAATTTTTAATCAGAAATAATTCATAGTCAGGCTCAAGTTTAGTAATTTCAATTCTTATTGAATGAAATATTTTTATTAATTAATGTGAGTTTCTAAAGAAGAGAAGAAAATACCGATACTTTTCTGTGCACCCACGCACAGAAACTCACATTAATTAATACAAATATTTCATTCAATAAGAATTGAAATTACTGAACTTGAGCCTGACTATGAATTATTTCTGATTAAAATTCACTACAGTTCAATTAAAGAATCTAAAAATGTTTAATTTTTGTTATTGTTAAGAATGAATTCAAATATCAATTTTAAGTATTAATAATCTCTTACACTATAATTTTTTATAACTTTAGTTCAATATGCGTATCGGTATCGGAATCGGTATCGTCGATATTTCTTTTTGAGTATCGGTATCGGTATCGGATCGGCAAAACGGCGTATCGTTACATCCCTAATTTAAATGTCGATTTTCATAAATTTTTTTTAATGGAAAAATGACTTTTTAATATGGATTGATATTTAAATAACAGTGCCACAGTAGGGTGCTATAGACATAACCCATGTAACACAACTTCGCCCTCCCTACTGTGTCATGGTTGTAAGAATCTTTTTTCCTTTCTTAACTAGTAGAAATAAAAGTTGTACCAATCTGCTTCAAGGATATTAAACGTTTTTTCCCCAACATATTCGTTAAAAATCAATAGAATACAATTCCTTATTTAAGTGATTTGTAGTGTATCTGTTAGTATTGAACTCGTTAGGTTGGATATGAAAAAAAGTAATCCTAAGGCCATTAGCCTTTTGCACTATGCACTCTAGTGCATACAAAATGCACATGCATATATAACGAAACATTATGAATTGAAACCACTACTAACAATTCTAACGCTGGCATGACAACTATTGCTAAGGATACCCACAAACACATGCACAAACTTATATCGGGACTCACTCATGCAATCTAAAGGAGTTGGTGGCAGTCAATACTAAACAACAACAGCAACTATAAAAAATAAAAACAAGATCCTAAGGAAAACTATTTTTATATAAATGGTACAAAAATAAATGTATGTATGCCATACATATACATATATATAATATTTATTGTATAGCAAATGCAATTCATACAAAAATACTTGCCAATTTATATTTACTTCATTACATGTTATTTCATTTCAGCTTGAAGTGTTAAATATTGCAAATATGTATGTATGTATTTTTGTTGTGTTTGTGTATGGGAAATGACTCCAGGGGAAATGCAACATTTTAACCAACATGGAATACATGTTTGCAGCAAATTAGGGTCGAGTACAAGAATTTGCTTTTAAGAAATTTTCTTGCTTTATTCCCTGTCAATTTGGCATCCTACTTTTTAGTTTATTTTTAATATAAAAATTTATTTAGAATTAGTTTCTAGATTTTAAATGATTCTAATTTGATACCAAGTAATATATTTTATAATTCCAACTGGGCTCTTATAAACAATGAAGCTACGTTGGTTAAAAGTTACTAGTGTTTTCACATTTAGAACAGCTGATTTTGCGTTCACACTGCAAGTTTGATAAATTCAGATTTTAACTCACAGACTGTCTAAAAAATTTTTTCAAAATAAAATAAAATAAATCTTATGTAGAAATACGCGTATTTGTTGTTGTATTTTTATCTGCTTTTTACCAGACTTATTTGACAAACTGTTCAACAACTGTGAAGTTGTCGGAATATTTACAATTAGCTTTTGTGTTATTTGTTCTTTAAATATTATCACTTTTGACTTACAGAGCAATACGTACTTTAGCCTCAAGAAATTATAATTAATTTTGTCATGTTTTCTTGCAAGTTTCTTTAACATTGCGAAATAAATAGACAAGCAGTCGAAGATTGTTGGTGATGAGACGAAGATGTAAAGTATGTAACCGTATTTGCAGTATATTTTTTGTTTCTTCTCTTTTACTTTTCTCAATACTAATCCTTACTTACTGCTCTGCCATCTTCATTGCATACTGGTGTAAAGTAATAAAAATAACAATAATTATAGAACTTGTAAGGTTCTGAAAGGATGTGTTAAGAACTGAAATGATTGTAGGTGAGAAATCAAGTTGTGTGTGTTTCTGTAATATGCGTCATAATTGGATTTAGGGACAAAAATACTATCAAAATTTTGCGGCATCTAGCCAGGAAAATTCTCGTGACGTCATAGTCACAAGCGCATGTGACTTTTTTTGTATCGTGTACTATAGAATTAATCAATGATCTTAAATTGTGATAAAAAAGACAAGAAAATATGTTAAATAATTATTTTCATATTTTTTATTATTTAAGTGATATTTCACTTCGAAATAAAAATTAACACCCATATTTATAAAAAAAAGAAATCTATTTTAAGAAAATTTCTTATGAAAAATTTTAAATAAAATACATTTCAATCCCATTTTAAATTTTATGAATATGAGGATAAACATTTAAATTATTTTCCTGTACTTTTTCACTGTGCGTTTAATTTTAATTTTAAGAAAATCCGTTTAGTTTATAATAAAATTTTTATGACGTTATTTTTATTACAAAATATTTATAATTGATTTATAAAAGGTCCATAAAACGATTTTCCATCTAAAATTTGTTTTATAACTAAAAATATTTTGCATAAATAAAGCCGAGATCCCACTGTACACACAAGGTACACATATAAAATTTAATTTAAAAAAATTTAAATTAAAGGGTATTAGTTTAGTTAATGTGATTTTTACTTATGTAAAAAACTTCCTGCATCTTGGAAACCGCTAGAGGCGAACTCTTGAAATTTTCAAAAACATTAAAACTAAAAATCTCACAATAAAAACATGTTCAAAAATAAAAAATAGCCCAAAAACCGTCGCCAAAACGAAAAAAGTGCCAGAACTAAAAAATTATTAAATTACAAAACTACAAAAAAAAAACACCAAAAACTGAAAAAAGCGCCAAAAAAAACCCAAAAATTAAAAATTTTTCGAAAATGGAAAAAACAACAAAACTAAAAAATGCCAAAACCCGAAAAATCCCAAAAATTAAAAAAACGCAATAAATAAGAAAAATCGCCTAAACTAAAAAAATCGGCAAAACTAAAACAAATCTCCAAAAAACCGGAAATGGAAAAAACTATAAAAACAGAAAAACCCTAAGAACGAAGCGTTAAAACAAAAAAAAAAACACAAAAAAATATCGCCAAAACTGAAATAAATTGCCATAAAACCTAAAAATCGCATAAAATAGAAAAAAAAGATAAAACTAAAAAATTCCAAGAACCAAAAAAATCCCAAAAATTAAAAAAATCACAAAAACTAAAAAAAATCGCCATAGCTGAAAAAGTATGCTTTGTATTTAAAATTAAAAAAAAAAATAATGTCTACATCAAATGTCAAAGTCCACAAATGTCATTTACTAACATTATTTTTATTTTCTTTTGTTTTTATCAAATACACTACCATTATTGCTACAAAAATTTCTTTCGATATTGACGTTCATATGATGTTGACAGCACAAAACGACAACCAAAATTAATGCTTGACGTGTTACCCAGTATGTGCACATCAAAATATTCAGCTGACGTACACGAAAAATGCTTGATATTCATGGTGTCTAGACCGCTTTAGACAAGAACAAGGGAGAATTATAAAAATGTGTTCCTTTCAGTTTCCAAAAATATAAAAGCCGACTAAGTTTATTTCAGTTTTAATGTGTTTATATTAACCATTTTACGTTTCTATAATTGTTTGCAAAAACAAGACTTTGATGAATTATTAATTACTTTCTTCTTTACAAATTTTCAAATTTTGTTAGTTGCTTCTATAAATCTAGCTTGATTTAAGATATAATAAAAAACTTAGCACAAAAACCCTTAAAGACAAATCCTT
The DNA here is from genome assembly GCA_905220375.1 of Tachina fera. Taxonomy (NCBI): domain Eukaryota; kingdom Metazoa; phylum Arthropoda; class Insecta; order Diptera; family Tachinidae; genus Tachina; species Tachina fera. The sequence goes on along the minus strand of LR999964.1, from coordinate 19,709,672 downwards.
AATATGTTCAGTAACTGTCATGACACTAATCTCCGCAAGGTGTCCGGTTCAGTAGCTGACTGATATCCTGGTAAGGTCTTTGTAAACACAAGATTGGTAGTACCAAGAGCTGTACTATTCACATACATTTTAAAGGCAGCATAAAACGTATGTATGTATGTGTGTGCATGTGTTTGCGTTACTTTCTGTTTAAAGATAAAGAAAAATGAAAATAAAAAGGAAACACAACAAGCATTTATTTTTATTACATCAGTTAGTTGGCTTGCATTCATTTGTTGCTGGAATTTATCTTAGTGTATAAGTATAAATGAATGGCTGTGTGTTTGTGTGTGTGTGCGTGTATGTGTGAGCGAATACATGAATGAACGAGTGAATGACATGATGCAATGGAATTTCTCTGCGAAAATGCATTTAAATACAAAAGACATTCCATTTTAGTGACACGAAAACGCATAATTTATTATTTATTCGCAGCCATTTAAACAACAAGAGATTAAAGCACAACAAAGAAAAACTGTTTAATGACATAGACAGTAAAATTTAATTTTAATGACCAAAATGACTGGCAACCATACAAAGACCTTTGGCATACATATACTAATTTTTAAAGTATATCTTAGAAATTTAAAATTTCTAAAATGTTTTAGTTAAGCCTTAAATATTAAAATATATTTAAGTTATTTCATGGTAAAGCATTAAAAAAAAGCTACATAAAATACGTTTACTTTGAAAATAATCCAGAAACCTATTATAAAACTAAAATAAATTTTATAAAGAGAAAGAGAGAATTATTTAATTGGACTTTAATGAGTTTTGGATGTTAATAATTTCTTAATTGGGCTCAAGTTTAATATTTGTCAATTCGTATTATAGAATGAAATATTTTATTAATTAATGTGATTTAAAATGTATTTGCTGATGGTTCAGCTGTGTCTGTATACATTTCATTGTTGCTGTAACAAATCATCAGTAGACTTCAACCACACATTTTGAATAGTCACAAACCTCTTCTCTTATACACAGACTTTCAAGAACTATTTGAGGCTATTTTTGTTCCTCCGGCAACTTTTATTTATTTCTTAGCGAGAAATAGCGAGAGAGGACTTACATATGTATATTTTCATTTCAATACTTCGCCACATATTCAAGAATTGCTGCAACAAAATTTGCAAGTCAGGACCGGGACATATTGTACATGCTGTCAGTGTTACCATATGAGAAGATTTATCTTATTTTTGAAGTTTTTTGACATCTTAAAACGACCAAAAAGATATTATAGCTTAAAATAAGATTTTTAAAAATATAAAGCTTTATTTATAAAAATTAGTATGACTTTATAAAGACTTTTTAAGAAAAATTTTTATGGAAATTTGTTCTAAAAAACCTTTTTAAAGCCTCAATAAGTTTTATAAATAAGGTTGATAATATTTGTTAATTTAAGTATATTATTGAGATTTCCTTAAACTAAACTACTTGATCATTTTGTAATTTGCTTCGTAATATCCTTACACATATTCTAAGCAGTAAATATTTTGTGTTATTTAGATATATATTTAATAGTTCACTGGAAACATAATAAAAATTAGCTGAATTTTATTTCAACAAAATCAATGTATATTAATATACTTTGAGTAAAATCAAAAAAAAAAAAATTTTAATAAAAATAAACGATTTTTTTGTCGACTTGAAGATTTTTGAAAAATAATTATGTCAACACTGCATACTGCTAAAAAAATGTATAAAAATTTAAAAAAATCTGCGACGTATGAGTGATAGAAAATGTTGAAACTAGTTTATAGCCGGCATTACTCATACGTCACAGTTATTGGCAGTTTTTCGTGTGCTTTTAATGCATTAAACAGATTCACTACAGCAGTCTACACTAACACAAAACTTCAAATGCCACTAGCTGCATTTGTTGCCTTATAACCAAGTATAAATATGTATATATATATTTCAGTGGTCCCACCTACTGTCTGGCTATCTGATATAAAGTAGATACGAATACCTTTACATTTTCTCCTCAAGCATTGTCTAGCAGAGATAAAGATGACATAGACTTCCGCTTAGAAAATCGTAGGTTGTTTGCCCGTACTAATGGCCATTTGTTGTATGGAGCCATTAACGAGCTAGTAATCAGAACGTAAAAATTTAAAAAATTAATTACTATAATTCTAGAGCTCTTTTCCAGCATAGAGAACGAACACACAAATTTATAAAAAACTAAATTGAAAACGATATCGATTTTAAGCAACCACAAACGAATTAAATAGTTTGACAATTTCTTAAAAAATTGTCAAAGGAATAAATTTTATAAAAAAGACTGAACTATTATTAATTATTGCTATATTAGTTTTTGATTTTGCGTTCAGTCCATTTTATTGGAATTTCTATTTTCTCAATGTAAAATAATACATATTCAATTTGGACACATTATCGGGAGTGCACTGTGTTTTTATACATTCATGCCGATACAAATGATACATGATGTTTGTGTGCAGCATTTCAAAACATGTTTGCGTTTATTTCTGTGCTTCTGCTAGTGTTGTAGTTTGTTGCTTGTAGTTCTATTGTTAAGGATATAAATAAACTTGCATGAGTAGGAAACGAAAATGAAAATATATTTCTGTGGGCTTGTTTGAAAAACCACATAAGCTCATGTTTAAGGATTTAGAGTTATTGCATTAGTTTATAATGATTCGCAAAATGTGATGTGAAATAACTTGAAGTCTTAATACTGACGTATTATTTCATTTCAAAATTATTTTATGACTAAATCCAGCGAAGGCAAAAAAGTGTACGAATTTTCACAGCCAAATCATAGTTTCCAACAGTAAACTCCATTTTAAGACATACGCTGTTATTGAAAAAACTGCAGATTTATGTTTTGCACTTCGCCGTATGTGGTCTGTCGGTTGGTCGGAATACTGACTTATCAACACAATATAAATGGGAATGAAAAATGTAAAAAGAAAAAGCTTTTACTGTTCATACTTCACTCTCTCTCTCTCTCTCTCTTTCCCCTTATTTGACGGTCATAATGGCATTTAAGTGGTCTATTTTTCTGAAAAATATTTTGGCTTGTTTATAACACTAACACATGCATTCTCGAACACACTGACACATCTACATACATATATTAGAACTAACATTATTAAATTTTTATGAGTAAAACAACACAAAAAAAAATAATAGAAAATATTTCGTGTGTAAGATTTTTTTTAATCTGTACATTTTCCATTTTATTGATGTTCTATATACAACATTTTTTTTTTGAGTAGTACAATTGGGTTTTCCCTTTTTTTTGCATGATTTCATGATTGCTTTTTTAGTGTTTTTAGTGTCAGTGTGGAAACATGCAATGATAAATTACATGCTGCCACAATAAAGCCACTTTATACAAGTACACTTATGAGTATACACACATACAAACATAACATACATTCATATGTATGTATGTATGCATGTAGTGTAAGTAACAGCATGAACTACTGTCATAACGTTTATTGAAACTGTTAACGCTTGTTCTCTGGATTTTTGTTTTAATTTTACTTCCATTTTTTCTCGTTTTTTTTTAGTTTTTCACTTCAAATTCACTGCTTTTTTTTACTGCTGACTGCAAACATAATTCGATTTTGACGTGATTTTTATTGATTGATCCATTTTATATAGACACAGCCACCAATTACATATTCTTTCTGTCTTTTAATCCTTATGTTCGTATATTGTAAGTATTTTAGCATTGATTTTTTTCACAGAAATCAAAAAAATTAGTTTAATTGCTTCTACTGTGGAAAGCAGTTAATATTGTGAAATACAAATACGTAAATATGTATATATATAAAAAGGATATGGTAGTTTTTTTTACGTTCCTTGGCAATTCTGTGCGAGAAGAGCAGGTTAATATTAAATTGAATACAAGAGTTGTATTTAAAACAATCGGTATAAAGAATTACCTAGCACGTTGCGACTTTATGGAACCATTAATTGTAAACCCAATGGAAATATTACGCAAGTAACATCTTTCTAAATAAAGTTGGTTGTAGACTAGCTAAGATATTCATTAAACACTATGGCTTTCTTGGATCTTGTTAAATATTTAATAAACATTTTAATTGAAAACAAGTTGTTCTGTTTCAATAGCTCATTTATATTAGCGACTGACAATATTACTTTAAATCAACTCTATTATTAATAATATTTTGTGTATATTATTTATTTATTAAACATATTAATGCAAAGTAAGTGTTGCACAAATGTGGGCGGAGTAACGTAGACCATATGCCCAAGATGGTATTAACAGTATTTTATAAGGTTTTGTGACTGACTGTACACGACCTATGCCTTCACATAGGAAGTAGGCAACGTGGTTGTTAAAGAGATTCCACAAAAAACCGCAAGATTATACGGTTATCCGTGGCAGATCAGTCAACCAGTGCGAGCGAGACGAAACACTCTCGAAGGCCAAACAACACACACAAGCCAAACCACACTTAAGAAATAATTACGATGACGCGTGAGATGTTCCCCGACCCAGAGCTGCTTAACGACTGTGTATTTTGGATATAGATTATGACAATGGTATAACTAGTAGAAATAGTAATGTCAAATTAATTATATACTTGGACAATAAATTTTAAAATATATCTATCTACATACACATACATATGTATGTATGTAAGAAATTTAATAAGCAAAGCGCTCAAGGATGCAAACGAAACAGGTTAAAGAACGAACTTAGAGGCAAATCCCGGAATGATATAATGTCAGGCCCTTTCGAAGCATTCGTTATATAGCCGAGTTTTTTAAGTATTCTTTTATTGTAGTCATGAAAAAAATAAATGAATGATGTATTTTCAAATAAGCCAGCAATTATGACTATGACTATGACTATGACTATGACTATGACTATGACTATGACTATGACTATGACTATGACTATGACTATGACTATGACTATGACTATGACTATGACTATGACTATGACTATGACTATGACTATGACTATGACTATGACTATGACTATGACTATGACTATGACTATGACTATGACTATGACTATGACTATGACTATGACTATGACTATGACTATGACTATGACTATGACTATGACTATGACTATGACTATGACTATGACTATGACTATGACTATGACTATGACTATGACTATGACTATGACTATGACTATGACTATGACTATGACTATGACTATGACTATGACTATGACTATGACTATGACTATGACTATGACTATGACTACGACTATGACTATGACTATGACTATGACTATGACTATGACTATGACTATGACTATGACTATGACTATGACTATGACTATGACTATGACTATGACTATGACTATGACTATGACTATGACTATGACTATGACTATGACTATGACTATGACTATGACTATGACTATGACTATGACTATGACTATGACTATGACTATGACTATGACTATGACTATGACTATGACTACGACTATGACTATGACTATGACTATGACTATGACTACGACTACGACTATGACTATGACTATGACTATGACTATGACTATGACTATGACTATGACTATGACTATGACTATGACTATGACTATGACTATGACTATGACTATGACTATGACTATGACTATGACTATGACTATGACTATGACTATGACTATGACTACGACTATGACTATGACTATGACTATGACTATGAATATGACTATGACTACGACTATGACTATGACTATGACTATGACTATGACTATGACTATGAATATGACTACGACTATGACTATGACTACGACTATGACTATGACTATGACTATGACTATGACTATGACTATGACTATGACTATGACTATGACTATGACTATGACTATGACTATGACTATGACTATGACTATGACTATGACTATGACTATGACTATGACTATGACTATGACTATGACTATGACTATGACTATGACTATGACTATGACTATGACTATGACTATGACTATGACTATGACTATGACTATGACTATGACTATGACTATGACTATGACTATGACTATGACTATGACTATGACTATGACTATGACTATGACTATGACTATGACTATGACTATGACTATGACTATGACTATGACTATGACTATGACTATGACTATGACTATGACTATGACTATGACTATGACTATGACTATGACTATGACTATGACTATGACTATGACTATGACTATGACTATGACTATGACTATGACTATGACTATGACTATGACTATGACTATGACTATGACTATGACTATGACTATGACTATGACTATGACTATGACTATGACTATGACTATGACTATGACTATGACTATGACTATGACTATGACTATGACTACGACTATGACTATGACTATGGCTATAACAGAGAGTTTGTGAATAATTTATCAGACTGAAGGGTGATATCTTCGAGAGTCAGTATGAGTTCTTACGGAGACAGTGACAATGAGTATACAAATAACTTTGGTGGTAATTGTGACAATAATATATTATATATTATGTACATTAGAGTGGGTCAATTTGTATGCATTAAAAAGAATTCACCCAGTGATTGTCAAAATCGTAATCTTCGACGAATTTTAATAAGGTTTCTCCAAGAAACCATAGGTCTAAAATCAAAATCGAGCTTCCCATTTTTAACGAGAAGCTTTTCCGTTCGTATTTAATTTTTTTTATTTGCTAAAATTTAATTGAGTCTTTTAAGGCACTTGACAAAAGTTATTGTTTTAGCTTGTTCGAAAAAAAATTTCATGAGCTTTCGAAAGCTGTTTAGATAACTAAATAATTTTGATATTCTGCAGCTAAGGCTGTGAGATAGAAGACTGCTTAGAGTTAGGAAGAATGGACTGTGAACTGTGAAGGCTTAGCTAGTTCTTAAAATCGTGTACTTTTGAGATGGTAATGAAGAAAATTTTGACTGGCTAATGGCAAATTCTCTTAAATAAATTGAAGCAGCATGCGATAGCTTATATATAAGCCCACTAGTATTTATATGACATCATGTTGAAGAATTTTCACAAAGTCAAGCATATTTATTTGCTTTGTTTCCATCCAAATTCAACGATGTTGATATGTTTTTTATGTGCATTAAACATTTTTTAGTTGTAAAATTCTTCAATGCGAACAATTCGACTTGGAGCGCCCCGTGTTTTCTGTTCTTTACAATCAATTTAAATTTCTTTAGTTAGATTTTGGAACATTCTGTGCTTAGCTTACATTGCATGCTGAAACTTTCAAGTTTCCATTTATTTTCCTTTAAATAAAAGTGTAGAATACCAGTGTTATCCCTTTTTTCTGCCACCTAACCATTTCTTTTATTTTAGCGAGTCATGTTTTTGCCGAAAATCCTTTACTTTTAATTTAAATAAAACATATTTCCAGTTTTTTACTTTACTTTAATATATTAATAAATGAATAGTCTATTATGTCATATTTACTTGATGAAAAATTAATAACCAATTGCATTTATTTTGAGTTAAATTTTTTACTATGGACACATATTCCGTATTTATGCTTTTCAAATAAATTATAGAACAGGGTAAGCCAAAATAAACAACAGAGTTTAAACGAACCATAATTTTTCTTTCTTTATTTTTTTTCTTTTATTTTTTGTGAGGAATGAATTTTTTAAAACGGTGAACAATGGGGAATTTTGGCAAAATAAATTGAAATAAATCTGCAGTTTCTATACGGGGCTTTCAATTGTTATAAAATTCCACACAGCATTTGAAGAGGTGTTAGAGGGAGTTCGGACGTTATATGTTAAAAGAATGTGGAGCCACAGAATCGCAAAGACGGGCCAATTCGGGTTAATGAAAAATTCAAATCTATGCCAAGCTGATGTTTTTAATCTGATAAAAAGATTTTATTTTGCAAGCAGATTTTTCTATCTAAGAACTGATACTAACAGTTTAGTAAAAATTCTAAAAAAATATATAAAATTTTAAATTTGTTTAACAATCTTGATCCACTGTTCTGCTAATGGAGAAGTCAAATCAAATAAATATTAAAAATTTTATTTTAAATTCATAAATAGTTTTCTTTTGTAAGTCGGACAGGATTTGGCTTTGGCATTGTGTATACATTTTTGTTTGTTTTTTATTTTTATATTTAGAAACTGCAGAATTACTTACATTTTTTATTTGCCAAAATTTTCCACTGTGCGAGAGTAGACTTTCGGTGAGCGCAATTATTTCTATGCGTAGAAATTTAAATTGATGCAGAATTAAGAGTCTGAGCACAATGTAACGATTACTTATTGCGATGCGGTTTTCCATACGACTTTGAAGTAAAAATCCGCAGTGCGGGACGGAATAAAATTAAAATCTATTTTATTTTCATTGCGTACTTTCTTATTCTCTCAATTTTCTCTTGCTGACGTTGCCGCAGTTTTTGAATAATTGGCTATGTTCACAACATTATCGTAAAAAACAGGATTTTGAAATTCAAACATTTTTGTCATAAATTATAAAAGTTTAAAAAACATATCAAATATATCTGCGAATGTATAAATTGTTAATCATTTTTTGTTTTTAGTTATAAAAATTTATGCACAAAAAAATTAATAAAAAAATTAAACAAACAATGACAAGTATTGCCGTCGCAGTCTTCCGTTGTGTTATATTTATTTTTTTCTCCCGCAACGAGAAATCGCACCACACCGCAAATATTGTGTTTAGACTCTAAGGCGCTTCCAATTTATATTTTTTGAATAAGTCATAGCTGAAAAAAAAATTATGGAAAATGCCTTAGAAAACTATTCTTAGAAAAAGCGCGATTTTGGTTGCCTTGAAAATAAATAAGTTATAGACTAATCAAACCCCTTGGTTTCTTTTGGGCCACCCTATACTTGTTTTTTTTTTGCTTACTTACAAGTTCTTTTATAGTCTGTAATATCTTTTAAGAGTCATTGTAAATTTCTATTACTGCCTATTTACCTTAAGATAAATTTAACAAGAACAATGAATATCTAATGAAGTCGAAAAAATATTGTAATCTCTATCTTGTCATATTTTTCTCTATCGTCAGCATGTCCTTTTTACCTTTTTGCCGTTTGCCTAAACACAATCCTCTTAAATATTAATGCGAAATTTGTTGTCATCACACACACGCGCATTTTTACATCTTTTCTATTATTTGTATTATGTAATATAAGTGTCCTTTAAATATAAGACATGGTTACAAGACTCCTGCTACAAGCAAACGCACCCTAAACGTTTACGAATATTAGCAATAAATTTTTTAAAAATGGGAAAAACAAATTCAAGGAAAATTTCTATGTACAAAAATCTCTATTGAACAGAATAACAACGAGAGAACAGCATCATCAGTACCAGACAGTAACGAGACATGCGAATATAAGTGAGTGCAAAAGGACGATGATGATGATGATGTCATCAAAAAAATAATCTATTGTTCCTTGTGTGATACAAATTCTGATAATAATGATGTTGATGCTCTTTAAATATGATTCATGTACTCCAAAAAAAAAAACAAAATGTTCAAAAAGTTTATTTGAAACAAAGAATATTTAAATTATTGTCGTCTTACAGCATGTTAACAAGCAGACTTTCGGTTGAATACGATTTTACAATGCAATAATGATGTTTGCAGAGAACCAAAAACCAGCCATGAATATAAATATTCATTTATGTATGTTATGTATGTATGCATATTTTCTTTCTGTGTAGACAAAATTTATTTGTTTCTTTGGCTGGTGAAGGTTACCTTGCTTTATTTGTCTGAGGGACTTATGAATTGTAATATAATTCCTCGAAACTAAAAAAAATCGTTACCATATTTGTGATAATATAAAGATATGAAAATAAAAATGTCTATGACATAAACTTTTGAAATATCTATCAATGATTTGCATATTCACTATGACAACGAATATTCAATTTATGTCACAAGTACTCAAAGGATAGCATCTAAAAAAAAAATACAGCAGCCATTAGTGAGTCAATATGAATGTAAATAAGCAAAAAGCACAACTTAGCTGTTCGATAGAACTAAGAAACAGCCTAAATCAACTAACTAAAGTATTATTTATAGGGAAACAAAAATTAAATTATAACAATTTTAAGGAGTAGTGTTTTTGTTTTTCATACAAATCCTTCACCGAGGAAAAGGTTAGCCTAATTAATCTTTCACAATTTTTAGAACTGGTAAGGAAAAAATCGAAATTTTGTTTTTATTTTAAAGTTTTATTTGTAATAAACACGTGTTGAATAATATTATTTGTTGTATTTAAAATTTTTTTGTTTGCTTGCTATGTTTTATGTGAGTAATTAAAATTAACTAAAGGAAAAACATAAAATTTGTAGAATTCCAAGAAGAAGAAAAATCAAGACAAAACAAAAAATACCGTACGAGAATTGTGCGCAACTTTTGACAACTTTAAATAAACCCAAACAAGAAAAAAAATTAATTACATGATAATTCTCATAAACCTTACATTGATATAATAAATATAGATAGATATAATAATAAATTCTAGTTGTCTGCTTATTTCCATTGTTTTGATAACAATAATTTTAGCAATGATACTTAAAATCAGTTACATTCTGATTGACAAAATAATACAAGGATATAAATGAAATATTTTATGATTATTACAACAACAACAATACATCAAGGTCAAGGAATTTTTAGTAATTGATTTGCCACACACCATAAATGCTTAACACAGAATGATCTCATCATGTCATAAAACGCTTATTGAAAAGCAATGAAATATCATCGAATGTATTAATTTGAGTCATAAAAACTTTTGCATAGTTCCAGGCGCTCAAACTACTGACAAAATGCAAACTGCTTTAAGGCGCCACAACAAAACCCGTCTGTATATTTTTATTCATTTATACCATTCGTGTTCGTTTTTCACCGGTTTTGTTATTAAACAATCAACTCTCTTTGCGTGTTTTATGGTTATAAAATGAAAAAAAAAAAATTAATATATTATCTCTAGAATTTCCTTTTTTCCGGTCTAAAAAATTTTGTAATTACATTCAGTATGAATTGGCTTCAATTTGAGGTTTATATTTTTAGTTAATTGGGAAATATGCATGCGACAAAATTTTATTTAAATTTGGTAAAAAAAAGCTAAATATAGATACATACAATTATACATATACATACATTTATATATACTTATGGATATGTATATACCTGTATACATTGGGGTAGGTTAAAGTTTTTCGTTATAAATCGTGTAGTAAACATGTAATCTAACTATAGAAAATCCCTACAGAGAGTAAGGGTCTGAAATCAAATATTGTTAACGTAAATTGAAATAAAGATTTTCTGCTTACATTAATAATTGAGATATAAACTCAAAACATTTTGCGATTGGCAAAAGCGGTTTAAGTGAATGATTTAAGTTTATCAATCGTTTTCGGGGCAGAGGACTAAATATTAGAAATATTTTTAGAGTTTCACGTGAAAATTTTTCATGAATTACAATTTGAAAATCTTAATGTTTAAAAAAAGTAGCTGCTGTCCCACAATAACGACTAGTCGATTTTGTTCTCGTATTGATATTGAAAACAATAATAGAAATATAAATTTGTTTTGTTTTTAATATAAATTAAAGTCCTGCACAAGACCATTTATAAGACATTTCAAGACATGAGAGATTATTCAAATGCTTTACTTCAGCGAAATATTCTAAGACAAACGCTGTTGTTCACTGTTGTGAAGCGTTTGTTTAAAATATTTCGCTGTTGTAAAGCATTTGAAAAATCTCTCTCATGTCTTGAAAGGTCTTATAAATGGTCATGTGTAGGACACTAATATAAATATGAGAACGAAATCCAGTGGTCGTTATTGTGGGACAGGCAGCAATTTTTTCTTAATTTTATATTGGAATTCGTCTTATTTCTATTTCTGACATATCGCGCGAACGAAAAATCCATGTTGTTTTTTGTATTGTTGCAATTTTGTAGATTTGCTCTCACTTGCAAGGACAATATGTCTTGTTTTCAAATATAAGTCAATTAAAATCTGTCAATTCAACGAGCACTAAGTTTTAAGCAACGAAATTTAATTTAGAAAATAGAACATAAATAGTTATAATTTCGACATTCATCATGGTTGACATTTGGCAATACGAAATCCAATGGACATAACGAATAATTGTCTGTTCACAAGTAAGTGAAACAAAAAAGGTTTTCAAGACATCATACACAATACACCTGAATTCAGGAAATATTAACGCTTTTCAAAAATAAGGAAATTTCCGAACGTGTATCAAAAAACTTAATACGATTGCGAAATATTTTAACAAATTATGAAGGAAATTATTCACAAAGATATGTCTGTTGGAAAAAGTGGAAAAATGTAAGTTTTTAAATTTATTGGAATTGATGACACAAAATTAAAACCAATGTGAACTAAAAATTTGGAATTCGTGACAAGGCTGATTTACTGCAATCTCTCAGACAAAACTTACAAAATGTGAATGAATTTGTTTGTTAAACGTTTTGTAAACTAAAACAATTTTTTATGAAAAAGCCTTTAATTATTGTGCAATATTATTGTGCAATGTTATTATGCAATATTAGCGTGCAATATTATTGTGCAATATTATTATGCAATATTATTGTGCAATATAAGCCTTTTGATTTATATTGTGCAATAAAAAATATTTTGTAATGTGCTGACAATATTGTACAATAATTATTTCCATATACATCACTAAAAATTATTTATTTTGTTTTAATATTTTATTTTTATGCAAAGCGTGTCAAAATTAATAAGAATTAAAAAAAATTATTTGCATCTAGATATGCTAAACCGTTAACAAATAAATTATTTAAATTGATTTATTTGCTGAGGATTTTGTATGTATCGCAAAAAAACAATTTTAAAATTTCTAAGATGCATATGTGTGTGTAGCTTTTGCTTACTTTTACATTTATTATCCAAAAATTACTCCATATATTTATTTTTTTAATATTGTACAATTTATTGAATATTGAGGAGAAAAAGGACAATAATAACAGCAAGAACGTACTGAATAATATTGCATAGTGTTATGGGTACCCTTTTCATCAGCTAGTTCTTTTTTATGTTTAGCCTCTTATGAAAGTTTCGTAACTTTTTGCTGCGTTTGCTTATTTTCTCACTCTCATAGAAACCATATTTGATTATGTAGCAATTTTACAAATTTACTGAATTTCTTTAAACTTGTTCAGTAAATTTAAAGACCTTTGCAACATCGCCTTTAACCTTCTAAATTTATTGTTTTCAATCATAACTGCCAAACAAAGCCCTTTGAATCCTTTTTTAATTACACAATAAATATTTCAATAAATATTTACATTTGAATTCAATGAACACAAAACACAACATCTATCTAATAAGGATATTTAAGGCCATAGTTTTGTTAGGCAAGGGGGAGGTAAAATTAATTTTTAAGAAATGGAAATGAAAATTTCCTGCAGCTCCTTGGAGGGGCAAAACAACCGCAAAAATAAAACTTGGGCATCGCAAAGACTCCTGCGTTATTTTTTTTTTTGCATGTTTGCTATTCTGTTGTTAAGCAAACAATTTTTTTTCTGTTCAATGTAAGCAAAAGCGAATGACAACCGCAATAATGATAATAACAACAATCAAAATCAAAAGCAACAATTAGTTTATCATTTTATGTTATTTAAATGAATTGATATAGAAATTTGTACCTTTTCATTAAAGTCTAGTTTTGTTTTACAAAGTGAAAAGGCATCATACCAGTCCTTTTGAGCACACACACACGTGCATAAATATGTATGTATGTATAGAAATATCGTCAACTAAAGTGGAAAATGCCCTAACTAGAATTTTATAATTTTTTTTATATAAGGGCAGAAAAAGTACCAAAATAAAATTTAATGTGATTATTTAAGGATTTAAGTATAGAGTTTCTACGCGGGGAAAAAATAATGGGAATTCCCGGGAACTATCTTTTTTAAAATCCCGGGAAATTTTCAACAGAAATTCCCAGGAATTATTTTTTTACAAATTTGTTTACATTGCTGTCCGTTGTTTTATTACCTAAAAATAAAAATTTGTAAACATAGGTAAATAGCTTTACGAAATATTTTCATTTTTGAATAAAAAGTCCTTATAGTATCCAGATTGGTAGATGTAGATATAAATTTCCATCCATGCTATAATTCAAAGCATATGAATTTATTTGTTTTTGTTTTGTTTTTTAAATATTCAGCGCTGTTCATATCTGAAAGAGAACGAGGAATTTACTCGAATTCGGTTTGCAGAACAGGGCCAATTGTAGTTAATAGAATGAACGAATAAATAAATAATAACGAATAAAGTTTTGTTTTTAATTTAAACGTTGTTTGTTTTTTTTTTCAAAAAATTATTTTTTTTATTGAGGTCATTTAATTAAATTCATATGTTTTTGAAATTCCTCGGAATTCTCGTGAAAAATTATTTTACTTTTCGATTTCCGGGAATTGGAAAAGTCCGGGAAATTAGAAACCCTACTTCAGTAACTGAATTCAGTAACTTGTATTAATATATTTTTACGATATTCCCCGTCGGTTGAAGTAAAAAAATTAAATCACAAGCTCAAAAATTCACTAGTGTTTTTTAATTTTCTTTGTTCTTTCCTCTTATTTTGACTTCTTGTTGGCAGAGATGCCACAAGATATAGAATTGGAGATTGATTTTAACTATCGTTAAAATGAAATTACAGAAAAGGAATAAATGAGTCGATAAATTCTACGATTTTCAGTTCGCAAAAAGTTACTGAATCGCACTACAGATGTTGTTAACAAATTCGGCCATTGGACTGGGAAAAAAATGATTTTATTTCTGTGCTTATATATTTTGATATTATCGCAGGAATTTATAAAAAAATCTGCTCTTAATTTTTTAAGCCAACGCTATATATAATAATACATACAGATGTATATATGTTTTCCAATACAAAATATATGCATATGTTTTCAAATATAAAAAAACATTTGTAAGCTTAAACAAACATTACCCTAGAAGTCAACTTTGCCAACATCGTTTCTTACTTATGTTCATACTCTTACATACATAAATATGTATGTATGTACATGTATCTAGTATACCCTACAGAAAATGCGAATAGTGAAATTATAGCGATTTACTAGTGACATAGTCAGTAGTAGTATTCTACAATTATTTCCCATACAATACTTTATGCTATAGACATTTAGCCTGTGCTTGTCATTGAAAATCTACTAGTAACACTAAAAAATTGACTAGGTAGTGACTACATAGTTCTTATGGGAACATGGAGGCATACCAACCAGACATTTACTGGTACATTTCTATACCTCAAGTACATACAAATTTACTTATATTGACAAGTTGTTGAAAACTCTACCAGAAATACACCACATCTGTTTTCTCTCTGCCTTTTATACTGACGAATAGAGGAGAAATTGTAGACAATGTAACTACTGCTAGAGTTAGTTAGTGTTGACATAGAGACTTTTGGCCCCAGTCTGACTGCAGGGATAGTTACTCATACTTATATATATGTATATATGTATGTATATATTTGTATCCTTGACTTAAATAATACTTGACTACTACTTGAGTCTTGAATGCTCTCATCAATTATTCATGATGTCAACACACTAACAAACAAACAAACGAAAAATTCTACTGTAAAAAGAAACTAACAAACAAATATAAACTTATGTTAAGGATATGCATACATATACAAACACACATGCCGACTAAGGAATATGTAAACGCGTATACTATACATACACATACAAAAATATGTATTTATATATGTATGTTTTTATGTATTTATGAGAAGAGTGAAATATTTTTGGGGAATAAATTATTTTCAAATTTTTAAATAAGCAAATCATTTGCAAAACAATGTGGCCCACACTTAAAATTTTTAGAATTTTGCACTCACAATCAAAATATTTTTTAAAAATTATGTATTAGAATTGAAAATATTAAAAATGTATGTGCCCTTAATTATGAAAGTGGTCTAACTCATATATTTGTTTGGTCGAGATATTTAGTTGAATACATTTGAACAGTTTATAAAATATTTTTATATGTTGCAACATTTTAAATTAGAGTTGTGCAAGCTTCAATTTATATAAATTAATTTATTATTTTTTAAATATTTGTGGAAGTTTTTTAAGATTTATTTGATATTTTTATTCATAAATGCACATGACTTAGAATATTTTGATAATTAAGGGCAAATACATATGTATACATATGTATATTTTTTCCAATTAATAGTATAGAGTGTTGCAGTAAGACTTTTAATTTTTGATAGCTCGCCATTTTAGCAGTTGTCGTGACTCAAACCTGTAACTACTTGACAAATGACAAGTAATAAATGTGGCAGGATATACGCTTCAAAAACTCTTAGATGTTATTAAAATTCACTAGGAAAATGGTGATGGAATTCTGAAGTTATCAAGGACACACATGAATAGAATATGGTCCTGCAAGCTTAATCATGGTGGCATCTGAACTGATATTTTGTCATAATCACCCAGTAAAAAAAGAGACTCCAAAAAAGTCATGAAAATGTAGAGTTTACGATGCGGAAGTAGTGCAAATTTCGATCCGATCTAATGATTTTTACATAGGGTTGTCATTGCAAGAAGTTCTCTTTTTCGATGCCTGGTCACTGAATTGGAAGCGATATTAAGAAAAATTCCCTTTTTTGTGTTCTATGATAATATTTTCATCTAGGAAAAATGGTAAATAGTTACCTATTTTAACAATTCGTTTCATTTTATACGAATTTAAGCCCGAAACAGTGTTTTCATGTAAATTTAAGCAAATAACTTTTAAATTTTAGACTAAAAATAGTTCATAAATTTCTTTAAAAAAATAAATTTTTTTTTAAATTCTGGTGAGTATTTTCTAACACTATGGAGGAGTTACAAGGTTTTGTGTGACTAAAATAAGCTTCTACATGGTTTTATGCTCACTCTCGGCAAATTAAAAATATCGATTTTTTGGAAGCAATGAAAATGTACTTCCGCTAGAATGACTTCCATTTTTTTTCACTGGGCAATGACATACCCTTCACCTTACATTTAAAAAACAATCCATGATTTCGCCTAAAAATACTGGTTTTTTCTAATATCATAGTTAAAACAAGAACTCAATAATCAACAAGTCTTATATTTTCTTACTTTACTAACTGACTTTTTTTCAGCTCGAATTGTAGTTGTAAGAAGTACATATGTATATAATAAAAAAAATTTAATAGTTCTTTCTGCAAAAAAAACCGACTTCTAAGCAAATATCTGATAGAAAAAGATAAGAAGAAGTACATGAAATATAAAATTTAATTTTAATGGGCGTACCTGCGCCCCTTTTTTAAATGTAAGATTGTGTGTTTTTCAGGGCTTAGGGTGTGTATTAAGTTTTGTACAAATTGGTAAAGTAGAACCACGTAAAATAAAATATTAAATTTTAATGGGCGTGACTCCGCCCATTTTTTATATAAAATATCTTGTTTATTTTTGAGTTCAATTTGTGTGGTAAGTTTCGTAAAAATCGTTTAAGTAGAACCACGTAAAAAATTATAATAAATTTTAATGGGCGTAAATCCTCAGTTTTTTTTAACTTTCAAATGTTGCAATTACAGGAACCAAGGGTGTTTTATAGGTTTCACAGCAATGAAATAAGTAGCATATAATAAAATTATATTAAAAAAATTGTGGGCGTATCACCGCCTACTTTTTTTTACAATAGGATTAATGGGAAAATTTTTTTACAATCGGTCTAAAATGTATGAAGCTCAACATCTAAAAAAAAGAGTCGAATTGTTAACCTCCTCCTTTTTGAGAAGATGGTTAAAAAGCAACAACAGCTGTTCATTGCTTTCGCAAGAATAGAGTGTTGCCACACAAGTATTTTTGACCGGCTGCAGTCAAGTTAATAGTTGGTATTTTTTGGGAATTGTCACAATTAAGTTTAATATATGATAACGCACTAATAATTCCAAATTAATTAAAATAATAGATTTTGTTTACATATGGCAGCTTTGATTTTCCGCAATGAGTGAATCGTGCAGTAGAAAAATCTCAGTAAAAAAATTTTTTCGAACAAATATTTTTTATTTTGGACAACATCATCATCCACATTTTAGCAGAACACATTAATAAAGTACGAATCTTTTTTGTTTAAAAGTAAATTTTAACCATCATTAAATTTTTGCCTTTACATATTTCATTAATAATTGGGAAGCGCTAAAATTAGTAATTTCACATAATGATATAAATAAGTGCTTATTTTATTCATTACGGGGAAGCAATTATTATATATATAAAATAATTAAGTAAATAAGTACCACTCATTACTTTGTAAGCGCTTAAAATAGTACTACCCATTACAAAATTTCGAAATTTTTTTTGCTGTGTTAGTCCTAATTTACACTATGCAAATCTTATTGCTAAGCTGATTAGTTTGTGGGAAAGATAGACCAGGTGAACAGAACATAATGTAAATTAGGACTTACTTTGGAAACAAAACTTAAATTTTGTTGTTCAGTGTTGTTAAAATTTTCTCGTAGATAAGTGTATGTAGTATGTATGTACATACGTGTATCATAAGTTTTTCCTTTCCCTTTCATTTTAAAAACTAAAATGTACATTTTTGTATGTATTGATTTGTTTGTTGTTTTGCTACATTTTATTTTGCCAACAAAAAGCTTTAAGTGACATCTTTTGATGTGAAATAAACAATTAAAAATAAGTAATTTGAATGCATCTGCTGGATTATAGTGTATGCCCCAGTAGTTGCAGCATTAGTTCCTATGATCTTTCACTCTTTTTGATAACATACATATTGTTGTCGCTTCTGTTTTGCTGCTGTTGCTATTCTAGTTGCTGCAAATTTATGAGTAGAAAATGAAAATCATTTTCAAAAAGCATAAAAGGAAACTCAACAAATATATGACAAGATGCATCTCATAAAATGAAATGAAATGAATGAAAGGAAAAATTTACATTTCCATTAGAAATTTAAGAAGAAAAAACAAATAACGAAAACAAAATTATATAATGGCAAGAAAACAAACTGTTTGAAATTCGTATGGAAAAGCAAAAAAAAAAATTATGTATGCATGTACATATGTATGTATGAATTTCCATTTTCCTTACTTCATATGCATGACCAGTTTTTATTTTTGTGATTTTGGTCTCTAGTACTCTTTGTTTTTGAAGAAAAATTACTCGTACTTTGAAAGTATGCAATTGCTTGAGTATTCTGTACTTTTTCTATTTGAATATGAGATATGCTTGCAGTTAGAAAATAATTTTATACATGACCGAATCATTGCCGATAGGAGAGGTTATGTGAAATTGAGAAAAATGTTTTGTTAATAAAAGGGGTTGTGTTTTTTTATTTAAAGAAAATAGTAAAAGTATTAATAAAACATTATCAGTCTTATGTATAACGAAAAACTGACATAAAGGAATATCAAGTTCCTCCATATAATTTGACATTAGAAATAGGCGAATAATGTATTTTTAACCCACTTTTAGGTCCTACTGAATTTTTTTTTGGCTTCACAAACATAAGAAAATAAAACATTAAGACCAAAAAGGAGAAGGTTATCAATTCGTCTGTATTTCTTATTAATTTATTGGCACTATTACTTCATAACTTGGTGCATTTTACACCGATTGCAAACATTTTGTTGTTGTCTGAGATGATATAGCTTTATAAAAAAAGTGGCCGGGGATACGCCCACAAGTTTTTATTCGATTTTATAACATTTTACTCATTCGTTTGGCACGAAACTTAACCAACATATTGGGCTCTCTTAACGACATAATCTTAAACTTGAAAAATGTGCGGAACCACGCTCAATAAAACTTAACATTATATTTCACATGCTTTCATTTCACCGATTTTTAAGAAACTTGACACACACCCTGATAACAAGAAAATACATAATCTTGCATAAAAAAGAGGGCGGGCACGCCTATTAAATTTTAATATTATACACACAGAAAAAAAAACAATGTAGAATCGTTAAAAATAGGGTTGATTTTACAATTTTTGGCAATGATTTTGCTTCATGTGTGTTTCATGTTAATTTAACATGATTTATAGTAATTGCCAAAAAAAATTTTTCCTTTTGAAATAACTTTATATCATGCTGAATTAACATGTAAGTACTGTTAAAATCAAAATGATGAATCATGTTGAATAAAAGTTATTTCAAATTAGATCAACATGAATTTAATTTAATGTAGTAATTATATTTTATTAATTATTTAACTTACGTATGGTTGACATACACATTAGAAAAATTTTTGTATATAAATTAAATAGGCTTCTCCGGCCAAGATTTGAACTCGGAACTCATTGCGTAGTAAAAATAAATATTCTTAAGATACACACTAAATATGTGCCATATTGAATTAAACTATAATTTAACATTATTTCTAGTCATTTTACATACAATTTGTTTGAAAAGTTTTAGTTTTAGTATTGACTTTTAAAACAAAATGCTTTGACTTCACAAGTTTTAGTAAAAAAATTAAAAATACTTTGACTTGACTCCAGGATTCGAACCTGCGATCCTCCAAATGTAAGACTAGTACACTGCCTACCAGCCAGTAGCAGCTTGTCGGATGTTTACAAACATAAAAAAAACAACAACAATACAAAAACAACCTACACAACTAAGCACAAAAGTGTATTGCAGCTATGAACAAAGCAAATATACACCAACAAACTCAAACAACATATTATTTCTTATAAATTTAATGTTGGTATTTTATTCTGTGTGTACTACTGTGCCCCATGTTGATAAAATAGTTCCGACATCTTATCTTCAGCAAAAAGCAAACAATTTTATTAAATAATTAGTCCTATATTTTTGTATACGAAATAAAATAATTTGACTCAACTATTAATAAATGCATTGTTGTTCAAACTAAACGTATACGTAATATTTTTTGATAAACTAATTGGGATGACTGGCTTAAAATTCAGTTACAACTTTTATTGTACCATGAAGTAATTAAGAAATGAAAGTAATAAAAGCTTGTGTAAAAATATACATACATATGTACATATCGCATATTCAGTTCAATAATGTCATAACTCAAAAAATTCATTTTTTGAGTTAATAATTTAGAATAATAAATGCATTTCATATTTTATAATGCGTAAAAAGTTCATATAAATAGCTATATTACAAGCTTAAAGAAAGAAAAATTTTTTCATGCTTTCATTGAGTTGAAAACTCATTGAAAACTTTCTGCAAAACTTTTTTTTGAGTTAAGACACTATTGAACTGAATGTGCGATATGTACGCAAGTTTAAAAATAAACCGAAGCAAGAAATTCTTTTGCTTAAAAAAACTCATGCGTAGGCAAATAAATTTTAGAGTAGGGGTAATATGGAAAAGAAAAAACATGTGCAGCAAACAAGCGTGTGTATGCATGAACCCAGTTAACCAAGACTTTCGCTATTGATATTGATTTAAAATATATTGTGTGACGCTCAAAAATGAATCGAAAAAAGTTCATTTATAGCTCAGTTTTGTCCCAAAAAACATTCGATTTGAAGTTTCGCTTGCAATATCAAAAGTGACAGAATATCGAACTAACTTCGATATCGTAAAGAGGCCACAGAAAAAGTAATTAATTTTATTTTTTTATTTATTAATTTTTATCGAATCTCAGGTCAAGTGGGAATGTACGTATTTTTAATACTGAAAAATTTACATACACATACACTCCGCTGTGACTACCAGCACCGGTGTTGCCGTATACGTTTGTGAAAGAAAGTGTCCACAACGCAGAAAAACAGGTTTTGAGAAGAAAATAACTATCCAAACAATTTCTAACAGCATTATATATCTTATTAAATATAAATTATATTTTTATTGATTTTTTTAGTTTATTTTCTGATTTTTGTTAATATCGGGGTGGGTTTTATAAAACTGTAATTGATTTTGTATTCATAAATATGTTTACATATTTACTAGTTTCGCATTCAGAAAGAATTAGAGAAGACTTTAAACTGTATTTATACCAATCTTATCAAAAACAGAAAATACACCAACAGCACACATTTTTCCCGTTTCACCTTGTTCCGCCCTACTTTCTTAGTTTTTTCTTTCATATCGTTCTTCTCCAAGTAATAACAAACAAAACAAAAAACCTGAATAGATACAATATCTATAAAACTACATTAATTGACAAAAAAAAAGAATGGAGGGAATCGGTGCAACCGTTCACGCGAGATGCCGTGACAACAGTGTAATGGGCTAATTTTTGTATATCTTTACCGTAGTATAGAAAGGCTCTAAATTTATTATTTTTTTGATATCAAGTTTTTTGTATTTCTAGATACATTAGATTTTCTTCTATCGAAATATACTAAAATCTCGATATCAAAAAAATAATAAGCTTATAAGTTCTATATTAAGGTAACGATATACAGATTTATATACATGTGTATTTATATATATTCTTAACAGAAGGTACAAATAGCATAACATCGGTGCATTAGGCAGTTTATGTACTGGTATAGCATTTGGCACTAATGCCCGTTATTTCCAGCCATATATGTATATCTACTAGTGTACAGATATCTATCGTGTAAGTTAAATTTTATAATGCAAACTCGTAGGCAAAAACCTTACGTAAATTACCTGCTTGTAGAAATAACGGGCATAAGTCAGCTCTTCTACCTGATGCTTTTAGATCACAGTTACAAAACTTTTCCATATCGCTTTACTTTTCTTCTACGAAGAAACGCATAGAAATTCATAACTTTTAAAACTTGTATGAAAACCCTTACCAACTTTTTAATATTTTTTTGCTTTTTATACAAATTTCACTTTGTTGTGTGTTTTGAGCTTATAACTGATATGAACGTGTAATAGTGGGCAATAAATAAAATACCTACTGCTACTTTCATATAAATATCTATAGGAAATGAAAACTTTACTTAAAACTATAAAAAGTGATAATTAAAAAGATAATAATTACTGTTTTTAATATTTTAAGCAAAAACCAGCAACTTAAAAAAAACTGCGAAAAACGGATAAATCTGCCCATATGGCAACGCTGGCTCAGCCACCCACACTCAACCTCTCATTTATACCATGTGCAAAAGGCTGTGTGTCAGTTTTTTCACTGTGTTTGTTTGCGTGTGTGTGTGTGTGTGTGTGTGTGTGTGTGTGTGTGTGTATGCATGCATATTTTAACTTGTTGAAATTTTTAATTTAATTACTTATATATCACAGCATACAAACAAAAAAATTTATGACATTTCTGCCAGCATATTGCTGCTTGCAAGTCAGCAGAAAATTTAAAATTTTACACATACTGACTTTGACAATTACTTGCAAATCCTTTCATATGTAAATGAATGTAGAACAGGGTGTCTTAATTTGTGTTGTTATATGAAATGGTGTTAGGCTTATATTACATAAAAATATGTACATACTTACGAGTATATATACAACACATCTTTTAGGAGAAAAATTACTTCTATTATTTCTAAAAGCTCGTTTTTACATGGCAAGTTTTTAAAATGTTTTTGGTTTTAATATAATTTTATAAGGAATTCTTTAAGGTACTTTTTTTAAAAATTACTTGGTCTAAAAAGTACTTTCTTTACCAGAAACTTTTTTAATAAGTAATTTTTTGTAAAGGTATATTTTAAAAGGACATATATATATATATATATATATATATATATATATATATATATATATATATATAATAATTTAAAAATATAAACCTTATTATTTAATTTATTGTTGTTTTCAATATAAGTTGTAGATCGGACGTTTCCGATAGACATCGTGGGACAGCCCGTTAATAACACTGTGCTAGTTCAAAAATGTAACAAGCGGGATACCTGGTGGGTAAACCTAGTTCGAGTACACTGAATTTCAATAGTGCAAAACATCTTTAAGATTGAATACTTGGTTAAAAACACATAAAAACCCCAATTTTTTCAGTTTTCTACTATTCATTCATTCTTATATCAATTAAAAGAACATATTATGGATGAGCATGCATCCTAAGGACATTTTTGAAAAAACAATTGCAAAAAAAATATAAATAATTGGCCCAATCAAAAAAATTTACACAAAAATTGGAAAAAAACTTTTAATTTTTTTCCAAAAAGTTGTCACAGGACGCAAGTTCATTAATACATGTCTATTCATGCGATATATATCGACATAAGGGTTGATAGATAAATGGTATAAAACTAGACAAATTTTTGATTTTTTGGTACTTTTAACCAAGTTTTCAATCTTAATTATTTTTTAAACAAGACCTAACCTAAAAAAATGTTTTGCACCATTGGATTCAGCGTACTCGAATTAGGTTTACCCACTGGGTCCCCGGCTTGTTACAAAAAAAGTTTCAAATTCAAGCAAAGTGTAATAGGTAAAAACTGGAAGAATAGGGAGTATATTTTGTAATTTGAAATAAAAACAAATGCTTTCGAATTATTTAAAAAAACTTCTGTTAAAGGCACCTTTCTAAAAGAATTATTTTAACGATCTCTTTCTCTAAATGCGAATGATAGATAGAGAACAAAACACTAAAATTTGTTTTTGTTTCCAATATCAATATACGATCGAATCTATCGTTAGCATTAAGAGAAACATAGGGTAAGTTGTTTGAAATAAAAGTGCCTTAAAATGTGTTTTTAATGTTTTTTGTTTTTAATTTTGAGAGTGTTATATTTCCAAAACGAAAAACAGAAAATAGTTTCCAGGACTAAGAAACATAATTGCACAAAAACACTTTGCTGTGTAACTCTTTTAATACATTTTTAAATGCTTATTAAGAAATTAATTTCTTCAACTTTTTAATTAATGATTGATATTTGCATATAAAATGTAATTAAAATATATGCAACATGGATACAAATGTGCGTGCGTATGCATGTTAAATTGTAAATGGTTGCATAATTGCCAAGGATTTTAAGAAAAATATATACATATATGTACTTGTATGTGCGGATGTAAACGAACGTTGTTACTATACAAACGAAATGTTTTTGTCTAACTACAGTTGCAGATATCAGTTAAAGTTTTAATTAAAAACTTTTATATGATAAAACAGAATCAAGCATCCATAGTGCTTATGCATCATATACTCATACACAAAACACATTGCTATCATTAAACTTATACAATGCAAAATTTAATTTGATATGCTTAATTAAATAATTAACTGGTGTATTGTCTCATCGTTGTAAGAATAGTATAGTTTTGGGGGCAGATTAAAATGCAAACCAAAATGTTATATTTTATGCAAGTGTGTGTTTGTTCTGGTTAGTTTCTCTAATTTATTTAAGTCTGCACAAGTCATTTAGAATTGTTAATAATAAATGGAGTTAGAGAACAATACAAATATAGACACTTGTGCATTCAGGACATTTAACACTAGTCGGTTTAACTTTCAGTTGAAGCCATTTTTTTATTTTCTAAACAACATATAAGCAGCTTATTAAGTTTAGAGTAATTGTTGCAGTGTTATTAACAGCCAATAAATAATATGAAACATGAAAATATTTGTTTCATAACTTTATATGTACATATGTCTATA
Source organism: Tachina fera (assembly GCA_905220375.1). Classification (NCBI taxonomy): domain Eukaryota; kingdom Metazoa; phylum Arthropoda; class Insecta; order Diptera; family Tachinidae; genus Tachina; species Tachina fera. The sequence goes on along the minus strand of LR999964.1, from coordinate 19,684,069 downwards.
CAGATCCACATACATAACAGAGAACAGAATAAGACCATTCGCATTTGCTAACAATTCATAAATTCGTTGCTATTGAAATGCATTTATTCGACAACAATAACAAATGTAATTGCTATGATAAAATTCATTGCGATTATTACAATGCAGCGAAATGAAATGATGCAGCATGAAAGAATGGATTTCTTTCATACCATTCACTCAGTATTCGCTAATCTTTTGTGTATCACTTTTAAATAACAAATTTATTTTAAGTGATTTTAATGTTTATAAATAAAAAAATTCAGTGTAATATATACGGTGTTATAAAAAAAGAAAATACAAAAAGTAAAATTTGGAAAATGTAAAATGGATCTGAAATATATTTCAAATAACTGTTTTATGTAAAATTAGACATAAAATGCATTTCAAATGTCTATCGTGTCTTATGAATACTAATGTCAGAGTTTTATACCAGCACAAAGTACAAAGACTACGTTGTGGTCAATCACAGTAAAAAGCATTCGCACCATCCACTGAGTATTCGTTGCTTTTGACAAGACCATTGAACATTTATATAAAACAAACAATGTCGCACTCATCTCTTTCGATTGTGCCATGCGTTGTTTATTTCAAATGTTGTGGATTGACAACAATATGCAGGTTTTTTGTGATTGCATTCAAAGCAGCAAAATTAGGCATTCAATCTATTCTCTGATACATAAGAGGAAATAAAAAATAAATTAAAGACATGTTATGAGATACTCTATTATTCTTGTGTTATATTTGGCATAGTATAATTTTAGGGTTAAACATAATAGTGGATTCGATGGTAATCCATGACAAATCGTCGCTGTTTTATCTAACTGACCTATCTAACATTTGTAAAATTTTACAGGAGTGCAGCTTTTATGATTGTTTTCTACATGCATTCTTATGCAAACGTCTGAAATATTTTTACTTTTATAGCTTCAACAGTAATGTTTACAGTCATAAATATTGTAGTCAAGATATATTATGACTCATAAAGTCTAGTAGTGGACTTAACTAATTTTTCAAAAAAATTTCAGTTAGGTCGGTTAGTTAAAACAGCGACGAAATGTGTGTGGCAATAGTTAAAGACATATAAAATATTACAGAGCTTTTCTATTAGTTCTTGCCTCCGAAAGTCATAGTTTCTGTGAATAGCACTACTGTCCGTACCTAAATTTATTTATCAAGTAATTAAATAAGTGTTTTATTTCTTTAAAATATCACAGTTTTATAATCCCTTTACATAACACTAACCATAATATTGATAATAAATAAACTCATGCACTTTAAGTAACACAATGTCATACAAAATACTCGTACCTCCAAAAAAACTTTAAGGCCAATTTCTATTTGAAAAAAAAACACAATCTAATGACCGTAAATCTAAAATAAATACTCTTACACAATGCGATTAATTTTAATTGAGTATTATATCAAATTGTATTAAGAGTAATAAATACAAGAAAATACTCTCCAATAAACGTAAAATTAAATGTTTATCGAATGTAAAGAGGCCACAGGCGTCATAACAAATACAAGGTTGAAGATGTAACAAATAAAGGTTAAAATGCGAAAGCTGCAAAGAGAAAGAAAACAAATATACATAAATAACAATATTAAAGACATAAAAATAACATTAAGGACACGCAGGAGAGAGGCACTTATAAAAATGACAACAGAAATATACCCAATGAATATTCAATTGAATTGGACTATAAATAAACTAATTAATGACTGTATTAGCTGCCATGTTTTTATAAAACGAAAATTAATTTTAGTTTTAGAATTTATATTTAAAACAAAAATATATTTTTGTACTGTTGGCTGAAGTAATGTTAAGACGTTGAATATAGAACAAAGGATGGTATACGACGGCCCCAATTCTATCCCTGGCCACTCACAGCCTTAACGCTCAGTTAACCGACTGTAATGGAATGTAATAGCAACGATAGGAAACAGCTGACCCATATTGTTATGTGAAAAGTAATGAAAATTGCTATAGAGATGTAATGTAATGTAACCTACTTTTCATATAAAAATATCGATCAGCTGTTTCCTACGTTGCAGTTACATTACATTACAGTAGGCTGTCTGACTCTTTACGCATTAAACACATTCATTACAGCAAGCTATTGACTTCAAAATGTCAACGATAGACTACACATGTTTATATGAGAATGACGACTATTTTGACAACAGCAAGACATCGCTTCACACATAAAGGGCCAAAGGCGATAATTTCACAGGTTAAGTTAAAAGAAAGTTCAAGTAGCGTGAAAACTGAAAGTGCTTGCTTAAAGTGCCTACATGTCAAATAGCTAACGGTACGTAAGACAAATAACTGAAACAAATGTCTTGCCAACAGTGTTGTTTAGCATTTGTTTTAGAATATTTTACTGTAGTAAAGCATTTGAAAAATCTCTCATGTCTTGAAATGTCTTATAAATGGTCTTGTGCAGGACTTTAGTTCGCATATTCTGCTCTGGTGAATGTGTTTAATACATTATTAACATCGTATATATTTCTCACATAAATTAGTGCCCTGCTTCATCGATATACTATATAGCAACGAATTAAACTAATAGCTTAATAGTTTGGCTTAGCTGCCAAGACGCTATAAAATAAAAAAATAAAAATACAACAAACCTAGATCTCAAGGCCCATTATCATTTGAAAATATGTATTTGCAAAAATTAAGTGACATTCACATGAAACCAGCACTTTCGCGCCGTCCAGTATGTTCACACATCGAATTATAAGCTACAAATTTACTACAATGACAAAATTTTGCTTTTACTTATACGAGTACTCCTAAGTTTCTGCTAAGAAGAAAATTAAACACATAAAGCACACTTACACATTTATCCATATTTCGATTTGCCGTAGATAACAATGCTTTCAGCCACACGCAACAGGAAAATATGAAACGTGTCTGTGAAAAACTCGCTCGCATTTCATCAATCATCAATAGAATTAAAAACATTTCCCAGACAATGCCAACCACATACAGCAAAGCAAAAGGATTTAAAATAAACTCAGGCTTATGGTTTCCCTCATACCCTCTGATCCCTTCATCATTTAAACTACAATTTCCCATGAAGCAGTCATAGCCAAGAAAAGAGTTAGTGGTGTTATGGCGCAATTTATGCTTGCCCAAAATCACATCTTTAGCCACAAAATACATAACAAATATTTGCGTTACACACTCGATAATGACAAATGTCAAAAACGATATTATCTGCCAGCTGTAGAGACGCACAAAAGTTCGACTCAACTTGTAAGTCTCCCAATGCCGGCGCATCACCTTTTCCAGCTGTTGCATTAAATATTGACAGCGTCATTTGTGATGACCCGCACGATGATACGTTAGCCATTTTAATTGCTTCAAATTGTCCTCTAAATTACGATTTAATTCCTGGGTGATCAAAGCAATTATCCAGCTGCCATAGAACAACAAATTCAAGGTAGTTACCAAAATCAAATGACAATACTGGACATACAGCAAGGTGAACAGATACCAAAAGCTTTTACTCGCCTCATCATTAACGATTAAAAATACAACCCAGTTCAGTTGTAACATGATTGTTAAGCATTTGGCCATAATATTCCAAATGACACGTTTATGGGAGCGTAATTCGTTGTTGACATTCATGTGAAAAATGTGTTTTGATTTCAGCATCTTATTAACACAACCCATAATGGCCTTGCGATTATACATTTGCATAAAGAGTGTGGCCAAGGCACAGAGCAATAACATGGCGTAGCGTACGTAGCCCACATATGTGAGCAGTAGATTTTGTCGCAAGAATGTCATTTCGTTATAAAGGATGTGTATGGCAAATGGCATAAAGAACGCAACGATGATGAACAGGCAGCCGCTGTATAAACGTGTTTGCCAGCTTCCTTTAACACGCTGGCGCTTGTTATCGAAGGAAAAGCAAGCAATGCCAAGCAAACGGCTCATGTAGTAGATGACAAAAATAATTGTGTGAAATAATTTTGTTGTAAAATGTAAGTCCTGACGGAAAACAAAACCTTCCATGTTTTAGTTAAGGTTTATCAAACTAAACTGTCGTGCAAAGGAATTTTCTTACAATTAAGATTTTTATTAATGCACTTTTCGCTTCTTTATTTCAGGGGGGGGGGTCCCTTTCATTCGCTTAATAATTCATTTCGTTTTTTTCTCTCTTCTTATTCTGTTTGTAACACAATCATCATTCACAGTAAAAACGTGCTCAAGTGTACATTTTAATGCCCTTAAATAAAGGAAATGAACATTGAAGACAAGGATTCCCAAACTTTTTTAACTCGGGAACCAAGAATGGCATTTCCCTTAATACATATTTATTTGTTCTATTATATCAGTTTTATACTTTTACTTTAATTCTCTACTTCCAGGCGAACTTTCAAGACAAACTTTATATATTTTTTTGTGCGATGCAGCCCGATTTTATCAATTGTTCAAATTAATAACACTACTTTAGAACGATTCCACAGGTCTTAACTGCTTTTTTTCTGGGCCCAACGAGGTCACCGAGTGAGATCTAACTGCTTTTGGTAATGGTTGGGTATATTATTAAAACGTGCATAAATTCCAGCATTTTGTGTTATATATTGAAATTAAAAAGAATTTTGGTAAAATCAACTACAAAATAATTTAATAAATTTTATTTAAATCGGTGCGCCTTCCTTTCATATATCCTTAATTTCCGAATTTGAATTTATTCTAAGACCGTGTGCACAATGCAGCAAAAACGTGTAGCTGTTTATTTTTTTATATTTATTTTGAAATCAGTGACATGCCTGCAGTGATATGCCATCCTTAACAACCGATATTAAGCCTTAACTTTAAAAACTTTTGGATTGCAAAGAAACCATGTAACAACTTGAAGAATCGACTAGTTAAACTTTGTGCGAAATTTCAGTTCAATTGGCGCGAAAACGTGGCTACCTCCCATATATCCTTTATTTAAAAAAAATTTAATTCAATCTTAAATTTTGTCGGACAGAAATTATCGAATAGCAACAAGAACTTGAAACTAATTGAAGTATCAATAAGTTTGGCTGTGTGCAAAATTTCACTCAAATTGGAGAAAGGACATGGCTATCTACCATATATCCTTTATTTAAAAAAAATTTAATTCAACTCAACTTTGCATCTAGTTGCAACCAAATTTTTAAACAAGTTTAAGAAAAATATCTCTGGCAAATTTTAATGTCTAGCGGTAGCAGGACATGTCGATATATCCTCGAATTTCAAGTTTGCATTTCAACTGAGACTGTATTCACAAATGCAACGAAAATTCGCAGCTACTTCGTTTTTTAATATATTTTTTTAAATAGATAGAAATGTCAATTCAAATTGGCTACTTCCCATATATCCTTTATTAAAAAAAGTTTAATTCAATTTAAATTTTAATCGGAGTTAAATTATCGGATTAAAATGAAAGCTTGTAAGTAATTGAATAATCAAAGAGTTTAGATTTGTGCAATATTTTACTTCAATTGGAGGAAGGACATGACTATCGCGCATATGCTCTTCATATAAATTTTTTTTATTAATGTCCAGCGGGGCCAGGACATATCGGTGTATCCTTATTTTCCAAATTTGCATATCAACTGGGACTGTCTTCACAATGCAGCGAAAACTTGCAGCTACTTTGCTATATATATTTAATTTTATGCAGTGATATACATACGTATGTGTATGTTCTCGTATCATACACATATCCTTAATGTTTAAGATTTGACTTTAACTTTAAAAATTATTGAATTGCAATGAAATCTTAGTAGTTACTACTTCAAGAATCAAAGAATTTTGCTCTATGCGAAATTTCACTTGAATTAAAGTAGGGACGTGTCCATCTCTCTCTCATATATCCTTTATTTTAAAAATTTTAATTCAACTTAAATATTGATCAGAGTCCAAGAAAACTGTGTAACTAAATCAAGAATAGGACTATTGAAGCCTCTGATAAATTTTAATGTATAGTGGGGCCACATAGTATTGCCCTGCCATATATCCTTAGTTTCAAACACTCAATTTAAGGTAAAATTGTGATTAGAAAGCAGATAAGGGTTTTTAATATAACCTTAATTGCAGCCAGAAAGTAATGTAACTATTTCTAGAACATAAGAGTTTAGCTCTGCATTAATTTAATTATAGTCGGCCTAAGGACTTTTCCATATATCCTTAATTTATAAATTGGAATATATGCTGTAATTATGTTCACACTATAGTAAACACTTGCAGCTGTAGCTGACATTATATATTTCTAATTTTTCATAGTTGTTTTCGTTGTAAGTCCATGCAAAGACATGTACAGCTCCCTTAAGGCCTTAGCATTTTCAACTTTAATTGTGATCAGAATGCAGCAAAAATGTAAATACATATAAATAATTATATCAATAAGTTTTCTGTCATATTTAATTACCTTCCAGGAAAGGACATGTCCACCTCTCATATATCCTTATTTTTAGCAAGATAATTTCAACTTGAATTATGATGTAAATGTAATTAAAACTTATAATTATTTTTTGAATGTAATAGTTCACCTACATACATACATACAGCTCATGAGCCAGGATTATTTTCTTTTGATGTGGATATTAGGGGTCGTTGCAGAACATTTTTGGAACAGCAGATTTAAATTAATATAGAAATACATTAACTGCTGCAAACTAGAGATGGCCATCGATTACGTGATTGAAGAGATTTGTGCGTGAGCCTGCACGTTCATGAAAAAGAGTTTCCTTCAGCCTTAAGAGCGCAAATAGGAGTTTTTACAAGTTATTCGCGAATTAGCGTTATTTTTATACATACTATATAATATTTTCCAATACACTAAATGTTCATAAAATTTTTTTCGAAATAAAATTATTAACAAAATTAAAATCCAATTAATGCATGGAATATTAAAGATGAGGCTGCAAATTCAGGATGAGAATACACATTATTTGTCTGTTAAAAATATTTATTTAGATTTGATCGTTTTTAATTCATTCATTTAAATTACCAAAGGAAAATTTATTTTGTTTGCTTATGAATATGGAGAGAAAAGTGTTTCTGCAAGGTGTATTGATACCAGGCTTTTTTTGATTTTAAACTCTGCATTTTCGCCTTGTATATTTGTTAGTGTAAAATTTCCTGCTGTCAGAAAATTTCCGAGCGTTTTGCTTTGATTTGACACCAGAGAAATTAATAGCTAATCATCAGCTGCTGAATTGAAATCATCTGATGTGAATTCGCCTTGGTTACTAAAATTCCATAAAAAAATCCAAAATGTTTAATGGCTCAGATTATTCAAGGAAGTTTTTGTTTGTAAAATTGTAAATTTTTTACAGTTTACTTGCGCAAGGGGAAATATGTGCAATTGCACAGTTTGTCAGATTTTTAAATGATTTCATGAAAATCCATATTATGTAATATTGTCAATACACTACAAAATATCCCTTTTTGCGCAGCATAGATCAAAAGACGTTTGATTTTATGCAATATAATGTGCAAAATATTAATATAATATTATACAATATCATTTATTGCACAATAATATTGCAAATGTTCTGCAACGATGTCCTTATACAAGCTCCTCCCCACAAGCTTCTGTACCCCGCTTGCAAACAAATTATGTCACCTACTAATATATATCAATTATTGCACAATAATAGTGCAAATGTATGGGTATGTTTAAAAAGAGGTATGTTCGTAAATGCATTACTGCGCTGCAAATGGAAATTTATATGTTCTTAATTAATGCACAAATAAATGTCAAATATGGAGTGCAAACATGATTACTACTAAAACAGATTATCAGCGGACGTGTATTACATTTTAAATGCAAGTTTGCACGTATGATGCAGAGCAGTGATGCTTTTACGAACACGCCCAAGATGTTTAATTTGTGCTAGCTTATGTACCTCTTTTGCGTACAAATCTTTGTCACTTGGCCCAAATATCAGGGGCAAAGCTCTAAATGTAAATGCTCCCCGGCACAATCGCCTTACGTGTTGGTTTTTGTGATGTTGATTTCCTATTATTGTTATCATGAACGTATCGTATTAGCACTACACAAGTTTGAGCATGATTAACATTTTGTGAATGAAAAATTAAACACGATACCATCTCTTATACAGCTACTGTCATCTAAATGCAAACAATTAATTATATTAGTTTTAATTTTTTGTTTGTTATTTAAAATACAGCTAAATGCAATTACAATTAAAAATTTTAGTGCCTTTGTCTGTAAGTGTTTTTTTGCTAATTTCATAATTATTTTTCATTTCATTTCATAATTATTATTTGCTCTTTGCATAATCACTAATTTGATTGCAATATTTTTAATAAGTTGTGTAACATTTCTTAATGGTATATACCTATACATACATATAAGTATGTACGTTACGAATGTGATAATATGAAAATGAAATGCATGTTGGTTAGTCAGGTTTTACATGCAGCGGTTTCTTATAGTCAGGTTCAGATTTTGTATAAGAGAGATGAGTAACCCAGCAAAACATTAGACACTACTATCAGAACTATGTAATTGCCATATAATTATTTACTTTACTAATTGCCAAATTTCATTACTCGCTTACAAATCACATTACATAAAATCAAAAATAAAGGATGTAGAAATTGATTGATGACCAGAACGATGAACATATGTCAACTAAACAAAGTAAGTAGTTCTCAAGAATCGATTCTTCGCCACGTTAAGATCATAACTTATGTTTTAGACTCGGCAGTTTTTCTTGAAGCAAGTCTGAGTTTATAGGAGAGAGAGGCAAGATGAAAGAAGAGGGATACTGACTTGCTTGTACAGAAAAGTTACATCAATTCTCTTTTGTTATTTCATTCGCTGCATTGAAAAAATAGGAAAATTGAACAAGACCCCGTCTGAGTGTAAACAAACAAGCAGTTTTAAAAGTTAATTGAAGAGAACTGCTTCAAGAAAAACTGCAGAGTCTAAAACATAGCACAAGTTGGTAATCCAGTAGGAAAGAGTTTCAAACAAAACTGCTTAATTCCAAACCCGATTGTCTATTTTGAAATTATTTGCTGTGAAGTAATTTATAGCTCTTCCTGCATTGACAATGTACAAACTTTTTTTGTAGATATTTGTTTGAAGTTTTTGTTGTGCTCAGTTTGAGATTTGATTAACAAAAAATATCATGTCAAATAAGCCTACGACGCATAAGATAAATATAAAACATTAAACGTACATTAATTGAAAAAAAATATTTTTATAAATAAAAAATTTCCTGTTATGAATTATGAACTCTATTGTATTAAAAAAGTTTTGTCTGAATTAAATTGATAATTCCAGTTTTATTAGATTTATTTTACAATCAAAAATTTATGAAGAATTCTTGTTTAAATATTTGAAGGCAAAGAAAATTTATAATAATTCAGTGTTGATTACAACAAAATGTGAATGTCCTAAATAAACATGTATGCATGTTTGTTAATGCCAAAAAAAAAACTAATGCATAATAATAATAATATGACAAATACACACTTTCAATTATCCAGTTCAGTAAATTATTCTTGTTTAAATATTTGAAGCCAAAGAAAATTTATAATAACTCAGTGTTGATTACAACAAACTGTGAATGTCCTAAATATGTATGTATGCGTGTTTGTTAATGCCAAAAAAAAACTAATGCATAATAATAATAATATGACAAATACACACTTTCAATTATCCAGTTCAGTAAATTATTTTAATTATAATAAATCATATAATTTAGTATTTGTTCATTTCGTTTGTTTAAAAATATGTGGCATTAAAAAAGATTACATTATTTATTAGTATTTATTCGCAAAGCATTTTTAATATTTAATTCATTTATTAATTCAATACGATTTGTTTGAAAAACAAAATGTTTGATTTTTCAATTATTTTAAACTATTTGAATTGTGCATTTTCTTTGTGATAATAATTATAAAATTAAATCATATTAAAATTTAAAACAGTTATTTCCCACTTTTGAACGACTGGGCTCAAAATTCAAGTGCAAGTGATACGAGCTTACTGCCGAGGTTGTGCGATTTGATCCCTTCGTTAGACTTTCTCTTGTGGGATACATATAAAAATAGCAGAAACGTTGGACAAAGTGTATAGAGCTTCAAGCAGACTAAGTTAAAAAAATAATATGATTTTTTTTAATCAGAAATTATTTCTTATTCGGCCTTGACTTCAGTAATTTAAATTCTTATCGAATGTAATATTTTTATTAATTAATGTGAGTTTCTAATGAAGAGAAGAAAAATTAAAGTAGACTTTATGGACACTGCTACAACGTTCAATATATATTGTGATATTTGGATTGCGATCCATTTTAATGGATTGATGGATCACGAGCGTATGTTACACGTTCAATATTTATCGCGTCAGTATTTATGTTATTTTTGTGCTGTGCGGATCGTTTATTAAAAAAATGTAGCAAGAAAACCAACAAAAGTTTTAGCGAACGTGTCCACACAACTCCGGCAATACCTCCAAATTAAAAAATAAAGTCTTTCAAAATAATTTTTTCGATCGTTAATTCTGATTCCCCCGGCAGAAACCACTCGCTTTCACTATCTTCTGCCATTACTCTTTATTAAAACAAACTTTACACAAATGTAATAAACTTATTTTACTTTTTATTTGTTAAAAAAATTTTCACTTATTTTTTCTTTAATTTTATTTGTTTTATTTCACTTCTTATTAACGTATCGCGATCTAATATCATGAAAATGCTACACGTTCAATATTTATTCCGCGATCTGGATTCCACAATTTAGGCCTTTCTGCGATATCGATCGCCATCCATCAATACTGCATGCTACACGTTCAATAAATATCGCGATACTGGATCGCGTTCATATTGAATGTGTAGCAGTGCCCTATAGCTGGGGGAAATACCGATATTTTTCTGTGCAGCCACGCACTTCATCAGCACCCTAGTCTATCTATTTATGATTTTTTTTTTCAAAAATCTTTTGACTTAATGAGCCCACAACCGTATATAAAACACAAAAATTTAGATTTCTTAGCATTACTGCTTCAACTACTTAAATATCGTTACCTTAATATAGAAAGGCTCTAGTTCATTATTTTTTTAAATCGAGATTTTTTTGAATTTTTCATTACTTAAGATGTTTTTCTATCGAAATGTACAACAAACTGGATTTCAAAAAATAATGAGATAGGACCATTCTGTATTAAGATAAAGATATATTAATCTTACGTAATTTTTTCATTTGAGTTAAAAAGTATATGACACCTTTCGGCACTTTGCCTACATTGAATATATTTATTTTAGTTTTCTAATAATTCGTTTAACTCGAATAACTTTCACTTTTCGATATAAGCCCATAAAAGCCTTGCAATCAAATAAAATCTCTTTGGGTCTTAATATTTATTTATTTTATCTCAATTTCCTGTTTCCAAATTGATTTATAACAATTTACTGCTAGAAATTGAACTACATAAATAATTCTCAACTTTGGTTAAAAAGAATCCTGTATGGATTCCCAGAAATTTAAAACAAGAGAACAATTGCGCATATTTTTCAGTTACCAACTAAATAAATTAATTCAATTCAACTTGATTTGCAACAAAAATTCCATCTATTGCATCCCATGTGCATGAGTGTGTGTAACTCTTCGAGTTGAAACATGAAAACAATTTTACGAATAAAAAAATTTAAAGAAAATAAACAATAAACTGTTGCCAAAAAAAAAGAGTTAAACGAAAAACAAATCAAATGCTTTTGAAAACGAATAAACACATAACAATTTGCATTTGGGTCAATTCCTTGCCAGGCCAAATGATAAATTGAAAAATTAAAGAATTCACACAACGGACTCTTTTGAACAATGATTTAGTCAGAATTAGTGTAAATCATTTCAATTTGCAGTTCAAATTAGTCAAGTCTTATTGCTAAGCTAAGCACTTTTTCTTCTTTGAACTTTCATCGGCGTTCACACAATGCAAGTCTTATTTTTCAGCTTACATTTTTATGTATAGTAGGGGTTCAAATTTCTCGGACTTTTTCAATTCCCGGGAATTGAGAAGTAAAATGTTTTATTCACGGGAATTCCCTGGAATTTCAAAATCATGAATTTAATTAAATGACCCAAATAAAAAATATAATTTTATGAAAAAACATACAACATTTAAATTAATAACAAAAATTTTAAATTTTAAGAACCCCCAACGTACAGACCAAACGCCTGGACCAATTTTCTTCAAGTATAGGAGGAAGATATTAGATCAAGTCACCATTCAAATGAAAAACCAAGTTAAGATCGGTCTAGCCGTTTGGGATCTATATCGTCAAAGACACACAGATTCAACAGAATACGTCTAGAAGAGAACTGATATCTTTTAAACGGGTCGATTTTGTAGGTCAGAAGTCGTCTTTCAAACAGAAAAACTAAATAAAAAAAAAACTTTATTCAATAAGTTCACATAGCATAGTTATAGCATAGATGGAAATTCCATCTACATCTGCCAATCTAGATGCTCCTCGTATTTCCTATAAATACTTTTAAGGTTGATAATATTTCGTAACGCTAGACGTTGTTGGAGTCACCTCGCAAACCTCTATTACATCTACTTCCATGCTTATATTATGCATCGTTACAGAGTTGTAAGAGTAATAAGACAACGAAAAGCAATGTAAAAATAGCAAATTTCAAAATCGTAAATATTAAATCCCCGAAAATTCCCGGAGAAAATTTCCCGGGATTTGTACAAAAATAATTCCCGGGAATTCCTGGGAGTTTTCTCCCTCGTAGAAACTCTAATGTATTGTTTTGTGTATGCATGTGTGCTCTTTTTCGCATTACGAATGAGAATGCAAAACGTATTGACAGTATCGTCTGTCTCCCCGACAAAATAATCAGCATAGCAATAAGACTTGTTTATATAAGTGAGTATGTTTATAATAAAGTCACAAGAGGATTAAATTTACCTAAGAACAGTATAATATAAAAATATTGAATGATAGAGAATTGTTTTTTAGTTTTAAACATAAACTATTTGGAACTTAATTTAAAATTTGAAAAGTAAACTGTGCTGAAATCAAGGAAAATACATTTTGCTCCGACAAGCCAATTGCTTCGGGGGTTGTGTTTGTTTATAAAAAAAGGAATGTAAGTCCGACCATAGGGGAGATGTGTAAACATCTAGTAATGAAATTTTTTTAATATTGGCTTATGGTAACTAAAATAATATATATAAATTTTTGACTCTACTGCATTTAAAAATCTATAGAAAACTGCATCTATAGTAATGGATTTATTAGTTGGGGGGGGGGGGGGTTTATGGAGAATTGCACATATGCAAGTGGAAATCATCAAATAAAAATTTATATAAAGACTGCGACTGTGAGTTTGCAAAATTTGTATTAAAATCTCCACCCATAATAATTGGCATGAGATGGAGATTGTTACCCAATTGTCGTGCACCATCTTCAGTGTAAGGCAACAGTACGTAGTGAAGATATGTTATAATATATTATAAATTTTTTATGAAGACTACTATATATCTTTTAAATAAATATTTGACATTTAAAACGCTTTTTTATTTAAAAGTTTATATTTATTTTATATTTTTCAACTTTTTAACAAAATTATCCCCTCTAGCAACACTATTACACTTCACAAGCAATTTCTATTAAAATTAAAATTGCACCTGAAGGTATGCCTTAAAATTCGGTGAAGTGTATGCCTATGCAGCTGCTAAGTTTCTCTGTACTTCTTGTTCTTATGATTACACAAATACACTCATACATATCTTACACCAATTTGATAACGCTTTACGATCTCACTCAAAATTTGTGATTGTATTGTGAAAAAGACTTTTACCCCCTAGCATATAGATGTTTACACATCAAAAAAAAATGTTCGAAGAATCAAATACAAATAATGATATATATATATGAGATATATATTTTGATTATGTCAATTACAATATACAAAAATAAAAACAAGTAATGGAGCTTTATTCGGCTGTACCAACCCAGCTAACCAAAACATTCGTAAGTAAATCGCATTCGAATGTTGCGTAATCATTTCTCGGACAAAACACTCGAGAACGACTATCGTAAACGGAAAGAGAAAGTGCTGCTAGAGCTCACTCGTCGCTCAGTTTGTGGCAGCAAATTTGCTAAACTTTTTTTACGAGAATGTTTCGAGAATTGTTGGCTACAGCGAACGTTCGTGTATTTTCGAATGGGAATTCTTGTACACCCTTTACCGAAGTACGTGTGTATGTTTATATTATATTTTATACAGATACATACATATGTAAGTACATACATAGATATTTGTTTTGTAGAAATATTTAAAATTTTTTGTTATAGTGCAACTTTTTACTAAGTTTTCTCTCGATATTTTTCGACTAAAGAATTTGATTCAAATATTTTATTTTCGATATTACCAATAGTTGAATATTTTATTCTATACTATGTATTTAAGAAATAAGTTACATTCACTCTTATTCCAGTTGACAACATCGACGTTGGAGGTTGTTTACCCGATCTCGAGATGCTCAAAAAGCGCGCTACTATTTAATAATCCCAACATAGTCTTAGTATTGTACTTCCATACCAAGTAAACTAATTTGTTTTATATTTTCCATTATTTAATAATCTTTGATATTGCAAAACTTTCAGTGTCTCAATTCAAACATCCCATTCCATCCATATTCCTAAAGAATCTTTTCGCGTTTGTTCAGCAGAAAGGAATGTTTTCAAGGAAATTAAAAGGAACATTTCCTTTAATATATTTTATAGTTATGACTGTAGCGATAAATTTTATTTCTATCTCCATTTACTAAAAATCATTAAAACTCGTTACAAGCTGTAAACGAAAGACCATCGATTTTAAACTTAACTGTGCTGAAAGCATAATAAGCAGCATGGGCCAAACCTTCGTTTATACTTAAATGAGATATTCATATAATAATTGAATATATATAAAAAAATCTAGGGTAAAGATCTTCCTAAAACATGAAATATGTTTAACAAAAAAGCCTTGTTTGGTTCATTTTACCAAAAAAAATTTTAATTACCAACTGGTTTTTTGTAATACTAATTTATTTCTTTTTAATAGAATATATTTAATAACCAAATAAATATCTAGTTTGAAAGAAAAAAAAGAAAAAGAAAAAGTTAGTTTCCCAACCTTGGAATCATCCTTTTTTATTTTTCTGACTTCTTACACCAATATATAACATAACATAACATATGTATGTTTAATTTATATAGGAAAAGAAACAATTAGTTTTAGTAGGTTACTCTTATATAACAAAAAAGTCAAAGTTTTCCAACCCTGGAAACGTTTTTATAATTTTTTAATTTTTTTATTTTATTCGCACTGAATTATATAATAAGTTTATTGAACAAAATAAATAAAAATTAGTTTCAAATAAAATAAAGTTTAAGTTTTCCAGCTCTGAAACCTTTTGCTCTACGCTAGGTAAAGTTTGATGAAAAATCGAGTCACGTTGTTCAGAAATACAAGGTTAATTGCTTGCTGTCGCACGCTACAAAAACTGAAATTTCTCTGAAAAATGCCCATATACTTTATGGGTGGCATATTCATATTGTGAAAACTACACGCGGAATGACAAACCTTCCATTTTTGGTAAAGGGTATAAAAATACAGTAACTAATACGAAGTGCTGCTGTTTGGCAGACGATTATTTCATCAACTCGAAAAATGCTAAAATGGCAACACTGATGACTGTATGTAGATATTGAACAAATATTTAATAAAACAAAACAACTAGAAAAAAAAACAAAAAAAATATCTTGCACATGTAATAGGAAACATGCATTTTTAATGCTAGAAAATTGAAATAGAAAAATGAATCGGGTTTATTTCATTTAGTTTAAATTTCATGGAATTTTAAAGCAATCAATATAGATTGTTAGATTTAGAGATAGAAAATTGAATACGAAGAAATATGCATTAAAATTTATAAAAATAGAAATGTAAAAATATATTTACATATTTATAATAGAAGTAACATTTAATTTACAACCTTTTTCTCTTTATATTTGCAGGAGCGTTACAAAACAGACATCAATTTGGCCATACAATTGCTGCAATGCAAACCCGAGGGATTTGTGCCACAGAAAATATCTTCAGTAAGTGTGTTGTTGATTTAGAAAATAATTTCTTTATATTATTTAAACAATATACAATTGAATTTAGCTTCCCATTGATATACAGTCGAAGGTATCCTCATATGTGCGCTTGGATACAAATTCACATTCCGATTCCGAGAGTAGTGTAACGGGAATTGGTATTTCAACAACAGCTGCCTATAAAGTGCTTCCAGCAACCGACTCACCGCCACCGGCACCCTGCCCCTTCCCGCCCACAGCCATGGTTTATTCAATGCGGGGCCTCGGTAAGTGTTAGTAGACCAAAGCTTTTTTCAAGCATTTTAATTTGTTTTTATGTTTTATTTAATTATTTTTGTTTTATTTTAATTTTTGCAAGTAAATTTTTAATCTTTTTAGCATGGAGAGATTTTTTTTCTGATTTCTTTTTTGTATGTAATTTCATATTTGGTTTGTATGTTATTAAAATTATTTTGCATATGTGTTTAATCCTGCTGTGTACTTTATGCTTTTGAAAGGTGTTCGATAATACACTGTGCTACAAAGGAAAACAGATACTTTTTTGTTGACAAGGAGTGGTTAAAATTTCAATTTTAAAATTATAGTTTTTGAATTAAAATTAAAAAAATTTAATAGAAATCTTGCAGTCATAAGCTTTAGCTTTAACTTGCTTAATAATAACAGAAAAATAAATTAAAAGAAATGTGAATTGAATTAAAATATTAGTTAATATATATAAGCTTGCTGAGCAAAAAGTTGTTTAATTTAAAAAAGAAAATATTATAATTTTATTCTGTGCAAATTTAAATTTTTTTTCGTAGCACAGTGTTAATGTGTGAACACTGTAGTTAATGGAAAATTAAAGCTTGCGGTTTTATTTAATTTGAATCATACATTTACTAGTTTTTATTATTCTTATGTTGCAGAAACATATTTAAACGTTCAATTTAAATTTAATATTAAAAAGAAAAAAAACAGAAACATAATTAAATCTTATATATCTCTGCTGTACATATTAATATCCGTATATTTACAACTTAATATTTTTGCTTTGAGGTCTGCAGATGATCAAATAAAAGCATCAATCGGTGAATCTGTATTAGTGTTGTTTAATTGACACTTTTTCGCAGACGTTCAAAAAAATTGCCAATCAACATTTTAATTTTGTGTTCGTTAAATGCGGTCTTCGCCGGATGATGTTTTTTTAGGGTTCCGTACACCAAAGGTGAAAAAAGGAACCCTATTGTTTTCGCTACGCTGTCCGTCTGTCCGTCTGTCAGTTACACGGTGTTTTCTCAGGAACTGTAAGAGCTACGGACCTGAAATTTGGACAGAGTATGTAGAACCTTGGCCACTACAATAACAAATACATAAGAATTAAATTAAAGTGTGCTCCAAAACGAGCGACGAAAAATGTTAAAATCTCATGTAATATACATACATATGTATGTACATATGTATATTGACACTTGAAATTTGTAAAATTAGTGTATTTTTATATAGACTACAACAATAAACATTAAAATATTAAAAAAATTAAATTAAAGGGTGGTCCATCAGTTAATGCAATTTTGAATATGTAATTTTGACAAATTGCTATATCTTGGAGACCGTAAGAGTTAAAATCTTGAAATTTTCAAAAACGGTAAAACTAAAAAATCCGAAAATTATAAAATCGCCAAACCGAAAAAAATCGCCAAAACCTGAAAAAAATCGCCAAACCAAAAAAAATCGACAAAATTAAAATAAAAATTCTAGCACTAAAACAAATCGCCAAATTCGAAAAAATCGTTTAAATGAAAAAAAATCGCCAATATGAAAAAAACGCCAAAAACCGAAAAAAATCGTAAAAACGCGAAAAATGCGCCTAAACCAAAATAATTGTTTATGTGGAAAAAAACGCCAAAATGAAAAAAAATCGCCAAAATTAAAAAAAAAATCGCCAAATTTAAAAAAAAATCGCCAAAACGAAAAAAATGGCCAAAATTTAAAATAAACGCCATAAACCGAAAAAAATCCTCAAAACGAAAAAAAGTGCCAAAACTAAAAAAATCGCCATAACCAAAAAAAATCACCTATATGAAAAAAACGCCAAAATTAAAAAAAATCGCCAAAATAAAAAAACCCCAAAATAATAAAAATTGCCAAAATTAAAAAAACTTCTAAAACCAAAAAAAAAAATCGCCAAAGCGTGAAAAAAGTGCCAAAACTCAGAAAGCGCCAATAAATTAAAAAAACCCCAAAACTAAAAAAACGCTTAAAACCGAAAAAACCCAAAAACGAAAAAAATGCCAAAACTTTAGTTTATATTATTCGTATTGAATTACATATCTCGTGCCCGTACGGAACCCTTCGTGCGCGGGTCAAAGTCGCACTTCACTGAATTTTTTTTGTTTTATTATCGCCATTTGCAGTTTTGTTAACAAAAAACTCTTTATGAAATCTTGGTATAAAATAGAAACAGTTTAATATTTACATTTTAAAAATATTATACTGAGGCAGAGTATAATTTCTCTATCTCGCACTATAATTTTTTTTGATTTTTAGCGGCAAAAATTAAAATTTTCAACTTTCTCTCTTTGAAAATAAAAAAAATTACGATTCAATTACTACGAGACATAAATACCAAAAATGTGTGCTAATTGGCAACTCCGTTTATAAACAGCGCGTTGGAGTGGGATGGGGGAGGGTGCTACAAAAAGGTGTCGAGTTTATTGCCAACTTTTCTCAAACACTGATCTTAGCAACAGGGGTCTCCACACCAAGTTTTATGATTCCTGCTCATTTCAAACTAATTTTTGCTGCAATTTCTTCTTCTGGACACATACTGCATTGATAACAAATAATAATAAAAGTGCTTGTATACTTTAAATCATGTGGTTTTTTACAAGCAAAAATAATAATTTTCCATAAAATGCAATATTATTTTTTTTCATCCGCGCACTTTTCCATGTCATCAAATAGCAAATGGCATTTTTTTGTCAATCTGAGCTGAATACCATCAAATAATCAGCGCTCAAAAAAAATTAAAATTTTTTTGAATATTATTAATCACTGACGTCCGCAGAGCCGAAAAAAAAACTTGAGTGTAAACACTAGGGTATTCAATCGGTTAACGGGTAATCGGTAATTTAATTAAAGCCGATAGTACTGTTACCAACGATTTAATTAAGGATTCAATTTAATAAGAGACAGTACAAAAACGAAAGGCAAGAAATTCATAAATTAACTTTTTTGCAGAATATTCGTTGCTGAGCTCTGTCATTATGAGTCAGATGATGACCAGCCAACAGAAGTTACTATCGATAGTATTACAAGAAATGTTCTCAAAAAAAATTAACCGAATTAGTTTAAGAATTATTATGTCCGTTTTTGACTTTACTAATAAACTCAAATTAATAAATAATTTATACACTTTTATTTGTTGATAACACTTGATTTATGGAAAAACTTTATTAATCGGTTAAATTAAATGATTATTAACCGATTAAGCAAAAACCTCGATTAATTAATCGAGCGATTAACTGATTAAAGCAGAAACCCGATTAAATTAATACCCTAGTAAGCACACAACTTTGTGATTGATGGTGTTATTTGATCGTCTACTGGTCACTTTACACAAAATTAGAGTAATTTGGCCTACAGAGCGATAATAACTTTAGCCTAATCGAGAAATAAACATTTTGTTCAACGAAAAATACATATTTATATAGAATAATAGGTCTGTTCATTCACTTTCCCAGCAGAAAGTGGCAACGAGAGAGTAAGGCTGAAATTTTCAAAATTACTCTCCCAAATATGAAAAAGTAAATAAACACTTTTATTCATATCAGAGCCATGGATAGAAATCATTATACAATTGTACTTTTTCTGATGTATTTTGTTTGAAAATATTTTAAAATGTAAATTTTTTTTAAAAATTGACATTTAACATGAAATCATGAAATTCTTTATACCGTTTCATTATTTTTATGCACTTTTTATAATTTTTTAATTTTATTCATTGATAAATACAAAAAACGCCACTTCCCATCTCTGATCATATTTTTGACGCTCTCTCCTTGAAAACTGAACATTTGCCAGTAACAATTGTTACAAATTCGTAAAAATTTTTAGTAAATGAAAAAACCTAATGTTTCTGTGTTTTTTCTTTCTTTGAATTATTTTTCATCATTTATTACCATTAATTATTTACATTTTTCTTAACTAATTTCAAACTCTAGATGCTAAGCAAAATTCCGAGTCCACACTAAATCTTTCAAATAATAACAATAACAACAACACAAGTGATATGATTAACAATGATAGCAACAATAATAAAAACAATAATGACAGCAATACAATCAATAAAGCCACAATTTGCAACTCCTCAATATCTCTAAATACAACAAACATTACGAATTGTACCCTGAATGGCAATGATATGATTTCACCAGTTGTCATGGCTAAATTCCTGGAAGATGAACTAAAAGTTGGTGAAATAAAACACTGTGATACCTGCCAGTGTTCCAAAGACTTAACAGTGCTGGCCGATGTGTCACGCTCCTATTCAGTGGCCACACAAACACCGTTTGCCATCAACTCAAACAGCAGCAGTGGCAACCTTAACGACTCAATGACTCAATTATGTTTGCGCTGTTACAGCAACTTAAATTCGCCATCACGAACTAATAGTCCATTTACCAAAAATCTGCTCAAGTCCAGCGATTCAGTGATATCGGAAACGAAAAGTTCCGTTTCCGATCTAAATGATATGGACAAATTATTTATGCCTGCCAAAAAAGACGATTTAATGGTCAATCCCATATTGGGGCATCATCGTTTGTGCGAACGCACATCACTACTGAAAGGAGTCAATGGGATGGCGGGCGTTAATAAAACATCATACAATACAATTTTAGATAATATGAAATCATTAAATGGCTATCAGAGACGTTTCATAGATGGCGGCGGTACAGCCCTCGAGCTGTTAGAGGAACGTTCTAAGTTATTAAATTCTAAGCAGCAACATCTAATTAAGTTGAGTATCTTGGAAGATCTTAATGCCACTGATGATATCGAGGATGAACACAAACCTTTGCTGGGCAACAACAATTTACTGAATGCAAGTCTTTTAAATTCGGACTTGGAAGTTAAAGAACCATTTAAAGATAAGACTAAACTTAAACTGAGAACTGAAAGTTCTTGTGAGTTGGGTGGGTCAAGAGATCACGTCAAGTCACCAACTATTAGTACTAAAAGTGCTTTAGATCCCAAGGCTGCAAATAGTTTGATAAAAACACAAATTTCGGGCAGTGCCAACAGTGTATGGAGCAAGACAAGCAGCTGTGAAGGAGCTAAACTTTTTGAAAATTTCAATAGAAATTTAATAAAAACCATAAAGGTAAGATTGATTGATCGTAAGACTTTTAAAAAAATACATCCCTGGCATGCAGGAATGGATTTTTCAAAAGTCGTGCGATTGTGTAGTATATTGAGTCGTAGCCTTAAATAAAATAAAAATTTACCAAATAAAAGTATCTTGAAAATAAAACAACGGAATTTATTTTCTAAAAAATGCATGTTCCAACTACAGATGAATTCCATAAGTTGTGGAATATGTTAAAATTGTAAACACTATCCGGATGATATGCAATTCATATTCTGTTTTAACAAAACAATAAAATAAAATATTTACGTTGCAACAGCCATTTTTGCGATCAGTGTTTGATACTTTTTGTTCATCACATACTGCGGAGTTGCATTTTAAAATTTAAAATATTTGCAGTGTTGCCAATTATGGATTTTCAGAACTATGCGCTAGATGCAGCGCATTTATATATTTCCGAACATGCCTTTTATAATTTTAAACTTGGATTTCCTGTAAAAAAATTTTAGAAGCAAAAAGTTTGCCGTTTTCATAAGTGAATTTTTGTTTATATATACTATTTTAACAAACACAATCTGGGAGCTTCTTTGGCTGGCCTGCAGATGCACGCAAAGCCTCCGGCATCAATCGAACCTGCGATCCTCCGACTACTAGAATAGTACACTGCCTATCGGGGATGGCAAAGTTTTTCAAATTGTGCATTTTTTGGTACTATTTAAACTTGGAAAGTGTAATAATACACCAATGACTAATTTAGTACATTTAAGCAATCTCCCCAGTTTCACTCCGAATTTCTTTGCAAACGATTGCATTTGTCAATTTTCAATATTAAACAGTGAAACTCACATAAGTTCGGATGCTAGAGCACATGCTATTATTCTTTATATTTTAAATTTAAATTTAAACAGGTCTAACCATATGCTTTTACAGTCCAACTTACAAGTAAATTTGTGAAAACGATTCGGTAGCCACAACAAAGTCGATTATTTTAATAAAAACAAATAAAACTAAATATGTAATTTGAAATAAAAAAATCTTTTAAGTTCAAAAAAGTAAAATTGCTTAAAGTTGTTGCTACAATTTTAAAATTCTCGATACCGTCTCTGCTGCCTACTAGCCAAGTGTGCACTAACTTTCCTAGGAATCAGTTGAATTAAATTAAATCTTAGTAGAAGGGGTAGTACCCACTTTTTGGCAACTGAAGCAAACGCCATCTTAACTTTCTTAGACAAGAAAATATTTTAAAATCTGTTAGCTAATGAAAAAAAAAGGAAAAAATTAAATAAAGGAAAAAATCAACTGAATCAGATTTAGAATTTTTATTTCATTTTTGTAATGACCGGTTTCACAATGTCCGTTACTTAGGAGAATAGTTTGATAGAAATTATGTCAGTACCAGTTTATTTGAATAAAAAATCTCATGTTATTTACTCTGAGTTTCGTCACTTTTTTGTTAAATAATGTTGGTTAAGTGCTAATCATACATTTGGAAAAGTATTTTTGGCTAACATTGTGAAAAGGGCCGTAATCCGATTAAAACATAAACCAATTAGTTCATATTTCGTTG
This sequence comes from Tachina fera, assembly GCA_905220375.1. Classification (NCBI taxonomy): domain Eukaryota; kingdom Metazoa; phylum Arthropoda; class Insecta; order Diptera; family Tachinidae; genus Tachina; species Tachina fera. Next base: position 19,660,997 of record LR999964.1, on the reverse strand, counting down.
AACTTCATATACAAAATATAAAAACTTTAGCTATAATAACTTCCATTTATTTTTTTCTATAAGGCTGAAAATCCCAAGTACCGTGGACCACGTCTATGTGCAATGCGTATACAACAAAATGGACAAAGCAATATTCTACTGGACAATATTGAGTCAATTGAGGCCGTAAGTCCAGTCATTTACAGGCGGCGTGAAAGACTGCTAGACGAAGAACTAGAGGATGGCAAAGATGTTATAACGTCCACAACATCCATGGAAATTCATGCGCCATTAGAAGCAGCCAAAGAAGCTATAGAAGTAGAAATATCAACGGATGTACCGGTTGTACTGCAGCCAGCAGATGTTGTGTTATTAAATGAAGAAAACCCAACTAAAAGTTCTCATCATTTAGAGGATTCTAGGCCAAGCAATGAGAAAATTTTGATTTGTGGTAATGAAAAGACTGATAATTTATTAGAAATTAAGACGGAAGCAGCTACACCCTGCCAACAAACAATAGCACCAGCAGCAACAGTAACAGCATCAGCAACAGAAACAGCAACAGCAACGGCAATAACAACAACAACAACAATAGCTAATTACGATAACACATCAAAAATGTCGGGCACCCAATCAAGTTCCATAAGTGAAGCCATAGATCTTCAAGAGACGGTGATATTAAGGCGGCAACAATTAAGTCGTGTTGCCGAGTGGGTGCAAAATAATACTCAACAAATGGAAATAGAACAGCAGCATCTAAATCACTGTGATTCATCGGCGACAGATCATCAATCCTCGTTTTCCACCCTGGACCAACTGGACTCAGTCTCAGTGGAGAAACTATCCACGGACTCGGGCTACAAGACCACGCCTCAACTACAGCCCATAACGAACTCCAGCCAAGATGAAACAATAAAGACTTCCGATGATTCCTTGTCGCCCAAATCTGACTTAAACAATCAAAGTCCCTTAAATTTTCCCCAAATGCAACTTACATCAGATTCAAATACATCGTCTCCCAAACAAGCACTCACAGCGGACACACAAATCTATACAACGCCCCAAACTTATTATCGGCGTACCTCGCGTTCTGGTTTACCAGTAGCCTACACCGCTGCCTCGCAAGATGCCCAAGACTCTAGCTCTCAATGCTCCCAAATTATACCCGAACAGCCGACATGTGATATACTCAACTACAAATATTATCCCAACGATAATGACAAAACCAGAGCCATCAAAGCCGAACTACACATGACCACTCAAAATGTCGATATCGCTCAAATGGAATACAATGTGAAACAGTTCTTGTTGAAGCAAAACGAGTGGTCCATGCGAGCTCCCACAAATCAAAACCACATAACAAATTCTAATTCAAAGAGCTCTACGGCGGCAGCAGCAGCAAACACGGTCACCAATACAAGCAGGCATTCTTCCATAAGACACATTAAACTGTTTACATCTTCTATAGCTGGCATAGGACCGGGAAAGGGTGAACGTATAAGAACAACCATCAATCAACAGCCAGCAATTACAAATACCCCTGCTACTGCGACTGCGCCCACATTAGCAGCAAAATTCAATGATTTGAAAGTCTCTTCGTCCACTTCAAATGCATACTCTTCTTCAATTAGCAACAGCCACACAATAACAACAACCACAACAAAAGCAAAAAGTAGTTCGATGCCCCAAAGAACTGAAACGAATTTATAAAAAGCCTCGATCCAAAATTAAGCAGAATTATTTAGAAAAAGAATATACTACATACATATAAATACATATAATAAATAAATCTTAAAAAAATGCTTAATTTTCGTGTCCATGAAATTGAAATGAAATAAATATTTTCTTACTAAACAATGTTATAGTTAGAATCGAACGCAAATAATCGTTATACATAAAAGAAATATTATACTGATATCAAATTGTTCTAACAAAAAACAAATTGAATTGAGTATTTAAAAAGAAACATTTCCCAAAAATCATATTTAGCATTAATGTAAAGAAAGTTTAGCCTTAATTAAATTAAAAAAAAAATAATAAATAATAATTACATAAGCAATTATAAATTAACTAAATATAACTATGTATTCGAAATAAGCTTTAAAATTAAATTTCTCTTTCGGGCATAGACTGTATTTACACGATGAAATGTGTTTGACAAAAAGTTGAGACGTTACATATTTTACTGTGCCGGCGTCCATGGTCTTAACTTAAGAGAAAACCTGACCTTAATGCTCAGTTAAGGCTCAGTTAGCCAACCGTAATGTAAAGTAACTGCAAAAGTAGGAAACAGCTGATCGATATTGATATGTGAAAAGTAATGAAAATGGTTATAGAGATATAATGTAAAGTAACCTAATTTTCATATAAAAATATCGATCAGCTGTTTCCTACGTTGCAGTTACTTTACATTATAGTCGGCTAACTGAGCCTTTAGACAACTGCAGTGGAATCTAACTGCAACATTAAGAAACAGCTGATCGATACTGCTATGAGAAAAGCAATGAAAATGGTTATACAGATGTAACCGGAATGTAACTACTTTTCACATAACAATATTGATCAACTGTTTCCTACCGTTGCAGCTACATTCCATTGCAGTCGGCTAACTGAGCCTTTAGCCCGCTTCTATCTGCAAAGAGCACTGTACAACAAGAAAAGAAAAAACAAGTTTCTAATGATTGATGCTGGTAAAGGAAGCAAGCAAAACAAATACTGCATTTCTTTTTCTTTTAAAACTGTCCGTTTCCTTACACCACACAGGCAGTCCGTTTGTTCAATTTCTATGTTGTTTTGATGTAGCGAATGAAATAATAAAAGAAACTAACTTCTAGCAGCTTTTGGGTACAAGCAAGTCTGTACCCCTTTTATTTCTTCTCAGCTTTTACTCCCATAAACTCAGACTTATATATCGAGGGTTTATATTCAAAAAGTGCTATCTGCAATTCTTGAATATTTTTGTAGACAAAATAAAACTGTGTTTGATTAACCTTAGTAGAATTAAAATGTCTTCTGTAAATGGAAATATTCATCAAAATTTAGTTATAACCCTTGGAGTTTGAGAAAATAACAGTTTTTTGCACTCTTCTAAAATTTTCAAGACTTGCAGATAGTACTTTTTGAATATAAACCCTCGATATATGTATATATATTTCTGTCTATAAGGGGCAAATGGCGTCTTAACCTCAGACATGCTACAAGAAAAACTGCTCTGTCCAAAACATGACATTATAAGAGCAGTGAGTAGGTTTTGAAGGTTACTGCGGTTATACAGCATCAAAGACATCATCGTGGCATGTTCTTATGAGCTGGGAGAATGATGCTCTTGTCTATCTGCTCCTACTTCTTCCTTTTAAAAATTGATGTGGTAATTCAGAAACGTTTTTATATAGGTTTTCAGTCCGTAACTTTTCGTGGTATCGGAAAAGGGGGCAAAATTTCTTTTAATAGAAACTGCAATGCTATTTTAGCGTGCCTGCAGAATCACTAGAGCACTAAGAAAGTTTTGTCCTAAACGGAAATATTCCTTGCTCAAAAGCTCTACAAAAATATTGGACACTTAATTCCATTGCATTTCAAAATTTAAATTAAAATGCTCAAATCCCAACTGTGCACAAGTGTTAAATTAACTTATATCTAGGGTTTAAATCTCGTTACCTTAATATAATAAGGCCCTAATTTTTTTTTTTGAAATAGAGATTTTTGCATTTTTCGATACATTAGAGGTTTTTTTTATTGAAATATACAAAATAGTCGGTTTAAAAAAAAGTAATTTCTAAATTAAGGTAATGATGTATTGAATATTCCGTTCTAGAGAATTATAGCCCAATTTTGTAGGGAATATTTTTGTGGAATATTTCAATCCATTTAAGTTTACGAAAGGGACAAAAATACCTATACTGGAAAGAGTTGCGAGCATTGAATTCATTCAAAGGAATAAGCTCCATATATTCTGCATATCTTATAGTACGCATTGGTTGCAGCTCGCTAAACCGAATTTGTTTTTTCTTTTCTTATTCTTGTGTTGTTTGTTATCGTATCGTATGTGAAAACTAAAGGGATATCATTGGAATGTGTATTTTGATTAATGTGTTGTGTGTCTTGTTATAACAGATTTAGTTATTAGATAGCATTGTTCACAATGGATTCAATTGGGTCTCCGTGCACAGAAAACGCTTTCATTAGCTGAAAAGCTTAATAACTTAGAAGCGCTTAATCGTGGGCAATCTTGAAAGATTTTAGCAGAAAACAGCCTATCCAATAACCCGAATATTTCGTTCGATAATCCGCATCGGAGGATGCAATCATTAATTCGGATTATCGAGCTTACACTGTATATTATGTTATACATCTAAATCTATGATAATATCCCCATTACTCTTATTTTTTTGTTGCTTTTCCAAAAAGAAACAAAAAAGACACCTACTGAGTAGAGATAGAGGTTTAAAGTTTTGCAGAAAAATGTTCCGCGTAGGATTTTACCTAAGATCATTGAATACATGTACCATCTAAATGCAAACTTGACATTTATTAATAAGCCAATTTACCATAGTAATAAATTAAATAAGCTTAGACGAAAACTCTCAGTCTTCTCTGCTAGAATTTTTTTGCAGTGTCAAAAAAGTGTTATGTTATGTACCTTAACCCAGTTTTCATATAAAAACATCGATCAGCTGCTTCCTACGTTGCAGTTACATTCCATTAAGGCTCAGTTAGCCGACTATAATGTAATATAACTGCAACGTAGGAAACAGCTGATCGAGATTTTTATATGAAAACTAGATTACGTTACATTACATCTCTACAACCATTTTCATTACTTTTCAAAGTTACTTTACATTACCGTCAGTTAACTGAGCCTTTAACAATAAAAAAAAAACAGTGTAAAGAAAAATATAAAAAAACCATGGAAAACAGAAATCGAGGCATTTTCTCTATCTCTCTCTCTCTCTGAAAGGGTTTCTGCTGGGTAATGTCACCTCGCCGCATGGTTGCCAGTTTTGACGATTTATCGTCATTTTGAAGATTTTGGGTTGCAGAAATAGCATTTTGACGACTAAACTATTTTCGCCTTCAATTTGACGATTTTAAAGTAATTATAAATTTACACCATTTATTAGAACTTTAAAACAATTTTGAGCTTTACCAAGTACTTGGCAGCTTTTGAAACAATGTGTATCAAAATTAAATACTAAAACGTAATGAATTTTAAATTTTGTATTAATAATTTTGGAATAAAATGTTTTCTAAGCCTGTTATTGTACAGAACTTATCAACTAAAACAACAGAAATACAAAACTTATACGGTCAAATGCAAAAACTATATAAAAAAGTTATGAGCATTTTTTTAAAAACAGATTTGCTTGAGTGTGATAATTTTTATTTGGGGGATTATAAAGATGAAAATAATTATTTAGACATTATTGAAATTTAATTAATAATATTAGTATTTGCTGATTTTAAGGTTAATCAAATTGAAAAATGTGAAACATTTAAATTTTTCATATGCAACCGTATGGTAAAATTTTAATAATATTAGACTTCGAATATAAATTAAGTCTTATTTATCCCTACAATATTATTATAGAAAACAAAAGTTCTTTCTACGATATTCTAAAAAAGTTTTCTCACATTATTGAAGAGTGTGAAGGTCAGGAAAGTGAATCTTAATTCAGGCAATTCAAGTTATTAAAATTGGAAAAAGTTTTCCATGATACATACTGAAAACTAAGATTTGTGGAAAAAATTCCCAAAAAAAAGCTCTAGTGTTTTAATTCCTACCATAACTAATTTTACCCAAAAAATTTCCCCCAGCTAACTAAGTCTAGTTTAATTTTTCTTCTCACATTAATTAATAAAAATATTTCATTCAATAAGAATTGAAAATACTGAACTTCAACAAACGTAGCAAGAGTATTTAGTCAAGTTAACTTAAACAACATCAAAGTAAGACATGTAATTATTTTTTTTTAACATGTGATGCCTTTTTTGATAAGAGTTAAGTTTATTTTATACAAAAACTACGAATTAATTTGTAGTGCTGTGTTTTCGTTTCGGATAATATTTTGACGATTTTTTGGGCGAAATTTGACGAAATCTCAGCTATTTTAACTGGCAACTATGCCTAGCAGTTGCATTATTGAAATACAGTGTTGCCAATTTAGTTCGAAATTTTTTCAGAGTGCAGAATTAAACAAAACCAAATTTTTGCTGCCAATTTTAATTTCGCTTGCGTTGCCAGTTGATAAAGCAACTGAAGCTCGCTGGACATCCCCGATTTGTTTTTGTAGGAAATGTTTTCGAATTGTTTTGTTTATTTTTGTACAGTGTTTTCTACACAATATGAAATAAATTCATTCGTGTGACATAATTTAATGCTGAAAAACAAGTTACCAAAATTGCTCTAAAAGTATTACTAACGGTCATATTCATAAGAAATATTTAAGGTTTATTGAGCGCTTGTTTGGCTTATTTCTATGGGAAATTTGTCAAATAAACCTGTAATAAGCCTAAAATATTTTTTATGAGTACGGCCGTTAGTCTTAAATAAGAGATTTTTAAGTATATTACTTAAAGACTTAATTTAGCAGTTAATTAAAAAGAATCAAACAAAAATAAAACAATGATTCTGGAAATGTTGTCTTTAATTTCTCATAATTCAAAACAAGAAAGAGAAAAAAAAAATATCTAAAAAAAATAAAGCTATAAGCAATTCAAAGGCATATTATATAACATAGTTACTTACATTGTATGTAAAAATAATAGAAATTAAAAAAAATAGTGTGCTTAAGAAAATTAAAATTAAAGATGTGAATAGTAGAGTTATGTACTTAATGCCAGCCCCAAATAAAAAATGCATTTAAATTTGTAATCAATAAAATAAGTATCCAATAAATACGCATGCAATTGCATAATAATTTGTAATAACATAAAATATAAATTATAAAGCAATAGTTTAACTGACATCTACTTACAAACGTACATGTAATTACACATTCCTATTACATACAAACAATAAATAGATTGTACAATAGTTTTTGTTTTGTCAAAAATCATGTATGTATGTGATTCAATTTTTAAAATGCAATCAGCGAACAAATATCGTCTACAAAAACTACAATAAGTAAAACAATTTCAAAAATTTTTTTTATTTTTTTTTTAATTTTTTAAGTATATTGAAATTCTCTTGCAAAATTTGAGCTTCTTATCTCCCTCTCACTTATAACACATTAAAAGTATTTACGACAACTATTTAAAGCAGTACCTTTCTCTATAGAAATCTTAATATTTATATGAAACACAAATGTAACAAAACTTAAATCCTTCCTTGAAGAATACCTACAACAAAACAAAAATTAATACAAAATTTTTCTGCATACCAACATATATCTACATATATTACAAAGCTTCTTATATACTATGTATGTATTGAATATCGTTACATATATCTCTCATTATTACTATTAGAAATTTGCTGAAAGAATAGTTTATAACACAAGAAATCCAAACTATTCATATACACTCATGCTAAGAGTTATAAAATCGCTACAAAACAAAATATTCACATTAACTCAGAACAAACTAAAAATGTTATGAATTGGTTAGATTTATTTTAAGTTAACACATTAGGGCAGTACAGGTTTTATAAAATAAATATAAAAAAATTTAAACATCAAACAAACAAATTGGAAATATCAGCACTTTCAGCATTTTAAAGCTTTTGTCGCAAAGTTGGCTTCATATAAAGCACTAAACTTTTAGCTTTAATGTCATACTTCTATGCGTACTTCTAGAACTTCATTAGTGCCTTCACAGATTTTAACGAAAATTTAATCATTTGAAATGCCTTGTAAATAGGGTTATTGATATCCTGAGCTTTTGGAATTTTCGGGAAACAAGAACGTTTTCTAATCAAATATACATTGACGAATTCATTAAAATAACATTGTAACACAAAATCAAATTTTTTGCAATATATAGCAAGATTGTAAGGACTGATTCTAAGCACTGGAGATAAAAATTATACATTTGTATTTAAGCTTATGTGAGGGTTTTATATAAAGTGTTATGAAGTTCCCATTATATACTTGCATACATGTATAGATTTTTGCATTGAATCGGCATTAGAAACCATGTAACTTTATACATATTTAAATATACATATAATGTGTTCCGTACTCTTATGTCAACTTTTACGGGGAATATTTTTATGGAATATTTTAATGGTGATATCCCAGATTAAGGATACTTCTTTGCCTCTTTGGCAATTTGTTTATAAAATTTGTTAAGGCGTTTTTTTAAAGTTGCTTTTTAAAATGCATTTATTTAATTTTCTAAGAAATACTTTTCAGAAGTAATTTATAATCAGACACTATTACTCAAGCTTTTTCTTAAAAATTATCATGCAAGGTCATAAAAGTAGAGAAACTGAAAGTTAATTTTACTGGTAAAACCTTATTAATAGAAGACCACTGTTAAACCAAACCCAATTAATAGAAACCAAACATTATACACATACATATTTTCAGTACTTAAAGAAAAAAACTATTTATAGTTTATAAAGGAAATGTTATCAAAATAAGTATATATAACCATGTATTTAAAAGAAATCGAAAACAAATCATTTAAACGGCTTCATTTAAATTATTATATTAAAATATTTTGGTCCAATTATATTTAAAATAAACCGTAAAGCATAACAAATCATATATAATATAATTAACCACCTATTGCATAACAAAAACCAAACATATATACTTGCATACAAATATATGTGTGTACATATACATAAGTACATTGTGTATTTAACCTAATTAAAACAAAGAGAAACTATTCACAAATTATTTATAATTTTTGGCCTTAAACAATCAGCATATATTATAAATCATATTAAAAGGAAAAAACCAACCTTAAATATTTTAACCTTATTGTCATACGTATATACATAAATATTTAGAGTTATTTTCAGTTATATCTATGATAATAATCCTTTAAAAAAAAATAACGTAATAATTTTGCTCAATAAAATCTATTATATACATGGAAATGGAAAAATACAAACATTACTAACAATTAAAAATCATTTACATATTAATTGTTATATTTAAAAATGCTGAAAATTATACAGTTCTTGGTAATTTAAGTTAAACTGAAGTTTTTTTGTTTCGTTTATTTAAATTATTATTATTACTATTAAATAAATATAAAAAGTTTAATTTTCCATTAATTATTATTTTTTTAACATGGTCACACCTTTCACAAGCCATACACACACACACATACATACACACATTCATACTCCCATTGTTTTAATGTAAACATTACATTTTGTTTTTGCACTTTCTCATTTCACTTTCTTATTTCTCTAACACCCAAAAATTTACTCTTTTAACGGTAAACTGCTTTTTACCTCTACAACACAATTTGGCACAAAATGTTAAAGCAAACCAATGTTGCCAGCTTAACAAGAAAGATAGAACAAGAACGAAATCAAAATCTATTGTTATTAATTTTAAAATTAATTTGCTAATAGAACGGAGACACTAATAATATTTAAATTATTTACTACTTGGCTACTTGTTGTTCGATTTTTTGAGTTTTGTTTTTTTATTACAAAGGTAAATTTGTAAAACAAGGAACCTATAACCTGTAATAAAAGCCACAACTATTTATAATAAATTTTGTTGTATTTTTACCTGCTCTACATAAAAATAAAATAAAAACCAACCACCACCTTATTGTATAAGCCTAAATATAAATACCAGAAAAATAAAAAAAATGAAATAATAAATAAAACTGATATAAGTATGTACTTTAAAAAATGTATTACTATGTATACATATAAATATAATTAAATAATAACAATTATATTTAATGATTTAAACTAATAATAAACTGCGACTGTATGTATCAAAACATAAAAAAAGGAAACAACACAGTGTTTGTTTTTTTATTTCACAAAAAATAATCATCAATTCATTTAAAATTTTAATGTGTTTTATTTCAGCCAGTGGGAGAGTTTTGTGATATTATTAACAATTACATTACAATTAAATTTATTCGAAATTGTATAAAGGTCTTAAATGAAGTGAAGTTTAACTTCCTTAAATGAATTTTAATTGTGTGAATTTAACTTTTACAACATTATGAATTAAATTATTGAAGTTCTAATTTATTAGAAAGTTAGAAGCACAATTAAAAATTAATATGAGCTAATATTGCAAACGTTTCCGCCTTCAAAACGCTTTTCATAGCATTGCCGAAGCAAGCAAGTCTTATGAGAAATTAAAGACTTGAAATAAAGTTTTTTGAAAATTTTCTTTACAAATATTTGTGAAATAAAAATTTTTGGACTAAATATCTAGCCCAAAGAAATATGTGACTTAGACGACTTCCATAATTAAGGGCACATATATTATATAATTTTTAAATTTTTAATTTTATATTCCATTTATAACTTACATATCTTTCCATTCGCTTCCCTTTTAGCTACCGAGTCAAAAGCACGAATTTTAGTTAACGTTTGTTATTATTGTTCGAACTTCATTTGTTTCTATATTTATGTTTTTATTCGGGTAACAGATTTGCATTTCTTTGTTAGCCAAATTATATGTGATGATTATTAATGAACAAATAATAGTAAAGTTAGTTGTAAATATTCTGACAAACGCTTAGTAGAACGGCACAACTAGCTGTTTTTGAAGGTCACTACACCTTCATCATCAGCGTTTTTTATGTTTGATCCACTGTGTGTGGTGTCAGGTGATGTAGATTTCTGCTTTAAGTACTCAGCCTTTTTTGCAAAAGGAATATGTGAATTGGTTTGATTCATCGTATTACAACTCGCTGAAAGCTTATTTGTAATGAAAGCTTAATTCTACCATCTCTAAGCTTACAACAGTCTTGCCATTGTCGTTTCTTCTTTACTAATTATGCACATCTTAGTTAATTTGCTTATTTTTGTTCTCCTTAAAACAATCGAATGGTTGCATTCGACTGGCTGCTGTTATCGAATGCTTTCATTAGAAATTTTGATATGAGATATTCGAAAATCGATTGAAAAAGCCCCAAAAGTTAAAAAACTCGCACGTGCGAGTTCCCAATAAGCACCGAAAAAAATTAAAATTCAAGCACTTGAAATTGAACTGGAAACAAAGTTGAATTTAAGCATTTATTCAAGTAATTTTCAAGTTTGAAAATATTTTTAAATAAAAAATCAAATAACATACATCTGTATATGTTCAAACCTTGTCAAATACATAATTTATTTATTATTAAAACTGAAATTATTGAGCAAATGTCAAAAATAAATAAACAAAAGTTAATTTGGAAAACAAAGGTGAGTAAAATCGTGTAAACAATAGCGAAGGCAGATGTGCAGAAAAACATTATTGGAAAACAAAGAAATTTCATTTTGCTTTCTATTTTAAAAGCCTTGTTTTTCCTGCTTGAAATACACTTGAATTCAACTGTAATACAAGACTTAATTGTAGTATAATTCAAAGCTTGAATTACACTGTACTTCAACTGAATTGTTCGCATTGAATTCAAGTTCCCTTTTTACTGGAGAATGCTATTGAATTAAAGTGTAAATCAAGCATAATTCAACCCTCGACAATTGATTGTGTGGCTTGAATAACAGTTGTTTTACACTTGATTTCAAACAAAATTGCTTGTTGGGTAGATCTATATTATTTTTACCTTTTTAGTGCTTATTTTTGAAGTCGGTTTAATTTTTTGTTAAAAAGTTTTATTTTTAGCTTTTTAGTGAAATATATTTTTAAATTTTATGGGGCGTAGCTACACCCACTTTTTTTAAACAGGATTGTGTATTTCTAATAGTTTAAGGTTTGTGCCAATTTTCGTAAATATTGGTTAAGTACAAGCACGTGAAATATTATACTTAAATTTAATAGGCGTGCCTCCCCTTTGAACGTAAGATTGTGCCTTTATTTAAGCCTAGGGTGTGTGTCAAGTTTCGTAAAAATCGGTGATATAGAAGCTTGTGAAATATAATATTAAATTTTAATGGGCGTAACCCCACCCATTTAAAAAAAGAGGAATCTGTCTATCTTCGAGCTCAAGGTGTGTGGTAAGTTTTGTAAGAATCGGTTTAGTAGAACCATTTGAAATATTATAATACATTTTAATGGGAGTAGACCCACCCATTTTTTCAACTTTAAAATTATGTAATTACAAGAACCAAACGTGTTTTCGCATCAATCAAATGAGTAGAAGATCGAAAAATCAAATTAAAAAAATTTGGACCCTTTCAGACAACAAAAAATATTTTTTACAATCGGTCTAAGATGTACTCAGTTCTGAAGCTCCACACCTAAAAAAATAAAAATAGAGACGAACTGTTAACCTCCTCCTTTTTTGAAGTCAGTTAAAAATACAAAATCATTGCATTTATAGGTAGTCCATGTAATATGGAGTACCTTGGTATATTCTTTGTGCATGTAGGACTCCTCTATTAGTGTGATTTTTTCAATTTAAATTTGCAAAATAATCGTTATTTGCTATCCCTGATACAAACATCATATCGAAAATGGTCAGACTCGACTCCCAGGATCTCAAAACTTCGAAATATGACGAAAACTGGTTTTGCAAAAATTGGTGCAAAATCCGTAATATCGTCCTATAGCAAGCAGTTAAAAATTTTGTTTTAGTTATTTACTTTTGTATGCAAAAGAAATTTAAAGTTTCCAGCTCTGGAACCGTCTATATGATTTTATCTGACGTTGTTTGAGTAAATAATCAATATGTAGTACTCTTACTTCTTTTTTGACTTCTTCGAGCTTGAGGCAGTGTAAAACTTTTAATTTTTATTTTGTAGAACTAACCTGATGTCATACCAACTTTAAGGAAAACTTCTTAAATTATTTGAAAAACACTTTTAAATTTTTTTGTTTTTGCTTTTTATTACGCATTAAATTATACCTAATTAATATAAATAAAAAATAAATAATTTCAATTTAATTCGTGATTCTTATAAATAATAATTTTTCCTCTTCAAATATAAAAATTGAAAATAATGGCGGTGATAATGGCGGCAATGAATTGTAATGAATTATTATTATTTTTTTAAACTAAAGTAAGTACCAGCAACGCAATCTAATTTTAATTCCAAACACTTAAAAGTAGCCCTATATTTATTGTAGCTAAAAACTAGATCTAATGTACATATGTATGTATTAATATGGACCACTTGGATAGCCTTGTACCTGATTGCTTTCTGTTTCGGCGGCCTCACCATTCACTACAATAAATTCACCGGGTTGAACAGATTCCTCAAAAGAATCGTTTTCTTCAGCACTGTTACGCGTTCCAACGTTAGACTGTTCGACATTATTACTAGTCACTTCCGCTGCAGCCTCTTCTATAGTCTGCTCCTGGATTTCAGGCTCTCTGGCTGGATTTGTGGTAGCAGGAGTTGGCTCCTGAGGCTTATTATTACCTTGACCTTGGAAGAAGCTTATAAATCCTTGGAAAGGACCTTGCGGAGTGGGATTGGGATTAGGATTGGGCTGTCCGAAATTGGCGAAAAATTGTTGAAAAGGACCTGGTGGCCGGGCTGTAGTGCCATTATTAGACGCTAAGACTTGTGCCTGACTTCCGAAGTTAGGAAAATTGTTTTGTAAGTTGGATGTAAATTGTTGAAATCCCTGAGTGGCATTGGTAAAGAATGATTGGGCAGTCGCCAAGGGGTTATTGAATGCAGGTAGCGTGGGAAGTGTGGGGAATGTAGGGAATGCAGGAAATGGTTGATTAGTGCCATTTTGCTGATTAAAAAGTTGTCCCAAAGGTGAGTTTTGTAAAAATTGTATGAACGTTTGTTGGCTGGTGGTGGTGGCTGTAGGAGTGGCTTGAGTAGCTTGGCGCACATTAATATCCGATTGTGGTATAGCATCATTTGCAGCTGCGTTATTGGCATCTTCTTGCGTTGCCTTAATATTGTCGGAAGTTTGTGCCATCTCTGTCACCGTAGATATTTCAGTTTGATCTGCTTCCTGAGCAGGCTCATTGGTAGTTTCATTGCTTTCATATTGCACAGCTTGTGTTGTTTCAGCTATTCTTGTTCCCAATTTCTTTTCTTTTTCCAGAACTTCAACAATTTTCTTATTCTGCTCTTCCTGTACAGCTTCTTTTATTTCTTCCTCAACTATTTCTTCATCAATGCGCCGCTCTGCCTCTACAGCAGCTTCTACAGCCTCTAGTTTTTGTTCTTCATCTACAGCTGCGGCAATATTTTCAGCAATCACCTCGGACTCTAAATTCTTAATTTCCATTTCCTTCTGATTTTCTTTTAAGTCCGCAGGCTCTTTAATTTCCTCACCATCTTGTACAATGACCACGGGCACAAGTATCTCCTCTGTATTACGATACGTACGCCTCTGTACTAGGGCAGCATCACATAGTGACACGACCACCAAAAGTCCTGCAAAGGCGGCTGAGAAATGCATAGCAATTCCTTTGTAATCCAAATTTAATCCGTTCGATTTTGTTTAAACTTAAATCTCGTATATGCGCCCGTCCAAACGTTGTTAGCACTTGAAAACCACTTTACAAACTGTTTGAAATTTCTTTGGCAGAAGCGCATTTATACCCGGCTTGTAGCAACATACAGGTTGCTTGCTGTCTGTTGTATTTGCTTCAACAAGCGTCCACCATCACCATCACCATCACACCACAACCACCATCGATCGTCATTAACGTTTGCACTTGGCTTTGAATTGAATTATTTGCTCTGTGCGTTCATTTCATTTTGATTTTTTTTTAACTTTTTATATGCTGTATAAATATTTATGTGTTAAACTGGTATTGCATGGATGGGAACAAAAATTATATGTGTACTAAAGGTTTGCTACTTGAATCCAAAGATTTTCTTTAAAATTCTGTAAAAAAAAAAATGTTGTCCTTTTAATTAATGCAACAAGCATTTCTTGACTGAAAAATAATAATAAGAAAATACTCTTAGAAATTCGAAATTAAAGCTTAAGAAATACTTCTGTGTTTGTTTTTAATAAGCATGGAAGCATTTTTCTTAAGAATAAAACTAAAAAGTTCTTTTTTTTAAAATACACACCTACATATCGTTGGCTAAAATGCAAACTAACTAATTAAAATATATTTTAGTTAATTTTAATTATTATTTTTCGAACTTAATTTGTTTCTATATTTATTATTTGAACGGGCTAAAGTTCGTATCGCTTTTTAAGCGAAATTACATGTGATAATTATTAATGAACAAATAACATCAAAGTTAGTTTTAAATATTCTGACAACACATAGTTGAACGGAACAGCCAGCTGTTTTCGAATTATATTCAAGTTAAGTACGCAAGTTATTAGAAAAAATAATAAAATAAGGATTTGGAAGTATTCTCGAAGTTATCAACTTAATTTTGAATTTTCGAACACAATTTCGAATATTCGTACACAGTTTCGAATTTTCGAAAATAGTCCAAATATCGATTTCAAAGTATTATTTTTATAAATAAATTAATTCTTTACCATTTCTTGTGTGAAAAATGGTAAAAAAATGCTCTCACAAATTCGAAATTACAGTTTGAGGAGAACTCTAAGAATTAAATGTTATTTTTTTGTAATAGATATTACAGAAAATAATATTACAGAAAGTAATATTTTGTCTTGCAAAAAATTCCCCGAAAAAGCGTAACCACTAAATACTAATGAAAACCCTTCTGATTCAGACAATTGTTTATTAAGTAAAACTAAGTTAAAAGATACTTTTTGCTTAAAATATCTTATTTTAAAACTACTACATTTAAAAAGGTACTTTTTTACAAGATGATTTTTTAAAAAGGCACTTTTCGAAGGCGTATGTTTTTTTAAAGAGATATTTATTTAAAAAGTACATTTTTAAAAATCCATTTTTGAGAGTGTTTGTTTAAGTACTTTTTTTGTAAGGTAATTTTCGAAGACGTACATTCTTAAAAGTTACTTATTTTAAAAGGCTTCTCTTTAAAAATACTTTTTTTTAAAGAGATATTTATTTAAAAAGTACATTTTTAAACGTCGACTTTTAGGTGTATTTTTTTCTTCTTGAAAAGTAATATATCTTAAAGGTACTATTTTCAAAAGGTACTTTTTAAAAAAAAAGTGTATAAAAACTAGTTTTTTATTGAAAAATTTACTTTACTTTATTTAAATTGAATTTTTTTATGTCAAAACGAATCTCCTTAAAGATTCCATATTGAAGATATTTAAAAAAAGCACGTTCTTAAATTTTAAGTACCTTTTTGAAATGTAGTTTTTTTACAGTAGTAAATTTTCCAAAAATTACTGTTTTTCTTAATGGTAATTTTGTAAAATGTACTCTTCTCAAAAAGTACTTTTCAAATAGTACTTTTTTAAAATGTTGTTCCTACAAAAAATAGCTCAAAGAACGTACTTTTTAAATACTTTTTTAAAGTATTTTTTATAGTACGTTTTAATGTAGTTACAAGCAAATATACTTTTTCCACACAAAGGTTTTAAAAATCTCAGCAATATTTTTCGTTCAAGAACTGTAAAATATGAAGTCACAAGAAGTGTATTCTTAGATATAGAATTTAGGCAAACTGATATTACAAAGCTTCTCATATCTAACATCTTACACCTACATAAAAAATATGAATTTTTATGAAAACAAAACTTTCTCAAAAGCTAAGCATTATTACCTTTTTAATTGAACAGTAATTTTCTTATTGGCCTATATTAATAACAAATCATAAAAATAATCAAAAACAGTAACTTTTAATTATTAACTCTTATCAAGAAAACGACAAAACATTTGCATAATAAACCAGAAAATTTCTTTAAGCTCAACACTTTCTTTGGGTTATTAAATTTAACAACGAAATGACACCAACTTTAAAGCTTACACAGCTTAACTTATGGTTGAAAAAGAAAATGAATCAATAACTGTTTTAACAGTAATTTTATTGTTTTTTTAATTAATTTTATTATGTGCAACAAATTTCTTTAAATTCTTATGAACTTATTAACTTTATTTAAGGTTGCATTTGGGTTACAATTTTATTTCTGGCTTTCGGCTTTGTAATCTGAAAGTGTAAAACCAGTTTCGTAAAAAAATATATTCTTAATATTCTTTCGTTTCTTTAGGCCCAATCTAAAAATAAAATTTATTTGTTGCATAAGCCGGTCTTATCTCCAACTTGGTCAAAGAATCTTAGTATGAAGAATTTATGTAGAAACTAAAAAGAGAAAGAAACTATTGATGGTTTCTTGAGGTGGAGCGGAAATCAGGGAAATTCAACAGAACAGCTTTGCAATACCTAACACATTTAGTTCAGCCTTATCAAAATACCTTTTAAGTTCTTTATTTTTTTTTTGCTCATTCTTGCATTTTATTACATCAAATGCATCTTCATTTGATTTTTTCCTCTGGTACTGAAATCTTAAGCTCAGTTCAATGACTGTTTGTGTTGTCTACGCAACAAAAAAAAAACGCACGTGAAAGACCAAACAAACTTTAATCAACTGCAAAGTCTTTAACCAATTTTATTGTTATGGTGAGTATAGACGATACTACAAATCTTACGATAAATCGTACTAGTATGAAATTAGTAACGTCTATCATGCTGTCGTACTTATGAAGTATACTTTGTAGTATGAAAATCAAAAATTTTTGATTTTTGTGGGCGGAGCTTCGCTAAGTACGATAATAAGTATTGTGCATCATTTGTTTTATGAGGAGCTGATTTAGAAAACGCAGTGTTTCTGCGGTTCAATTTTAAGATTAGCCTTATGTAGCGGATATTTTAATTAAAAAAAAAAACATAAAACACTATTTCAACCATTCTCTACAACATGCCCCTTTAGTTTTTGCATTATTTTTTATTCTTTTCAACTGCATTAAATGAATTATCCGCGTGTATATTGCCTTAAAAATATTTTTTCAAATGAATTAGTATGATTTGTAGTAACGTGTATCTGAAAACCCGTACTACAACTCATACTACGTTAAGTACGAAATTAAGTATCGTGTATACCCTGCATTAGAAACGTTTTCTTTTCTTACCAGAAGCTGAAACCAGGGTGCCCGATGACATTTTTCAAAAAGTGGCACCAAATAGGGGATTTATCAAAAAAAAAAAGGGGCAATATTAAAAGTGGTCACGCTGGCTGAAACCAGCAAGCAGTGTTGCCAATTTAGCAGTTTTAGTGCTAGATTTAATACATTTTCAACTGGTTAATTTGTAAGCATTTTTTAGCATAGAAGTACGTTCGAAATTTTAAAAATAATTTCGAAATTAATCAAAATAACACCCTATTATTATAATCCAGCCTGCTCCACCAAAAAATTCGATTGCGATTCAAAACCATGTAGTTGAGCTACATGTGCGGACTTACGTACGATAGTATAATTTCTCGAATTGTGTTAAATTTGCTATATATTAGACACATTTTTTTAGCTTATATATATATTATACAACTATGTTCAAAATTTCGAACTTAGTTTCGAATCTTTGAAACTAAAAACAATATAATTTTCAAGCTATTGTACATATGAAATATCTTTTGAAATTTGCTTTTTCAGGCATATTCGAAAACAAGACCTTAGCTTTTATTTAGAAATTCTCATATTATAAATTTTAGGCTTTTTCGAAAGCACCACGCTTTATAACCATTTGCTACTACTACACTTTTGTATATCATTATGGCCAAAATACTGTGAATATTGAAACTTATAAGTCTACCAGTTTAATGATGATATACTTCCTTAGATTTTTCGAACTATGTATATCTTAAATTTTCGAGGAGTTATAACACATTTTTTTTAAATTATATTAAAGCAAACTACATACATAAATTTATAAGAAAAACAGTAAAATGATTTTATGAAAGTATTTTCGAAATTTCGAACTTAATTTCGAATTTTCGAAATTATTTCAAATATCAATTTTATAGTATCAGCAATATAAAAAATTATTTTTTTCACAAATTTTAATGGTTATAAGCTTTTTTTAAATATTATAATTCGGTCTAAAATATTATTCAAATTTAAATTTTAAGTACAAGAAATGCGATAATTAAAAATAATAAAAAATATAAAACTGCACCATAAAATTTTAGTTATTACACTACTTAAAAATAGTAACTTTTAATTTTTATTCAAAGGGTATCAAAATTAATTCGAATTTAAAAAAAAAGCAAACAAAAAAAACAAACAAACTTTTTTTGAGTTAAATATTTAAAAATATTTAGAGGAGATGCAAACGGTAGTCTTAAGTGGCATAGTGTCATAATGTCTGAATTTATTTCAACATAATTGTTTTTGGTTTTTTTTTTCAAACAAAAGCTTTGAAGCATTAAGTCACTATGACCCTTACTTACTACCCTTTGAATCCCCTTATTATTTGTTTATGCCAATAAGATTGAAAACTGTTTGATAATAACGATTTTTGCAGGATTAAAATTTTTGTTATTTTCTAAAACAAAAGAATTCAAGATCAAACTTTTCAAATGAAGTGTAAAAATATACATACCGTTCGTTACCTTAAAGAAAGTACCTAACTCATTATTTTTCTGAAATTGATGATTTTTTTATTTCGATAAAAGAAGATCTAATGTAAATAAAAATCCAAAATTCTGGGTTTCATAAAAATAACGAGTTAGGGCCTTTCTATATTAAGGTAACGATACATTAGGCATATAAAAATTTTTTTGTTAAAAAAAGTGCCCCGAAATTCAAATATTGCTCTGTTGAAATGAAAACAAGAGTTGATTTAATAAATTTTATCAACTAAATTACATTAATTAAACATGAGTTATATATCAATGACTTATAATAAAATTTAATATATGTATGTACATATGTATATAAATTGGAGAGACAAAACTACTTATTTTTACACTAACCTATAAAAACAATATTAAAAGCAAACATGAGCAAAGAGATTCCTTTAGTCTTTTTTTTTCTTTCTTGGAAATAATAAATTGCACACTTCTTCCAGCCAGAAAAAAAAAGAAAAGTGAAGCAATTTAGTTTTTCTTAAAAAGTCAAAAGAACACAATTTTGAAGTGGTTGCAAGGAAAATGTTTAACTTAATTATCAATGCTTTTTCTTTAGCACATAAGTACATAAATGGTATGTATGAATCTTTTTCTTGCAACAGATTTTTAAAGCTTCACTTCATATAACCATACAAGAAGTATAACCAGTTTCATATAATTGTCGAGAAAAGAAAAAAACATTTTCAAATAAAATGAAATAAGAAAATAAAAATTGCAATCGTCATTATTATTGTGGTTAAAGAATTTCAGCATAACGATTCTTTGCTTTAATAAAAACCAAGAAACCTTTTTCATGCTGACCATTATGTTGTAAAGAAATAAGCCAAACAAGCAGGCTTTCGTTTGACTTCTTGTTTTAATTTTTTTATAATTCCCATCATCCAGTGCATCTTCATTGGATTTTGGTTTGTTTATTTATTTTTATTATTATTATTTTTTTTTTTTGCATTTATTGAGTCAAGTTCAATGACTGTTTATGGTTGGTGTCTGCTTGAAGTTAACAAGCCCGGTAAAGAAAAAAATGCATGCAGAAACAAGCCAACCAATTTCAATTAACTTTAGGTTCTCAAACTACTTTAAGTGGAAGAATCACTTTTTCTACTTACCAAAACCCAACCAGAAATCTGAAAGAAAACAAGTAAAATCCAAGTTAGTTGCACGAAAAGTAGTTAGTTCTTATTAAATTTACAAGAGTGGGGTAAAGGAGGACACAAACAAGAGGTTCGCAAACTGGTTTAGTTAGTTACATAAAAATTCTTTCAGAATTTTTAATTGTATATGATTATTTATAAGCAAATTTAACATTTTGTAAAATAAAAGCAATAAAATCATATACATATAACATACATATGTATAAATATTTTCCCCCATATTCATAAAAAAATAAAATGGATTTCAAATCCAATTTAGGAAAATTTTAAATTTTAAATTTTATGAATATGGGGGTATATGTAAAAAAGTTTATTAAAAAATTTGAAGTATAAGAAATCTCTAGGACAAAATTCTCGTAGTCGAATATTCGACGTGACATACGCAATACGGGTGATTGTTTTAATTTTTCATTTGGATATAAAGAAAAAAGTTTTATAAATTCTATATATAATGTTCCATTGTTTCATATCCGAGACATCAACTTGGTTGATTTTTGTTGCCCGATGTTTTAGTTTTTAGTACAATAAGAATCAAAGGGATTACATATTAAACTCAACAACTATAAAGACTTCCCTTTTAAATTTCTTCCTTTTCCAATTAGAATTTTTTTTGTTTTCCCTATTAATTGTTATTGTTCAAAATTGTTCCCCGGAAAAAATTTCTCGAGGAATTTTATTCATGATTGCCCTCATAAGATTTGAGATGTTTGTGCCTTAAGTCTTTCGTTTTGCTGCAATAGGACATTTACTCTTCTCATGTTGGGTATAAGCAGTGTTGCCATTTTTGCCAAATTTCAAATATGGAGATTACGGAGGTACCATTAACTCAAAATCAGCTTATCTTGACTTAAAAACTTTTTCCTTTTTATAACAGATATGTACATATTTTCTGTTCCTTGTAATTATAAAATTGTCAAATTAGAATTGTCCAAGTGTCTGTCTGTCTATCTGACTGTACGTGAAATAGATTTTCCGAAGCCCCTAGAAAAACTACAGACTCGATTGGTGTACTGAAATAAAAAGGCCATATCCGCATGTGGCATTGTTTTATTATAAGCCAGGGCTGGAAAATCTGAACTTTTTGGCAAAAAAAGTAAAAATTTTCCAAGCAGTATATTTGTAACTCCCAGACTAATAAAACTAATTTCTTCTTTGTTAATTAAAATTGAATTGTGTAAGTGTTATATATTTTCAAAATATTAAGGGTTTTCATGAGAACTCTTAAAATTGCCATTTGTGCAATTGGGCACACTTGCGAGACTTTTTTCATGAAGCCCCTTTTAACCTTTTGTGCAAACAACTAATGTAAATTTGAAACAAACGTCAAAAAATTAATTAAATACAAATAAAATAATAAAAGTTAAAGAAATTTTTAATTAAAAAACACATTTATAAAAATTAAAAAATGTGTGTTTGTGTGTCTAAAAGTTCCTGAAGAAGTCCAAAAAAGCAAGAAGTTGATGTTTACAAAATGCACAATTGCACAGCTTAAGTATACGAGCCAAAATTATTGGGCAAACTTAACAGGTTTGTGTAAATAAATTTCAGTACAATTTTTGAAATTTTATTTACAAGAGTGTAAAAATGCAAAATTGCACAGTTTGCGAGACTTTTGAACAGTCTCATGAAAACCCTTATTATTTTTCTATTCGACCTTTTTTTTTATATCTAAATATATAAAATTCTCGTGTCACGGTGTTTGTAATTGCACTCCTCCGATACGGCTTCACTGATTTTTATGAAATTTTGTATGTGTATTCGGTAAGCCTGAAAATAGTTCGTAATCTATTTTGCATACTTCTAAGTGGCTTGTGCCACACCCATATAAATGCAATATTTTATATCTTGAATACTATAGGAGTCAGAGTATTCAAATCTCGCAGGCGCTCTTTTTAAAGCAAGGTGCGAAGTAATTTAAAAGATTGGTAAAATAGGACAGGAGATAGGCGTACACCCCATACAAAGTAATTAATAATAATCTTATATCTTGAAAGCTATAATAGCAAAAGTGTTCAAATTTGGTATAGACTCTTTTGAGAACGAGGTGCGAAATAATTCAATATATTGCTAGAATAGGACCAGGGGAAGGGGTTACCCCTTATTAATAATAATCTTATATCCTGAAAGCTATAATATGGTATGAGTTAATTTGAAAGTAATTAATCTTTATATATATAATTCTACTGTACGTGTGTATGTCACTGAACTCCTCCTAAACGGCTGGACCGATTTGAATGATTTAATAAATTTAAATAGATTTAAATAAATTTTAACTGAATTTGATTTCAACAAAATCAAGATATGTACATATGTACATATATATTAATACACTTTGAGTAAAATCATAAAAAAAGATTTTTAATAAAAATGGTTTTTTGGTCGACTTGAAGATTTTTGAAAAATAAATATGACTGCAACTAAACGGCTGGACCGACTAGAATGTGTATGTATTCAATGCTTGCGCAGTATGAATATAAATTATAATAATGAATATAAATTATAATAAATTTCAAATAATAAAAGTTTGGTGTTTTGTTATTTTTGTATTCCGTCATCTTTCACAGCACTCCCTCCCTCTATCACTTATATACCACATCCTCATATACTTACAATGATTTAGTTATTATTGTCTAGCCTAGAAATTCCCTATAATAATAATTTGTGTGGCAAAACAATGCTTGACGGATCAGCTAGTAAAAACAACAAAAATTTAATAAAAATTTTAATTAACAGCATTATCGATCGATATATCGTATCATCAATTGGTTTCTGTTGACATTAATGAGTTTACATGTTATATTTTTACAAAATATAGTTAAAAATTTTGTCAACAGAGCAGAAACTTTACAAAACTACCTTCCAAAAAACTGCAGTTAGAGGATTACAAGAATGTATAATTTTTTGCCTACAAATATCTACAAATTAATGGATCCATTTTTACCTGCAAATACTTACATTAAAAAAAAAATTAAAAATATATTCATGAAGAAGCAACACAATAGTGTGGCCAAATATCGAAATATAAACTAACAATTTTAATTATAAAAACAAGAAACATTATTAAGTTTAATAAAATTAGAGAATATTAAAAGTTATACTCTAATGAACTTTAAATCAAAGTTAATTTATTGAAAGCTTATTTATAAATCTTCTTTCTTTTCAAATCTTATTTTTCTGTGATATAAGTAAAAGGTGATTTCTTTGAAACTTTCTTTTTGGCAACACTGTTTTTGGCAGCTCAGCTGTTTTCGTGTATCATGTTACTGTTAAACATGTACAGTTTGGTGTACAATTTAACCATGAATCCACTTACAAATGTACAATGCTTGCTAGTTATTAAATTTTATTATTAAAATTCATGATCGGTTAAGAAAGTGCATTGTGCACCTCTTACATTTTATAGTCAGTTTGGGCGACCTTCTGAGGCAGTTATTCGGACTATTTGAGACTAAATTTCATACCAAAATTGCATTATTGAAACATTAAACCACAAAAAAAAACATACGAAGAGTGCGGACACAGGAAAATATCGTAGAAGTGTCTACCAGTGATGTTGATGACAGTGAATTATCGATTCGGCGCCATTCACAGCAATTGGGCCTCTGTTACATTTTTTTTTTTTGGCTTAAAATGGAAGAGCTGGACTTGGCCGATACTCAGAAAAAAACATCATGGAAATGCAATCAACAAATCAAATTGTTAATATTTAATTTAAAAATTAACAATCATCACTGTTAATATAACATATTTAAATTTTTGTAGCCAATTAATTTACTCAACAAAATTATTTGTTAAATTATATCATAACGAAATACGGAGTGTTGTCTTTAGCTGAGAGGTAAATAAGTTAGTTTATTATTCCTGAAGTTGCCGGTTCAACTCCGCCCAAAAGACATTTAGTGTTTTTCGCAGAGAAGCAAAAAATCGTTGCAAGGATTGTGATTGTGTATAGAAAAATAAATTTGCATTTTTAATATAACAATAACTTTAATTGAAACAACTTTGATATATAACGAAAATAAATAAAAAATTAATAAATTTCAACAAACAGTTAGTTTGTTGATATATTTTATTGAAAATATTTTTCAGATTTTCCCTTAACTTATAATTTCATTAATTGTATTTACAAAATTTGTAGTAGGTTCAAAATCAATTAATTATTTAATTGATATAACAAAAAAATTTATTGTATGTATTTACAAATCATTTTTTTCTGTGTATTTCGTTTCAGATATCAGCCGGTGCTACATGCCACACCAGACGCGAAACAATAGGCCAATTGATAGAAGAGTTTGGTGAACAGTTTATTTCACGTTTGGCGCCCGTCAATTGGCTGCCTAGTTCGTGCGATTTAACGCCTTTGCACTATTTTTTGTAGGGCTATTTTAAGACTCATGTCTTTAAGAATAATTCCGCAATAGTTAACGCACTGAAAGTCAATATTGAGATACCAGCCGATATGTTGAAGTATAATATGTCAAAATTGAATCCAACGTATGAACCATTGAGGCGTAGCTGCGGTCATCATTTCATGAAATCATCTTTAAACATTAAATTATATAGATCGTTCTACTCAAATAAAGATTTCATATATTTCTCTAAATTCTATGCGTTTTTTTTAACCAAATCCGAAAGCTCTTAAATAATTATCCTTTACATTCATATAATGATATATATAAATAAGTGCTTCTTTTATGCATTACAAAGACGTAATTATTATAAGTATAAACAATTAAATAAATAAGTATCACTTACTACTTTGGAAGCCAGTAAAAGAGTTCTACCCATTACAAAATCGCAAAAAGCTTTTGCTGAGATCTTGCCCAATGTACGATGGGACTTTTTCTAAGAACCATGTTAAGAATCATCATTTTCATGATGATTTTTGATAAAATGAAAACTTCCCACAGATCAGGAACCAAATGAGAGTTACTCAAAGTCGACAGTCTGTAGAAAATATGCTGAATGATATTAAAGCTTAAATTCCAATAGTTTTTAAATGATCAATTTCGATAAAATATCAATGGTAAGTCTTTATTGTTTATTTTTTTGTTATTCAATTGCTGTACTTTTATTAAATTTTTGTTATATATTAACACTACCTTTTAAATATCATACATACATATGTATGTCCCTGCAAATTTCATACACTTGTTGTTTGCATGTCATAAAATCTTCAAATGAAGATATTTCAATTTTTTCAATATTTTTTCCATATGAAAAAAAAAAATAAAGTAGCATGAATACGTAATTTCTCCAATATAATACATATTTGTACAATAAAAAAAGTACCATTAAATATTACATAACTGAAAAAAAATTGTATTTAATATTTTTTTTGTGCAGACTTCAATAAATCTCCATTCATTGTTGTGCTGACAAAATAAGACACACACAACTTCACCGGCATGTTATTACCAAATTAGCCATTTTTATGTATTATAAAGAAGAAAAAACTGAAATTAAATAAAGTGATTAACACCTCCGTCACATATTTAAAAATACATAAAGCTGCTCGCAATTCATTGATTCATTCATTCAGGCTGCCGACAGCCGGCAGTTGACAGCAAACAAACTCAAAACATGAGATTCAAATCATATGCATCATGATAAGATTCATACGTATGTCTGTGTGTTTGTATGACTTTGTAAAAATTTAAAACACTTTCACTCTATTTGCAGTAAGCAAAAAAAAAATTAAAAATTTGTTTACTAAAAACACACTCATAAAAGTTAAACAACATTAAGTTCAAGTTTTAAAGATAAAATAATTTCTTCAACTCTCTTTAAATAAAAAAAAAATGCGAAATAATCTAAAGCCCCTTTTTAAAAAAATAAAAATAATTGTTAAATGACCATGAATTTGTTTAAACGATTTTTGTTTACTTAATAACGCTCTCATCTCATTATAAGTAAAAGTTACGTGGGTGGTGCTGGAAATTTAGAATAAAAATATCGTAACACTTACAGCCTTATTTGTAAAAATTATTAAGGCTTTATAAAGGTTTTTTAAGAAAAATGTTGTATGCAAATTTGTGTTATAAACTCTTTATAAAGCCTTAGTAATTTTTATAAATAAGGCTAATAATAAATAAATAAATAATAATTTAATTATAAGGAATGCCAAAGTATGAATGAGCCTAAACACAATGTAACGATTATTTATTGTGGTGCGGTTTTCCATACGACTTTTTTTCTTATTCTCTCAATTTTTGACACTTTTTCTCTTGCTGACGTTGCTGTAGTTTTTGTCATAGATTATAAAAGTTTAAAAAAATATATCAAATATATCTGCGAATGTATAAAATGTTAATATTTTTATTTGTTTTTAGTTATAAAAATGTATGGACAAAAAAGAATTAATAAAAGTTTAAACAAACAATGACAAGTATTGCCGTCGCCGTCTTCCGTTGTATTATATTTATTTTTCTCTCCCGCAACGAGTATTCGCACCGCACCGCAAATATTGTGTTTAGACTAATATTTATTTGACATAAAGTCTTTATTTAATTTAAAAAATTTTTTGCTTGTTGTGGAAAATAAAATAGATACAAAATCGAATAAAGATGTTTGTATTGTAAAGATGTTTGTTTGAGACTTTTAAACTTGTTGTCTTCATATATTGTGATTCTCAATAAAGTTTTAAGAGTTTTAATATAAACATGAGAAGTTATTTAGCTTAATTCTAAATTTTTTGAGTTGAAATTTACTGATGAGTTTCATGAGCGTGAAAGAAGTGCATATAGTCAATGCTTAACCAAAAAAAAAAGAAAGCAATTTTTTAAAAATACAATTTTCTTTGTTAAATCATAAGACCTTCATATGAGCAGTAGAAAGAGGTAACTCCTATATTTATTTGTAAAGTGCACTAGGGACGACCAAGCAAATCCCTCAATCAGTGTCCTATACTGGTCGCTTAAGCGCCATTTATATTTTTTCTACGTAGCGTTCGTATCCAAGCATGTCATCATCGGAAAATGATGTATTGTTATTGATCAATTTAGCCACGAAAATATTTTAAATAAATTCAATAAAAGGCAATTTAAGCTTTAATTTGTTCGTATCGCTCTGTAAGCCAAATTACATTGTGAAAACTTTTAAGGAAGAATTTGTACTTAAGACAATTGTAAATTTAATTATTTATTTATTTATTAGATGTTAAAAATACAATTACAAATTATATCATAGCTTAATTTAAACAGGAATAGTAACAAAGACCTTCACTCGTTGTAGTGAAACAGACCAAAGTCTATAGTGTGAGTGGAACCCACAACCTCCGCACTGATAGGCCAGCACACTACTCACTAGCCTACCGAGCAAATTGTAAATAACTAAGACAACTACTAGCAAGACGGAACAATATGCTGTTTACGAAGGCCACGCCACGGCTTCATAATCAGCGATCTTATGTATGGTCCACAGTATGTGGCGTAAATGTAGACTTCATCAGCCTTATAAAATCTCTTTATCACTTTATCATCTTATTTTATTTTTACAGTTTTACTTTGACACAACCCTCGTACTTATCAATATTAATTACTGTCAACAAATTACATTTACACGCAATATTTTCCTTTTTTCTATTACATAAACCAATGAAAAACGTGATTAATTGTTATTTATTTACAACTCGAAATGCATTTCTAGTTTGTCTTTTCTCTCACACTGGCTTTAGACTTTGAAAAAAAAGAAAAAGAAATTCATTTTAAATTCACATCAGATATGTCATATTTTTATAACAAGTCTGGAATACTGATTATTGAAACCACTTTAAACTTAAAATTCATCAAATATGTCTAATAAAAGGTGTTGAATTTTATTTCTTTTAAAATGCTCAATTTTCGAAAAGCTGCATATAAAAGTCATTACAAACACTCATTCAAAGAAAGAAAGAAAAAAAATAGATTTTTGAAATATATAAATATTTTAAAATAAAACATTTATTTGTTGAGTAACTTCATAGACAATAGGTTTGTTCATTTACTAAAATTTTATACGAATTTGTAACAGTTGTTACTGGATAGTGTTCATTAACTCAAAAAGTTTGCAAGGAGAGAGCGTCAAAAGAGACAAAAAAATTCCTACAAATTATTACTAGTAAAATTTTTACTTGCAAGAATTATCCAACCACCTGTTAAGTGCTTTGTTGTCAAATAAATTATTTAAAAAATATTTGAAAAAGGAAAACTGAAAAAATTTGCATTTCTTTGTTAAAAAAGAAAGCATGTTTTCTTAATTTATTGTTTTTCTTTCATTAAGCCACATAAAATCAATTTTAATGGCAAATAATTTTGTTTGTTTCTCATGTATGATCAGAGATGGTAAGTCGAATTCCCTTATTTGTTAATGGAATAAAATCAAAAAAGTATGAAAAATTCATAAAAATCGTAAACATACAAGAAACTGTGTAAAGAACTTCATTTTAAATATCAATTTCTTCAAAAAATTGCAACTTAAAATATTATAAAACAAAATGCATCGGAAAAAGTACAATTGTATCACGATTTCCATCCACGGTTCTGATATGAATAAAAATTTCTTGCAAGTTTTTATTATTTTTATTTGGGAGAGTAATTTTGTAAATTTCTGCCTTATTCTCTAATTGCTAGTTTCTGCTGGGAAAGAAAATGAACAGACCTAATATTATTATGAATTTAAAAGTTTTTGCTTAATGATTTTCAATTTATTATTTTTATGCATGTAATTCTCAGTAACATTATGAGAACTTTTCTATTAACATTTGACGATTTTTTATGATTTTTTAAAGAATTTTTTGCTTGAGAATAATTGATGAGTTTCTTATGCCGAAACGAAATGCATATAGACGTGCTTAACCAACAGCAGACAAAAATGCTTAATTTTAATATATACTATTTTTATTCAACGCGTGTTACAATCAATTTAAATTTAAAAATTTCATTAGTTGTTAGTTAAGCATGTGTAGATGCATTTCGTTGCTGCTTAAGCAACTCAACAGTAAGCTTCAACTAATTGTATTAAAAAAATTTCAGAACCTCAATCCTTACAGACAAATTCTTAATAGATTATTGAGAATCACAAAACGACAATCATAATAGCTTAAGGAACTTTTTTTTCTACTTTTTTTACAGCATAGGCAACCCATGCAGAATAATTATAAGTTAGTTTTTATTTTATGAAAAAGTTTCTTTAACTTCACTTTTTACAATTTTCTTATTTCCTAATTAGATTTTATTATAAGTTATTTTTTTTTAATATAATATATTTTAGCCTGTTTTCCTAATTTCGGTTATTTATTATAATTGTAGAAGCCCTTAAAATTTTTACTAAATTTTTGTTGTATGTACTTAGTTTTAAGCTTTAAACGATTTTCATCCTCTATTTTATATAACTACTGGAAAATTCGCTTATATAACAAAAGTTTATACGAGCTTTTAAAAGCTGTTCGTCCTTTTTAACAGCTGTAGAATAGTAAAATAAATTTACATACATACATTCTATTTTAGAAATTTGTTTACATATGTGTATATTTAAATAGGGTTGTGGAGCTACTAGCCTTTTTTTTATCAAATATTCGGTTTAGTGAATTTTAGTGCTTTTCGCATTGAGGAAACTTTTTCGGCTAAAGAGTTATTATAGCATTTTTCAAGCAGACCCATTTTATGTATAATAACAAAGATATTCACCCGTATTGCGTATGTCACGTCGAATATTCGACTGATTGAATAGTTATTCGAAATGTTAATTAAAAAAATGATAAAAGTTTTTTTTATAAAAAGCTTGCTAAACAGACAGACTTCGTTCTCTCCAAAAAAAAACTTTTTTTAATAGTTTTGGAAGTGAAGACATAACCCCTAAAGCTAGTTTAAAAATATACATAACATATGTCTCCTTCTTAGCGCATAGCTACTTCTGTCTTAAGTTGAGTCGAAAAAGCTCCTAAGATTCAGAGAATTGGAGATTACCTCCTTACCGCCCTTTTAGAACAAGTTCTGAGAAAATATCAACCCAGTACAAAATTTTCATGTTTTTTAAAGCAATAGGGGAATAAAGTTCATCATACTTCGTTTTAAAATACGAGCTTTTAAAAAGCACTGAACGTGTATGAAGCAAACTTCAGGAAAAAAGTGATTTAATAGTGATCAATAATATAGTGCTCCACACCGAAAACTCGCCATACAAAAATCAGCAGCGATATCAGCAGGTTTGTCAGCGCTACTTTTTATTTCATAATAATTAAATATAATATAATATAATATAATATAAAGTAATTAATAAGAAAAAAAACTTGTAACTGCTAAAATTACTCTAATAATGTTTAAAGCCTTATACACTCAGTGTGTTCAAATTAACGGTTGAACGAAATACACCACACTATACCACAGTGATGCCATAGGAAAACATTCCTATACGAAATGACATGTGGCATCTCTTGTTCAATTGCGCAAAAATGGTACGGCCAATTCATTCATGTTGCCAAGTCGGCAGTTTATCCATTTTTTTAATATCATATACTTTTTATTATGTATTTTTTAGATATACTTTTGAAAATAAGTTATTAATAAGGACAATATTATATTACTTTAATATAGCATTATATATTTGCTTAGTATTAAATGTTTTTAGTACCCTTAAAGGTTTTTTAATTGTTTAAACCATATCATTCGAAAAATACTGGCATCTCTGGACGCGTAAATTTGCTTCGGCCAAGGTAAACTATCAGGTGGTCTGAACCTCTCAGGTGACATCTAGAGCTTATTGAAATTGTAATTTCAGTTAGATGTCAATGGACATATTTAGAACGCGTATTTCAAATCGATTTATTTCACCCTGAATATACCTTGGTCAATCCGTTAGTTGTAATATGTTATCTTACAAAGTGCAACAGCTGATAAGCTTGCATCGTCATAATTGTCGAATTCAATATAAAAAACTAAACGTATATTATAATATGCTGCCTTTTGTATATATGGATTTTGACAATCACGCTGATATCAGTGACAAATAATAAAATTGGTATATGCGCGTTGATACCACCTGACCTAAAAAGCGTATTTTCGCCGCGATTTTTCCAGTTGTCAAATCTGATTTTGACAACACTGCTCAGTTTTCTTTCTTCTTTGACAAAAAGATCTACTAAAATGTTTGTTTGACGGACGTGTTAAGTAAATTTGAGCACGAAATTAAATAGAAATAGTGCTACTGTTTAAAAATAAATACACGAAATCAATACAAAACGAATAATAATAGTTAAGAATAATAATAGTTAAAATGTTTTTGTTGTCTTAAAACAACAAGTAACAATATTGCTTTGGAATTTTAAGTTAAAGTGCATAAGAAAATTCATGTTGTAGATGAGAGATGTAAATGAAAACAACAACAACAGAATGCAAAATAATTCAACGTAAATTATTTAAACATATTAAGAACTGTGAAAGCTTTTATAAGAATAATTGGTTTGAATTTTGGCAATTTATAATTTTTACAAATAGAATTTTAATAATTTATACCAAATTCCAAAAAAATAATACTATTTTGCTGCCCACTCATATTCTTAAAAAGAAACACAGGAGACAAAAACTCTTCACAGCGAATGTAATTTTTTGTAGTTAATTCGCTTGCCGTAACAAGACTGTTTGCTAGAGCGAGACAAACGTAGATGATATTTGCAAAAGAAAAACGTGTGCCGCTCTCAGTGCATTTTTCATAACTTGTTTCTTTATTGTTTTTCTTTTACTTCTACAACTTCTTGTTGCTGTTTTGCTTTTGCACTTTATTTATTTTTTATTCAAATTGGAACTACTTTAGCACCAATTGGACTATTTCTTCTTGTTTAGTAAGAAACAGTGTTAAATAAAATAGTTAAAAAGTTAAAATTCTTGCAATTAGTAGCAGAGTAAATATTTTATAAAAATATAAAGAGTGCAATATATTTTTGAAATACATAAGTGAACTTCCTTGTGTAAAATAATAAATAACTGCAGTGCAGATTATTTTTGTTCTGTTGTAATTAAAATTTTGCAAAATTATTTTCTTATTTCATATATAAACGTGTCGTATATTGTCGTTGGTCGGTCAGTTGCCTTCGTTGTGTTGTAATTTCATATAAGAAGTGCAAAAAAGAAAATAATTAATTTAAATTAAATGTAAAATTTATTTGTTTATAATTGATGCGCTTAAATTGGCATGATAAATAAAAAAATAAATTCGATAAAGTGATTGTAGTTATAAATTTATTAAGTTTTGATGAAATGTGCATTTATACGAATTAACGTTTGTTATTATTAAAAATAATAAAAGCAAATAAAAACCAAAAATATTATTCAATTTAAAAATATTGTGAGTGCTTGTGCAAGTGTGTGTTTGTTTTTTGAAAACAAAAGTAAAATTAAAATATTGAGCGTTTTGCTAATCGTTCAAATATTTATTCTTTTATTATTATAAAACATAAAAACAAAAAATAGTGACTAATGCACTGTTCCATGGAGCGTAGCATATCAGCTGGTGGCACTACTAACGCTTCAGGCCAAACAACAACAATGGCTTCTGCGGCTACAACAAATTCTAAAGATGGTAAAGTTGTTGTTGTTCTTGTTATTAAATAATTAATTATGTTTGTTATTAACAAATATATAACAGATAATTTCTTATCTTCTTTGCTATTTTATTAAACAAATTTCTTTAATTTTACGTCGTACGAAATTGTTAATTAATGCAATATAATTAATTTCATGGCAAGTTAAAAATAAAAGATAAAAACAAAACATAAAAGTTGGTGTTAAACAACAAACAGTTATTTAAGTCATCGGTTATATAAATGAATTAATTGTTTGATAAAAATGATACGAAAATACTCAGAATAAAATTATAAATTAGCCAACAAGTTGTTGGACTGGAGCAACGAAATATCTTTCTTAGGGTAATTTGGTGGACGGAATACGAATCTGTCAGTAGTTTTTCTCTGTCATGTCAAGTTTTCGAGATACAAAAAATGCTTTTATTCAATCAATGAACTTTTAAAAGTGAATGGCTTTATGTAAACGTCGTTTGCATTTTGTTGGTTCGGTTTCAGGTGTTAGAGTCCAGCAATAGTCTCCTAAATGCTTTTGTCCCAAAATCATTGATAATTTCTTTAAAATTTCATTAAATCTTGGTGAGCACGATCCCCTTGTTCGTTGCTCTGGAAATGACTGGTAATGGATCATTTCGTCGACGTTGAACTGGTTTGGGAATCGATGGAACATTCGCGTGAGTAATATTTTTTAAAATTTTCATATTGAATCCAGCAAATTTTGTTAAACAGAAATAGAAATTGGTTTGGTAGTTACCTGGAATTGAAAAATTGAAATAGATCTTCTTGACATTTGACCACGTGTATAAAACAGTTCTGCAACTATTGCAAAATATTGTCGCTGTCCACGGTTTGTTCAAGTTTCTGACAGCAAAACCAAAATAATAGAAATATGTATTTTTATTTTAATGATTCTGGTTTGTATATCTTCTTTTTTTCCAACCAAATATTCACCACACACTTAGCAAAAAATGCTTGAAAAAGTAAAACATGATCTCCCTGACATGCATAAACGCTACTATTAGGAAGATTTAGAATGAATGTGGGCTTCATTAAAATTTAACAATAGTGAAATTGTTATATTGTTAATGCTGGAAATAATTTTAATTTTAATTTTTAAAAAATGATTATGCGAGATTCGAATTCACCGCACCCAGATTTATTAAAAAACATGCTTCTTTTCTGCAGTAAATTTTCCAAATTTGTAGACCAGTGTAATTAATCCTCAGATTAGAGGGCTCAGATTAGGTCCGACACGTTGCTGAGTAGGTTTGCAGCTCTTTAGGCTCCAAATAACAGCCCCCTTTTGTATTTCCTTTGAGCTGGTAGGGGATGGCGCGCTCCTGGTATTAAATGTTCACATTATTTTAATCTCTGTTGCTATTTTAGTGGCAGTTTAAGTCCTCGTCCAGAGGACGATTTATTAAAATTCAACTTTGAAATTGCAGTAATGTCCACTTTATAAAATTCTAGTTTTGCAATTATTGATTAAAAAATTTTTATTAAACCACAAATTTCCTTGAAAAATAAATTTTATTAACTTTTTGTTATATTTTATACTTTTCACACATACAACTGAAGAAAGAAAATAAAATAAAATAAAATACAACGCCAAATACATTTAAATTAAAAAGTGCAAATTTTAAAACAAAAAAAGAATTGCCGAGCAAATGAAACTGGGTACCCCTCCCCAAATCTTCTCACCACACTCACCAATAAACTCAAAAATTGCTGCAACAAAAATTGCAAGTCTGGACAGGGAGTTACTTCGGCTACAAATATCAATGAACAAGAGCTCTAATGCATATTAGATAACTATCAAATCTATTATATTGAAATGACTGGCACTGTTCAGGGATTTAAATAAGGCCTTAGAAAACCGTCACTTGCTTTGTAGTCGAGGCACTAACTACTTCAAGAAACACCAAACTGACCTCTAATGTAAAATCTTTTAAAACAAGCAAAAACTAGATATTTTGATGGTCTTTGGCTTTTGGCACTATTTTTAGTGCTTTTTGAAGACTCAAAACTCCAAGTTTTGAGCGTTGGTGCCAAACTAAGAAAAAACACTGACTAGTGCTTTCAAAAAAATCAGTATTTCTTAAAATTACTTTAGAAAAACTTGGTGTATTTATTTATTTTTTAAGTGTAAATGATACTTTTTTCGTCTGATATATTTCATTAAAAATGATACTATTACCGAAATAGAGAATATATTATAAAATATTAAACACTATTAAACTTCACGCGTTTGAATCTTCACTCGTTTTTACGTTAGTGCTTTTTACGCTTTTTAGATATCAAAATTACGCTTTTAAGTGCTTTTTTTAAATTTGTATGTGCTTTTAGAGCCAAAAAAGTTGGCATCAATGGTTAATTATTTTCTTAACTTTGGGGGCTCACTACAAGAAACGAAAGCAGATACTTTTGGATTTTTATGTTAATAACTCCCCTAATTCTTAATTCGTTAAAGAACGATTTTTCAGTTTTAAGCAAACTGAATCAAGGTCAAATAATTTTTAAGATATAAGTCCCAATTCACACAAGTCAAGTCGTATTACTAAGCTTATAACTTTTTCTTCTTTAAACTCTCATTGGCGTCCAAACAATTCAAGTCTTATTTTTCAAGGATTTAATTTTTTATGAATAGTTTTGTGTATTCATGTGTGCTTTCTTAACATTACGAATGGGAAAGCAATACGTATTGACAGTATATGAAGCTGAGCACTCGTTTCTTTTCCTCTCGTCTCTCTCTCTCTCCAACAAACTAATCAGCTGAGCAATAAGACTTGCATTGTGTAAACTAGTATTGAGCAATATTTAAATAAATAAAAATTGTTAATAACGTTATCTGGCTTTATTTACAATGTATGCGAATTCGAGCTTAAAACATTAAAAATCCCATATTTTTTTCTGGTTTTATTTCCCAAAATAATGCTTTTCTCTTTTCACTGTAATAAAAAAACTTAAAAAAAACGGTGGACTATTTTTGTGCCAAATATAATAATATAATATAATTCATTCATTTTAGAATGTTGCTCCCTGGATATTAAAAAATGATATAAATCAATATGGAAATTGGTTGACCTTCCAAACCTTTCTTGAAATTTCCCACTAAGCTACAAATTTTGCACAAATTTGCGGCATCCCATAGAATTTGTAAGTCCATAAATATTATTAGAAGTAGAAGGTATGTTATTGTTTCGTGAAGTTTAGAGTACGGCCCCCTTATGACCAATAAAATTATCCCTTTGCGCTACTGCTGTGAAAGAAGACATAGAAAGCTTCATTCCTTAACAGGCCTGCTATTGGCACGTTTTTTTTTTTATTAATAATGCAGCGCCTCTGTTGTCAATGAAGCGTATTAAATTTTCTTCGTTATTTTACTTCGCCGATGATTCTACTACACAATACCGACTAAGGAGGGAGCTCTGATGCTACATTAGAATAAGCATCCGCTGAAGACTGCCCTTGTAGTTTAGTGACCAGTGTCTATACCTTCATCACTTAATAATTTCCTACAACTACTGATATAAATGAACAAGAATGTAATTATATCAGAAAAAGGATGTTGTTATTTAATGACTTTCAAAGACCGCGCTCTAACTCAGGACCTTCGGTTTTTTAGTAGTCAACGTCCTAACTACTTCAGCTAACCCTCATATCTCTCGAATGGATCACCTATTTTTAGTCAAACTGGTAGCAATCGACGTTTTTTGTGTGTTAAGAGCTGATTAAATTTACAGCTTGATCTGCTTAATAATGTTGAATTGAAAAAAAAAATTTTGAAGAAATTTTATTTTCAAGATTAGATATACTACCTTACGACATCTAAGTGAGTTCAACATCTTTCGATTGTGGGAAATTTTCGTCCGATTCGTTGAACCGTCCTTAAGTTATGAGATATTTTACGTACATACACTAATCGCGAAAATAGTCAGAGTCGATTACCCGGACCTCAAACCCTCCAAGTATTTATGATGAAAATTTATTTTCGAAAATTGGGGTACAATCAGCAATTTCCTATAGCGTGAAGTTATTGTTACATGTTTGCATCCTCTGCATACTTATTTCCTCATAGTTGTTTATCCTTGTCATTCTTTTTAAAAACATATATACACATGTTTGTATGTATATATTTACATAACATCTCTACGTCAAACTTCCTCAAACAAATGTTCTTTCCAACTTAAATTAAAAATTAATTAGCAACACAATTACTTTTTGTTTCCATCACACTTGTTCAACAACTAACAAGGTGTTGAAAAACATTGTTTAATTAATTAAATTAAAAAAAAAACATTTTCTACTTAATTCATTTGCTAAATAAAAATTTATTTGTAGAAGCGAGCAATAAGCCGGCATATTCCAACAATAATTATACATTTAAATAGAGCTTTTCGAATAAATATAAAAAAATTAAATAAACAAATATTATCTGGATGTATTTGAAATATTTTTTTGTTACACACAATCTACAGAAAGTTTGTTCCTACTTACGGGCATTTTATTTGTTTATTTGGTTATCTAATTAAAAAATTAGATAAGCAGCAGCGCTAGCAATGTTTGAAAATTTTGTTTCGTATTTAAACAAAATAAACTGGTACGAAAATGTAGTTCAGATAAAGTTAAATATATTATAAAGCGAAATATGCTATAATTTCTATATAACCATGAAGAGACCAGAGTTGAGCCCCAATTAAAAATTTTTAGAATACCTGCACAACCTTTAATTGTTTGGTTTTACACTTGAATGATTTGAATTTTATAAAAATACTAGTTGAGACCGGCAAACGTTGTCTTACCCTCAACAATATATTTTTTAACTCCAAATTACTCCACATATTGGTCACTTGTTGAGTCAAAAACAAAACGAAAACTTACCGAGTATTGATTTGAACCTGTGTTAAAAATTTCAGCTCCACAGACCTTATAGTTCCAGAGATCATGCGTTAGCAACAAAAACACACTACAATTTTATATATATATATATATATACGAGTACATATTAAATAATATACATATCTTTAAGCGTTTTTGAATGACTAAATGACATTTTAATATCGAGTTCGAATTTTCTGATTGTGGCAATTGTTATCGCTTGAAGTTAAAATAAATTCAGTGAAGTGCGACTTTGACCCGCGCACGAAAGGTTCCGCACGGACACCAAATATGTAATTCAATATGAACTTTAGCCTATATAAAATATAGTTTTGGCATTTTGTTTTTTCGTTTTTGGGTTTTTTTCGGTTTTAAGCTTTTTTTTTAGTTTTGGGGTTTTTGCGTTTTTTTTTGCTTTTTGGCGATTTTTTTCGTTTTGGCGATTTTTTTTAAATTTGGCGACTTTTTTTAATTTTGGCAATTTTATTTTATTTTGGCGATTTTTTTTTCACATAAACAATTATTTTGGTTTTGGCGCATTTTTTGCGTTTTGGAGATTTTTTCGGTTTTTGGCGTTTTTTTCATATTGGCGATTTTTTTTTTCATTTAAACGATTTTTTCGAATTTGGCGATTTATTTTAGTGCTAGAATTTTTTTTTTAATTTTGTCGATTTTTTTCGATTTGGCGATTTTTTTTAAATTTTTCGCGATTTTTTTCAGGTTTTGGCGATTTTTTTTGGTTTGGCGATTTTATAATTTTCGGATTTTTTAGTTTTACCGTTTTTGAAAATATCAAGAGTTTACCTCTTACGGTCTCCAAGATATAGCAAGTTCTCAAAATTACATAGTCAAAATTGCATTAACTGATGGACCACCCTTTAATTTAAACTTTTTAATATTTTAATGTTTATTGTTGTAGTCTATATAAAAATACACTAATTTTACAAATTTCAAGTGTCAATATACATATGTACATACAATTGTATGTATATTACATGAGATTTTAACATGTAAGGTTCTACATACTCTGTCCAAATTTCAGGTCCGTAGCTCTTACGGTTCCTGAGAAAATACCGTGTGACGGACAGACGGACAGACGGACAGCGTAGCGAAAACAATAGGGTTCCTTTTTTCACCTTTGGTGTACGGAACCCTAAAAAATTGTTTATTTGAAAAAAAACGCCAAAATGAAAAATAATTGCCAAAATTAAAAAAAATCGCCGAAACTAAAAAACAACAAAAACCCAAAAAATCATCAAAACGAAAAAAAATCAAGACTAAAAAAGCGCCTAAATGAAAAAAATCGCCAAAAGCCGAAAAATCGACCAAACTAAAAAAATCGCCTATATGCAAAAAAAATTGCCAAATTAAAAAAAAAACACCAAAATAAAATAATAAAAATCGCCAAAATGAAAAAAATATACATATCTAGTGTACGTACGGAACCCTTCGTGCGAGGGTCAAAGTCGGACTTCACTGAATTTATTAGTGTTTCAGCTAACGATATGAATTCAATTATCTTGTATATATATATACATGTGCATATATGTATGTATATGTGTAGGTATGTACATATAACTCAAAACACAACCTAATTTCAAATTATTTAAATTGTTATAAAAAATGCCCGACCTTGCTTTCTAAAATATTTTTTAAATTTTATGTTCGTAAGCGTAAATAAGGGAGGGGCAATATTAACATTCCTTACTCCAATATTTAAGTTTTTTTTTATTAAGATATGGTTTTTTAACTTATCCCACTAAGTTTTTTCTGCAACCACGCCGGTCTTTGTTATTTTTTTATGTATAAAGTATACTTTTATTGTTGTACTAAAACAAGGTACTCGTATGTATTTTATTTTATTAATATTTTGATTTCCTTTTTTTTATTTTTAATTTTATCAATCTACCAGCAGAGCCCGGCAAACGTTGTCTTGCCTTCAATTATTTTACTTATTTTTAACTATGTACAAATTACTCCACACAGTGGTCACTTGTTGGGTTAAAAACAAAACGAATACCTACCGGGTGTTGACCCGAACCTCTGTTTAAAAATTCAGCTACACACACATACGATTTTATATATATACATACATACATATAGATGTTAGATTTCTTGAGCAATTTTGGGTTTTTTTTTCATTATTAAGTAAATAACTAATAAAATAACACCAAAAAACTATTAAATTGTACTCTTATCATCCTGGAAGCTTTGTATGGCGATTAAGCATCATCAAAAAACAGTATATCGCTAGTATAGTGAATACAATCGTGGTCGTAGTTCCTTCGCCGATGCACTGCGTGAACTGATAATGCAAGACCGTCATGTGCCATAGAGTGAGATAGAGGCACGCTTGCACATTAGTTCCAATTCAAAACATTTAGATTTTACATGAACACTTAGTAGTAAAAGAAAATTTGTTCTCGTTGGATACCCCATAATTAATCAATCACTCAACAGAAAAGTCTCGCGCCAGGTGGTGCAAGGAAATGATTAAAAAGTTCAATTTTGGTGCTTCAAAAAACGTCTATAATATTGTGACAGGTGACGAATCATGGATATATGCTTATGAGCCGGAAGCAAAATTGCAATCGACCGTCTGGATATTCCAAGACGAGCCAAATCCAACAAAAGTAGTTCGTGGAAGAAGCACAACGAAGAAAACGATCGCATTCAGCCGAATGGGTCATGTGGTCACTGTTCCACTTGAGCAACGTAGAACTGTCAATTGTGAGTGGTACACGATCATTTCTTTGCCGGAAGTCTTCGGAGAAATTCGTAAAACTAACCCCCGAAGACGAAGCATTCTTCTTCATGGCAATGCGAGCTCTCACACATCTTGTGAAATAAGGGATTTTTTCAGCAGTCAACACATCGAATTGATGACTCATCCTCCATAAATTCCTGACTTGGCACCCAATTACTTCTTCTTGTTTCCGAATATCAAAGGTCAACTGAGTGTACAACGATTTACGAGCGCCAAAGAAACAGTTGAAGCCTTCAAACACCATGTTTTGGAGGTGTCTCAAGAAGAACGGAAAAACTGAACGAATGCAAAAGTACATATATTAATCATCTAGAGGAATATTTTGAAAAACAATAAAACCATTTTCATTTGAAAACGTATAAATAGTAGCCCTCGTAAAAACCCGCACTTTACGCGTAATCAAAGTATATACATAGTTCGGTTCCAGTACAAAAATACTCTGTAAGACCGAATATAAAGTGAGAATATTACAAAAAAAAAAGAATAAGTTACGAGGGTGGATCATTGTCTTTTTGAATTTCCCGCCTCTTTATTGAAATGGCAACACTGCTCCTGTCAAGAGGCAACTGTCAGTTGACTCCTGTCAAAATTTTAACAAACTGTCCCATTTAGTTTGTGTTTTGCAGCCGTTGATAACAGACTATCTCGTCTTTTGGGAAGAAAATGGTAAAAGGTGATTTTCGTGTGTTTATGAAATATTATTTTTTGCGAAAAAAGCCGTCAATCAAACCAAGGAAAAGCTCAATAAATACAATGGGGACGACTCTGCACCATGTAAAAAAGTGGTTTACTGACTTCCGTTGTAGTCGCATAAGTACAAATGACGCTGAACTTTCTGGACGGCGAATTGAGTTCAGTACACACGAAAATTTTGAAAAAATCCACGATATGGTCTTGTCCGATCGAAAAGTAAAAGTGCGTGAGATTGGCATTTCTTATGGCAGTGTGGTTTTGATTTTAAATGATCAGCCGAGTTTAAGAAAGTAGTCTGCTTGATGGGCGCCGCGTTTGCTCTCAATTGACCATAAACGTAAACGTGTGACAACTTCAAAGGATTGTTTGAAGTTGTTTAAACGCAATCCGAATGAGTTTTAGCGGCGTTTTGCAAATGTGTATGAAACATGGATCCGTTACTGTACTCCGGAGACCAAGCAGCTGACTAAACCTGCTCCGAAGAAGGCCAAGGTGAGTTTGTCGGCCAATAAGGTGATGTCAACAGTGTTTTAGTTTGCTCGCGGGATAATCCACATCGATTACCTTCAAAAGGGGAAAAAACAATAAACGGCTAATGTTATGCCAACTTATTAGACCGATTTAATGAGAATTTAAAAAGAACACGACTCCATATGGCAAAGAAAATAGTTCTTTTTCATCAAGATAATGCACGAGTGCACACGTGTGCACTGTCAATGGGCTACGTATTGGTACCCATTAAAGTCCTGC
This sequence comes from Tachina fera, assembly GCA_905220375.1. Lineage (NCBI taxonomy): Eukaryota > Metazoa > Arthropoda > Insecta > Diptera > Tachinidae > Tachina > Tachina fera. The sequence continues at coordinate 19,618,682 of LR999964.1, read as the reverse complement.
ACACGACCATTTATAAGACATTTCATGACATCAGAGATTTTTCAAATGCTTTACTACAGCGAAATATTCTAAAACAAACGCTAAACAACACTGTTGGCAAGACAAACTACTGAATCAAATGTCATTTCAACAGTGGTGGTTTAAAATATTTCGCTGTAGTAAAACATTTGAAAAATCTGTCATGTCTTGAAATGTCTTATAAATGGTCTTCTGCGGGACTTTAGTTGATAAATGCATTTGGGTACGAAAACCCAGTTTTTTACCCGTAGCTCAAGTTTATGGAGGTGTTTCGAAAATTTAAAAAACATGAATGTTGTACTCGACAATAACTACCAGAAAAATAGTAACACATCCCAGCTATTTCGATTTCATTCATTTTTGTCACACAGTGTAATCCATTAAACAAAAAGTGTTAAATAAAAAAAAATTCTTAAAATTTATCATCTGCCTTAAAAGAGCTCTAAAGTACGAGCAATATACTCGTATCACTTCATTGTAGTTATTAATTTCTAAATAAATAATGTCATTCAAATTCTTTATCTCTTTTCCTTCATTTGTATTTTATAACTTTGTCATTCTAATAAAGGGGTTTTCATTAAGGGCTGTGTGTGAGATATCATGAAAAAACCCAACAAAAAATTTCAAAAAAGGTAATCGGGTTTGGAATTAAGCATTTTTGATGGAAGCACTTCCCTACTGGATTACCAACTTAATGATTTTAACAAGGCGTGAGACTAAAATAATCGATTCTTGAGAAGTACTTACTTTTTTTATTTGGCAACTTGTTTACGTAATCTATTTAATCTAAAAAAAATCATTCTTCTCATTTAGCAATTTTTACATAATTTTTTTACATTTTAGGTAATGTGATTTGTAAGGGAGTAATGAAATTTTGTAATCAGAAAAGTAAGTCATTATATGGCAAGTAGTTCTGATGGTAATGTGTAATTTTTTTCTGGGAAATTTTATACGTTTGAAAGGACCTACGATGCCATAATCTCCTCCACGAATTCGCTGGGTGGCAATTATTTAAAATTTCCACGTAGCAAAGTATCGCCTCTGAACGCTTGATAATAAAACTGACTGTATAAATGTCAGCCAATATGGCCGCTATCAACTGTCAAAGTTTACAAATCCTTATTGGAAGACGCTTTATGCAATGAAAGACATTTTCCAATTTTTACAATCATAAGAAATTGTATACAACATTCTTATTGCAATAAATGAACATTAATTTTCATTTCGTATTCTAAACATTCATATTTTACTTGTCGCAAATAGAATACAATATGCCAGTGAATCTTCAAACAAACATTAGTTTCAAATATACTTATACGACTATGTAAGAGTATGTTTAGTTGCAAAGTGCATACAATTTGTGGCATTTCTTCGGGCTTTTTGCTGACGTCAATAGAAAACGAATTGTTTTTTCTTTCTTTCAATTGGCTTTCTTCTACTTTTGATAGGGGCGGAATGGCTGGTTGATTTTTCTCTTAAATAACTGCTTTTAATATATCCTTAATTTTGTTTATATTTTGTGCAAAGATTATGAAAAGTTGACAGTATGTGTGTGGAGTATTCTTTAGATTTTGTAATGATAATCATTAATATCAAGTTTGTATATGTGTCCTTAATTATGAAATCTTAAAAAAAACTACCATAAATATTTAAAAAATATTAAATAATGTAATGTAGCTGCAACAGTAGAATACACCTGACCGATATTGTTATGTGAAAAGTAATGAAAACAGTTAAGGCTCAAGGCTGAGTTAGCCGACCTTAATGTAAAGTAACTGCAGCAGTAGGAAACACCTGATCGATATTGTTATGTGAAAAGTAATGAAAATGGTTATAGAGATGTAGTGTAACGTAACCTACTTTTCATATAAAAATATCGATCAGCTGTTTCCTGCGTTTTAGTTACTTTATATTACAGTCGGCTAACTTAGCCTTTATAGTCGGCTAACTGAGCTTTTATGCTAGGAACACAACAGGAACGAACGACGAATTTTCTCCACGTTGATGAATTCGTCAATAAGAGTTCTCTGCGTAAATTCGTCCTTACTCAGAGAATTCAGCTCTTATAATTGCGAAAGTTCGTTGGCGTACAAAATAGAATTAAATCTATCTCAGAGCTTGTCACGCAAGACGAATTTCGTTCTACGGCGGTATTGTGTTCATTGTATTCCTATGCAATAATTTTTTTATTTTTTATAAGGAAAGTTTGTCTAGCAAACGCGGTACTCATCTTGCGGAAAAATTTATCATGTCCATCTAATCATTCAAAATAGAAATCACTGAGCCATGTGGGCATGAACAATCGAACGCACTTTTACTCTTCTATCGGGCAACACCATATCGTAGATTTTTTCGACACTCACGGGTGTACTGACCAGAGAAAGAAGTCGAGGCAAAATGATCGGTGGCGGCGGTGCAATAGTTTTGTCAAATTTAAAGAGAAATTAAAAATTTAAACTGAAATTCGATTTTTTTTTTAATATTTTCTCCGAAATTTGTTTTTTTGAGCACGTAAAATTTTGGCTGTTTTTGAGCCGATACAATCGGCGGCAGCTTGATAAACAGAAAAATAACCGGTGGAGGCGCGCCGTCGGCTTCGAGCCGGTCGACTTGTTTCCCTGACCTCAATTGGCCGTTCAGCGTCAGTTGCACTTATGCGACCACAACGAAAGTCAGTAAACCACTTTTTTACCATTGAAATCGATGGTGCAGAGTCCTCATAGTATTTATCGAGCTTTTCCTTGGTTTGATTGACGGTTTTTTTCACAAAAAATAATGTTTAATGAGCACTCAAAATTAAATTTTTTCCATTTTTAACCCCGACCAAAAAGGGGTGTTATAAGTTTGTAGTGTGTGTCTGTTAGTTTTTTTCTATTTAAAAGGTAACTTGATCGAGAGGGTTCTTAGCTATGTTTTAAGAAAATCGGTCCAGACGTTTAGAAGATATCACATCTTTTCTAGATATATCGGGGGTTTTTAAAATTTTTAATTTTTGTTATTAGAAGAAAAATACACGAGGTTGTATGTTTTGAACAGCTGTTAAACGCAAAGTAAACGACGACAATTGCTCAAAATTTGACAGTAGTATATTAACACGTGGTACTAGGTGGGAACAGTGTTGCATTTCATATAACTGCGAGGAAAGTTCAAAAAATCACAGACTTATTTATCCGCCCTAGTATATTTGATAATAAATTTGATTTTATTTAAAATTTATCATGAAATCGCCAAAAGTAGAAATAAAATCGCCAAAAACAAGTTCCAAAATCGCCAAGTCACGTTTGCGAGAAATTGCCATATCTGCGAAAGCAGCTTGCAGCGCATTCGAATATCTGTCATGCCATATTCGACAAACTTTTCTGAACCATTCACCGCTTTTGAAATATTGTTAAACCAATTATGTTTTTTTGTGCAAGTAATGGAATTTTAAAATTTCGCTGTCAATTAAGGGACTTTCTTTAAAAATAATGTGCATACGTATATTATTTCTTATTTTATATTTAATTATATTTGTTCCTATTCTATTCCTTTATTTAATTTATTTTTTCTTTCTTTTTTAGGTAAGTAAAAAACTAATTGAACAATCCTAAAAACAAGCATCCAGTAAGTGTTTTGAACAAAATATGAAATTTATATACATATTTCACTAAATTAGAACAAAACGTGCCTAGAACAAAACGTGCCTTTTTGATTATTTCAAAATGTTGGAAAATCAAAGATTATTTTTTTTTTCAACCTATTATTTTATAGCATGAACCCAGGGGGCAAATTACGGCACTCGTTATCGAACGAAGTTACGAAATATTTCCATATACACTCTATTGAAATATTTCGTAATTTCATGCGATAACGAGTGCCGTAATTTGCCCCCAGAATATATAAAAAGTTCCTGCCTTATTATAAAGTAAATTTTAACGTTGTACAAAATGAAAGGACATTTAATATGCGAATAGCACGTTTTGTTAAAATAAAACCAAAAAAATACATTTTGTTTAAATTAAAAAAATTAAAAAAAAAAAAACGTTTTGGTATGCGAATTTTCGATATGGAAATACGTCTATTCGTAATATATTTATTATTTTATTTACCGCTGTTGAGATTTTTTTAATTTATGCTTCTTCCGTTTTCCAGTATTTAAATTTAAAACCGCCTGTTGTATTTCATGCATTTTTTAACTATATTTTTTAGGCTCTATGTTGCATTTAATAACTTTCAAATACCAGATAAAAATCAAATTATTATATACCAGATTCAACTATTTCATATAAAAATCCAAGAAGCAATAGAAGTAAGAAATGTTAATCTGCGTGATCTGAGAAAATCTCTACTCTTTCCCCATCTCTAGTTGTAATGAAACAAACATAAATAAATTGTTATAAAAAAATACGTTTTGCTAAAATAAAACAAAAAAGCACGTTTTGCTCTGCATAAATTTTTCCATGAGAAGAGAAGAAATATTATGCAAATAAGATTCTTTCCAAAAGAGCTTCGCCAAATTAATGCAGACATCAGAAAAAACATTTTCTAAAAAAAAATTAGAAAAAGCACGTTTTGTTCTGTGACTCCTCAAATGTGCTAAAAATTTAAATTAAAAAAAAACGAAAACTTATTAAGATATCTATCGATAATATTCACCAGACTACTTTAAAAATATCTATTAGAAAATTTCTTTCAAATATTTTCAGGTTGAATAAAATTTTATGCGAATTCCACACAAAAAAAGTTTCAATAAAAAAGCAACCACAAGAAATTTATAAAATGTGCCTACTCCTACTTAAAAATAATTGACTATCATTGAGTTTGTGTGTTCTTTTAAAGGGAAATAAATGTTAAATGTAGCGAAATTCTTACTATTAAATACACAAAATGTTTTCATTATCCTTTCAGCCGTGTGTGTAGTTATGTATGTATATGAAACAAATAAATTTTATTGAATGCTCCCATGATGGGTTAAAAAATACAATTTCCGCAATAGCGAATAAAGGGAAATAAAGAACAACAATTTGCAAAAAGAAAAAAAAATTCTAAATTGTAATAAAGAGATGTTACCGAAAAATGTCGAAACGACCCAACTCAGATATGTACGCAGAAAAAAAATATATTCCTGCAATAAGCAACTACAATTGAAAATAAATTTAAAAATCAATTAAAAACGTAATTGAGGCAGTTAAACTTTGTAATTAATTCAAATTTTAAACAAAAGTTTAATTGACTTAAATACATTTTTAATTCACTTTTGGTTTTCTTTTCAATTACAGCTGTTTATTGCAGGAATATTTTTTTTCTGTGTACGCACATTTGCATAGAAAGTGACAGTAAAATGTTGAAAAATATTGTAAATAAAAATAAATTTTTATATATATTTTTAAATTTTATTCTATTTAAATATAAAAAAACAAGAAAATAATCGCAAAAACTGTGTTTATATGAAAGCAAAACTCACATGTGTTGTTTCTTATGCCTTTCCTAATACATATTTCGTTTTTTTTTTTAACAAGTAGACATTTAAGTTGTTTTCCTTTTCGTTGTTATGATGCACATATGTATCCATAAACGTAAAAGAAACAAATTCCAATATTTGTAATAAAATTTCAATAAACGTGAAGCAAAAAAAAAAGGTAATTTGTTGCCAATGTCTTTTTTGTTTAAACAAGACGGAGGGAGAACAAATGAAACGAAATCGTTTACGCTAAAGGAATATTATTGCCATGAAGACTAAAAGAAAATTTTAAATTTAAAATTTAACATTCTATGACGTCAGTTAAAGCATGATGTAAAAATTTGTGATTCTCAGGAATAATAGCGTAAGTCGATTTTGATAAATTTTGGGATATAGCATTCAAAAATAATGTTAAGGCTTATAACACAGTACAACACATGATTCTGGCACTAAATTCTGAGAATTGCATTTGAAAGTAGACCCAATAATAAGAACTTCTGCATCATTCGTTTTGTTAAGTTGGCTGCATTAATAATTTAATGACCATACGAATTTTTTTACTCAAGGCGGGTGATGATTTTTTCTTTGAAATGTGAAAAATCTCTGTCGTAGTTTTAGTTTTTGGTCTAAAATTTTTTAGCGTTTGTTGCTCTAAATTTCCTCTTTCATTCAATACTTATTTAATGCTAAAATGTCCCTTGGTTACCGAGTTATAGGCCCTCTTTCTGAAAAGTACGTAAAAGTAACATTAAAAATCATCGCCTTTGGCCCCTACATATGTGCGACAGCTTCTTCGATGTTATTTTTCCACTTTATGATGTCTAAACACTCATAGGATAGAACTTTTGAAATGAGAAAACTGGATATATGACGGACATGTGGCATCAGAGCAACTTAGTTTTCGTTGTATAGTAAAAAAAATACTCCTTTTCCACACACAAAGTTTACTTTGCAAAGTCTTAATTCAGCTGTGTGAAAGACAGAGGTAGTAGTACAGTCTCTTTCTGTCTTTCTCCCAGCTGAATTAAGACTTTGCAAAGTAAACTTTGCTTGTGGAAAAGGGGTTGAAAACAGATTTGTCATCATATTTCCTTAAATATTAATTTTTCAAAGAAATTAGATGTAATAAATATTAATTGTATTGATTAGTTCTTTCAGTTAGAATAACAAAAAAAATTAACATTTTGATAAAAAATAAATTCAGTGAAATGCGACTTTAACCCGCGCACCAAGGGTGCGGTACGGACACTAGATATGTAATTCAATACGAACTTTAGCCTATATATAATATAGTTTAGGAATTTTTTTCCCGTTTTTGGGGTTTTTCGGTTTTGAGCGTTTTTTTAGTTTTGGCGTTTTTGCGGTTTTGGCGATTTTTTTAAGTTTTGACGCTTTTTAGAGTTCCGTACACCAAAGGTGAAAAAAGGAACTCTATTGTTTTCGCTACGCTGTCCGTCTGTCCGTCACACGGTATTTTCTCAGGAACCGTAAGAGCTAAGGACCTGAAATTTGGACAGAGTATGTAGAACCTTGCCCACTACAACAACAAATACATGAGAATTAGAAATTAAAGGGTGCTCTAAAACGAGCGACGAAAAATGTTAAAATCTCATGTAATATACATATAATTGTATGTACATATGTATATTGACACTTGAAATTTGTAAAATTAAATTAAAGGGTGGTCCATCAGTTAATGCAACTTTGACTATGTAATTTTGACAATTTGCTATATCTTGGAGACCGTAAGAGGTAAACTCTTGAAATTTTCAAAAACGGTAAAACTAAAAAATCCGAAAATTATAAAATCGCCAAACCGAAAAAAATCGCCAAAACCTGAAAAAATCGCCAAAAACTTAAAAAAAATCGCGGAATTCAAAAAAATCGACAAAACTAAAAAAATTCTAGCACTAAAATAATTCGCCAAATTCAAAAAAATCGTTTAAAGGAAAAAAATCGCCAATATGAAAAAAACGCCAAAAACCGAAAAAAATTGCCAAAACGCGAAAAATGCGCCAAAACCAAAATAATTGTTTATGTGAAAAAAAAAATCGCCAAATTTAAAAAAAATCGCCAAAATTTAAAATAAACGCCAAAACCGAAAAAAATCCTCAAAACGAAAAAAAAGTGCCAAAACTAAATAAATCGCCAAAAACCAAAAAAAAAATCACCTACATGAAAAAACGCCAAAATTAAAAACAATCGCCAAAACAAAAAAAAAACGCCAAAATAATAAAAATTGCGAAATTAAAAAAACTTCAAAAACTAAAAAAAAATCGCCAGAACGTGAAAAAAGTGCCAAAACTCAGAAAGCACCAATAAATTCAAAAAACCCCCACACTAAAAAAAACGCTTAAAACCGAAAAAACCCAAAAACGAAAAAAAATTCCAAAACTATAGTTTATATTGTTCGTATTGAATTACATATCTCGTGCCCGTACGGAACCCTTCGTGCGCGGGTCAAAGTCGCACTTCACTGAATTTATTTTAGTTTTGACACTTTTTTCTCGTTTGGCCGATTTTCTTCGGTTTTTGGCGTTTTTTGTTCATTTTGGCAAATTTTTTTTAATATGGCGATTCATTTTAATTTTGGCGTTTTTTTTTATATACACAGAGAAAAACTGCCTAATAGAATCAAGAAGATTTTCTCTATGAAACTTTTTTGGGCTAAGGGGTATTCCAGCAGAAAGAAGCGAAGATTTTTTCATAGAGATTCCTTATTGTTTTTATGTGGTAAATCTTATTAATTTTATCAATAAGAAAAACACATAAAATCAAGAAGAAATCTTATTGTTCACAACTTTTTTTACTCAATTTTCGTTGTTGGCCCCAAAAAAACAATTCATAGAGAAAATCTTCTTGATTCTACTAGGTTTTCTTATAAATTGTAAACTATAGGGATTTCTTTAATTTTGATATGATTTTTTCAAAAACGGTTTCCTTATTGATTTCATTAGGTTGCCTTATTGATTTTTTCTATAAGATTATGTGTAAAGCATCTTATTAATTTTTTAAATAAGGAAATCTTGATTTTATTAGGTTTCTTGTTATTTTATATCTATAAATCAATATAGAGACAATTTTTTTCATGATCTTTTTCGTTCTTGTATAAGCATGTTTAGACAATAATTTCAGTGCGGATTGAGGCTGCTTGTTAGCATATTGGTTAGAGTTCTTGTCTATCAGTGAGAAGGTTGCTGGTTCAATACTTGTCTCCTCCCAAGTAATAAATATGTATGTATGGTGAGTTAGTTAATTAAGAATATAATATAATATGTATGTATGTATGTATAAATAAATAACATCTAAATATACTACAAACATACATACATATATCGAACAGAATTTAAATGAAAATACATAAGTACAATTTTTTTTTATTTTTTATTAGGTTGCCTAATAAAATCAACAAGAAAATTTGTTTTTGAAAAACTCATTAAGATAACCTAATAAAAACTACAAGATTTCTTCTTGATTTTTTCAAAAAGGTTTTCCTTATTAAATTAATAAGATTTCCTTATTGGAACAAAAAACCATAGAGATTTCTTATTAATTTTGTTCTATTTACGAGGTTTTTATTAGGCACTGTTTTCTCTGTGTATGCGATTCTTTTAAATTTGGCGATTTTTTACTTTTGGCGATATTTTCGGTTTTTGGCGCTTCTTCATTTTGGCGATTTTTTTCGTTTTGGAGATTTTTTTCGGTTTTGGCGATTTATTTTATTGTTAGAATTTTTATAATTTTGGCATAGGCGATTTGATAATTTTGGTATTTTTTAGTTTTAGCGTTTTTAAAAATTTCAAGATTTTGCCTCTTACGGTTTCCAAGATACAACAAATTGTCAAAATTGCATTAACTGATGGACTGCCCTTTAATTTTAATTTTTATAAATCTTATGTATATAAAAATACACTAATTTTACAAATTTCAAGTGTCAATATACATATCTACATACAATTGTATGTACATATATTTGAACATTTTTCGTTTCTCGTTTTGGAACATCCTTTAATTTTTAACTCTCATTTGTATCTGTATTGTTGTAGCGGGCAAAGTTCTACTCACTCTGTCAAAATTTTCGTAGCTCTTACGGTACCTAAGAAAATAGCCTATGACGGACAGACGGACAGCGTAGCGAAAACAATAGGGTTTCTTTTCACCTTTGGTGTACGGAACCCGTAAATCGTAATCCCTTTTCTCAAATCTGGCCCAGTGTGCGTCCAATCCTCTTGCAACTCTGTCCACGACCCAGTTATGCAATAGCTGTTGCTTCACAAATAAAATGGCTTGCCAATTGACAGCCATAAATTATTATTATTTTTTCTTTTAATTTATAATTTTCATCTGTGTGACATATTATTCTCTTTTGTTTCCTCATATTTAAGTCTCATTCATTTTAAGTAAATATGTATTTAGTTTGAGTAAATTTGCATATGAATTTAATAGTCGTATTCTTTCATACTTGTATGGCATCAAATATGTGCATATGTATGTATGCCAAAGTCAAACTTGTACAAAATTAACCAGAAATCCCACACAAGAGTTGATGACACAACATATAGGAAAAAAATTCGTACGTACATATTTAAATTGAAAGAAGATAAAGATGTGCAGAGATGAAAATAATCCTACAAATGAAGCTGTAAAATCAACTTTTGCTTGTGTTTTTGTGAACATGGCACAAATCCTTGTTAAATAGGCTGCCGCTATCCAAAAGGACCACAGGCAGGCGGGAGGGTAGCAGGAGGGAATTTGAGTGGAATTATACATATAAAAATTTTGTCAATGCTAAAAATGCACTACACAGAAAATATGGTCGAAGTGAAATATACTCGTAATGAAAAAAGATTAGAAATCGTTGTTTAGTTGCTGCTGCAATGTTTGGGGCTTGTTCACATAAGCTATGGCTTTGAGATAGCCCCAACGTTCAAGTGAAAATGCGCTTCGTAGGTCATCATTAAATTTGCCAAAAAGTTTTCATTTTGATCAACGAGACTTAAAACTGCTCTAGTATACTCCAAGCGCAATGGGAGGTTCTCAAGATTTAGTTTTCGGACTAGTTGGATTTTTTGTAAGGGAAGAGGTGCAAATCGTGTTTTAAAATTTGCCGAAGAGTGAGCTCAGAAAGTTGCAACTGGGCAGATCGTTGTTTTGTTAATATCTTCGAATTTTCTTCTACGCTCTGTCTCACAGCACCAATATTTTCAGGCCATCTGCCAGTTCGAGGTCTGCATTCGCCGCACTTCTTAAAACCACGACAGTACCGAATTTAGCCAAATTATTCACAAACGAACGAATGGTTGGACCCGTTGGAGTAGTTCTTACACCATAAAATGTTCTGTATGTACTTTGAGCATTAATTATCGAACGATTACTTTCCATGCGCAATAATATAGCGTTACATTTTTATATATTCTCCCAAGTTTCATTTCTAATATAGATTTTTTTTTAAACATTCACATGTAAAGAAGTTAAAATTTTTAAAATCATATAAAGGTTGGGCAAATTTTGGGTTAGGTGTCAAGTAATGGAATGTTAAGAATTAAGCTGTCATCCTTGGACATTTATTTAGTAAAAAGTTGGGAAATTTTAAACATGGAACGCTACACTCTTGAACAAAAAAATTTCAAATGTGAAAATATACTAAAAAAATTAAAGAAAACAACGCAGTTTTCACCAAAATCATCTTTGGTGATGAGGCTCATTTTCAATTATTCGGTTATGTACACAATCAAAATTTTCGCATTTGGGGCTCACAAAATCCGCAAACAGTCCTCTAAAAACCATTACATAGAAAGAAAGTGACCGTATGGTGCGGTTTGCGGTCAGGCGGCATCATCGGGCCGCATTTTTTCCAAAATGAGCAAGAAACGCCACCACAGTCAATTCTCTGCGTTACCAAACCATGATAGGGTGGTTGACTACAAAACTGAAAATCCTAGGTTCAATACCTGTATCCAACAGTCATTAAAATACACTAAGCATTTTTCTGATGTGCATTAGTGTCCCTTTGTGTCAGTTGTTGTAAGAAAGTTCAAGTGATGAAGGCATAGTCACTGGTCACTGAACTATACCGACTTCAGCAGATACTAATCCTAACATCAGAGCGCCCTCCTTGGTCGGTATTGTGTAGCAGAATCATCGGCGAAGTAAAATAACGAATAAAAATGGCTACTAAACACAGTTTCAAAAATTTAATGCACCTCATTGAAACCAGAGGCGCTGCAACTCTGCATTATAACGTTCAAAACGTAGAGTTGTAAAAGAAAAGAAGCTTTCCTCTATCTCTTACTTCACCAATCCTCTCTTCTCCATCACTATTCCTCTCCTAAGGAAGGTAACACCTATAAGTAGTAGTAGACATTCATTGCCTAAGTGTTACTTCTTTAAAAAAAAAGCAATTTTTTGTGGCCACAATTGGCCAATGTTGACATCAGCTTTGGTTTCAGCAAGACGGCACCATAAGCCAGACAGCCGGCCAAATAATTCAGTTATTGCTAAGAAACTTCTTGGTCGCGTAATTTCTCGATTTGGCAATGTAAATTGGCCGCCTCGTTTTTGTGATTTAACGCCGCTGAACTATTTTCTCTGGGGCCATTTTAAAAACCGGGTTTACGTGAAAAAACCAGAAACAATTGACGCTCTGAAAGATGAAGAGATAAGCGAAGCTTTGTTGCAAAATGTGGTTAAAAATTTTGCGAACAGAGCGGACGTCTGCCGTCGTGCTAGAGGTAGACATTTACCCTACATCATATTCCATTATGAATTAAATTTACATTGGTATCAATCAAACTGAATTTGTAAAAAAAAGTGTGCTTTTAAGCCAATTTACTTCCTAGTCGTAAATTTGCCCATGTTTTAGTCACTTTTGCCGCACCCTGTATGCATTTACTTTTAAATATCAGCTGCTTATGATTCTGCTGACGTTTCCAAAACAATTAATCAGCTGACTAAAGGCGACAATTGCAGTTAGCAGCATTTTAAAGCCGTGTAGCCTGCATTAAAAATTAAAAAATATTTTTTACATTTTGCATATGTTTTTACTAATTTTTTAAATTCCAAAATTTTCCTGTATGTATAAAAACTACTATCGATTTTTTCCTTTTATAATTTAGTTTTGTAACACAACTTGTTTCCAAATTAAAACCACCTTCCATCACATCACATGCTCGTTCTCTCTATTCCCATATGTTGTTTATTTACTTCAGTAATAGAATGACATTTGTTAATTAAACAAATTGGTAACTGATAAAAGTTAATAAATGTTTAAGAAATTTTATCTCATAATTGCACAACAACAAATAGCAACAACGTTAACGTATGTACATGAAAACTCAACCGACAAAGTCTGTCTATACAATCAAGAATGATGAATTTGTCAAAAAAGAAACAAAGTAGAAAGAAAAGCAATGAAACATTTTAATTAAATGTATTCGTTATGAATAAAAATTTTAAATGCAATTTCCAACATAAATAGTTAAATTAATTTCTTCTACACTCTTTTAAACTTTTTTGTTTATAAACTTGCTATTGCATTTTTTTATTTATTTATTTAGTTTACTTTTGTTTCTTTCTCTAGATGCATCAACGTTTTTTTTCTATTCACTCATGTAGTAAATTATGCATGCAGCATTGCATTGTACATTTTTTGTAGTGGTGGTGCCTTACCGTTGTTGATGATACTGCTGCTGCTACTGTTGCTGTTGCTATTGCTCTTTACTGTTGCACAGATTAGTGCCTTCATCCATCAGCCAAAATGGAATGAATGGCAGTTAGATGGAAAACAATTTTTATTGCACTTGGAATTTTTAAAAAATTTTATTTTCTTTATGACATTTTTGAAATTGTTAAGCAGATTGTTGTTAAGTTTGATTTTATGACTCTCTCGCGTTAACAGTGACGTGGAGGCATTTAATAAAGCGTTGTGACAAATGCCACTGTGTGAATGCATTAGTCCAATTCACAATTTTGTGCCAATAGTCATGCGTCGTAGCATATGCAAAATGATACAGTATATTCTATTCATACCCACAATTTAACAATTCTTAGTGGTGAATATGAAAGAATGAATTAAGTCAAACGGGAAACACAGGACACTGCGACCAAAGTACATCTATTGTATCCTCTACCAGATGCTAGAACACCTCATATAGGCCTACTCTCCTGATGAATCTCACGATTGCAATTGGGTATGCAGTTGGCAGTTCTCAATTCTCCAATGGGTACTTGCCCAATTGGCTATATCTTCTGTAGCATAACGATTCCAACTCCTTCAAATATGCTCAGGGGGTCTACTCTCTAATTCGAAACGAAAGCAACTGCTTTCGAATCGCGATGTTAATAACATACAAATTCGAAAGCATTTTCTTTCGTTTCGAAATACAGAGTAGACCGCCTGGAGTTTCATCCTCGTAATTACAGAATCTGCAAGAGCTGTTACTCTCAATACCAAGTCTGCTGAGCTGTTTTCCTAGTCTACAATTACCTAGAAGAGCATTCTAAGATTGTTTTCACTCAGGATATGAAAGCTATGAAATGATTTTGGTTATATCTATATATATCTATATATATCTATATATATATATATAATATATCTTTTCCCTGATTTTCTCCAAACCGAGTCCACAAAAAGGTTCTGTTCCGACCATGGGTGGAGACAAAATGGACAGACGGGGGCTACGAACCCAGGAGAGTGTGACCTTATTCATGCTGCTTAGCTGATTTAGCTTAGTAGTCCTTAATTACACTATCCGAATCTTATTGCTAAGCTGATTAGTTTGTGGGAAAGAGAGACGAGAGGAACAGAACCGTTTCTATTTCCCTCGTCTATCTCTCCTAACAACCCAATCAGCTTAGCAATAAGACTTGCGTAGTGTAAATTAGGAATTAATGCGGCATTCCCACGCTAACTTAGAGGTAAACTCATATGAGCTTTGATGGCAGCCTGGTTATCCGACTAAATGGCCATTGCATAAACTTCCGATTGAAAAGTGGTAGGATATTTTACCAACGACTCGTGGTAGTTAGTCCTTGGTCCTACAACTCCCACATCAGAACCTGCCGGCTCTCTGAAGCCATCAGTGTACCAGTTGATGGTGAGTATAAATATACTACACCGTTTTGCACATGCTATCAAGGCGCATTTATTAGGTGACAGCACTACACCAGGTGACTAATGTTGTTATACCAAGCCAAATGTCAAATTTGGATTGTGTAGATATAAGCCTTAAAACATAATTTTTTACGGGTTATCCTCAAACTCGTAATGAATATTCAGTTTTGTATGATGTTTGACATTTCCTATAAGAAACATATAGGGCCAAGTCGCACGATGTCTACAACGTTCGACTTCTCGCACACTTACATTCAAAATAAAAACAAATTTTTTATATTTTGTTGTTGTTTCAAATGTAAGTGTGCCGCAAGTCGGACGTTGTCGATATCGTGGGTCAGGCCCACACTTTGATGATGCTACACTATTTTGAAAAGTAAGATGGTAATTTATACCAACAAAGTACATTTAGTTATTGCTGTTGTAATATTTATTGCAGCAATGAGGGTACCTGCTTGATGTGCCTTGCATGCTACGATGCAGGACCGCTTCATGGTTGCTATTCTTGAAAACGCATCGAAGAAGTGAAACTTTATATTAAAACAAAAACAAAATTTCAAAAATCGTTTTTATTTTCTATACATTTGTAAAATGAAATAAATGTGAGAGTTTCAACGCGTTTCTCTCTCTCTCTCTCTATCTTTTAAAAACGGTTAATTTTGTATGAGAAACAAAAAAACAAATTTTTTACATTTACTTATTTTAAATCAGAAATAATTTCTTATTCGGGCTCAAGTTCAGTAATTTCAATTCTTATTGAATGAAATATTTTCATAGAATAATGAAACATACTTAGGTAGAGTAATATAACTTCCTGCTAATCTAAATACAAAAATGACAAAAATTAAAAAATAGAAAATGAATAGTGATACTTATTAATGTGTTTACCAAAGGTAAATCAATTGTATACACCACAATCATTTCTCATATTCCGTGTCATACAAAATTTACGTTAAATAGCTGATGTTAATAAGAATCTCTACCCAAGTAGATAGACTAGAGTGCTGATGAAGTTTAATTTTTCTTCTCTTCTTTAGAAACTCACATTAATTAATAAAAATATATCATTCAATAAAAATTGAATGAAATAATAAGAAATTATTTCTGATTAAAATTCACTACAGTTTAAAAATTTCTCATTTGCTCATTTTTGTTTTTCTTTTCCATGTAAATTTTACCCGTGTACCAGGATAGACACCAATGTTTTTTTAAGTCCGAGGTTACCACATTTTAAAAAGCTTCTTTTTTATAAAAAATGTACATACAAACTATTTTAGGCTATTTGCGTAAAATTTTCTATTATAATTTGAAATGATCTTTTGAAAAACGTGCTGCATTCACTACAGATGCGATTAATCATGAAACTACTAATAATGCTTGTCTTCATCATAAAGTTATCAAGTGTACCCATACACGCACACTTCTCTAACACAAAACAGCGCCCCTGACTTTTGACACCTACTTGAGGAATATCTACTGAATTCCAAGTCAGTCTAAATTATCTTGATGTGCCACTGTAGTAATTAGTTCCAATTAAGGCCTATTTATTAGATACACTATTTGTACGAACATATTAAATGTGTTAATTTTTTTTGTGTCGCTTTTGTGAGACAAACGTTGTTTTTCACTCGCGTCTGAAAATCTATTAATCATGCAATAAAAATTCATTGCACTCAATTTAAATAATTTGTTACGGCCATAAATAATATGTACATATAAAACAAAAATCAAATGAATAAAAATAAAAAAGTAAAAAGGAAACGTATGAAATTTATTAAAATAAAGTGCAATTAAAGTTTAAGATTAACAAGAATTCATTGAAAAAAAATATATCACAAAGTATTTGTTTTCCTTATTTAGATTTAAAAATTTGCTTAAAAAATGGCTAAAGTTGCACGTGCCTCCTTACTCTTGTCATTCAAGATGCTTGTTGTGTTCTTGTCATTTAATTTAAGTTGCATCAATTTTATTGTTCTTGTTCATTTTATTAAAGTTTTTAAAAGAGTAATTGCAATGAAAAATTCATGTCAAAGTCAGGTGCAGTACAACGTACAATTTAGAAAAATAGAAAATAAAAAATTTTAATTTCTTCTCTCTGCACTTTATTGCTTTGAACCGAAGAATATTTGCAATATAAATTTTTGTGACATAGTCTTGCATCTTGGAAATACTCGTATTACAAACAATTGGCATCATTTTGCTTACATTTTCTTTATTTCTTTTGTTAAATAATTTATAACAAATGTAAATTATGCATGGAATGGGTTTTTAGGGAATATTAAAATATTTTTTATTTTATTTTAAGAATATATGAAGAGCTTCATAACTCGGTACACTTTAAACCGATTGTAAACATTTTGTTGTTGTCTAAGAGGGTATAAAATTTTTGAGTATAATTTTGTGATATTCTATTTATTTTATTGCTGTGAAACCTATAAAGCTTCTTTGGTTCTTGTAATTACGCAGTTTGAAAGTTAAAAAAATGGGCGGAGTTACGCCCATTAAAATTTATTATAATATTTCACGCGGTTCTACTTAACCGATTTTTACGAAACTTACCACACAAATTGAGCTCTAAATTAGAAAAGATCTTTTACTTAAAAAATGAGCGGAGTCACGCTCATTAGAATTCAATATTTTATTTTACGTGGTTCTACCTTACCGATTTTTACCAAACTTAAGACACACCGTGACACACAATCTTGCATTTTAAAAATGGGCGGAGGTACGCCCATTTTGCATTTAACTTACTTCTCATCTTCTTCTATCAGATCTTTGAATTGAAGTCGGTTCTTTTGGTAGAAAGAACTATTTTATAACACTACATATCTACATATTTATATGTATATAACAAAGTGTTTCAACTCAAAAATCCTATTTTTAAAATGAAAATGATACAGAATTGATCCTCAAATTTTTGTTCAACGCTTGAGGGAAAAATTAAATTTTCTTTTTCCGTTAAGTTTTTTTCTTAAGAAAAATAACACCCAGGCAACAAATGCCGATTATTACTACTAGGTGTTACTTTCCTTAGAAAAGGAAAGCTTCATTCTTTTACAACTCTGCCATTTGCTCGTTTTTAGGGTTCCGTACAATAAATGTGAAAAGGAACCCTATTGTTTTCGCTACGCTATCCGTCTGTCCGCCACAGAGTGTTTTCTCGATAATCGTAAGAGCTGCGGACCTGAAACTTTGACAGAATATATAGAACTTTAGCCGCTAAAGGGTGTTGCAAAACGAGCAACAACAATTTTAAAATCCCAGGTAATGTACATATATATGTACATACATACAATTATATGTGTATAGACACTAGAAATTTGCAAAGTTAGTCTATTTTTATACAGGCTACAACAATTAACACTAAAATTAAAAAAAATCAAAGTTAAAGGGTGTTCTATTTTGCCTATTTAATTTTGACAACTTGCTGTATCTTGGAAACCGTAAGAGGCAAGCTCTTGAAACTTTCAAAAACGCTAAAACTAAAAAATCCCAAATTTAAAAAAATCGCCAAACCGAAAAAATCGTCGAAAACCGAAAGCACCAAGACAAAAAAAAAACCCGCAAGTAAAAAAATTTATAAAACTAAAATTAAACATCAAAAACCGAAAAAATTATCAAAACAAGAAAAAAAATCGACAAAATAAAAAAATCGCCAAAAAGAAAAAAACGCTTAAACTAAAAAAATCCCCAAAACCAAAAAAATCATCAAAAACCCCAAGCCTAAAAAAAACGCCAAAAACGGAAAAAATTACTGAAATTTAACTAAACCAGTGATGTCAAAAATAAATCTATACTTGCATGTGTGAAAAAGACTGTCTCATTCGTAAATATTTGCAACGAACGCGGATTAGAGAAGCTGCTCAAAATATATAAAAAGGAGTCTATATGAAGAAAATTAAAAAATAAGGAATAAAAATTAAATAAAAAAATTCGGAGTGACCCATATTTTCCGAGTAACGGTGCTGTGAACTTATCATAAAAACTGTGAAGAATTTCAAAATATTAACTTTTTTAATAGCTTTTCTGATAGAAACTAGAAAAATAAGAAGAAAAAATTAATCAAAAAAATTGGCTGCGACCCATATTTCTCGAGCTATTGGTCTTTTAAGTTTTTATATTAAATGCAATTTAGTGAAGCTGCTCCAAAAAAATTAAAATGTTATTTTAATACACATTAATTTCTTTCCTTAAAAGTTTTGTAACATAAAACACATTGAATTTCGCGAAAGGCATTAGTGATCATAGAATATTTTTCGCATGCCACTTTTTTTCTTTCACTGTATTTAAAAAGAATTGAATACACACGGTACGCATGTGTTATCGTCACTGTCTCATTGACGACTAAATGAAAGAGAATAAGAATGTGTGATTTTAGTTTCCACAATTGTGCCAAGAAACTGACATCAATGAACTAAACACACTAAGTTGGACGACCTGAAATGGCGGATCAGTTCCTTTTATCTACTTAATCAATATAGATTAAAAAAATCAAACTAAAAATTAAGTGTAATATCTTTCAAAAATTAATTCAGAACGGACCACTATTTTTAACCACCACATTTCAATACATATCTTTTAATATGGATATAAAATAAAAGAACTTGGTTATTAAACTAAAAATAATATATTTCTCAGATGACTGCATTGGAATGGTGGTTAAAAGGGGATATTTTTGGACAAAAAAAAAATATATACATATCAATATGGATTTCAAACAAAAGGGCTTGATGAGTATCAATATCAAAGTGACGAGTAGCGTTTAGTTTTTATATTTGAGTTTTGTATATGAGTCTCAAATAAAAGAGCTTAATTCGAAAGTACCTTTCAAATATCCGCTAACAATATAGCGTTCAATATGTTAGTAATTAATATGTATGTATGTATGTGACTCCAGTCTGATTCATTATAAATTTACTTTAAATTACTTTAAAATATTATAATCTAAAAAACTGACTTTTTAATCTAGTGACTCTTTAGTCACTTTCGAAATAAACTTTTTAAATAATATTTCTATAGAATCAGCAAAATGTAATTTAGTAAAAACTATCATAAATATTTAATGCTTTCATAGACGGCGATACAATTTTTGTTTAGCCACCATGCGCCGTTAGAACTAAATTCTTTTTAAATAATTTAAGAACGTTGCGGCTTATTAGATGTGAATAAATCTTTTTGTTTTTTGGGATTAAATAAAGAACAGGGATTACATAAGAAAATTCCTTATGTTTTATTTTTATTTGCCAACCACTTAGTAAATTAGCTTTTTTTTGAACTATCACTGTTTTTTTTTTTGGTGGAAAAGTAAAACAATTTACAAAGCTTTTCCTTCCCCCGCTTGGGAAAGAAAATATTAAAAAAAAGTTTAATCTTAAAAAAAAAATTATAAATGTAATACAATGATTAATTGGTTCTTGTTGTGTTCTTTATGTTTTGGTAAAACTGTTTTGGATTGTATTTTGTAATCTTTTGTTTTTTTTGTTGCTGTAGTCCCCTTTATGGTTTAATAAACAAATACCAAAAGACAACCGCAGCAACAAAAAAACAAATAGAAAATAATCTTTAATCCCTGAAAAAAGCAAAAAAAAAAAAACTGGGGGACGATTATAAAAAAAAATTAAATAAAAACTGAAACAAAATATAATCAACGAATTAAACAAATAATGACATCAACTATAAATATTTCAAAATACTGCAACAAAGACTTAAAAAAACATGAATAATAGTTCAGCAAGGGAGATTTGTTTTTATGGTTTGTTTGTTTTGTTTTTTGAAGTCAACAAATATTTAAGTTTCTTCTTTTGGTCACGTTTTTAGTTTCTCTTTAAACAATATTTGATACTTTTGTAAATTAAGTGGGATTATGTTTTTTTTCTTTAAATTTTATTGGCAAACGAGTTGTTGACTTTTGAGGCGAATAAGGCGAATGTAACATTAAACTTTAGCTGTCTTAAAAAATACCTGGAATTACAAAATAATAATAATTATAATCCCAGTGCTAATTTAAGTTTTCATAGAACTAAAAAGTGGCATAGCATTCCAGCAAAATTTATATTAAATTGTATATAATGGCGGTATTCGATGTTTGATGCAAATGCTATTGCGTTAGTGCAAATGCAAAATATAGTAGCTTTTCTTTAAAATCCAACAACAAAATAAACACACTGTTCAAAGAAAAACTACGATATTTTGCATTTGCACTAACGCAACGATATTTGCATTAAACATCGAATACCGCCATTGTTTTAATTTCTTTGAAACACAAAATATGTACATAAGTATGGCAGATATTTATTTTTACCCCCTCGATCCTTAAAGTTTAAGATGCGTAATGTACATAAAGTAATTGCTGAACTCAAGCCAAAGAAAGCTCCAGGTATTGATACAATTAGTAACAAGATGCTGATGAACTTGCCGCATATTGCAATAAGAATCCTGCTGTTTATTTTTAATGCCATCTTACGACTGGAGTATTATCCACAACTCTGGAAGCTTACAAAAGTCAAAATGATTCCAAAGCCGCGCAAAGATCTTACTAAAGCTGAGTCATATAGGCCAATAAGTTTGCTGTCAACTATGTCAAAACTCTTCGAAAAGCTGCTCATGACAAAATTGTCCCCAATTTTAACTGATAGTGGGTGCATCCCAGACCACTTACCCAGAAGTTCACGGTTGTGGAAGGAGAATTCATGAGTTTTGTATTTGATTTATACTTGTGATATGCCTTTGAGCAGTAATATCCATACTTCTACGTTTGCCGATGATACAGCCTGCCTTAGTATGCATGAAACCCCTCACGAGGCTTCCCAATATCTACAGGAACATATAACACAATTGGAAATATGGTTGAACTTATGGAGAATTAAGGTAAATGAACAGAAGGTTGTCCCTTTAACGTGTACCCCATTCGAATGAACAATCAAAATATTCCTCAACATTCCCAAGTGAAATACCTTGGTATATACCTTGATCGAAAGCTTACATGGAAACATCATATTGACTTTAAGCTAAATCAGATGAAACTTAAGTTATCTCAAATACACTGGTTGATTGGCAGAAGAAATTCAACACTTAGTCTCGACTGTAAACTTTTAATATACGAGTTGCTTTTGAATCCAATATGGTGTTATGGTATCCAGTTATGGGGCACTGCTTCAGCTTCCAATGTAGAGAGAATCCAACGAAGGCAAAAAGGCTCCATGCTACATCAAAAATTCTAATATACATCGTGATTTAAATATGCCACTAGTGATTGAAGAAATTGTAAAATACGCAGGCAAATATTTAACAAAACTCGAGTCACATCCTAATTCGCTTGCTCGTAATATAAGAGGGACACACGGGCTCTTATACTCAACACTCCAGATGGGACTACTTGAAAATACTTTCCCCCCCTTTTTTTTGACTATCACTACTTATGTATGTATTATTTATGACTATTAACAAGTTTAAGTCCGATTTGAATACTTATTCTTAGTTCATGTTTGAAGATACAATAAATAAATACATGTATAAAAAAATATCGAATACTGCCATTGTTTCAATTTCTTTGAAACACAAAATATGTACATAAGGATGGCCGTTATTTAATTTTTTGAAATCTTCTGCTCTCACCCCGCCCACCCCCCAATCGGTTCGGTTTTATGTATGTAAAAAAGTACAAATATATTTCATACCGATACCTTGTGTTTTAAGGGGTGCGTCCATCCCTCAAAGTTGGCCTTCAAGCCAATTTTTCAATGTAATTTTTTGCATATGACTATCTTTTTAAAAAATCATTTTACAAGAATATGACATGTGGCAATATTTTAGCTCTTCAAGTCAACAACATTAGTCTCAAAGAAAATTGTTTGCTAAAATTAATATTTTAGAAAATAATGAGGAAAATTACCGACAAAATACCAACAATTTTATGTAACAAAATTATATTTATACGGAAATTTTTTATTTCATGCATGTACAATAAGAGCTTATATACATATATTAAATTATTTTATACATATATGTACGTACATATAGTCAAAAGCAAACTAAACAAAAAAAAATACAATACATATATGGCCTTGAAGGTCAATTTTGAGGGCCGGACGCACCCCCTAAAACTCAACTTATCGGTATGAAATTTTTTTGCATTTTTTTTACATAAAACTGAACCGATTTGGGTGTGAGAGTAGAAGAAATCAAAAAAAAAAATTATCGGCCACCATAACCCCTATGTATGTACACATGTAGCACGATTCGGTTCGAGAGATTTCGAAAATTGGTTTTCATAAACAAATTTTAAACTGCGAGCCCTATCACGTCCAAAATCTTGTCACTATTTTACTTCTATTAATCCATTTAGATTGTGACTTGTGACTTTTTATGTACTTAAAAATTTTATTGTATTGCCGCGAATTTTGCCAAAATCTGTAGCTTAACGGGAAGTTCTTCTGAGCTGTTGGCAAAGTATGGTAAAGAATAATCGAACCAACAACAAACGCGCATATTTCCTTTTAAATTTGCAGCTCGGTTACCATCCATAATCAAGCCATAAGTAATTGATCGCATTCATTGGCGATCGACTTGTGCTGATAATTCTAAAGGGGCGCAAATCAGCTGTTTATTATTGAAAATGCATGCAAACGATATCGGTCGACATTGTGGGCCAGGCTACTGGGCTCACCAATACAGTTGAAAAACTATCGATACTATGTCATAGTTAATTTTTTTGTGACTATGGATTAGAATAAAAAATCCATAGTCACAAATGTCCATTAATGCTTGAAAAAAATAATATTTTTAAGTCAATCTGGATAGTAAATGATAGACCTCTAATGTTGTAAAACTAAAATAGTGTCTCCATAAACTTCTATTACGATGACTGTCAAATTTGATAATACAAAACAAATATAATTGATAATGATAATGATAATTGTATATAAATTTCTTAGGTCAGTAAGGTACATAAATTGGTTCAAAAAAATCGTCAACTTTAGTGAAAATCTTCACATCTGAAAGCACTGAGATACAAAGTTCTGTTTTGTTTTGTTTTAAAAATATTTTGTTTTAAATTTTTAGTGTAAATAAATACATTATACAGGAACCATACAAATTTGTAGTATCAAATCATGATAGTCTCGTCGATATATCGATAGTTTTTCTAACTTTTGACAGCCTTGAATCCTCGATATATCCATAAAGTTGTTTAAACTATCGAACACTTGCGATAGTGACACTATCGATAGCTTTCCATCTCTACCTCGGCCACCAATTTTTTTTCTTGTTTTTTAAAATTTCTATCGCACATCGTATTTATTTCTTTTTTTTAATAAATCAAGCATTTTGGTGACTAAAGACATTTTCCAATATTTTCCGAACAATTGAAAGTTATTGAAATTTTAAGTTTTTTTTTAAAGCCCGCTCTCTCAAATCCTTAAACTTTATACAATTTGACTTAACAGATTACAAGTTCTGTATCTTATTGACTTTTTACTAACGAAGAGTAAATTTCAAACTTTTACTGTCGTTTAGTTAAATTGAAAACAAAAACAAATTTTCTTAATTTGTTTTTGTTTTCAATATAACTAAGCGACTGATAATTTCTTGTTAATATTTAGTTCCAGCAACTCTTTGTTTTTTAAATCTAATAAAAGCTCTCATTGTTTGTTTGAATAATTTAACAAAAAATGTTAAACGATTTAATTGAATGACCTTAAAAGACTTCATGTGTACTTTTCGTATTACTTTAATTTGTTTCTGATTAGTTTGTTCTTTGGTTATAATTATTTATTCTTATCACATGCCTGCCTGTGTTTAATTAATTGCTCTATTAACGTTTATATAATTTTTTTTTGCTTACACATTTGCTGTTCTTTTGCTAACTATGTATTTATTTATTTTATGATGTCTCGTCTTTGCTATCAAATCGTAAAAAAGAAAAAAAAGAATTGCGCAAACTTCATATCAATTTTAGTTTGTTTATTTTCCATTGACGTTTTCGCAACTTTATCTGTGAAGTCTTAAAATTATAGAATTTGCCAAACTCTAAGACTCATCAAAATGTCAATTAAAAGTTAAGAAATCATATAGAAAATAAAATGAATGTTTAGAACTATGACAACTTTTAATAACTCATTAATTAAGTTTTTCCCTCTATCTGTACTTTGTACTTTGATTGTTTTTCCGTCGCCCTTTATCGAGTGCATATATATTTATACATATATTTATGACAACATAGTAACCAAAAAAAGTTGATAAACAAACCGAAAATCGTTATATTAAGCAAACTTGATAAGGAAAAAATATGTACTTCCAATAAAGTTAATAATATCCAGGCAGGGCAAGTGTTCGCAGGAAGTTCGCTTATGATACAAAAAAAGATTAAACTCATTGAGTTTTACATTTTTAATTAACAAACTAGACAATCGGGCATATTCTCCTGTGAGTATCGTTTTGAAACTAAGATCGACAATTTTACATTGAAAATATACCGTTTTACCCTAGTACCGTACTACCATTTTCAATACAAAAATCATCGCTTTATGGCCAAATTTACAGTCATTAGTTAATTATTAGTAAACTAAAATGATAATTATTGTTTAACTAATACTTCATATTCACAGTGCATTGTTTAACTAAAGTTCTCGATATGAGCAAACAAGTAAGTTTCATTATCGACAGGTCTGCCATACCATACGGTTTTTGTTTACATTTGATGTATGTAGTATTTCTCAGAAATTGATAAAACAGTGCGCGCTCATCTAACTTTACCGTGCAAAGCATAGTACTCTGTTCAAATTTGTGAAAAATGTTGAGCAACATTGATTATTTCATACGAAAAATTTGACATGTAAAAAATATTAATTAGCCCTGAAACTATGCTACATTTTCTTATGTTTTTAAAAACGCCCCATGTGTTTGTTGTAAATTCCACACGAAATAAGTGCCACCTATCTTATTTCGCACGAAAAATTAAAAAATGTTGAAGATACATTTCATATGTTTTTCCCAATATAAACAGAGTACTATTATTGCAACATTTTTTCATGAACAATTCGTGTCAATTTTTTTATATGTATTTTGACAGCATTTCACGTGAAATGTTGAACAGAGTACCAGGCTCAAGATACTGAATTAGTGCTGAAATTTGTTCGGAAAAACTAAACTATAATAGAAAATAAAATAAAAAGAATTTGTTACAATTAATACTAAACTAATAATAAAGAAGAAGCTTGATAGCGTATGTGTGAAATGTGTTTACAAATTTTAACAATGCAACAATACTAATAAAGCTTACAACGAATCAGCTGTTGTGTAACTATTTGTTAACCAATGACATTTGTCGGTTTAACTAATGGTAAACAAAGAGCTGTGAATCAAATATTATTGGTTAAACTATTGCAAGTAGTTAACTAATGACTGTAAATTTGGGCCTTGATGTGTCCTTTAAAAACGATACTAAAACGAGAAAAGCGAGCGGGACTATTTCATTATTATTATTGTCTAGTTTTTAACCGACTTCAAAGAGGGAGTAGTATTGTTACTTTATAATTCAATACATTTTAAACCGATTTTGAAACTTATTTCATTTAGTCTTATTGTAAAAAAAAGAAATGTAAGGGGGTGATCCGCCTACTAATTTTATTTCATAGATTTTATAATCTTTTACTTATCCGATTTCTTTAAAAGTTAGCGAACGCATTGGGCTCTCGTAACGACACAATCTCGAAGCTGGAAATGGGCAGTGCCACGCCCACTAAAACTTAATATTATATTTCACGTGCTTCTGTTTGTCCGATTTGTACAAAACTTTTCACACACCCTGAACTCAACAAATTAAGCAATCTTGCACTGAAAAAAGTGGGCGGGGAAGCGCCCACTAAAAATTAATACTATATTTCACGTGCTTCTATTTCGCCGATTATGGCGCAACTTAGCAGACACCTTGAGCTCTAAAAAAGTAAGAAGCTTGCATCCAAAAAAGTGGGTGGGACCACGCCTTAAAAAAAATTAATATTATATATCACGTGCGTTTATTTCACCGATTTTGACGAAACTTTTCGCACACGTTGAGCTTTGAAAGTTACGCCGTGTTAAATTTAGGAAAGTGGGCGGACACTAATATTTGCGAAATTGAGCGTGAGCACGCCCATAAAAATAAAAAATTTACACTAAAAATTAAAAAATAAAACTTTTTAAAAACAATTAAACCGACTTCGAAAATTAGCACTAAGAAGGTAAAAATAATTTAGATTAAACAAAAAAAAGCAGTTTTATGTGTGTAACCTATAATCCTATGCAAAGTCCTTTGATATTGCAAATACAGTGAACGCTTTCATACCCGGACACTCACCGTCGTGGTATTTTTGTCCGGTTATAAGAGGTGTCCTCTTATGAGAGTGGTATACATAATTTTATTTTAATTTTGGTACTACAAAACTTGTCCGGTTATTAGAGGTGTCCGGTTATGGTAGGTGTCCGTTAGGAGAGGTTTCACTGTACTTAAATAATCTGGTGTTTTTTTTATATTTTCAGTCATAAAAAATGTGTTAATAAAATGTATATATTTCTTTGAAATGTAAATGAATAACAGCATTTCATTTCCCATTCATTTAAACTTAATTTAAATTTAAAATTCATTCATTCACCTTTCCCAGCAGAATAAACAAAAAAGCCACATGTTTAAATTTTCTATTAACAATTTTTTTTATCAAATAATTTTATCAATAAATAATGCCAAACATTCTCCTTGCACAAGCGTTGAGCGTTGTTTAGAATCCTTCAACACAATCCTTTGCTTTTGCATATGTATAAGAAACAAATTTCATTTCTAATAAAAGTTATATTTAGATTGTCAGACAAGAGAGTATTGTACCACCGCAACACAACAGCAACTAAATCTTTATTCATGTTTGAAGTCTATCGAAACTAAAATATATAGACTTAAAATGGAAACATGAAAACATAAAGATTTTACGAAAACATGTTAGACCACAAATATTCACCACATATTTTTGGCAAAGTGAATAAATATGTATGTATGTAACGAACACACACATTCACTTTTGGAAATTCAGTGCAAGATGTTATTCCTTTTAAAGAAGACACATAACAAATCCTTTGTATTAAGTTTAGCATTTGTTTGCAATTTCCAAGAAAGGATAATCAAGAGCATGACATGTTACACACACTGGTAGATAATAATGCCATGCAAACATTTAATACATGTTTTTACACTGCAAAGGACGAAGACTGATGGACGGGCTGATTGAAAAAATAAAATGCAGGGAACTCTTCACTGGGAAGTTGTAATATTTAATAGAACAGCAGAAATTGAATAAATTAAATAAATAAACTCCAGCAGTTTAACCGATGACATTTATTTTCGAGACAGAGATCAAGCATGAAGCAAAATCTATTATGATCATTAAATAGCTCCGAAAGCAGAGGGCATATCACGGCATCCGATACGACTCGTAATTTAAAAATATTTCCATATAAACTCTATTGAAATATTTTTAAATTACGAGTCGTATCTAATGCCGTGATTTGCTCCCAGTATTTATCAGCTTAATTAAATAATAATTTCCAGGGGGTTAATTTTTTCCGAGAGTAAAAGCCTTTTATTCCAAACAGATGGCGAGAGAAATAACAGGTGAGAGCGAACTTAAAAATTTTCAAGTTAGCTGCATTGTTTTCAACCGTTTTATTTTATCTGAAAGTTTATAAATATATTTTTTAATATGTATGTATTTATGTAATTAAAAAACTTTTTGAGAATTTTTATTCCGAATACGACTGTTTATGTTTTTTAAAGTTCCAGTTTGCATTGTTTTTATACCTTTTCTTATGTGTATCAAGGCGAATTGAGAAACAGGTGATATACTCAGCTTTAAGATGCCGAATTCAACTGTTTTAGACTCAAACTGTGAAAATCTGTTTTTCTAATACGTTTCAAATGGAAATAACATCTAAAAGCCAAAAAATAAATTCTTTTTTATTATCTATGTACATATGTATGTATATTAAAATTAATGTTTGTCTGTATGTCCTTTATGTGCGGCTAAACCGCTTATCCTATTGCTATGAAACTTGCTGCACTTAGTCTGTGAAACTCCGGGAAGGTTATAGGGCATTAATTTTTTAAGCTAGGACCAGGATGGCGATATGAGGAAAGTTTTAAATCTCCGATTTTAGTTAAATTTACAACATATAGATCTGCGTCTAAAAACTTACATAGGCTATGTAAATTTTCAAAACTAGGATCAAGAGTTGGTTGGGTCCGGGGGTGGGGGAGGCAGTTCTGCCTCCGCAACAATCTGCATCTAAAAAGTCACAAAAATACCATAGACATTTTCTAAACTAGGACCAGTACTTGGATTCTGTGACTTTTTGCGAACCAAAATTCGCAATATTTATCGACAGATTTATTCGTTTGCAGTAACGACAATGTGATTTTATATTTTTTTTACGATTTTACACATCTGTGTCTAATGCTAGGAACACAAGTGGGACGAACGACAAATTTCTCGGTGCGAACTTTCGTCATAAAAAAAACACATTTATGCATATAAAAATGAACACAACACCGCCGTCGAACGAAATTCGTCGTCGACAAAACAATTCTCTCTCTCTCTCTCTCTGTCTTTGTACACACAACAACCAACTTTATCAAATATGAGAGAAGAATTCGGTCAGTAAAATCGTCGTTAATGTGCTTCACATAAAGAATTTACGCAGTGAATGCTTATCGACGAAATTGTCGACGTGGACAAAATTCGTCGTTCGTCCCACTTGTGATCCTAGCATTACTCTCCATCTAACTGTTTATCATGTGGCATCCCTGCATACAAAGTGTCAAAATAAGCGAAAAGAAGAACTAAATAAATTTGAGCTTGTTATTTTACTTTTTTAGTTCAACCGGCTGATATTCTCAGCTAAATAAAATATATTACTGGATAGCAAATTCATTAAATTTTCGTAATATTTATTATAGCGATACGATTACCGTAACAAAAATTACTTTTTTTTTAGTATTTTCAAGAAGTCCCATCTGGAGTGTTGAGTTTTTTTTATTATTTTTTTTTTTAAGAACAAACACAACCCGCAAAGCGTTTAGCTTGTCTGCAGAAAACACCCAGAGTCTATGGTGGGAATCGAACCCACGACCTCTGGACTGAGAGGATAGCATCGCTACCACTCAGCCACAGGGGCACTCACTGAATCCAGGTACAGGAGGAACTGAGGAGGACAATTTCTGAGTCTCAACTCGATTTTGGTGAAGTTTAAAATATAGATACTCCTTCCTATAAGACGACATCTCTTCTCAAAATAAGATAAGCTCCTCCAAAAGTTTGAAATCGATTTTAATGAAGCTTAAACCGTATCCCTTCATTTAGAAGAAGACATAGGCTATATACCTAATTTCTGCCCCCAGACACTTTCAAATCGATTTAAATGAAATTTAAACAACGATGAGAGTAGATTTTATATTTTGTTCTTAACCCATAATAAGTTTCTTTTTCTAAATCCAACAAGATTTTATTTCTCCATTAGCAGAACAAGTTGGGCCAAGGTTGATAAAAAAAGCCAAAATTTTAATTTTTTTTTCGAATATTTCCTTAACTGTAAGCGAAAATCCATAAGGGTGGGTAGACTCTTTTAAGCTCTTCGAAAACATTGGCTTTTTTCATTAACCCGAGGTTGCCACTTTGGGGCTTTGTGGCTCCGCCACTTTTAGAGATATATAGTCCAAATGCCAGACTTTAGCTCTGTGACAGCTCCTCGAATGCTGTATAAAATTTCATAACAATCGAACTGCTCGTTTAGAAACTGCAGAATTATTTCAGTTGTTTCAAACTATTGTATAATAGTTTAATTTAGTTTTTATGTTTTAAAAACATTTGCTTAATTCACAACAATTTGTATTGTGTATTTTTGTATCAAATGCACTTTCTGTTTTTAATTGTGAACACCCTGTGTGGAGTGTATCAAGGTATTTTGTATTTTTAACGAAAAAAGAAGAACAAGCTACCTACGAATTTTCTCCGAGAGTCTCTCTCTCTTAATACAACATTTTAAAAACCTATGAAATAAAAGTGTAATAGTGTATTTAATTTTTATATGAAAATGAAATTTTACACTCTTGTATTTAATATATACAATCGATACAGAGATACAAGAGGTTTTCTGAATTAAGCAATTGTAATAATATTATTATCAAAAACAACAACCGTTTTGAAGAAAATAATTAGAGAATTCAAAAACAAGAATTCAAAACTAATTGCAAACAAAAAAGTCCTAAATCTTCTTACTAATTTAATGTCTTGAATGGTTTTCATATTGAACTTAGGTTTCTAGCTCTTAGAAAGCCTTAATAACTTTGTTTAAATATAACTTTGCAATATAAAGTGATTTGTACTACAAATCACAATTTATCTAAAACATTCTTCATCTAGGAACGAGAATATCATGTTTACTATGTAGGGCGTTTGGAACACACTAAAACTGTTCAAAGTTTATTATGACATTCCACTTCCATTGTACTTGTGCAATCTAACGAATGTTTCATACATTTAAGTTCTAGTATTTTATTTAGAAGACTATAGTATACGACGTGCTTTGGTTTAAAAAAAACATTATACTTGATTGGTTTCATTTTTCACTTCTGTTACAAAATAGTAGAAAAAAAAATTATTCAACAAAATACGAGTTTTAGGAAAGCAACAAAAATGTGTTAGAAAAACCTTAAAAATACCAGCACACAAGTGTAAAATGCAAAGAAAAAACAAAACGAAGGGTTAAAGTTCATACCACTTTGCCTGAAGACTCTGAAAGAATACATAAATTCATGCACGCTTCCATGTGTAGACGCATTTGTGAAAGAGAAACAATAAGATTTATGTGTTATTTTGCAGCCATTTAGGAAATTAGTATCCTGTCAAAATATTCACTTCATGCATTTATTTTAACCTTTCACCTCAATGCGTTTGGTGTTTGTTTGCTAGTGAAAATTGCTGAAATATCATCACACTTGAAAATCACGCAACTGTTGCTTTGGGTGTTTATCTATCACTTGTTTTTGTTAATAAAATAATTATTTTACAAAAATTCTTCTTAATATACATTTATTTACATTTTAGTAAATAAAACAGGAAAACATGCTTTAAAAAGTATCTTAACCATCTGTTTGTTTTAATAGAATTAAAAATAATAAAGTTATCTTTCTCTCCTTAAAACTACAGTACACTCGTATGTTTGTTATATGGTTATTAAAAAAATTTAACAAAAAAAAATCAAGTTATAGTATTTGAAAAACTTTAAATTGTTTGTTTGTATTTGTTGCTTTAGTCCTTTTGAGAAAAGGTAACCAAGATTTTTATGTGCACACCTGCATGCACCTAAAGTTCAACATCCGTTTCCTCTCAGCATTTTCATTTTGTGATGCTGCTGCTGCTGCTGCTTGATGATATTTTATTTACATACCTACATACATATATATATTTTTTTATATAATTTACAGAAAAAGTTAAAACTAAATATTAAGCTCGAAGTACGATGATATTTGCATGCATCAGCTCTTTAGAAGAGTAAAACCAACATTTCTGGGTTTCTAACGCTTTTGAAAGCCACAATTCTGCTGAAAACAGTTGCAATTTCTAATGTTTGTTGTTAGTTGCAGAAAATGACTTGAGATGAACAAACGAAAACCAACAACTGGTCGGGAAGACAACATTTGAAAAAAAGGGGAGAAAAAATAAAGGATTAAAAACAAATCTCTCGCTTTTCAAATAATGAAAAAAGGGTAAACCACAAAGTGATGGAACAGCAGCTTGCTTTAAATTGTCTTGCTTAACATTTTAGCTAGTGATGACAGGGGTGAGTGAGAAAGTGAGAAAGCATAACAACTTCACGCGGCAGCATTGCAAAGGTGTCATATTGTTGGGAAACACTCCTTTTTTATTCATTTATTTCTTCCTTCAAGTTGTCCCACAGCTGCCGCAAAAAGACTTTAAATGTTTGCTTGAACTAAACCAAAAATATTTCAATTTACATAGAAAATACTTCATTGTGATTGACCCTTCGTGTTATATCTGCCTTGCTATGGCATTATTTATTATCAAAATAATTGATTAATGTGCTTTATTAATTTATCTTGTCTTTTGTGTTGCCATAAATTCAATATTTCGAAATACTGACAACAACAACAAAAACAACATTTAAGGGAGAGAAGTTTTTTTAAGAAACGCCAAAAAAACCGAAGAACTAATTACTTTTGTACTTCAAAATTTCAATATAATAAGCGAATACTGCTTTCAATTTTAGTTGCTTACAATAGACGGAAACCATCATTAACACAATGGGCTTCATTTCTAAGCGAGGCAAAGATAAACAAGATATTCATAAGTGAAGGTGTATGCAGGTGGAGTGCAGCAACACATACATACCCTGTCGGAAATTTGGCTAACTTTAAACTAACTATTTCGCAACTAGTACGGACTGGCACTGGATTAGTTCGCAATTTAATCAACTGACTGCTTTAACATTGCGATGCCCTAGGCAGTAGTCAATTGGCTCACTCTGCATTACTTGCAGCTAACTTAAAGTTGCTTTTTTTAAACCACCTTGTAGTCAGCAAATTAAAAAAAAAATCTAGGTTTCGAACATGTATCATCACAATTTGTGTACTCAACGCGCTACCACTCAGCTAAGCTACCATGCAAAATAACAACAGCATAATGTTAACATAAAACTAAAATGAGTTTCAAAGTAGCTGAGAATAAATTTGGTGGCTCTCATAAAATTCAATGACGTACTCAATTTAAGAATTAATTTTAGGTTTGTTCTGGATGACATTGCAGTTAGATTTAAGTCAGTCTAAGAAAAGTTAACTATAAGTTAAATATTTTTGTAGTCAACCACACATTCTCCGACAGGGTATGTACATATGTACATGTGTTGTGTGTATGTGTTTGGCTGCAAAAATATGTTTGTTTGTTGCCTTGCTGTATTGTTTGTATTGTGCGTTTTAGACTAAAGTTGGCTTTAGCAAGAGTAGGAAAAGAGTACAAACAAGACACTACAATCCTTTGTCACAGTTATACTTTTAGTGTGTTGCTTTATACATACACACTACCCAGCAAAAAGTTACACATTACTATCAGAACTACTTACCATATAATGACTTAATTTTTGGATTACCAAATCTCATTACTCGCTTACAAATCACATTACCTAAACTTGAAAAAATTATGTACAAATTACTAAATGAGAAAAATGCTTTTTTTAGATTAAATAGATGACGAGAACGAGTTGCCAAATACAAAAAAGTAAGTTCTTCTCAATAATAGATTATTTTAGTCTCACGTCTTGTTAAAATCATTAAGTTGGCAATGCAGTAGGGAAGTGCTTCCACCAAAAATGCTTAATTCCAAATCCGATTACATTTTTTAAAATTTTTTGCTGGGTTTAGATGAAATGCAATAGTGTTAGTATTAGTGCTATAGCGGTTAAAAAATCTCTATGTACTCACACGCATACAAACTTAAATTGCTCCACACATGACGATCTAAACAATACAAATTGTAAAATGAATTTCCTGCATAGTTCAATGGCATCTACTTTCATACTCGATGGTTTTTGAGGTGTTGCGCCAAGTGTTTAGACTCTTTTTTTTGTGTAATACATATTTAAAGGTTTTACTTTGTTTATAAAGTGTGAGTAACTTTTATATGATATAGATGCCCAGCAGGAAAACACGGAAGGCCTTCTTACTTCAGACTTTATTAAAGGCCTGCTTGATAACACAGGTCAACCAAATGAAATTTATTGTGTAAGGTCAAATGTTTCGTAGTCAATTTGTATACACTAAGTACTGTGTATCAATACCTCTAAAACAGTTTTCTTGAATTGGCTCTGTATCTCGAGATTTTCAGTTATTAAGAAAAAAAGAGGATGCTGCATCACATAATTTGCATTTACTTGAGAACCAGTTCTTTGATCAAATAAAAAAATATACAGAAGGCTAGAAAACAAATTGACCTTTAAATTACGTCCTAATTAATTTTTTAACAGTCTTATAGTTTCGGAGATATTCGGAAAGTTTTATACAAAAAATAAATTTTTCCAAAAAATTAAGAAAATCGTTTTTTAAAAGACTCATTAAAATTTTAAACTGAAGAAAATTTTATATTTTATTATTAATTGTGATACCTTCTATTAATTCTAAATTTATTCAGAATTAATTGGTAAAATATATACTCGTATTACAGCTTTTTTTAATTATTATTTATTTTACATTTAAAAAAATTGGGGGACACCGCAGGGTGGGCTGATTGCACCCATTTAAATTACATGGGTTTGATCACAGGTTTGTGTCAAAAACGACCTACTGAATGTTTTCGAACCAAGTATAATTATATCCATAAGACTGAATACAAATGGCGCAATATAAACATGTGCAAAGTTTTTAAGAAAGTATGGCCCTGCTACAATGATAGGCGCCCAATACAATTAACAAGTAGGAGGCTCGTTGCAGTCATGACGGGGTACTGGACGTTTGGCGGAAATAAGCAAAGCAGAGACAATCTTTCAGTTTCTTTGCTAATGTTCAGCTTTGCATCTCTCGAGACACAAGTCTTTAAGCAGTCAGGTAAATACTAGACGATCTTTCAGATTTATCTGAGATTGGATTGAGTGACCTTATCAGATATCTTTGGATCTAGTACCTGTCTCCGTATCCGTATATGTACTTAAGTACGGATCTATGGGATGGTCCTTAAAAAAGGAATCCTCTACATTCTACTTGAGTGCCTGCGTAAAGAAGGCAGCCACGTAAACGAACCAATCATAGAATGGAGCGAGCGAGAGACCTTCTAGTAGACATCTTTGAATAATTAATGGGTACACAATAAATAAATTTGAGACGGAATCAATCCAAATTTTTGAAAACGACGTCGGTAAGACCATCAACGTCTTTGCTTTTTTTAATTGGTTCACTATATATAAAACTTCTTTTGAGACTTCTAGTTTCTACCACGTATTTATCTCTTATCGTAACAGCCAAACAATTTCTCCAAGTGTACATTCATTAACTACAATCAAGTCAATAGCAAATAAATTCCATTCAAAGAGAATTCTATTTATTTTCCAATTTGCGTCATTCAATTGTTTACAGTTACATCGAAATAATAAATAAAAAAAAGAAATTAATTTATTAAATAATAGTTAATATTATTTCTACTCTATTCATTCATTCATTAATATTTTCATTTTCTCTTCTGTGTGTGTGAATGGCAATGGAAATTAAATAGAAAACAATAATAATTCAAATATTTGTGAATATTAGGAGAACAAAGTCCGTCTATGGAAATGCAAGTATTACAAATATGTAATTTAATTATTTTCCTACTTTATCTCACATTATACAAAATTTATCTACAAAATGGTTGGTTTGTTAATTAATGAATTTACCAGTATTCGATATCTTTCAATACAATATTTTCCCACAATTATTTCTAAAGATAATGAAAATAATGAAACTTTTTTTATTTGCACATTCAAACTTCCTTACAATATATTGATATAAAATTAATATTATATTTTCTTCGTTCATCGTATGAATTAAATGTTTAGTTGCTGTTATCCTTTGTCAAGGATATGTACATAGATATGTATGTATTTTGGTTATGGTGGTTTCTTTGGCCATAAAATTAGCAAACTAAAAAAAAATCATCATAAAAAAGTGGGCTAAATAAAGTTAAAGCTGTGACACAGATTCATATTTAAATGCCAAAAAAAATTAAATGTTTGCTCTCTTTTCCAAAGCTGAATTCTTAGTTTTATTTTTTTCAAGGATAATTTGTGTGTTTTTTTGCCGATTTCATTTCGGCTGCTTTTTATTTTCTACAAATAAGAAATGAAATGGAGTGGGAAAGGAAGGGAAGGGACATAAATGATACTGTGCAACAAGGAATTATAATGGAAAATAATAGCGACTAAAAATAACGTAATGTAAACGTATTTATGCTGAATAAAATATAAATCGTTGTAAAACGTACACTACTGTGGTGACCTGATTTTGGTTGACATTTAATAATACAGTTAGACGTGTGTGTGTGTGTGTGTGTGTGTGTGTATGCTCAACGTAGACAAGAGAGAGCTTCGCAGAGATGCCAGATGTACGCTGTTCAAAAGAAACTGCACGGGGTTAGAAATTTTTCTCATAATAAATTGGGAAAAAGGAACTTAAAATTAATGGCTTGTGATAACCAGCTGATTTTATCACGTTTTTCAGTTTGAGATTATTGTGGCATTCGCTATCGAGCAATCTAAAGATATATTTCGATATCGTAAGCCATAATCTCAAACTAAAATAACGTGTTATAATCAGCTCGTTATTAAAAGCGAAGATTAGTCCCACCTTAAACGTGGTCGAAAGAACATTCCTCCTTATTCTGTAACTGTTTGTCGACGTTCAGGTCAATACAATACCTAAAGTTGGTACTGGTCTACCTGTTGTCAAAAAAAAATACGTGTGGCACTCGGGGACTGGCGCGGTAAAGCTATTGCTATTTCAGACTATAACACAAGTATTAATACTTTTAATGAAAATTCATCCCTGGTCTTATATTTGTTTCAAAAATTTCAAAAAACACAATAACAACTCAACATGTCAGAACTGCATTTTTCACAAAAGTATTAATACTTGTAGTACAGTGTAAAGCGATCTTTAGCATTTTTTTAATCAACTAATGCAAATTTATTTTTTAAAATAAAAAACCTACGAATTGTCTGTTTGTTTGTGTTTGTCATTTTCTGTCAACCACGATTGCTCTTAAGTACGCCACATTGTGTTTTCCTACATGTAAAACTCTGTTCTAGCAATACTGTGTGTATGTGAATGAAATCAATAGCATACTTTAGGGGTAAACATACACTGGGCGATTCAAATAAAAATAGTTTTAGGTTTTTATTTTCGTTGCGGAATTTCTTGATTCGTTCGACATCATCAAAGCCTGCGCTAAAAGCCATGCAATAGATTAAAAAAATCTGGAGGCAAATCGCTGCACTCGTTATCAAACGAAATTACGCAATATTTCCTATAAACTCTATTGAAATATTTCATAATATCGTTCAATAACGAGTGCCGTAATTTGCCGCCCGACTGGTATTGACAACCTAATGCTCAGTAGACTGTCAATAGTATAAAATTGTTCTCTCGAAAGCGAGTAGAAAAGCGCTAACTCTTTAGTATTGTATTGTATTGTGACGTCGCCAGATGGTTCCAGAATAAGTGGGATTAAAATATAAAATTTTGCTTTTGTAATGCAAATTGTCGAACGAAAGTATGCTTTCGACATCGTTAAACAAGCAAAACGTTTATAGTGTCTAAACGTTGATAACTCCAAAGACTCTATGGCGTTTCCGCTAGAGAAAACTGAACATTTTAAAGTCTTCTCACATTTTACAGTTTTTTACTTTAAATACCTGCAATATTCTCACTTTAAAACGATTAATAACTTCTACAGTCATCTCTACGTGATTAAAAATTTACCATTAAATTAAAGGACCTTACTTACAACCGTCTTGAACTCATGAATATATACCATTTCCTATACAAACTGCAATTTTATTTTAATATAGAGTGTGTCTTTTTAAGACCGATGAAACTTACAAAAGAGCTAACTGTCAAACTAGCTGTCATGCTGTGCTCTCTTTTGACATTTATCATCAGGAGAAAAAAAAAATAATGTGAGACGGTCATACACTCAGGGAAAAGCCGCAACTTAAAAATAAGAACCTGTCACATTAATTCAATAATTTTCAATATAATAGAAAATTTATATTGAGATACTTCAAAATAAGTAAAATTAATAAATTAATACTGTAAATTAATATTTTTTCCATATTGAAATACGAAATTTCAGCATGACTAGACTTTCGTTAATGTTTCTTATTAATTCAATATGGTGTTTATTGATTTTGAGCTGTTTTTCTCTGGGTGTGCGTTTGTAACCTGAGCCTTGTTAGGACGATGGAGAAAATTTCATAAAATCATTTTTGTATGACAACACCCTTAACGAGGGGAGTTAGTAGTATATTCGGGGGTGTCTACTCTGTAATTCGAAACAAAGCAACTTATTTTGAATTTGTATGTTTATAACACGCAAAATCGCAAGCACTTTCTTTCGTTTCGAATTACAGAGTAGACCGCCTAAAAAATGTTGAGGAGCAAGACTTATTGGGCGTCAATCTTGCATTTTACCCTTCTGGGAACGGGCCAGGGGCAGTTATGAGGTTTTTTGTGGATTTTGAGCCCCTTACTTCGATTTTTGACCTCGATGGGGCAAGTGTTAATATTAAAATAGGGACTTGAAATTTTTACAAAATGATTTTTTTTTTGCTAAGAGCCCATTTAGAAGAAGGGTTGCCTAGCTGCGACAGCGCTTACGTTCTCCTTTGAAGTCCCTTCTTAAATCGATTCGCGTTTACATGAAGACTTTTTTGTCGCAATACTCAGGCGACTTTTTGATATTAATTTGATCAATTCTTTTTATTCTTTCATTCGTAACAGTGTTGCCATAAAGGAACTAATTATTACTTTGGGAAATGTAGAATTAATATGTTCATATATTTTTATTTTTTATTTTTTTAATTTACTACCAAAATACAATAATTCCTTTTCTCTCCTTGCTTTATTTGTTTATAAATTTTATATTATCACTATTTTTTCATGCATGTTATAAAAAAATGGTCTAACTGGTAACACTGCTTGTACATAACATACAAAAAATACGAAAGAAAGAAATATGTGAGAGAGAAGACCTAAATTTGTCGGTTCAATTCCCAGTACGTGCGACTTTTGCTACCCCTCAAGCTTCTCCACATTTCTCGCCATCAAAGCCACCCTTCATCTAAACGGCCTGCAAGATGAACAATTTTAGGGGTCACCGCATTAAATATTGTGACTTTTTGAAAATAGGGAATGTCAGCACTGTAAACGAAAGTGGAGAAGAATATACAAACTTATCGACTTATAACTTATCGGTGGCAGGTATTCGTCTACTACATGGAAAACTTTGAGCAATTATCACGGCCAGGTCGTCGTTATTTCGATGATCAAGCTCTAGAGCATTAGGAAACTAATTCTATGTTTTGAGGCTGGCGTTGGCTGAAGTAGTTAGCACGTTGAGTATAAAATCGAAGGTCCTGGATTCGAGCCCGATTTCTCTGATTTTTCTGATCTAAATTAGTGTTCCTTTGTATCAGTTGTTGTAGGAAAAGTTCTAGTGATGAAGGCATAGACACTGGTCACTAACCTACACCGGCTTCAACGGATGCTAATCCTAATGTAACATCAGAGCGCCCTCCTTCGTCTGTATTGCGTAGCAGAATCATCGGTGAAGTAAAATAGCCAATAAAATGGA
The DNA here is from genome assembly GCA_905220375.1 of Tachina fera. NCBI lineage: Eukaryota > Metazoa > Arthropoda > Insecta > Diptera > Tachinidae > Tachina > Tachina fera. Next base: position 19,578,703 of record LR999964.1, on the reverse strand, counting down.
TACTAAGCACAGCTTAAAAATTAAATACGCTTCATTGACACCAGAGGCGCTGCAACACTGTATTAATAAAAAAAAAGAATATACAAAAAGCAGAGTTATACAATAATGAAACTTTCCTGTAGCTTTTCCTTCACCACCTGTCTCCTCTATCACTATCCCTTAACCTATCACCCTCTCTGACAATATTCTCTGCAACTCACAGGTAACACCAAGGGATCATTGTATGGGACCAAGCAGCCTGCTAACCTAACCTAACGTATTCCTATGTTTTATCGCAAAATATGTGTTTAGCCATGAGGCTCATTTTTGGTTAACGGGCTTGTTAATAAACAAAATTTGCCGCAGGTGGACTGAAAACAATTCACAACAGGCCCTACAGACACATTGCATGATAACATCTAGAAAAATGATTACATGATTATATCTAGAAAAATTCAACGTTCGGTGCTGCTTACAAGCTGGTGGTATCATTTATTTCTTCAAAAATGAAGCCGGAGAAGATTTTTTGTTTAAAAAAAAATGGGTCACATTGATCCCGGCTAGAGGTGGTTCGAGTACCATGACGCTACTTGCCATACTGCGACCTCAATCATCGACTTTTTAAAATAAAAATTTGACGATAAGTTGATTTAGAAAAATAGACGTTTCAATTGGCCTCTAAGGTCATGTTATTTGACATTTCTCGATTACGCTGATAAACCAGCAACAATTGACGACTTTGAGGACAATATTGTTCGAGTTATACGTGCTTTACGGCCAGCAATACTCGAAAAAGTGGACCAGAAATGATTTGAATTATAAAAATTATAAATGCTTAATAAGAATTTTTTTTAAAATCCCTTTATAAAGCCTTAATAATCTTTATAAATAAGGGGGTAAGTTTTTATGTTTTTTTTTTTAAATTTAAAGTTTTGTCGGGCTTAAAGGAACATAACAAAAATCTGGCAACCCCTGCTGTACTCCATAACAACCATAAATGACATCAGAGACGCTGCCACACGTTTTTCCCACACACAAACACAAAATCTCTTTAACATTATTTACACATATTTTTTTAACGGTTTTGACATTAAAACAAAGAAAAAAAAGAAAACATACGCTCGAATATACGAGTATGTATATATAAAACACATAAAACTGAATGAGCCAAAACAGAAAGCTGCGATGATGATGCTGACGAGAGAGTGTGGTGTAGTTTTGATGGTGACAGTCAGTAGTGATAGTAAGTGTTTCAAACCATAAGATTTTATAACAACACATTTGCAGATATCACGTTTAAGTCACTGTTCCCACTGGATTTTTCCTTCACTGCAAAGCAATAAACAACCAGTGATTGTTAAACAACTTTAGGGGAAAAGAACAAACGGCAAGCACATAAAATTTTATACTTAACATTAACCGTGTAAGAACTAAAGGCGAATAGTCACTAATAGCTTTCCTTGCGTACATACACTCAGAACCACTTGCAAAAACTGTTATAAAAAATTCATTTTGCTCCTTTTTTACGACCAGCATCCAGCACTCAGACTTATTATAAGAATATTCTACTTTCCGTTGCAAGATGCAAACAAAAGATGGCAAATTGTTTAAGAAAAGAAAACAACCTGCAGGAAAGTAGCAAAAAGAAAAAAAGTTAAGATAAAATAAAATAAAATTGTGTTAACATTTCATTAGAGTCTCAACTTGGCAAACATAAGGAAACATTTAAGAACTCAAATTGTATGACCAGCAGCAAGGTAACAGCCTGTGTTTCCCAGGAACTGTGCTTTCAATAAATGAATAAAAGGAAGAATTTGCTAAACTTGCTATTTTAAATATTAAGAATTTTACAATAAGGATATTTGTATAACATACTCGTACACCATCTGCTCTATTCTACGTATATATGTACATATTTAAGTTAACTTAAAAGAGCTGTTGATCTTTGGTGAATTGGTGGTGTTTTTATTCTTTAAGTACACCATAATGAAGCCGTCAGATAGGCCCAATTACTGAGAATGCCGGGAATTGGACAAAAACGCATTATCCGCCACACTTCCACTAACAGAAACGATATTTTCATTAGTGCACATATTGCAATGATGCACAGAACTGGCCACATCTATAAAGATATAAAACTCTTCAAATTTCTTTATAATCTTGCCAATTCCTTACACATTAGGTCGATTATGATGACTATAATCAAAACAATGTGCTCGTAAAGTCGCCACGTTTGCATCACCACTTTTGTAGTAAGTTTTAATATTTTTTTTTCGTGGCAAACCTTGTAAATACATGTGTGACACTTCAAATCACAGATATTTAACAGCATTTGGGCTTGCCAGACCGACGCATTTGAAATCCCTAAATGGATAACACGTTACACAGTGGGAGTTTTTGTCAAATAAATGGAAATAATTCTCCAATTTCTAAAAGGGCGGTAATATTGTTATACCAGATTGGAGGAGGTGTTGCAAAGTGCAAGTTTGGAAGTTTCACTTAATAGCTAAGAATTCTTAGTGGTGATTATCAATATACTATACCATTTTGCACATGCAACGATGCAAGGCCATTTGCACAAGTTTAAATTAAATTTTCGAAGCTGTGCTTAGTAGCTATATTATTTACTATTTTACTTCGTCGATGATTCTGTTACACCGACGCAGGAAGGTATAATTCAGTGACCAGTGACTATGCCTTCACCACTTGAACTTTCCTACAAAAATTGATACAGGTGGCGGATAAGAGGAGATAGGCACACTTAACTTCTTCTGGGGCTTAACGATATGTGGAATGGGAGGCTCTCTCTGTCTCAGGAGGTAAAAACTCCCTCAGCAGGAGGTATATAACTACCCGAAGACCAAAACATGCTCGAAAGTAGTTCCCTTAAAAAATTAAGCAAAAAAAACCATGACGAACGAACAAGGAAATGATAAAAAGGTTACGGAGCAGGAAGGAATAAATCCAGTACCGGCGAAACTGTTTTGTTATTTCAGTTAGCTGTAATAAATTTTGATGTATCCAATCCTCAAGTGCTGTATGAAATCTTATAACAATAGGGCGGCCTGCACAATTATTTAAAATTTTTGCCAAAATCCCCCACTGTGCATTAGTCGTTAAAGTTGTTAATTCTCTGCTTTTTGCTACTGACCTACAATACTTTCCTTTAAAAGAAAAACAAAAATATTTACAAATGCTTGGGCTAAAAACCAGATTTCACACGTCCTCCACTTTACATCTTAGATGTCAAATTTCCCGCTGCAAAAGTCAGGTGGCAATGTCAGAAAACAAAATTTAATTTAAAGCTCGTTCTATTTTGATCTGACAGCATCAGCTGTTTTGCTATAACAACAGCGTGTGTGTGTGGTGGCAAAAATATAAGGAAATGAGGTTATCTCAGATATAAGTAATTAAAGATGTATGTACGTTTGAAAGTAAAAAAAATATAATTCGTCTGTAAATTGGTGATTTTGACAGACATACTAAATTACTCGTACATATGAGTCGTTAAGCTGAAGAGTCAAATGTGTGAGTGAAAGCACTTTAAGATAACATTAGATATAAATCTTAAGCTTTTGCTCGCCTGGTCTTTTTATGTTTTTATATCCTTTAACTTTCTTTAGATTTGTTTTTGTTGCCTTATCTTCAAGATTTTATTACAACATGATAGAGCCATAAATTATCGTCCTGTGTTGTTTTTATTGCCCCTTACAAAATTCGTTCAGCCATTCATTCATTTATTTTATTTTTTCGCTTCGTTGTCATGTTGTATCTTGATTTTTCTTCCTACTTTGCGAGTATCTTCTTAATAAATGGATGGAAGTGTTAGAAAACCCGTCATCATCTTGAAACGTTATCAGGATATAAATTATGATGACGCACAAGTTGGTTAATTACTTGAATTGTTCAGTTTTTGGTATCTTCTTATGCTCTGGCATTTATTTCTTGTTTTCTTTTTCTTCTTTCTGATGTCATTTAAAAGAAGGCTTCTAATTGGATTCCCTAGTTGTGCCAACATTTTAATTATTAATTAAGAAAAATTAATATTTAGTTGAGTTTGATTTTTTAACTAATTGGGAGATAAACTTGGCGAGAAAAAGCTTTCAAAATTTAAATATTTTAAGAAGGAACTTAAAACGTATTGAAGTGATGCAGATATGCTTTATGTTCCATATACATATATTTGATTGAAATTTACAATTGCTAGACATCAACAAGTCAACTCTAAACAATATCTTAAATATTATTTTCATAACATTTAATTACCCTGCCTGTGATACCAGTATATTTCCTGTTTTAAAGTTTTAATTTTCACTTGATTGTTACCACAATGTTTGCTTGTCATCGTACATAAATTTTTCAAAACTCATAAAGAAAAATGTCAAAAGTTATTAAAAAAATTACCAACAAATCAACTACAATCCGATGCGATACCATACGACTGAACATTTTGGCAAATTCGCCATTAGTTTCCTAAAGAAACGGCAGTGTGTGACATTTCAATTGCTGCATAAAAGTTTGTATTTTTGTTGGTTGTGCCACAAATTTTGACACCTTGTGTAAAATTTCAATTTGAGGTTATATTTAGAAAACTTCTTTTAGTTTTACAGCAAAGGCAAAGTTTTATTATGCATCTTCTTTGGTGGATAAGTAAGAGTTTCCTTTATATTCTCTTCAAGCATGTGGCGGTGTGGTGTCAAGGGAGTAACTTAAACTTTAGTTTAAGTAACTTTGTAGAAGCATTTAGAACCTAAATTTTAGGGTCACCAGTTTTTATGTTGTGTATTACGACGCCTGGTTGCACTAAAAGAAAAATTGTGATATAAATTTAAGAACGAAATTCTTGAATTTAGATCTTGAAATTTAGTCATAAGGATTGAAGTTTTCAAATTTAAACATAAATTCTTAATTTATAGAAGAAGTTGAATGTTTATCGCTTATATTTGTTTGCTTATTTGTTGGTTTATTCATGGAGAAAAAGTTTATTAAAAAATTTTTTGTTTTGTGAGATAAGTTCAGACTTTTTAGAAGGTACGACAATTTCAGATGTCTCTACTTTGCCTCCGCTAATTCATTAGCTAGATTTTTCAACTGAACTTCCTGAAGCACTCCTTCAGGGTTCAATTATTTTTTTATATTGCCTTCTAACTGTTAACTGCTTATATATCCCCGCACCCGTTGCCTGACATTCATTCAGCTTTGCTGGCGACCATTTTCTTCTTAACTTTAAATTTCAAATATCGCCCAACAAAAATAAAAAAAAATATAAAAAAAAATTTTATATTGTTCTATTTACGCTCATTATTTCAAAGGCAGGTCAATAAGTCCAATACTTTCTTTTTAAAAAACTTTTTTTTTTTATAAAACAAATTTTTATTAAAAAAAAACCTGCAATTAAATTAAAAAATTCTCGAACGTATTGACCTGCCCTCGAATATTTGCAATTTCATCCCATTGTGTAAAATAACTGGCAATAGCGCCTCCTACTGCAAGAGAGACATTCTTCTGCAATTCTTCCACTAAGTTCTCAAAATCATTTACTGTTGTTATTTTAAATTTTTCCGCTTTTTAAATTTTTAACTAAGCAGATCTGTTAAATTTCGATTACGATTAGTAATCAAATAGGTTATATATTAAAAAGAATTGTACTGATTATAAATTCCCTATTAAAGAACTTCTGATAAGTAATTGATAACGAATACCGAAAAGTAATCTGAATTACTAGAAATTACAACAAAATAATCTATAAGAATCAAAAGTTATCAAAAAATAATCTGATTACTTTCAAAGATTACTCTTGATTATTAATGAATAATTAAAAGGAATTAAAAGTAACCTTTAAATATAATCGGATTATTTTTTTGATTACTTGTGATTCTTTTTGATTATTTTCTTGTAATTTCAAGTAATTCAGATTACTTTTCCATTATTAGTAATTAGTAATTGTAATTTAATAATTACTTCACCTCTCAAAAAAAAAAAATTAATCAAATTAGTAATCAGTACGTTTACTAATCATTACTTAACAGCTATGCCTTAGAGGTATTGACTGGAAAAGTTTGAGAACGACACAGAGTTCGTATAAAGGTGGAGTTGGTTCATTTGTTAATTTATATGAGAGCACACAACAAGCCTATACTGGCCCGGACATGAGCTTAATGATGGCTCCTCTTTTCAACTTAACCTAACCTAATGGCGACTACTCATTAATTCATAGTCGCTTCAACACAATATTGTAATATAATTTTTTTTGTAGAATGCAAATGCACGATATGCCATAACCACCAAAAAAATCTTAAGCGACTTAACTTTCGAAATTAATTTTTTGACCAAAATTCATTCAAAAAGCTCAAAAAATTTATCGGTTACGTTTTTTTGGCAGTTATGGCTCGAAAATCTTCGATAACGAAGTTTTGTGTCAATGCTGACAAGTAATATATTGTAACTTTGAGTAACAAATAAAAACTCTCATGAGCTTCTCTAATCGCACCATATTTTGCAAAACAATTTTGAAAAACTTCCAAGCACTTGTTAATAATAAATTTTTAAGTCAGTTTAAGCCCAAAAATTCAGTTGTAAGAAATTTTATATCTTAAAATCTATAATTGTTTTGTGGCTGTTAAAAAAATAATCGAATAACAATCGTTCGATCAGCCTACTAAATGCAGCAGCAGTAACAGCAGCAGCAATTTATTGCAAATTTGCAAAATTTTGTTTTCTCCTTTTTAGTGTTTTCACTTGAGTGGAGAAGAGTTCATACTAAACAATTTTAATTAAATATAATAGTTTTCACAATTCTCAATTAATTGACATGACAAATTGTCTACATCCATCTTTGTTTAAGTTTGCTGTGACTGTCTGTCTGTCTGTCTGTGCGTCCGTCCACTCCGTTTATCTTTCTCAATGCTTTTAGCTGTTTGATTAGTTTTGTATGTTTCTTCGACTGTGAAAAGTTTTATACGGGTTTAGCAAAATCTAGTTGTATGTGTACGAGTTTGTTAAAGCGCATTGTACTCGTATGTATTCCCCATTTGAACATATGACAGACATGTCATGTCATTTCATTTCAAAATGTTATGACATGTCATATTTCGTATAGATATTTTTCTAGCCAACACTTTAGTTTGTAATAACAGTCTGTGTCGCAAAAAGATTCTTTGCGCTTGTATTGGTCTTAAAGTTGCTTTTGAGATTTTTTTCAGGCAGCAAATAGAATTTATTTTTAAGTTTTATTTTTTGCCATCTTGTTAACAAATTGTGTGGCAAAGTTGATGATGTGCTTTTGTTTTTCGCCGATTTGTATGTCTTTATTTTTGTAGTTTTCCTTTTGTTGCAGGTTTTTTTTATATTTTTTGCTAAACAAATCAATTTTGTTTAAAATGTTTAGTTTGGCTTCTGTGGGACTTTGTGTCTAGCTTTTCTATTTATTTACTTACTTTTTCCTTTTCTATTGGAGTTGTGCCAAATGAGTGCGTGTCCAGCTAAATTCTTTTCTTTGCACTTTTCCGTTTTAATTTTTTTGTTGATATTTTCTGGTTGAAAAGAAAAATATGTTTAATGTTAAATATGCATTTGTTATTTTAGTTGAAAATGTTTTTTTTAACGAAATTTTACTGCTAAATGATGCAATTTAAATTTTTATGGTTATGATCTTCTTGACTCAAACACACATTCTGTTGCAATAGTGAATTATGGTTAATAACTTCAAAATGCAGTAGAAGCTCGACTTTAAAAAACCTGTGTTCTTGCTTTTTTAGGGTTCCGTACACGAAGGGTGAAAGAAAATGAAACCTATTATTTGCGTTATTAAGTCCGTCCGTTCGTCTGTCTGTCTGCATGTCACAGGCTGTTTTCTCGAGAACCGGAAGAGCTGTACCTGAACCTGTAATTTTCACAGAATTTGTAAACTTTTATGACAGTAAAAATTTGAAGGGTGTTCTAAACCGAGCAACGAAACAATCTAAAATTCTAATGTAATATACACATAATTATAAATATATAGACACCTGAAATTTTCAAAACTAGGGGATTTTTATGGAGACTACACCAATTACAGTTAAAAAAAAAAAAAATTAAAGGGTATTCTACAGGTTACTTTAATTTTGACTATATCAAATTGAAAATTTCTTAAAATTTTCAAAAACTAAAAATTCTTAAAATAAAAAAAATGCCGATACGAAAAATCGCCAAAATAAAAAAGTTCTTAAATAAAATCACCAAAAATAAAATAAACTACTAAAATGTAAAAAAAAAAAAAAACACCAAAATTAAAAAGTGGCAAAAAAAATCGCTAAAATCCGAAAAAAAATCGCTAAAACGAAAAAGCAACCAAAAATATTGGCAAAACCCGAAAAATCGCCAAAAGGAAAAGAGCGCAAAACTAAAAAAAAATTCATAAACTAAAATAAATCGCCAAAAACCGAAAAAATTGTCAAATGAAAAAATAACGCCAAAACTTAAAAAACGTTAATGACCGAAAAAATGGATGAAACGAAAAAAAGCGCCAAACTAAAAAAAATCTGTAAAATTAAAATAAATTTCCAAAAACCGGAAAATGGAAAATGGTCGAAACGAAAAAAAGCGATAAACTAAAAAAATCTCTAAAACTAAAATAAATCGCCAAAAACCGAAAAATGGCAAAAACCAGAAAAAAACACCGAAACTAAAAAAACGCGAAAGACCAAAAAAATGGCTGAAACGAAAAAAGGGCCAAACTAAAAAATATCTCAAAATAAAATTAATCGCTAAAAACCGAAAAACTGCAAACGAAAAAAAACGCCAAAACTAAAAAACTTCATACACCGAAAAAGGGGCCAAACTAAAAAAAATATCTTAAGGTACGGTCGCACTTGTCAAACATTTACCCAAAAAAGCGTAACCACTAAATGTAAATGAAAAATCTTTGAGTTCAGAAAAAAGTTTGTCAAGTGAAATAGTTGCCAGTAATGTTAAGCGGCCCATACACTACAACAGCATGCATGCGCAATCAAGTGTTTGTGCCAGCGGTTGGGTCGTGTATGGGCATTTTGTGTGATTGTACGTTTTGCTGTAGTGATGTCAAATAGAGTTTGATATTTTGCTGACGGTACAAGCTTCCTGGTATTGTCTATAGTGAAGTTAGCTCATTTGACTAAAGTTGTCAAGCAGTAAATATTCATTTAAAAATTGTAATTTGTTTAAAAATAATTTTTTTCAATGGAAAATTGAATTTGAGCACTTTAGTTGTACATAGCTGCTAATATTTACAAAAAATATCAATAAAACTTTAAGCAAACAACTGTGTCACTATTCAGAACCACCCTTCTTTAGTTTTTTAAAAAAGTGAATATTGTACCAGCTTGTATCAGCAACTTCCTATTTTTGATAGCGGGAACGTAAAATCTTTAAATTTTTTCAGTTAAAATTGTTAATTGATACTTAGAAAATTTGCGTGATAGATTGAAATATATTTCTGTTAAATCTGCGTTTTATTTTAATTCAAGCTCATCCTCAACTAGATTTTATAGACTAAAATTTGTTAATTGCATTAAAGACAGGCATTATTGATGAAAATCTCGTTTATAATTACATATAATATTCCATCATTGTTATAAAATTTTTGGCAATCTTGTAACTTAAATTTTAACTTGATAATTGCAGACATTTGGGCGACCATTGCAATATCTTTTACTGCTAATTGCGTTTCCTATTTTTCGTTTGTTTATTTTGCCTCATTTTGCTGAGTTTTTTTTTGTCCTTTAAGTAAATTTTTTTGTTTGTTAATTTTATCCTAATTTTATTGTATATTTTCCTTGTAGTTGGGTCGGTGGTCTTGTTCTATTTGCTGCAAAAAAATAAAAATATCTTGGAAATTAATTTCTGTTTCTTCGTTTCATATTGGTTGTGTTGTGGTTGGTTTTTAGAGTTCTTACAATTTTATTTTTTTAGGTCCTTAGTTGGTTTTCTTCTGTTTATATTTGTTTTCATGTACATACTCGTATTATTAGATTTATTTATTTTTGGGTAATTTTTCTGCTTGGTTGCTGGCTTGTCATGCGGTTGTTATATATATATGTACATACATTGTTCATCGTTTTGAGTGTATATTCGGAAAAAAAAAGATTTTGTAGTTATAAAAATGTGTCAATTTATACACAGAAAAAATTATTCCCAAAAAATTTTCAAACAAAAGTTTGTTCGAAATAAAATTTTGATTCAGTAAATATTTTTTACTACTCCAGTAAATAGTTTGATACAATTTTGTTTTAAGCAAAACAAAAAACAATATGGAGTGAAAAATTCTAGTTGATACAATTAATATAAAGTAATACTTGTAACAAAATTGTTAAGAGAACATTTCTGTTCCAATATAGAAATTGCATACTGTACACAACAGTTATTTATTTTATTTACTTTTTATTTTCATTAAAAAATTTTGTTGAATCAGACAATCTGTTGTTTGAAAAAATCGGGTTTTTTTCCAAACAAAGTATTACAAAATTTTGCATTTGAATTTACAAATTTTTTTGTAGGACCTAAATTGAAAAAATTAGTATTTGATTCAGAGAATTTTGTATTTGAAATGGAAAATTAGTTTTTTCTGTGTATAAAGCATTGATAATTTTTATGGGAGAGTATGATATTTTTCAGTTTGTTTATTTTTTAAATAATGATACTCGTACGAGAGTTACCCTGTTATTAAGACTTTCACATGATAGTTTTAAGTTACCCATACATATGCAATATTATTGTGCAATAATTCTGTGCAAAATACGGAAAACGTGCTTTTATTTTACTCTTTTGGAGGAAAGCACTTTTAAGTTTTCAAGGCGATTTTCAGAAATTTACTTCTTTTACATTTAAATTAGGAAATTCTCTGTTAATATTTAGTTTTTTAATCAAATATCGTTTTACTTACTATAAGTAATACATTTAAATTGCAATATACAAATTAGCTTTTATTACAAATGAGATAAGAAGTCTAAAAAATATAAGTCGCAAGTCATAGTTCTATAACTTCCTGAAAAATCGCACAAATTAGAAGAAAAACAAATATTTCGCCACAAATATTTCAAAACGTTTCCATTTAGTTCCCATTATTTTCTTTTCTACCTGCGTATTTTTAAATTAATGCTGAGTACACATCTGTCATTTCTTGTGTTGTCAATTTATGGTGTCATTTTCAACATTTGTGCAACGCGTTTCACATTGGTGGTATTCGATGTTTGATGCAAATTGTCTTGCGTTAGTGCAAATGCAAAATATTGTAACTTTTCTTTCGATTGTGTGTGTATTTTGTTGTTGAATTTGAAAGAAAGACTACGATATTTTGCATTTGCACTTACGCAAGACAATTCCCATCAAACATCGAATACCGCCATTATTTTTTTTTTTATAAGGAAAGATATGTCACACAACGAAAAATATAGGAAATGGCAAACGTTGCCACTAGTACATACTATTGCGATGTCACAAAATGCCATAATGCCATAACGCCATAATATATTGATTGTTTTCAAGCAAAAGCAATACACTGTTTTATATTGTATTTTATTCACTCACTTAAAAAAAATGAAACAAAACATAATCAAATATTTTGTTTCGTTTATTTTCGTACTCTGGTTTTACGTGCACAGAAATCAAAACAAAATTAAATTTGTAATTGTAATAGTATGCATGATTTTTGTTACGAAAATCAGGTTGTAGCTCCTTTGTCGTGGCATAAAGAGTCCAGCTCTAAAAATTATTGAATTATTGAATTTTTGTTACGAAAATCAGGTTCTAGCTCCTGTGTCGTGGCATAAAGAGCATAGCTCTAAAAATTAATGAATTTTTTCTGTTGGCGATTTTCGCACATTTGATAAACAAAATTGTATCCACAAGTTTATTGAAAATATATTTTTATCAATCAACAAAGAAATTTAAACAATAAAAGAAAAAATGTATTAAAATTTTATTTTCAGTGATAATTGTTATTAAATGTTTGAATAAAAGTCACGTTTTTCAACAACTTCTTGTTGGTTTAAATTCTGAACTTAAGCCCGATTAAGAAATCATTCATTAAATTTAAAATGTCTGACGAAAATATTATGTATGTATATTTTTTCTGTGTAGAGATTTGAAAACTTAAATAAGTTCGCTGTAGACCCCTTTTTAATCCATTTAATAATTATTTTGTTTTTGTTATCTTCTTTGCAGGTGAGTGTCTATTGCTGGAATATCCGTAAAATTTATTTATATATATTGCCTTTAAAAATTTCTACGAAGTAGTATTTTTAAATTGAATAAGCGAGGTAAGAAATCTGGTATTGTATTGACGTGATGTCGATATTGACAACTGGAATAATGTTGAATAAAATATAAAATATTTCGTAAAATTTACGAAAAGCTTCATATATTATTAGTTAAACTTTTCTTTCAGTGTATGAGTCTTAGAATTACTACAAGACAAACTTTAAATAGTTCAAGGATAAAGCAAGCAGTTTTCTTTCCATCTTATGGTGTCCATTAAAAAATAATTAAATTCCTTTAATACCTTTTTACATACAACTACTCCAAGCAAATGTCAATTAAAAGAATTAAATTTCTCTCTCCCTCTTGCAGTATTATTATTGCAGAATAACACTTTCAATTTTCTACTTTAATGCCCTGTTGTAGAAAATAAAAATAATATTTACCTTTTAACATCAAGGTGCATAAAATATTAGAAATTATAAAATATATGTGTACTTAGTTCAACAAATTAATTGCCAGCTACTGTTGGCACAACTGTGACACTAGAAAGAAGGCTGCAATAAGGATGATGTGATATACTAAGACTTAAAGTACGGTCACACTAGGCAAACATTTGCCCGGAAATGAGCGTAACCACATAATACTAATGCTACAGGTATGTCTTTATTAAGTTAAACAGTTTCAATGCATACGAGGCGGGATCAATAAGTGGGTGACTTTTTAAAGGAAACTTTTTTTGCAAAAAAAATTTATTTTTCAACATAATCTCCTTTAAACTCAATACACTTAGTCCAACGTTTTTTTAGTTTTTATATCCCTTCCAAAAAATAGGATTTTTCAAGGTCCTTAAAATAGGCAATACTTTCATCGTTGTAGCTAAATCTCTTTCCAACGAGTCATTTCTTTAGCTTTGAAAATAGGAAGTAGTCACTAGGGACTAAATCCGGAGAATATGGTGGATGGAGTACCAATTCGTGGTTCAATTCATATAGTTTTGCCATTGAAACTGCAAACGTGTGCACTCGTGCATTATCTTGATGAAAAATAACTTTTTTCTTGGCCATATGGGGTCGTTTTCTTTTTAAATCCTCATTAAATCGGTCTAATAAGTTGGCATATATTCGTCGCTTATTGTTTTTCCCTTTTTGGAGGTAATCGGAGGGGATTATCCCGCGTGCATCCCAAAAAAACTGTTGACATCACCTTATTGGCCGACAAACTCACTTTGTCCTTCTTCGGAGCAGGTTTAGACTGCTGCTTGGTCTCCGGAGTACAGTAATGAATCCATGTTTCATCCACATTAACAAAACGCCGCAAAATCTTATTCGAATTGCGGTTAAACAACTCCAAAGAATCCTTTGAAGTTGTTACACGTTTATGTTTATGTTCAATTGAGAGCAAACCCGGCATCCATCTTGCAGACAACTTTCTTAAACTCAGCTCATCATTTACAATCGAAACCACAATACCATATGAAACGCCTATGTCATCAACAATCTCACGTACTTTAACTCTTCGATCGGCCAACACCATAGCATGGATTTTTTCGACATTTCGGGGTGTACTGACCTCACTCAATTGGGCGCCCAGAACGTTCAGCATCATTTGTAGTTGTGCGACCACAAGTCGATGATGCAGAGTTCCCATAGTACCTATCGAGCTTTTTCTTGGTTTGATTGGCGGTTTTTTTTTCGCAAAAAATAATGTTTAATGAACACACGAAATTAACTTTTTTCCATTTTCTTCTCAAAAGGAGAGGTAGTCTGTTATCAACAGCTGCCAAACACAAGCTAAATGACTCAACTTGTTCAAATTAAGACAGGTGCAATGTTGCCATTTCAATCGGGAAATTAAAAGAGACACTGAGTTAATGAGCCACCCTCGCAACTAATAGTATAGAATTATAGAATCCAAGATTATAGAAACTGTTTAACTTAATAAACACGCGTTTCAATAAAACAAAAGGTTTCCATTATTATTTAGTGGTTACACTTTTTCGGGCAAATGTTTGCCAAGTGTAAACGTGCCTTTAGATTTGAAAATAAGTACAAAGATAAATATGTATGCATGTATGTGTGTATGTATGTATGTACATGAAAATATCATAAATAACTCAAATACGAAGAACATTAAAAACACAAACAGACAGACAGACGGACAGGCAAAAGAGCGGAGAAGTATTAACAGCAAAAACAGCATATTTAGACAAACTTAGACTAGAAAAATACAATGAACAACAATAAAAACAAACAAATTTTAATCAAAAAATAAAAGATATTCCAGAAATAATAATAATAATAATGACAATAGACACTGAAAGAACTTGACGATGGCGACGACAACGACAATGACAATGACTATTGTATGTAGTAGAGTGAGAGTAGTGTAGTGATGTTGATGCTGACAATTATAAAACACCAGCAACTGCCTTAAAAAGAGTGGCAATAACAATGCCTAGACAATAATGCTGACGCTGCACTTACATGAAAGTAGTTTTCCATTTGTTGAAAAATTAGAAAAAAATGCCATACAATGTTAGGAAAAGGCCATAAAAGAAAAGTGCAATGGTTTAACCTTGACATTAACACTGGAAAAAATACAAGTACCACAAATCAAAGTCAGCTGAAGGCACATTATTAAACCAACTAACTGAACACGATGTGATGAAGAAAAAACACACACACACAATCGTATGAACTGCAAAATAAAAAAAACAAACAAAAAACAATAACTGCAACAAAAAATGATTCATTATTATAATAAGACATAGAGGAAAATATTGCAACAATAGTTGCTTGCAACTGCCACAATGACAACCAGATTTGTAACTGCTTTTTACCATTAACTTTACAACTACAGTCATTTGTACAAACAAAGCCGACAGACAGATGGTCGCTTTGTATTTTTTATTTCTTCCATATATGTATATATGTTTCTATATATCTCCATCTCTTGTCAGACAGCGAAATGCTTGCTTATAAAGTTTATAATATAAACTGATAAATAATATGACATAAATGTAAAAAAAAAAACATTTGTTATTGTTACAATTATGCAACCACAATGCTGACTGACTGCTGCAACTCTTTGTTGTATGTATGTATGTATGTAGTATGCTTGCATGTGTTTATGTATTCTGGTTCAAGCAGCAACACAATTGCTCTAAAGTAATAGATTTATTATTTCCATGTCCTATGACGCACATTTTTATAACCTTCATCACAGACATGTATGTAAATTAGACCTCTGCAAAAGACCACTTACACGAACTTTTAAGGCATGGGGGATTTCTTAAATGCTCTACTGCAGCGAAGTCTTCTAAAACAAACTATAAACAACACTGTTGGGAAGACATTTGTTCCAGTTATTGCAGGTATAGGAGTAAAGAAGAAAATACTTCGTGAGGGAAGAATTTGTGATGCTTGTTTCTTTCTACGCATGGGCGCGTATACAAACGTCATGCATGTACATACGCACACACGTTGTGTGTACGATCTTTTATTTTTCTGCTCAGATAAAAACGCACACATGCATTGACATTAGTTGTGTAAGCTTGCTTTGAAAAACCACCCTTAAACACATAATAGGTTAACATCTACATCTTATACACACACTCAAACGTACAATATGAAAAACAACAAGGATACACGCATCAACACTACTTCCTTTGCGTGTTTGTTACGAACAAGAAGTCTTCGCGACGTCGCTTGTTAACGGTCATATACACCAACCATAAGCTTCGCTTATTAATACGACAGCATTTATTATTGGATTAGTATAATACATGCCACGAGAATACATTTAAAAACAAGACGTATTTACTTTTAATTATAATTTTTCGAACTTAATTTGTTTCTATATTTTTATCATTTGAAGAAGAATAAACGACAATGGTAAGACTGTTGTAAATTAGAGATGATAAATTTGAGCTTTATTACAAAACACCTTTAAGCAAATTGAAATACGATGAATCAAAACAATTCATATATTCCAGTTGCAAAAAAGTTTCGTATATAAGACAGAAATTTACATCAACTGATACCACACACAGCGGACCAAACACAGAATAACGCTGATGATGAAGGTTTAGTGGCCTTCGAAAACAGCTAGTTGTTCTGTTCAACTATGTGTTGTTGTCAGAATATTTACAACTAACTTTGATGTTATTTGTTCATTAATAATTATCACATGTAATTTGGCTTAAAAAGCGATACGAACTTTAGCCCGTTCAAATCATAAAAATATAGAGACGTATTTACATTTCAAGACTGTTTACGCATGCCTCTAATGTATATAAGTTTGATATTCCATTCATTTGTAATTCCCGCAATGTTTAACTGAGACTCCTTAAAGTGTCCTTGAGGATTGAAATTAATTTTCTCTATGTCTGAATTAAGTTATGGACTTGCTGCAAGTGTGATAAGCGGGTCAATGTGCGAAATATTAAAACAAACAAAAAAATAAATAAAAAAATATATGGGAGACGGTTGACCTTAAACCAAAGTCAGGCAAACACATACATATGGGCATTTCCACAGCAATGTCAACTCTTTGTAGCATGCGACACCAATAAAAACTTCTGGTTTTTTTTTTCAAAGAAAACGAAACTTTTTTTACTTCTTTATATATATATATATTTGTGTAGGCCGTCAGCAGCTTTACGCTAGATAAAATTTTAAGAAAAATCGAGTCACGTTGCTCAGAAATACAAGGTTAATTGCTTGCTGTCGCACGCTACAAAATAGTGGCATTTGTCGGAGAAATGCCCATTTATAATATAAAAGAGAGTAAAATATATGATTGTAAGCGTAAAAAAGAGCATAAAGAAGTGCGGCGGCCTTTTGCTTATCTTTGCCTTAAAGGTTCTTTTATTAAGCGCTTCAGGCTTAGTTTTACCAATGTTGGCTTTGAAGGTCCCTGTGGTTTGTGCCTTATTTGCTTAAGAAAACCCTCAAAGAAAAAGTCGAACGGGGTCTAATTGCAGCATCCCGGCGCCTGACCAGGCCCTCAAATCACTCAGACAACATGTCCAATGTGACAAGAGATATGTGGCACGTAGCAGCCAGCAAACTGTTGAAACCGCATGCCGTTGGCTGAAGTAATTAGCACGTTGAATACAAATCCCAAGATCCTGTGTTCAAGCCCGGTTGCTACAGACATTAAATAACAAGTATTTTTCTGATGTGCATTAGTATCCCTTTGTATCAGTTAATGTAGAAAAGTTCAAGTGCTGAAGGCATAGGCACTGGTTACTGAACTACACCGGCTTCAGCTGATACTGATCCTAACGTAACATCAGAGCGCCCGCTTTCGTCGGTGTTCTATATCAGAATTATCGGGGAAGTCAAACAACCAATTAAATGGCTGCTAAAAACAGCTTCAAAAAAGTTAATACGCCTCATTGACACCAGAGGCGCTGCAAGACTGCATTATTAAAAAAACGTGCAAAAAGCACGTATTCTCCATCACACTATGCCTTTTCTAAAGAAGGTAACGACTAGTAATGGTAAAAACCTGTCCAAAAGAAGTTGGTAATCTTATATTATTTGCCGTCGTCCTCAAAGAAATATGGACCTCTCACGCCGCCAGTTCAAAATCCACATCAAACATTAACTTTTTTCTGATGCATTCGACTCTCTAATATCTCATGTGGGCTGGTAGCGTCCCAACTTGGATAATTTTGTTTGTTGACTTACACATTCACCCGAAAATAGGCCTGATCGTTGAAGATGATTATTCGATGAAAATAAGGGCCAACACTTCCAACTACTCCTAGGCTCATTCATCGATTACACATCTTTGTCTATGTTTGTTTGCCTTTAGCTCTAGTGTCAGTTTAATTTTGTACAACTGCAGGCCTTCGTAGCATTATTTCTAATTTTTTTTCTGTCTATTTCGTTTTGCTTGCCGGCCGTAGAAGCCTGTGAATCACAAAAAATGTACAATAATTTCAATTAAACATTTATAATTGCAATTGCAAGCAAAACAAATTAATTACAGAATTAATTGAAAAGTTGTAATCTTTAAATGGTTGTAATTGCAATTTACAGTATTTAAATGCTTTTGCAAAAAGAGAAAAAAAAAATAAAATGATAATGTGAGTTGTGAAACACAAACAAATAGAAGTGCCGGCGCGACGTTTTCAACTGCTTCGAGGAAATAATTATAACGATAGCACACATTAGCAGCAAAATGCAAATGTTTGCATTTAAAGTTTAATGCTGATATATAATTTGCCATAAAACATAATTTTTTTTAAGTGAACATAAGTTCCTTTAAACATTTGCTATTGCAGTTTAAATAGGTCTGATAGTCTAGTTTAATATTTTATTTTATAACATCAAGCATAAATAAGTCTAATCTATAAAACTTTGACAATTTGTTTGCCTTTGCAGGACAGCAGCGTGACCGTTTGACCAACTAAAGTGGCAAATTGTCACTTTTTCGACTACATTGCCACTTTTTGTCCACCTTTTTTTTAGGGTGAATTATATAAAAATGCATTAAAAATAGAAAGTTTAATGTAGTTTTCTCGTTTGTTTTTTATTTTGCCCCTTTTTTTTGATAAATCCCCTTTTGGTGCTACTTTTTCAAAAATGTCATCGGTCACCCTGCACGTTAGATCGTTCAAAGAAGAGGGGTAGAGAGAGCGAAAGAGAGAGAGATATGTAGAGATAGCAATAAATTAAAAATTATAGCGATATAAATATATATAGAGAGAAAAAAAGAAAGGAAAAGTTCATTATAGTGTTCAATTTTGTGCCACCTAGTGTACTGCACTCCTGAAAAAACAGGTCTTTAGCATTCGGACCATCCAGCAGGAAAGAAAATTAATTGATTCTCCAAATATAAGCCAATGATGTCACCAGTTCATTATATTTCTGAAAAAACTTTAACTTATAAATGAAGCAATTGTGAGGGACGTGAATGTAGATTAATGAGTTGAAATAAGAAAATAATGTTTCTTGTTTCTCATTGACATAGTTTTTGAAATTATACAGTACTTAAATAAAATTGTGCGTTAACTGAAGTAGTTAACATGTTGACTACAAAATAGAAAGTCCTGGGTTCGAGCCCGATCTCCGACAGTCATTAAATAACAACACCATACACTTTTCTGATGTGCATTACCGTCCTTTGTATCAGCTGTTGTTAGAAAAGTTCTAGTGATGCAGGCATAGGCACTGGTGACTAAACTACACCGACTTCAGCAGATACTAATTCTAGTGTAACATCAGAACGCGCTCCTTCATCGGTATTGTGTAGCAGAATCATCGGCGAAGTAAAATAAATAAAATAAAATGGCTACTAAACACAGCTTCAAAATTTATTACGCCTCATTGACACTAGAGGCGCTGCAGCACTGCATTATTGAAAAATAAAGGTGTAGAAAAGCAGACTTGTAAAAAAATGAAGCTTTCATCTATCTCTTGCTTCACCAACTGTCTTCTCTATCACTTCCCTATCACCCTCTCTCTCCATCTTCTCTTCAACTCACAGGTAGCACAAAGGGATTGTTGTATTGGACCAAAGTGAGCTGTACTTTAAATTTCACCCTTTCTTACCAGCAGCCTGCTAACCTAAGCTAACCTAGCCTAAATTAAATATCTATCTTCTAGACCGCTACACAATTTATCATTATTCCTATAATTGCATTAAATTTAATGTTACTGTGAAAAGTATAAAAAATTTCAAATATTAAAATGCAAAATACAAGAAAACGATTTCTTTAAGTGGAAAAGTAAACCAATTAATTGATAGAAAAAATCTTTAATTAATTTTTATTTGAACATAATAGTTTTAAGCAACATAATACCTACAAAATTTACTGCAATATCTGCTGCACATACTCATACTGGTATTATTTATGAATGCATATACAATTTTTGCTTAAAAATATTTCTGCATACCTTTTTAGAGGTGAGCAATTTCTAAAGAATCTAAAATTTTTCAATTTTGTTTTTCATTACATTCGATCAACTTTCAATTGCAAGATGCAAAAATACAAAATAAACCCGTTCAACGAGGCGTACACAAAGACTTAAAAATAAATTGTGTGAGATTGTTTTTAAAATTTTGTATGCTTCATAAAATTTTCTAAAGCCAAACTGCATACAATTTACTTCGGCTAAAAGCATTGAGAGAGGAAAAAAAACATATTCAGGCATCTACCTTTAAACCTACAACTTTTACCATAAAACAATTAAAAATTGAAAGGAAAATAAAATAACCAAACAAACAAGCAAACAAAAAAAAAATGTGGCAGTAAAAGGAGGTGGCAAAACCAGTTGTTCTAGTTCACCTTCAACGTCCTTACAACTACTGTGCTATTCATTAAAAAGAAAAACTAGTGTTTTCAACAAAAAGTACAATACGAGCGGCTTTATTATTAATGGCAGGAGTTGCAGCTTAGGTTCCCAAACTTTTTCACATTTTCACAAAGGAAGGCATAAAAGAGTTATTCAGGTCGGTAGCAACAGGGATGGGGTGATAGTAGTCGTGGGGGTCGCAGGGAAAAAGACCGAGAGGGGAGAGAGATAGAGAAAATTTTAAAACTTGAAACGCGCTTAAGGTTTATATTTTTTACTTCTTCGCATCTGCATTTTAGGTACGGCATGTGTTTACCAGTTTACATATCGCACACTAAACCATAAAAAGTCAACTCAAAAAATCCCATACTATAAAATATTGTAACACAAAAACAGGCAAAACGGTATTACACAATAAATTTTTGTGGTTGTTAAGGGACCCACCCACCCACTTGCAATATAATTGTAAAACTTTTCTTATTGTACAATAATATCGCCAATGTGTATGTCATATTCGAAGGTAACACAATATATTGGCAAATATCAAAAAACTTTTGATTTTTATTATACAATCAAGACAATTGTGTAATGTGGTCGCAACATTGTTAAATGTTGTCAGGAAAATTGGGCAATATTTTCTTTGAAAATATTTTGCAATTTATTGCATAGTATAGGTCAAAACGGCAATAAAATCTACTACAACATGTGCAATAAATAATATTGTGTAATGGATGGGGCACTTTAGATATTTATTTGTTCAGTATACTCGTTTATGAAAAAACATAACCATTTCAATTATTTTGTTGAGTTACCACTGCATATGATTTAGTGTGCGATATGTAAACAATCGGTTCGAAGGACCATTTAGAAGGTTCAGTTAGTAAATTAAACTTAAAAAATGTCAAGGAAGAGCTCGTAAGTAGATATCTAGCAATATGAAATACATTTCTTATGCACATGATAAATTTTTTTTTATTTACTCTTTGCTTTTGTTACTTATATTTTTGTTAGTAGTCTGATTTCCACTACTAGAGTTTAAAGTTGCATGAAGAATCATAACAACTGCGATTAACTCTGACATAATATGTGAGAAAACGTCGGCAGAATAACAAAAATAAAATGCCGACATTTCTCGTCATCTTATACAAGGGGACAACGTAATTTAACTTTTCTTATAACTTTTCATTTTATGAAAACTCTCATCGTGTTAACATGTTTTAGTTTTGCATAATTAGTTATTTTATTTTCACTTTTTCACACAAACTTTAATTTATAAATCAATTAAACACATTTGAACATATAAAATCCCAGAAAATTTATCAAAACATAGTTTTTCATTTATTTTCATGTATGTACGTTTGTTTTTTGACAATTCATCGCATAAGATTGTTGTTATAGGATTTCTTATAACAACGCTCTCATAAAAAATGTTATAAGATTGAGATAACACTAATTTGAAGTCTACACGTAACATAATTCGCTCTGCGATTGAATTTGACGATCTTATCTTACATATTATGTTAGGTGTAGACCCTATGTTAATAAGATTGCATTCTATAATGTCAAAGCTGATATAAAATCATGAGTTGCTATCAGTAAAATATACGAATATTTTATGTGCGACTGCACGCTTGTAATTACTTGCCAAGAAACTGTTTTCTAAGAGGCTAACAGCATGTTTACACGACACGTCACAATCAGAAGAACCACGAAAAGAACGCGTTCCTTAAGTTAGATTCAAACATGTTGTCCGGACAAAATGTTTGTTGTTTGTATTTTGACGTTTCTCTTCTTTAGAGAGAGATAATATTTTTGTACGGACAAACTTAAATCGAGCTGCCCATTAAAATTTAAATTTTTTCACACAAAATTATATTGAGTATAAAAAAGTTTGCACAGTCATTTTGTGTTCGTGAAATTAAATTGACGGTGACATTTGTTTTGAAAAATAGTTAATAAAAATAAAAAATAATATTAATGTTAAAATATGCAAAATACGCCAATAAAATAAAGCAAAATACTCGTATAAACGATCTTCTAAAACTAATATATTTTTTTCCATATGGCAGCTTTTATTTTCCGGACAATTTTTTTTTTCGCAATTACTGAATCGTGCGTGCTGCAGAAAACTCTCAGTAAAATCAGTTTTGTCCGGAAAAAATTTTTCTTTGGACAAATTGGTTACAAAAACCTTTAACTTACGTGTGTTGTGTATCACAGTATTGCCAGCTGGCAACATTTTCTTTGTTTGGATAGAGAAGGTGACTATTTTTTTTTATCGCACAAAACAAAAACAAAACAGTGAATATAAACAAAAAAAAAATGCCATTAAATAAAAATTTAGTTTGAATTTGTTCGTAAACGCTTAAATTTAAATAATTTACAAATTTAAACTATTAAGTATTATTTTACGAAGAACGCTTTAACACTCTTAAGTACCCTTGAACCGTTTTATGAAGGCCTCAAATAAATATATAAAAAAATTTTCTCGCATTAAAAAAAATGCTTTCGCATTTCTTTGAAAATTTTTAATTTTGTTTTAAATTTTCTATAATCACTAGCTGTTAAACACCGACTAATAAATATAAAATTCGTATTATGAGTTGGCAAAACTATAAAAAATTTCCTGTATTAAAGAATTTTTATCGAATTTGGATTTTGATGCATTCCTACCTCAATATTCATAAAAAATAAAATGAATTTGAAATGCATTTTAGAAAAATTTTGTATGAAAAATTTTAAATAAAATACATTTCAATTCAATTAATTTTAAATTTTATGAATATGAGGGTTAGTGCTTAGAATTATTAAAAATATAATTGTTGATCGATTGGTATAGTTTTTAGTTAGTTATATTTTGCAATTATTTATATTTTTACTCCGTTTCAAAACGCAATTTTATTTCAATTTGTATTTTATCTGTGGCTCAGCGTCTACACTATTTTGAATAATCACAATAACTGAAATTCACAATAGTGACATTGTCTGTAGAATCGACTACTGTCAACGCGCAAATTTTCACAACATAAATTCTATTTAATATTATAATATAAAACGACATACATTGAGATATAATTAGTTTTCGGGGCCTTAATAGCAATTAATTTGGGAATCACTGTCCTAAGGCAAGTATTTATGGCAAAAATCTATTAATTTTACCTGACTTAAAATGCAGTTCCTAAAGAATTTAAATACAATAGTTTTCGCTTGTTATTGCGAGTAATTGGTTGTAAGTGCACAAGGAAACGTGTTGCCGGGCTGTCAGTTTGCCCTTCTCCGGAACATGTTGATGTGCACTCGTGTTTGGTTTTCTGCAGCCTTTTGCTAAAACAGTGAATATTGATAATAAATTTTAAGCATTTATAGCTGTAGCACAGTTTTATTGCTGTGTGTGCTTATAATTTATATAAAAAATTGGATCTTGAAAACCTAGGATCCACTTTTATTTTATTTTTTTAAGCAAGAGTTAAGCTCTAAGCAGTTTTATTTTCAGCGTTGTCAACTTGGTTTCGCACCATTTTGGATGCTTTTTGAAATTTTTTGTGCAAAAAATTCCTTAGTTGGTGCGTGGTGCGATTTTTTTTTAATTTTGGTGCGTTTTTAAATTTTTGGTGACACCAACGCAAATTGACCACGACAGTGGGTTAAAACTGGAAAATTTTTGTTGTATTAATAGTAATGATGTTTACAAAACATCACAATTTGAAATGAAATCTTTCTTATGATAATAATAATGATAAAAATATTAGCTTTATTAATTTGGAATAATAAATAAAAAAAAAAGAAATTCTAAGCTTGGTGATTTTTTTTGGTAAATGGCGCGCTATTTTCTCCATTTTGGTGCGTTTTGAAATTTCAAAGTTGACAACGCTGTTTATTTTTCTTAAAAAAATTAACACTTGAATTTATTTATTAAAATTGCGTAAAACGAAATATTTCCCCTTAATCATAATAAGTTCAGTTTGTTCATTGCTTTTACAACAAAATGTTGAATGTTATGCAGCTAGATTAAAACCATATATGCAAGGTACTACTCATGCGAGGGTTGCCTTACGAAATAAGGCAAAAAAGACGTCAAACTTGAAATATGCTGATTTCGAAGCCTTTTCGAAACCGTTTCGGCTTAAGATGAGTAAAGTACTTGGGACATTTGAAATATTGTCATAGTCAGCTAAATATAAATAGTTTCCTCGTATTCCGAGTGTTTCTTGTTTTTGCACAACTTTTTTTATGGTGGGTTTTCCACTACCACAAAAAATAAGTTGAGCCATTATAAAAGTTCTAAAAATGTAAACTTGGAAAATATGGCTGTAAGTTGAAGTAAAAAAAGAACGGTCTGCTTTTATGTCCAAAATAGAATTGCACCGAACATCATTCAGTAGCTCGTTTTTTTTTTACAAACTTATCATCAAACCCATGTAATTTAAATGAGTTTGACATAAGTTGGTGTAAAAACGAGCTGCCGACAGATTGAGTTCGATCCAAGTCTAATCAAACTCTTTCAGTAGCTCGTTTTTAGATTTGTATCGAACTCATTAATTAGTAGACTTCGGTCGAACCGTTCACTAGTTAATTTTTGCCACAAAGCAATGATCAAACCCATTTAAATTACATGTGTTTGATCATTGGTTTGTGGCATAAATGAACTAGTGAACGAGTTCGACCCAAGTCTATTCAGTATACACTTGTTTCGAACTCTTGCAGTAGCTCATTTTTGACATAAACCAATGATCAAACCCATGTAATTTAAATGGATTTTATTATTGGTTTGCGTCAAAAATTAGCTACTGAAAGACTTCGATACGAGTCTACTCTGAATGAGTTCGAGCCAAGTCTAGTTCGATCCAAATCTACTTTCAGTAGCTAAATGGTTCTTGTTTCTGCTGATTTACTTTTAAAATTTCTTCAAAAAAAATCGCTAAATTATATACTATTGTATAACAATAGTACTATTAAGGGTTCCCAAATAGCTTTACTACTTTTTGTTTAAATATGTTTGTAGAAAAAACGCTTGCTTAGTTTTCTCTGTTGTTATTGAATCTGCTTTATGGTATAGTTTTCAGTGGAATTTTTAAATTTTCTTTTAAATATTAACTCAATTGTATTTTATTGTTTATTTTATTTTTCATTTATTTTTTTTTTGCGATAAGTATGATCCATTTTATATCTTTTGTTTTCTAATTAAACAAAGATGTAGGGAAAATTTAAGTTATATTGTTTATTGTAATTTTCACTGTTAAGCATATTTAAGGGGGTCTATGCATTAAACACATTCACCACAGCAGGCTACACGAACACAAGACTTCAAATGCCGCTAGCAGCATTTGTCGTCTCGTAGCCAGCTACTTAATTATTTTGGAGGCGGCAGCAGGACCATGTGCATTTCATATTTAAGTATAAATACATACTTCAGTATTGCCACCTTCCAATATTTCGCATTTATACAACTTAAATTACTCTTTCGAAAAGTACTTATATGACGTAAAAGTATAAAAATTAACCAATTAAGGCTTTACATAAATTTTTGGATATTGTTTCTGTTAAATAATATGAAATAATTGTACGAGATCATTCATTCAACATTTTGTATTATATATACCGGCAACACCGAATTTTCTTATTGTAGCCAAAGAAATAGAAATTAGTTTATGAATTGTCACATGTAATTTGACTTACAAGGCGATACGAACTTTAGCCTGTTCAATGCACAAAATATAGAAACAAATGAAGTTCGATCAATAATAATTAAATTAACAAAAATTAGTTTAATTGGACTACAACGACAAAATCAGCATAGACAACAACCTGCCGCCCTGTTGCCTTGCTGTCTTCAAAAGAATCACTCTCATATAAACATGTTTATCCCATCCTTCACATTTTGCACATTAGGTAGCCTGCTGTGGTGAATGTGTTCAATTCATCAGAGTTGCCATATATGGTAGTTCCAGCAGTAAAAAATTTAAATTTTTTACTTCAATCAAATACATCTCAGAATTGCCGTTAAATACAAGACACAAACTAATTTATCCCAATTAAATCCTTAAATTAAGAATAAAAATTGTAAGAGAGAAATTTTAGTTTGCTTAGGAAATTTAGTTTAAATTTTGAATTAATAACTGTAGAAAAAAATATCAATCTTAGAACAATTTTTAGGTATCGATTATTCGAATAATTTCTTATTCGAACGGTGGCCCCTTTAGTATGATGATGTTTAGAAATAAAATGCAAAAATTTTTGCTCTTGAAGGTACATAAAACACGGGGCAGAAAACAAATTTTTTTTATAGTTGCACGTACCACTTTTTCACAGTTTGTTTTTCCACTGCTAACAGCCGGTTATTTCTTTCCGGCTTGCAGCCATAATAGCGCAATAACAAAAAATAACAACAAAAGCACTAAGAATCTTAACATTTCTATCATACATTCTATTAAAGTTTGAATTATGTATTTGTTAAGAGTATTGTGTGAGGAACGAAGGCATTTTGTGGCACGTTAAGTAAGTGATTTTGAAAGGGAAAGGGAACAGTGATAGAGTGTAAGTGCGGAGGGGGGAGCGTGCCAGCAAGAAAAATACCTATTTCAAGACTAATAAAAGAAATGTGTGGTAATGTGGTAAGATTCATAAATGTTGGGTTGTTTAGCTGGCTGGCTGCATTGTTGGTACTCGTGTGTTTTGTTGCATGTATCCATTACTTTCAGAAGGCGAAAATGTCTTATTGCATTTTAGCAAGTAAGACATGAACGAGTATGCATTCGCGTATGTGGTGCTCACTTACATATGTTTTTATTTGTTGTAGGTTCTTTTCTAGTTTGGTGTTGCTGTAGTTGGGAATTTCGCTGGTTTTGTTTTGCAATTTGCAAGTTAACGACCGAGGAAGTGTAACTACACGCGACTGTGCCACCACAAGTACACCACCCATTCACTCACTCACCGCTTCATTCATTCATTCATACATGTAAGTTTCCAGTTTGATTACAATATGTGTGAGGCAGTGTATTGTTGCTGCTGCTGTTGTTATTTATTTATCAAGTGATTTTTATAAAACTTTCTGTTGTGCTATTGTTGATGCACTTTTTTATCACATTTCTTACGAAGCTTTTGCTTTTGCGGGCATAACGTGGTTGTTGCACCTACTCACACAATTGCAAGTGATACAATTTACGTGGCTGCCATTATTTATTTAGCTGTTTAACGGCAGGCAGGCAGCTTTAAAATAGAACAACAACAACAACAAAAACAACAGCAAAACAACGGAATGAACTTAAAGTCTAGAATAAGTAGTTACTTCGAAAAATGGCTGTAGAAGTAGTTGTTTACCAATGAATTATATCGAAAAGATTTTAATACTCATAATAAGAAGTGCAAAAAAATTAAATATTACCTGAATAATTTAATTTGAAATTTATTTGCTGGTAATACAGACTTGTCTATATGCATTTCATTGTAGACTTCATCAGTAGACTTCAACCACACATTTTGAACAGTCACAAACCTCTTATCTTATGCACAGACTTTCAAAAACTATTTGAGAATTCACAAACAATAATATTTTTGAAAATCACAAAAGAAAAATAATTGTAGTGGGCTTAAATAAATACCAGGGTATTGACCATAAGCTGACTGTGCGTGTATATAATTTTTGGAATATTTAACATGGAAAATAGCAAAAACTTCGTATTGTTTTGGGACCCAATCGGCCGTTATTTTTATTTCAACTACGTTTTTAGGTTCTGTACACCAAAGGTGAAAATGAACCCTATTGTTTTCGCTACGCTGTACGTCACAGGTTATCTTCTCAGGGACCGTAAGAGCTACGAAGAGAGCTACGTAAGAGCTACGGAAATTTGGATAGAGTATGTAGAACCTTGGCCGCTACAACAAAAAATACACGAGAGTTAAAAATTAAGGGGGTTCCAAAACGAGAAACGATAAATGTTCAAATGTACATACAATTGTATGTACATATGTATATTGACACTTGAAATTTGTAAAATTAGTGTTTTTTATACAGACTACAACAATTAACACTAAAATTAAAATTAAAGGGTGTTATATCAATTAAAGTAATTTTGACAACTTGCTGTATCTTGGAAACCGTAAAAGGCAAACTCTGGAACTTTTCAAAAAACGGTAAAATTAAAAAATCCAAAAATTATAAAATCGCCAAACATTTAAAATAAATCGCCTAATTCGAAAAGATTGCCCAAATGAAATAAATCGCCAAAATGAAAAAACGCCAAAAACCGAAAAAATCGCCAAAGTGCGAAAAAGGTGCAAAACTAAAAAATTTTTTTATATAAAAAAAATCACCAAAATTAAAAAAATCCTCAAAGTGAAAAAACGCCAAAAACCGAAAAAAATCGTCAAAAAAAACCCAAATAACGCCAAAACTAAGAAATGCTAAAACTATATGTTATGCATATAGGCTAAAGTTCGTATTGAATTACATATCTAGGGTCCGTACGGAACCCTTCGTGCGCGGGTCAAAGTCGCACTTCACTGAATTTATTTATCTTTAGTAGGATGACCTCATGTGGCATACAGCGCCTCAAACAATCGATTTAAAGTAGTGAAGCGATATACATATGCTGTAAATATTGTGCAGATCATTGTTTTTTCTCAACACTTCTGTGGCAATAAGGAAAAGGAATTGAGAAATTCTCTCTTGACATTTATTTTTTTAACTAAACATCGTTCTAAATACTATAAGTCTTATATTTAAGTTGAAATATAACAAAGTATAATCTAAATTAAGCTATTACTTCAAATGAGATTAGAAGTCTAAAAAAGATAAGTCGTAAGTCACAGTGCTGTAAATTCCTGAAAAATCACACAAACTAATTGAGATTTTTACCCAGGGTACTTTCGAGCATGCAGATTACTGATGTACCATTAACTCGAAATCAGCTTATCTCGACTCAAGCACTTTTTTCTTTTTGCCATAGACTTTTTGCTTGCAAACGAAAATCTCATGCAACAAATTTTATGACTTAAATTCTGTCTTAGTCTATCAATAAGTTTTTAGACTTTAATTTGGCAATTTTTTTTTTACTTTCTTCAATATTATAAGAAATTCCTTCTTGCATCATTTAGAACTTGTACTATTTCCCTTCTATTTTCTCTTTATATATGTTTTATAGTTTTTGTTAGTTAAGCTAATTTTTTTTTGTATTTTTGCAATCATTTACAGTGCAGTCTTTAATTATGTACTACACGACAAGTATGTGGCAAATTGAGATGAGCAATGTCAACACTTTTGATTCTTGTTATAAAACCAAAAAAAAAAATGTCACGTACATACTACGTACATACCATGTCGTCACCTTAAATGAAAACGAACGTAACTACACAAAAATTCGAAATCGAGTATTTGATTGATTACGGTTCATTTTATCAAACTACATACATGTTCACGCAAATATTTAGACCTCTGCGATCAAAAATGACTTTATTAAAGAAATTCAAATGCATCTATTTGTTATTGCAACGATTAAAAACATATAAATAACCATACTACGAGTAAATTTCGAAGAACACTTTATTATTATGGATCTTGAAACGTTTTTTGTTTCTCCTGTAAAAAATATAAGTGTAGTTACGTTCGCTTTCATTTAAGGTGACGATATACATACCTATATATGCCCTACACAATGCAACACTTTCGATCACTAATTAAATATTCTAAATACTTTGCGTTGTAAAAGAAGAACGTGATATAAAAAATACTGATAAGATGTGAAGCTCTAAGAAGTTTCACATTAATAAATGTAACTATAGTACAATCTACACAGAACAATTTTTTTCGCTTAAGGTCGCTTCAATCTGTAATACCACTATTAATACTTTTGTGGAAAATGCAGCTCTGGCATGTGGAGTTATATATAAAACCAGGGATGAATTTTCGTCAAAAGTACTAATACTTATATTATAGTCTGAAACAGCCTTTATTAACATCTTTCAAACAAAAAAAAAAAGAAACAAGTAACAAAAGTTTAATTGATTCTGTTAAACTTTTTCTTGTGTTCAATTGATTAAAAGTTTAATTAAAAATTAAGTTTAATCAATTAAAATTTTGTTTACAACTTTAACTGCCTAAAAAGTTTATTTGACACGACTAAATTTGATATTAATTATTTGCATTTTCTCAAATGTAATTTAATTTTTTTTGATACGATTAATGTTTAGCGGTGTTGGCAATACTTAAAATGTGTTTGAAGTCAGATTTCCAAATATGATTGTATGTGCGTGTGTGTATACATGTGTGTGTGTGTGTGTGCGTGTATAACTATGTAACCATTTCAAAACTTAGCAATTAGTCAAAGAATCGGAGGATTCGTTCGATATCTCTCGTTGACAAAAAATGTGTAAAAAATTGCTTTTTGTAGAAAATTCACTGATTTTTATATAATAAATTTTTTTTTCAAAATCCGCAGCTGAGCGGGAAGTTTCATGGAAAGCCTGTAAAGTCAACCTGTTCCCATGTTTTATTATAATAAATTTTACGGCTACTGTTAACTTCTTAACAGCTCCCTGTTAAGTGCAAAATGACAGACATTGTGGTTTGTGTCTCGACTAGTTAAATTATGTATATATACATTTGCATTGAATTAAATACGAAATATTGTAAACAAAATTATGCAAAAGTAGTTGACTTGTTTGAAGTTGATATGTTTCGGGCAAAACTAGATTTTTTAGTTGTGACACTATTGAAGTAAATAAGCTATATACATACTAGTGATGCACGAATATTCGTATTCGAATTGTCGAATATTCGCTAAATTAAGGCGGATGCGAATACGAATGTATTCGTATACGCGAATAATAAAAATTGACATTCGTTACGTCACTAATGGGCATGATAATGGAATCATTTAAATTTGAAAATACCATTTTTTTCTTAAACAGCTTCGGATTGCAAAGGAAAAAAATAGTTTAACCAGCAGCTAACATCTGCGACAAGGTAAGACATTCGATATTGAGCGAAAGGTCCCTTGACTTTTTATTACTTCACTGCTGCTGCTACTACTTACTGATTCATTTAAAATTAAAAAGTCGATAAAATTTTTTTTAACGATTCTTATTTATGTATTGTTCAGTCGCTTTGTTGTAAAAAAAAACTTAAATGCTTTAACCAAATAATATTTTGAACTGAATGAGAATTATTTCATAGAACAAGAGCAAAAGTACCTATAGGAACAAACAAATGAAAAACAAAGATTGAAAAACACGTATTGATTTTATCAGGTTCACTTATAGTTTACGTAAACCTGAAAAATATTCATATGTGCCCCTAATTATGAAAGTGGTCTATGTCATATATTTCTTTGGCTGGGGTATTTAGTAAATAACATTTGAACAAATCAAAAAATATTTTTATGTAATGCAACATTTTAATTTAGAGTTGTAGTAGACTCGATTAATATAAATTTATTTAATATTTATTGAAGTTTTTCTTTTTAAGATTTACTTAAAATTTCGAAGAAAAAATTCATATATCAAGCCATAAAGGTCAAAGAAAGCTAACAGTACGACCACACGAGCAATTTGTTGTGTCTTAACACAAGCAATAACGTCGGCAAAATGATGATGTCAAATTGCTTGTGTTCAACAATATATCTACAGGTGGCGAACACGTACATTAATTTTTGTGCATATATTTACTTAAATTATCCTTTATGAAATCTTTTGCGTGTTGTGAATTAAAATGCTATTTATTTTATTTATTTGAAATATTTTTTCTTACTGTTTAGTTAAAAAAAAAATAATATTATTTCAATTTGACAGCATTCAGTCAGATTATTGCTCAGTACTGTATTTTAACATATTATGTTGCTGTCGGCAATTGAATTTGACAATTTCCAGGGTAATAATTGTCAAGATTTTTGCTCGTGTGGACGGCTAGTAAACGACATATTTTCGAAACTTCGATTATACAATTTTTACGATTATAAATAATTGATTATGGCGCTTAGGTTTTTTTTATCACTTATGGCACGAAATGTGGTTTTTGAGTTTTGAATAAAAAATTTATATTTAAAATTTTTCGGCTCAGAAAGTATCTAATTTGTCTACTCCTTTATATTGTAGACAACCTAAATTGTATAACACTAGTTAGAATTTGCGGGTTTTGTAACATGACCTGTATTTTGTATGTCCTTATAACTCCATTCCATACTTTTGCCCAATGTAAGCAATCTCTGAATCAATTAAATAAAGTAGTACAACAAGAAACAAAACAAAACAAAAAAATAAGATGCTTAAATGAGTTAAACAACTAGAACCAAATACCAAGAACTTAATTTTCTCAAAATCTGCTAGACTAAGCACAAAACGTCTGTCTGTCTGTCTGTCTCCTCTTCTTGGCTTGTTAATACAAATAGAAGAAGAAAAAAAATATGTGTGGCATGATACATTCTGATGTGTGTTCTTGTGTTGTTTGTTGGCTTGATTGTGTTTGTATTTGTAATTAAATTTACAGTTTTAATTAAAACATTCATCCACCCAGTCAGCCAAACAGCCATCGATAAATAAGTACATACACCAAAGGAAACAAACAAACGGTACGCCCCAAAATAATTGTATTACATTTTCACAACTTACTTTTAATTATAATGCAAATGCCTTAAGAATAAAACAAAGAATAACAAGCAGAAAGAAGTGAAGTAAACACTTATGCAACATCATCAAACTACATTTGCCACAAGTAAGATAAACTAAAAAAATACGTAAGGAGAGAGAGAAACAGGTAAAAAAAGTTTTTGCCACCGAAAACCACAATTATTTTTTTGTGAAGAAAAACATGAATTTTGAGGATTAAAGAACTATTTTTAATAGATAGTTTTTGTGCTATTTTGTGCTTCGAACTAGAATTATGGTCCTTCGAAAAGCAAAAAGATTTGTAGTACATTGTTGAAATAATTAAACAAAGAAAAATCTTGCAACCTTTAATTTTTATGTAAAGTGCAATAAGAATTTATGTATTTACACTTCTAAAACTATTTTTTGATGTGTAAACATCTATACGCTAGGGGGTAAAAATCTTTTTCACAATACAATCACAAATTTTGAATAAGATCCTGAAGCGTTATCAAATCGATGTGAGCTATGTATGAGTGTATTAGTATAATCATACGAACAAGAAGTACAGAGAAACTTAACAGCTGCACAGGAATACACCGAATTTTAAAGCATACCTTTAGGAGCAATGTTAATTTTAATAAACATTGATTGTGAAGTGTAATAGTGTTGTTAGTGGGGATAATTTTGTTAAAAACTTAAAAATATTAAATAAATATAAACTTTTACATTTAAAAATATACTATTTACAAAACCATCCAAAAAATCCAAAATACCATCCCTTATACATAAAATCAATTGAAGAACTTAAAAAAGTCAACACTAAACACAATATTAATATTGAATCCATTGAAAACCGAACAATCTCGAATATTGCACCTTGGTGCCAATCAAGAATCAATGTCGATTTATCTCTTGCATACGCCAACAAAAAAGAATTCATTCCGGAAGAAGTTCGGCAAAAATTTCTTGAAATAATAAATACAAAATACCACAACTACTCCAAATTTTATGTTATGAATGCAAATCAGGATTTGCAATTTATGGTGAAAATACAGTCATACTAAAACGTATTATCGACCACTCTTCAATTTTCACAAGCGGATTAGCTGCAATCAAAACATGTTTGAATAATTTAGATAACAATCAAACAATCATACCTGATAGCAAGAGTTCGTTAGAAGCTTTAAAAAATATTTTTAATGACAACATGATTGTACAACAGCTAAGAAACTTGATTTCAACCAGCCCTCAACATCAAATTAATTTTCTATGGATTCCAAGTCACCTGAACATTAGGGGACATGAAAAAGTAGATCAAATGTATGATAAAGAAATATTTACGAGATATTTGGGAAGATACTTTGAAAAACAACAACGAAGTCAAACTCTATAAAATTCAAAAAAATATTAATCATACATTTAAACCCCTTACTTTACCTAAAATTGATCTCATTAAGCTTATTAGATTGAAAATAGGTCATTGTTTATTTTCACATAAACATATTATTGAAAAGCAGCAACCTCCATTGTGTAGTTGTGGAGAACTCCTAACTGTATCTCATATATTTGATGAATGTAGATTATTACATGAAACAAGGCTTAAATATAAAATAAATAACCTTGAAATTCTGACAAAAGATAGTGAATTCGAAAAAGTTTAAAAATTTCATTTAGAAATAAATTTATATAATTCGATTTAAATCTTGTTCATAGATAAAAAATATATTAATAATAATTATTATAATTAACACACAAAAAAGTAATATGAATGATTTTGTAATATTAATTAAAATATTTGTAGTATCAATTAAAAAATTAATTAAAATTTCACCTATAAACAATTTGATAATATCAATTAAGTTTTTCCAGTCAAATTAATAAATACAATTAAAAATTTAATTAATACAATTAAATTCTTAATTGAAAATATTAATTGGTGAACACTTTTTTCTGTGAAAG
The DNA here is from genome assembly GCA_905220375.1 of Tachina fera. Taxonomy (NCBI): domain Eukaryota; kingdom Metazoa; phylum Arthropoda; class Insecta; order Diptera; family Tachinidae; genus Tachina; species Tachina fera. The sequence goes on along the minus strand of LR999964.1, from coordinate 19,543,664 downwards.
CATAAATGCATGTAAAAAAGGAAATAATTGTAATTTCTGATATTTATAATGTCTGATACAACATGTATATAACTATAAAAAAGGCCTATATAACCTTATTGTGTTGGGGCCTTCCAAAATCAAAATAAATAAAAAATAAATAAACTTTTACATAAAAGAGCTTTTTAAATGTAAAATACTTGTTTAAAAGATATATAGCAGTCTTTATAAAGAATTTATAATATTATATTATAACATATCTTCATTACGAACTGTTGCCTTACACTGAAGCTGGTGCACGACAATTGTGTAACAATTTCCATCTCATGCCAATTATTATGAGTGGAGATTTTAATACAAATTTTGCAAACCCACAGTCGCAAGATTTATCAAAATTTTTATTTGACATTTTCCACTTGTATATGAGCACTTCTCCACAAACCCCCACAACAAATAATTTCACTACTATAGATGCAGTTTTCCATAGATTTTTAAATGCAGTAGAGTCAAAAATTTATGTATCTTATTTTAGTTACCATAAGCCAATATTAAAAAAAAACATTTAATTACTAGATGTTTACACATCTCCACTGTGTTCGGACTCACATTGCTTTTATTTTTGTTTAAATTCAAATGTTAGTATCACCAGTAGCTCTTCGAACTAGAATTATGGTCAAAAAGATTTGAAGTAGTTTGTCAAAGTAATAAAACAAAAAAGATAAATCTTGTAACCACATATAGTAGGGGACATTCCTTAAATTTTTTTTATGTGAAGTGCAATAAGAATTTATTTTAAGCTCTAAAATAAAATAAAACAAATATTTTTAATAGCCTGTATTTTTGTCGATGGCTCTCTAAAGTTGTCATAAAATCGTTTGTGGCTCGCTTCAAATGCTTAACAATCTCCTCTTTTCTAACACACTATTTCCGTTGTTTTCTAAACAATAATCAGAGTAAAATGTCTCTTAGTGCAGTTGTATTTTGCTTTTCTAAAAACAGGATTTGATTTAAAATCATTCGCTCGGTAAAGGTAGAGGAGAGGCATAAAAAATATATACATATATGTATATATATTTTATTTTTTATTTTTTTTTATTCTTTTATTTCTGCATGGATAGCTTTGCTGCTAACTGATTTTATTGTGTGTGACCATTTAGCTTGACTGTTTGTTGGGCTGCTGCGCCACTACGGCTGACAACGCAAAATAAATTTGTTATATTTTCATATAAATTCGACAACATGGAGTGTGAGTGCAAACTGCATTCTAAATAAAAATACGAAAAATATAATAAAGACTTAAGAGATATTTTATGTTCAGGCAAAAAAGAAAAAAGAAAAAAATGCAACGTGTGTTACACGCTGCTGCATTTGCACTATGGGCATTGATTTGTGGTTGACACGAAAATATGTTTTCTATTGGAGTTGGGCGCGTGTCGAAGTAGATAGACTAGGGTGCTGATGAAGTGCATGGCTGCACACAAAAATATCGGTATTTCCCGCAGCTAATAAAAGTCTAGTTTAATTTATCTTCCCTTCTTTTGAAACTCAAATTAATTAATAAAAAAATTTCATTCAATAAGAATTGAAATTACTGAACTTAAGCCCGAATAAGAAATTATTTCTGTGAATTTTGCTCAACACAACACGACCAAACAACGCACGAAATCATATTTTCTGTCACGAACATTTCGTCGTGAATCGTGCGTGTTCTTATCACTTGCCTCTCACGATTTCCTAAATAAATATTAGTGTCCGACCTAAGAGACTTTTTAGGCCGATAACGGAGCCCATGTTGTGATAAATTTTGTTCGAGTTGAATTCGTTAATTATTATATTCACATTATGAAATAACTTTAACATTTTTGAGGTTAGTTAATTTATTAAGCACAAAATAAATTAATTTATAATCAATTTTAAATTATAAAAAACAAGAAATCACTATTTAATTAACCCTAGTACCAGTTCCGTACTTTAATTTTACATTTGTAATTTGACATTTCCTTTTGCACAAGTAAAAATTATTGTCACAGTTGTGTTTCATTACACTTAAAGTATAAAACTATACATGCAGTCTAAAAATATAGTACAAAACCATACTTATGGTATAACCCCATACATGTAGTATAAAAGCGTACTTAAAGTATAAAACCATACTTATAGTATAAAACCATACTTATAGTATAAAACGATACTTAAAATATAAAAATATACTTAAAGTATAAAATCATACCATCCTTATAGTATAAAACCATACTTATAGTATAAAATCATACTTAAAGTATAAAACCATACTTATAGTATAAAACGATACTTAAAGTATAAAACCATACTTATAGTATAAAGTTATACTTATAGTATAAAGTTATACTTATAGCATAAAATTATACTTGAAGCATAAAATTATACTTAAAGTATAAAATTTTACTTAAAGTATAAAATTGTACTTAAAGTATAAAATTATTCTTAAGGTATAAAACCATACTTATAGTATAGAATCATACTTGCAGTGTAAAAATATAATTAAAGTATAAAACCATACTTATAGTATAGAACCATACTTATAATATAAAGCTATACTTATAGCATAAAGTTATACTTAAGCTATGTACAGACGGTTGTCAGATCTTACAATATTGCCAGTAAAATGTGCTCAAAATTTCTTACAACCGTGTGAACTGGCAATTTTTGTCAGATGACTTTGCCAGAAAAATCATTGTCAGACTAGCAGGTGACAAAAAATTGTCAGACATCTTACAATCGTGTGAACACAATATAAAATTATTGCCAGATATTTGTCAGACATTTTAATATTGTCAGATGTGCAAAGTTTATGCATCTGACAATGGCGTCATTGTAAGAGAATTATTTATATGGGCAACACTGCCCACGCTTTTTTTAAAGAAAAAATTTATAGTAAAATATATGCACACAAAATCATTGCAATTGCTTCTTTATGGTCCATAATAATTTATGCTTTCACTTTTTACATTTAACACAAACACAAACTATTGATATTTAACAATTTCTAACAAATGCTTTGAGTCTGGCAACGCATAACAACAGATCTGACAATTTGTGCATATGACAACCGTGTGAACTGACAATTTTTCGACTGAAGATTTATGAATGAATTTATTGTCATACAACCGTCTGGCAATAAATTGTAAAATTTTCCTGCAACCGTGTAAACTGACAAGGAATATTGTACTGGCAATTTTCGATTGCCAGTACATTGCCAGCACATTGACAGATCTGACAATATTGTAAGATCTGACAATCGTCTGTACATAGCTTTATAGTATAAAACCATACTTATATTATAAAATCACACTTAAAAAATATAAAACCAAAAAACTAAGTAAAACAAAAATAAGCCAAAAAACCCATAGAAAAGATGGTTTACACTGTGACATCATACCTTTCTTTTAATAAAAAAGATAGTTGAGTGTGCGTGCAACATCATATTTTTCTTACAGGAAAGATGCTTGACTGTATTACATCCCACTTTTGTCATAGAAATTATTGTCAACTGTGTATGTAACGTTGTACTGTTTTTATAAAAAACATGGTTGATTGCATAACGTGGCAGTATTTTTATAAAAAAAAAATGGTTGTTTTCCTATAGCAAAAATCTCCGACTATGTGACATCCCACTGTTCTTATAGCAAACATGCTTGATCGACTGTTCCACTTTCTTTGATCTGCGGGCGGTGTTGCCGCGCGATAGTTATCTAATAAATTCCTTCGAATAATCAACAACATTGCGCAATTTTCTGAAAACATAAACTTCTAACGAAATTCCTTCATATCAATTTACTTTATATTGATATTTTTTTAAGTGGCGACACCAATAATGAATAGAAAGACAAAATAAAATCATTTGTTGCATTGAAGAAAATATACATTTTGTATAAATCATTTCAACACTTCGATAAGTTTTGCTCTGATTTGTAATAATCTTATCACTTGAGTGGAAAAATAGTGGGGCTTATTTTATAAAATGCAACGCTAACCTTTCACAAAATTTTATACAAACAAAATTTAAAATTTTAAAAAAAACGCATAAAATTTGCATTTTATAAAATAAATTGAAATTACAAAGTTTTTCAACTTCCTAAAACTTTCTCTTACATAATTTGTGCCGCCCTAAGAATAATATTTTGTTAACCTTTCCACGTATTTTTGTTTTTTCGTTGTGTTAGTAGGGTGGCACTGCAATTTAAAGCAATTGCAATTCCAATTGACCACCAACATGTCGAGTGCAACAATCATTTATTTTTATTGGGTGTTGTTTTTATTGCAGAGCAATTCTTTATTTTTTCAATCCACTTTATGCTTTCAATTGCCTGCTGCTATATACATAGATATTGTTGATGTTGTTGTTTTTTTAGAGTTGCTTGCTTGCCTTTCAACTCAGCTGTTGTTGCAGTTTAAAGTTTCTTTTTGTTATAGATTTCAAGGCACGAATTGTTGTTTGTAAATTAAAGCATGAATCATTAAAATGAAATATACTTTATTTGGTATGTGCAAAAAAAAAAAAAATAAAAAAGAAATAAAAAGATGTAGGAGTGCTTGAAAATGAATTGTGGCACATGAATGCTTGGAAAGTTTGATAATAAAAAAAATATGGATAGAGAGAAAAGAAAGAAATAAAGGACATTATATAGAGGATAGCAAAAAACAAAGAACAAAAAATTTATGTGGAAGTCTAAAGTATTCAATTTTTTTTTCTTTTTTACATTTTAAACATTTTTATTTATATTTAATGTGTTTTTTTTTCGAAATACGAGGGAGTGTTAACAAATCCCGGAAAAAACCTCATGACGTTTTGTTTTCTAAAAATTAATTTTTTATTCTTCAAAATGAAGGAAGAATGTAAGAACTTAGCGCCCTATAATTTTTTTTAATGACAGCGATTAAAAGAAACAAAAAATGTTATATATTTTTCTATTCGAGTTTCCCACATAGTATTTTTTTATGTCGATCCAACATCTAACAGCTGTTATCAAAATTTTTTAACAGCTCGCCACAGTGTGTTAGAAGGAGTCTGAAAAGGACATGTGGTGCAAAGACTGCAGCAATAGCCACGAGAAACCATTTAAAAAAGGGAACTTGCAAAGAAGTCATTAAGACAAATTGGTTACAAAGATAATTTTTTCTATAAAAGAAATATATTTTTTTATCATTAATATTCTTAATATTTAAGAAATTTATTATTATTGTCAGAAGTTTATTTTAATTAGAATTTTTTTTGCTGTTGGTTCAGCTGAGTCTATATGCATTTCATTGTTGCTTATCATATGCACAGACTTTCAAAAAGTATTTGAGAATTCACAAATAATTATATTTTTGGAAATCACAAATTAAAAAGAAGCGCAGCAGGCTTAGAAACTTTTTAACAAAACCCAGCAAATAATTTATATCCGATGTGAACGTATTTTATTTTTCCACACCTTTATACAATTGAAATCCATTGCATAACCATAAAAGTCTTTGTAAAGCAAAATTAAAAATAAAATCTAAATTTAACAATTTAAATTTCAAAATTCAAGAATATTCAAAGAATGCTCAACAGCTTCCTCAAAAGCCATTACCGTTGAAAAAATACCTGAACCGACTTGGCGCAGTTAGGGTAAAGGCCCAACTACAATATGAACAAGCTGGCTTAAGCTAATGCCAGAATTGAACGATAAGTCTGTCAAATACTTAAGCAATTCAGATGTGACTTTTAGGTGGCAACAATGTACTTAAGTATTCTTCAGCCACAGCTGCTAATTCACAATTTTTTTAGTAATTTTGTTTCTTCTTATAACTACTAAATGAATGCAATTCAATCAAATTAACTTGTTGGAATGTCCTAATCTATAAAAAATTAACATATAATTATATCCACCACTTTATTACTAAAAAGTGCAACAGTGGAATATACATAAGTAAACACATTTGTATGTGTGTATATGTGTATTGTAAAACATTGAATGAAAATAAAAGTTTTGCTTTCTTTTCTGAGTTTAAAATAAGAAACAATAAAAAAATATTTAAAATCAATGAATATTTTCTGATGCTGTTTGCTTTGGTTTAAAAAATGTACAAACAGTGTTTTCCGTACGGAATGTGCGTTCAGCTTGGCACTTAGCTTAACCAAATGACGAAAAGTTCCATAAGTACATTATAGTTTGCCACATACGTTTTATATGTAACCGCACTGTTGCTTAAGTTCGCTTATTCATATTATAGTTAGGCCTTAACAGTCGCTGCAAATTCTGTGATTGTGACTGTGAAACTCCAGAGCACATTGTGAAGTAGAAGATACAGCCAATAGAGCAAGCATTTGCTTGCTTTTGTTGGAAGATTGGGAAGATTGCCAATACTACAATCAATGACAAACTAGATTCCTCAGGAGAGCAGATCTAGATGAGATGCTCTAGCACTTGATAAGTGCTACCACAGGTCTTTTCGGTCGCAGTGCTTCGCATCAGAAATTCTAAAACACCTTTAGGAGGCATTATTGTTCCTCCTAAAATACGCTTAGTAAACCTGAGAGACTTATACCTGATTTACATTAAGCATGTTTTTCATGAATTTAGTTGCATGAAAATTTTTTATTTGTCAATAGGAGGCCTGAAAAAGCAACTTTTATCAAAAAATTTGTCAAAAGTGCATCAGAGATTCTTTCTACGTCCTTTTTTGTATAAAATTATATTTCATAGTGCTGCAATTAACAAATAGAAAAAGTTTCGTGCAACAAAATTCATGAAATTTCATGAAAAAATGCTTAATGTAAATCAGATATTAATGAATTAATTAATTTTAATATAAACCAAATGAGAATTATATGGTAAAGACATTCACATATTAATTAAAGCTATTTACCAAATTTCACTACAAATTTTTTAAACCGTAACAAATCCTCCCCCCCCCCCCCCCTTAAAAAGCTTCTTCAAGTCCCATCTGCTGCTGTGTTATAAAATAATTTTCATTGTTGCACTGTTCATCCTTTGAGCAGGATTATGTCATGTTTAATGCTTCGTTTTGTTTTTCACTAACCTTGTAATTGTATGGGATGTATGTGAGTTAATAAATCACTCGAAATTTGAAATAAATTTATAGTGAGTGACATTAAGAAATACGAGTATGTTGCAGTTTTAGAATTTGGAAATACTTTTACATGCAATTTTAATTTCGCTTATTTTGGCAACATCCAGCAATAGTTAACAATTAAATGTAAAACTTTGTACTCTTTCCTTTTGTATATTGTATAGTTAAATGCAAACATGATGTTTGAACAATTTAACAAGCAGCTTAAATAATAATCCATAACAGAAGGTATCAGCATTGACAGCAACTGCAGCGGGGGAAATGCAAGAAAAATTCAACAGTATTTCCTTTACTGTTATTCGTTCATGGTTCATTCATGGGGTGCTTGCCACACAACAACAAAATTAAACTAAGCCAACCAACATTCAACCAACCATATTATTATTTTACATGGTTGCTTTCAATGTTAAACTTGTTGTTGCTGTTTTTGCTTCAGTTATGAAACTAATAATAATTATCATCACCATCATAGTCCAATCCCATTGTCATCATCGTCAACAACATCAATTTTATATATACAATTTTTAGGAATCATTGTTGTCACGTTACACAAGATTTTTTTTTTTGCTACTCCTGCCTCCATTACAACACTTCTTCTACATGGCCACAATAACAACAACAAAAACAACAAATGACATGACATACTACACTTGTTGTGTAAAAAACAAAAACCAGATAGACTGTATGTCTGTTGGTGAGCCTGTCTATCTGTCCGTCCGTCCGTCTAACCGACTTTAAAAATGTGTGAAATAAAAAATTTTTAGCATTGCCAATGCTTGTTTGTCTACTAGCATTTTCCTGTTTGCTAGAATTATCGAGAAAAAAACGCTCGACTAGGAAAAGGGCTGCAAATAATTGTTTTGACTGGAAACAAGGGCGTCATAACGGCGCCATCACATTAATAACCCAGCAATGGCAACAAAAACAACAATAACAACATTAGATTAAAGTCTTGCACAAGACTACTTGTATGAACTTTTAAGACATGAGGGATTTTTAAAAAGCTTTACTTCAGTGAAACACTGTTTGCAAGTTATTTCTTTCAGTTATTGCAGGTATAGGAGTAAAGAAGACAATACTGCGTGACGGAGGAATTTGTGATGCTTGCTTCTTCATACGCATGGGCACGTATACAAACGTCATGCATGTGCATACATCCATACATACATAAGTTGTGTGCATGCTCTATTATTTTTCTGCTAACATCCAATCGCACACATGCACTGACATTAGTTATATGCGCTTCCTTAAAAAATTCACCCTTAAGCACATAATAGCTTACCATTAACATCTTACACACAAACACTCAAACGTACAATATGCAAAATAGCAAGCATGCACGCATCAACACTACTTCTTTTGATTGTTTGTTATGAACAAGAAGACTTGGCGACGTCGCTTGTTAACACTCATATACACGAATAACAATGCATCCATCATCCTTCGCTTATTAATACGACAGCATTTATTATTGGTTTAGTATAAAGCATGCCACTCAAATACATTTAAAAAACAAGACGTATTTACATTCCAAGACTATTTATGCAGGACTCTACATTAGATTGAAATTCATGGCGTTATAAGCGAAACGACAAACAGATTTTCCTTTGGCCAAGAATTATGAATGTTTTATGTGGTATTTTTGGCCAAGCCAGCGACCAAAAAAAAATAAACTAAAAGGAAATAATTTAAATTTTAACATTGAACAAATCAATTATTTTCTTTTGTAAATAGTAAATACATAGTTAAGGACATCTTCAAGGATATTTAGAAAATAGCTTGAATGATTTTTGGCTTATTTAAAAAATAAATAAATATCAAAATATTTATGGCAAAAGATAACTTCATAAATTTATATTACTTTTTCTCAAAATATATATAGATGTATATATCCCTCGTGAATAATAATGCAAAAAATCTAGTGTAAATACAGACAATTTTCAATAATTTTTATGTGTAGATTGCACCAAATATTTGTTGCTTGGTGCCTATTCGATGACTTTTTTTAGGGTTGCGTACACCAAAGGTGAAAAAAGCAACGCTATCCGTCTGTCCGTCACACGCTATTTTCTCAGGAACCATAAGAGCTACGGACCTGAAATTTGAAAAGAGTATGTAGAACCTTGCCCGCTACAACAACAAATACATGAGACTTAAAAATTAAAGGGTGTTCCAAAACGAAAACGAAAAATGTTAAAATCCAATTTAATATACATACAATTGTTATGTACATATATGCCCTTAATTATGAAAGTGGTCTAAGTCATATGCATTTTTGCTTCAAAATAACAAATTAATCTTTGAAACCCTTCAATTAATATTTAATATATATAAAAAATATTTATTTTAATCGTGACTAGAACAACTTTTAATTAAAATCTTGCATAATATAAAAATATTTTTTCATTTGTTCATATGTAATCTATTAAATATCTCGAACAGAGAAATATATGACTTAGACCACTTTTATAATTAAGGGCACATATGTATATTAGCACTTGAAATTTGTAAAATTAGTGTATTTTTATATAGACTACAACAATTAACACTAAAAGTAAAAAAATTAAATTAAAGGATGGTCCATCATTTAATGCAATTTTGACTATGTAATTTTGACAACTTGCTATATCTTGGAAACCGTAAGAGGTGTAAATTCTTGAAATTTTCAAGAACGGTAAAAAATCGCCAAAAATTTAAAAAATCGTCAAAACGAAAAAAATCGCCAAAACTAAAAAAAATTCTAACACTTAAATAAGTAGCAAAATTCGAAAAAATCGGCCAAATGAAAAAAATCGGCAAAAACCGAAAAAATCACCAAAACACGAAAAAGGCGCCAATAACAACATAATTGTTCATATGAAAAAAAAATCGCCAAAATTAAAAAGAACCGCCAAATTGAAAAAACGCCAAAAATCGAAAAAAAATCGTTAAAATGAGAACAAAAGTGTCAAAACTAAAAAAAGCCCCTATATAAAAAAATCGCCAAAATGAAGAAACGCCAAAAACCGAAAATCGCCAAAAAATAAAAAACGATAAAAACCGAAAAAATCGCCAACACGAGAAAAAAAAGTGTCAAAACTAAAAAATTGCCAAAATTAAAAAAAAAATTCAAAAACCGAAAAAATCGCCAAAACCAAAGAAAAAATCGCCAAAATTAAAAAAACGTTAAAAACGAAAAAAATGTCAAAACTATATTTTATATAGGCTAAAGTTCGTATTGAATTACATACCTCCGTGCGGAACCCTTCGTACGCGGGTCAAAGTCGCACTTCACTGAATTTATTATATACAAGAACTAGTGGTTAGCCTACAAACTGGTAGGAAGTATACTTGAAATACATATACTAATTTCAAAGTAAACCAAATGAGAATTCCACGTTTAAAATATTATGTTTGTATATTGTGATTCTCAATATAGTATTAAGAGTCTTACTATAAACATACGGAGTTTGTTACATTAATTCAAAATTTTTTTTAACTGAAGTCTACTGGTGAGTTTCAAATGTGGGAACGAAATGCTTAACCATAAAAATAAGCTAAATTTTCAGATTAAATAAATAAAGACTTTATTTTAAAATAAATATACTTCGGTATTGGAACTCTCTAAAATGACTTGTGCAGAATAAAAAGTTATTGATATCGAGCCATAACCAAAAAAAAATTTAGAGCTCGTTTTTTGACAAAAATCGATTATTTACGATCGCAAATGATTCATTTCGGTCAAAAATGTGACTTCGACAATTATGTCGCATAAGCTTTTTTTGTGGTTATGGCACAATATGTATGTGTGTATGTATGTACATATATATCGCCGCCCTATCTTCGGAAAATCATTGTACCTTATTGTTCAATTCAAGAAATTACTAGTCATTCGCATAAGAAAAAACTGGCATGAAGTTAGCATAAGTGGCAAAATTGAAGTAAGTTTTAACGTGTTGCTGCATACAATTTCACTTTAAAAATCGAATCGTAATGTAATTTTAAACCACTAATAAATCCCAGCGTAATTTTTAATGTGAAATTGAATGGCAAAACTAGTTAATATCATGTTTAATTTTTTCACTTGTGCTAACTTCATGCCAGGTTTTTCTTATAAGACTTGCCTCCTTTAGTGTGACACCGAAGTCAATTGTTCAGAACGAAGTCGAAATTTGTCTCCCATTTTGTTAAAGTGACCACCAATCTCCTCAAAAAAATTTCACTAAAAATCGATTATTTCAAATCGAAAATTTAAATTTAAATTTTAAAACAAATATAAGACCATGGATGCATTTTCGTCAAAAGTATTAATACTTGTATTATAGTCTGAGTGGCCCTTAAATAATTAACAGTGCTCTGTTAGCTGCAACAAAAGTTAAGTTAGATATTACGGTTTCTCGGTTTCGAGTCAAAAATGAGGGAATACACAGGGTCTGGTGTCTATATCTTGTGAACAAATATTCGTAGTTTTTTCATACTGCCGAATGAATACAGCGTTTTCCAAGCTGAGATCTTTTCGGTCCTCAGAGCCACGGAACTAGTGGTCAGAAATATCGCTGAATGTGGGAAGGTAACCTTCTAAGTCGACAGCCAGGCAGCACTAAAAACTTTCAAGGGACACAATGCCAGATCGAAACTTGTTAGTGGCTGTAAGAGAGCCTTCAACTTGCTTATTGCCAAATGTAGTGTCAGACTATGTTGGGTTCCTGGTCACAGCAATGTTGAGGGAAACGGAACTGCCCATGAGCTGGCAAGAATAGGGTCGGGGTTAGATGTGGAAATGTGTAACAGATCGGTGAAATTACCGATAGGTTATTACTACAGCGACACACTACTGCGTTCATGGCGGAGTAGGGAGAATCGTAGAGGCTCGAGAACTATGTGGCCAAAATTTGACTCAGGAAGATCCAAGCTGCTAGTGAATATGAATAGGAAGGCGATGCGAGTCCTGATAGGGAATTTGATTGCTCAATGCTCGGTCAGAGCAAGCACAAGCGTTTGGGAAATTGGCAATCCAGATTTCAGTAGGATGTGCTGGGATGAGGAATCAGAAACTTGAACATATTATCTACCATTGCCCCAACCTGCAATTCCATATGCTTAGATGGCTGAGCAGACAGACGTTTTAATGAGAACATTAGTGATATCGGTAAGTGTAAACTGGGGGATATCAGGGGCTTCATCATGAGAATTCATTGGTTTAATGACGGATAATAGGGTCACTTTCGGGTTAAGGGGGGGTTGAAACTATTATTAACCTAACTGGGTCTGCGAGTGGAGATGTGTTGTAGCAGCACCCCTTCCTAACCAAACCTTACCCAAAACTCATGTTGTATAAGATTGCTAATTTTCACCATCTAGACGTCAGGGGGCCATTATGTAATTCGATATGAAAAGAAAATTTTCGTTTCGAATTACACAATAACCGCGCTGGTATTTACCTAGTTTTGGAACTGCCCTCGTACATACTTTATTTTAATTTTATGTTATTATCTATGTTTTTAAAGTCTCTTAAACATTTTCAAAATAGCCTAATTTTGTTTTTAAATATTTGAAAAATATTTCAATTCCCAAGAAACGCTTGCAGAAAACTTGTTTCGATTTGATTATGCACGCTATGTCCAAGCAGAAGTCCCCGAAAGCTCATAATATTTCTTCTCACTCTCTTTCTCTCTATGCAAAACTTTCGCTAACATTTTGACTTCAACATTTTTCATAGAAGCAAAACAAAATCCAATAAATTGTGCGTTGTCTAACTTTCGGGTATGATTGTAGTTTGGCACGACATCAGGCCAAACGCCTAAAACATACGAGTACATTAATACAAATGCGTTGCTTGCATGTCGATTAATTAAGTAAAAGAGACTTAATGATGACTGATGAGTTAATGATTGATATTTTACACACACCTGACGACTTGTGGATTTTAAATGGTTATTAATGAAAATTTATGTTAATACATAACAATAACAACAATATAAATGTCGTAAAAACAAATGCAGAAGTTAATTTATTTCGAAAGTTAAATGGGAAAATAAACAAAATACTCGCAAACTACTTGATATAATTAAATTGATGACTTGGAGAATAAAATGAAAAACTTTTCAACGAAGAATGACAAATTTTCAAAAGTTTCACATACATTTTATTAGACTATTGAAATCTTTTATAGTTGGAATTCTCGCTAAAAGGCAGAAAACTAAAGGAGTGCAATCTATAGAAAATTTTAGTAAGTCATTTAAACCAAATTTCAAATAATTTATTTAGTTGCTAGGCATTGTCAAGACAAGACCAGAAACAAGCACTAACTATTTTTTAATGTGCTGCATTTTTGCTAAAATGTATGAAGAAGAAATAAATAAATAAAACAGATAAAATAGTAAAACACACACAAATAAGTGTTTTATGGCTGCTTTAGCTTTTATCAGCAGCTCTATTACTTGTGCATGCTGCCAGCTACTTTCTTTTATACTTAATAAAAACTATCAAACTTAATTTATTATCACTATATTCACTTACGAAAATTGTTCAGAGATACGAGCACATACCAGCTGGAAAGGAAGGAATATTGCATTAAAGTATTGCGTGTGTGTGTTTGACTGTTCATTAGTTTTCCCCCAGAAAATAATTTTTCTTTTATATTATTTTTTTGTTTACTACTTTTATTATTTTCTTGCGTTGGCCTTATCACGATTGTCGAATAAGTCAGGGATGTTGTAGCAGTAATGGCAGCTACAAAAATATGTTTGCTAAGAAGTCATTTTATCGTATCTTTTGATGTTGCCCCCAAACACAGCTTCAGCCAATATAATAATAAAGTTTCTCTGCAACAGCAACAAACTTTGAGTTCAAATAAAGAAATTCCTTTTCGCTTGTATGTAGACTTCGCCAGTGGATGAAAGTATTTTTGAGTGTAGTTCTGCCACTCTCTCGTAGTTTAAGCAACCTCAAACTATTTGCTCTGGTAATTGCCTAATTATGCAAAATTTATTTTACGCAACCACTAGAGTTCATAAAACTTGTTTAAAGTAAGAAAACAGAAGTAGTTTTTGTTGCTGCTGCTGCCCAAATTGTTGCATTTTAAAGTGGATAAATTAAAAAGTTTGTATAAAGGACGAAGAAAATTCAATTAGTGCAATATGTACGTAGTAAATTCAAAAATTCGGAATTCAATGCTTAGTAGAGGTGAGAGTGTCATTCCGAATTTGCTTATAGGGAGTCTACAAAATGGAGCCCGTCAGAACCCAAGACTGGAAACGTCGGAAAGTTCCTCCAACTCAAGATTCATCTAGAGAATAACAATGAGTAATCAAAAAAAATATACCTAAGTAAATAGTCTTAATTTTATTAACTGCAAACAGTTCGTGCGCTCACATATTTTCTCTCAAGCCACTATGACTACAGCCGATTCCGACTTACAAAAGCATCTCTACTTCGTTTATGCGAAAAACTAAATTACGCTACAGCTACAAATAAAAAGTCACACGGGTATCAAACGCATTGAGTATCTCTCGTACTTATAGTCTAAGTACGCTTGCTTATACTCAGGCTATGGATATTTAGTCGGACAAAAAATATACACATGATACCTGGGATATTTATTCAACATTCGCCACAGAGTATTAAAAAAGAATTGAAAATTTATGGGTGCGTATATGGCTGTTTTAAAACATGCTTTATGTGTGTGTAAATAAAGGTGCGCTATATATACGCATGTGTAGCCGAGTAATATTCAGAGCATTTCTATACTCATGCGTATGATTTTAGCTCATACAGTGTATTAATTTTAGTTGGTGATCGTTTGTGCTGCATAATTAAAAAAATGTGTGCAATCATAGTTTTTGGATGATACGTATATATGTTTTTTATTTTTAGCTGTGGCATAATGATCTCATCCTTGTTTTGACATCTGCGGCAAAGTCTTGTATGTTAATGCTCGGCAAGATATAAACTAGGTTACGTTAGACTGTCAGGGAAGCCGCCTCATTGCCAAAGTAGCTTAGTTGGATTCAATTGTGATACTTTGCAGTAATTGAGGTAAAATCACGACTATTTCGTCGCGCTCATCGCTGCATCAGCAAACAACGCAGACTCACTAAGGAGTATGGATAGCTTAGTTAACTATATCCATGCCAGATGGTATCATTCAGTCGGGGTGTAGGTTAGGTTAGCTTAGGAAGGGTGGTGCAATAACGCCCCTCCACACGGAGAACCAGCTAAGTCCATTATGATTTCCTTCTATTTCCCGTTAATATTAATATTAGCGCCCCATTTCTACAAAGAAGTGACTCTATTATCCGTCATTAAGCCACTGGGTTCCCATGATGAAGCCCCTGATATCCTCCGGTTTACCCTTACCAATGTCAATAAAGCTCTCATAGAAAAATCTGCCCAGCCATCTAAGCCTATGACGTTACAGCTTCGGGAAGTGGCAGATAATATGTTCAATTGTTTCTGGTTTCTATTCATCCCCGCACATCCTGCAGAAATCTGGAGTTCCAGTTTCCCAAATGCTAGTTCTGGCTCTGACCGAGCAATGATCAGTCAACATGCCTATCACGACTCGCATCGCCTTTCTATTCATATCCAGTAGCAGTTTGGATCTTTCTGAGTTAAGTTTTAGCCACATAGCCCTTGAGACTCTACAATCCTCCCTACTTCACCATGAACGTGTGCTCTTGCTCTCTGAACCAATTACTGAGTTTCCTATAGTAATGAACCATCGGTAATTTCACCGATCTGTCGCAAACATTTACTGATCTAACGCCGACCCTGTTCTTGCCGGCTCATAGGCATATTTAGGGTGCAAGTGCAAAAATTTCTTCTGCTCAGCAAAATAAAAAACGCAGTAGTTCTTGTAATTTAAGATCCATTCTCAAAATACAGAACCCTGTTTTCCATTGTCCTGTTGGAGTCTCTACAAATAACCTAATATGACCTCTTGTTTGTTACAGTCGGGACATAAAATCCTAGCTTTCTCAGCTTATATTATTTATCATGAATTAACGATTTGTTATATTCTAGAGGAAAGTCTGTGAGTTCCTTGGCTATAAAGTCTATACATATGTACATGTAACATAAGCAGACCACGTTTCCAGGCACAAAATTCAGCGTCACCCCAAAATGTCTATGTTTTCCATCCAAAGACCGAGAACATTAGAAATATGTTTTAAAATGAAGCAGACTTCAAGAATTGATTTTTTAGAGCCTCAAAAAAGTAAAAACACAATTTTTTCTATGACAATGTACAAGAAATAACAAAATTTGTTAGACAGCGCCATGTAGCGTGAGTTTAAGGTAAAAATAAATATCAAAAATATATACCTCGACCCTGCAAAAAACGGTAAGATACCACAACTTTAAAGGATAATAAAAATTATTAATGATCTTTTCCAAAATCACCAATTTCAAATGCGTATAATAAAAACCTTGGGGGTTTTGCTATGGAAAACTTCAACTTTCATTTCCTTTTTTTACATCCCATTCCCATAAAAATGAAAAAATGGAAAAAACAGAAAATTAATAGTGATACTTATAAATGTGTTTACCAAAGGTAAATCAATTGTATACACAACAATCGTTTCTCATATTCCGTTTCATTGTAAATTTAAGTTAAATAGCTGATGTTAATAAGAATCTCTACCCAAGTAGATAGACTAGGGTGCTGATGAAGTGCGTGGCTGCACAGAAAAGTATCGGTATTTTCCCCAGCTTAAAGTCTGAGTTTAATTTTTCATTTCTTCTTTAGAAACTCACATTAATTAATAAAAATATTTCATTTAATAAGAATTGAAATTACTGAACTTGAGCCTAACTATGAATTATTTCTGATTAAAATTCACTACAGTTCAATTAAAGAATCAAAAAATTTCTCAATATATTAAAATATAAAGAACGAAACAGTAAGGAGAATACGATGACTGTGCGAGCGAGACTGAAAGCATAATTATCTTCGTGGCAGTTGCCATTACATGCAGCCTTCTGGCCGTTTTTTTTAGAAATACGAGTTAATGGCTCTACTGGCCCCTAAGGCACATTTTGTGAAGATTTGCGCTATATGAAGGTAGTTTTCAGGTGTCATGATACCAAACACAAAACGAGTAATTGCAGTCAAAATGGCGCGCATATCAAGCATTATGCCTTTGAAAACTCACGATACTTTCAAACTGTTTGTATATCTTTTCGTTTATATATTGGTAATGCCTTTCGCGTTATGTAGTCTTTTCAGGGGCTTTGGTCCTCGTATTTCAAAGCGACTTCCGGTTCACTGCAGTGTCTTCCAGGCAAATATGCTTGCTATAATATATTTTGGGGATTGGTTGAAATTGAATGTCACTTCAATTACTTTGATTAAAATATACACCGATAGTCGAGCAACTATTACGGCCCTTGAATCCCCGCTTCTAAGAACAACAACAGCCCGCGACTGCCGATCATCTGTAAATGAGATTGCAGAGCAGTTTGATATTAGGATCATATGGTTGCCGGGGGATATCGGGTTTCAGGGGAATTTTAGGGCTGATGAGCTTGCTAGAATTGGGACAACCTTACAGGTTCCACCGGATTTGGAATGTTTGGGCTTGTCCCTACTCCCTTTCAAATTCAAACTTAGGCGCAGGACAGGGGATGAAACAAATAGAAGCTGGATCACAAAAAATTATCATCAAGGATCACAAGGCAGTTATGGACTCATCTAAACAGGAAAAACACGGCTTCTTTAATTTTGAAGAATAAAAAAAAGATCTCGATTCTAGTGTCCCTGCTAAACGGGCACTGTCTCATAGGTAGGCACGCATAAAGGTTAAAGGTTGAACACGCCGTAGATGGCAGGATATCGATGAAAAGGAAAGTGTAGAACACTTTCTTTGTCACTGTCCTGGACTTGCAAGAAAGAGATTGGCCACAATGGGAGCTCTTGAGTTCAGGGAACTTTCTGACGTTGCTAGTGTTTAACTGCAGCGTATTAATATCTTTATATTGAGCTCTGGTAGGTTCGACGGTGGGGACTCCGTGGTATCACAATGGCCCAAAACGGTCTAAGTGAGTCAGGGTTTCTGACTGCCACCCTTACCTAACATAACCTAATGACTTTCTCAGATTATTCCCATAGTTGTACACAAAATTATATAATATTTTCCCTAAATTTGTCTGCAATATAATCTTTTTTAAGAAACACCCACCACACATACATTGCATGCATGAATTGCATTGAATTCTATTAGTATGCCTGTAGTTTTTGCATAATGTACCATTTACCCTCGTGGGCATTATGCTATAACACAAATTATTTATATAAATATTGTACAATAAATGAACATAGATTTTGAAACAATGAGACTTCAAAACTTGAAATTTTATTACCCATTGCTGAGTAAACATTTCACAACTCTCAACAAAATCTTTGTGTTGCTTGCATTGATTTTATGACTTTACTTTTTCTTTACTCTGATGTTGCATTGATGATGCACTAAAACTTTAACTCATAAATTTTGAAATTTGAATCTGTGCATATCACAACCACTCACCACTAACTACATTGCCTTAACGACCATCCATACATCCGTCCTTTCATCATTTGACTACAAAATCAATGTTGACTTGTTGAGCAAAAACACAAAACGATATAAAACAACTTTAATTTCAAAAACGAAAAACAATTGTAGTAGTATTATTATTCAGCTTTAAAAAAAGAGTTCTTTATGTAACAAAATGCTAAGAGAAAAGAAAAATTACTCCCAACGACCTGTTTCTCTAGAAAAAAAAAATTATTAACATAAAGTTTCTATAATATAGATTGTTATTTCAAAAATTTTTGTCTGCTTTAGTTCTTAAGTAAAAAAAATTAAAAAAAAAGATTTCGCAAGTCTTTTATCCCTTCAAGATTGTGTTAACGATTCCTTGGTAAAAATCAAGTAAAAGAAAACTATTGTACATTATAAAATATGTAGATACTCGTATATTGCTGTTGTATGATTATAATGAAATATTATTCTCATTCTTGTATATTTTTTTGTGCTCTAGCTTAGCAAAGTTATTTTAATTTGGCATTGTTAAAGTTTTATTATATATAACAGTTCAAACAGAATAAACCATAGAGTTGTGTGCCTTTATTTTTTATTTTATTTCTTGTTTTAAATGTGAGTTGTTGCATAGTAGTACTCGTAGCTTCAACAATTGAAATATTAATTTAAACTTTTATTAAAATTTTCTCTATTGGTTGTATGTTTAATATTTATCATCTTTCTTTCTTTATTGTTCTCTTTGCAGGTAAGTTTTATTTCATCAGAAACTATTATATGCTGAAATTTAATAGGTGAGTGCAGATGGCTTCGTATATTAAAGGATTGCACTACTTTTGATAGAGTCTTGTAATGCTTTGTGGAAAATATTGTGTTGCCAGAGGAGTATGTAAACAAGTGTTATAAAATATGAATTATATTTGCAATAGCAATTCAGTTTTGTTCTCAATAAAAATTAGGAAATAATATAATTTTTCTGAAAATTGTTCGGAAATGTTTGTACTTCTGGCAGTGTTTCCAGAAGTAGGCGAAAATCCCTTAATTTTTTTGATATTAAAATAAAAGGGTAGGGAAAATCAGACAGATTTTTATGTTCTCCAAAATGTAGGGATTTTTTTTAAGTTTCTTAGTAATAATTTGGTTCTTTTTCAAAACGATTCAAAAATTTTCTTTTCGTTAAAATCACTTAAAAATATATTTCCAAGGTTTTTTGTACTTTAAAAAGTGGGCGACACTAATATGTATGTATGTATATGCCAAGACGAATTCATATACCAGGTATTATCAAGCCTGCAACAACAAAATCTGCCTAGTACTTTATTGCAATGAAAGTTACCAAATCAAACTTACTACAAATTTTATTTCAATGAAATTTGAAAAGCAAAACTTCCTAAAAAGTCAGCTGATAACTTGGCACCACTTGGTACACGAGATTGCCTTGACATATGCTTTTTCTAAGATATCATTCACTTATACTTTAATTAAATGAGATTTCTGATATTTAAAATAGTTGAATGGAATTACATACGATGTTTATTAATTTTAAACTAACCTGTTTTTGTACCTAAATTTAGTTTATCCTTAAAAATTTTATTTGAAAAGAACTATTCATATTAATTTATAAAAAACTTTATGTGGCTTTATTTGAATTTAATTAAAAGTACACATCGCACACTAAATCATAAAGAGTCACAACTCCAAATTATAAAAGGGGTTTTATTAAATAAATTAATCCAACAAACAAACAAACAAATTTTTTTTGCAATAAAGTCTTGTTAAAAAATATAAAATACCGTTATGCTTGTTTTTATGTTACATACTTTCATTTGGTCAGTATCAACAGTTTTTTCCTACTACTCAGCATCTGAAATTTTTGAGTTGTGACCCTTTATGATTTAGTGCGCAATATGTATGTATGTATTATATATCTTAGTTTTTTAATTATTTTTTTTACCAAAGCTTAATGACAAAAATGCGTAGGGATTTTCATAGGGGACATTTCTTCAACGTGTAGGGTAAAATCGGATTTTTTTTTAGCATGTGTAGGTATTTTTTCGAGAACTCTACTGGCAACACTGCTTACGGGAGACCATACTTGTTGACCATGCGTCCTGAAATTTTCACAGGATTTAAATTAGAACTCTGGAATGAATTTTAGGCTACTTTTTTCAACACGCCCACTTTTTCAAATTGTGTTACTCCCACCCATAGTTTTTAGCAGATTTTAAAATATAAACGAGCATTACTTAGCCATTTGTTGAAAATTTTTCAAAATTCTTTTTGCCTATGATAGGATGCACTAAATTTATTTGAGAAATTGTGAAGGGAGAGAAGCTGTCGGAAATTGCCAGCCCAAATAATTGATTATCAAATAATTTCAGCATATCATCGGTTAGTTATTGCTTTTTGCAAACCAATAACCGACCGACGATATGTCGACCAATTTTCAAAATGCTTTTTTGCATAATTTTTTTAAATGGAGGGGGAGGGGATGAAATGTGCCCGTCCAAGAAAATGGATGATCACATTATGCTAGGAACACAACTGCGATGAACGACGAATTTCATTCACGTCGACGAATTCGTCGATAAGCATTCGCTGCGTAAATTCGTCGTCTGAAGCGCAATAAGGACGAATTTACTCACCGAATTCAGCTCTTATAATTGCTAAACATGGTTGTTGTGTGTGTAGAGGGAGAAAATTGTTTTTTTTGTCGATCGTCGGCGTACAAAATAGAAATAAATCTATCTCCTATGCCTGATGATCTGCATTAGCACCCAAACTTTCTTAGAACAACTAGATTTATTATGTTATAAGAAATAACAAAGTTGAAACAAGAACTCAATAATCAACATGTTTTTTATATTCCTACTTTACTACATTGGCTGACATTTTGTCAGCTCTAATTGTAAAAGTATATAAAGAAAATAAATAACAACAGCTATTCAAGAATTTTTTTCATTTATAAATTCATCGTTATTAACATCTTATACTTAGTGAAATTCGCATAGGATCCAGCTTAACCCCTCAATAATCAATTTCAATGTATTTTTAATAAAAAATTATTTTACTGAATAAGTAAAATAATAATTTGGGATTAGTAGTGCGTTAATAAGTGTTAAACTTTATATCTGTTTAGTTGAGTGTACAAGGGGCGTAAGGGGTGCGTCAACCGCCAGTATGTCCAGTGGTAATTGAAAGCGCTATGGAGTTTCTCTTGCAGATTAAATGCGAATACGGACCAAAATGTTAAAAAAATAGACCGCCACAACTTTAAAATTGGTTGATCAAGATCACCAAGCAGGGCAAAAAAAGGAAAACTATTCCCCTTTATTGTGAATGGCGTCGTCGACGTCTCATCAAGACGACAGTAAATATTGTCACTTGTCTACTCTTTATTGGCAACAATTGCTTCTTATTGTCAATCTCTAAGGATTTGTAAATTAATGGAGCATATAACTAGTAGTCAATTGTTGTCGACAAAGAGTAAACAAGCGACAACTTTTACTGTCGTGTTGATGTGACTTCGAAGACTCCATTCACAATAAGGTGGATTCATTTGCCTGTTTATGACGACTTCATACTGCAACAATACATAAGTAAATTGATGTAAAAATTAAAGCTACATAATGCTAGTAAGAAGCTCCACTTCCCTTAAAAATTTATCTCGGGAATAGGTGACATAAATTGGCCTCCTTGTAGTTCTGACTTAACCCCCTATAGTCGACTTATACTAACTTTTGAAAGCAAATACTTGCAACAAAATTGCACACATCACAGAGTGTACCTGCAGAGTCTTCATAAGAAATTTTATTACTTTAAATGGATGTCGAAATCGTGAGGATATACACGAAGATGATATTTAAAAAAATCCCAAATTGTGTATTTAAACCAGTAAGAAACATTATATGCAAATATATAAAGGGCTTACTTACCTTAACTTTCTTTTGAGATATCCGGTATAATTTTGATGCTCATTCCACTTCTACTGTATTTGCTGTAATCGAATTTCAAATGTGCAGCGGTTTAGTTAAAATTTTAAAATTTTTTTTTACCTCGGACAATCCTCCTTATCGTAATTGGCTTATTTCGACTTCGACTACGACGATTTTGTAATAGATTAAAGACGACTTCAAAAGTTTTTCCTTAAGCTAGTACCAAACTGTCGTAGTCGTTTTTGAAATACGCCAACCACAATAAGGCAGAATATCTGAGCTAGAGTAACACTTCGTTTTGAACAAAAAGAATCCATATAGATTTCTCTAAATAGAAAATTAAAAAAATAAAAATTATTTTATCATTTATTTTTGAATTTTTCACAGGAAAATATAAAATAGCTTAGAGGAATTTCACACTTTTAATCAGTTTTTAAGAGCGCAAATGTTTAAATTTTAAAATATATTCTACTTCCTGCAAACGCCTTTTAGGTTTTTCAGTTCCAACTTTTACTTTTTATTTTCAAAGGCTCTTATGCAAATAGCTTAATCATATTCATCCATTATTTACACAATTTAAAATGCTTAGAATAATATTATTCCAAGATGTTAAGTGTTCTTCGTAATTAAAATACTTCAGAAACGAATTTATTGACTGCTCATATGGCGCAATTCTTTAGCTACTGTGTTGCCTGGTGCCGCCATTGATTTTTTTGGTCTTAGTTTATAGACTCCCGTCAACTTTTGCCAGCATATTGTATGAGTTTCTTTTTTTTTTGTATGTATGTAATGCTTGTTTGCTGTATTGCTTTTGTTTTGCAGCAGTCTATATCTTTTATGCAAATTTTTCATGACTTCCGCTGCATACGATACCTTATTGTAGATCTGTGAATAAATGTATTTTTTCTTCTTCTTATATTAGATATATGCCAGCTCGGTAAATGTGCTGCATATGAGGGAAGTTATTAAAGAAACTGAGAAGCTTTGCTGTTCTTCAGTGTTTTGTTTTAGTTTGGGACAGTTGTGGCATAAAACAGAAACTGAAACAGAATTATTGCGCGCTATTTTATTTTATTTTTTTCGGTTCTTTTATTTACTCCCACGAAACATTATTTTCGACAAAATAAATTCTTCATTCCTCGTCGAATTTATTAGTTTTATGATCTAACGTGAAATCCACACGGATGCGTAACGTGCATGAAGGTTGGTACTCTGTACGAAGTTGTGAAAAATTTTAAGTACCATTGATTTCGCGTAAAAAATTTGACATGTACTAAATTTAGCTCAACTCAAGGTTTTTTTTTTATAAATTTCTCGCTTCTATTGCTTAAAAGTATGCAATATTGTTAAAAAACTTTGCGAAAAAAGTATTCCTCATGTTGTTTCGCAGCTAAACTAAAATGATGCCAGATTAATTTTGCATGGAAAAACATGCTGCCAGATAGATGTTCGGTGTTTTTCGCGAATTTATTTCGCAAATAATTCATGCCAAATAGTTTAATATGTAGTTTGACAGCATTTCACACGAAATTGTGAACAGAGTACCAGGCTTAAGGCGTCGCATGATGCCCAATGTCTTCAGATATTTGTCACAAAATGCCTCCACAGAATCGTGCGTGTATGATGGCCTTTATTAATATCTAATGCCCAAATCCGGTCAGATACAAATCAGCAATCAATTTTATAAGAAGCATATGGCCTCTTACTCTTGCAGCCCAATCATGAATGTTCCCTCGGAATTTATTTCTCACCGAAAATAATTTTCTCCAGATAACATTCCTCCAATCACAAAATCTTTGGGAACAAAAAAGAATAATACGTGGCATCACCGCATTACAAAGCTCATTGTTTTGTTTGTTTGTTGACATTTTGTTTCTCCTTTTTTTTAGAGTGAGAGATTAAACAAAATTATTAAAATTCACCAACTTGAAAAAATATGTAAAAATAAGTTTATAAATTATTTATTTGGGCATTATTTGTGTTTTTCCCCTCAAAAAAACTATAAACTACAAGTTTATGTATATAAATTTTGTTTTAATGAAGTATCAAATATGTTTTTATGCAAACTCCCTTTTGTTTTGCAAGGGAAAGATTTTTAGTAAAAAAAAGCAAGTTCAATTGCGTTTATAATACTTACTTTTTTCCCCGGGAGTTTTTTTTATTCCCGCATTTGGTAAAATCGGAAAAAATAAATTCATAATAGGAGAAAAGGGAAAATTGGAAAAACTCGTGCGGAATTTTTGTTCATGATTGGGCTGTTGAGGTTTCGTTAATTTTGCTTAATCTAAGATGAGTAGCTGATTGGGCTTTTGCATCCAATACTGCATCATAGAAACAAGTCGAGGCAAAATTGTAGGCAGCGGCGCAGTAGTTTCGTGACCAGCGAAAGAATTTTCGGCGACTCAAATAAACATATCCCAGTAAAAAATTTTCATGTTTTTTGATGCAATAGGGCAATAAAGCGCATCATACTTCGCTTTAAAATACGAGCTCTTTAAAAAGCAGTGAACGTATGTATATGAAGAAAACTACAGGAAAAAATTGATTTAATAGTGATCAAAAATGTAGTGCTCCCAACCGAGGACTCGCCATATAAAAATCAGTCAGTGCTACTTTTATTTTATAATAGTAAAAACCTGCTTTTTTGAAGCAAAATTTTTGCTGGGATGACAATTTAAAGAGAAAATTAAAAATTGCAATTTAAAATCGATTTTCATAATTTTTTTCTCCGAAATTCTACGATTTTGACTTTTTTGGCTGATAAAATTTCGGCTTGTTTGAACTTTTTTAGGCTCAAATGTATGGAATTTCGTTTTGGGCTTAATCGAGGAGTAAAAAGGAGGATGCGAATTCGTTGGGACCCTCACTAAGGGGTAAAGCATGTTAATAGGGTTACAATTGAAATAGTGCCGGTAATATTTTATGTGGAGCTCTTTTTTTACTAAATACAAACTAAAATAAATTGTGCTCTTTAGCCTCTCCTCGTATGTACATATTTATGTGTGTGTGTGTGTGTCCAGTCACTCACTGCTCCCATATAAAAAAAATACACTTTATTCAACTATTAGCGATAAATGTTTATTTACTAAATGACTGACGACTATATTTCGTTATTGTATTAAGCTACTTCAACTACATTTTATGCATGAATAAGAAAATTGCAATTTTAAATGTGTTTATTTAGTACAAGTAAAGAGACATTTACACAATCACACACACACACAAGCAAACGCACCTTCATGTCGTTAGTCTCCAGTAAAAAGGCCCCAACTCAAATAATTGTCATTAATACAATTGCCTGTAAAATAGTTATTTATTACAATAGTGCAATACATTTTTGTGACGAATTTTATTTGTGTGAAATGAAAATTGAAATCACTGAAAATCTAAGTTTCGCAAAAAATACCAGTTAGGACCTTTCTACTTAAGACTATCGATATGTAAATATGCATTTATCAATATCTGATCTACACTGCTCCTGTATCAAATACCGTTCCACTACATCAAAACTGCCAACAAAAGCAAAAAAAGCCAATAGACATTTGTTCATGTGTGTGTGTGTGTGTGATAGTCTGATTGTACATATTGGGTATTTACTTGATTTACAATTCAAATTAAATAATAATGTATAAAACCCCAAAACAAAAGTGTGAAAGTAACAAATATACCTCTTTGCAAAACAAATACATACATCAAACAACTAACCCAGAGAACACAAGTAACGAGTTTCTCTGGAGTAGAGATCGGCGTGTGTCGAATTTTTCCAACACCATACTACACTAACACGAACACCAAGACGCTCAACACGCACGCGAAAACTTTTGCACAACACGCATGAAATATTATTGGTATGGTATTTGAAAATCAGAAAATTTAATTGATCTTTTTCAAGAGTCGCTTTTCAAAATGTGGCACCAAATTGGCACTGGCAGCTGATACTATTTGCCACCACAGCTAATACTATCGGCTTACGTACAGAACTTTAAACTTCAGAGTCACATACATACAATATCAAAAAATATACTGGTGTTGTGTGTTTGACGACGATACAAAATATTAATTTTTTTCGAGTTCGTTTCGAGTTTTTCATGTCAATTTTGATCAACACTACACGACCCGAGCACGCACGAAATCAGATTTTTTGTCACGAACACTTTGTGTTGGGTCGTGTGTGTTCCTGTCATGGCAAAAACAATACAAAAACAAATTGAACAATCGTTCTCCATGTTTTTGTTTTGTTTTTGAGTTACTAACTTCAAAGAACGAAACAAAAGAAAATCAAACAAGTTGTTTCGTTTATTTGCGTGCTCTGCTTTTAATTACAAAGAAATCAAAACAAAAATAAATTTATAATTGTAATAGTGTCCATTATTTTTGTTACGAAAATCACGTCCGAACTCCTGTATCGCGCATTAATTACCAATAGCTATAAGAATCAACAATTATTCACTGCATGTTTGCTGGGTTTATTTAAATGTAACGTATTTGAAATATATTCGTATAATGTGAAATGAGACCGGAAGTGTAATTTATGTTTAAAGGCAAACAACAGAGATTCTGATTTGCTGATTTCAAAATCCTCTTCTGTTTTTTTCTGTAATGTTGTTGAACCTTTAGAAATGTCTTGCCTCCGAACAAAGCAAATTTATCATTTTCCACAGTCGTATGTACACTCATAAATGTATGTACACATTACAGAACTTGATAAATCTAACTAAATTTAATTCAAACTAATCTGCTTGTAATTGAATTGTCATAAAAATTTCCATATCATATCAAATTTACACATTCTCTGTTGCAAAAATTAAATGATTGTTGCATAGAAAGAATACTGGTACTGTGATGGTACATTGGCAAAAAGCAAAAAAAAAAAAATAAACTATAATGATAAAAAGTCTTTTTCTGTAATAAGTTGTCCGAGAGACTATCCGCATTACTGATTGTGCCTGGCATGTCTGTGCGATGTGTGATGCATTTTTGCCTGCATGTCATTGCGTGTGAGTTACTGCAGAGTCCAATGCAATTTCATTCATACCGAGCAATGCTGTACTTATTTTTTCAGCTTGACCACTTATGGAGGTTTTATCAAGTCCAAATATTCATTTGACATATCTTTTTTACAGGTCTTATTGTGCACGATGCTGCACAAATATCATGAGCTTGTGAGTTGCCGCCCGTGTGTCTGGTTGCTTGACAGTGTAAATGTTATGCTGACGATTAAAAAAGTATAACCAAAACGAAATAAACTTGTCCACATGACAGAAAAATTGTGTTACAAAAGCCCCTTTTATTGTGCCTTTACTAGTACAATATAGTATATATTAGACCCCTGCAAAATATTACTTACAAGAACTTTTAAGACATAAGGAATTTTTCAAATGCCTTATTGCAGCGACGTCTTCTAAAACAAACGCTAAACAATACTGTTGGCAAGACATTTGATTCAGTTATTGTATGTCTAGAAATAAAGAAGAAAATACTTCGTGACGGAAGAATTTGTGATGCTTGCTTCTTCATACGCATGGGCGCCTATACAAATGATATGCATGTACATACGCACACGCTTGGTTTTTATGATATTAAATTTTTATGCGCACATATAAACGCACACATGCATTGACATTAGTTGTGTGCGCTTGCTTTAAAAAATCGCCCTTAAACACATAATAGCTTCCCTGAAGGAAATGTCGATGGTAAAAATGTACTGAGTCGCTTTTGACTTTGTCACCAGTACTACTCTACAATTATCCCCCATACAATACTTTGTGCTATAGACATTTAGCATATGCTTGTCATTGAAAATCTACTAGTAACACTAAAACAATTGACTAGGTAGTGAATTCATAGTTTTTATGGGAACATGGAAACATACCAAGCAGACATTTACAAATTTATAATGTTGACAAGTTGTTGCAAAATCTACCAGAAATATATCACATCTGTTTTCCCTATTTCTTTTATACTGACGAATTGAAGCGAAATTGTAGACAATGTAACTACTACTAGAATTTTAGTGTTGACATAGAGACACTTGGTCCCAGTCTGACTGCAGGGTTACTATACACACACACACTCAAACGTACAATATGCAAAATAACCAGCATACACGTATCAACACTACTTCCTTTGAGTGTTTGTTACGAACAAAAAATCTTCGCGACATCGGTTGTAAACACTCTTATACACTAACATCAATACATCCATCGTGCTTCGCTTATTATACGACATCATTTATTATTGTTTTAGTATAATACATGCCACTAAAATGCATTTAAGATACAAGACGTATATACATTTCAAAACTGTTTAGGCAGGCCTCTAGTATGTATGTACAACTGGGTATGATTACGACTATAAGTTGTGTGTCGTCATATGCAAGTATGAAATACATGTCAACTTTTAACACTCGCCTCTTTTTAACACAAAAATATTAAATAATTCTTTCGAATGACTACAGAGACAATGATACTGAGAGTATGTACTGATGTTTATGATGTTGATGCTTATGACGTTCATTGTAATTGTAGCATGCAGCATGTACACTATTGGAATGCAAACGCATATGTATGTAAGTACATATACCCATGTTGCATACATTAAACGCTTAAGTTCGTTGGTGTTAAATTAAAGACAGTACTTTGAGAGGATCAAAAGTTAAAAGTATTAAATGCGATCTGCTTAGCCTTTATTGTTATTTTTTGAAGACCAGAAGAGGACAAAATAAAAAAACAGGCCAGTGAAAAATTTCATATTAAAATCTACGAAAACAAAGTTAATTTAAATTTTTACGACAACGATTTTGCTTCATATGTGGCTTATACTAATTGGTCTGGATTTTCGGTAATCTTTTCATTTGAAACAGCATGAATGTAGCGTAATGCAGTCGTCAATCTTATTTAATTAATTATTTAACTTACTTGATTGTGTGTATTGGAACACAAGCCTCAGGTAAATTTTGTTTTATATGTATAGTTGTCATTCATCTGCCAAGACTTGAACTCGGACGCACTTAACGCTGCATCCACAATAATCTTAAATATGCTTTAGATAAACACTAAAAGCCCTATCTATAAGCACAAATTGGCATGAAGTCAGCAAAAGTGACGAAATTGAATAAGGTGTTAACGAGTACCTCCATACAATTTGACATTAAAAAATTGTCGCATTACCTAATCTTAATCCACCTCTAAATCCTAGCATGATTTTTAATGTGAAGTTTCATGGCAAAACTATTTAAGATCATGTTCAATTTTGCCACTTATGCTAACTTCATGCCAATTTTTGCTTATACATAGGGTCGTTAATAAATATGTACCATAATAAATGAATTTAATTTTCAATCAATATCAAAAAAAAATAAAAAAAAATCTTTGATGTTTGCAAAAAAAGTGTACGAAGAAATTATTTTTTTTGCATAATAATGTTAACAAGTTTTTTCGGTAAACTCTTTTTATTTTTTTTAAGAGAAGTAGCACTCAGCCACTGAATGCCTACTAATATTACTAAGTGCTGCCTTGTTTTAGGAAAGTGATAGTGATAGTGATAGAGAACACAGGTGGTGAAACAAGAGCTAGAGAAAAGCTTCATTCTTTTACAACCCTGCTTTTTGCCCATTTTTTTTATAAAACAGTATTGCAGCGCCTCTGGTGTTAATGAGGCGTATTAAATTTTGAAGCTGTGCTTAGTAGATATTTTATTGGTTATTTTATCGAAGAAGAAGGGCGCTGTGATTTTACATTAGCATTTATATTCGCTGAAACCGGTGTAGGCTAGTGACCAGTGTCTATGCCTTCATCACTTGAACTTTTCCTACAACTGATACAAAGGGATACTAATTCACATCAGAAAAATGAGTTGTGTTGTTATTGAATGACTGTATGAGACCGGGCTTGAACCCTGGACCTTTGGTTTTGTACTCAACGTGCTAACTACTTCATCCAACGCCAACGCCACAATGTTGCCATATATAGTTGAACGCCATCACCAAGTCTAAATAAACTGTTGGCCAAAAACTTAACATTCTAGCTAACACATTTAAAAATATTTTATTTAGCTCAATATAAATTGTTTTAAAACTTTTTTTTCTTAAATTCTATTTTAGATTTTTTAGTGCCAATTTATTGTTTTCAGAAGTGTGGTCACCCTGAATGTTACAAACATGTAATGTTGAGGGTCCCCCCTCCCCCAATTGTCTACACTCAACATTGCGTCACTCTCAGATAGTAAGGATTGTGTGCGCCAAGTTTAGTTAAAATCGGCCGAATAAAATTATTTCAAATATAATATATGTATAACTTTAAAAGGCTTAGCCCCGCCTACTTTTCTAAATACAAAATTGTTTCATTCTAAAAACAGATTCGGATAATTGGAAGTACTATATATGTGACGCGAAAAATAGAAAGGGACCTAAGAGTAAAAACCAGTTTTGTTCGGGAGATCCATTTTAAAGATTTAAATACGTGTATCTTTGGTGTACCATCACTTCATAAAACGCGCACATCTCTGGGAGGGAACAGTTTTTGGGCATGGGATCGGTCTCATTCGATGCTCAGATGTTGTCCTCATCAAAAAAAAAGTGAAAATTGATTTTTTTTACCCATAGGTCCCTTTCTCTATGCGCTGTCGCATATGCATAATATAATATTTTCCTTTCATGGGCGTGGTCCTGTCCAATTTTTTTAATGTAGGGTTGTGTATTTTTCAGAGTTCAGAGTATATGCCTAGCATCAAAAAATCACTTAAGTAGAAGCGCGTGAAATATAGCATTACATTTTAGTGAGCTTGGCCACGCCCACTTTCTTAAAAGCAAGATTGTATCTTTTTAAAAGCTCAACATGTGTTCCACGTTTCGTAAAAATCGGTTAAGTACAACCACGTGAAATAATAAAATAGAATTTTAATGCTTGTTTCCACGCCCACTTTTTTAAAAGCAAGATTATGTCTCTTGGCACTCAGGGTGCGAAAGAAATCTTTTATTGAGGCATTACGAAATCCCAATGTATATCGTAAGTTTCGCAGCAATTGAGAAAGTAAAATATCATAAAATCAGAAAAAAAATTAGTAGGCTATAACCTTCTACACCATAAGAAAATTCTTAAAATCGCTGTAAATAGTAGCGATTGGTAAAGTAACAAAAAAATACAGATAAATTGATAACCCTTTCTTTTTTGAAGTCGGTTAAAAAAACTCCATGCACATATAGATATCTATTTGGGCCTTATCTTAGTTGTCGTATTTCGACTTTGACTAAGACAGTTTACGTTACGGCGTTCCACTTTTTTTCTTCCTTTTTTCTTCTTTTCTTCTTCTTTACTCCTATACCTGCAATAACTGAAACAAATGTCTTGTCGACCGTGTTGTTAAGCGTTTCGTTTAGAAGATTTCGCTATAGTAAAGCATTTTAAAAATCCTTCATGTCTTAAAAGTTCTTGTAAGTGGTCTTGTGCAGGACTTTATTCTGTACATACAATGCGCGCCATAGCAGCCAAAACAACTTAAGAGATATAATTTTCGACGTTAAATTTTTTACGAAAATCGATTATTCATGACCGTAGGCAATGGATTTTCATTAAAAAACGAAGTTAAAAAAATATGTCGCTTAAGCTTATTCTTAACTAGGTACATACCTCCTTCCAAAAGGGTTTTGTTTTTAAAGAGAAGCAACACTCAACATATGTATATGTACATATATCGTTACTTTAATACAGACAGTCCCTAACTCACTATTTTCTTGTAATCCAGTTATTTGCATATTTCGGTAGAAGTATCGAAAAATGCAAAAAAATCTCGATTAAAAAAAATATTGAGTTAGAGTCTTTATGTATTAAGGTAAAAATATTAACGTATGTTACCTTCTTTAAAAGGTGGGTCACAAGAAATGATTGCGTGATCACAAGGCAGTTATGGACTCACCTAAATAGAGAAGGTACGGATTACCTAATTTCAAGGAATAGGAAACAAATCTCGATTCTAGTGTCCGTGTTAACCGGACACTGTCTCATAGGTAGGCATGCACAAAGGCTAAGGGTTGAACATAACGACTTTTGCCGTAGCTGCCAAGATATTGATGAAGAGGAAAGCATAGAACATTTTCTTTGTCACTGTCCTGAACTTGCAGGAAAGAGAATGGCCACAATGGGCGCTCTTGAATTCAGGGAACTTTCTGACGTTGCTGGTGTTAAACTTCAACGTATTAGCAGCTTTATACTGAGCTCTGGATGGTTCGACGGTGGGGACTCCGCATAAGCAGAGTCTCCGTGGTATCACAATGGACCAAAACGGTCTAAGTGAGTCCGGGTTTCTGACTGCCACCCCTACCTAACCTAACCTACCTTCTTTAAAAAAGTTATACTACAAAGAAGACCCATGATGAAGTACTAAGTAATTACGTATGTGAATATAAATATCAAGATTTATAACCCAAGACACAAACCAACTGCATTAGCAGAAGTCTGTTAGCATAATTATTCTCCTCTACCAGAATCAGTGGTTAGAATTTTTGTTGTTTACTAAAAGCTTTAATCCTATTGTACAGTGTTATTTAATTAAATTAATAATAATAAATTTTCAACATAAAATTTATTACTTTACAGTTCTGTTTTTACGAATTGCTTACGAGCCTTAAACTATAAGTTAAATGAGATTTTTGTTCACTCCCTCACTAACCATAACGACCATGTGTACCAGTAAGAAAGAAAAAACAAGAACTTTTAAATTTCAATCCTAGTTAGATTGTTGTTAATACAAGTTTATATGCCAGTGTGCCTGTAAGAACAACTCATAAATCGCCTTCATTGTATGTAATGGTATGTAAACTTTGCAGTTGTAGGGCTTGTTTTCCCTTCCTCCTTTTCATTATATTAAACAAATTTTCTTATGTTTTCAAGCACTATAGAAGTTGTTTGTTAAATCTTCAGTTAGGATCAATAAAATGAAAAAAATATGTATAAGAGAGAAAAATATGAAGACTTCTAAATCATTTTAAAGCTTTTAAAACTTTTCAAATGGACTGAGTGATTGACTTTTGGTGTTTTTGTTTATAATACGAGTATTTTCCTTTTTAAACAAGTAATAAATATTCCTTTTATGCCATAGCAGAGATGCTGGCAAACTTTTCATTTCATGTACTTGATTTTCCTGCCCAATTTTTTGTTTCATCACTCAATTAAATTAATGTAATTCAGTGAACTTTATTTCTTGTTATTTATACTATGTCGATTGGCTTGTCTTATCAGTTTCGATTAGTAATAAATAAATTTGTTTTATTTTTCCCCATTGAAATTCTATGCATATTTTAATTTTTCCTGTTCTTAAAGTAAACTTTATTTCGTACTCCTCTTTTTGGTTTTGGAGATGTTTTTGAAGTTGATGAATATGTGAAAATTTATTTAACATGTCAGAGTTACAAAAAAATTCCCAATAGAAAATTAGCATTTCAGGCTTTTGCTGTGCAAATTTATGGGTTTATTTGTTTGACCACGTTGGTTATGTGTATGTGATTAGATGCAAGAAGTAGAACATGAAATTCAAGCAAGAAGTTTAACTGGAATCTACACGTAGTTGTATGTATATTCTTTGGAAAACTTTGCGGTGGCTGTCAGTTCGAGTGGAGAGTGTAAATATTTATACTTATATATGTATACATATGTTGTTAACATTTTTGTTGTCAATGCAAAAAATTATTATACCCTTTATCAAAAATGGAACAGGGTATATATAGGTTTGTCATTCCGTGTGTAATTTCCACAATATGAATACGCCATCCATAAAGTATATACATATATTCTGGGTCCTTATAAATAGGGAAGACGAATAAGCGCTGTCCGTCCGTCCGTCCGTCTGATGTTCGTGAAATCAATTTTCCGAAGCTCCCAGAAAAACTAGAGACTTCGGTCTTGAACTGATGTATCAGAAGTGGTCCAACTTAGATTGGTATTGAAAATTAAAAAAATCGAGTAGACAGTTTCAGAGCTGGAAAACTTAAACTTTATTTTACCGTATAAAAGTAACTACCGAAAACTAATTTTTATTTATTTTTATTAAATAAATTTGTTTTATTCTTCACTACGAATAAAATTGATATTTTAAATTAAAAAAAATTAAAAAGTAACTTACTAAAACAAAATTTTCCTTTTTCTCTATAAATTAAACATATCTTATATTATTAAAAGAAAGAGATTGGTGTAAGTAGTCAGAAAAATCAAAAAGGATGATTACAGGGTTGGGAAACTTACACTTTTTGTGATATTTAAAGTAACTCAGTCTAACTTATATATATTTTTTTTATTAAATAAACTTATTTTATACTTCAGTACAAATAAAATTTATGTTATTTCGAATTCAATAAAAATTAATAATTTTGTTATATAAAAAGAACTTACTAAAACTAATTTTTTATTTTTCTATATAAATTAAACATATCTTATATTCTTTCTTACAAGAAATAAATGGGTGTAAGGAATCAGAAAAATATAAAAGGATGCTTCCAGGGTTGGGAAACTTAAATTTTTTATGATAATAAAAGTTAGAAGGGCTAATTACTTTTTTCTTTTTCCTTATAAATTAGATATATTTTATGTTATGGAAAGAAAATTTTGGTATAGAAAAGTGGAAAAATAAAAACCACAGCTCCAGAGCTGAAAAATTTCAGTTTTTTTGATATTCAAATAACCAAATAAAACAAATTTTTTCTTATTTCTTTTCTTCTTTGTTCACTAAACATATTTTATGTATTTTTTAAAGAACTAGATAGATATAAGGAGTCAGAAAAATATAATAGAATGATTGCAGGATTGGAAAACTAATTTTTTTTGTGTATAAAAGTAACTAGGTCAATAATTATTTTTTGCTCACAAATTAAATGTACTTTATGTCTTAGAAAGAAATAATTTGGAACTAAAAATTAGAAAAATAAAAATCATTGCGCCAGAGCTGGAAAGCTTAAACTTTTTCTGGTCTACAAAACTAATTAAATCAAACTAGATAATTATTTGGCAATTAAGTATATTCTATTATTTAGAAAAAACTAAGTTAGTATTAAAAACCAGAAAAATCAAAATTATGGTTCCAGGGTTGGAAATTAATAAAAAATAAGAATTTTGTAAAATAAACCAAAAACTAATTTTGTCAGTTAAACATATTTCATGTTTTAGGAAGATTTTTACTCAAGATTTTTTTTTATCTATGCTTAATTTTTATATGGATATCTCACTTAAGTACAAACGAAGGTTTGTGCCTTGTTGCTTATTATGCTCTCAGTTTTGTTTCAAATCGATGGTCTTTCATTTACATTTTGAATTCTTATTAATTTTTTAGTAAATGGAAATAGATGGTTTTCGTTCGTTTAGATTTTCTTTCAATAAAATGTTAAAAAGGTGTGTAATTGGTTAAACTTAAATATGTTGCTCAATTTTGGCTTAACACTGGGTATGAGTTTAAAGAATGTAAGAGCTTTAAAAGCTTTAAATATCACTATAATATCATGAATAATAAAAATTTTAATAATGTTTATGATTGCATATTAGTTTGCAGTAAATGCTATTAATAAATAACACTCATACATATAAAATTCTTATTGTAAAATTTTTATAATCCGTAAAAAAATGTAAAAAATATCATTATTTTATTACCCACTTAAAGTTTATATAACATTTTCAGGCAAAATTTATTTTTTCTATACACAGTTGAACTTTTATTTCATTAAAGGGATTTATTAAAAATGTGGCTGCCGCTTAAAGTCTTTATAACCCTCAGTCAGCGTGTGTAGGAAACAGGATTACAAGCACCAGGCAGACATACACAAATTCACTTGTGCGTGTTGTAATATTTAAAATTTTAACATGTAAACTTGCCCCCGACCTCTCCTCCCTTTCCCCTTGAGCCTGAACATAAAATACAAAGGCATAAGAAAAAATATAAATAAATTCATGAAATTTCAATTAAAAGAAAAAACTTCAAGCTGTATATTTTAATAAAAGGACAAAAAAGGAGAAAGAACACTGGAACGGAGAATTTAACCGATAACGCAAAACAATGTGCGTGTTAAGCCAACAAACGCACCTACTAAACAAGCAAATAAAAAAACAAAAAGTAATAATAATAAGAACTACAAATAATGTTACACTATAACATACATAAATAATTGTGGACATGTACCAGCTCACCCTGTAAATAGTCTTTTTAAGTTAAACCCAAAGCGTTTTCATATCACAAAATCCTTTTTTTTGGAGACTCAGACTCAGTGTTTGTTTTTGCTTAAATTTCTCGTCTTGCAAATATGAAACATATTTCTTTGCTTAAATGTTGTGTGAACTTAATTAATTGTTGCTAGATAAAGAAGCTTTCAGCAAATTAAACCTGCTTTATGTAAAATGTTTGCAAAGTTTAATTTTTAATATGAAACTTTTTTCAATCATTTAAAATAACAGCCCACTGCAAATACAGCAAAATGTTAAACATTAGTTTTCCTCAGAAAAGAGCATTTGTCAGTAGAGTAAAAGCAAAGTCATTAAGCAATAAACACATCGACTACAGCAGGCTACCGACTTCAGTATGTCAAAAATAAAATGCACATGTTTATGCCAGCATTATTATATTGACTACAGCAAGACAACACGTCGTCGGGTTGTTGTCCACGCTAATTTTGTGCTAACAATATACTACAAAATGTGAGATGAATGATACGCTAATTTTGTGCTAACAATATACTACAAAATGTGAGATGAATGATACAATACGTGTTACATAGTTCATATAATTTAAAAAAAATAAATAACGTGATCAAGGGTGTTTTAGCGTTCCGTACACCAAAGGTGAAAATGAACCCTATGGTTTTCGCTACGCTGTTCGTCTGTCTGTCTGTCCGTCAGAGGTTATTTTCTCTAGAACCGTAAGAGCTACGCACCTGAAATTTAGACAGAGTATGTAGAACTATGGCCGCTACAACAACAAGTACATGAGAGTTAAAACTTAAACGGTGTTCCAAAACGAGCAAAGAAAAATTTTAAAATCCCATTTAATACACATACAATTCTATTTATGTATGTATATAGATAGACACTTGAAAATTAACACTAAAATTAAAAAAAATCTAAATTAAAGGGTGTAATATTGACATCTTAATGTATCTTGGCAAACTCTTGAAATATTAGGAAACGGTAAAACTAAAAAATTCCAAAATTATAAAATCCCCAAACCAAAAAAAAAACATAACTTAAAATCTAAAAAATCGCCAAACATCTAAAAAAAATTTCTAAAACGAAAAAAGCGCCAAATTAAAAAAATATTCTAAAACTTAAATAAATCACCATCAAAAATATAAAAAAGCGCCAAATTAAAAAAAATTTAAAACTAAATAAATCGTCAAAAACAAAAAAATCGCCAAAACGAGAAAAAAGCGTCAAAACTAAAAAAAACGCCAAATTAAAAAACGCCAGAAACGCTTAAAAACGAAAAAATCCAAACAACCAAAAAAATGCCAAAACCATATACATACATATATAGGCTAAAGTTCGTATAGTATTACAAGTGTCCGTACGGAACACTTCGTGCGCGAGTTAAATTCGCATTGTACTGAATTTATTTATATAGTGAGACAAGTTTAAATCACAATAAAACGAGGAATATATATTTTTAATATGAATGAAACTGGCTTTATTGGAGAGAAAACTTTTTGAAATTAATGTTTGAATATGATTTCAACCATGTGGGCGCCACGGCTGGCGCCTAGAAGGCGCAATCTAGAACACCAATTTTAAACAACTTTTCCCAGCATTTGCGCCCGTATTTCGCCGATAACTCTTCCAATGTTGATTTGTTGTTTGTGGTTTATTGACGTAGATAAGTGAATTAACATAACCCCAAAGACAATAATCCAACGGGGTTAAATCACATTATCTTGGTGGCCAATTAATTGGGCTATTAGGTGAAAATATTTTTTCATCATAAGTTTCTTTGAGTAAATCAATTGTAGCGCTCGCTCTGTGGCATGTGGCTCCGTCCTCTTGGTATGAAAAAATTTCGAATCATATTCCTATTCGTTTCGCCATTGACAGTAACATTCTGACCATCATCGTTTTTGAAGCCATATAGGCCAATGACTCCGCCAGCCCATAAAACAGTTATTTTCTGTGTGGATGTAATGGTGTTTCGACAAAAGCTTGTGGATTTGGCTTGAATCTTAAAAGCTTTTAAGCCAAGATCTTTACGTAAATTCTTTCATAAAGTGAAAGGACACAACCCCAGTGTCTGAGAACAGCGACTAATTGATTGATTAGGACTTCATTGCTTTCCTGTACAGCTGCTTCAGCTTCTTCAGTGCGGCATGTTCGGCGTCTCACGGAATGCACATTATCAGGCATCTATTGTTCTTCGAATTACCCACTCTGTGGGACGATTAGGTACGTCATAAAATAGAAGAAGAGAGATGGGTTCGACGAATAGAACAATTATTTTCATTAAAAATTTCAAGAATTTGCTTGCGTTACTCTAGTGTTGGAAGGTGGAAGTACATAAAACGCGTTCA
Source organism: Tachina fera (assembly GCA_905220375.1). Lineage (NCBI taxonomy): Eukaryota > Metazoa > Arthropoda > Insecta > Diptera > Tachinidae > Tachina > Tachina fera. The sequence goes on along the minus strand of LR999964.1, from coordinate 19,504,632 downwards.
ATGCGTTGCGCGCGTCTGTAAAAAAAAGTTGAAATAGTGTGTTTTCATAAGGCAAATTACACAGAGAAGCCCGCGACGCGCGTATCTTACAAAAACTTGACAATACTTCAACTTTCACGCGTTTTATACAAAATGACAGCTAAGATACACAAAAATGATTAGAAATAAATTTTTTTTTATTAAACAATGGATAGAAAATGCATTAAATATTTAAAGAAAAATAAAACTCAAATGCAAGACAAAAAAATAGCCGGCAAATGCTTTAAATTTTCCAACTAAAAAAGCCTCAAAAGCGTAGTGTGTAACTTACCATTTGTATAACGTTATGCGTTTAACAAAACAGAAAAGCGTTGCCGCGTAACACGTGATATGTGTCTCCTTTAAGTCTATTCATAACGAAATTTCAAAGCAAACAAAAACAAAAAGCAACTATCAGCTGTCAAATAAAGCAGTGCTGCCAACTAAAAATTGCGGCACCCAAAAAAACACGCTTTATAAATACATATATTTAAAAAAGTAAATTGAATTTTTATTAAATATTTGCAGGTGGCAGCACTGAAATATGTATGTATTTATACTGCGTATGCTGCTGCTGCCGCCTCCAACCAAAATAAGTAGCTGGCAATAACACGACAATTGCATCTAGCGCCAATTAAATTCCTGTAGCCTGATGTGTTCATTGTGTTTAATGCATCAAGAGAAATGTTGCAAAATGGAACTTAGAATAAATTTTCTTATAATCTTTGACACTTTTCGCCAAATGTGGAATCTAAAAAATATTACACTAAGAGTTTATTAAATATAATTAAAAGAGCGCAAATAATATTCTCTTCTCTTCACTTTGTGTTAAAACATGTGATTTTGTTTTTATTTAGTAGCTGCTGGCTGTATGGGATTTTCTTGTTTCTATTCATTTCAAATTTCCTACCATATTTGCGCCAATTTTCTTTGCGCCCAACTGTTTGCTTGTGTATTTGTAAGTTTTCTCGGTTTGCTTTTCTTTTGCATTTTATTTTTATTTTCCGTCATCATACAGTGACCAAATTTTTTAGAATATGACTGAGTGCCTATATGACTACGTAATATATACATACATACATATTCTTGTTTGTATGTAAATATGTAAGTCTTATTTGTTGTTGTTTCTTGTTTTCTTATTTTGCTTTTATATTTCTTTTATTTTTGTTTACACCATCAAGCAATGCCAACATTTTCAGATTGTATGTGCATGCATCAGGAAATTCTTGCGTTTAACTTACACACAATTAAATTTGAATGCGTGATAATTATGATGAAAAAATCATTACAGTGGGTAAAAAAAATATTTCAATTAATTTTAATTATTATGGTTCGAACTTCATGTGTTTATGTTTAGTGGCCTTAGAAAGTAGCTAGGTGTTCCGTTCAACTATTTGTTAAGGCTGGTACTCTGTTCGAAGTTGTAAAACATTTTCAAAATCATTGATTATTTCGCGTGAAAAATTTTACATGTACTAAATGTAGCCCAACTCGCGGTTTTCTTTTTTTATAAATTCCTCGCTTTTATTGCTTGAAAGTATGCAACATTGTTAAAATTTCTTGCGAAAAAAGTACTCCTAATGTTGTTTCGCAGTTGAAACTAAAATGATGCCAGACTAATTTTGCATGGAAAAACATGCTACCAGATAGATTTTAGGTGTTTTCGCAATAAGAACAGAGACTACTTTTGCGAATTAATTTCACAAATATTTCATACCAAATACTTTAATGTGTAGTTTGACAGAATTTCGCACGAAATTGTGAACATAGTACCAGGCTTTAGTCAGAATATTTACAACTAACTTTAGTGTTATTTGTTCATTAATAATTATCACATGTAATTTGGCTTACAAAGCTATACGAATTTAAGCCTGATCAAATCATAAATATAAAAACAAGTCGTGCTAACCTAAATAGAAAAATGAAAAAAATTTAAAAAACAGAAAATTAATAGTGATACTTATAAATGTGTTTACCAAAGGTAAATCAATTGTATACACAACAATCGTTTCTCATATTCCGTTTCATTGAAAATTTACGTGAAATAGCTGATGTTAATGAGACTCTCTACCCAAGTAGATAGACTAGGGTGCTGATGAAGTGCGTGGCTGCACAGAAAAGTATCGGTATTTCCCCCAGCTTAAAGTTTAATTTTTCTTCTCTTCTTTAGAAACTCTCATTAATTAATAAAAATATTTCATTCAATAAAAATGGAAATTACTGAGCTTAAGCCTGACTAAAAAAATTATTTCTGATTAAAATTCACTAAAGTTCAATTAAAATTTACAAATGTCTCATATAAAAAGTTTTCTTTCTTTGAAAATATTAAAGTTTTATAGCTGTGGTGAGCTGGCACTTCGTCAGGGTGCAAAATTCATGAGACTCGTGCTCAGACTCACTCATTTACGGCGAGTACGACCGAAATCATAATCATAATAAAGAACTTTATCGTCTTCTTACGGCTAGGATCCACTATCCTACACTTTATTAGATCAGGGTTGTATTTGTTCAAAAGTCGTACTATTGTGTTAAATATTTAGTCCTGCCATTAAATATTCAGCGGAAAAGAAAGTTAATGAAATCAAAAATGTAAAACTAAAGTCGCGATTATGTGGTCATTTAGATAAGGCAGGGAGGAGAGAGCATTAGTATCTGCTATGATTCTAAAATTAGCGTCTAGTACAAGGTAATGTGTAGTATGCGCGCTAACTACTTGCTAAATAGTTTTGTAGGTCGATCTAATTCTGCACTATACTAAACAGAAACAGCATGTTAAGTTATTTATTGTTACCTGGAATTCCACTACTCTAATGTGAGCATCAAGTCTCAAGAGAAACGAATTAAAGTCTGTATTGCCATTCTAAGTCCAACTCAGTTTGCTTGTCTGAGCGTCAAGCCAACTTACTCATTGATATTGACAATATCAATTTAAATAATGATTAAGTTTGTAGTTGTCTTGTACCGTAACATTTTCAAGTAAATATTAGTTGTGATACACAATACTACTCGTAATATATAATTAAGGATATTTTCCTCTGAATGCGAACAAACAAATATTGATTATTGGAAATAAGCCGATAGCCATTGTTGCTAGTACTTTTATCTTTTAATTTATTGTAATTTTAATTACAATAATAAATTTATTGTAAATAAAATAAAAAATAAAAAAATATTGTAAACAAAATCAAATTAGAGTTTGTTGTTTTTAATATAAATGTTTAATCGAGTCTATCGTTCGCATTTATAGGAAGAGACTTTAAAAGTTTTGAAAAAAGTTGGTTTGGCTAAAAGATAACCACATTGAGTTCAGTCTAGAACGGCAATATGGGCGTAAGCTTCATTATCCTTTGACTTTGGTTAAATCTACTGTTGCCTGCTAATTGTAGAGAGAAAGAGAGGCAGAAGAGCTTAAATATCAATTGCCGATAGTTCCTGGCTTAATAGATTCGCGTAATTTTGTTTGAACCCTGAGCAGCTTGAAGAGGCCGGTTTTCCAAAATTCCACCCATGGACATTTTTGTAAACAACCTATTGTCTTTGTGTATAGACCTGTTATGCCCTCTTATGTGAATTAAAAAACGAACTCCACTTTCATAGGAACATAGTATCATTCACGTAGTCCCTGAAAATTTGTCCAGTCAATATCTCTGAGGTATCCCAGTAAAAAAGAGACTCCAAAAAAGTCATGAAAATGTAGAGTTTACGATGCGGAAGTAGTTCAAATTTCGATCCGATCTAATGATTTTTACATAGGGTTGTCATTGCAAGAAGTTCTCTTTTTCGATGCCTGGTCACTGAATTGGAAGCGATATTAAGAAAAATTCCCTTTTTTGTGTTCTATGATAATATTTTCATCTAGGAAAAATGGTAAATAGTTGCCTTTTTTAACAATTCGTTTCTTTTTATGAGAATTTTAACCCGAAACAGTGTTTTCATGTAAATTTAAGCAAATAACTTTTAAATTTTAGACTAAAAATAGTTCATAAATTTCTTTAAAAAAATAATTTTTTTTTTTAATTCTGGTGAGTATTTTCTAACACTATGGAGGAGTTACAAGGTTTTGTGTGACTTAAATAAGCTTCTACATGGTTTTTTGCTCACTCTCAGCAAATTAAAAATATCGAAGCAATGAAAATGTACTTCCGCTAGAATGACTTCCATTTTTTTTCACTGGGTATGTAATGTCCGGTAAGGTGTCATCACCAAAATAACGGGAGCTAGGCTGGGCGAAAGCTAAGCTGGACAATGACAAATGAGCTGCTCCATAGTGTCGATGTCTTCGATGCATGACCTGCATTCCCTCAAATTCCCTCTTAATTTAGACTGCACCGCTTAGATGCCGGTCAACTTTAGATAGTTCGGGGTTATTTAGTTTCAACAGTCCTCTAGTTAAATTACCCAAGTTTGTAACCCAATCATCGTTGTCTTGAAAGGTTTTGCATTAATTACCAGCCATCTAAGTCTGTGGTGTTATATCCTCGAAAAATGACACTAAATGTGTTCTTAATTTTCCAGCTTTCACTAGTTCTCGCACACACTGCAAATACGTTGGTTCCAGCCGCCGTTTTTGCGGTCAGTGATTAATAGTAGCAAAGATCTCATGAAGGCTATCCTCAGCCAAGAGGTCTTCAAATCCATCATCATCACTAATATTCCAGTAACTGTTACTCTCACGATTACTTAGTAAGATATATTTGGTTTTACCGACGACTCCTTCTTTGGCTGATCTCACATAACCCTAATCTTGCTAACTCATTGGCAGGTTAATTTACCTCAAGGTTACAGTGGTCTAAAAACCATCATTGTTCTACTCTATACCTGTTGATCATCCCGTTAAGTCTGCTATTATTATCGGTATAATAATATGTCCCTTTAAAGCCTTAACAGCTGCCTACCCATCGACTTAGAGGATATTCTCCTAGCTTCAGTCACGCTGTCGTCCACTTATTCGATAGTCGATATGATCGCTACACACAAAAAAGTAATATGAATCATTTTGTAATATTAATTAAAATATTTGTAGTATCAATTAAAAAATTAATTAAATTTTCACCTATAAACAATTTGATAATATCAATTAAGTTTTTCCACTCAAATTGATTAATACAATTAAAAATTTAATTAATACAATTAAATTCTTAATTGAAAATATTAATTGGTGAATACTTTTTTCTGTGTAGGATCCCGATGATGTTATAGTGAAAATATGGCTGAACTTACCTATGAGAGACCACATATCTAGCTTGTAACCAATATATGTAGCTCTTCCGAGGAATTTCACTTTATGACATATTTTAATTGGAAACCTACTCTTTAATTTTAATCTGAGGGTGGCGTTGGCTGAAGTAGTTAGCACATTGACTACAAAACCGAAGATCCTGTATCCGGCAGTCATTAAATAACAACACCACTCATTTTTCTGGTGTGCATTAGTGTCCCTTTGCATCAGTTATTATAGGAAAGTTTAAGCGATGTAGGCATAGTCACTGGTCACTGAACTATAGCGACTTCAGCAGACAGTAATCTTAATGTAACATCAGAGCGCCCTCCTTCATCGGTATTGTGTAGCAGAATTGTCGGCGAAGTAAAATAACGAATAAAAATGGCTACTAAACACAGCTTCAAAAATTTAATGCGCCTCATTGAAACCAGAGGCGCTGCAACTCTGCATTATAACGTGGAAAAACGTAGAGTTATAAAAAAAGAAAAACGAAGCTTTCCTCTACCTCCTTCACCACCTGTCTTCACCTGGAATTCATTGCCTGAGTGTTACTTCTCTTTAAAAAAACCTTCAAATATTAAGCGTTGTACTTGCAAATCTAATTTCCGAGTAATCCAGTGGGATGGCAGCACACATTCTCTAAATGTGCCCCGTTTGGCGTAATAGTAGGAGGTAGGTCTTTTATACACATTACACTGAGCATCCGAAAACACGTTGGGGTAGTTCCCAAGAAAGAAACCGAAAGCCTATCCAATCTGAACCTCTAAGATATTTTTTATATGTATATCTCGTATGTTTTAGATATAGATGACTTTTCTTCTCCTTTTACTGAATGCTGGACAGTGCCACAAGCAGCACTAGCACTAGTGTTTTATAATATTCCTGGCAATTTCTGCATATTTTATCATCAACACACCCATGCGAGTCAGGTGATTCTTTAACTCGGTATGTACGGTTATTTGTTGTGGTTGTTAAACTGCGAAATGTTGGACTTTAAAATCTCAGAATCTCTCGTGTTCTTCTTCCTGTTTGGGTTTCTGCAGAGAATTTCAGTCACTCTTTCAGAGTAGAATTCTGCCAATATCTGGTATTTTGATCTATTGCGAATTGTTTTAATTAATTTTTAAATTTTGGAAAAGGTTTAGCGTTTTGTACTGTAAAATTGGATTATTTGTTGATTTTTGGATCTTGGATCAGGCATCGCAGTGTCGGTCTTTGCGCTAAACCTGAGCTTGTTTTCTTATTAAACTGAAGCCGATGCAATAGCTCCAATTGAACCACTTCGCTAGAGAGGCCTTTGTATAAATAATCGATCCGTTTAGTTCTTGAATATTTTTCATGGTCAGGATCGCACTGCTAGTGATTTATTAAGAGAACTGAGGCAACTTCAGTAGAATTGGATATGATACCCAGACTTGAAGACCACTTCGTTTTTAATTATAGTATATAGAAGTTTGTAAAATTTTACTCTGTATGCCTTTTTCTTGGGCCACTGTGCAGCCAACATGATGTAGTTGATGATTCATCTGAAAAAATTTTGAATAATTTATTTTATGGAATTGCACGTTCGTCTGTTTTTTCACTTGCATCTCTCAGAGATGCATTTTTGTAGATGCCTCATGTGTGCATTTCAGGTTGTTTATTTTTATTTTCATTCTTTTTAATTTGTTTTTTATTCACGTTCTGTGTGTGAAAATGTGCGACTTTAAATACTCGTATATAGAGAAGATTTTATCCGCTGAGGTGGCACAACCGAACAGCAGCAGTCGTTTATTTGTTTATAAGTATGTTGACGATTATGCCGGTTCGATGGGGTTCTTCTCATCGCAAGTTAAATATGAGCTCATTATAAGAAATGTGCTGGCAGCCAAATGGGGAAATGCATACGAACGCCAGTATCAACGCGGGTATTTTCATTTATTTTAGTAATTTTTTTTATATGTGTACATATATTTTTTTCTTCGATATTTTTCTTTTTTTTGTGACTTCATTTCATCATTTTGTATGACTGGTCGGTCGTTGAGAATATTCATGTGCATCGCATTCTTAATGACGCAAAGATCAGTTTTTTTTTAATTTATACGTTTTATTATTTATTTGTTGTGTAGCATTGTTTGTTGCTTAAGCTTCTTTTATTTATTTTTATTCACTTTTCTTTAAATATTTTTTTATGTTTGATTATATCAATTGTGCAGTGGCAATTGCCGAATCGTATCTTATTTATTTAATAGTTTCATTACGAGTACAATGACGCATGTACTAAAATGATTAAAATGAATTTTCTTAAACGTTTTTGGTTTTTTTTTGGGAGGGGGCTGGCGGACAACATGAAAGACTTCCAGTAATCGCTCTCATAAAGTTTTAGGCCTGTTGAATCTTAATTTTTTTTTGAAAGAGATCGCTTGAAGACAGTGTTATCTAAAAATGTGATTGTATCTATAAAACTTTAATACACTACGTACTTTTAGTTAATATTTTAAAGTGAAAAAAATATAATATGTAGAGTGAAAGTCTCGAACTACAAGATTTTCAAGCCATACAAAGTTATAAATGGTTCTAGGGAAGAATAAATCGAAACCATGAAACCATAAAATGGATCTGTAGTGCGATTCACTAACTTTTTTTTAACGATAATAGCATCGTTAAAATAATTGTAACACAAATATATCGAATTTGGTATTCAGTAACAATTTTAACGATATTCGCTGTAGGTAAATGTCAGCTGTGTCGTTATTTTGGCGACAATAATTTATGTGCTGTTAATTTTAACGACAAAAATCAACAGAAAAAGTCCTATCGTTAAAAATTAGTTACAGAATCACAAAATCGTTATATTAAGCGACAAAATGTATAGACAAAAATTACGATTGTCGCATCGCTAAAAGTTACTTAATCGCACTACTGGTGTTTAAATTTAATATCGGAGGATTACAGCAATCAAACACTCTTATCCCAATTATCGACATCGAAGTCTCCTTAACACAATACCAAAAAATTGAGGCTTGTTTACTCGCTCTGGACAACAATTTTGTGCTAAGGTCTAGAAAATAGCATAAATCTGTCAACAGGAGTTAATTTTTTAGTATTGTTTCAAAGTGACGACGATGTCGACAACTGGAACAACGGTGAAAATCTTATAGAGTTAAAAAAAATACTAAGCAACTTGGTGCTTTCAAAACTTAAAGAACATGTTTTTTATGGTTGCCACTTTTCAATAAAGTAATTTTCTTGCGACATAAGCGACATAATTTTCAAACTTAATTTTTTGACCAAAATGGATTATTTGCCCTCGATTTTCTCCAAAAAAAAAACGAAGTCAAAAAAATTTGTCGCTTAAGCTATTTTAGCGGTTATGGCTCGATGTCAGATTGCCTAGATTGCAAATTCACCGACATCATTTATTTTGTATGGTTCAAAGAAGTACTTAACAACGTGGCGCGTTCAAAAGCACGTTTAAAGCACATGTTGTACAAGGTTGCCACTTTTCAGAAAAATAATTTATTTCAAACTACTGCCAGAAAAAATCATTATAATCTTTTTCTTTATTTGTGTTATACAGTGTTATTATTGTGATGTCATTTTCATACATTGCATTTTAATAGCATCATTAAAAAAAATTAACTTTGATTTTCTTGTACTTTGTAATCATCCATTGGCTGGCTAATAATAATATAGCCTCAAATCAACTTTTTCTCTAGTTCCCTCACAGCCTGTTTAATGAAGAGAAGATCCTTTGCTTTTTCTTTTAAACCACATAAATAAACTTTTAACTGAAAAATAAACATTTTCCTTTATTTTTTCTGCAACTTCTAAAAAGTCATAAATATTCCAATTGAGTTATTAAATTCAAAATAAAGTCAAGAAACTTTTTCTGCTGTAATCTCACACAGCAGTTTGCCACATTTTAAGTCTTGCATTCTATTCAATTGCTCTCTGTAATGATTTATTATTTAATAATTTCTTTGTAGACATCCACAAAACGACTTCAATAAAGTTTTTGAGAACAACAAACCGACGAATGAACCATCACCAGGCAGTCAGTCAGTCAGTCAGTTAGTTAGTCTGCCAAGCCAGTCAGCAACCATTAAACAAATACACAAATTTTTTAAAATTGCAGTTAAACTTATACAACGAATATCCGCTCTCGTATGTATGTATGTGCAACATGTCACATAAATTTCGTTACTTTTTCACATAACCTGACATTTCCCATGATTTTTACGTGCTCTTAAAGTTTTCTTATTTACTACTTTATTATTTTGATTATTATTTTTGTTATTATTATTATGGTTATCAAGTGTAGTAACGCTAGGTACTCGTAGTAGTCAGTATGTATAAATATAAGTATGTATCGTCTGTAGCAGGGATAGGAAATTCCCTATTTTAAATATTACTGATTTTTGTATACAAAGTAAACTTTGGCATCAATGGTGATATTTTTCACTATATAGAATTTGTTCCTTTAAAATGGCTCAAGTGAGCTGAAAATTTTGCAAATTTCATATTTTGCTAAAAAGAAACTTTCCCAGTGGGTAGATATTAAAGTCCTGCACAAGACCACTTACAAGAACTTTTAAGACATGACGTATTTTACAAATGCTTTACTACAGCAAAATGTTATAAAACAAATGCTAAACAACACTGTTGGCAAGACATTTGTTTCATTTATTGCAGGTATAGGACTAAATAAAGAAAATACTTCGTGACGGAAAAATTTGTGATGCTTGCTTCTTCATACGCATGGGCGCATATAAAAATGTCATGCATGTACATTAGGTATGGCATAGTGGACAACTTTAAGGATTCCGACATGTGGGGTTCAGAAAAAAAAATTATTGAGCCCAAAAATGGGGGCGATCAGCAGATGGCGGCGAAGTTCGCCTCTTCGTGCTCAAAGTTGAGGGTAAAATTTTTATAAAATTTACTCGCAGGGGTCCAACTGACCCTAGGGCGTACCTATCGAACTCAAATGTGTGACCAACCTCAAATATTTTTTCAACACAAAGATTTTGCTCAAACATACTTATCGTCTATCTTCAACCATTAAGGTGGTCCCCATACAAAAAATTATTTATTTAATAATTTCTTTTTAAGTAACCCGCTTGTTCCGCTCTTATGCTGCCTTCCAGTGGGGTAAAATGTAAGCCAACCTAAAGTATTTTTTTTTATCTTCAACATTTCCTCCGATTATACCTATGCCCTATCTCGACTCCTTAAGGGGGTGACCATACAAAGGCGAAATTTGTATAAAATTTACTCGCAGGGCTCTAACTGCCTATAGGGCGTACCTATCGAAGTCAAATGTATGATCGACCCTAAATATTTCAATATTAAGATTTTCTTCCAACATACTTATCGTCTATTTTCAACCATTAAGGTGGTCCACATACAAAAAATAGTAATAATTTTTTAAGAATTTTCTTTTTAGGAAAGTCGCTTGTTCCACTTTTATGGTACCTCCATAATTTTTATCTTCAACATTTCCTCCCGTGATTCCACGGGAATACATAAAAAAAAGAAGTATTTACATGTCAAGGCTGTTTACGCAGGCGTCTAGAAGATATGTACCCACTAAGGATTGGTAAATGTATTCAAAAATAGATTTTCGGTGTTTCGATCAACTTTTTTAATTTCAATTTTTGGAATCGATTAATCGTACATGAAGATCGAATTTAAAATCGATCTTAAAACCGTTAAAGACAAATTTGCTGAGAGATTAAAGTGACAGTTCATGACTCGAGTATTTGAAAAATTTTTAATGCAGAAATTTTTCGTAGCAAAAGAAACAGCAAAACTGAGCACACTAAAAGTGTGAAAATTTTAGAGAAGTTTACACAAAAATTATTTTTAAGGATTATTAGTTTAAATATTGTTTTACTAACCACCTTTATTATATAACTACTTGTTGACATAAATGCCAACACAAAATATCAAAGTCAAAGGATACGTACGTACTATTTTTCACCAGAAATTGATTTTTTTTTAAAGCATCTTGCTGTTTAATAGTTTTCATAGAAATTAAGTGTCGTATTTTTGATATTGTCTTGACGTTGATGTCGACAAAAATTTACGGAATGAGGATTAATAACTTAAGTTACCAAACCTATCTTGTTCACTAAGATTTTATAAAAAAAATTGTTGTTTTATGTGATGACTGCTTAGCCTGTTTCTTTGCCAAGTTTCTATTAAGCCAGCCTTAGAAAATAATCTCTCACAAGGCACTGATGTCGCAGGGATTTATAAATATTTTCCTTTGATTTCGTACATGTTGGGATTTATTACAAACGTGTTTTATTAAATATTAGAATTGCCAAAATTTTGATAATAATAAAAAATCGATTTAAATAGCCCAATAATCGATTTCAGCATAAAATCGCCGACATAAACTCGATTGCGAAAAATCGATGTTTATAAACAGAAAAACGATTTTCGATTGGAATCGAAATCGATTTGCCAATCCCTACTACCCACTGTACTTTTTCGCCAAAAAAGAGTACAGTTTAATCCCTCTTTGCTTGTCATTGTCAGTGTTGCCATTTTAGTACTTTTTAATCCCTCTTTGCTTGTCATTGTCAGTGTTGCCATTTTAGTCCTTTTTTTTAGCAAAAATTAGCTTATTTAATTTTTCCATTAAGAGTTATTTTTAGCATTTTAGGAAAGTATTCATCGGAAACACTTTATACAATGTGAAAATGAAAGCTAAGCTAATATGTAAATTTTTATGAATAACATCGTCAATTTTTAAATCGACAAAACTTAAACAAAATTCCTTGCTAGAAAATATTTCTTCATTCTGGCTTACATATACATATGATGTAATTGTGGTGGTATATTTGATTGATTTACCTTGCGACCCTCGTTTAAATTGCCATCCCATTATTTTCTAATATCTTAAACAAATGGAAAATGAATTATTTAATTAATTCTAATTAACTCTATTATGTAGATATTCTTTTAGTAAAGTTTATTGCTATTTCAAAGGAAAAAATTTCCCACCCCTGATCTATGTTAATATTTCTTTACGGTAAATTGTATGCATGTATGCGTGCGTATCTTTATGCCTTCCTGTGTGCATGCAACATAAAATTTACTACTACGACTACTATATATTACTTTTTTTTACTTGCCACTACACAACAAGCTCATGCATATGAATGAGCCTCGCATGGAAAGTAAGACAAATGTTATAGTGCACAATTTAATACGGTAGTTGGAATGGATATCAAATACTTTGCAAGTCGCTTTTGAGCTTGAAGAAGGGTGAATGACAAATAAATTAAGGGGCAATTTAAAAACTTTTACATTTACACTTTTTTTCTTTCTTATTGTGCATTATTATTATATTATATTGTATATTGATTAAATAAAATTTATGCTTTGCAATTGAAATTAAACTACATATTCGTAGCTTAATCTAGAGTTTCATTGCTGATTACTGCTTGTTTTTCAAAAAGGCAAGAGAACTTTCGTTCGATAGTTCATATTAAAAAAAATTGCATTTTACTGTTATTTTCAATACCAATTGTCGAAAAAAAACCGGAATTTCCTTTTACGAAAACATGAAATAAGAACAGATAATTTAGCTTAAATATCTTAAAAATATAAATAATTTCAGAAAAATTGTAAAGAGTTAATTTTTTAATCATCGCAGTTCTAAATATTTTCCGGCAACTATTTTAATATTTAAAAAAAAAGTTAAATTACAAGCTCAAGTTTATTTTATTTTTAGGGTTCCGTACACCAAAGGTGAAACCGAAACAAATCGTCAAAAATCGCCAAAAAAGCGCCAAATTAAAAAAAATCTAAAACAAAAAATAAAACAGGAAAAATCGCTAAATTTAAAAAAATCGTCAAAATAAAAAAAGACCTCAAAAACTGAGAAAATCAGCAAAAGGAGAAAAAAGGCGTCAAAACTAAAAAAATTTCAAAAACCGAAATAACGCAAAAAAAACGCCATATTTACAAAAAATGCTCAAAACCGAATAAATACCAAAAACGAAAAAAATTATGAAACTGAATGCTAAGGTTCGTATAATATTACATATGTAGTGTCTGTACGGAACCCTTCGAGCCCAAGTCAAAGTCGCACTTTACGGAATTTATTTTTTATTCTCTGTGGTTTTCGCTCATTTTGGCATTTTGTATACAGAGATGCCACATGACATACAATTAAATGTTGATTAAAACACAGCCGAATATCACTATCGTTCCTGCAAAAGAATAAATATGTGACCTTCTCCGAGAAAAGGGAAAGGAAAACGGACCTAGTGTGTCAAAAACAGGTTTGAACTTAAGAGTGGATTCTGGTGCCTAAAAGGCTGTAGAATAAGATAAACTGAGTTAGATTTCTGATAAAAATTTATATACCCCATGAAAACGTACAAAACAAACTTGGGAAAATCGATAAAAATGAGAAAAACATTAAAATTTTATTTTTTAAATGCGTTTTTCTCAAAACTTCACTTTCTTACACTAGGTCCCTTTTCTCGAAAAAGGTCACATATGTATATCGATAAATATTATGAATTTTGTTTCTCAAGAAGACAGTGAATCCCACCACTGATGTCAGTTCAAATATGTGGAACGGGCTCAAATTCAAATTTTGTCATTTGGCATTGCCTCCCGAATTTCAGTGAAACTTTTGACATGTCAGATGTAAAAAAAACACATCGTGTGAAACCAACTTTATTGTTTATTTATTGCGGATAGTCAGCACACAGTTGATAATTTTTGCATTGTGATGGTCAGCTGTTAATTTCTTTGGTGTGAAATCAAGAAACACGTTTTTTGACAGCAAGAAAATGTTGTCTAAAAAATATACCCGTTTATTTTGCAGTACTGCATTTTATTAAAAAATTATGTATTTCACATTTTCTTCACATGTAGCATATTAATTTTTTTTGCAATTTTAAATCAATGAACTAATACGTTTTATTTTAGTATCTCTTGATGTTTCTCGCTCTCTCAGCTGTTTTTATTCACCACTCATGCCACTGTTAAATGATTTGGTGCTGTGAATTTTATGTGAATGCAGTGTTGTCATATATTTTCAAAACATTTCTTTTAATTTGAAATTAATGTTATTAAAACTGAACAGTGTAACGCAAATTTTCTGAAATCTTACAACACTCAACTTCAAATATATGTAAATCTACATATGCATATACATACATAGTATGCATATTACTTTTAATTGCTTGCAGCTTATATTATAGACGCTTAAAATAATTTTCATTCATGCGTATTTACAGGGGTTGCCTAGTAACATCGCAACCCTTAAACATTTACGAAAATCATTGGCGTATTTCCACTACGCATAGTGCGAAAATAAATAACATCCTTAGACTTTTATTTACGAAAATTTTTAAATAAACCAGCATAAATTTCGATTTAAAATCTTACGCAGAGGGCCCCTTGTAGCTCACTTTAATAATTTTTTGTGTTTAAAATTAAATAAAAAATATATATTTGTTTATAATTTTTATTAGAAAAACACTGCAAATGACAACACTTGGCGAATGATTAATATTCATGAAATAAAACAGAAAACAGAGAGAAACATTAGCAGAGAATATTTATTTTCTCTTAGAATTTTCATTATTATATTTCTTTGCACAACAGTGTTGCCGTAATGTCTATTAAATTTTAAAACGTAAAATTTTCGTAAATAAATTAGGTCAATTATTTAAGTTTTATCCGAAAGATTTGTTGGGACAGAGCTATCGATATGATTTCTGTAACATCGCGTAAACAAACTCAGTCGAATGATAAAAACATAAAAGTGTTTCGAGATGAAATAGTAGATAATTCAAAAGCATGGGAGAAGAAATCCTAAAACTTTTCTTGGAAGAATTGCAGTGCATTATAGAACCAAACATCAAAAGTGATACTTTGGTGGAATTACTAGAAAAATTTGATTAAGTGAAAGTAGCGCCCTATTTCAAAGACACAATGGTAACGTACGAAAGTCTTCAATATATGAATCATGAACATCTAAAAGTTGTTTCAATTGCAGCCCTGAGATTAGTATTACGAGATAATTTACTTGTGTGTATAAAGTTTGCAGTTAATGACCTTGTCGGTGCCATTAAAGGTGGGGAATGCTTTGAACGATTCGGATCTTCTATCATAAGAATTTGTAAATATTCATATTTCTCTTTTAATATAATTTTTATTTTAAAATTATTAAAAATTTATGAAAATTTTTTTTCTGCAAGAAAGGTTTTATTGCTGGATACATTAATGGCTAAAGGAATTTTTTATTAGCATAAAAACAATTAAAAAATGACTGCATAAGATATTTTATATAAATATATAGGGGGAAAATATACTAACAAATCCAATATAAAAAACCTACGACAAAAAATTAATATGTAAGTGTTTAAGTCGACTTAAGCTTAAGTTTTAGATTATTCCACCCACTAAATTTCTCGGTTTCAAATATGTATCTTTGGTCGAAATTTAATTTATTTTATTAAGCATAAAGACTTGTTAAAGTTTAGTTAACACGAAAAGTTACTCCCAACCTACCATGAACATTGTCATATCTTGTGGGTCTTTGAAATACAAGAAAATGTTTCGGAATTTCATCCAAATATAATTTTGAGTGATGAGCCCAATTTTCTTATCGGGTGCCACGCTAACAAGCGGAATTAACGAACTAGGGGCTTAGAAAATTATAGAATTATTGTTTAAAATCCTCTTCATATTCAAAGTGTGACCATTTGTTGCGGTTTTTGATTTGGCGGGTCATTGGGCTTTACATTTCCGAAAATTAAGCTAGAGCAACTATTACGGTGAATACAGCGATGATTAAAGATTAACGACATTTATTTTCAACAAGACAGCGCTATATGCCAGAATTTATTACCCAATATTCAGGAAATGGTGAAAGCAAGAGATTTTTTCATAAGAAAAAAGTAGTGTGCAAGTGATTATCTCAATCGAATAGGAGTAGGTGATCCATTTCGAGGTTCCCTACTTTTTTAAAGAAAAAAACACAGAAAATTCAAATTTAATGGAGAATGTTTATTATCATCTGAAAGAATATTATTTGGCATTTATTTTTTGAAGATTATCTATGTCTATCAAATGTTGGCTCTTGCTACGTCGCAGATGGTCCCTCCGTTGCGTCCAACGAATGACACGCGTGATGTTTTCCTCCAAGGCCTAAATCGAAGCGGGCTTGTCCGCACAGTAAAAAGTCTAACGGTATGATATCACACGATCTTGGTGGCCAATCGACCGGCCCAAAACATGAAATTATGTTCTCTCAAGAAATCCATTGCTTAATGCGATGTGTGGGAAGTGGCGCCAGTCTTGCTGAAACCAAATTTTTAAAGAAAAATGGACCGATAATTCCACCGTCGCACCAACCACACTAAAGCGTGGTTTTTTCTGGATGAAGTGGCAGCTCTTGAATCTCTTCAGGTTGCTCTTCGTCCCAAATGCGTCAATTTTGTTTGTTTACATACCCATTGAGCCAGAAATGGGCCTGATCGCTAAAAAAATTGCCCCGAAAACGTTGAATCTTCTTGGAACTATTGAAGAGCCCATAGAGAGAAACGATGTCGTTGTGCAGGCGTAAGTCTTTCCATTATGAAATGCCAAGCAATACTAAACAACAATAACGGCTCACACGTTTTGAAAAAAGTGTCTCTACTTGGCTCACCTTTTACAAGAGTTTAAACGCCTGTCCCATGATGTTGACAAGGTTCTTGTAGCAGACTTACATAAAAACAAATGTTAAAATTTTAATTTTACTTAAAATTATTAGACAGCAGCTATGAAACTAAAAAATTATAATTTTTTTTGTACCGAATCTATATTTTTATTTATATATACTTTAGTTTCTTAAAGGCCATAACTCACTGTCCTAGAGAATCGCACCACTTACGAAAAAATACAACACCTATCTGAATAATTGTTATAGTCTTTTGGAAATTGTCGTATACTCTTTCATACCAGGGTTCTATTTTCTCAAAACTCGCACGGTTGTGTAGGCTTGTGTATCACGGCCTTAATTGATTCATTTGAAAGAAACTTTAAAGATGTTTAATATTTACACACAGTTATGCCTAAAAAATAATTACCCGGCTGTTCCCTGTTGAAATAATTGTTTCAAGAGCGGCAACACTGCTGCGCATGTTATATACATATTTTGTGTTATTGTGAATGACTAAAAGAGTGAATAGGTGAATTTTTTTCATTTATTTTTCATTACATTTTTGTTTTGTTTATTTTGCTGCTGCTGCTGTAATGTAACTCTGTCTATCCGTCCGTCTGTCCGTTTGTCTTTCCATATCTGCTGCCTTCCCTGCTGCCACTTTGTATAAAATGAAATGTTTGAAAATTTTGTTTTATTTGGTGTTTTGCTCAGTAGTTGTTGTTGTTCTTGTTGTTGTTGTATGTGGTGTATTTTTAGGGTTGTATTGCATTTTTATTTTAATGTCACGTTTCAGTATACAAATGAGCGCTGAGTTTATCGTACGTACGTATCGGATTTACTACGTCGGCCGTATCAGTTTCGCGTTTTACGTGTGTGGGTTTAATGCGTTCCATACGAGCTGCGTTTCTGTTTAGTGTTTGTTTGATATTTCAATTCTATTTAAAAAAACAACAACATTGTGCTAAATTCCAATAAAAAAAGCTGCCGGTTTATTTATACAATTTCCTTAGAAAATGTAGCAAAATTACAATGTAAATCTTTCAAAGAATTATTAATTTTATTTACACATTGCAAATACATAAATATGAAAGGTCTGTCTGAGTCTGCAGCACGAGACAGACGTGTTTGGTATTTCTAAACTAGTGTTCTTTGCTAATCTAATAGTGTGATTTGTGCTGGCAATACAAATAATTTTGATTTGCATATACTAATCAAATATGTATCTCTAAAGTCAATTTGCATTGTTAATATCATGTGCAACTGTTTGCCTTGAAGCATCGTTTATTGTATTAAACTGGCCTGTTATATTTTTAAGTGTATATTTTTTTTGTAATACTACTAAAAATAAACGCGTTTTTCGAGTTCAGGGTCGTTTACTTATTGTTAAAATCTACTTAAACTTAAAATATACATACTCTATAAATTTTATAAGAGTTTTGCAGAAATAGCAAAAGGCAAACTGAACACTTTAATAATAAATAAAATAGTGTGAAATTATGTGGGTGTTTTTTTCTTTCTTATTTTGCTTTATAGAAAAACAAAGAGCTTTTAAAGCCACAAAGCAACAATAAAAATTTAAAAGTGACGTAAATTGTTAAATTTTATTCCGGCTTAAATTGTGTTTGTATTGGGAAAAATTAAATTTAAATGATTTTTTTATTCTAACATTTTGAAAATTTTGAATTGAAACTGTTTGATAAAATAATTATTTATTTAATATGAAAAACTAAAAACTGGATTAAATTTGTTTAAAAAAATATTAAAATAATTGCATAAAATTTAAAATCCCTTCCTTTCCTTTTTCTTTCTTCGAAATACAGCAAATTCATTCTTAATAAATTCTATTCTGGATAAAAAAAAGTAGTCAACTATCGTAGTGATTTTATTAAACACTAATATCGGCATTCATAAACGTTGGTTTAATGTAGAAATTTCGTATGGAAAAAAACCGGTTTAAGTTTAAAAATCGCTTATGAATACCGGGTTAAGGTCCTAATTTTAAAAATCTCAAACTCTAGTGAGCATAAATAAAATAATAAAATCCTAAGCCTATTAAAAGAATTAAACAAAAAACTTCACAAATCTGAGATAGGCTGTTATTCCAAAATCGTACAAGAGAAATATCGACTTGGCTTGTTTAGATTTTTGTGTATAAAAGGCAAATTTTTTGAACTAGAATAATTAAATTTTAAGTGGAGATGCTTTTCAATGCAAGAAGTACGATTCTAGTAATAACTCAATTTTGTTCTAACTCGCCTTAAGCTGTTATTCCTTCTTAAGCACACGGATATGTAGTCAGTTTAAGCGTAATTTTTTAATTTTAGACAATTAGAACAAAATTAATGAAAATAAACAAAAGGTACTCCAATTAAACGCACTTTTCAAAGTACATGCAATTGTACCTTTTTCTAGAAATGTAGAAAAATATATTTTTAAGCAATTTTTCAAAACTATTTGTTAAAGAGCTAAATTTTCTAAAGGTATATCTATGAAAATTTGCATTTTTTAATAGGTACTTTTTGAAAATGCATGTTTTAAAAGTACTTTTTTAAATATGTTTATTTTTAAATTTTTTTTTTTAATTTCATATATTTTTAAAAGTACTTTTTTGGAAATATTTATGTACATATTTTTTCAAAAATACTTTTTTGAAAATGTATATTTTTTTAAAACTACTTATTTAAAAATGTGTATTTCTATAAAAGTACTTTTTTGATTTATTAAAAGACAGTTATTTGAACGTGAATATTTTTTAAAAATTACTATTTGGAAAATTCATATTTGTGTTTTAAAAAGTACTTTTTGAAAATTCATAATTGTTAAAACGTACTTTTTTGGAAGTGCACATTTTTTAAAAGGTAAATGAAAATTAATATTTTTTAAAAGCTCCTTTTTTGAAAAGTACTTTTTGAAAATTCATATTTTTTTAAGTACCTTTTTGAATATACATATACATATGTATTTTAAAAAGGACTTCTTTAAGAATGTATATGTTTTAAAAAGTACTTTTTAAAAATTATAATTTTTTATTGAACACTTTTTAAAAAATTTATATTTTTTAAAAAGTATTTTTTTATATATACTTTTTAAAAAGTACTTCTTTTAGAATGAATATTTTTTAAAAAGTACTTTTTTGAAAATGTTTTTCATTTAAAAAGTAATTATTTTAAAGTGGATATTTAAAAAAAAAATACTTTTTTGAAAGGTACATTTTTGAAAATGCATATTTATTAAAAACTACTTTGTTGAAAATTCATATTTTTTGAAAAGTATCTTCTGAAAATGTATATTTTTTAAAAGGTGCTTTCTTGAAAACTTATATCTTTTAAAAAGTATTTTTTGAAAATTCATATTTCTTAAAAAGTACTCATTTGAAAATTCATAAATGTGTGTTTTTCGAAAGTACTTTTTTGAAAATGCATATTTTTTTAAAGTACTAATAATAATGTTAACATGTACTTATTTGAAAATGCACATTTTTTGAAAATGCACATTTTTTGAAAGGTACTTTTTTTGAAAATTCATGTTTTAGAACGTACTTTTTTTCGAAAATGTATATTTTGAAAAAAGTAGTTTTGTTTCGAAATGTAATTTTAAAAATTTATACTTATATAAAAATTTATACTTTTTGGAAATGCGAATTTTGTAAAAAGTACTTTTTTGAAAATTTATATATATTTTAAAAAGTACTTTTTTGATAATGTATTATTTTATAAAAGTACTTTTTTAAGAAGAAAAGTAGCAAATGCAATTTTTAAAAAGTATTTTTTTATTATGCGGCACTTTTCTAAAAACTACTTTTATGAATCGTTTTTTTAAGCAACATTTTATAAGGTTCTCTTTTAATATCTACTTTTATAAAGATACCTTTTAGGGCCATTTGTCAACTTCCCTTTAGTTAAAGGTGGGATTTTGTTTTCCAGATACATAAATATTTTTGCATTATTGCAACTTGAATTTTTTTTTGTTATTATTATTAATAATTATAATATTTATTTGATAAAAAAATAGTAATTGAAGGTTTTATAATGCAAAGCCATTTATCGGTTTAGTTAAAAGCAAGTTGTGAAAATGGCCCTTAAAAGGTATTTTTATAAAAGGAAACCTCATTTACAAGGTACTTTTCTGCCAGGTACTTTTTAACACACATACATATTTCGATTGATAGCATCTAAATCCTGCTTTAATTTTAGCCTGTTAAAGTATTACTCTCTTCTGCTGCTTTATTCTGTAAGTATTACTCTTTTCCTTTGTAACATTTATGAGAGCAATTTCAATAGAAAATATCCTTAGCCCAGCTATGCATGTGTAAAATTCTCATTATTGTTGTTGTTTTCACTTTCTGCTAAACTTTGCAGGATTACGAACAGCAGAAATTTGTTAGCAAATATTCGTAGAATGTTGTGGTGGGGTTGTATTCCACAAACGTGGTTGTGCTGCTGCTTGTTGTGTGTGCTGCTATTTGCAGCTAGATAGAGCAGGTCCTTTGCAGTTGTTCTTGTTGCCTTTTTTATATGTACATATGTACGTAAATCGTATAACGTTATTATAGTAGTATCAATGTACAACTATCTTGTTGACCTCATTTTGTGACGGTATCTTGACGCATCCAGTCTTGTTTTAACGGCAAAAATTCGTCTTTTCGGTGTAAAATTTGTAAAATAGCAAAAATAAATATAATAAAAAAGGAAACAAACCCAACACATAAATTCCTTTAGTCGAAAAATAGCAAAAAGTGTTGCAACAAAAAATAGTTTGTTATTAGTCTCAGTGTATGTCCGTATTTATATAAGGTGCAAATGTGTTTGTAATAAAGCCAGTGTATTTATTCCAATTTACCCGGTCAGTTTTTGTAAGTGAAGGATAACTTTTTCTTTGCCTTCTTCTTCCTACACGCTTTCTAGTGCGAGAATCATTTTATTGGCACAAGGTGAAAATTGCCAGCACAAAAAGAAAAAACAATTTAAAAAATAAATAATAAAAGTGTATGTACGAGTGCAAAAAAAAGTAAATTGCTGGAAAAATTTAAAGAGAAAAATGTGTAACAGTTTGAAGGAATTTAAAAAGGATGTTTTTTAAAAATTCCTTCGATATTTAAATTGGCCAATAAAAGTTTAATAATCGTATTAAATTCTCCAAAACTTCTTCATAGAATTTGCCGGATTGAGTTTGGTTTTGTGTGTGCAGTTTTTTTTTTAATTTAATAAATTTTGCAGTTAAATTTTTTTAAAATACATACATTAAATTTTTAATTAGCAACTATTGGATTAATAAATTTTAAAGTGATATTTTTGCTTTCAAAACCTAAACTTACATATATAAAGAGCAAGATAATATTAACTTTTTACTGTCTTGGCCATAAAAAAATTTTCTATTTAACAAGAGGCGTATGAAACAAATTTTCTATAGAAATTTGATTAACAAACCTTTTATAAAATCAAAATATTTTTTTATGAATTAGGCCTTTATTTTATTATCATATTTTGTAAAATTTTCATACAAATACTTTGTATACACTGAAAAAAATTTTTCAACAATTAATATTCTTAACTAATAATTTAATTGATTAATCTAAATTCTGAGTTGCTTTAATTACTTCCAGTATAAAGACTTACGTGGTATTATCAAATTGACATTACAAAATTTTATTTGATATTAAAAAATTTTTCATATTATTTTTTTTCTGTGTACTCAAGTCTTTAGAGGAAAGAAAAATAATTTTTTCAGTTGTAAATGGAATTTTTTTTAGTTTTTCGTACTTATGACGTTGCTGTAGTAAATGAGCGATATGTATGTATGTTTGTTTATTTTACTTGGATATGTGCCTTTAATTATCATTTTTGCTTCAAAAAATCGAATAAATCTTAAGAAATCTTCAATAAATATTTAATATATGTTAAATAAATCTATTTTTATCGAGACTAGTTAGAAGAATTCTAAATTAATATGTTGCATAATATAAAAATATTTTTTTATTTAATCAAATGTAATCTACTAAATGTATCGACCAAAGAAATATATGACTTAGACCACTTTCATAATTAAGGGCATATATGTACATGAAATTGATTTAATCGCTGATTTAGTTGGCGTTAATGTCTGCAATCTATTCAATTTTATTGTGGGTTTTGTTTGCAACAATAAATAAAAAGGAAAAACATAAAAGAGTTTTGTGCAATCTTTACTTTGTAAATTGTTCAATTGTTTAATTCACAAGCTTAGTCGTATGGTTTGTGGTTCAAATAAAAACGATATTTTAATAACTTTAATTATTAGTGTTCGAACTTTAGTTATTTCTATATTTATGATTTGATTAGACTAAATTTCGTATGGCTTTGTAAGCCAAATTAAATGTAATAATTATTAATGAACAAATAACACCTATGTTAATTGTAAATATTCTAACAACCAACACTAGCAGATCGGAACAACTAGCTGTTTTCGAAGAAAGGAATTAAACAATTCTCATATTCCATTTGTACTGAAAAGCAGAGCATATAAAGCAGAAATCCACATCAACGGACACCAGAGACGGTGAACCAAACACAAAGAACGCTGATGATGAAGCTGTTGCCACCTTCGAAAACACCTCGTTGTTACGTTCTGCTAGTGTTTCTCAGAATATTTCCAATTAACTTTGGTATTATTTGTTCCTTAAAAATTAACACACGCAATTTGGATTACAGAGCTACATATATGAACTTTAATCAAATCATAAATATAAAAACGATATTTCACAAATTTCTTATATCGTTATTTTATTTGTGGTACAACACACCTCCACTCTATGATCCAGGAGAGTCCATTGTAATACTTTATTATGTTTTAAAAGTCACAAATTGAAATTGACAAGCATTTCATTTGAAAGCATGAAATTCAAACAGGTATGGAAACTTTAATGTAATGCGAATTGATAATAAGCAGGGAAACCGCAAATATGCAATTGCATGTTATTTCTTATGCGACGTATTAATGCGGGGAGAAGTTTTTTGTCCGTTTCAGAAATTTTAATACTTTTTGGCATCGATTTTTTGATGCATATTTTTGCATATTTTACCCTTTAAAGCATGTTTTTGCTTATATCAGTCTAACACGCATATTTTTAGCATATTTTCGAATTTTTTGGGCATAATTTACGCTTTTAGGGCATACATATATTGATTGTTTTATTCTAAACCACTTGGCGCAGCCGTTCTTTTAAAAGGACATCATATTCCGAAAAAATTATCTAAATTTTTTTTCTAAAAACTTATTAATATTAATTTTCGAAATAAAAAAATTGAAATTAAAAAAAATTTCCGGCTTTATCTGGGTTAATATGCTTATAAATTAAGGAGTTGGTCAAATTTTTATTTTTCGCTATCTATGGCCCATTCCAATGTCCCATGTATTGTATACATTTTTCTTATTTACAAGTATTACTCAGTTTTACGGACGTTAGTTTCAATACAAATTCAGTTTTGCTATTTGTGACGGACTCTGCCCCGAGTAGACATTGAAGGAACATTGTCAATGTATAGAAGTTTTTATAGATGAGCCAGGAAAAATTTTTAGTTGAAATTCTAGGTCGCTATTGGGTTATTTATTGCAATAAAAATTACAAATAAAAATCTTGTCTTATTTATCCAAAATACAGTTCCAAAGCCTGAATTCTGATATCGTGATCTTTCGAAATTCAATTTAAATTCTTATGAGAGCATCCAATAAAAATTAATTTTTATTATTTGTGTTAGTCAAAATTATTGCTAAATTTTTTTTAAATTGTTTTGTTTAATTTTTTTCTTATTTTAAATGCAAATGTTGTTGAATTTTTTCATTAAAAATATATTTTAATTCACAAATAAACCAATTTATTTTATTTTTAAGAGCATATTTTTGACTTTTTAGTGCATTTAGGCATAAAGCAGTTTTTTTATAGCATATTCCTGGTTTCTTTCCCTGGTAATAAGTTTTTGGCTTTAAGCAGTTTTGATGAAAACAGTTTGAAAACTATTTTAAAATTAATGTAAATGTAAATATGTATGTATATATTAAACACTAGTTTTACAAATTAATTAAACATATAGAATATTCCCAGACCTGGTGGGCTCAATTCAACTATTTGAAAAAATATAAAATTCCATCTTTGCTTCTGATTGAACACACTTTTGTACGAAAATTATCAATAGCAAAAATTAATATTGTATAATTAGACGATTAGACAACGCATACGACATTAATGCCAGCCTGTAAATTTAACAAATAATTTCACATTGAACGAACTTTGAATTATTGCGCCTCTTAATGTAAAACAAATTGCAGCCATAAAAGTATGTGATTTGATAACAGATATTATATAATATTTGAGCCATAGATATGATAGTAAAAAAAACATGACTCGTAATCACACACATAAAGTTTCTGAAATCAATTGCTTCCAAATAATAAACTTAAACAAAATTCCCCATAATATCGATTTAATGTCATTTAATGAATTAATTTTAATTAAACTCAAAGCTATTTTATGTATCAGTTAATAAATATGGCGAGTATATTAATTTTACATTAGTGTTCTATAATTGTTGGAAAAAAGCAGCTGTGGAAATTTAATATTTGATTTTGCAAAAAAAAAAAGAAAATAGTGGGAAAATTATTAAAAATTTACTCGATCTATATATATATAGATATTAAATTGTTTTCTTTGAGGTCCAAATTCACAGTCTATAGTCAACTAACGCCCGTGGTTTAACTAACTATTTTTCTTATTAATGTCATTGGTTAAACCACTTTCATTAGTTAACTAAAGAGTGGGAATTTGAGCCTAAGTGTCTGTGTACTTTCATAAATTATTAAGTATAAAATTTCTAACTATTGACTAATTCTGCAGAACTATATTTGATAATGGGCGTGGCTTCCCTCACACTTATGCAAACTCGAGATTGTGTAATAAAAGAGTAGTAATCTTTTCAAGTTTTAGTGAAACTTGAAACAATCGCTTTAAAGAAAGTACCAGACTTAATTTGTTAAATTTTCATGGGCATAGCTAGACCACGCCCACCTTTCAAAAGTTGAAATTTTTACATAATCTACCTATCGTGAACATGCTTTTCCTTGAATTTTTTTTTTTTCAAAATTGTAATTGTGAATAATTTTTCCCTTAGAAATGTTTTCTCTTTTTTTTTTGTTCCCCTTATCATCAGTTATATATTTCAGGGGAATTTTCTCACTTTATTTCTGCATGGGAACTGAATTAATACATCGCATAATTTCAATATTTTCTTTTCAATTGAATACTAACGGTTATAAACACTTATTTTTCAGATAAGATCAGTAGGAAATGTTCCTAACAATCGGCCCGAATCGATTCAAAATCGTTTTAGACAACTAACTCTGACAATAGAAATATATTTTTAGACTTTTATTATATAGATTCCCAAATATCGTGTATGATTTTAACTACGCCTGCAGGATCATTATTGATTTTTGGAAAACGAGAAATTTACTCGTATTCGGTTTACAAAACAGGGTCGTATGAGTCTGCTTAGTAATTCAAGTATCATCTCATCAATTATATTTTTACTGAATTTTATTCCAAAACAATTTCTAGTACTAATTTCGCTTGCAAAAAAAAATTCTCTCATTTAATTTAAAGTCAATGAACTTTGATAAGCAGTTTGTCTTAAAAGCTGCTGCTGAAGCTTTTCATTATATAAACATCAATATTTTTTATATGAGTACACACTTTGTTTCTTTATTAATGTTATGACGAGCAAACAAAAGATTATTAAAATCTGCAATTTCGATATAAAGTTATCAATTTGCTGTTAAAAATATCAATTTGCATATTTTTTTTTTTTTTTTTGCAAAGTCTTGTTTTAATATTCGTTCGGTCTAGTCGTTGGGAAATTTCAAACTGTCAATGTCGAAATTATTTTATTATTATTCTTTCTTATTGTTTTTGCTGTAGAGAGACATCTTGTGATCATCGAACGAATGAACAATTTAATCAATTTTATGCAAATGATTATTTATGGCAAAATAACAGTGTGTTTTTGTTACAATGAGTTATAAAAGAGTGATTTAATGAAAATGTAAATTCATATTAACGTGTCTAAAGTATAAAAAGTCCAGTGTTGAATTTTTATTCTGAATGTGCCACAACTTTCCATCATCCGTCATCAACTAAATTTGACGTGGCATGACAATAAATACATAATTGCAAATATAAAGAGTCTTGTAACATATTACTTAATAAGGCACAGTACTGCTTTTAAGGCAGTTTTCTTAAATATTGCTGAGACGACAAAAACTATTTAAAGCTTAATCAGTTATGCCAATTTTTTTATATATAACAGCTAAAGTAAAAAGAGCGTAAAAATCATGATAATTTTTAAGGTTGAGCTAACATTTTTATGAATTAAATGAATTTAAATAATAAACATAAAAATGAATTCTAAATATTCCTCGGAAAATAATTCCCAAGAATTTATATTTTCTTTTTTGAAAATAAAATCCTCCGTTTTAAAATTTTGGACAGCAGCGCCATTTACAGATACCAAAATTATCCTATCCCTCAGGCTAGAAGTAGAAATACTACCTTTCAATTGAAATATTAAATAAATGTGCACCAATATGCAAATTATCGATAATCAATTGGGTTATAAACAATATTTTTTTAATTAATTAAATATTTAATAAAAAGAGAAGCGAGGTGTCTTAGGAAACCCGGTTATAGTAGCTATGCTACTTAGCTATATAACTCAAACTTCATGTGTTAAATAAAAATGCAATAAAACTTTATGATGATGTCAAATTTGCCGCAAATATATAAAAATGTTTCCATTTATTTCCCATTATTTTCTTTTTTGCGGTTTATGGCCGGCTGTGTCTGTTAGCCGGCTTACAGCCGATCGGCTGTGTTCTCTAATTTGTGCTCATGTGCACAAACAATAAGAAAACAAATTGAGCAATTCTCCTCATTGTTTTTGTTTTATTTCACTCACTTCAAAAAACGAAACAAAATTAAACAATTTGTTTCGCATATTTTCGTACTCGGGTTTTAAGAACAAAGAAATCAAAACAAAAATAAATTTATAACTTCAATAGTGTCGATTATTTGTTTCGAAAATCATGTCCTAGCTCCTGTGTCGTGACATAAATAGCAAAGCTATAAAAATCTTTTCTTTCTAATAATGGCAAAAGTCATTTGTCAAATAAATTTTAGATATTCTTATCGACTTGAAAAAAAAAACTGTATTTAATGCCGCAAATTCAACCAACATCTGTAAAACGATTCGAGGGGACATCGTTGCAATAAATTTGCAAGAAAATGCTTTTTTGTATTTTATTACTCAGTAATTTCTTGTCAAATCGACTTTCTATGCACATTAAAATTTTTGGAATTAAAAAAAGGTGGGAACTTTTTAGGGAAGGCCTGCAAGGCCAACCAATTCCCAATACAGTATGACCTCTGCTACTGCAACTTATAAAAATCAAGGCAGTTGCAAGAACCGCATTGACCGAGTCACACATATTTAAACACTGCTTTAAGTATTTATATACAAAAAATATCTAGTTTATATTGTGCTAAATTTTGTGCATAATTAATATAATTTTTTAAATAAAACAACTTTAGTGTTATCAATTTACTTCAAAAATCATAATTTTTCAAGAAAATTTAATTAATATGTTAAATTCTAGACTAAATAGAATTTAGAAATGCACGTGGAAAAAAATAGTTAAGAAAAAAAAACAAAAAACCTGAAGGCAAAATTTAAAAGTTGCGTTTAGTGAGGCACAAATTTTTGCAAAGTTGCATACACTGACTCTATTATGTAAATATTTTATATGTTGCAATAATCGAGGGTTGCGCTCATCGAGGGATGCAGTAACCGAGCTCATACTGTATATATTTTATTAATACATATTTTGCAGTCTTAAACCGGAACAAAAATAAATAAAAAGTTAATTTTTTTTTGTGAAGAGTTTGTATTTTACATTTTTTATAGATTTTAACTAATTAAGTACGAGCTAAATTTTTTTTTATAAAAATAAATATAAATTAGCGTTAATTTTAATTATTATTTTTCGAACTTAATTTGTTTCTATATTTATGATTTGAACGGGCTAAAGTTCGTATCGCTTTTTAAGCCAAATTACATGTGATAATTATTAATGAACAAATAACATCAAAGTTTGTTGTAAATATTCTGACAACTTATAGTTGAACGGAACAGTCAGCCGTTTTCGAAGGCCACTAAACCTTCATCATCAGCGTTCTTCTGTGTTGGTCCACTGTGTGTGGTGTCAGTTTTTTTTACGGAATAAGTAAAATAATAATTTGGGATTATTAGTGCGATTTTTATATTAAATTGACGACTTGGTGCTTAATTAATTAAAATCTATAAAAAATAATAAGTAAATAGAATAAATTCTTTTAAATCTCATTAAAAATTTTTGCAAAGAAAAATATTAAGCAAGTGTCTCTTTCAAATAACAAAAAAGAAGAGACAGAAAAATAAATTAAGAAAACTTGTCAAACAAATTTATAGCGTGAAATTGAATTAAATAAATCAAAAGTAATTTTTATTATGAAAAATTGGCAAAAAGAAAAGGAATTACGACCTACGTCTGTAAAAAAGCTACAACGAAAACCCATTAAGAGTAGAAAACTAAATCAAGTTCAAAAAACCAATTAATGTTAAAAATAACAAAAGATTAAATTATATTTTGTTTTTACAGCAAATTTAAAAAAAAAAATAAAAATTTAAAAGTCATATAATAAATTTAAACATACGAGTATAAATCGATAAACAAAAACCCACAGCAAGAGAAAGGAATAAAAAAAAGAAAATTTTACAACCACAAATAAAAGCAGCACATTAAAGCCAAAAAACGCATAAAAACCTGGGAAATTGTTTTTTAAAAGTGTATGTGTTTGTCTGTATGCATGATTGTGTATGTGTGTGCAAAACCAACAACCCGACAAATTTTAAATACTATAAGTATTTTATGACTGTGCTTTATTTTAATTGTATTTGTGTATTGAACAAGCGAATAGCCAACAATAATTACGCCTGAAAGTATACAACAGCTTCTCTAAAACATACGACAACATTGTGTTTGACCTCGTTATTTTGTCGTCAAATTTAACTTGTTTTCTTCTTCTTCTTCTTCTTCAGCACAGCCAAAGAAAATACTAAAAAAAAATAAAACGAAAAACACCATTGTGTAATGTTATAACTTATATTTAAGCAAAAGCCAACAATAGCAACAACAAAAAAGTTTGTTTACGAAGACCAAAAATAGCTAAACATAAAAGCACATTCTTCAGCTCAAAATATCATTCTTGGAAATTAACCACCACACGCCAGCCACCTCAACAAAAACAATAATAAGTTTAAATTGGACAACAACAGCAACTGGAAAACATAAACAACATTTACTAACTCTTTTGCCAAGTCTGGTCGGTCTTTAACCCAGAGAAAGAATCATTTGATGTGTAATACAAAAGAAAAAGAAGACAATTTCTGCGAAAAAAAAACACTTTTTTTAACAGCTTAAAGTTTAGCAAAGTTCTTTAACTTTATTGTTGTAATCTGTCTGTCAATTCCTGTTTCCTCATGGCAAACTAAGAGAGTGCGCCATTGTCGTGTGTGTGTGTGTGTGTGCGCGAGTGTGTGTGTGCTCTTCAAAATTGTAACAAATACCATAAAACAAACTCTCACAGTTTGTTTTGTTGTTTTTTTTTTGAGTTTTCTGCAGCAGTAAACAGCAGACTCCTTGTTCTAGTTGTGTTTCCTTCGATTCACTGTCTCCATTCATTGAGACAATTTAGACGACGCGTAAACAAATGGATTAAAATTAGAACAAAGGCAGCAGCAACAACAACGACAACTTATTTACACAACTTTTTGCTATTGACTATAACTACACAAATCGAGTGCCATTAATACGAATTAAAAAAAAAAAAGAAAAGAAAGTGTAAAAAAAATTTAACTCTCAAACACACAAAATCTTTTATTAAATATCTTTGGAAGGATACCACCATCAAAATTGCTGAGTTCATAGGTTTGAATCATATCGGTGGTACTAATTTTAGTACCACAAACAACGGCTCCATCTTGGCTACCACAAACGCCAAAACCAACAACAACAACATAGGTAAAGTATTTAACATTAATTTTCTTTTATATTTTGTTGTATCCATCCCCCGGTTAAGCATCCGTTTAATTTAGGATATAAAAAAAACAAATATTTTGCTCTGGATTTTTTAAAATTATTTTTGCTGGTTTTTATTATTCTTGCTGAAGTGCAAATAAACCCAAGGTCAAATCTTCGAAGCATAATTTTTTGTTTGTCATATTGATTTTGTGCGTCATACAGTACAATTAATCGTAAGTCTCTATGTATAAGGGAAAAATTTTAGAACTCTTTAATATAATAAAGTATTAACGGATTCGTAGTTGATTTAAAATGATGGGTTATCAATTCTTCGACTTTAAATTTGTTCACATGTTAGATTTTACACATTTAAAATTTTGTTTGAAACGTGCAATTTCCATTAATCTTCTACCAGAGAATAGTTCAGTGTCCCACACTGCCAAAAAATTTATTCTTGATTGAAAATCAACTGCAAAACGTAATATCAATAAAGCGATTCGTAAGATATTGAATATTGGATCAATGCGACAGTCTTACAGTGAAACTTTTCATAATCGGACACTCACCGTTGCGGTGTTTTTGTGGGGGGTGGTTGAAAAATTATATTAAGAGTTTTGCTTTAATTGATAAAAACAATTTTTGCCTGTGATATTTTGGAACACGAGCTAAGCAAACGGCTTTTTAAAATAAACAGCAAATTTCATTGCCTTCTTCAACGCAACAGTATTTTCATTTGCGGTAACCAGGGAATCACGAATATGATTAAAACTAATACAAATATGAATGGAGTTGAATAAAAGGAAGCCTACTATTTAAATGCAACTCTTCTTGCAGTGTTTTACCGCTTCTGTCCGCTCATGAGAGATGTTTAAAAAAATATTTTTAAAAATTTAGTGCCCGCGTCCAGTTATGGGAATGAATTTTGCATCCAAAAACTAATGAACGTGTTCAATCTACAAAACTTGTTCGGTTATTAGAGGTGTCCGGTTATAGGAGGTGTCCATTATGTGAAGTTCCACTGTATTTATGCGCAAGTTATTAAAAATTCTGTAAAGTGTGCGTTCCACTCGCACACGAAGGGTTCATTTTTTTAAAAAAATTTAAGCACTCGCTAAACTTTTTTTCGCTTTTTGGCGATTTTTTTTTTAAGAGAAGTAACACTCAGGTAAGTGTTACCTTCTTTGGGAAAGGGATGGTGATAGAGAAGACAGGTGGTGAAGGGAGAAATAGGGGAAAGCTTCTTTTTCTTTTACAACTCTACGTTTTGCACGTTATAATGCAGAGTTGCAGCGCCTCTGGTTTCAATGAGGCGCATTAAATTTTTGAAGCTGTGCTTAGTAGTAATTTTTTTATTATATTACATCGCTGGTGATTCTGCTACACAATACCGACGAAGGAGGGTGCACTGATGTTACATTAGGAATAGTATCTGCTGACCAGTGACTATGCCTTCATCACTTGAACTTTCCTACAACAACTGATACAAAGGGACACTAATGTACATCAGAAAAATGCGTGGTGTTGTTTTTGAATGACTGTCGGATACACGGATTGAAGCTCATTTTTTGTTTTTGTATTTTCTTTTTGGCGAATTTTTCCTTTCTGGATTTTTGGCGATTTATTTTAGTTTTAGTTTTGGCATTTGTGTTCGTTATGGTAATTTTTTTAGTTTTGGCGATTTTTTATTTTGGGATTTTTTAGTTTAGCGGTTTTGAAAATTTCAAAATTTCTTCAGATTTCCAAGATACATCAAATTGTACAAAATTTTTGTTTTGACCTTTCGTTGCTCACTTTAGAACACCCTTTAATGTTTAACTTTCATATCGTGCCATAACCGCCAAAAAAACTTAACCAGAAATAATTTCTTAATTATTATTTCTGATTAAAATTCACTACAGTTCAATTAAATCTAAAAATGTCTCACAAAAAAACTTAACCGACATAATTCTCAAACTTAATTTATTGACCTAATTCGATTATTTGTAATCGTAAAAAAAACGAGACTAAAAAAATGTGTCGGTTATGGCTCGATTTATTTCTTGTGATAGCGGTAAAAGGTTTACATATTCTGTGAACATTTCGTTAAGATCTATGGTTCTTGAAAAAATAGCCTGCGGCGGACAGACGGACATCGTAGCAAAAACAATAGCGCTCCTTTTCACTTTTGGTGTACGGAACTTAACTTAACTGGTAATTGTAGTTTTGAAATATGAGAGGCCCTGTATTAGAGTGGATAGTGTGCTACCCTGCCATGTCAAAGATTGTGAGTTCGAATCCCCATAAATATTCTACTTTAAAATAAAATATAATTGTATTGGTAACAATAAAAAAAATTATAATTTATGAAATTTACAATGTTTGCAGTTAAATAAGGTCGGAATAACATTTAAATCTGTGATTTTCATTAATAACAGCGTATGTCTAAAAATCAAATCTCTTCAGTAGAGCCAGAAAAAGTTCTTTTTCAAGCTTATTTATAAATAGGTAGAACTTTTGTTCTTTGCTTTTGAAACATATTATGTACAGAAGCCGGATTCCATAACGATGAATTTTAAATTGTTCAACAATTGCAGTGCTCACTTGTTGATTTGTGACTGTGAGAATAAATTATTTTTACAGTTTACACTGCAACTAGTTTCAAAAATTTTCACTAGAAAAAGTGCGGTGAGTTGTGAGCACTGAAATCGGTGACCATTACTTCATCCCGTCCCAGGCGTCCATATTTTTCGAAAATTTCTTAGAACTTTCTAAAAAGCATTTAATATTGATATTATAAACTCGAAATGAGAAATATCTAACATACACTAACACAAATATATTATTTATATTATTATACACCTCTAAGATAATTTAGTCGCATGTGACACCTTGTATTCAAAGTATCAATTAACCTCTTCCTTGGCCATCCACATGTGAAAGTGGCTGGCGTGCTTTATAGAAAGTGTTAGAAGTCATTTGCAGAAGCATCATCTGGACTGGCCTTGTGTCACCAGCTCCATTTCCTGCAGGGTATTTTACATCAATTTTTTAAATAAATTTTATTTATCTTATTCTGTGGCCGAGCGAACAACCAATTAAAAGTTATTTAATAAGTTAAAAAAATATTCTGCAATTGTTTGCTCTGCTCTTATTTACTCATTTCGTTTATGTATTCGTGTCCTGTTTACATTTGTAATTTTTTTTTAATTATTGTCATTTGATTTTAATAATAATAATTAAATCAAAATAAATGTAATGGGCTTTACGAATAATGGCGTATCTTTTAAAAAAGTTGGTGGAATTAAAAGGGGAAAAAGCCTTTATGAATTTATTGATTTTTTTCCATATACTAGTCAAATGAATACATTTTGTAGACGCTTGATATATGAGGAGCTGGCGAACAAAACTAGACATGTCCTTAGTAAATAATTCTTTTTTCAGGCTTTCCAAGTATACATCTATGAATTCACGAAATAATTTTATTCAAAACCAGTTTCATCCTGCCTTGAAAAAATAACGAAAACTGGTCTCCGTGTAGGAGACTCTCCTGTAAAAACAGTTAACGGGTTTAGTCTGATTTTGTTCGCCAGTTCCTCATATGTAAAACATTTAGAAAAAAATTTAAAATGCCTGGAATCACACAGAAAAAATACAAATTAATAAAACACATTGACTACATTAAATTAAATTCATGTTGTTTCAACTTAAAATAACTTTGATTCAACATGATTCTTCATTTTTATTTGACAGTACGGGAATGTTAAATTAACATGAAATAAAGTTATTTCAAAAGGAAAAATATTCTTAAGATTAATGTAAATCATGTTAGATTAACATAATTAATAATAGCAAAATCATTGCTGAAAAAGGTTCAATTAATCTTATTACTTAGATTTTATGTTGGAATTTTTCTTTTTGCAGGAACTAGGGTTAACTTCACTAAGGTCTTAAATTACAAGCCTTATTGTTTTTGTGCTTTACTTAAATTATGATATTATTTAATGTAAACTACAATTTACATTTCATAATGTGGAATTTTTTTCTCTTTTATCCTTTAAATTTTTTTTGTAAAGGAAAAAGTCTATCCGATTGTGTTCTTGAATATTCATTAAACACAAATTAAATAGCAACTTACATGATAATTTTTTAAAAATTTCTGTGCAGTAGGCAAAATATGCAAAAAAAAGTTTGCAGCATAAAATAATAAAAAAATAAATATTAAATATGAAATACAGATATATTGTATCCCATAAAGTTTTTGCAATAATGATGAGTACAGAACATACGAGTACAGAGACAATTTATTACATCAACATTATACTGACTGACTGACTGACTGACTGACTGACTGCCTGTTAATCAATTAGTTTATCAGGCATATCCGGGAACTCTCACATACATCATACTTCATTTCCCAGTATCCTGCCTTGATTTCGCATTTACTGCACATTCGTTCGTTCATTTATTGTTTGTTCATTTGTCCAGCCATTCGTTCATTCACTCATTCATTTATATATTCATTGATGAAGCATAACCAACCATATTATGATTTTTCATTAAGCCTTTTTGTGGTTTTTACTTAAAACCGCCATGTGATGGTTTGTCCCACCTCTCTGTATTTTGTATTTATATAACAGTGTCTCTCCCTCTGTCATGCACTCTGCCATCACACATCACAATTATTTTTACCTTTAATATTCACTCGTTTTTTTCTTTTTTTTAACAGCAATTGCAATTATTTGTTGCTTATTTAAATAAAGGGAAATGTATCGTTATATGTACGTATATTACAGCTTTTGGTATGTGGTTAAAAATTTTGTTCCTGGCTTGGTTTCTGGTTTTCCTTTAAATCTGAAAAATGTTGAAAAACATGTGAACATTTTTCTCGTATGCCATCCATTTGACCGCTTTAGGTTGCTTGCAATTTATTCTCAGCTAGTGTGGAATTTGTTGCATAAAAATTGCTGTCGTTGCATATTTTTATGGTGGGCTTTTAATAATTAATTAAAAAATATACACACATATATGTTGTCAAGCAAATTGGTACATTTGTTAATAAATACACACAGAAAAATTTCAACTTAATATTTTTCGGCAATGATTTTGCTTCATATGTGTTACATGTTAATTTAACACGATTTATTGTAATTGTCAAAGAAAATTTTTCCTTTTGAAATAACTTTATTTCACGTTGAATTAACATTTACGTACTGTTGAAATCAAAATGAAGAATCATGTTGAATCAAAGCTATTTCAAGTTAGATCAATATGAATTTAATTTAATGTAGTAATTGTATTTTATTAATTATTTAACTTGGTTGTTGGTTGACATAGGCATCACAAAAATTTTTGTATATAAATTAAATTGGCCAAGATTTGAACTCGGAATTTATCGCATGGTAGAAAATGTGCTTACCCCTGCAGCCACAACAAATTTAAATATTCTTTCGATACACACTAAAGATGTACCATCTTGAATTAAATTATAATTTAACATTATTTCTTATCATTTAACATAGAATTGATTTGAAAAATTTTAGCTTTAGGCTAAAAAAAAAATATATAAAATGCTCTGACTTGACTCCAGGATTTAAACCTGCGATCCTCCGAATGCAAGACACTGCCTACCAGCCAGAAGCTCGATTTTCACCGTAGACGTATGGTCTAGTGGACTTTTTTGCTCAGTACAATCCCAGGAATCTGAATCGCGAAGCGCCTATTAAGATGTTCAAATCGCCCCACCCTAATGTACATGCTTAAAATTTTGCACTGAGGAAAGAAAAGTTTACAAAAACTTTAAGCAGTGATTCCATCTTTTCTGTTCAGTCATTTTATTTTTTTCTTTCTGCCAACGCCTTCTACTCTTGCCTACAACTCCACATTTTTTTGTTTGGTTTTTAATTGTTTTTGTTTTTACGATGTCGGACGTTACCAATATTATGTATGTGTCCACGATGACAAAATTTTATATTTTTTCTCTTTAAGACCGTTTATCAAAACAAAACAAGCAAGAAAAAATATCCAAATGAAAGAAGTTACGCTTAATGTGACTTGGTATTTGAATATTTCGAAATGGGTTATGCATAAATGAAATTTTTTTATACTAGTTAAATGTAATTACTTTTCTATGAAAATATGATAAAATAAAAAGTTTAAACAAATTTTAGATCGTCCGTAGACGATCCGTATACGATATATTTTATTTTTTTGAAATCGAGATTTTTGCATTTTTCGAAACACTAGATATTCTTCAAACGAAATATACAAAAAAATCGATTTCAAAAAACTAATGAGTTAGAGGCTTTCTATATTAAGGTAATGATGTGTATTTTTTGGTGAGCTCTGCTTGTTAAAATAAATATAAATTTTCAAATTAGATCATAGTGCTGTGCTTGTTTGCTAAAGTAGTCGACGCAGTAATATCTTCAAAAAGATTTACAGCCTTTAAGGGCCCGACTTCGATCCCTGGCCAAGAATATCAACATCATAGATATTTCATACACATATGTATGTACTCATGCTATGCTCTCTTTCATCGGCACTTGTAGCAATGAATCGCCGTCGAACTTAAATAACTAAAATAAATTAATGAGCTTACTCAACACCAGAGGCGCTATAAAAATCAGCAAAACGCAGAATAGCAGAACTCTAACGAAAAAGAAAACAATTCAAATACGTACATATTTGTTGTCTTTAGCCCTATTAACTGCCTAAATGTTTACTAACCTCTCTTTAAAAAAACAATAGATAAATTTAAAGTAATCCATTCAGAAAGCAAGCAAAGCTGTTAGAGTTTTGTTTTAAACACTTTTAAAAATGTAAATGAGAAACGCACTAAGATGTGAAATCGCAATCTATCTACACTTAGCTCCCTCTCTCTCTCTCTCTCTCTCTTTCTCATAAATATTACTTAACGATTATTATTTTTATTATGAACATATTGTGTATAAACTTGTTACGCCAACCAACCAACCTTGATTTTTTTTTTGCAAAGGAAATATTTATGGCAATTTTTATTATTATTTATAATTTTTGTATATTAAATTTCAGCAAAAAAAAAACTAGTGAACCGCAAATAAAACTTTATTTCATAAATAAATCCAATAGCCAGCAGCAACAATAATTACAAATAATTAAAATCTAATTATCAGACACGAAATGTTTAACACGTGTTATTGCCTTCAAACGGAAAAAAGAAAAGAAAAACCTAAAAATCAAAATCTAAGCAAAATAATAACGAATGCAAACTGGAAACATAATTAATTGCAAAAATATCGAAACGTATCGATTATGTATAAAAAAACAGTTTGTTGCTC
Organism: Tachina fera; assembly: GCA_905220375.1. Taxonomy (NCBI): domain Eukaryota; kingdom Metazoa; phylum Arthropoda; class Insecta; order Diptera; family Tachinidae; genus Tachina; species Tachina fera. The sequence goes on along the minus strand of LR999964.1, from coordinate 19,466,288 downwards.
ATTATATTTATGAAAATTTGAACGTGAATGAGCTTATTCGCTTCTCTTTCTGCTGTTTTCTTGCTGCTATTTTTCTATTTAAATTTCTCTAATACAAAGTTTTGCTAATATTGTTGTTTGCAATTATATATGACGTATAAATTAGCTAATAGCCAATGTATAAATTAAACGTCAGCTATTAAAACCATTTCCGGAGAAAAAGCTATTGCTTGGAAAATGTTAAATGCTGTTCTGGCTGATATAGTTGCTAATATCTTTAAGAATCGAGGGTTCGATTCCCGTCAAAAGTTTTAAGCTTTTATCCATAAAAGCAAAATAAATTTATTCATAATTCGCAGCAATTAAAGGTTTCCCAAAGAAACCAATAACATCTAAATACTATAATCGGGAAGTGGTAGGAATGCAGATCACTTCTTATTCTTGCGATAAGTTCTCTTTTTAACCGACTTCAAAAAAAGGAGTAGGGCATCAATTCGTTTTAATTTTTTTTGTTGTCTGATGGGGTATAGCTTTCCATTAGTCTCATTGCAAAAAATGGGGGCGGGGGACACGCCCACAATTTTTTTATTTGATTTGTGATATTCTACTTGTTTGATTGCTGAGAAACCTAGCAAACTTTGGTTCCTGTAATTATGTATTTTTAACGTTGATAAAATGGGCGGGGTTACGCCCATTAAAATCCATTATAATTCAGGTTGGTCTACTTGACTGATTTTTACAAAACTTGAACTCAAAAATAGACTATATGCCATTTGAAAAATGGGCGGAATTACGCCCATTAAAATTTAATTTAATTTTATTTTAAGTGGTTCTACTTTAGCGATTCTTACAAAACTAAGCTTTGAAAAACTCAAAATCTTGCACTTAAAAAATGGGCGGAGGTACGCCCATTAAAATTTAATTTTATATTTCACGTACTTCTTTCTTAACCAACAGATTTTTTCGAAAATCTATCAGATCTTTACATTTAAGTTGGTTTCTGTTTGGCATAATTATTTGAATATATATAAAATTCGTTAGATTAAAAGTCTCGAAAAATTTACTCCAATATATGGAAATCGGTGGACCTTAGAAAAAAAAATTTGTGCCATTCGATACACTTTTACAACTAATAGTCCTTTTTCAACTAATAGTCCTTTTTCAACTAATAGTCCTTGAAGTTATGTTTAGTTTTCAAATATGGCAAAAAAGAAATGAAAAAATACCCTTTTATTTTTGATTTCTATAACTTTATGCTGGGGAATTTTTATCAACATAGAGATCATATCCTTTGTTCAAAAGATGTCGACACAAATGACTGAATTAAACAAAAAGCCCACTAAAAATGGCATTTCCACTTTAATATCATTTCTTTTTTTAATAACATAAATTTTATCATTGCATTTTGTCTAAACATTTGATAAAGTGAATATTAATATTATAAGGCCTTCTATTGTTACAGGACTCTATATACAATAGAGTGACGAGACAACCAACGTTTTAGGGAAATTAATAAAATGTTTACGACATTTATTTCTATTCATAAATCGTTACAAACATTCATTGAGCACCGTTACTATTCCCTTTCATAACCGAACAGTTGTGAGCCCCAAATCCTACTCAGTTTTCAATACTTAACAACGAAAATAGTACAAGAATACCTATTATTAAAACAAGAAAAGTTTCCATATTAATGAGAGCCATAACTGCCAAAAAGCTTAAGCAACATAACTTTCGAGCTTCATTTTTTTTGACGGCACAATTGTGCCACATTTCCCATCACTGAATCTTATGCCAGCAAAACAAAACTTAAATATTATTTAAGTACACAAGGTTGGGTATTTAAGTATTATTTAAATATGTACTGAAAAACACAATTCCGTATTCAAACAGAACTTAAAAATAATTACAGTTTACAGATTACCATATCAAAAATTGGCCTTTACTCTTTCTTTCTAGCACCCGTTTTGAATATATACAATGTCAATTGTGAATAAGTTTCAACGGAAATGCTTTATAAACTTAATTGTGTAATAAATTGTGTTATTAAATTTTTTATTTTTTGCTTTATTAAAATTCTCTTTACAAATTTTTATAATCTCTTTTTTTTGGCATAAAAAATGATTTATGAACTGTAATAGAAAATCAAATTTGCTATTGAAAACTTAATCACAAACAATTATTTATGCCGACAAATGATTTTAAATTATTGTCATAAATTATGTTTTAGAAAAAAACAAAAAAATATGCGCAAATTAATGACAATTGTTTAATGCAAGTGGTCACTTCAACTTTTTTTTTTTTTCTAAAAATATCAATAAAATTTTTCGTGTTATACAAAAGAAAAAAGACATTCACGATTTATCAAACATTATAAAATTCCTATACATGTTATAAAGTTTATTGAAATACAATTTGATTCAATAAAAAAAAAGATTTAAAAAAAAGATTAGAAAATGTAATTTGTAATTTCATTTTATTGAAGTGTATGAATTTATTTTTGATTTGCTTACAGTTGCGAATTCAATTAATAAAACAAAAATCCATTCATATTACTTATTCTTATGTTGGCTTACAGCCCGCTGAACCGATCCCCCACGGCCGTCGAAAAAATCTGTTTTTGTCAGCAGCCGCCGACCACATATTGTTTTATTCCCTAGCAGAATTGTCAGATGTGGCGACTTCCTATATGTAGATACAAGCAAGACGTAAGTCCGATTATCAAACTTTCTATCTTATTCTGTTTAATCACAGTTTTCATATAAAGTTTGACAGTTGGGAAGCAAACAGCTGGCAGTCAATGACACACGTACAGTCACCTTGTTAAATCTGCCTTGAGTTTGCCGTGCATGCGTTTAAATTTAGAGGTGTAAAATTCGTATTTAGTATTTTTTATGAAGCTAGGACACTATCACAAATTATTATTATTAATTAAAAAAACACTAAATCTAGTGCGAAAAGCACTAAATTGGCATCGCTGATTCATAAGCAAATTTGTCCCCAGATAATTATGAATAAAAGCGTGTGTGGGCGTGAGTGTGTGTGCGTGAGTATGTGTGCCCAGCGGAAACTAGAAGGAATAGGGATGCCTTCTAGAAGGCCTCTGTACAGCTTTTGCATGTAGAAGGCCTGCTCGCTCCATTCCATGGTCATACATTTTTTACACGCGTTGTAATTGCGGAGCAGGCCTTCTGTTCTTGCTTCTTTCGCCAGAGATTCTGGAAGGACTTCAAACTAATAGATTTTGTTGTTGCTTTGTTTTTGTTTTTTTTTTGCTCATAGAAGCGAGTGTGGAAGGTGTATCGTATATTTTATGCGAAAGAGTCCTTTAATAAGGCCTGCACCAAGAAGGTCTTCTGAGTTTTACCGCTGGGTGTGCATGAGTGTGTCTATGTGTGTATCACATTTACTTAAAATATTTAATGCAATTAGAAATAATATAAATGTCAAGTATGTACTAAACACGCCTAAACATTTCCATTAGGTATGTAGGTTTCTTTAATTAAGTCGGTATGTTTACTTTTCATTATTGTTAGTGTTTATCTTGTGTTGAGTTTTTCATTTTAGTAAAGTGTCTTGGAAAACCACTGACGCACTCACTCACTAACTGTCATACAGAGACAGATTTGCCAACACGCATTTTGGAAAAATTCTGAATAAATTATGGTTTTTTGTTTGGTTGTAGTTCTTAATTTATTAATAAAATAAAGCAGTAAAAAGTAGTTTTGAATAATTAGTTACACCTGTTCCTAAACTCACGGCCTTTATAAATTATTAACTGTCTGTCGCAGGATGTCTACAGAAAACGTTCCATCGACAACTTATATTGAAAACAACAATAAAAATTTATAAAATTTGTTTTTGTTTTCCATATAAGTATAAAAATATCTAAAAACAAATTAAATATTTAACATTTTTATTGTATTTATATTTAAAACATAATTTGAAAGCTAAAGCTAGAATTACGTAGAATTTACAACACATATTATGGGCAATTATGAGAACAATTTCAATCAATGGCAAGTAATAGGGGGAACAAATAATAATCGGAAAAGTGAGAAATTTCCTGCTAATTTTTTTCATAATTGCCTTGATTTTTAACACTGAACAAAAAAACCTTACCTTTTTGAAAAATATCAAAATTCGAGGAATAGGGTTACATTGGGAAAACATTTGCCTGAAATATGTTTTCCCATGCTTTCACAAAATTTTTTCAAAACATACTAAAAGTAATTATTATGACTCGACTATAAAGTTCTGGATAGTTAATTCAAAATTTAGCGAAACCGAAATATAAAGCGACCTAAATATACAAATTAAATTATGTAAAATTATTTAGAAAATTACGTTTTCAATCCCTCGTTATTACAACTGTTCGGATAAAATAAATAATAATACAATTTTTGTATCTTGTGCATTTGGTTTCAACATCATGTTTTGTTTACCAATTAAATATTTAATCAAAAAATATTCAGTCAAAATATTTAAGACGCAAACTATTGAAATTTTCAAAAACGTTAAACTAAAAATTTGCCAAAAAAAGGAAAAAATTGTCAGAACTAAAAAAATTGCTATACATTAAATAAATCTGTAAAAACCAAAAAAAAATCGCCAAAACGAAAAAAAACTCCAAGACTAAAAAAACGCCAAAAAAAACTATAACAAAAAACGCCAATTTGAGTCAATTCAACCATTTTGGTCTATTCTTGTTTTATTATCATATTTTGTTCAAATAATAAACTTCAATTTTGCTATAATTATTAATAAAGTAAAATGTATGGCAACCTATTAAAAGGTACAACTTCAAACTAACCACACGATAAAATTTTAGGATAAAATGTATTTGTCATAGGATCGTATCCGTAGCTAACTCAAGGTTACAATAAAGGACGTCTATCCATTTATTTGACCAAAATAAAGTCGTATGCAAACAAGAGAAAACATATTTTCAATGTAGTCCAGTCACATTTGATTCAAATAAAATATTTAATCAAAAAATATTTAATGAACATATTTAAAAGTCAAATTCTTAAAATTTTAAAAAACGTTAAAACCAAAAAACCCACAATTAAAAAAAAAATCTCCTGTAACTAAAAGGGGAACAAAACTAAAAAATAACCAAGAAAAATGATCAAAAGTAAAAAAATCGTTAGAATTAAAAAAAATCGCCAAAAACCGAAAAAAATTGTCAAAACAAAAAATACCCCAAAACTAAAAAATCCCTATAACGAAAAAAGCACCAAAACTAACAGACAGAAATCGCCAAAACTCGATAAAAAGTTTACCGGGTACTTACAATTTGAAAAAAAATCTAATATGTATAGAAATTTTCAAGTTATTCATTCCATTATATAGGCTGAAGTTTGTATAGTATTACACATGTAGTGTCCATACCGAACCCTTCGTTTGCGAGTCAAAGTCGCAATGTACAGAATTTATTATTGATTGGTTTCCTTGACAAAATGGGTTAAACTAGACATTTTACTGCCACAATTTTTTTTTTCGTAACTACTTCATATTGGTGATTTTAACCCATTGTATTGGTTAGCTAGTTATATTTTGTTATCAGTACGATAAAAACTATGCCTCTTAGCAAAAAGACTGCCAATGAAGCAAGGCAGGCATTTAAAAAGAACTACAGCCTTATTCATAAAAAATAATTTTGTTTTATAAAGCTTTTACAATTCAATAATATTTTTTATGAATAAAATCTGTAAAAAAATTTCCCCAAATTTTGTGTTTTTTTTTATTAAAAATAGTTAGACCTTTTTGATTAAAATGTAGTTTTTTTAACAAAAAAATTTTCATACAAAATTAGTTTGGTAGACCTTTTGTATGCAAAAATTATTCAAATAAATTTTTATGAATACGGCTGTTAAAACTTCTGAAGTCTGCAAAACTAATGTTTAACTTTATGGCAAATTTTCCTATTACATTTTCTCGTCAGGAGTCTCATGAAATCTAGTCTAGAGTTTTTTATTTTAAAATTAATATGACAAAAGTTTGTTTAATGGTCTGTAAAAAAGCTACCACTTAAACTAAATAGATTTCTATGAATTTATGTTTGTATATACATACATACATACATTTACAGTGGTTAACCTTGACTTTTTCTGAGTGCCTCAGTAATAAAAAAAGAAAACAATCTAAATAAACATAACAAAAAAGCTTAATAATAAAAATAAAAAAAATAATAAAAATATTAAAATTGTCATGGTGATGAATAATTACTACTCAGTGGCCGGCCGCACGGTTGGTCATACGTATATATGTATGTACATATATTTAGGTTTCAGTTAAATTTTTTTATTCTAATTTTTTTTTATTATTTGTTTCACTTCTTATTTAGTCTCATGGTCAATTGTCATTAAGTATGAATGAATTAATGGGCTGTATGCGTTACAGTTCTGACGATAACAGCCAGTGTTGCCATATTTCATTTTTCAAAAAACTTACTGTTCACCAAAACATCTATTTATTAAATAAATTTGTTGTTGAGATTTTACCAAATGGTACCAAATATTCTATTTTTTTAAATCTTATTTTTAGCTAAAGCGACCCACCCACTTGCAATATAATTGTTAAATTTTTTGTATTGTACAATAATATCGCCAATGTGTATGTAATATTCGAAGTTGACGCAATATATTGGCAATTACCAAAAGACTTTTGGTTTTTATTCTACAATCAAGACAATTGTGTAATGTGGTGGCAAAATTTTTCAATGTTGTTTACTTTTTCACTGTCAGGAAAGAAAATTGGGCAATACTTTCCTTGAAAATATTGTGACAAGTATTGCATAGTTTAGGTCAAAACGACAATAATATGTACAACTACATATGCAATAATATTGCATAAAAATTTAAATATTTTAGTAGTTTTCACATTCTTCAAATATGGTCACACTGGTTATGGCCCTACCGTTGCTGTGGATTTCTAATCATGCAATTGTTGAGTTTGTTTGTAGTCGACTTGAGACAAATCATGAATGAATATGAGTGTTGGAAAGTATGGCAGTGGGACTTAAACTAAAAAAAAATTATTAAATAAAACAAGTACGACATTTAAGCTTCCACACAGCAGCGTTAGAAGTAAGACTTGTTCATTGTTTTTAATTTTGTAAAAGTATTTTTTTTAATTTCTATTAAAATGCATAGTACTTATCAAAATACACAGTGAATTACTAAAACTATAATTGAATGTTATAAAGGGTGTTCCCATAAGAGGTTTAATTTTGATATACACGACTATTACCCGTGAAATGGGCGTAGTGCGCGATACGCATGTATTTCAAACAGAACCATGGGCGTAACTCCGCCCATTTTTTAACTTTAAAATTTTGCAATTAAAGAACCAAAGGGGCTTTATAGGTTTCGTAGGATATCATAAAACTATATTAGAAAAAACAATGTGAGTCCGATCACAGGGGAGATGTGTAAATATCTAGTAATGAAATTTTTTTTTAATATTGGCTTATGGTAAGTAAAATAAGATATATAAATTTTTGATTCTACTGTATTTAAAAATCTATGAAATACTGCATCTATAGTAGTGGAATTATTAGTTGTGGGGTTTGTGGAGAATTGCTCATATGCAAGTGGAAAACGTCAAATAAAAATTTTGATAAAGCTTGCGACTATGGGTTTGCAAAATTTGTATTAAAATCGCCACCCACAATAATTGGCATGAGATGGAGATTGTTATCCGATTGTCGTGCACCAGCTTCAGTTTAAGGCAACAGTACTTAATGAAGATATGTTATAATATAATATTATAAATTCTTTATAATATTATATTATTTGTGCTTTTTCTATGCAGCTGTTAAGTTTCTCTGTACTTCTTGTGCGTATGATTACACTAATACACTCATAAATAGCTCACACCGATTTGATATTGCCACACCGATTTGTGATTGTTATTGTGAAAAAGATTTTTACCCCCGTAGCGTATAAATGCTTACACATAAAAAATTGTGATCGTGCAACCCCCCAACCCCACTATTTTTTTAACAATGGGCCCAATGGGAAGCTATACCCTCTTAGAAAACAAACAAATTTCTTAAATCGGTCTAAAATGTACTAAGATGAAGATAAACACCTAAAAAAAATAGAGACGAATTGTAAACCTCCTCCTTTTTTTGAAGTCGGTTAAAAAAGGAAATTGTGTTTAAGAAAAGTTTTGCAGTTTATTAAATTACCATTTGTGCTTTCACTCAGCTCATTTCAATATTGAAACAACTTTATTAAAAATTAAAAAATAAATTAAAACCTCCTTCTAGCTTCAGATTTTAATTATTAATTTCCACAGTGTTTAAAATGACAAGTTTCAATTCAAACACGAAAATAAACAGCAGTAACATGATGTTTCTTTGCATCAAGAGACATTTATCAGATTGATTTAATCGTTTTGCAATTTTATAAAGGTGTTGCCTACAACAATTGCTGCTCCATTTGAGTGGAAAAAATACATAAAAACAACTGAATATTTGTGTGAAATTTCTGTTAATTAGGCTGAGAAAACAGTGCGCGGCGCTACATGGGAAAATAGTGTTTTAACACTCGCATACAACACTGTATTATTGCTGGGAATGACAGCATGTGTTAAATTAAATTTGAACATGATGTTGAACACGCAACAAAACATTGAGGTTTAATGCATTCACAACATTATCTCTGTCTGTCTATCTGGCTGTCTGCCTGTTTGTGTAGTGTGAAGGAAAGGAAACAAGTAAATTTTATTCATCACAGATAAATATGGTGTAGGAAAGCATAACGGTGATTGTCACACAACCACCAATCAGCATTAAGTGTTTAACAAATATCTACTTTGACAAAACACCTACAAATCTCACATGCATTAAAAAAATAAATAAATAAATATATAAATAAATAAAATATGTTGAATTTTTAAAATAATATGTTCAAACAAATGATAAAATGTTGTTTTTAGACTTAATTTTTTTCCTCAATTGTTTAAAAAAAATTATTTTTTTTTCGTGGAAATTATTTAACAACTACATCATTTTAAAGGAGCATTGAGCCAGAAATAATTACACATATTTCATTTTATTGAAGTTTTTGTAGCAAGTTTTAATATTTTTTTTTGGTTTTAGTTTTTGTTATAATTAAACAATACATTAGTTTTTATTGCATGTGTAAAAAATTTATTATTTTTTTTCTATGTACAACAAAATGCTCGGCTTAAGCAAAATTGTGTGTCTTCTACATTCATATATTTTTATCCTTAAATGCAGTCTGATGTGTCAGTCGAAATTTAAAAATAATACGAGTAATTCTGCCAAAAAACCCGACTTAAATCTGATCTGAGCTTTTCTTTTGTTTAAATGAAAGTTTATAACATAATAACTCTAGTTGTTCTAAGAAACTTTGGGTAAAGGTTCCCTGATGATCTGCATGAGCAACAGTGAAATGCGCATAGGATCCAGCTAAACCCCTCAATAATCAATTTCAATGTAATTTTAATTAAAAATTATTTTGCTGAATAAGTTAAATAATAAGTTGGGATTATTAGTGCGTTAATAAATTTTAAACTTGAATTGTAACAATTCCCAATAAAAAACACGAAATATGAACCGAGTTATGAAGTAACACCACCAAAAAAAATAGAATCGAATTAAAGTCGCTTAAAAGATAGTTTAAATCAGAGACACAACACAAATAGTGCAATAATTTTTTAAATGTTAAGAAGAAACCTAAAGCTTACTTAAAAACATTGCTTTTCGAAAAACAATTTCTTACACTTAAAGCCACCTGTTGTAAAAGTACTTTTTGAAATAGGAATTTTTGAAAAAGCACCCATGGAAAAAGTACTTCTTGCCAAGGTAAGTTCGCTAAAAGTATCTTTTACAGCAGTACTTTTTAGAAAAGTACATTTTGAAGAAAAGTACCTGAAGAACTACTTTTCAAAAAAGTACATTTTGAAGAAGTACTTTTTAGATAAGTACCTTTTGGAGAAGTACTTTATAGATAGTACCGTTCAGAAAAGTACCTTTTTTCAAAAGTTCCTTTTGAAGAAGTACCGGTTAGAAAAGTACCTTGTGAAGAAGTATTTTTTTAAAAAAATAGCTTTTAAAAAAGTTTTTTTAGAAAGTACCCTTTAAAGAAGTACTTATTAGAAAAGTAAAAAAAAAGTTGAAAAAGTATCTTTTGAAGCAGTATTTTTTAGAATAATATCTTTTAGAAAAGTACATTTTCGAAATATATTTTTGTGAAAAAGTAATTTAAAAAAAATTTATTTGCAAATAAGTACATTTTGAGAAACTATCTACATACTTTAAAAAATTATCTGTTAGAGTAGTTTTTTATTTAAAAAGTACTATTTGAAAAAAATTACCTTTTAAAAAAACTTCTAATAAAAGTACCTGTTGGGAAAGTGCCTTCTAAAAATTACATTGCGAAGAAAAAATTACATTGTGAAAAAGTACTTTTTACAACTATACTTTTAAAAAGTAACGTTTGAAAAAGTACTTTTGAACAGTACTTGTTCAAAAAATATTTTATGAAAAAGTTTTTTAAAGTACAGGCAAATCCCTGTATAACGAACAATATAATGTCAGGGCCATTCGTTATACCGAAAAATTCGTTATATCGCTAAGATGTTTTTCAAGTGTTATTTTAATTATTATTATTGTAGACATGATACAGTACAATAAAAGGAATGAGGGTTACTTTATTTTCAAATGAGCTACCAAATACAAACTAAAGGAATTTTTTCAGCATTTATATTGCTGCTGCAGATTTTGTTTACTATTTTTTGCCGTTCGTTATACAGAGCACTCATTTATCAAAATATTCGCTACACAAAGTAGAACAAAATCTTAGAAATATATTCCTAGCAAGTTTTTGTTTTTTATTTTGCGATTTATTGTTCATTATTCGTTATATCCAGTTAAAAATTAGGCTAGTATTCGCTACATAAGGTTGTTAAGGTAAAAAATTTGGCCGTTCATTATATCGAATTTACGTTAAAGCCACATTCGTTATACCGAGATTTGCCTGTACCTTTCGAAAAAGTAACTTTTGAAAGAGTATCTTTTGAAAAAGTATATTTTGAAAAGGAAATTTTTGAAAAAATACCTTTTAAACAGCACCTTTTAAAAAAGTACCTTTTGAAATTGGTATTTTAAAAAGTTCGTTTCAACAGTACCGGTTCAAAAAATATATTTTGAAAAAGGTCCTTTTGAAAAAGTACCATTTGGAAAAGTACCTTTTGAAAAAGTAACTTTTGAAAAAGTACCTTTTGAAAAAGTACCGTTTAAAAAAGTATCTTTTGAAAAAGTACATTTTGAAAATGTATATTTTTAGAAAGTGCCTTTTAAAAAATGTGATTTCAAATAGTACCTTCTGAAAATTTGCTTTTAAAAAACTACGTATTGAAAAAGTGCCTTCTGAAAAAGTACCTTCTGAAAAAGTACTTTGTGAAAAAGTGTCTTTTCAAAAAGTGCCTTGTGCAAAAATACTGAGTGAAAAAGGATCTTCTTTAAAACTATCTCCACAATATGTACCTTCGTAAAAACTAACTTATAAAAAATACGTTTTAAAAAATTACTATAGAAAAGAATACCTTTAAAAAAAGCATACATTACAAAAGTAATTACTACTATTGAAAAGCCAAATTTACAATAATTAATTAATAATTAGTAAACTAAAATGATAACTATTGTTTAGATAACATATCATATCATATGTATTGTTTAACTAAAGTTCTTAATTTGAGCAAAGAATGGTTATCCTATCAAACTATTAAGTTTCACTATTAGTAGCTCTGCTATATCATATGGATTTTCTTTACATTTGTTATATTATTTCTTAAAAATTTATAAAACACGAGCTCGCTCATTTAACTTTACCGTGCAAGATATTCAATTAGTGCTGGAATTGGTTCGGGAAAACCAAAATATCATATAAAATAAAAATAATAGAATGTGTTACAAATACAAAGAAGATGCTTGACAACGTATGTGTTAAATGTGTCTTAAATTTGTTCACTATAATACAATACTAATAAAGTTAACAACTAATCTGCTGTTATCTAGCTATTTGTTAACTAATGACTAACTAATGGTTAACAAAAACAAAAAGCTGTTAAACAAGTATTATTGGTTAAACTATTACTAATAGTTAGCTAACTAAAGACTGTGAATTTTGGCTTAAGTCGTTGCTAAGTTTTTGCTAACTTTTATCGTATAAAAACTTTGTGCGGAAATAACACAGTAACAAAAGCTCTTTTAGAGCAATAAAAAAGTAGACAAACCAAATTTTAAATACTTTAACTACAGACACAACAAATTAAAATATGTACAAGTATTTAAAAAAAATTTTTGTCATGATTTATTTGTTTTATTATTATTTTCGCGTGTAAAAATTAATTTGTTTCAAAATTTATAGTTTGTTTGCAACTGTCAGCTCTAGTCAGGTCATTCCCACACACTCGGACACATTTAAATTGTTACCATATTGTTGTTGTTGTTGTTGTTGTTTTTTTAATTAAATTTTAACTCTCTATTTTCAACACATTTTCAAACAAAAGTGAAAACAAATTATATACAAATATTGTCTTAAGAAATCATTATAAATACCATTTATTTGACTTCCAAATATCGTGTGTGTTTATTTTAAAAACATTGTCAAATTTGGCCAACACAAATTCAACAGCAATCAAATTAGCAAATTAAATGAGAATTGGATGAAAAAAAAATAGTATAAAGTATGTAATTTCGTTGCTCATAAAGAAAATAAACAAATTGATAATGGAAATAAACAATTCTAAAGAAATAAATAAAAAAAAACATACGTCATATATTCAGATTGTAATGTCTCAATTTTTTTTCATTTAAATTCATCAACAGCTAATAAACTGAATTTTTATTTTACCACAATTTAAAATTCCTTCAGTTTCTTTCTGTTTTGCTTAAATATCGAAAATTATATTATTTTATGATTTTATTTGTCATCTTCTTCTTGATTGGGGACTTCTTTCTGTCTGTGACTCTTGAATATAAATAAAATTTAATTTCATTTTCACACCAAGTTAATAAATTTGCATGCAAATTATATTCATCTAATAAATTCTATTATATTTTGGCTTGATTCCAAGTGTATGTTGATTGTTTTGCTCTCTACAGTATACTGTTAAAAATTTCCTATATGCTAGCAACAGTGAAAGTGAAAAGTATACTTACATTTGAAAGATTAATAGAATTTAAGGAAAATTTGTAACAGCTGTCAAAACATATAATTTTAACAGCTAAAGTTAGAAAGACATGTTATTTCAAAGGTACTTTTTTAAAAGGTACTTTTTAAAGTGTTATATCTTAAAGATATTTCTTCTTCTTTTTGAAAAGTAGGTAGGGCAATACTTTTTTAACCGAAACTTTTTAAATCGGAACTTTTTTTAAAAAGCAAGAAGATATTTTTTTAAAAGGTACTTTTTGAAAAGTATTGTTTCAAAATGTACTTTTTTAAAAGTACTTTTTCAGAAGGTACTTTCTTAAAAGTGCTTTTTCAAAACGTAGTTTTTTAAAGCTACTTTTTCAAAAGGTACTTTTTCAAAAAGAATTTTATCAAAAGGAACTTTTTCAAAAACATTTTTTTCAAAAGGTACTTTTTTAAAAATTAATTTTTTTAAACGTTATGTTTTCAAAAGGTTCTTTCTTTTTTAGGAAGTATGTACTTTTTCAAAAGGTGCTTTCTTAAAGTACTTTTTCAAGAGGTACTTTTTAAAAACGTTTTCAAATGGTACCTTTTTAAAAATACGTTTTTAAAAGTTATTTTTTTAAAAGTTCCTTTTTTTAAAAGTACTTTTTCAAAACGTGGTTTTAACAAATACTTTTTCAAAATATACTTTTTTAGAAATACTTTTTCAAAAGCTAATTTTTTAAAACAAACGTATCCTAAGACACCCGGCTTCTTTATTTTTTCTTCTATTAATTTGCTCCATCAAAAGCAATTATTTTCAAAAAGAATTTATTATTAAAAATGGGGGCCTTATTGCTAGTGTCGTATTTTGACTTCGACTACGATATTTTAGTTTTAGATTAAAGATGAAATGCTCTACTTCCTAGTGGAAATAATTTGTATAATTTTTTCACACCTTACTTCAAAACTTTTCTTTAAGAATAAAACCAAATTACATTAATTTTTTGTGTTTACTTACTATTTTGTACCACTGTCCCTGCAGGTTGACTGCAGAAACAAACTAAATTCTGTTACAATCCATAACACTAAAATTAAACTTTTTGTGGTTTTTTGCCTGAATTGTGTTAAAAACACTTAAAATATGTTTATTTTTAAAACAAACACTCAAAAGCATTCATGTTCATACACATGGAGACAAATTGTTAATTGTCAAAAGAAAAAAATCTGAATATTTTTTGGCCAGAAACTCTCATGGTTTGAGGAAGATGAAGAAGAAAAATTACCTAAAATGGTTTTTGCATTAACTCTTTTATCAAGTATGTATGGAGAAAAATTTAATATGCATTCTTAATTAAATATTATTGTGGTATAAATAAATAAATAAATGACTTGAAACGAGCCTTCATCTTGCATATTCCCTAGCTTTGCTTTGTAACTTCAAGTTACCAGTTCAAAGTTAAAAAAAATTTTGTGGGTTAAGCCTGTACTCATACATACTCGTGGATAAATACAAATTAAAAAATAGGTTGAAAATTTTATTCTGAACTTAATTTTTATTTTTCGTAACTTTTTTAAATAATTGTCCAACTCCTTTGAGTTACTTCAATTTTAATAAAGCTTTCTAAGTCCTAATTTACACTATGCAATTCTTATTGCTAAGCTGATTAGTTTGAAGGAAAGAGAGACGAGGGGAACAGAACATTTTCTTTTTCCCTCGTCTCTCTCTCCTAACAAACAAATCAGCATAGCAATATGACTTGCATAGTGTAAATTAGGACTCACTTACGATTAAGGTACCCATACACTATGCAATATTATTGACTACGTTATTGCTATTATTAATATATTACTATTTAATAATTCAACAATATTGAAAAGATTATATTACTCAATATTTCTTACAATATATGTGAAAGTAAACAAAAGTAAAAAAATAAATTAAAATTAATTGGAGAAAAATAATTATTAAGCGGCCCATTCATTATTCAATATTATTGCACATATTGTTGTAAATATTATGGTAGTTTTTAACTATACTATACAATAAATGGCGCAATATTATTGTCGTTTATGACACAATATTTTCAAAGAAAATATTGCACAATTTTCCTGACAGTGAAAAAGTAAAGAACATTGAATAATATTAGCACTACATTACACAATCGTGTTTATTGTACAATAAAAATCAAAAGTCTTTTGATATTTGGCAATATATTGTGCCAACTTCGAATGTGACATACATATTGGCGATATTATTGTACAATATTAAAAATTGCACAATTATATTGCAACTTGGTGGTGGGCAGGTTTATACAATATTATCCACATATTATAAAATATATCTTGTTGTGCAATATAAATTAAAAGAGTTTTGATTTTATACAATATATTGTGCCATATGTCAGTGTACACACTGTCAATTTTATTGTGCAATATCAATTATTCTACAATAATGCAAATGTATAGGTACCCTAAAGCTGTTGTTTAACAGCTAAATGTCTACACAACATAGTAAGAAAAGTGTGCAAAAAAAATTAATTATGAATTTTTTGAATGTGTGAACTTCGCCACCTCCCCCCCTCTACTACTACCCTTTATCACTCCACTCACTGCTTTCAGTTAAATTTTTTTATTTTTCCAAATTTTATTCCCGCGTCATAACCGCGAGAGAACCTGATTTTTTCGCAAAAAATATCTGTGACATAAATATGAAAATATTTAGAATAATAATAATAATCCGCCAACAACAAAAACGTCATAATTTAAAATTATTTAAGAACGCTGGCCAAATAGTGGGGGAAACTGAAACAACAAAGAACACAGAAACATTTGGCATGCCAAACAGGCACCATTCCTACACATTTTATGGGAAATCTACAAAATATAATTGAAAGAAAAATTAAGGGAAGCCATAAGGGAAGAAATGGAAACAAACTCAGCGAAAAGAGGGGTCATTGATTACATGCAAAATGGTAGAAGTAATGAATTATTTTCCAAAGCAAGACGTGCATTAGGTAGCTGCCCCCGTATTCTGTAACTCGTTAAAGCTAAATCCCTATCGCTAAGAATATATAAAGTCGATTTATCGATTTTCAGCTATAAAAACTACTTTTAAACGCGTAGTGCTAATCCACGCATTGGCTTAGAAAACGAATCGGGCCGAAATTTTACAGTTTTATGTCATCGTCAAAAATTTTTAATTTGTAGTTGACCAGCATTTTAGCGATTGAAATTAGCTTTAGCTTTAGCGAGTTACAGAATACGAGGGCTGATGTGCAGATGTGCACAAAAAAAGTAAGTGAAGATTTCCCCTATATCTTACTTTACCACCTGTGTATTTACTATACTACGAGCGTGGATCAATAAGTCCATGACTTTTTGAATAAAGTTTTTTATTGCAAAACAAAAATTTATTTTTCAACATAATCTCCTTTTAACTCAATACACTTAGTCCACTTAGTTCCAGTTTCCAGTATCCTTTCCAAAAAATAGAATTTTACGAGGTCCTTAAATTAGGCATTTGTTTGTTCAATTATTTCATTTTTGAAACTAAATCTCTTTCCAAAGAGGAATTTCTTTAGGTTTGGAAATAGCAAGTTTTCACTAGGGGCTAAATCTGGAAAAAAGGGCGGATGAGGGAGCAATTTGAAGCCCAATTCATGGATTTTTGCCATGGAAACTGCACCTGCATTTGTGGTCGATTGTGAGAAAACGCGGCACCCATCTTGCGGAAAAATTTATCATAACCAAGTAATCATACAAAATGGAAACTACTGGGAAATGTGGGATGCCTATGGCATGAACAATTTCACGCACTTTTGCTCTTCGATCAGCCAACACCATATCATGGATTCTTTTTTCGAAATTTTCGGGTGTACTGACCTCATTTCGCCGTTCAGAATGTTTAGCGTCATTTGTACTTGTGAGACGGCTTTTTTGCCTTTGAAATCGATGGTGCAGAGTCCCCATGGTACTTATGGATCTGTTCCTTGGTTTGATTGACGTTTTTTGTTTTGCAAAAAATAATGTTTAATGAGCACTTGAAATTTCATTTTTTTTTCGTTTTTAGAAAAATACACGAGGTTGCATGTTTTGAATAGGGTTTCTAATTTCCCGGGAATCGAGAAGTGAAATGTTTTTTTCCCGGGAATTTCAAAAACATGAATTTAATTAAATGACCGAAATAACAAAATGTAATTTCATGAAAAAGCATACGCATTTAAATTAAAAACAAAACTACTTTATTCGTTAATTTCAAGAACAACAATATATAAAATGTGTGGTTGAAGTCTACTGATGATTTGTTACAGCAACAATGAAATGCATATAGACCAAGCTGAACCACCAGCAAATAAATTTCAATTTTAAAAAACAACACAAAAACAAATAAATTCATATTCTTTGAGTTATAATATGGAAATTCCATCTACATCTGCCAATCTAAATACTGTTTCCTTTAAAGATTTTTTAGGATGAAAATATTTTTTAAAGCTTGAGATTCCTGGAGTAACCTTAAAAACCTCTATTACATTTGCTTCAATGCTTATATCATCCATCGTTACAGAGCTGTGTTTTTAGTAATAAAACAACGAACAGCAATGTAAAAAAAGCAAATTCCAAAAACGTAAATATTAAATTCCCGTTGAAAAAAATAATTTCCGGGAATTCCCGAATTTTTTTCCCGTGTAGAAATGACACTTGCTCAAAATTTGACAGTAGTCTATTAACAGGTGGTAATTGATGGGAACAGTGTTGCATTTCATATAACTACAATCGAAGTTCGAAAAGTCACAGACTTATTGATCCGTCTTCGTATCTCTTTCCTAGGGAAGGTAACAAATATTAGTAGGAGTAGGTATTAATTAGCTGAGTATTAATTCTGCTAAAAAAATTTTTTTGATTCATGTTTTTGATTGAGAATGGAAAAAATAGTAGAAATAGAACAAGAGCAAGACTTAAACTACTACCACGTGATACCTAAAACTTTTTTAAATTTAATATTTTGTTGATCCTCCTTTCTGCCGCACCGCTTCCTTGCATCTGCGTTTCTTGGAATTAGCTAGATTCTCACACGTTTCTCGTGTTACCGATGCCACTCCTCCCTAATTTTTTTTCCAGGAATTCTGTTCAATATTGTCAATGCGTTTCTTTAAGATTCATCATATGGTAGAAATTTTGATCGATATCGAAAGCCGTAATTTACCCCCTGCCTTTGCTCTATGAGGAATAAAACAGCCGATAAATATTTTTTTACAAAGTTCCCAAAATTTTCCAATGGTTCTGTTATAAGATTAAAAAAGAAGTAATTCACGTGAGTGTGGTTTTTACTTCATGCCGATTTTGTAGTTTTTTTTGTAGTTGTTCGAATTGGATTTCCGACCCGCAGTTCACTCTTGATAATGGTCAGTTTTCTGCTTCGCTTGTTCGCTTTAAACAACAAAATATAGCCTAAGAAAAAAAGAAGCTGCTTAAACGTTTTGACGTTTTATGGCAATTTTATCAACCAGGCAACAAATCCTACAATACAACATGAACCAAATAAATGATGAAGGAATGGAGGGATGGATGGATGTATGGTTAAGCAAGCCCCACCACAACAGAGGGACGCACAAGCGGGAATCCCACAAAACAATTTTTCGTTACGAATTTATCAGTATGACAAAATGCTCAATGATGTATGAGTTTTGGTTGTGTAGGCGCTGGTAAATTTTGTATGCATTTCGCTTGTTTCTCCCTTGTCATATTGATATTCGATGCCATATCGACCCGTCATATTTGTGTATTTCTGCGAGTAAACTTTGTTATTTGGACACACATATATTACTGTATGTACATACATACGTCTGTATATTTATCCGTAAGTAATGTATTGGCTTTTTCAATTATTTTAATGCTATTTGCATATCAAATGTTTCGTTATTTATTCTGATCGATTTTGCTTTCAGTTTTGCTAAAATTTCGTTCCCATTTTACATGCACACATCCATACGTGTCTACTACAAATGAATATATGGAAACTTTATTTTTGTAATTATTATTATTTTTTGCTGTAAAATGGTCGAATTTGCAATTTTCCATTTGAGGCAAATATTTCTTTGGGACACAAAATATTGTCCGGTCTGGCGTTACCCTTTGACATTTCAATTACGCTAATAAAATGTAAATATTTGCATTCGAATTTCTAATAGATTTGCCATGTCATATCAGCCACACGTACATTTTACAACAAATTTTATGTACTTATATGCCAATGAGTTGCAATGGTTGATTTGTCATAGCAAGTTGGATTGAGATTCGATTGAAATGTATAGCTCAAATATTCATCTTTTTAGTAAAGCTGGATTTTAGATTATGAATTCTTAAGCCCTAAAAATGAAGTTACAGTTTTTAATTTTAAAATATACTCCTGCTCGGCATGTACGTAAGTACATCATTTTCAAAAACTATTTTAAAAAGTAAAGGGTCTTATGCAAAAAAACTTAACAAAGCTTTGCAAAGCAATGATAAGTAAAGTTGTATTCTAAAAAAATTATTATATCAAAATTCTAAAGCAGGCATCCACGTTTGTTAAGACTACTTTAAGTAGATATTTTAAAAAATTTGTATTTTTTACCTCAAATATTTTTGTTAATATAACACATATTGATTCATGTTACATCTGAAAATGAAGCTAGAAGTGTTAGCTCTTAGCTTAGATTTACTATTTCTGTCATGTAATGGAAAACATCATCAAATTATCCAACTGATTCAAAATACATAGTAAAATCTATAAAAAATATTAAAATAAATGCAATTACACAAAAATGTTTTAGTGATGTACATACAATCAAAACAAATCGAAAAAAGCTGGATATTAAAATACTCATTTCATTCGAATAAAAGAAATTTTGATAAACATTCTTTGTTCATCACATTTTTTACTTTTATTTCATAGAAATATTTATCTGTTTTCCTTTCCATGTCAGAAGCTCATATTGTTTAAATTGGGTTACTTTACTTCAAGAAAATAAAAATTTATTTAATAAAATAAAAAATATTTCAATACTCGAATGAAATTGTCTATATAAGTAGATATGTTTATTTCAAGCAACAGCTGTAAATGTTTCTTAAATATAAAGGTGTTTCTTGATCATTAAAATATATTGTTGTCATAAATCCAATGAAATATTGTTACGAAATTAATAATAACAACGAAGCATTCCAATGAAACTTTTGATTAGGTTTGTGAAATTATCATTAGATTTGTGAAAAAAATCCAATGAAATTGTTTCGTTGGATTTATGAAGCGAAATTCTTTCGGTGTGTAAACTGTTTTAAATTAGTTACATTAACTAGAAAAATAGTTTGTTAATCTGAATCGCAACAGCAATTTGCACTTAAAATATAAAAAACAAAAAAATCAATTTGCTTAGATTGACAAAGTTTGGTTAAATTGAATTGCAACAGAAAATTATATTAACTGCAAACTTTATATTTGAAATTGGTTAAATTAACCTACGAATATTTTGCTAAGTACTCTCTCATATACTCACTTAGTTTCCTATGTGCTCTTTTAGTCATGATCAGTGTTACCAAATGTGAAGATTTATCTTATTTTTGAAGTTTTTCGAAATGTTAAAAAGACTAACCCCCTTATGCAAAAAAATATTTTACTTTAGCTTTAAAGTTCATATTAGTTGACAAGCACTTTAAGGCTAATATTGCTTTGTTAAGAAATTGTATGCAAAACACAACTTTAATTATTTTGTTATTTAATAATAAATACTGGTAACACCACCGTGTTCAACAACCACTTCACAGCTTAAGATGTACAAAATCGAATACAATTTCATTCGGGTATTCAAATTTTTTTTTATTTTATTAAATACATTTTTATTTTCTTGAAGTAAAGCAACCTAATTTAAACAATATGACCTTCTGACACGTTAGGATAACATATAAACATTTCTATGAAGTATACGTAAAAAAAATATGAGGAACAAAGAAGAATTATCACAATTTGTTTTATTCGAATGAAATGAGTATTTGAATATCGAGCTCTTTTCGATTTGTTTTGATTGTATGAACATCACTAAAACATATTTGTACAATTGTATTTATTTTAACACTTTTTTTATGGATTTTACCATGTATTTTGAATCAGTTGGATAATTTGATGATGTTTTCCATTACATGACAGAAATAGTAAATCTAAGCTAAGAGCTAACAATTCTAGCTCCATTTTCAAATGTAACATGAATGATTATGTGCTATATTAACAAATATATTTGGGGTACAAAATACACATTTTGAAAATATCAACTTAAAGTGGTCTTAACAAACGTGAGGACCTACTTTAGAAATTTGATATAATAATTTTTTTAGAATACAACTTTACTTAGCATTGCTTTGCAAAGCGATGTTAAGTTTTTTTGTATAAGACCCTAAGAGATTTATAGATAAATATACTTTTTATCATATAAGTTGAAGTTCTTTTTGACTAAACTAATTTCATATTTTCTTCTTTCCTTCAAAAAAAGTATGAGAGGAAGGAAGGAAGTAGCACCAACACTATTTATATCCTCAATATATAATGCAAACAAAAGTCTACATGCAAAAAGCTACATAATTGTCAACCGTTTGTCCTGATCAAGCACGCATTCTGCTAAACCACGCGTGTGTTAAAAGAAATAATTCGCTTAAATCTGGGAGCTAATTACGGCATTCAATGTCGATTTAAATTTTCATACAAATATGTATAACTGAAATTTCTAGAAAATTAGTACAATATCGCATGCCAGAACTTGTGTCCTGTGTCCTTGACAGGTTTTGCAAGTCCGCGAGTATATGCACATATGACGTATATATGTATTTAGAATGTAGAAATAAAACATGTAGTTAGTTAATTTTTCTAATTACATGTGCATATCTTTTACTTATTCTTTGCAGTAAAGCTTTATTATATACATATTTACCTTTTTGTTTGATTATTTGAAACAAAATAAATTTTAACTGATTTTGAATGCAGTAAAGTCGAGGTATGGATATTAATATTCTTTCAGTAAAATTATTTTAAACAAGATTTTTAATAAGAAAAAAAAGATTTATTTTTGTAAACTTAAAGATTTTTAAAAATAAAATATGGCAACACTGGTCATGATGTATTGTCTTAGAGAAAAAGGCTTAATATTCATCTACCCTACCTTGAGTCCTCATCCATCGTAGCCTATCCATACTTGTTCTATTAAAGATATTTTATTGCCTTAAAATAGAGTCCAATGAGATTTATTAGTGCCTAAATTAAAAATTGAGACCTTGATGAATCCGTACTTAAATCAAGTAAGAGTATTATACAAGGTGGCGTAAAAGTAATCCTCCTATCCGAAAATGCTATAAATTTTGCGATTGGCGCCTAATGTCAGTTCTGTTTTGACATTTGTGTAGTAAACACATGCGAAATACACGTTAATAAACAATGTTACGCTACACTGCATAATCAAGCCATCCTTGATCACCACCAAGAGGAAGATGGTTTTTTATCAAAAATAATCATAAGTGATGAGGCCCATTTCCATCTTAACGGGTACGTAAATAAGCAAAATTTACGCTTCTGGGGCACTGAAAATCCGCGTGTAACCCACGAAGAGCCATTACACCCGCTCAAAGTCACTGTGTGGTGTGCTGTTTTCGTATCGCCGGAAGTTTTGGCCAAAGTGATGGAAAATGCCATAAAAAGATCTGAAATGACAATCAACTGTGGCGGCGGCCATTTACATGACATCATATTCTCGACTTGATGTAAAAAAAATTAAAATACCAAATAAAAATAATCCACAAGAAGAATCAAAGTTTTTAATTTTTTTTTTAAATTACAGCCAAATAACATCGGAAGGCTATTTTTGCGCCACCCTGTATGTATAGTTTCAGAAAATATGTATTAATTTTTGACAGCTTTGGATGGATTCAAGTATGTATGGCCTGATTTTTATCTCGACTACATGAATGATAACATTGCTGCTTAAGTCACAAAAACACGCGCCGCGATCCAAGTACAAAGTTAACTTTGTAACATCTATTTCTTTGTACTTAAATTATACATAATATCCTAAAAATTTATGAGCCTAACTTTACATCATTCATAAAAATTATTTTTATTTACAAAAGCTATACAAAACACAATTTATATCACGATCACTAATGATCACGTTGAATCGTCCCTGATACGACGCACCTACTTCAAAAGGAAATTGTATTTGTATTTGTATACGAATACGCTTCATTCAAAACTTATCATTTGTTTAAATCTCTGACATTGCCGTCATAATGTCTTATTTTTTTCTATTAGTTTTGTTGTCATTTTGATTGTATTTACACACTTCATTGAATCTTTAAATAATGACAATGAAAATATGCTTTTCATTTATGTAAATGAATCTACTCATCATCATCCTCATCATCAGTATAATCGTCGTCATCAACTTCATCATCATCATCATCTTCACTTTTATTGTCAATTATATTATAATCTATAACAAGGTTTTCTAAAATTCTTTTTAAATCTTTTCTTAACGGCAACCTCCCCCTCCCCCTTAAACCATAAATCCTCTTAATTTTGCATAAGATATTGTTGAAGTTTCTTGACGTATTTTGGTTTGTTGAGGGAGGAATTGTTGGCAATATTTTTTCTTTCCTTGCAAAAATTTTCTTGCCGTTTGTTTATAAAAGTCACGTTTTCCTCATTGTCATATTTTTCATCGTCATTATTTAAGAGAATGCAAAAGATTAGTCATTTTTTAAACAGTCAGCAGAGACACGCAGATTTATACACACACAAACACACACTCTAATGGCTGCTGCCATATTTGTTTTAGTCGGCATATTTTCGTTGTTAATTTGGCTTAATTGCTAAGGGAGCATGGGAAACGAAGAACTTTTCAGCTTGAATTGTATGTTGATGTAGGGAAAATTAAAAATGTTTAAATGACTGTTAACTTATCTATTTTTTTACGAGTACTTACATATATATATTTTCTGTATTTGGAACAGCAACCCCTTATGCATTTTTAATATATTACCTGCTAGATTTAGCAGAAAGTTTGCTGCTGCTTCAGCAAGATAATATAATATATAATTATGATTTTATCACATCAAGTTGATAAATATTTCGAGTAAATCAACAGGACAGTGATTCTCTTGGACGACACAAGTGGAAGAGAGAGTGCGAGAGAGAGAGAGAGAGAGTTTACTGGAATAACGTCAAAGCAAATAAAATATACTTACATACATACAGCCCTAATTAATGTTATAAAAATAATGCAAATTTATAATTATCAGATAACAGTCGACTCCGCTTTACTGAAAATAACCAGACCCCAATTGTTTTTTTCATTTATCCGATTTTTTCTCCAAAACATAGTTCGGATTCCTGAAATTTGTTACAGTTAAATGTTCTGCTTAAAATCAGTACATTATAATAGAAAAATACAATTAAGTACGTAAGTGCGAAAAGGACAAATACATTTTGCCATTTAATTTTTTAACGGACAAAACATGCACAATTTTTTTCAGCCTTAAGTTATGCAATCCATTTCCAATAAATAAATTTGTCATTGTTTATTTTTTCACTGAAGCGAAGTAAGTTCCATACAAAACGTAGTTGTCGGCTTGCTTTTGGTTTTCAGTAATACGATATTTTCACTAAAGCGATGTTTCGCTAAAGCGAAGTGAATAAGACTAGTTGCGCTTAAAATCAGTGCGGGGACTTGTGTCGCTTTCAGTAATCCGATTTTTTGAGTAAAGCGTGTTGTGCTAAAGCGGATTCGACTTTACCCGATTTCTGTATAATTATTCAAAATTGTGACAAACATTCTTTTCTTAGGCTATTTTTGGATCACAACATATTTCTCTATATAAAGTCGCATCAAGTAAAGTAAACTTTTCAATCAAACGTTTTAATTCCATTTCAGAAATTTACAACAAAATGTTGGTGTTTATATTTATGTTTTCGTCTGTCAATACCTGGCTTATCAATATTCTTATTCTGACATTTTAGAACTAGTCAATGTAGAGAATTTTCAGTGCAAATTAAAATTTCGTTAGGCACATGTGAAAAATTTGGTTTTCAAGAAAACAAAAACTTTGGCGACCACTGTTGTTAATATTTTGTGTTGATATACATACGTCTATTACCTTGTGCTTTCATCATCCTGGCAGATTATATACACAGAAAGTGGACAAATAGAACGCGAAAGGCAATATACAGGATGTTTTTTATTAACAAATAGTCTTCTAATAAAATATTTAATAACTCGGTTAATTTCTAAGGATTTTTTAATCAATTACGTTTAATAAATAAAGTCATTACCAGTATGGTTACAGTACAAAAATGCTGTATTTTTAAAAGAAATCCAAAGTAGAAAAGTGTCGAAAAAACCGAAAAATTATATTTGGTGAAAAATACAGACCGATGTATGTATATCTGAAATTTACTGAAGCAATATATATATATATGGTTAAAAAGGTCTTAGTCTCTTCTTTTTAAATCCGTTTATAAATTTAAAATCGATTGATATTTAAGTTAGTGAGAGGTTGATAAGTGCGCACGGCTACAAAAATTACGAATTTTTACCCGTAACTCAAGATTTTTGCGGTGTTTGGAAAATTTCAAATACAGATTCTTGTTATACTCGACAATACCTACCAGAAAAAACGTAACACATCACAGGTATTTTATTAATTTTTTTTGTCACACAGTGTTATCAAACACAAAATTGTGTTTTGTTTAATTTTAAAAATTTTGGATAATTTTAAGGTTTTGTCTACGTAATATTGAATTTGGACTGCGGCAACACTGGATTAATCAAATAAAAATACAACCGAAAAATGAAAATCTTTCTTGAAAATTTATACATTCAACCCATTTGGTTTGCGCTGAGAGATCAAATTAAAGGGTTTGCTGGAAAGGTTTCGAAAAATCAATTGACTCTATTTTTAATAGAATATGATGGATGTTTGCCCTGAGATAGCTTTATTTCCAATTATACTGTGTTACAGTAAAAAAAATATTTGAAAAAAAATCCTTTAGCAAATTGCCATTTTTAGAAATTAGATTACACCCTGCAAATCAAAAGTTATTGATAAAATACGGGTTTTCCTTTTAAAAGCGTTCACAAATTTTTTTAATTAAACAAAGAGTCAACGTTGTGCACTTCTTATCAAATCATAACACTTTATTTACTAAATACTGATATCTATGAAATAACGCCCAAATAAAAAAAGGAAATAAGCCCCAATAAAATTAAACCCAAAAAATATGAAATAAAGCCGAAGAGAAAATTTATGAAAAAACTCCCAATATAAATGAAATAAAGTCCAATTACAAAAGCTCCATTGGGCTTTGAATATAATTACATGAAAACCAACCAATCTCAAGATGAAAAAAATCCTAATTAAAAATTCTTTAATTTTATTGGGGCTTACTTAATTTCTTATTTGGGCCTTATTTCATACCGCCGATATTAACAGCTTTTAAACACACTCTGGTAAACTATTTAATGCTAGAATACCACGATGTTAACTTCGCTGTTCTGTACACAAGACTGTGCACTTAGCGAATGCATTGCATTTACTATACTTAACATAAAGCTTCCTAAGAAAATTTTAGCAACATCAAGAACTCTCAGTATCTACATTCAACAGCTTCTCAATGTTAGCTTTCGAACACGTCATTAGATCACTCTTTGGATTTGTTTGAATGGGCGATGACAATACAGCGTTTTTCTAGTAGTTGTTGTTTGAGTCTGGCGTCTGCATTGGCTTATATGTTTGTGTGGTTGTATATAAAAATGTAGTTGTTGTTATTTCTTAAATGTTTACTTCACTATCGTCTTATTTGTTTGTATGCTTGTGTATTTTGTCCTTTGGCTAATAATATCTGCATCATTCTTATTGTTAACAAACTTAAAAACAAACATTTCTATTAGGTGTTTTCACGTTATATTTATGTAACAATATGATTTTTTTTATATTTTTTAGACCAAATATTTTTTGCAGTATTGGACGAAAAATCGACAAATTTTCCCAAAAAAAAAAAAATGGCAAAAGAAATTTATAAAAAAATACCTTATATTTTAAGCCTTTGTGGTGCTTTTAGCAACACTTTGTTTTAATTAATATTTATTGTTTAATTTGTTGGAAAATCATAACTTATTACAATTTAATTATTTGATTTGAATTTTTCTTCTTTCTTTTTTTTTTTTTTTTTTTTTAATTTGTAAAGTATTAATTACTTTTCATAAAAGTGTCAATGTAAAATATTTTTATGTATATATTCAATTAAACTATTTTTTTGAGCTTTAGGTCTGGTATTATTTGTCTTTTTATTTAATCAATATTTCGTTAACCTTCGGTTAACTTCTTCAGGATTTATTGTTTTTTTGTTTTTTAATATTTAGTATTTTTCTTTTTTCTTTTCTCCTTTCAATTACAAATTATTTTTTACAATTTTAAAATTGTAAAAAATAATTAAAAATTAAAATTATAAAAAATAAAATTGTAAAAAATAATTTGTAATTGAAAGGAGAAAAGAAAAAAGAAAAATACTAAATATTAAAAAACAAAAAACAATAAATCCTGAAGAAGTTAACCGAAGGTTAACGAAATATTGATTAAATAAAAAGACAAATAATACCAGACCTAAAGCTCAAAAAAATAGTTTAATTGAATATATAAAAAAGGTCGAAAAATTAGATAAAATAATATTTTTATGTATATATTTTAATTTAATTATTACAATTCAAATAAAATTTTAGTTTTTCAAACCGATTGAGAATTGGTAAACTATTAAATTTCTTGAAAAAAGTTTCAATGTAACATATTTTTATAAATTTATTTATCGTTTTAATGATTTAACGTTACTAATACAGTGAGCAAATTTTAATTGTTTTTTTTTATTTATTAATTTTCTTTCAGCTGTCACAATGCGGGAGAAAAAAGGTGGCGCACTGCAAAAGCTCAAAAAGAGACTGTCACACAGTTTTGGAAGATTAAGTAAGTACCGCATTATTTATTTACTCGTACAAACATAATTAATTACTTTGTAAGTATTACGTTAAGAGCATATTAGGAAATGCTTGATTGTCCTCTTTTCTTTCGTCTATAACTAAGCGAATTTTGTGATTAGATGAATTAAAATAATTGAAATTCTGTATTAATAAATAACATGCAACACAAGAAGACTCTATGTTGAAACTATTTTGTTACGCAGAAATTTTTTATAGTATGTAGATTTTTTTAAGCGGGTTGTTAATTCAGTTTAAAGAAATTTAGACTTTTTTTTCCAAATAACAGCCACACAGAAAAGAAAATTTCCAATTAAAATCTTTTATTGGAAAAAAAAATAAAAATAATAAATTTAAAATTTAATTGGATCAATTAAAGTTTTGTTTAAAATTTAAATTAATTAAATAATGCAATTGGTAACAATTAAATTTTAAAATAAGTTTAGCCTGTTTTTAAGCAAAAGATGTTCATATAAGAAATATGGTTTTCTATTCAATTTATATTATCGCATTACTTTTGTGCAATCTTTTGTATAGGGTGTTTTTTAGAGTGTCACAACTTTGAGTTGGCATCACTGCTTTATTTTAGCACTCATTTAACAGCTGATATTTGCTTAGTTTGCTTTGTAATTTCATTATGAATCGTGTTACACCAGAGCAACGTCCGCAAATTGTTAAAATTTTTAATCAAAATAAGTGTTCTATACGTCAAACTCATCGTGCACTTCTGGGATTAAGTCTTTCCAATTTATGGTAGATTTTACGAAAGGATCTTACCTTAATATTTATCAGACATAATCATGGTGGATTGAGTATTTCGACAGCGACTACTACATTATGGGGTCCCAGATTGAAGAAAAAATATTGCAATGTTCCTTAATCTATTACAAAAACGTCGTTTTCATAGTCGAAACATGTCAACTACGATAAGGATGACTGTTATTACAAACATTTTGTGACTAAAAGCACGTGAAACTAAAACTAAATTTTAAAGTAATGCAAACTAAAGCTGAAATGCATAACACTAAATATTCTCACCCCACCCCCCAAAAAAGAATTGTTTGCTTAGTAAAACTTTTGCGAAGTAAACTAATGCACTTTTAAGCCTTTTCGACAATTTAGAACTTAATACCAAACACTTTCAATGCATCTCACTCATTGCCAAGAATATATCCTGAGTCTACAATTTGTTTATTGCGACTGAGAGAATGTGTGATATTGAGGAATAGACAAATCTAGAGAGGGTTTTACACTAAGAGCGATTTGCTGCTGACTGGCAGTTTGTGATGACCAGGGAAACCAGAAATATGCTCTAAAATATTTTATATGCACTAAAAACTTGAAAATATGCACTCAAAATTAAAAAAATATGCTCTCAAAAATAAGATAAATTGACTTATTTGAAAATTAAAATATATTTTTAATTCAACAATTCAATAACATTTTCTTATAAAATAAGACAAAAACAAAATAAATAAAAAAATTGAGTTAAAAAAAATTAATAAAGAAAAAAACTTCAACTTCAAAAGGATCACGATATGATACTTTGTTACGGTGGTTTCATATGTTTAAATGGTAAAAAATTTTGTTTTTTTGTATGCATTTACGAAGTTATTTAACCAGTTTTCGTAAATACTCTTTAAATACTTCGATCGTAAAAGCGTTTCTGATAGCACTTTATAGTTTGTATACTCCTCGAAAAAAGCTTTTAGTATGTTTATTTTGGATAGAGGAATGTCGGCAGCTAAAAATTTTTTGCACGTAATATATAACAAATAAGTGTAGACTTATTGAATGCATTGAATATTGAAAATGAGATTTAGACGAATAAAATTAAAACTTTTGAACAACATATTAAAATAAAATAAAATTCTGTAAAATATCGAAATGTGCACTAAAAGCTTCAAATGTGCTCTAAAGATTCCAAAAAAAATTCTAAAAGTATGCGTGTAAGAGGTAAATATGCAAAAATATGCCTTAAATGGAAAATATGCAAAAATATGCACTAACAAATCGGTGTCAAAATTCGTAAAAAGTTATGAAACGAATAAATATCTTATCGCCGCATTAATACGTGGCACAAGAAAAAACATGCACATGCATATTTGCGGTTTCCCTGATAATGACCATGTTTTTATGTCGGTGTCTGTCAACACTTCGTTTATGCTCTTCTCCATTGCCCATTATTTCCACATTTCTTTGCAATAAAAAAAACTTAAGTACATCTAAATTGTCGACAGTGTAGCCAGCGTAACAAACAGGTTTGACATAGTTGCTACCAAAAAATTTTGTATAACATTTCTGCATCTCTTGATCATTATTGGAAAACTCTTTGTATTAATGCTTCCAAGTGTATGAAAACCGATAAGCCGATAATCATTTTATAGTGATGATTATTGCAATTGTGATTCTGATTGAAGTAGCGTACAACCAACCATTCACAGATATCAACAATATTAAAGCCATATCATTCACCTTCTTCCTGCACGGATCAACCAACCATGCATCGTTATAACCATTGAGTTTTTTTATTATCGTTTCGAAAAAATAAATAAACACAAACCTAAAAAGTTGTTGTCTAGTGTTTTACTTCACCAAATTGTTTGTAGTTCTTCTAACTGTATCGAAATCCTAAAACGAAACATCAAGATGAGACAAATACCATTCATAGTTTCTCATCATGTTTCCGATTACTTTTTTTCACTTCTCTCTGGTCCTTTGTCTTTTCCTAAGTGTTTAAGAAGTACTTTGTTCGATACACTAAAAACTGTATCTATAAAAATAAATAAGCTGGAGAAGCAAAAGCAAAATATTTCGTAATCAGGCGATTATGTCTAAAGTACAAGAAAATACTTTTAAAGAAAATGCTATTAGTATCACTTTGTGTACGTCTAAGAATAAGTATAAATAACAATTTATTTTTCATTTTCATTTTCAATTATTGTTTTTGTTTTTTGCAAAAAGTATACCAAAAATGAAAAGAAGAAAAATGTTATTGACGGAAAATATTGTACGTTACGTAACTATATATGTATGTACGAGTAGATACATCCATAAATATGAAGGTGTGTTGGCTTTGGTATGGATTTTTTTTCCAGACAAGGTCAGACCATGTTTAAGGGGGAAAGCTAGGTTTTCTTCAGCTTCTGCTTCTACAACAAGGAAGTCTTTGGAAAATAGCAAACAATGCTAGAAAATTTAATGTCATTACATGAAATCATGAAAAGTTACTGAAACGTAAAAAACGTTTATTATTTCCGGCAAAAGTTACATTAAGTTGAAAAGGTTTCTAAAGTTAGAAAGTGTTAAAACCCGCTAAGCGTCCCTAATATAGCCAGTCGTTCAGAAAACGACATGAAGACCTCATCATATTAGAAGCAGAGCAATAATATATATAAACGCTGACTATTATGCAGATATGCTTGAAAAGGCTCCGGTCACAACGGAAAAGTTTAAAGTTCAAAAATAGCTTAAATGAATAATTCTTTCCGAAAAAAACCGACTTCAATGAAAGATCTAATAGAAGAAGATAAGAAGAAGTACGTGAAATATAAAATCAGTTTTTAATGGGCGTACCTCCGCCCATTTTTTAAATGCAAGATTGTGTGTTAGTAGTATGTTTGTGCTGGTTCGGGATCACTTTTTCAGTACAAAAGTCTGCTCATGCCTGGATGGGAATGTCATGCATTTAAATTATATTTTTTGATTCATATATTTTATAAGCATTTATTTATAATATGAGTTTTCCCATCCAGGCATGAGCAGACTTTTGTACTGAAAAAGTGACCACGAGCCAGCACAAACATACTACTTGTGTTTTTCAGGGCTTAGAGTGTGCGTTAAGTTTTGTAAAAATCGGTTAAGTAGAACCAGGTAAAATAAAATATTAGATTTTAATGGGCATGACTCCGCCCATTTTCTAAATAAAAGATCTAGCTTATTTTAGAGCTCAATTTTGCGTGGTAAGTTTCGTAAAAATCTGTTAAGTATAACCACGTAAAATATAATAAATTTTAATGGGCGCAATTCCGCATATTTTCTTAACTTTCAAATCGTGCAGTTACAAGAACCAAAGGTGTTTTATAGGTTTCGCAGCAATCAAATAAGTAGAATATCATAAAATTGTATTAAAAATGTGGGCGTGTCCCAAAAAAAGGAACAAGCCGGACTTAGATCCAGTAAGTCCTTCACACACTTATTATTACCTTAAGAGCATAACACACATGCGCACAAGACGATATCGAAGTAATCATCGAAAGCCTAAAAGCAACTACTCGTATTATGTTAAAAATTCTACTTAATAAGAAATATACACCCACACAAACACATAAGACGATGCAGACGAAAGTCACAAACAACAACTACTATATATTTTGTTGACATACATACGCACCACTGCAGTGGTGCGATTACTGAACAATCCTAATTTTTGTCTATACATTTTGCAATAACAATTGTGTGATTCTGTAACTTTTTTTAATTATAGTACGCAGCTGATATTTTCTGTTGATTTTTGTCGATAAAATTAACAGCACATAAATTATTGTCGCCTAAATAACGACACAGCTGACTTTAACCCACAGCGAATATCGTTAAAAATTTTACTGAACAGCAAATTCCATAAAATTTCGTTATAATTATTTTACCGATGCGAATATCGTTAAAAAAGTTAGTGAATCGCACTACAGGGTTTCAGAATTGGTAAAAGTGGAATTTTTTTTGGTACTATTCAAACTCGAAAAGTACAATAGTATACCAAGGGTTAATATAGCACGTTTAAGGAATCTTTCACACCGCATTTATTTTCAAACAATTGCATATGTCAATTTTCAAGCGAAGCGTAAAATTTATTCAGAAAAAAATTAGGAAAAGCTGAAAACTATTAAAAGAAAAGATATTAATTTTCTTCAAAATAAACGAAAATTTATGAAAGTAAAAAATCTTGAAATTCTTGCCAAAGAAATTTAAAAACAAAGGTTTCTTTTTTTCGCTTAAACTTAATTGTTTCATATTTTTGGTAAAAGGCATAAATTGAAATTATTGCTGCTGATTATCCTGCCTTATAAAATTCTCTGCGGCTTAAATTTTCAAATTGTTTCGTAAATAATTCGTTCTTTATGATGAGCCAGAGCTGCTTATAATATTTAATATTCCGAAAGTTTATTAAATAAATTTTTCATAAGACTATACGAGGAGTATTTTGCTGTTGTTTCGGGAGTTTGTGTATATGAATATTGTATTTAATTTTCATTTTCGTGTGATTTATTACCAAAAGAAGTAGAAAGCAAATACAAAACACAAACTTTTATAACAATTGTCTTTAAAATGTAACAGAGAAGCCAAAAAAAGAGGAACATTAAAAAGATAATAAAAACAGTGAAATTATTTAACATAATGAAACATGCAGCACATGGTGTGTGCAATTACAACAACGAATTTACAACAAAACTCTAAAGTGCTTTGAAATTCAAAGATACACTACTTAAATATATTTTCTAACTCGTGTGCGTGTGGGTGAAGTGGGTTGTTGCCTCAGACCAAATAAACTGGGATCTTGGCATGTTTTGTGTGTGAGAAAGGAATTTTGACCACGAATTGCTTA
This sequence comes from Tachina fera, assembly GCA_905220375.1. NCBI lineage: Eukaryota > Metazoa > Arthropoda > Insecta > Diptera > Tachinidae > Tachina > Tachina fera. The sequence continues at coordinate 19,432,512 of LR999964.1, read as the reverse complement.
ATTTTTTTATTTTTTATTAAGTCGATAAATTTTTTTTACTTAAAATGATTGCACAATTTCTCAATTCATTATATCGAAAAGTAAAGTTTTATTTGTGGCAAAGCATCCTCGGAAATTTTCTTTTCTCAAAATAATGACAACATGTTTAATTTCTTTCAATGAGTTTTGTTTCTATTTCTTTAGAAAGTCCTAGTTTACACTAAGCAAGTCTTATTACTAAACTGATTAGTTTGAGGGAGAGATAGACGAAGGGAAAATATACTTTTCTATTGCCCTCGACTCTATCTCCTAGCAAACTGATCAGCTTAGCAATAATACTTACATAGTAAAGACAAAAAAATTTTTTAGCAGGAATGCTCGAGAGTTTGATTAAACGAAATTTCTTAAATGATGCTCTAGCCCTTAAATAGACATTCGAACTTAAAATAAACAAACAAACAAAATTTATTCTTTGAACAGAAGATGTATTTAATGTCGATGGCATTTTGTCTATTTTTTTGGAAGTACCACTTTTTCTAAAAACCCTTGGCGGATTTTAAACCACATGTGGTTTCCAATTTAAAAAAAATGAGAAAAAGTACTAATTTTTAAAGAGTGTTTTAAGTACGAGTTTTAAGTAGTACTTTTTGGAAAACTAAATTTTTTTAAATGGTTTTTGAAACAGTTTAGTTTTTGGCAAAAATATAAATTTTTTTTTGGAAAAGTACCATTATTCCAAATTAAAAGGTATTTTATAGAAAAGTTCCAATATGTGAACAGTTTATTTTAACCCTAGCTTGGTCAGTATTTACATTTGTAAATATTCAGTTTTTATAGTCGCCATAATTTCTGTATTTACTGTTCAATATTGATATGGTTTGGACTCAGTGACTAATTTTTTATGTTCTTTCAGAAAAAGAAAAAAAATTTAAAAAAAAAATCATTTTCCGTTATTTTTCCAGGTTTTGTGATATTTTCTTCATAACTGGTCACTATTTACATATGTAAATAAAGTTTAAGATATTACTTTTTTATATAATTCATTGTAATTTATGCATAAAATTATTTATTCAATAAGTGTTAAGGATAAAAACAAATGATAAATTAATGGTTTAAACATTCCATGCATTTTGTTTGCACTTTACTGTGCTCAACGCAGATCGGCTTGTGGCATTGTCCACACACTTTTCGTGTTGAACGCTTTCTTTTGCAGTTGTCTTTATAACACATATAACAACCACCTTTTACCCTAGAATGCCCACGATCATCGTCGTCTGGAACAAAAGCTTCCAAAGTGGAGTTATTCAATGCAACTACGGGGACCCCTGTAATGCACTCAATGGCACTCTTAGTGGGAAAATATGCTACAACACGAGGAATTTTCGCTCTTTTCAAAATTGTAGGCATACATAATTGTTCTGCCAATTGTTGCAAAAATAATCTACGTCCACCTGTTTTAGAAAGCAGTAAAAATAAGTAGTAAAATGTGAAGGAAAATTCTCAGTGTAAATTATGTATGATGCAAGGGCTGATATGTCCAACATATTAAAAAACAGAGCAAGGGGCCATCTATTTGTTTTTGGTTTTGTTGTGTATTGTCCCAACATGTGATCCATCACATCAACTCCTCCCTTTGTCATATTGTAGAAAAAAAATTATATTTGGTTTTTGTTTCGTATCCGAAATTGTGTCGTCATATGGCATTGTTGAGAGTAAAACGACTGTTTTATTCTTTTTGGGAACATACGAGCAAATGGACCTATTCTCTGCAAAGCCGAATATGCTGCTATGCTCAATTCTTTGTGGTGACGGTTTAAATTCAGAGGGTATGCATGTTTTGTTTTTTTTTTAATGTTCCAACCATTGAGAGTTTCCAATTTGCAAGTGTATCTGCTAGAGAAAGACTTGTGAAGAAGTTGTCACATGTAACGTTGCGTCCTGTATTTTTGTACTGTTCAACTAAGTCTTTCACTACTCTCTCTCCCTGGTTTTTTTCTCTGTCGCTACCCGATTTTCCGGTATATATTTGCCCAGTTAACGGGTAATAAGATTTCGCATCGCAAACCCACCATAGCTTTATGCCATATTTGGCGGGCTTGGATGGAATATATTGTGTGAACTTTGTTCGGTCTCTAAAAGGAAACAGATGTTCATCCACAGTAATGTTTTGACTTGGTCGGTAGTTTTGGCGCAAATTAGCATTTAACATTTCAAAAATTTCTGAAATGGGTGCGGCTTTGTCTGTTAGGGATTGCTGCTCTCTTGTGTTTTGTTGATCAAAGCGAATAAACCTCAAAATTATTTTGAAGCGCTTCGCTGACATAGCTGCTCGGTACAATGGAAACGCATTTTTTTGCCAAAGACCTTCAAGCCTCTCCTTACTTGCATTGTGGCTACCCATGGCAATCAGTAATCAGCAATCATAAACATATAACTATGGAAGAATTTCATCAAAATCTTACCGGGATACTACAGAAGCACTTAAAACCTTAAAATTATTATTATTAGTTTCCATTATCACTATAAACTTGTTGACTAAGGCACAAAAACTTTCATAATGAAACGCTGGCTAAACGTTGTACTTACTGCAGACATTTATAACGGTACTTTCAAATACAAAATCTAAAAGCAAAGAATTCTCTCCTCATATTATTTACAAATTCCATAGCAACAAAGAGAAATACACAACAATAACGTTTAGTATCAAAATACACCTTTACTTTGGTACAGCAATAACAAAATTTGCATTTGCAAATCTCTCTCAAGATAATTTTTTTTTATTTCAGTATCGATATACATATGTACATAAAGCAAAATGAGAATCTTAATATATTAAAAACAAAAAGCTAGAACTAAAATTTTGCTCACAAATTATAAAGAAGTATATGTATTTACAAATGTAAATACCGACCGGGTTCGTAGAAAAATATTGGTGACCAAGCTAGGGTTAAACTAAAATTAAAAAAAAAACATTTTTTTGAGTTGTAAATTTTTTTAAAGTACTTTTTGGAAGTTTACTAATTTTTTAAAAAGTACTTTTCGGGAGAAGTACGAATTGTTGAAAAATAATTCAGAAATAACAGTTCTTAAAATTTTTGTATATTGAAAAAAGTACTTTTTGTGCAAAATATCGGTTGTTCTTATTTTTCAAAAACAAAAAGTTTTTTCTTTTTGGAAAAAAAGGAAATAGTGCACATTTCTTGAAATATCTACGGAAAAGGTACTCGTAAAAATAAAAATTAAATACTTTTTTAAAAAAGGAATTATGGAAAGTAGGAAATAGTGACAGTTTTTCAAATTCTCTACGCAAAAAGTAAAAATAAAATAATTATTAAGTAAAGAGATTACTTATATTTTTTTAATTATCAATTAGATTTTATGTTGGAAAATGACAAATTTTACAAATAGTATTTTGTGAGATTTTAGAATATTTTTCTAAAATGTGGTTTTTGCCACAATTGGGGAAATTACACATATCGAAAAAGAGGCAGATTTTCGGAAAAGTACAATCGCATTTATCAAAAGAGTACTTTTTGTAATATTTCAGGAGTTTTTTTATGTACTTGTTTCTTAAAAAGCAGAATTTAAAAAAGCAGCAACAAAATGCATTTATTAGTCATTTAGAGCAGTGTTCGGCAAAATGAAATATGTTTGTATTGGTGAGAAAAATTAAAATAAAAGAAAGTTACACTTGAAGAAAAGTTTTACAATTTAAAATACAGCTGTGGTTTGATTCTTTTTGTGAATAAAAAGTTAAGTAAAGTGTAAAAAATCGAATAATCCAATCAACAAAGTCAATCATAAATTCCAAATTAAATTCATTCAAATTCATTGTATATTGAGAAAAGCATTTTTTATCACGACATATTTCTTAGCTTCTAATGGCCTATTTCTCACATGCGAAAAAAAAAACGTTCGACTCACAACTCATATTGAAAACAACAATAAAATATGAAAATTTGTTTTTGTTTTCAATATAAATTGTAAGTCGAACGTTTTCTTTCGCAGGTGGGAAATAGGCCATAAAAATATTTTTTTTTTAATATTGTTTTTGCTGTACAAATTTATTAAATTTGAACTTTAATTTCGTTCGATGTTCTCAATAAAAAAAATTCGTGCGTGCATGCAAAACTTCATTCGTCGCTAAATGAAATAGCATAAGCATCTGTGTGATTTTGTTGTCAACAATTGGTATGGCTTCTGGGTTACTGATTAAAAGTTATTTGCTTAACCAACCACAAGCAAACTTTTTTAAATTAATTTCTACTTTTCTAAAAATGCATCGTTTTGCATTAAAAATAACTAAATAAGCATAGTGAACACTTATATTTTCAATGTTAATTTTTTTTCTTCTAAAATCTCTAACTAAATCATTCCTTTAAGCATCTGTTCATTAATAGGGAACATCCTCTATGCGAATATATTCATAATATGAGTATGTATGGTTGTATAACATAGTTTATGAAGCTGATGGTGGTGGTACGTGGTGCTAATCTAAATTTCATGAGGCTTATTGCCTTTTCGAACCATTCATTTATACAGTTGGAATCTCACCATCCACATTTAGACATGCCGATGCCACCACACTCACTTACAGCTTTGGCAAAAGAACATCTCACAAGACACCCAAGACCGAAGATATACATACAAATAACTTCAAATATTTACTTGAACTATAGAAAATAGGAAAAGAAATAAAATAATATGATAAAGAAACCAATGAAGCAGAGTAAAAACACAAAATTCAAAGAACTTAATGATTTTTCTACATGCCACTGCTGCTTTGCTTTGGGTTTTCTTAAGCAATTTTCCTAGAAGTATGAACAAAAATTAAATAAAAAGCAATTGCAATGAATTCCTTCCTGCCTTCCGCTTGCTGCCAGCACCATTACCACCACCACCACACCCGCCCGACCAAATCCTCTGTGCTGCATGCCAATAGTGAACAACAACAACCACTTGGGAAATTTTGGCAAAAAAATATTGGGTGGCACAACATCGCGCCATTTCATACTCGTAATAAAGAAGCTGCTGTGTGTGTGTGGTTGGCGGTATGGCGGTGGCGGCATGAGCAAATAAATAAATGAATGAGTGAGCAAATGAATGAATGTAAGAATTATATTTCCCATGTAAGTACATACATATATAAAACATGGCCTGATTGCAAGTAAAATATGTTGCCTAAATTATTAATGAGCCATATGAGAGAGGCAAACAGCAGCAGCCTGCTTAAGCATTATCCATGCCATGCCGTCCGTCGTCATCCTAAATTTAGTCATGGTGGTTGTACGAGTACAATTCTATAAAATTCATTCATTCATCCATTCATGCTGCTTTGGCCTGCATTTTATTTTCTTTCCTCTTTCAACATTTGATTTCTTTTGCTGCTCTAGTACGAGTACATATTTTTGTACTTCTTGAAATATTTAGAGAAATTAGTAATTTATGTTTGCTCTAATATGCAACAATTTATCAAATAGATTTAAGAACAAAATGTTAAAATGTTCTGTCTTTTTTTGCTTTTTACTTGTGAATTTCTTGTAAGCGAATTCTTTTCAAAAGGATGAAAAAAGTATTTAGTTTTTCTGTTTCTTTGAAACAAATCACTGTCAAGTTGCGTTACACATACAAAATTTTTTTTGTTTCCTCTTTCGTTGTGCGATCCTCAAACAGGAAATGAAAATGGATTACTTGTCTTAGAAATTCTAGTCGTGCAAGAAATCAGTTTGTTATATTTTAAAACCCCCCTTTAATCTTTTATTTAATTTCATTTTCACAGAAAAACTTTCTTGAGGGAAGGAAAAACATAATTCTTAAAACAGTTTCCAATGAGTGTAGAGTGATGTTGACCGATGTTGTTTAATTTCATTTAGGATGGCATTGGCTGAAGTTGTTAGCACGTTGACTACAAAACCGAAGGTCCTGGATTCGAGCACCGGTCTCTGACAGTCATAAAAAACAACACCAGGCATTTTTCTGATGTGTTTTAGTGTCCCTTTGTGTCAGTTGTTGTAGAAAAAGTTCAAGTGATGAAGGCTTAGACACTGGTCACTGAACTACTCCTGCTTCAGCGGATATTAATCCTAATGTAGTATCAGAGCTCCCTCCATCGTCGGTATTTAGTAGCAGAATTATCGGCGAAATTAAATAACCAATAAAATGGCTACTAATTACAGCTTCAAAAATTTAATACGGCTTATTGACACCAGAGGCGCTGCAACACTGCATTATTAAAAACGTAAAAAAATCAGAGTTGTAAAAGAATGAAGCTTTCCTCTATCTCTCACTTCACCACCTGTCTTCTCTATTACTATCATATATTTCAATAAAGATGATACTTTTGCCGAAATACAGAATAGCTTACAAAATATTAAAAATTATTAAACTTCACTCGCTTGAATCTTCACTTGTTTTTCACGTTAGTGCTTCTTACGCTTTTTAGATCCCAAAACTACGCTTTTCTGTGCTTTTTTTTTAATTTTTAAGTGCTTTAAGGGTCAAAAAAGTTGGCATCACTGCTTGAGATGACAGATATTTCACAGCTGACAGCATTGCCAGATCGGGGAAATGCGTGTACATGAAACCATAAACCCTTTTCCCTTTTCGTCTTTTCCCTTTCATGCATAATCCTAAAAGTTTCGCCAAAAATGTTTCATCCCACAGACGGAGACCAACATCAGTTTTACCCCGGAATTCAAATTCACAAATAAGCAAAAAAAATAAAAGGAAGAAAATGGGTAACCAATGTATATGGTTGTTAAGCAAATGTGTGGTACTGATATCATATAATAAATTGAGATATATAAATTTAATTTTTTATTGTTGAAACAAAAGTCAAGAGTAAGTCTAAAAACAAAGTATATTTTTAAGGACAATGTTAAAAGGAATTTATCTTCTTTGAAAGACACAATTCTGCCAAAGGAAATATACAAAAAAATAGAACTTAAAAGACAGAAACTAAAAAAACACTGGACGAGGTTTCTTTGTTGTAAGGAGAGAAAACAGAAAAGCGAATAGGCAGGCACATGTCATCAATGTTCGTTTGAACAAGTTCAAAGAGCTTTTGGCTTTATTGTTCTACTTGTTTAATGTATTTCTTAAAATATTTTTTTAACAAACTTGTTTGCTAAGGACTTTACTCAAAGCGATAAAGTAAAAAATAAAACATTCTCAACACATAAAGTGTTGTCATCTTCTATGAGTTACTGAAAGAAAAAGTGCTGTCAAATTTACGCAATTTTGAAATTTTTCTCTTTAACTTTAAAGAAAATAGAATTATCTATTAAGCATGGAGTTACCTTTTAATTGCTGCCTAAACTTTCCTCTGTTATTCAAAAAAGTTCCTGAGCAAATGTGAAAAAATTCGTTACAAAGAATTACTTGGTGTCGAGGGAATGAAAATATATATCGAGCCGTACCCGCAAATAGAAATCTAAACCGAAAAATTTTTTTGGGGTTCGTTTTTGATGTGTAAACATATATACTCTAATGGGTAAAAAAAATCTTTTTCACAATACAATCACAAATTTTGAGTAAGATCGTAAAGCGTTATCAAATCGGTGTGAGCTATGTATGAGTGTATTAGTGTAATCATACGAACAAGAAGTACAGAGATACTTAGCAACTGCACAGAAATACACTCAACCGAATATTTGAAGGTATGAGCAATGTTAATTTTAATATAAATTGCTTATGAAGTGTAATAGTGTTGCCAGTGGTGATAATTTTGTTAAAAAGTTGAAAAATATAAAATAAATATAAACTTTTAAATAAAAGCGTGTTTTAAATGTCAAATATTTGTTTAAAAGATATATAGTAGTATTTTTAAAGAATTTATAATATTATATTAACGACATATTTGGTTTATATTTATTTTATTTGAATTAAACGCTAGCAAATGAATTTTTAAAATGGGAAACAATAAATAGGGAATAAACTCTCGGGAAGATATTACTCAGAATGAGGCTGACAATTTTGCGTTTATAAAATTGTTCGGAGCCACACCCATTACAATATATTAAATGATTAAATTCGTGAACTTATTAACGATACGATCATGTGCTAGAAAAATTGGGCGGGACACTCAAATAAGAAATTAAGTTAATATTTAATATACTTCTGCTCAAGCGTTTCCCTCGAATTTTTCCATGATTTTTGAATGCATTTACGAACAGACCCACAGCCTAATTGTAATGGGTCTTTGTACTACATAGTTCTCTAGTACAACTTTACTGAAACCAAGCAGTTTATTAAGTGAATCAGACTTTTGTTATCACAGACCGGCTTACATTAATAATTGAATGAATAACTAAAAATCTTATCATACCCTACTTTATCAGTAGTGGAGTACCTTAAGACTCACATACGCACATTTTGTTGACAAGGTCTTAGTTTTTTTCTATGAATCATTAAAACTAAATCATGAGATAACAAACAGTACTAAAATACAACCTCAACATTTTATTAACACAAATAAATAGTGTGAAGATTTTAATGTCTCCTATTCCTAGACGAAAATAGATACTCGTACGTAATTAAGTCCCTGCGAGCAAAGATAGTGACTGGGATCTTTTCTGGTTGGATGAATGACTAAAGGAAGTTGTTGCTGTTGACTTATGTGTAATTGTTGTACACTGTTCGTTGCCGATAAGAATACATATGCATATGTTTCTGTGTTTGTGTGAAGTGCATAACGATAACGGCAGTAGCACTTAATAATGCTGTCGATTATTATTTATATTGTTGTTGTTGTTATTGCTGTTGTTTTTGTTGTCATTGTAGATGATGGCTTATGTTGCTGATAATATTTAACAAGTTTGTAATTTATGATGTTTTTTTCCCTTATTTTTTCACTTCTTGTCTTTCGTTCCGGTCAATAATCTGTTACTTTGAGTGCAAATTCAAAGTTTTTTTTTTGCATGACAAATAAAAGATGGATGAGGTCATTTTGTTCAGCTGTGATTTATCCAGCTTTAATGAGTAGTGACAGACAATATTTGATATGTCAAAATAATGAAAGGACTTTTTACATTTGTTTTTTCGTTTTTATTACTAGGAAACAATCTTGTTGAACGTATCAAATAGGAAAAACTTTATTAACACTTTGGCAAGTGAAGTCCAATCCGTCCATCTGGAATTCTCAGAATTTCATGCAGTAATAATGAACCAGTTTTCATAGTACAAAACCGTAATTACGTATTTCATACAAATGCATATATATTTCAGTTTATAATGTCAATGATGTAGGTTTCGACCTTTTGATTATCTGGTGTTGTTGTTGCTGTTGTTGTTGTGTTAGTCAATACAAAACCTATACATAATCATATTCACAGAACTTTCTTGTAATGATAATAATAATAATAATGAAAATAATATTTACAGCAGTTCTCCGTTAGCTAATGAATTTTGGCTAATGTTGTTTAAGGCTCATTTAGCCGACTGTAATGGAATGTAACTGCAGCAGTAGGAAACAGCTGATAGATATTGTTATGAGAAAAGTAATGAAAATGATTATAGAAATGTAATGTAACGTAACCTACTTTTCTTATAAAAATATCAATCAGCTGTTTCCTACGTTGCAGTTACTTTACATTACAGTCGGGTAACTGAGCCTTTAGCAGGAACATGATCCCAGTTTGATTTCTCCTAATTTTATACTTATTTCCTCTTTAGATTTTTCCAAAAAAAATTAAGAAAAAAATATTTCGAACTGTAAAACAAAAGTTAAACCTATAAATTGCATTGTTTTTTTTTTGCACAAATAGCCGAATTTATGATATGTTTACTCGCAAAATTCATTTTGCATATTTATTTTCTTATTTATGATTCTGTATAAGTTCAATGAAACAATTTTATCGAGCTTTAAGTCATTTATATCTTTTTAGTTTTCTATTTCGGTATTTCGTTAACCTTCAGTTAAAATAAAAATGAAAATATAACTGAGCTAAAGCTTGATAAAATAGTTTTACTGAACATGTAAAAAATGTCGTAGAATTAAATAAACGATTTTGTATAAGAAATTAAACATTTTCTAGCATAATTTGCTTTTAATTTTGCACAGATTCCAATATTTTCGCCTCAAAATTTGTTGAATCAAAGAAGAAGAAGAAGAAATTATATCGAATATTTGTAACATGGAAATATAATTTTGTGTGTGCAAAATTTGTCATTTATGGTTTTTTCTTTCCTTAAAATTCATATTACTTAGTTATTCGAAAATTCGAAATTAAGTTCGAAATTTCGAAGATACTTAAAAACTAGTAATTATTTTGTTTTTTCTTACATATGATTATTTATTGGAGGTATCAGAATTTTCTAGCATAACTTGATGGTAATTTTGCTTATATTACACTATGTTTACCTTGAAATTTATTAAATCCAACTAAAAATATTATATTATTTGTTATTCGAAGATTCGAAATTAATTTCGAAATTTCCAAAATACTTGTACTGTTTTCTATATATAAATATTAATGTATACGAAGAAATATTTAGAAATTATTTACTATATTTAGTGGTTAAGCTTTTTTGGGCAAAATTTGTCAAGTGTGACCGACTGTACCTTTAGAATTTTCAAACATTAAACGATTATTTGTTTTTGCGTGAATATGGTGAGCTTATAAATTTTATTTTTACGATTCATTGCAATTCGAAAGTTCGAAATTAAGTTCGAAATTTCGGTACATACATACATATGCATATCCGTTTTTGCATAAACTGGTGATCTTAAGAAGTTGTTGCTTCAAAAATACTGTTGATCGAAAATTTGGAAATTTTTTTTCAAAATTTCGAACACACTTTCAAATGACTAATTAATTAAATGTCTTTTACACATGATTAAGTACGAAAAATAGAGTGTGGTTGCTCTGAACTTTTGCACAAGAGCATTTGCGTATTATAGTAAAAAAAATTGTCCTTAGTCGCACTCTGCATGTGAAAAATCGTTATTGAAAAAAAATTTCATTAAATGAATCACCCTTTACTTGCCACTGCTATAGAATATTGTGTGATCAGCTTCAATGGTTCCTCCTTTAACATGTTCCTTTGTTGTTAATTTGTTGTATACAGCACGAAACATAAAAAAAACTTCTCAAAATGTGTACACACAAGCATTTAGTTTATTTGTATTTATTTATTTTTTTATTTTTTGAAAGCGATTAAACTTAAGTTCAATGACTGATTTGGGGGACTGTCTGATTGGTATTTCATTTTTTACTTTAAGGTACGAGGGTGGATTTCCAATTGGGAAAATAAAAGTAAATATTTGATAGTTTTAATCAGATATAATTTCTTATGCGGGCTTAATTAAGTTCAGTAATTTCAATTCTTATTGATTGAATGAAATATTTTTATTAATTAATGTGAGTTTCTAAAGAAGAGAAGAACAATTAAACTAGACTTTATCAGCTGGGAAAATAACATACATGTACCAATACCATACATTTGATAGTTTTTTATATTAGCCAAAACAGAAAAAATCGTTTAACTAAAAAATCGTTAGAATGGAAAAAATGCCAACACAAAAAAAGTTGCCAAAAATTTAGAAAACTTGGCACGAAAAAATCAACAAAATCGCTAGAGAGTACAATTGAAAAAAAACCAAGAGAAAATTAAAAAATTTAAAAAAATATCCAAAATTAAATAATTTTTGAAGCAGCAGTGAGTGAAAAAATCGCCACAAAAGCAAAAGTCGTTTAAATGGAAATAGTCAACAAAGCAGAAAAAGCCCCACTAAAGGTCAAAAATTACAAAAAAAAGTAAATTATAAAGCTGAAAAAATCGCCAAAGTGGAAAATATCAAACGACACAGTGAGCAAAATTGCAAAAAAAAATCACTTTAAGTCATAAAAAAAAATAATTTAAGTCCGAAAAATTTCAAAAACGGAAAAAGTTTCCAAAATAGACAAATTCGAAAATGTGATAAAGTGTCATCTAACGACAAAATCGTCAAAAGAGGAAAAAATCGCCAGAATAAAATACATTTGTTAAAAAGTACTTGTTGCAAAAGTTTTTTTTTGGGAAACAGGAATTTTTTTTTCTAAATGATAATGATTTTTGAAAATAACTCTTTGACCAGAAAAATTTTGTTTGACCTGTGATTGAAATTCTTCGAAACTGTCTTGTTGTTTCTTAGAAAGGTTTTCCAAAAATGTCTGCAAAAATTCTTAGCGGAACAGAAGTACTCCAAAAATATATATATATAAATTAAGATTTAAATGTAGCAGTTGAATTTCCTTATGTTTCCTTACGTTTATATATCTTTGTTGAACGGTATATTTTTCTGGCAACACTGCCAGTCTTTAAATGCTAACAGAGTTGCCAAAAGCTCTCTCTACGTAAAGAGCAACCCTCGTTTATATTAATTCTATTTTGTTTAAAGCATTTTGAGCAAAATTAAAATATATATTGCTTAAAGATACGAACGAACACCGTTGAGAGGAAAAAAATTAAGAAAAACCGAAATACAATTACTCGTTATCGCAACAGATGTGTGTTGTGGTGACACTGACTTTGACCATGAATAAAAATGACAAAATAAATAAAAATGTAAATTATTTAAAAATTTTAAGAAAAAAATATATAAAGCAATTTACATGTTTGCATATTTAATAGAGAAACTTTTTTTGAGATACATTTTTGATTTATAAAATTTGTTAACATGTCATTTAGAATTGAAAAAATTTTCTTTAAGCATTCTTATTTGTTTTTATTTTTATTAAAGGAAATACTTTAGAGCTTAGATTTGTTTTTCTGTCTTATAACACAAATTTTTCATATTTTCTTTGTGGCACTTCAAAAGTAGAATATGTATTTCTGCTTTTTGCAATTTGTGTGGCAGTTGACGCCATCGTTGAAAGTGTCAACCCACCATCATTCAAACATACAAATTGTGTGTATGATGCTTTACATTTCCATTTCCATTTATGAATTAAATAATAGAACTGGTTCAATGTATGTATATTTTTTTAAATATGTATTTATTCCTTTCATAATACTGGTACTTGTTTAGTTGTTTTTTTCTTCTTGTTTTTCACTTTTCTTTCCTTTATGTCAGCTTGTGTTTTGAGCTTCCGGCAGAAGCATCTTTTTTAAATTGTGCCTATTCTCTGCTGGGTAGATATGAAATGGCTTTTTATATAAATAAAAACATACTACTCTTTTGAGACCTTTAAGATTTTATATGAAGAAAACTACAGCAGGCGTCAGAAAAAAAGCAATACCAGTTAAGCTACTACAGAGTAGGCGGAAAAATAAAACGCAAGTCTCATTCATCATCTTTTTAAAGGAAGCTCCGGAAAGTATCGGCAAAGCGCTTATAAACTAATCAGCTGCGAAGAGAGTGACATACTACGTTTATACGGGCGACTTAAGGCTCTGTTAGCCGACTGTAATGGAATGTAACTGCAACATTAGGAAACAGCTGATCGCTATTTTTATGTTAAAAGTGGGTTACGTCACATTACAGCGCTATAACCATTTTCATTACTTTTCCCATATTAATATCGATCAGCTGTGTCCTACTGTTGCAGGTACATCCCATTACATTCGGCTAACTGAGCCTTTATTCGCAAAATAAGAATATTGCAAATAGAGAATTATGCCGCATAAACGGCGAATTGATTGTTTATTAGTTGAGGTTGACACGCTTACAAATGTTTGATAAAAAAAACAATAAATAGATAAATAATGCACAAAAAACATTGATAGAAGCAAATAATGACAATTAAAATAAAAAAATAATTGTTTGATATTTTGTACATTTACACATCATTTTTTTTTGTCAACATAAGTAAGTTTTCTATAAAAGTGCTACCAAGTTTTTGTATTTTTGCCACAGTGAATTAATTTATTTGCAAATAGTGAGCGTATAAACGCAGTAACAGTTGATAAGTTTTGCCGCTTGTTATTTTAATATCGCTCAGGATCTCAAGTATCCCACAGAATCGACTGCACTCTACCCAATGAAAACAAGATGTTTGTTGTCACATTTTCCTTTTCGATATTCATTGCAATCAATTGGAATGGAAATTTCTATCCAATAGTGTTTTCATACTGAAATTTAAAACCTGGTTTTAACGTTAAAACCATAAACAGCTGATTTTGCATTCACACTGCAAGATTCTTAAATTCAGGTTTTAACTCACAGACTGTCTAATAACTTTGCTCAAAATTAAAATAAACCTCCCGCAGAAGTGCGTGTGTTTGTTGTTTGTATTTTTTCAGCTTTTTATAACAATTATTTGACAAACTGTACAAGTGGTTTTATTTGTATGAAACACTCGAAAATTTTACAATGCGTTGTAAAATGGAAATTATTTTATATTTTGTAAATAGATTTTGTAAAAAAATATTCTAAAATTATGGAACTAGTAATACAAAGTGAAGAAGTGGTGGGCGGATCGATGTTACTCATATCGTCTATTTTCACTTTCTATTGGTCAATGAAAATACTTTCGTTGTTTTCCTTCCAAAAAACTCTTTGTTTTCCATAATTTTTTGTTATTGTTATGTCACTGGCATAAACATTATCAGCTGCTTCCGGTCATTTTGACTTGGCAGCACTGAATATAGCACAGCAGAAACAAGGTTGTATTTCATAAAAGCAACTTAAACCCAATTCTAAAATGGTTTTAAGTTGGTTTTAACAAAAACAATTAAACCAACAAACAGTTAAAACCAACTTTTATTAAAACCATGTCAGTGTGAAAACACTATAAATAGCGAGTTTATAAATCAACTGAATAGTAGTATTTAATAAGACGAACGATATTTTACTGTTTTTTTTTTCTTTTCATTTGGTGCCTTAATTTTGCCCTCGGCTGTGCTTTTTCATTTAAGCAAATTCTTCGTCCTTTACAACTTCAATTTATAACTCCTCTGGGTGGAATTGTAAACAGTAAACGAAAAAAGAAAAACACACTGTAGCTTTTTGAAAGCAATTTTTTCCCCAGTTTCATATCACTTTTTATTTGCTGTATAGAATTACAGTTTTTAAACTTTTTTATTTTTGTACGTGAAACTTTCTTTGAGTGTTTTTTTTTCAATAACAGACATGTTGCCACTTTAACATTATTTTTTGTAATGTAAATGTCAGCGGATATGTGTGTGTGTGTGTGTGGGTGTGATAAAGTATTTATTAACATAAAGAAGGCCTACCAAGAGGCCTTTGCTGTTAGATCTCTGCCCTCCACCATCATCAGTATGTGGATTCAGTAAGTTTTTTCGAACCTTAAATCCTAATATTTATCGTTATATATTTATTTCTTTGCAGCAACGTTAATGACTTTCTGTAATTTATTTTTCATATTAGTTTACAGATGTAATTTACCCCCCACTTAATTTTCTATATCATGTGGCATCTCCGCATATAAAATGTCAAAATAAGAGAGAAATACAAAGAAGAGCCAAAACGAATCTAAATTAATTTGAGCTTGAGATTTCACATTTTTTTACATCAACCGTGGCATTACATGTAGGCGTTTCCGCAGGAAAGTCAACCTTTTGTCGCGTGCGACAGTCAACAAATATGCTTATTTCTTCAAAGAAAACAAAAAGATTTTGTTACTTCTTCTAAAACTTTTATAAGCTATCAGCAGCTTTACATATGTAAAGTTTTAAGAAAAATCGAGTCACACGTGATAACAAAAAATAGACTTTATCGTTAAGGTGTCCCGCCACTTTTGAATGACACACAAATATTTCGCTTTATTCGTATTCTTTAAAACATATTTTTGCAAAGATTTTGGCTATTTTTTGTATCCATCTGTTGGTAAAGGATTAATAAAAACCCCTGTTATGTGTCCCTTTGCATATAAACGAGTATAGTTTTAATTTTTCACTTCTTTGATAGGGAAAATATATGCAGCTTCTCTGCAAAAGGGAATATTTAAAAATATTTTCTTTTATTTGGATGCTGCTCTTTCATTTGTAATTTTGTTACATTATTTCATCTTTTTTTTCTCTTTGAGTTTAATTTGTTTAATTTTTTTAAATAAAAAAGTATCAAAAGTTAAAGTTTCTTTATATACAATAGTTCTGTTTGGCATTTTTATTAAAGCAGTTACTCATTTCATTTTGTTCAGTTCTTTAAAATAATTTACATACGTTTTAATTTTTTCCCTCGTATTCATAAAACTTAAAATTGTAAAATGTATTTTATTTAAAAAGTTACATAAAATCGATTTTAAATTCATTTTATTTTTTTAGGAACGTGGGGGAACGGTGGTCATTTTTGATTTTACGAGGTCATTTTACATTAGAATCAGCTGAAGGGGTCTCAGGGCCGATGCAGAACAGTGTTATTGATCGAAGAACGTTTGATTTCAATATCGTGGGCCAGACTATGCATAAATACGGGTGTCCGCCGGAAAGGTATTCTACTTTGTTTTGCCGCCATTTTGGTAAACGTTATTGTTGACAGTTCATATTTGGCAGTCGTAATGTCTACATTGGTCTTCAAAAAACAACTTCAGCCACAATTTTGCACAAGGATTTGCATTTGATTCCATTTAAGATTCAGTTGACACAAGACCATTTACACCATTAACAAACAAAGTAGTATATCTTCCCGCCGGACACCCTGATACATAGATTTAAGATGTTAAGATACATTTTCGGTTAATTTTAATTATTTTGATTATCAGTGAATTTTTAATATGTTTATAAGATTTTTTGTTTTTAAGATTTTTTTCGCTGATACTTACATATTTTGCAAAGTATCCAGTTAAACCTTTAATTATCGAAAGAAAAAGCTTCACATTGAACAAGAAATAGTCAGTGTCTTTTTTCCAAGAAGAAAAGTTTTTCTCTCCTCTTTACCACTAAGTTTCTCACTCATTCTATTACTTTATTTTGTGTTTGGAATTTACATTATATTCTTTATTTTAATTACATATTTTCAAACACATTTTTCCCTAACCAAATGATCTCTGGGGAAGATTATTATGTAATGAACGCTTCTCAATTGCTGGTTGCCTGCCGCTCGCTATAGTAAACAAATTTTTGTTTAACAGACAAAGTTTAAGCAATTTTTGCTATTCACAAAAATTAATTTGCAACATTTGACATTTTGGGGGGCAGATACGAGTACGTAACAGCGAACAAGGAAAAGTTTTTCTGACACTCGCACACACACAAAGGCCTGAGTGCTGTTGCTACTACTGCAGTTTCCAGTCTATAGGGATTTTCTGTCAACATGTTTGTCACTTTTTTTTTTTCTTTAAGTGGAGCTGATTTTTTTCCTTTCTCGTGACGCTTAGTTTTATTTTCTTGCTGAGGGCCACTTTAACGCTGGTGCTTTTCTTTAGTTTATTTTGAACAACAAGATTTTTATATCCGCTACCGAGGTTTTAATTACAGTTTGTTTTTGAAACTAACATGGCTTGTTATTTTTTTTTACTTTCTATTTTAATTTCTTTTACATTCAAATGTAAACAATAAATATAATAAAATTTAAAAAAATTTAATAAGCGTTAAAAGCGTAAAATAAAAAAATTGTAATTTAAAATTCAATACAAAGGTTTTGCTTTTAAAATCCCCAGTAGTTTTTTGTTTTAGTAAATACCAATCACCCACAGACATTCGACTAGACATTTTAGGATGGACAAGTGGAAACTAACACCGCTTTAGGAGTGCGGATAACATGCTGCAATATATTTAATTTTTTTTTCAAAATAATCCTCATTTATTTTAAGACTGCAACATAACTTTGCTTTTCTATTGTTTAATTTTTTTCTTCTACTTTTTTTATTGTTGGTTTCATGTTTTAATTCTCTTTATAATATTTCTCGGGTTTAATGTTTTATATCTTTGCTACGTTTTATTGTTGCAAGACATAAGACTCCTTGTTGCACAAAAAAAAAATTAGCAAAAAAAAAGAAAAGAGAAGAGCGATAAATACACTGATATTGTTTTCTTAAGTAGCTGTAAATATCTTTCTATTTTCTATCTAATTTTCATGCCATAAACACTTTACGTACAGCCGAAGAAATAAAATAGTTTAAAAATAAATTATGTATTCTATGAAATGTATCTACATGTATCTACAGTCTGTCAATAATGTGTTTCCACATTGGAATTATTAATATTTTATCAAACCATAACGCATTGTTAGTTATTTTTTTTTTCTCATTTCTTGTATATCAAAGAGCAAGAATAAACATAAATTTTAACATAATTTTAAAAACTGAAAACTAAGTTTAAAATATAAAAAAGGCAAAAATGTAGTTCCATTAAAAAACGATCAAACTTTTAACAATATCAATAAAATATTTTTGTTTTTACCTGCGTTGTTGTGATTTGTACATTGTTCGACAAATCAAACAGTGAGCACTATATTTAGCACTTATTTCTCATAAAAATAAGAGGTTTTGAATCGCCATATTGCACATGTATCTACAGTCGGTTAAAAATGTCTTGTAAAATATTATTATATGTATATGTATATATATGTTTATTGAGTTTTAATATTTTCATCGCACTTTTTCCCAAAATTAATATGTAATTTGTTCAGTAAAATATTAATTGTTTTCTAGATAATACACTAAATTTTATTACTGCTCACCTCATTTTTTTTTTGCTCTTTTTTTAATTCATATACATATTTTTATACTTTATTTATAATGCTTGAAGCAAAATCAATAAAATTCATATTCATTGAAAAAAAAAAACAAACAAAAATTTAGTTGCATGAGAGCTAATAAATTCAGTTAAGTGCGACTTTGACCCGAAGGGTTCTGTACGGACAAAAGATATGTAATTCAATACAAACTTTAGTCCAGCGTTGTCCACAAAGAGAAACAGATTCAAAATGTGTGTGTAGTGGTGAGTGCACTGGGAGAAATTTGCTGGTAAATGTATTGAATAATGTTTTTGTATACATTATTTTTTATGTTTAATTAATAACATGAATTATGTTTAATTAATAAGCTTATCTCTGTCCTCCCCTGACAAACAACACATTTCTAAATGACGACTTTCATAATGACGCTTAAAACTGTATGCACTTATTCTTTTTAATTTTTGATTGCATACAAGGCACTCAGCTTCATTAAATATGTTTAGTGAAAATAAAAAAAATTTCTCATAATATACCTTCCACATTTCAAAATAATAAAAAATGGTTAATATGTAAGCATAAAATTATTCCAAGTGTATTCAAATGTTGGAAAAAAAATCATAAAAATACTCAGTTGTTCTTCTCTTTTTCTCTAACTTGTAATCTCAACTGTGTATTTTGTTGTTGTATCATAACAAATCAAGCGACATCAACCTTCTTGCTTAAAAGTTGACATACAAGTGAATAAAATTATAACTTTTGTACTCTTTGCAGTGCCCTTCGTCAACATTCCTGTTGTGTATGTGTAAATCCCGAAAATTGTTCGGCCCCCGGGGGCATTGTGTGCGCATCATTGCTTTAGTCTATATAATATGAACATATATAGTTTTAGCATTTTTTTTCGTTTATGGGTTTTTCCCGCTTCTGAGTGTTTTTTTACTTTTGGCAATTTTTTCGGTTTTTCTAAATTTTTTTTGTAATCTTGTCGCTTTTTTTTTCGTTTTGGCATTTTTTATTTTTTAAATTTTTTTCATATAGGCGATTTTTTTTAGCTTTGGCGATTTTTTCGGTTCTATGACGGTTTTTTTAAATTTTTTTTTGTAATCTTGTCGCTTTTTTTTCTCGTTTTGGCATTTTTTATTTATTAAACTTTTTTCATATAGGCGATTTTTTCGGTTTTATGACTTTTTTTCATTTTAGCGATTTATAATTTTTTGACACTTTTTTTCTCATTTTAGCGAGTTTTTTTGATTTTTAGCGTTTTTTTAATTTTGGCGATTTTTTTATTTTGACAATTTTTTTTTAATTTTGGTGATATATTTTATTTTTGGCGTTTTTTTTCATACAGACAATTTTTTTAATTCAGTCGATTTCTTCGGTTCTTGGCGTTTTTTCATTTTGGCGATTTTTTTACTAAGGCACTTTTTTAGTTTTGACACTTTCGGTTTTGGTGATTTTTTCGGTTTTTGGCGTTTTTTTTTACTTTTGGCAATATTTTTCATTTTGGCGATTTTTTCCATGTAAAAAATTTTTTTTAGTCTTAGCACCTTTTCGCGTTTTGGCGATTTTTTCGGTTCTTAGAATTTTTTTATTTGGCGATTTTTTGTCATTTGCGTGATTTTTTTGAATTTGGCGATTTATTTTATTTGCTGGGTTTTGTATAAGTTTCTAAGTCTACTACGCTTAATTTTCTTTTGTGATTTTCAAAAATATTATTATTTGTGAATTCTCAAATAGTTCTTGAAAGTCTGTGCATTTTGTGACTATTCAAAATGTGTGGTTGAAGTCTACTGATGATTTGTTACAGCAACAATGAAATGCATATAGACCAAGCTGAACCACCATCAAATAAATTTCAAATTAAAATATAATTATGACAATATGTCGAATAATAAATTTCTTAAATATTTTTTTAATCGATTAAAAATATTTGAATAAAATGCTTAATAATTTAATTTCTTCTTTTTTCAGGTAAGTGTAGACAAGTTCTGATTCTCATACAACAGGTATTTATGATTATTATTTGAAACATTTTACGATGTTTCCGAAATTTTATAAGATTGTACTAAACTTTTTTAGTGAGTGTATAATTTGCTGTCTGCCTTTGGTAACTGCATCGTTGCACAGTCGCCCATTCTTGCATTAGTTAAATATTAATGAAAAAGAAATAAAAAAAATATGTATACATGAAATAATAATAAAAATAATTGTAACTCAAATTCAACTTCTACTTCCCACTCTATTTCTATTTTTAATAACATCTTAAAAATTGCATATTTCTTGCTACTTCATAATTTTTTCTTTTATTTCTTGTTTCAAACAATTTTTCATTTACTTTAGTGGAGTTTCAAAAAAAAAATAAAACACACAATGATATTGTTCAAGAATGAAAAAAAAACATTTATTCCGTAGCACGCAATCTTCTAATGCAAAAGCCGGTGATGATTGTTGAAAAGAAAATTTAAAGTGGAAGTAGGTAGGTACTAGGGTCCTGCACAAGACCATTCATAAGACCTTTCAAGACATGAGAGATTTTTCAAATGCTTTACTACAGCGAAATATTCTAAAACAATCGCTTAACAACACTATTGGCAAGACATTTGTTTCAGTTGTTTGTCTTGCCAACAGTGTTATTTAGCGTTTGTTTCAGAATATTTCGCTGTAGTAAAGTATTTGGAAAATATCTCATGTCTTGAAATGTCTTATAAATGGTCTTGTGCAGGACTTTAGTATGCACCTATATTTTATGTTTCACACTTCTAAATTTATAGCGATTAAAAATTTTCTCATGAAATAAATCTTTTTTCAAATTAAAATTTCTAAAGTACCAAAATTATTATTAACGTGGGCCTAATTTCCATTAACTGTTTAGTAAGGTAATTGATAGTTCCCATTAGAGATGGGCTAAAAATACCGATATAGGTAGGTATCGAAATTTGACAAAATAAATATATCGATATACATACATACCTATCGTCGATATTTCAAAAACCGATGCATTTTTAAGAGCTCTATAAATTTTAGCCGTTTAAAAAAAGAGAAATTTCTTAATAATTTCCAATATCCACAGCCAACACAATCAGTTTTATTAAAATATTTTAATTATTTATTTTCTTACATACTAAATTAAATTAAACCACATTACCTATAATGCGTAGACGGACGGACGCGGCGATTAAGAAACTTCAACTAAAATTTAGTTACTAAATAAACCCTTCAACACACATTCATCCACTTCACTGACTAAAATTATAAAAATAAATATGTAGATATGTATGTATGTACAAAACAGTGATCTGCAATGAATCGTTTTGTTTTGCTTAGACATCGTTTACACTCACTAATAAATCACCTCAGTTTGATTTCTAAATTCAAGAAAATACTTATACTACTCACATTGATTCAGCTAACTTAACTCATGCATGCATGTTTATTTTAGAGTTTACACCCTTATGTAAAAACAATTGGTAAACTTAAAGTTGTTTTAACAAACGAATTTTGTACGGCAAAACCGGTTTTAATGCATGCTTTAACTTTAACAATCGTTTTTGCATTGGAGCATTAGTCATTAAACAGTTTGCAAGTAGTATAAAATAGTAGTACATAGGGTTGTTTTTCAAATCCTACAAAAAAAAACAAAAAAAAACAGCAACAAAGAAACATAACCTGATAATGAGAACTTTAATGTTTGCATGCGAAGTTCGCATTGTAAATCATACTTTTTTTACATCGTCCATAGGCATTGAGTTGAGAGTCGAAATCTACAACGTCATAAATGTTGCTAAGTATGAGTTCGATGCGCATTTCAAACTTTCGAGTGCATCTGATTCATAGACAACATTGCAATAAAGGGCTACTCAGACTATAATACTTTGTATTAAAATTGAAATAATGCGTGCAAGTGCGATATTTCGAATGCAAAATATCAAAACGAATAATAAATAATACGATAAAAATTTGACATTACATAATACTTGACCATTTTTTGAATATGTTCTAAACGATAATACTTTTCATCTCATCAGAGTTGCATTATTACGAAATACAAACTAAAAAGTCGGCTGTTTCGACGCCGTTTACATGCCGTCATTTATGGTATATGTCTTCGTCTTCAACCTGATATAAACATTGAATATACTTATCGTATTGAATAATTTTTCGTGTAAGGCATGTCTGAAATTATTTCGTATTTTCTTTTTCTTTATTTTATTTTAACCGCCGTCTATTTTCAAAGGCCGGCACGACCACAGCGTGCATTAAACTGCTCTGCGACGGAAATCAACGATTAAACAAATGTCTTTAGATTTTTTTTCGTAAAGCATAATGAAAGTCTTTATGTCTGAGTGGCCCTTAAGTATGAGTGCGCATAAATACAAATAATTATAATTCATGATTCTACTCTAAACTCTTTTTAACTACTCTTTGCTGATCTCTGGTACAAATAAATGGAAAATAAGAGTAGCCGAATTGAACAACAACAAGATTATTAAACTTCCTCTGGAATTATGCACCAATATTCATTTGACTTTTTCCAATATAAGCATCTTCTCAGAGATGCAAGCTAAGCATAAAAAAATACCTATACGGCACGGGGTTAAGGTTAATTTCTAATTGTATTTGTACGATTTAATAAATAAGTAAATAAATAAAAACTCCCATCGAAATATGTATAAGCACAGACACATGTGCATACATAACTTTGTATGTTGGCTGTTTGGTTTAGCAAAGAATATGCATGCATACATGCTCAGGATGCCACATCAAAATTTGCAAACAACTGGGATTAAAAATGTACAAAATTCAGCCGGAGCTGGCGTTTAAACCTTAAAAATACATATCGCTCATTTACTTCAATAGTGGCACAACTAAAAAAACAGTTTTGCAGAAGACCCTAGATAGGCACTTATTGGAAAGTGCCTCCATGGCCTTAAAAGAAGAGCGCAAAACATCCTTCAGAAGCATATGTGCAATACCGTAAAAGGATTTGAGCATTTGAACATTACAACAGAATTTGTTTCAGAATGTGAGATGTCATCTTACGCGCCTTAATATTTTTATTGCAATATGTGTGCAAAACTTTTTTTCTTTCTGCTTTTTTGCATAATATTCATACAATTTATAATTTCTTAAGAAATTTATTATTCCACATATTGTCAGTTTATTTTAATTTGAAATTTATTTGCTCGTGGTTCAGCGCCGTCTATATGCATTTCATTGTTGCTTTAACAAATCATCAGTAGACTTCAAGCACACATTTGAACAGTCGATAACCTCTTATTTTATGCACAGACTTTTAAGAACTATTTGAGAGTTCACAAATAATAATATTTTTGAAAATCACAAAAGAAAATTAAGCGTAGTAGGCTTAGAAAATTGTACAAAACCCAGCAAATAATTTATATCATATAAGAATCTATTCTAGATTTCTACACCTCTATACAATTAGAAATCCATAAAAGTAATTATAAAGCAAAATTAAAAATAAAATCTAAATTTAAAATTTAAGAAATTTTCTATTCGACATACATATTGTCAGAAGTTTATTTTAATTTGAAATATATAATCGTATTATATGTAGTGGAAGCTGCTGTAAATCTTCTCAGGATTTTTAAGAAAGCGTTTGCAACAAAAATGTTAAAAATAAATAAAAATTCGGAAGGGGTGGGTGCCAAAATCTTGATTTTTTGGTTACTCTTGTGTGGAATAATTCTATACATAAAATTCAATTTATTTGATATTCAATTTTTAATTTTGTTTTGCCTATGAATCTACATAAATGACCCTTTTGTCTAGTCGCAATTACACCATTCTGCCAGCAATTATATACGTATGTAAATATGCAAATTCATGAATTCTAATTTCCAAATATAAATCGAAATCCAACACGAAAAGATAAATTATGCAAACGAACTTAGTGAGTGTATTCTTTCACGCTCACTCCCTTTTTAACAGTACATATGTATTTATTTTGAAAGGTTTGTGTGATATAGCCATTAAGGTGGAGCAGAGACCGTTTCGGAAGCTAAAAAAAAGAAGTAACAAATCTAATTGTAAATGCCAAACCAAATAATATATTTAACTTGGCATTGAATGCTTCATGTTATTTGATGATATTATACATCAAATATTTGAAGAAATTAAATAGTGCTATAACGTTAGGAGTTACAATAGTATTTATTGCGTTTCTGTTAATCATAGGGTGGAGAAAAAAGTAAATTCTTATTCGATACACAATTCTAAATTATGATTATCTGATGCTGGAACTTAAAAAAAAGTTTTTGAAAAAATATCTTTTGAAAAAAGATAATCTTATAAAAGTGCCTTTTAAAATATTGTTATTTGAAAAAGTACTTTCCGACAAAAAAAAGTTTTGAAAAAGTACTTCTCAAGGAAGGACCTTTTAAAAAGGCGTAGGTAAAAAAGTTTAAGAAAATAACTCTTGCTCTTACCCAATTTCTCACATGGCAACGGCTCTAGTATTCAACACCCTTGTGGTAGTAAAACCGATACCTATTCAGAGAGATACAAAAGATTTTCTGTTTGATACTCATGATTTATAAAGGTTGATAATGAAAGATGGTTAAATGGATTATTTTTATGTTTTTCTTATTTTTTTTTCTACTCTCAAACTCACTCTAAAGTTGTAACACATTTGCATAAAAGGAAGAATGAAAGCGAAACGAAAAATAAACTTGTCATATTGTAAAATCTCGTTAAACTTGTCGGCAGAATAGAAAAAAAAAAAATGTAATAAAAAAAAGAAAAGCTGAAGGGAAAAAATACCCATATGATGTTACAAGTAAAACTTGTAGCGATTAAAAAAGGAAACACACACTCTTTGTATGAAACACACACACAAACATACATACACAAAAAGACACACACACACATGCAGACTAGGTATATGATACTTTGAATGAACTTTAACTACATGCAGTGTCGATAATGATGGCTTTTGCCAGTAAAGTTAAAATAAAAAAAACAGAACTTTGCATATATTCGTTCGTGCCAAAGGAAGGAAACATTGACACAAACGCCAGGAACTTTGTTTATTTTTTAACTGTGTGTGTGCAGGGGGGAAAGAATACACCCCTTGACTTTATGAAATATAATTATGGAAAAATTAAAAAAAGGAATCCAGGATTTATATTTGACAATGCGGAATAGAAAGCACTCTTCAAAGAAATACGAAGCAAATGTCAGCTGTTTGTTAAGCAATTGCACTAGTTTTTAAGAAAAAATCATTAAAGCTTTAATTGTATACTAGTTCCAAATATAGTTTCATGCGTCATACACTCAAAAGAAAGACATGTACTATTATTAAGAATGTTTTTTTTCCTAAATTCAAGTGAAAAAAATGCTAAGTTTAAGTAATTTTTTCTAAGTTTAAGTAAATTTTTACAAAATTCTATTAAAAATTACTTAATATGAGTAAAAAAATAAAAAGTTCATATCCTCAAAAATAGTTCATAAAAATACACAATAAATTTCTCACATTTCAGGAAATGTTTACTGACTTAAAGGAAATATTTGCTAAGAGTAGGAAAATGGTTATAAACTGAAGGAAATTTTATATTAAGGACTAGATAATTTCGTCTTAAATCAAAAAATAAACTTTAGGAAATGAATTACTCCTGATTACTTCATGAAATTTGACTTACTTCAAAGATGTAAAAAGGTATACTAAATTTTAGGAAAATATTTATTAGTTTTAAGTATTTTTTCTTTGAATTATAAAATTTATTATTTATTTGCATTTAGCAAAAAATCTAAGAAAATTTGTCATATTTTCGAGGAATATTTGAACTTGAAATTTATTTTTTTGTAAATAAAATTAAATTTCAAAATTCAATAATTTCAATGCTTCTTATTCAGGCTGGCTTATTAGGCAATTGGTTAGAGCGCTTGCCTATCAATCAGAAGGTTGCTGGTTCAATACTTGTCTCCTCTCAAGGAATTTATATGTATGTATGGTGAATGGTGAATTATAATTAAGAATATAATATGAAGATATAATAAATAATACATCATTTGGTATAAAATTTAATTAAAAATAAAAATAAGTACCAAAATTAAAGACAAAAAAAAATTGGAAAATTTACCATATTTTAGATCAAAGACGAAAAAAAAGCTTCGAATTTTATGGGAAAATTTTACTTAAATACCAAAATATAATTGCTATAAACTACTTCATTAATGAACTAGAAATTTAGTAAATATTTTACTGGTTTCAAGTAAAAAACAGCTTTGGCGCCATACGACAACTTTTTTTTATTCAAATTTAGAAAATTTTCCAAAGTTTTAGTTAATTTTTTTTTTGAGTGTATGGGTTTCGGCTTTCAATGGTCGCATGTATTTTTTGTATAAAAAAAATCCGATCTGATTGAGAATTTGCCAAAGAAATGTCGTAATTATTTCTAATTTATTTTATAGCTATGCTATTTATTGCCCGATACAGAAGGACGTGATTTTCGTAACAAAAATAATTGACATTATTCACTATTACGGTTATAAATTAATTTTTGTTTTTATTTCTTTGTACTAAATAGCAGAGTACGAAAATAAACGAAACAAAATGTTTGAGTTTGTTTTGCTTTGTTCTTTGAAGCAGTGGTGCCAACTATTTACAACCCAAACGCGCTATTGTATTCTCAAAACGCGCTAGAACGCGCTAAGTTACAACATTGTCAACTTTTTATTGGCAAAACGCGCTATTTTCTACAGCGCGAAATTAAATTTTAATAAAAGTCGATGTATATATATCAGTAAATAAAATTTTTTTAGTAACCGTTTTTCAGATTTTGCAATATTGCTCCTTCGAAATTATATCCTAAATAACAAAAATCATTCAATACAGACTCATAATCGCCTTCCAAATAATCCAAATACTTAGTTTTTATATAAATTTTATTTTTCAAACTTTTTGTAACAACATACGAGTATAAGTTGCGATGCAAATGCTTTTTGTATTTTACCTAGAATAGATGCTTAATAAGTTATGTAAACTTTTTGGATCACTAATACCTATTTTTAGCTGCGAAATTTCATAACCATTTGCCATTTACAGTATTAAAATGCGTTTTTAATTCTAACCACAGTCAAGGTAATTTTATTTGGGACAGCTGAATCAACTGAAACAACTTGAAAAATTTTATAACAGTTTTGGATACTATACATTGCTAAACTTCAGATTTTACGAAAATAACACCCTAACTGCAAATGTTACAGAGTCTACACATATCATTTATAAAAAACAACAGTCTACCCAACGTAACTAACAAATAAACCGCAGCATGTTATCGATAATAGTTTTCGAGGAAGCATAATTTATTTCAAAACAAATATGACAATTTTTTTTTAAATTAACATTTACTATTTTTAGCAGCATGGCACGCCCACTACTGCGAATATTTATCGCTAATTTTTTGGCTACCTTAGTTTAATGTGCGTTTCTTTCTGATGTTGTAAAAATTTTAGGAATCTACTTCAAGAAGAAATTTAGGTTTTGGCCAATGAAAATTGTTCTGAACCACTGAGCGGCGCGTTCTTAAAACTTGTAGGTTTGGCAATGCGGTCGTATTTTCAGCTCAACCCTTTATAACTCGACATCGTAAAAATAATTTAATTTAAGTAAAAATATTTTTTAGGAATTTTTTTTAAATTTATATTTTGTCCCGAAAATGGGTTAAAAAGGAAATGCGAAGAACGTCAAATAAGTTGGCGATAGCAGCTTCAAATTCAAAAATAATTTCACTTACAATATTTTAGAAATTCAAACAATAATTGACTTGATCATTCATAAAATTTGATGCACTAAAACAGCCATAATATAACTTTTTAAAAACTTGCACTGTTGCAACGTTGATTTTATAAAACCGTAGGGTTATTTTAAACCTGTTCTGCTGTAGCAGATACATTTTTTGATGTGTAAACATCTATACGCTATGGGATAAAAAAAAGTATTTCTCACAATACAATCATAAATTTTTAGTAAAATCGTTAAGCGTTATCAAATCGGTGTGAGCTATGTATGAGTGTATTAGTGTAATCATACGAAAAAGTACAGAGAAACTCAACCGAATTTTAAAGCATACCTTCAGGAGCAATTGCTTGTGAAGTGTAATAGTGTTGCCAGTGGAGATAATTTTGTTAAAAAGTTTAAAAATATAAAATAAATATAAAATTTTAAATGAAAGAGCGTTTTAAATGTCAAATATTTGTTTAAAAAATATATAGCGGCCTATATAAAGAATTTATTTATATAGTTGCCTTACACTGAAGCTGGTGCACGACAATTGGGTAATAATCTCTCTCATACCAATTATTATGGAGATTTTAATAAAAACTTTGCTTTATCAAAATTTTTATTTGACATTTTCCACTTTCATATGAGCAATTCCACTAAATGAAGGTTTCAAAAATTTATATATCTTATTTTAATTGCCATAAGCCAATATTTAAAAAAAAATTCGTTACTACATGTTTACACATCTTCGCTGTGATCGGACTCACATTGCTTTTTTTTATAAGAATGAATTTTACAGTTGAAACTAGTTATTGTACCAAAATTATTGAGTTGAAATAAAATTAATAATTACATTTAATTGAGGCTATCAGCACACCACCTTATTTTTTTTTTGGTTGCTGTTTTGGAGATAACTACATTATTTACATTACCAGTTATCCAAAAAAAAAAAGTATATTAAGCCACCTCTGGGTATTCTGAAGAAAATGGAGCTGAAAATCGTTTTTTCACCGATCATAATATTGCAAAGTAATAAATAAATAAATAAAAAGAGTAATGCTCTTATGCAAAAACGATTTTTAAAGTTAAAGCATGCGTTAAAACCGGTTTTGCCATACGAAATTCGTTTGTTAAACCAACTTAAGTTCACCAATTGTTTTTGCATAAGGGGGTAATTGTTTAAATAAACTGATGTGGGATACACCACTTCTGCGCTGAAAGTCTCAAATAATAGTTTTTATAGAGATTTAATGGTTTGTAACATATCTATCTGTAGAGTGTGATAGAATTAACTAAAATATTTTTCAAAGCCAAAGAGAGTTTTGCACAATGACAACGTTATTTAAAGTTTTATGTGGGATTATATATCTTTTTTTTTGTGGCACCCAACTGTTATGCTACAGTTTTTTTTGTTTTTTAATATTCTAACGGAAGTTTTTGATGTTGTTGTCGTTGATTGTCCAGTTTCTAATGGAAATATGCAATTATAATTTCTCTTTCTTTTTTTCTCTTGGTTTACTCAAACAACTTTTCATAAATTCATTTAATTATTTATACAACAATTGTTTGTTATATTAAAACAGTTTTGCTTAGGAACAAAAAATTCAAGCCTATTTATTTACATATTTTTTTTAGAAAACTTTATATTGTTGTAAAGAGTTTGAGTAATTTTTCTATTTACAAAACTTCAAGCATTGTGAAAGTTTATGTACTTTTATGTTCCTTGTACCTTGTACCCTTGTTATTTTTATAAATTAACCCCTGCTCTTAAACTTGTTTTGTTGTTTTGTTGGTTTTTTTTTTAGATTTCAGCTTAAGTGTTTTTAAGATACACGTGCTGGTACTTAACTCTCACCATCATTATTCATAAATGTTTTGTATTTTGTATTATTACATCAAGGATTTTTTTTATCGCAATAATGCAGTTTGTTGTATGCAACCAACCAACCACCTTTTTTGACTTCAAATATTCAAATACTTCGGTAGAATGCTTCGCTGTAGATTTTTATAGGTGGTTAAACGCATTTTGCAGTCCACAATAAATCTGTGGCAAAAAGGGAAAAGTGCTTAAGTCGAGATAAGCTGATTTTGAGTTAATGGTGCCACTGTAATCTACATACTCGAAAGTACCTCTGGTCGAAATTTCAATTAATTTGTGTGATTTTTCCGGAAGTTATAGCACTATCACTTGCGACTTATCTTTTTTAGAGTTCTAATCTAATTTGGGTTAATAGCTTAATTGAGGTTATACTTTGGAATATTTCAACTTAAATTTATTACTTAAAGTGTCTAGAACGATGTTTGCTTAAAAAACTAAAGATTAACAGAGAATTTCCCAACTTAACTGCAAAAGAAAGAAATTTCTAAAAATCGACTTGAACGCTTAAAAGTGCTCTCCTGCTAAACAGTAAAATATGACTTAAGCACTTTTTCCTTATTGCCACAGAAATATTATTTTTCAACATCAAACAGCTCAAAACTGGTTATAAATATCTGTAATCGTTAGAGCCTGTGGTAACACAGCATCATATACATATATTTTTGTTTCTAAAAATCCTCAAATATTATTTTTGTGTGTGTGTGTGTGTTTTCTATTTTTTTCTCTCTTAATATTTCAGGGGTTGAAGTTATTTTTAATAAAAAGTATGTATATTTACCATAAAAATTGTTATAACACAATGCCTAAGGATTAAAAATTATTGCTTTAGATGTTTGTGTTTGCATAGATTTTCATTGTTTACTCTCTTAGCGTGATCCCTGGGGGGTTTTCGTTTATGGCTTAAATGTTGCCTATTTTATGGCTGGAATTTTGTTTAATATGTTTTGCAATGTTGTGGCTTTTCCTTTCGTTTCATTGTGTCTCTTAAGCTTAATTGAAAAGTTCATTTTGTCATTTATCATCTTTGAATATTTTATTGGAAGAATTTAAAGATATTTGTGGCTTTACTTGTTTTTCTTTTTGTATTTTAAATGTTTGTTCGATGTGTGTATATATTTGGGTAAAGTTCTAGGGCAAAATATATATACATATATATTTAACGAACGTACTATACATATGTATTAAACTCCTGCACAAGACCATTTAAAAGGCCTTTCAGGACATTACAGATTTTTTAAATGCGAAATATTCTAAAACAAAAGCTAAACAACGCTATTGGCAAGACATTTGTTTCCGTTGTTTGTCTTGCCAACAGTGTGGTTTAGCGTTTGCTTTAGAATATTTCGCTGTAGTAAAGCATTTGAAAAATCTCGCATGTTTTAACATCGATATGGAAATGATATTGCTTGCAGACTTACCTCTTTAACAACTGACTGTCATTAACTCGCTCTCTTTTTTTTGGTGCTGTTAGTAAAAATCAATAACATTTCTTACTGTTTTTTTGATTGTTTTGTATAGCAATCAAATAACTTACAAAAGCATGTGTACTAGATGAAGTCTTAAAGTTAATAAAACATGGCGTATTAATTAATAGTTTTTCTCGTATTAAAACAATTTATAAAATAAAATAGGACTAGATATTTTATTTTACAATATTACATAAATCTATATTTGTCAGAAGAGTTTTTAAGAAGTATTCAAAACAATCATATTGAGTCATTGCTTTAGTGAATCATATGAATGATTAGAGATTGCAAGCAGTGGCATGCATTTATTAAAACAGTCACATTGATATAAATCATGCAATAGCATCATTCATTACTTTAATGTTAAGTGCTCTAGCTCAATATTCATTTTAGAAAATGCAAAATTATGCCGTTTGAAACGTAATCATGCAGATCACTGATATGTATATATTTACATATTTGTTTTATAAACAATTTTTATGAATCAATAATATCACATAAAAACTATCTGAGCTAGTTGGACACCCCGTCATCTCAACCGGTTTGAAACATAAATTTCACTGGTGGATTTAAGTTTAATTTAAAAATTAAAATTAAAAAAAAGAAGAGAGAGAGGTGTCTTAGGAGACCCGGTTAGAGCTATGCTGCTTAGCTATATAAAACAATTCGAATATGTGAAATAACAATGCAATCAAATTATATTATATCATGATGTCAAATTCTTCGCAAATATTTTAAATAGTTTCCATTTATTTCCCATTATTTTCTTTTCTAACTGCGTGCAATTAATGTATTTTTTGTGACCTGCGACGGCTGTTACACGGCTTACCGCCGATCATCTTTGTTCACTGATTTGTGCTCATGTGCAAAAACAATACAAAAACAAATTGAGCAGTCGTTATCATTGTTTATTATTTATTTTTGTTTTACTCACTTCAAAGAACGAAGCAAAACAAAATCAAAGATTTTGTTTCGTTTATGTTCATACTCTGCTTTTAAGTACAAAAAAAGCAAAACGAAAATATAATATAATAACTCTAATAGTGTCGATTATTTTTGTTACAAAAATCACGTCCTAATTCTTGTATAGGCCCATAAAGAGCATAGCTCCAAAATTAATTTTAAGCCTTATCAATATAGCAGCTACCAAAGATGAAAGCTAGGCAGTTCCTAATGGCACATCCTTTATTACTTGCATTATTTTAGAAAACCAACTGCCTAAAAATCTTTATAGATTTTGTACAAAAGAAAACATAAAGTTTTTAGGAAACCTAAACTCAAATTAAACTTCATCCAATTTTGTAACTTATGTAATATTTATTTTTCTTAACAGTTTGCTGCGTCACCCTAACGAATTATTCTAAAATGCTTTCGAAACCAAAACTGGCAACTAAATAAATTCAAATTCAAAACAGTGAAGTTGCAATAACCAAATAACAAATTCAAATTAAGGTTGACTTAACAAATAATGCAAACTTTAGAGAGAAAGATTTGCGTTAACTGCTGCTGCTCCCGCGCTGCACAGTGGGATGTATTTATACATTTTTGTTTTGGCTTAAAGTGTTAAGGATATGTACTAGATCATTTGAGAGTTGGCTTCATTAAAAACTGCCATCCACATCGCCCATCAGCAATGCAATCAAAAACGATTTCTTCAAGCTTGTTACATACTTTTTCTACAATAAAAAAGAGGCACACCGAGTTGAATTAAAATCTGCCATGCCATGAATTCCATGCAAAATAGCGAAGTTATTTTTTTTAAATATTTTATTTGACAAATGATTTTATTTATACGTTCATTATTTCTTTGAATACTTTGTCACATTACAAATCCTATTTGAATCATTGCAAAAAGGTCTGATGGAATCTTTAAGCCGTGAAAAATTTCTACGTTTGTGGAACTCTATTGTATTACTTGGAAAACATTAACCTCTAGTTTCTAAAATTACTGAAAATTTTAATCAGGGGTCTAATCGTCGCTTTCGATAACGAGCTGATTCGATCACGTTTTTTCAGTTTGAGATTATGGCATTCGATATTGAGCCATATTATTACATTGTTCGATAGCAAATGCCATAATCTCAAAGTGAAAAAACGTGATCGAAGCAGCTCGTTATCGAAAGCGACGATTAGACCCCAGAAATAATTTATTAATCGGGCTTAAGTTCTGTATTTTGAGTTCTTAGTGAATGAAATATTTTTATTATCACTTCATTAGCACCCATGTCTATCTACTGGAGCTGATATTGTTATTAACATCCCACCAAAGAAAATGTTTCGAATTCGTAAAGAAATCTTTACGTCTAATCGATAAAATCTTGCGATTTTGGAACCGAAATATTACGGAAATCGTAACGATTTTTTTATGAAATGGTTGACACGACTTCGCAACGATATGTTGTTGCGAAATCGTGACGACATTGCCGCAAGAAATCGATACGGATTTTGTTTGGTTATGTAGCAGAGTACCTTCATCGTTAAGTTGCTTCTTTTGTCGAAATAATTAGCATAAACACACATATTTATTACATACTTACATTTTTTAATATTTTCACAATGATTTTTTATTTATTATTACATTTATTTAAACCAAAACTTATAAATCAAAGTTTTAATGTTTTTAAAAATTTTAATCAGAAATAATTCATAGTCAGGCTCAAGTTCAGTAATTTCAATTCTTATTGAATGAAATATTTTTTTTAAAAATTTTTATTAAGAAACTATTCAGAGAAACTACCAAAATGTCTTAAAGAATTTGTTACAAATAGTCTTAGTTCAGAAAAGTTCGATACATTTGGTTTAACATGAATTTATAATGAAATGGAATATGAGAAATGATTGCATTGTGAACGAAAATTATTCTGAAAACTATTTTTTTAATCACAATAATTAAAATTACGCCACTCGATATTAATAATATGGAAATATTTTGAAATTTCGACCGGTATCGAATTTTGTAATTTTAACCCAGTGTTAAAGAGAGAGTGGGACTATATAAATTTATTTATATGTAAGTTTATTCTTAAAGGCTTATAAATCTGGCCAAATCTTCTTAACGGCTTGTGTATATCCCCATGTTTTTTTTTTAATTTATGGTGTAATGTTATATTTTGGAAATATGTGTATTGAATGAAAGTCAAATGGTATTATTAAAAAAAATTATACATACATACATATGTATATGTGCCACTCAATTGCATGTACCCTTGTGTGGACTTTACTTCAGTTTTACTAAAAAAAATTATATATCATTCAATTTCTGAAATTGAGTGGTAAAAATAAGGGGATTCTGGCACCAAATCCCACTGTGCTTGGCTGGGATGGATAACAATGATGTTAGTGGTGGTCTGTTATTCTTAATCAGAATGATGTCAGTGGTATTGAAAATTAAACAAAAACTAAAATGCAAATAAAAAAACAAAATAAACTAAAGATATGAAATAAAATTCAAATTGGGAAAGAATAATACAATACAATATTCCAACTACAATTTCAGCATTTAAAGCAGCACAAAAAAACAGGGAAAAAAGTTAAGAAAACATTCGTCAGAAAAATATAACATCATTATTTAAATAAAGTTAGAGACACTACAACAAAGTAGAAGCAAAAAAAAACTCCCTCTCTAACAAGTTGTACAGAATAATTTATTTTTGATTTTTTTTTTTTTTGTTGTATGCAACTCAAGATTTGATTCTTGCTTTATCCTGTTTATTTTTTATTTTTCATCTACTACTCCTGCAATTTCTGTTGAATGCAAATGTAAAAATAACACTAGATAGTTGAGCACTTATACGAGCTTTATCCACCGTTAGCTGGAGTTTTCCTCTTGCCACTTGTATCCCAAGAAGTTGCTTATTTTGATTATTATTTTTTCTTCTTTCAATTTTTTTTTGCATAAATATTTATTTGGTTTCTTCTTTTATCATCATCGCCCTTGTTAAGGTAGTTTTTCTTATAGTTACAATAATTTACTAGTTCATTTTCAAGTTATTGTGGTTACTGCTTATATTTTATTTTCATTTCTCCTTAAGCATCACAAATGTAATTTGAAGCAAAATAAAAAATAAAAAATGGAAAAAAATAAACAAACTTCAGGAAATGACAATATTTTGCATCAGTTGCATTTATAATAGAAGACTTTTTTTGTGAATAAGATATTCTTTCTACCTGTTGTAATCATGATATGCTGCAAAGTTATAAAATAAATTTGTCAGAAACAATATTTGCAAGAAGAAGAAGGAAATAAATTAAAAAGAATTGCACAGAAACACATTAATGAGTTTGTGGTTGTGTGAGCACTTGTCTCAATTTTACCTTCAATTGTCAAGAAAAATAATATAAATTGTATATCTTAGACAATACCTTGATTATAATTGCTATCAGAAATTTATGAATAAATAAATTGTTGGAGTTTTATTTTTAACTACAAATTAGCTTTAAAGTTATTGCATATTTCTTTTTTAAATACAAAAACAAAAAGTACATTGAGATGCCTCATACCGACAAGTATGTCTCATAATAACAATATAATAATATAATAGATTGTATAATAGATATAGTAGATCGGAAGGCAAATCATAAACCTTGAGCCAGCGTCATTTCTCTTTAATGATTGCCTCTCAAGCGATAACTGGCCTAGAGTTCTAAAAACGAGTATGAGAAGCTCGCTAAACCTTGGCCGATCATCTGTCCTTAGTTTTACTTTTTATTATTAAACAAAATTTTTTTATTCCTTATATAGCACGATTTCGACTTGCGCAACCGACAGAAAATCAAGGTTGTTTCTTTTACCGAAAAGTTGCAATAATCGACCACTAAAAACTGCATAGAAACCGAACTGTAATATACAGTCGAATCTGCTATAGCGCAGCACGCTTTACTGAAAAAGAGTAGGATTACTGAAAGCGATACAAATCCCCGCATTGATTTTAAACGCAGCTAGTCCTATTCACTTCGCTTTAGCGAATCATCGCTTTACTGAAAATATAGTATTACTGAAAACCAAAAGCAAGCCCACAACTACGTTTTGTATGAAACTCACTTCGCTTTAGTGAAAAAATAAACAATGACAAATTTATTTATTAGAAATCGATTGCATAACTTAAGGCTGAAAAAATTGTGCATGTTTTGTCCTTTAAAAAATTAGATGGCTAAATGTATTTGTCCTTTTTGCTCTTACGTAGTCGATTGTATTTTTCTATTATATTTTACTGATTTTAAGCAGTACGCTTAACTGTAACAAATTTCAGTAATCCGAACTACTATATATTATAAAATACTTTATCATCCCTGAAAGAGATAGAAGATTGTTCAGCAGGGGTGTGAATTGAGAGTGGGCCAAGAAATTTGGCGGGGGGAGGGAGTCAGCGATTATACCATCCACTATTCCTAATATAGAGGCTTAGATTTTTGAGCCCGATTTCCGATAACTCGGATAAGCTTCTGAAGGATATTCTGCCAAGGAGGTGCAGGCGGAGATCCTCCAGAGCGGGACAAAGACACAGAAGATGGAAGACACTTTCTTCCTCTTCTTCGTCATTGCAACTGTAGTCTAAAGCAGGATGAGAGTGGGAGTCCACAAAGATTGTCGATATCGACCTCTCTTCTTTGCTAGTTCATCCGTAACTATGTTTCCTAAAATAGTATCTGTCGATACAAGTAATTATCGAAGCTTTTTATTCGATACTGAGTAAATATCAAGTACCGTATCAAGTAAAAGTATCGATACTTTAGTAGTATCGTTTCATTTTTATCTACCGACCATCGACATCGCCGTGTTTTTGCTGATTTCCTCCTTAAAATTCGTCCAACTAAACCGGAATTCCTTCCAGCAATCGTCTTGGATAATGAGGCCCATATTCACCTGCTTTCAACATGTTTCTTCATGTTCTTTCGGTTCTTCATATTATTTTCGAATTTCCAATTTGAAATAATTTTGATTCAATATGATTTTTCATTTTAATTCAACAGTTCGGGAATGTTAAATCAGCATTAAATAAAGTTATTTCAAATTTAAAAATTTTCTGCCAAAATTACTGTAAATCATGTTGAATTAACGTGCATTTAGCACATGAAGTTAAATCATTGCAGAAAACATTAAACATAATCTCGCTGATTTTAATATGAAATTTTTCTCGGTGTATTTTATTATTCTGAAACTATCTTGATACGTGGCCCTTTTTGTATATAACCAGGTGAAGTCACTGCAAAATCCAAAACTGATTAAATTTGTAACTAGATTGGATAAAGTTCTTTTAAAAGCAGCCAAATTCTGTGAAATATTAATATTAGAAAAATAAAAATCTGTGCAGAGTTAAATAACGACGGGTTTTGAAATCAAATTAGCTTAAATTACCATTTTATCTTACAGATTGGTTCTCGTTGTTAACTTATTCCTTAAGAAGAAACAAAAACAAAATATAACGAAAGCAATTTAAATTAACATCATTAAAATTAATTTAAAAGCAAAAAAATCACAAAGCAATTTGCAACACATATGTGGCTTTTTACACACCAAAAAAAGGGAGACTTGAAATTTGTCTTGATGTCAGTCTAAATAATTTAAATTCATTATGCTCGTATGTAGCTGCTTCATTCATGGTTATTGTTGTGTTGTGTATCATTAACATGATTTGATTAACAAAAAGACTTGTGTTATTTTTTTTTGCTTGTTTTCATTATTATTTAAAAAATTTTTGTTCTTCAAAGGAAACACTCGCTCAATTTATGCAAATGAAATGTAAATTAGTTAAATGTCATGTAACGGCAAGACATTTAGTTGTAAACTCAACTTCAAATTAGGTAATTGTTATAAAGAGGCCATAATTAAATAAAGGAGTGAGAGATGTTAACGACATCGATGGCGTACACAATCAATGTTAATGTTGAAGTGGGTGTGTGGTTTGGGGTTTTGGAGGAAAAGGAAATGGTCTGAAAGGTGCTGAAATTTGAATTGATTCAATATTGATTTTGTTGAAGCTTAAACAACATTTGCCATATTTGTAAATGATTAAGAAGCACTTAAAACTTAATGAGCTTCAATTGAAGGCAACATTCATCTAAACTCAATGTTTAAAGTCACAAATTAACGAAAAGTTTGAACAGGGAGTGAAAAGTTTAAAAGTAATTAATTATGTTAGAAATCACTTCAGGCAAAGGAAATGTTTTAAGTTGTAAGTAATATTTTGAGAAATATTTTAAATACATTTACAGGGGTTTTAGGATGAAAAACAGCAAGGATTTTTCCTTAGAACAATTTTATATTATAATTTTATTGTTGTAATATTGTTATAGAAGTATAGTTTTAATATCATCTTTAAAGCATCAGAAGAAGAAAAAACGTTTCAGTGAATTTTAAAGTTTTTAATTTTTATTTTATCAATATGAATATTTAAAATCATCATAAATTCTTTTGAAGATTCCTGAAAATAAAAATTTTAAGATATGCAAATATTGAAATGAAAGGAAATATTTTTTTACACTACTATGCGGCGAAGCATGAATGCTATTTTTTACATGTTGTTTTTTTTTCATAAAATAAAACTCTGAATATAAGTACGGCAGAATACATTTATTTATCTGCAAGTAGAGAACTACAAAAAAATGAAACAAAAAAATTCTCATATAAGAACGAAATATTGTTAAATCCAAGATAAGAGGATATACATATATTTACAATGATGAAGCGCCTCTCTTCAGCATGCGAAAAAATGCATGAGAACACACATATTCATATATATATATTTACACACATGAATGCATAAAGATGGGATAATTCCAACAAATTCCTATCCCACACACACACACAGGCAGCATGTCTTAACTTTTATTTTCAGTTTTTCTAGCCAACATTTCCAACAATGCAAATGTCAGTGCATGATTTAAAATTTTATCAAAAAATTTCCATTATTTTTCTATGTGTTTTTCTATTCGTATTTTGTGCGCCAGGATTTTTTTATTTAGATTTTTGTCATGATTTCGTGATGTTGACTTATTTTTGCAAATACTGTTGTTTTGCATGGCTTTTTTCCCTGCTCATACGTTATTTTATTTTATTAAGTTTTTTATGTAAAGGTTAAAAAAAGGAAAATAAAAAATAAACAATTGTTATATAAATAATATAAGAAAACAAACACTTCGCAGCATATGAAAAAAAAATTATAACAAATAGCTATGAAAACTAGAAATCGTTTAAAACATGATTTCAATATCATGGAACAACCAAAAGTATACTGCACTCGCATTTTATTACACAAGCCTAAAATTAGACTATACTTATGTGATTGTTTGCTTGTATTTGGAGCATATGCATTTTAAATGACACTTAATTTTAAATGTTTGCCTGAAATTAAAAAAAAATAAACATTTATTAAAAAATAAAACTTTTTATGCATTTTCAAAATTTATTTGATTATGAAATTAGTTTTCCTTAAAAAGTTTAGAGCGTACATACTTTTAGGGCAGAAATTTTTTTCATAAAAAGCTTAATATATATTTATATTTTTACCCGACTACGC
Organism: Tachina fera; assembly: GCA_905220375.1. Classification (NCBI taxonomy): domain Eukaryota; kingdom Metazoa; phylum Arthropoda; class Insecta; order Diptera; family Tachinidae; genus Tachina; species Tachina fera. Next base: position 19,392,371 of record LR999964.1, on the reverse strand, counting down.
AACGCATAGAAGGGTATTTTGTTTATGTGTATGTATGCATGTATGTATGTTTGTGTTTTTCTCTGAGGCACTATATAAACCGAATGCGCAGACGGATTTTGATGATTCTTACATCAATCGATTTGTCTTAATCCTGGGAGTGTCACTGGGAGTGCCGCGTTCAGACTATTATACTTTGTATTTATACTTGTCAAAAATTCAAATAATACGCCCAAGTTTAATAGTCTAAACGCAAAATGTCATCAAAGTGGCAAATAATACGATAAAAATTTTGACATTCCATAAGACTTTTTAAGAAAATTTTCTAAACGACAATACTTTTCATGAGATCAGGGTTGCATTTTCACGCTATCATTGTATCGACTGTTTCGCCGCCGATAACATGCCGTCATTGATGTCATGTTTTGTCATATGTACATACATTGTTGACCCTACATTTTGAATAAGTGAATCGTATAGAAGTATATTTCGTTGACGTAATTTTTTAACGTTTTTCCAATATGTATCTTTTCTTAAATTTTTTCTATTATTTACATAGAATATTTTTAACTGCTGAATTTTTTCAAGTGCCGGCACGTCCCCACCTACATGAAACCGCTTTGTCGCCGCTACTCAATGAATAGCGCGGACATTTTCATTGAACAGCTGTTCTGTTTTCTGCTTGTATTACACATTTTATTTGAAGTGTGATGGTCTGAACACAATATGTGATTTTAAGTTAGATTTTTTGACAGTCGCAACGAATGTATTAAGATTTCTGTATCGTAAAATGCGATGAAAGTATTAATACTTGTATAATATCCTGAACAGGGCTTAAGGAAATGAAAGTTGTCAAATCTCAACGGACGCCACTTTTGTAAATACGAAAAAAATAAAAAGTCGGCGAACTATATCAAAATGGGTTTAATTTGACAGCTACTTTAAAATCATCTTTATGTTTCTCTTCTAATTTTTTATTTCGACTGACCATTTAGCATATTTAACTATTCAAAGTTGATCGTAGTCGGGTTTTTTGCTGAACAAAATGCAACATTTTAATAGCACAAAATACGTTGTTAAAGGAAAAAATAAATACTCAATACATTTTGAACTGTTCACTCAAAAAATTTCACTAAAACGAACATATTTTAATATCAAAAAAGTATTAAATGATGAATGATAAAAATAAGATATTAAGGGTTTTCATGAGACTGTTCAAAAGTCTCGCAAACTGTGCAATTGTGCATTTTTACACTCTCGTAAATAAAATGTTAAAAATTGTATAGAAATTTATTTACACAAACCTGTTAAATTTGCCCAATAATTTGGCTCGTAAACTTAAGCTGTGCAATTATGCATTTTGTAAACATCAACTTCTTGCTTTTTTGGACTTCTTTAGGCACTTTTAGACACAAATACACAGTTTTTTATTTTTTTAAATATATTTTTTGATTAAAAATTGCTGTACATTTTATTATTTTATTTTTATTTAATTAATTTTTTGACGTTTGTTTTAAATTTACATAAACTGTTTGCCCAAAAGTTCAAAAGGGGCTTCATGAAACAAGTCTCGCAAGTTTGCCCAATTGCACATATGGCAATTTTTAAAAGTTCTCATGAAAACCCTTATTGTTTTTTTCCTGCTGGGTAATTTATCTTCCAAATTTTTTTAGGGATTGTTATATTACAATTTGTTTCTCTCCCTTTCTTATTCTTTTGGTATTTTAAGAAAGAACAAAATCAAAAACAAAAAAAAAATTCAACAATTCAAAACATTTGAATACTGGCAATAATAATGAACTTGCCATCAAACTTACAAGAAAGCAAAAATCTAAAATAAAAAATTAAAAGCACAAAAAAAGTAATTTTGCTTAATAAAAGTCATAATGAAGAAAATTAGTTTTATATTGGAATTTTTCCTTACCTTCCCTTTTTTTATTCTCCTTATTATATTTTGCCTTAATGGAATATGAAATAACGACAAAAAAGAAAAAAATTATAAGAATCAGTTATGAAGTCTGTATTATGGAAACTTTATTGAAAACAAAAGTCATAAAACAATAATTGTAACATTAAAACCAAAAGAAACAAAATGTATAACATATTTTAAGGCGACTTATGTACATACAAGATGTACCCCGTAAGTATGCTACAAATTATGACTGGTACACCTTAAGGGTTTGAATACTTAACTACTCAGAAATATGACCTCATTTTGTAGTAAAAGTATTATTACTGGCTTAAAGGAAAGGAAAGTCTTTAAGAAATAAAATTTGTTAAACTTAGCAACTACGTATTTAAATTTAATCCTTGTCATTTAAGGAAAATACTAATTAGTTTTTGCCTTAAAGCAGGCAACATTTTTTTTGCCGTTAAAGCTAAAATGTAATTGAATATTTTATTTCAAATTTAATTAAAATTTTAACTCGAACGAATTTTTTCCTTTCTTTTCTTTACAGGTAAGCAAAATTTTAATTAAATACACAACTTTAATACTTTGCAAAAGGATGTGGTGTCGGCAAGTATGATACATATATACAAATTAGCAAGTTCTTTGGGAATAATATTTATCAGCTTTGCGAAATAGTTAGAGTTCAGTCATAGTGAAGTTTAAAAACAACTTCCAAAGGTCAATAATACTCTTTTTCTTGTAAGCGGATTATTTTAAATGCATTTCAGTATACGGCTGCCATTTTAAAAAGTTCTCTTGCTTGATAATTGGGAACTAAGTTTTGCTTTCCCGTCAACTAATAATACTTACAAGAAAGTTTAATAATTTTTCCAAAATGTACTTCATATTCAACAATTTTGAATCGTAGGATAATAAATAGGGGATATACCTGAGTACTTCAATAGTTTTATTTTATTTGATTTATAAAACTAAAATAGCCGGAGAGTCCGTATTGGCCCTGTCCATCTGTTTTTGATAAATATTTTCAAAATTTAGTTGAATTTATTTAAATAAAACTACCAAACTTATCGTATCATTATTAGTAGCATACTTCTTGGCTGTCCTTAATAAAAAACTTGAAGTATACTTTTAAAAACAACTAAACTCATTTACGCGCCTTAAATTATGAACAATTTCTAAACTTTTTGTCATTATTATAAACAATAAAACTAAAGACTCTTAAACTTTCAGGCAACAAAAAAGCTTTTTTGTTTAGATTTTAAGAACGAAGGAGAAACAAACTTTGCCAATGGAGTTAAAAGAATTCTGAGAGGGAATGCAAACAATTTTTAAAACTTTTTTGTAGAAACGCAATAGAAATAAGAATTATTTCTGGTATCTTTGGGGTAAGAAGTATTTATTTTCCACTTTATTAGATGACAACCCAATGTTGGAGGTGGACTGAAAAGGCTACTAATTATTCGCTCTTAGAATTATTTGATTAAAATGTAAAAACAATTTTTATGTGAATAATTATATACATCACAATGGGTCTCCGAGTGGAAGTGCGCCACCCTTCCCAACCTTTGTATACATTTGTGTAAGAAAATGACGCAAAATATTATTTTGGGTCATGAATTATACATTTTGTTTTAATCACAGCGAATAAAAAAGTTGCTGGAGTGAAAATATTCAAACACAGTGTTTCAAGTACTCGCTTGGATTTGTAATTTTAGTCTAATATTCGAATAAACAAAATAATATTTGAATGAAAATAACCAAGATCTATTAAAATATTCTACTTGTATTCAACGCAAGTCAAAATGAGCACGAATTTAAAAAAGCCAATACAAAATAAACTTTGTAAATTAAAATTTGTTATTTTCAAGTTTAATAAACACTTCAAAATATTGCATGTACATATACTATTCCGAACATGCAATTAAATTTGAATTCTCTTATATCTCGTTCGAATAAGCAACGAATAAAAAATTGTATTCGATTATTCGAATAAACAACAAATAAAAATTATTTAAATGAAAATTAAAAGAAATATTAGAATAATCGACTCAACCTGTTTTTCTACTCGATTAATCGAATGAATTTGCACTTATAAACAACGAATACAAAATTTTTTTATAAAACTAAAATAAAATTTTATTCTAATAATAAATTAAACTGGTATTTTTAATTTGAACAATCGATAAATGTGCCTTTTTATACTATTATTCGAATAAACAATGAATAAAAACTTTTTTCAATGAAAGTTGAAAGAAAAGTTTATGCGACTAATCGATTAAATTGGCATTTTTATGTATGCAATTTTTATTCGATTGTTCGAATAAACAAAGAAAAAAATTAATAAAAAATGTACGACGACTTTTTTTCCGTAACCGATTAATCTATATTTTTATTTAAATAATCGAATAAAGTTGAAATTTTATTCCATTGTTAAAAAATTCGTTGTTAAAAAATACGTTTACTTTCATTCGAACAATCGATTGAACCGACATTGTCATTCGAATAATCGATTAAATTTGTATTTTTATTCGATTAATCAATTAAAACACAAATAATTTTTTCATGAAAATTTAACTAAAATTTTATTTTAATAATCGTTTAAAAATTACAAATACAACATTTTTTATGTGGAAATTACATTTTTATTCGAATAATCGACTGAATTTGTATTGTTATACGACTGTTGGAATAAAAAATTAGATAAAATTTTTTTCTAATAGAAATTAAAAGAAAATTTTATTGGAATAAGCGATTCAACCTGTATTTTTATTTAAATAATCGATTAAATTTGTACCTTTATTCGATTGTTTATACAAAAAACAAATTAAAAATTGCTTATGAAAATTTTATGCGCAAATTTTCAATGAAATTTGTATAATATGTTTATTTTTATTCGAATAGGCAACGAATAAATATTATTCGATTAATTGAATAAAATGTAAAGTTGATATATGCAAAAATTTTTGTAATGAAAATAGTTATCCTCAAACCTTTTCATCAGATGCGTGTGAAAACGTTTCACGTTGAACGTTTTTGGACGAATAAATAAGACCTTAAATAATTGTTCTAGACTGTAAAAAAAGCTCCTTGTTTTGTTTGCAATATAACAATGGCCCTTGTGGATATGAAAAGGGAACAGTTTGTGAAACGTGAAACTTAAGTATTTCGTATGGGAAAAATAAAATCATTTTTTGTTTGTTTAATTTTTCTATTAAATAGGTTCTCAAATATCATATATATGATTTTAATCACACCTGCAGGACCATTATTAATTTTGGAAGTCATACTATTTCAAATCGACTCGATTTACAGAACCGGGCCGTATAATTTAAAAGTTCTTTATTGGAGTTACAACAATTTTAATTAATAAACTTTTATAGATTAATAAACTTTTATAGATTAAAAATATTTTTTATGAATGAGGCAATAAAAAATACGATTCTATTAAAAAAAATTCGTGTGTACAGACATGCGAAAAACCCCCCAAATAATCGATTGAATTTCCGCTAAATAACAATCCTGATGGAAACTAATTCTTGCAATCCAACAAAAATTTCCTCTTCCACCTTTAAAAATTAAAATAAAATATTTAGATTCAGTGTAAAACCATAAACACTTTGGAAAACTTGAGCCTTTTTTTTAGAGTCTCTAAATTTATTGCATTGATGACTTTTTGATATTGAAGTGTTTTATATATTTTCTTGATTTTATGAGAAGATTATGTGTGTTATACATAAATATTTTGTTTGGTTATGATTTTTCATATATTTTGTTAAATAAAAAAAAATTTAAAAAGAATATATATACAGTGTTGTTTGGTTATAACGAACACCAGTTATTACGAATTATCGCTTATCATGAATAGCTCCTTTAAAGAATTTTGCGTTAATATTTCACACCAATTAGTAATCTCATAGCGACTAGAGTTCTAGAGTTATTTCAAGTTTTAACTTATAACGATCTTCTTTGAAGTCCTGTGAACAAAACTTATGAATAAAAAATTTTCAAGCACAAACATAATTATATAAGTGCTTAATAGTTTTAAATTGTCTTCTTAAATTAAATAATGATGTTGACATTAGCTGAATTAGTTAGCACGTTGACAACAAAACCGTAGATCCGGGGTTCGAGCCCGGTTCCGACATTCATTAAAAAAATATAAACACTAGTGTGCTTTTATATCAGTGAAGGCATAGACTCTGGTAATTGCACTACACCAGCTTCAGCGGAAACTAGTCCTAATGTAACATTAGAGCGCCCTCCTTCGTCGGAATTCTGTAGCAGAATCATAGTAAACTAACCAATAAAATGGCTACTAAAGACATTTTCGGAATTTAATACGCCTCATTGACACCAGAGGCACTACATTATTAAAAACATCCAAACAAGGATAGTTGTAAGATGATGAAGTTTTCCTCTATCTCTTCCTTCACCACCTGTCAATTTTTTTAGTATTCTTATCTACAACAAGCAAAACTCCCTGGTCCGTTCGTTATAACTTAACTGCCCTGTATATGCTTCCATTTGATTACATGCTTAAATCTTATTTGATTTTTATTTCCTTCACTTTTTTTATTTATGTTTTCTTAAATATTTATGATACATTTATTTTTTTGTTGGGCGGTTAGAGAAAATATTTTTGGTTTTTCATCGATAGTTTATCAATTGTTATTATATCATTTTTTATTTGTGTTAATGTGCTGCCATGCGTGCTTCTATTGTTGAATAAAATTTTATTGCTTTTTATTTTTTTATTTTTTTTTATTGTCTGACGATGATGATAATAATAATATTGAACGGAAAGGCTGGTAATATGAGGCTGGAGTGGAATGTATATACATAAAGATAGATTTTGAGGAAAAGCAACATAAATATTAGTTATACTTGATATTAAGTACAATAAAGCAAGGAAGTGACCCACAAAGGACTTCTTTAAATTAAATTCTTTTCCCCCAAAAATATTTGTTCTCGAACAATTTAAAAAGAAATTTAAAATTTAAGCATTTTAAGGCGTAAACAATAATTTTAGAAAAATTATAAGAGGAAAAGATAATATTAATTTTGTTGTATAGAAAAGGACACTTAATTCTGTGGCAATTAAGAAAAAGTGCTTAAGTCATAACTCTCTGTGTTGCATATGAGCACTCTTAATCGATCAAGTTAATATTCCGAAATTTATTTTAAAACTGAGAGGTTAGTATCGCTACTACTCTGTCACAGGGCACCAGTGATGAGATCCTTGTTCTATATCGTGTCATAACCGCCACAAAAAAGCTTAAGCGTAATAATTATTTGAGATCTTAAATAATCGATTTTTCATAAAAAAAAGATTACCAAAAAATGTGGCGCTTATGGCTCGATATGAGATTAAAAAAAACATTCACTTCCTGGTAACGCATAAGAAAATATAACCCTCATTTACTTCAATAACGTTATAGCTCAAAAATTCCATTTTTGAGTTAATCGTTCTTCATATTGTGCAAAAAGTTCATACAAATATCTTGTATACTCGACTCTTGTAAGCAAAATAAAATTTTCTTTTTCCATTAAAATGAAGAACTTTAATCTCGTTTTCTGGCAAATTAGTTTTTTTTTTAATTATGACGTTGTTTGAATAACTTAGCAATATGTATTTAAAATTTATTTCAATTATAATAAGCAACTACTCACGCACTAAACACTTGCATTCTTTTAGGCTCAAGTCCTTTTATTTTGTGTGGCAAAACACTTCAAAACGAAGTTTTGTAGAATGCCAGCAACACATTCTCATTTAAAATTACAACACATCGTCATATGAAATTGTTTCACTTTTATTTTTAACCATTTTAGCTGTATGTTGCTGGCGTTGAAGCTTGTGTCTCAGCATGTGGTGTTTGTGTGCGCTTAGGCATGTGCTAAGAAGCATGAGTGCAGTTCGAAAGTAGACATTTGTTTTAATTCATTTTAAAGTAAAAGTACAAGTGCGACTACAATTACACCTAGCTAGTGTGAGAAAGTAAAATGCGTGTTTATTATTATGTTGCAGTAAATGCATGGAGATACTACTGGCAGCCAACTGTCTCTCTCTCTACATAGCAACTAACAGCACAGTGTTACTATTATTATTATTATGTATAGCATACCTTTAGGGTTTGTAATTGTAATAATCGTGTCAACTTTGTTTATTTGCAACATGTGTACACATGAGTTGAGTTTACAATACATACATAAATATGTGGCGGAATAAACGTGTTAAATCTGCACAATTTAATCTGAACTGCAGCAGCAAGTACTTACTCAGAAAAGAAAAACGAATTAAAATAAAACGCCAGCACACCTGCTCATTAAGCAAGAAAGTGTTTATGCTTCCTTGAAATAAGTTTGAAAAGTATTCTTTTTTAAATATTTTGTAATATAGCTTAAAGCGTTTATGTGAAAATAAAGTACTTTATATTGGGAAAACTTGTTCAAAAATTAGCAAAGTTGTCACTAGTTGGTAAATGAAGAAGTAGTTTCTAATTTCTTTTAGCATATTTTCTTGTATTAATTGTAATGCTAAATTTAAAAATATTGTTGCGTTTGTACCATTTCAAAACGCTTTTCTGTGGACTCAAAAATTCGCAAATGAATAAAAGATCCCAGTGTACTTATAAGGGTTAAGAATGAGACTCAGGGCCATTATTATGACTTAACGATAAAGTTTCGGACAGTTCTTCCTAACTTTAGCAAAACTGAACTATAAAGTGACCTTTAAAATTTTTTATTATTACAACTGTCCGATAAAATACATAATAGAATGTTTGGTTGGTTGCAACATTTCTGTGGATATTGTGGATATTGTTTGTTAAAAATGATTAGTGGCAACTTGCTTTTGTTTATTTGTCAAATTACAAACATAATTAAAATATTTTTGTCAATTCTTTTGGTTTTTTATTATTCTTATGTGTTTTGTGTTGTATTGTTTTTGTTTTATGCCATATTTTGACCAAATAAATTTTACTTTGTTTTGTAAAGTAGAAAGTGTGGCAAGTTCAAATGACTATACCGCACAATAAAAGTTACAGGTAGGATGAACTTGTCTTTAGCTTATCGTTCACTTTTTGTTAAAATGAAGTTGCAATAATGAAAAAGTGTTTATCCATCCAATAACATCCTACCTTTAGCTAACGACAAGTTATAATAATGTCCCTTAAATCACTAAATAAATAGACTTATACTAATCAAGACTTAAAATACACTCACTCAACTTAAAGTACTTAAACCATGCAAATAAGGCGACTACTCCATACATGCATGTAAGGACTAATCCATAAAGAACCAGGATTCGTCCAAATATAATCCAAATGTATAGATAAAACATGGTCGATTTAACATTTCGATATCCTAGAATTGGACCACATGGTCCAACTTTGCAGTACATCAGACTAACCCAAAAACTAGCTCATACACTCCAAAAAAAAGACATGTACTATTGTTAAGAAAACTTTTTTCCCAAATTCAAGTAGAAAAAAATTTTTATGACCAAATTTTGTAAATAAAAAGTTTAAGTAATTTTTTTAAGTTTATATTATTGTCTAATATGAGTAAAAAATAAAAAGTTCATATCCTCAAAAATAGTTCATAAAAATACACAATAAATTTCTGACATTTCAGGAAATGTTTACTGACTTAAAGGAAATATTTACTAAGAGTAGGAAAATGGTTATAAACTGAAGGAAATTTTATATTAAGGACTAGACAATTTCCTCTTAAATAAAAAAATAAACTTTAGGAAATGAATCACTCCTGACTAGTTCATGAAATTTTACTTACTTAAAAAATTTAAAAAGGTATACTAAATTTTAGGAAAATATTTACCAGTTTTAAGTATTTTTGGTTTGAATTATAGAATTTATTACTAATTTCCATTTAGTAAAAACTCTTAGTAAATTTTTCATATTTTTGAGGAATATTTGAACTTGAAATTAATTTTTCTGTAAATAAAATTTAATTTTAAAACTCAATAATTTTAATGCTTATTCAGGCTGCCTTATTGAGTAATTGGTTAGAGCGCTTGCCTATCAATCAGAAGGTTGCTGGTTCAATACTTGTCTCCTCTCAAGGAATTTATATGTATGTATGGTGAATGGTGAATTATAATAAGAATATAATATGAAGATATAATAAATAATACATCATTTAGTATAGAATTTATTTAAAAATAAAAATAAGTACCAAAATTACAGACAAAAAAAATTGGAAAATTTACTAAATTTGAGATCAAAGACGAAAAAAAAGCTTCGAATTTTATGGGAAAATTTTACTTAATTTTAGGAAAATTTTACTTAAATATGAAAATATAATTACTATAAACTAGTTCATTAAATGAGCTAGAAATTTAGTAAATATTTTACTGGATTCAAATATAAAACAACTTGGCGCCATACGACAACTTTTTTTATTCAAATTTAGAAAATTTTCCAAAGTTTTAGCTATTTTTTTTTTGATTCTATGAAATAGTTATAGACTACTCGCTTACAATTCGTAAGTGCCTAAGAAGAGCGATCATAATCATTTAAACACGAACAGTATTGAATGCTTGTGTGAAAACGACATGATCCATCATATAGATTGGACCACATAGTACAATATTTTTACTACTCCACTGCTGTATATACACGTCTCTTAAAATTGAATGCACTGGTCTTGAAGAAATACCCCCTCTCTCCTGTTCGTCACACACACAAGACTCACTCTGCTGACGCTCACTGTTTGTAACGCGTGATCCATTTCCAGGTTCTCTATTTATTTTTAAATAAAATTCAAATTTAATGAAGAATGTTTGTTATCATTTGAAAGAACATTCTTTGGCATTTAGTTTTTGAAGATTATGTCTATCCAATTTTCGATGATTCGTTCGAGTATTTCGACTGGTAACTGGCGAATGACACGCGTGATGTTTTCCTACAAAGCCTGAATCGAAACGGGTTTGTCCGCGTAAACTTTAGACTTTAGATATCCCCACAGGAAAAAGTCTAAAGGCTTCATTAGTCTTTACTTTCTGCTGATGTTTTGTACTGTGCCGATCTGCTTCCAAATTTGAGTAATTATTTTTTCTGTAGTAACTTATCAGCAATTTCTGGCCAGAAGGGTCGTTGTTTTCCACAAAAGCGATGAGTTTTGCATCGTTCACTGTTAATTTTCAATATAATTAATTTTTTTCTTTTAAAAACTATTTTTTCTTAATTCTGTAATTACAATCACAATTTGATTCAAAATATTTTTATTTAATTTATGCTATCACTTACAATAACTTAACAATTTTTTGATTTTCACAGGCTGAACCGAAACAGAACAGAACGAAACAGAAAAACTAACGACTTGTATTATATTTCTATAAACAAAAAAGAGTCAGCTGATTCGTAACAGAACAGAAAGTAAAACCTAATTCTGGCTTAACGGTGTGATATCACACGATATTGGTGGCCAATCGACCGGCCCAAAAAATTAAATTATGTGCTCACCGCAATGTTCTCTCAATAAATCTATTGATTGATGCGATGTGTAGGAAATGGTCCCGTCTTGCTGAAACGCCGAGATCACGAGCTTAAATTTCTGGCATCAAATAGCCGGTTATCATGGCACGATAACGGTCGCCATTGACGGTTACGTTCGCTCCGGCATCAGTTTTAAAGAAATATGGACCGATAATTCCACCGGCCCACAAACCACACCAAACCGTTGTTGTTTTTGGACAAAGTGTCAGCTCTTGAATTTCTTCAGGTTGCTCTTCGTCCCGAATGCGGCAATTTTGTTTGTTTTACATACCCATTGAGGCGGAAATGGGCCACATCGCTAAACAAAATTTGCTTCGAAATCGTCGGATCTGCTTGGAACTTTTGAAGAGCCCATAGAGCGAAGTGATATCGTTGTTCAGGCGTAAGTCTTTCCATTATGAAATGCCAAGCAATGCTAAAAAAAAATTGTCATGACACGACTCACACGTAATCTTTCAAAAATAAGGTTATTAAAAAAAGTATCTCTGCTTGGATCACCCATTATAACAATTATAACTCACTGATTTTACTTTTACACACTTGTGTACGGTTATCAACTGCTTTCAATTGAGATTTACTATTTCTTAACAATAATGAACTGAATTACTTAATAGGCAATCCTTTGCAATAAACAACTGAATTTCAACTGAACGTTAGGCTGACTTTTTGATAGACTTAACTGCCAGCAAATGCGTCGCCAATTTTTAAACTTCACACAAGGCTTCCAGAATGTAACAGCAACATCTAAACAATCTCAGCATCATTTCCAATGCTTGTTTTTGATTACGCAATAGCAATTTATGGCGGTTGCTTACTTTATTTTTGTCTGCACTACCACGAATGTTTGTGTATCTTCTCAACCAGCAGAAGCTAATATTTACGTTAGCTCTATTCGAATACTTTTGTGTAACAATAGGTTTGTTCATTTACTGAAAATTATTATGAATTCGTAACAACTGTTACTGGAAAGTGTTCATTAACTCACAAAGTTTGAAAGGAGAGAGCGTCAAAAGAGAGAAAAAAATTGTGATAGAAAAAAATCCCTACAAATTATTAGTAGTAAAATTTTTACTTGCAAGAATTATCCAACCACCTGTTGTGGGGTTTGTTGTCAAATAAATTATTTAAAAAATATTTAAAAAAGGAAAACTGAAAAAATGTGAATTTCTTTGTTAAAAAACATGTATACGTATGAAAAAAGGAAGGATGTTTTCTTAATTTATTGTTTTTCTTCTATTAAGCCACATAAATTAAATTTTAATGGCAAATAATTTTGTATGTTTCTCATGTATGATCAGAGATGGAAAGTCGAGTTCCCTTATAAGTATGTTAATGGAATAAAATTAAAAAGGTATGAAAAATGCATAAAAAATGGTAAATATACATGAAACTGTGCAAAGAATTTCATATTAAATATCAATTTCTTAAAAAAAATTTCTTTAAAATATTATTAAAAAAAAATACATCAGAAAAAGTACAATTGTATCATGATTTCCATCCATGGTTCTGATGTGAATAAAATTTTCTTTAAAGTTTTTACAAGTAAAGCGTTCATTTACTTTTTCATATTTGGGAGAGTAATTTTGTAAATTTCTGATTTACTCTCTCGTTGCTAGTTTTCGATGGGAAAGTAAATGAACAGACCTAATCTGTTATGAGAATTAATAAAATTTCTCAATCAGACATATAAATTTATTGTCATGAATATGATGCTTACTTTTTGGTGTTTAAAATTTATTTATCCTTTTAACATTTGCGCCTTAAACTACTTTAATTTTAATAATAGTTAAACCTCAAACCAACCTTAACTGCAATAGCTGCTTTGAAGTATCATAAAGAAAGCATTCAAAACGCTTTCGAAGTTTTTCATTAAATCACTTAAAACACAATGCGCTGAATAAAGAAAAAGTGTCCTGATTCTTTGTCTACCTTCAGGCGCTGGCAAAACACTTTTAAATACTTTATTTAACTGTTTTTATCCTTAGCAGCTAAAGCTAAAAAAACTATACACAAATTTAAAATAATTCAATGATATTTACTTAAAATTACTGTCAATTTTAAACCTCATTTAAGCTGCTGCTTAATTTTTTTTATATATTTATTTTGAGTCTCTTTTCATTTTAATTTCAATGCTCCTTGTCACACCTACAACCACATCAAGTATAACTTTAAAAAGAAAAAGAATAAAAAATGCCACATTGAATCTTACAATTTTCTAGATTTTCCCAAAACAAAAGGCTTCATTATGCAAACATGCAAATGACTAAGAAAAGCCAAACACTATCTCAAGTTTTAGACCAAAAACAACAAGAAAAAAGAACACGAAATGAAATAAAATGTTAAATTAGCTCGTTACCAAGAAATAGCGAAAGCAGCATAAAGCCAAAGGAACTTCAATTCAACTCGTTACTCTTTTCCCTTTTACCAGTACCTAATAGACTGACTGACTGTCTTTTGCTCTTTCGAGGACTCAAATAAAGTCCTTAACAAAAAAGCAAAATCATTAAGGAAATTCTATGTGGTTGACATTGCATTAAGAATAGAATTACAACTTAACGATACAGCTGTGAAAGAGAAAACAGGAATGAAACTAAACCTCAAAATGGTACTTTTGCTTAACGCTCTGTTTTCTTTTTAATGCAAAAAAAGGAAGAAAATGAAAGGAAATACAAAGAAACCATAATGAAAATAGTGAAAATTGGTTACATGAAGTACATTTAGAAAAACCACAATTACTGTCTAGAGTGAAGTAAAACAAATGTAAGGATTAATTAAAAGTAATAAGGAAATTTTTATAAAATGAGAAGAAATAAATAAAATCACCAGCAATGTGCATAAACATTAATATTGCAACATTACTGCCCTTAAGAAAGTTTTTGTGGTTTAAAATGGAGTGGGCGAGGGGGTTCGAATTTTATCCACCTTTTCACAATATGTTTTATTTAATTAAGAAGTAGTAAATAGGACATAACAAGCTGCTGAATAGACAACAAAATAACAAAAATTAAAAATGTTAAAAACCCCCGAATATATCTAGAGAAGATGTGATATCTTCTAAACAGCTGGACTGATTTTCTTAAAACATAGGTAAGAATTCTCTCGATCAAGTTGCCTTCCAAACAGAAAAAAACTAAATCAAAATCCGTCCAGCCATTTGGTCTGTACGTGGACTCGTACATACACACAGATACACCGATACACAGACACACACTACAAACTTATAACACCCCGTTTTTTGGTTGGGGGTTAAAAATAAACCATGATTTTTCTAAAAAACCATACATGTATGTTTCATATTTTTAAATTTTGTACAAAACCATATCATTAGGTTTCTAAACTGAGTGGTACGGAAATGGGGGTTTGGCATCAAAATTCATCTGCGATTTTTCGCAGTCAGAATCTGAGAAGTGCTATCGCAAGCCGTGTTAATGCCTTTGAATTTTCTTAGGGTCAGATTTTTTGGTCTCATTACAGGTGGGCTCTTTCTTCCGTTGCTTATTCGCAATTTTTTTGAAGTTTGCGTGAGACTAGCTTCTTTCCCCTCCCCCATTGAGGGTGTTTCCAATATCCCTGAGCGTATCAGCAAGGAGATCCACCCTGTTATTACCATCAATAATCCCTTGTCTAGGAATCCATGTATTTATAAGAGTAACCGGCGAATGAAGCGCTATCTCTTCCCAAGAGGTTTTGCTATCTCTTCCCAAGAGATATTGCTAGTTTTTGCAATATCAACTGGGTTTGCCATATTGATAGTATTAAAATTTCTTGCCATGCATTCTTTTGTATATAATACAAATTTTCACGAATAATTCTCTAAGTTTTTATACATATGTATCTAATTCTGATCATTGTGCGGAGTGGCGTCAAATAAATATAAGTACCAGTATATAAATTAAAATTAAGCGATTACAAAAATTATGATGTTCTATAGAAATATTTGCCAGGAAATTCTACTATAAGTTCCCGAAGGCAAGCAAATTCGAATTTAAACTTCAACCCATATAACGCGGACTTGTGGCAATTTTAATTCTAATTGGAATATGTTAAACATTAATCCGCATTTTAAATTTAACCTATATCTTTGATTTGAATTAAATTTAAATATCTAGTATATTTAAAGAGTCCTAACAGAATTTTATAAATAATTTTATTTATTAGAAACAGCCGAAGGCTATTGACCTTACACACCACAAATATCGATAGATAAACTTGAAACAATTAACTGTTTTAAAATAAATAAATAGAACACAAATTTGCATATATTTATATGTAGTTGCAAAAGTTTTTACGCGTTTATATAAATAAAATTTAATGCACTAACATTATTAGAAGCATACTTTTTGGCTGCCATTAATATAAAAATCTAAAGTATACTTTTCAAATAAGCAGCAAATTGCTAAATATTTGCTAAACTTTTTTTATCATTATTATTAAAAACAATTAAGGGAAACTCAAACATTTACCCATCAAAATTTTTATATGATTTTTGTTTCCCAATTCTGAAACATGAAACAGAGAAATAAAGTTTGCCAAGCCTTAAGCAAATAATTTAAGTATAATAACAATATTATATTGTTTATTACGCCAAACTCTTTCTTTTTTATTCTTCTCCTTTTTCTTTTATTAAGACAAATAATAACATTGAATAATTATTATGCAACGTTAAACTTCAAAAATAAAACATGAAGAAAAAAATTAAAACTTAAGTGTAATTTTTTTTTCATAAATTTTCTCATTTCGTTCCGGTCTCTTGCACTTTCTCCGCAGTGCTACTTCTGACATAAGTTTGTTTTATACCTAAAACTAAAATTAAAAGAAGAAAAACATTTTAGATGCTTAAATGAAAATTTCAAGTACATGTGTGTGTGGTGCAGTGAAGAAGCGGCAGCATCATAAGAGGAAGCCTGAAAGTGTACTTGTATGTTTTAAGGATCTCTAAAGTTACAAAACAAACATTTTAGGATTTTCTTTTATTTTATTTTATTTTTGCTTGGCATTTCCCTAGTCGTCTTTTTATTTAATTAAATTTCTATAGACTGTTGGCATAAAGTTTCATCGTCATTAGCTGAATATTTTTGCTGTTGCTGATGTTGTGGCTAGATAAAAAATATGCAAGACTTAAAGTAGGGGAATGTAAACAAGGACGATAACATACTTAAGTTACAAGGGCCCGAGTGTAGGCGTTTAATTGAGGCCTGCAAAATTTTATATAAAATTTTTGCAATGTCACGCACATGTTTAACTTCTTAAAAGCACTTAAATTAAATGAAGGCAGGCATATTAGCAAAAACGGCTGGCAAAAAAGCAAATTATTAAAACATTAAAAAACTTCAAAAGCAAACAGCCAAAAAAAAAGGAGGACGGGACATGAGCCATCGGTTCGAACTGAAATAGGAAACCAAATAGCAAAGAAACTTAAACAGGCCACTTCACCGAAGGTGTTGAAGAACTTGATGAACATATACACGTATGAACATACGTACGTCATGAACATGTAACGAAGAATATACTCGTAACATTGACTTTGTAAATAAACTTGTGAGCCAAAAGGAAAACAGATTACTTAAGTATTAGCAAGTGGTTTCGACGTTGCTTGATGTCTTCTAAGGAAGTGTTCATTCTTTTCAGACAATAAATTGTTGGTTGCGAAATATTTATGTATGTGTGCTTGTAGCTTAAAGGTTAAGAAGATTAATAAAAGTGTATAGTGTAAAAATCTTAAAACTTTAGAATATTAAAAATTAATTAGTGATTTTTTAGCCCTCGAACACAGAAAAATTTCTACAAAAATAATTAATTAAATTTAAAATTTTTCTGCAATTATTTTACTTCATAAGTGTTTGATGTTAATTCAACATGGTTTAGAGTAACCTACAAAGAAAATTTTTTCTTTTGAAATAACTTTATTTCATGTTGATTTAACCTTCCTGGGGCCGGATTCCGTAACGATGAATTTTGAAGTGTTCACCAATTTCAGTGTTCACTTGTTGATTTGTTCTTCCGCAACCGTAAGAATGAATTTTTTTTATTGAAAGTTATAGTGAACACTAGTGTCAAAATTTTTCACTGGAAAAAGTCCGTTGAATTTTGATAACTGAAATTGGTGAACACTTTATAACGCATAGTTTCGAAAACCTGACCTGTACTCTTAAATTAACATAAAGAATAATTTTTAATCAAAGTTATTTCAAGTTAAATTCGATACTGTGAAATAAGATGAAGAACCATGTTGAATCAATGTTATTTCACATTGAAACAACATGAATTTAATTTAATTTAGTCAATTTATTTCATTGACTATTTAACTTGCGTAATTTTGTGTATTAGCACAGGCATCAGAAAAATGTTTTTGTATGTATTTATAAGTTGGCTTTCCCAAGCCAAGATTTGAACTCAGTGAGCTTTCCGCTGCGGTCACAACAATCTTAAGTATTGTTTAGATATGAGTAGACACTAAATAAATATCACCATGAATTAAATTCTTATGCAACATGATTTCATTGATGATTTAACATAAAACTTATATTAAATTAAAGCTTTATAAAAACAGTTATATTAAAAAAACAGACAAACTGCGAACCTACTTTAGTTTGTTTGCAAGATTTGACCCTGCGAATGAACTGACAAAGAGGGGATATCGATA
The DNA here is from genome assembly GCA_905220375.1 of Tachina fera. NCBI lineage: Eukaryota > Metazoa > Arthropoda > Insecta > Diptera > Tachinidae > Tachina > Tachina fera. The sequence continues at coordinate 19,374,322 of LR999964.1, read as the reverse complement.
ATATTTGTGGACTCCCACTCTCATCCTGCTGGAGACGTTTCGATGTTACCTTTCTTGCATTAGCTCAAAACAGATGGTGCAATGAGCCCACCTGTGTAATAGCGAGAAACCTTTGGCCTCGCCTGGACTCCCGTAGATCGAAAAATCTCATGATCTTCAATAGGAAACACTTGAGGAAGATCTTGGCCACATTGACCGGTCACTGTACCTTGGGGACCCATGTTAAACGTATGGGTCTCCCCTATAGTGACTACTGCTACAGTTGCAATGACGAGGAATATGAAGAAAGTATCCCGCATCTCCTGTGTCTTTGTCCCGCTCTGGAGTATGTCCGTCTGCACCTCCTTGGCAGAATATCCTCCGGAAGCTTAACCGAAATCGTGCTCAAAAACCTAATGGTGGAATTAGTCGATTCGTATCGTGTTACTTTTGAAGTGGTCGTATCGTTTAATTCTGGATGTTAGTTAGTAAAAACATGAGGTTGCCAGCGAACGTGTCAGCTGTTATTGTATCTCTCTTTGCTTTATAGATGTGTGTGTATGTATGTAAGAGAGAAGTTGACGTAGAAATCTATTTTCTGTAGATTTCTACCTCACATAAGTTACGATACATATTAAATAAACAGCAACAGGCCTTATTTATGTTACAGATTTTGTCAGCTGATCCGTCAACTAACGATACGAATCTACTAATTCTACCATAAGCTTCTATATTGGTAACGGTGGCTGGCATAATCGCTGACCCTCCCTAGCCAAATTTCATGACCCACTCTCACGACACACACACCCCCCCCCCAAAAAAAATCTTCTATCTATTTTCTCACCCTCCTCTTGTTCTTTCTCTCTATCTTTTTTCAACTCACAGGCATCACAAAAGGATCATTATATTGGACCCAATTGAGCTGGACTGTAATTTTCTACTTTTCCTTGCAAGAAGGCTGCTAACCTAACCTAGCCTAAGATTCGACTCTACGACTTTCCGTCTATATACATATTTTGGGTGTTTTTTATTGAGGTATAGAACTTTAAGTTGGCATCACTTTTTTAACTGGCGGCCATTTTGTCAGCTGTCAAGTGATTAATATTTAGTTTGGTTTGCCATTTCATCATGAACAGGTTGACAAAAGAACAACGCTTGCAAATCGTGCAAATTTATTTCGAAAATAATGGTTCAGTTCGCGAAGTTTACCGCAAGCTCCGTCCATTTTATGGTCGACATAATCGTCCATCAGAGCAATTAATTCGGTTAACCATGGATCGTTTTCGCACTACGTTTACTCTATGTGATAATACGCATCCGCAGAGACGTCGAACAGTGCGCACCGAAGAAACAATTGCCGCTGTAGAGCAAAGGGTTGAAGAGGACCCGAATGAATCGATTCGCCACCGGAGACCGGTATAGAGCCATGATAACCGACTATTTTGTTCCCGAATTGGATGGCATGAATGTGGATGAGTTGTGGTTCCAACAAGACGGCGCTACATGCCACACAGCGCACATCACAATCGATTTATTGAAGGAAACATTCGATGAGCGCTTAATTTCGCGGAATGGACCTGTCAATTGGCCATCAAGATCGTGTGATTTGACAGCATTGGATTATTTTCTTTGGGGATATGTGAAGTCGCTCGTCTACGCCAACAAACCAGAAACGTTAGGGGACTTGGAAGCCAACATTCGTGGCGTTATTGCCAACATACGGCCCCATATGCTCGAAAAAGTGGTTGAAAATTGGACCTGTAGAATTGGCTTTATTCGAGCCAGCCGCGGCGGCCACATGCCCGAAATCATATTTAAACATTAATGGCATAAAATTATCCTTCCAATAAAGCCAAATTGATGGACATTAAAACGATTTTCTTGTGTTTTATTTCAATTCGAAATTCTATACCTCTAAAAAAACACCCTGTATATATATATATATACTTTTTATCCTAATTCCTTGTTTTGTTTCAACAACTTTTTAATTCTATTTTAATCTTTACTAGATAAAAATTAATTAATTCATGTATTTTTGCAACGATATAACACCCATTTAAAACTATTGTAATCCTGCAAATATTAAAACATACAGAAAGGCTTATAAATATTCATTAAATTAAAATCTACCTATAGGCGCTTATGCCATATAAATACATACAAACTACGAGTAGCTTTAATCATTATGAATATATGCTCACAAAAAATTGCAATTTGAATCCTTTAAGCTTACAAATGAAAATGTTTGCATGTGTAAGTAAGTTTTAGAAAAAAAAAACTAATAACAATCCGTTATCGTTACATTTTACGAAACATAACAAATTATTTGAGCTCATAAAAGTATGCTATATATAATTTGTTATTAAACGTTTACTACACTTTGCTTTTGCTCTCCTTTATTTGTGCCCTCCTCCGCCTTTCAACATCTAACGCACTTTACAGTGGAATCAGAATTAACGGACACTTCTTATAGGCGGACAACCCGTTTAGTCGGACGCTTTTGACCGGTCCCGACTGCTCTATAAGCAAAGCATTGCTTTCTCTTGAGCGGACAGTCCCCTTGTGCGGACACATTCCAATGGTCACTTCGGTATCCGCTCAAGAGAGATTCCACTGTATTTTGCAAAATCATTTCAGTTAACAATGTTGATTTTTCCCTTAAAATATGTATTTGCAAATCACGAACCAATTCTTTCCCTTATATTTTTTTTGGGAGTATGAGTGGGAAGTGTTTGTGCGTGGGTTGGTGTGTGCATAGGTGTTGTGTGTGTGTGTGTGTAAGTGTGTGGTTTAACTAATAATAAGGAAAGTGCTGTATATTTTGCTACATTGAGTTTGTTTTTACATTGTAACATATTTTGCTTTCAATTTAAATTAACAAACGTTGTTTTCTTTTCATTTATTTTAGTGCTCGCTCGCACCATGTGTTGAAGTGCTTTTAAAAAAAAGTTTTTTTTGGCAAATATCTACAAACACTTTCATTGAAAGAGATTTTGTTTTTAATAATGAGAATTGCATTGGCAGACTGAAACTTCCTGTCTCGCAATACTGTGAATTAAATTGGTTTACATAATTTAACTTTATTCTGGGAAAAAAGACATTTGAGCCAGAGAAGTTGCTTCACAATTTTAAGAGAGAAAAAGGTGCAAAAACAAGCAAATCTTAAAATAATTAAAAAATACGACTCCGACAAACTTTGAACTGTTAAAGATTCTAAATGATTGAAATGAAAACTCATAAGAGAGGTGGCGTTGGCTGAAGTAGTTAGCACGTTGACTACAAAACCGAAGGTCCTGGGTTCGAGCCAGGTTCTGACAAGGTATTAAATAATAACACCATGCACTTTTTTGATGTGCATTAATCACCCTTATTCCAGTTGTAAACATCTACGTCACACCACTACAATAGTAAAAATTCAGACTTGTTTATCCGTTGTCGGCAACAACTGAGTGCTATTAACAGACTCATGCTGTTTTGTAGACCTTTTGGAACAGCAATAGATTATCAATAGCACACAGTTTTTCTCCAGAGAGAGTAGACATACACCAATTTTTTTGTATTGTGTTGACGTGACGTTGATGTTGACAACTGGAATAAGGGTGACTAATGTAAGAAAGTGCAAGTGATGAAGGTATATATGTTACGTCACTGAACTACTCCTGCTTCAGCAGTTGCTAATCCTAATGTTTCATCAGAGCGATCTCCTTCGTCGGTATTGTGTAGCACAATCATCGGCGAGTTAAAATAACCAATAAAATGGTTGCTTAGCACAGCTTGTAAAATTTAATACACCTCATTGAATTGAGCAATCGTTCTCATTATTTGTTTCACTTACTTCAAAGAACGAAACAAACTAAAATCCAACAATTTGCTTCTTTTAAGTACAAACAAAACAAAAATAAATTTATAACTATAATAGTGTCGTTTTCGTGTTTTTTTCTCGTCCTGACTCCTGTATCGCGCAATAAATAGCATGGCTATAAAAAATCTAAAGCAGATTTTTCCATACCTGTCGAATGCTACTCGTACACATTTTGCTATAGTTGGTCGACTTTTTATTTATTTCATATTCAGAAAAAGACGTCGGTTGGCCTCCATAAAGAATTTTGCTTATTAACAGGTTTTTAGTGGCACTTTCCGGGATGCGAGCTTTTAATCGAAAAGAGAAAATTTCCTCACTTTATTCTGCAGGTTAAAACAAAATTTTGGTCTGAGACAGTTTTTTGCATTCATTTCGTGTATCTTACGTAATTATTACTTAATAGCAAAATAGTTCGTAAAATAAACGAAAGGTTTCGTTCATTGTTGGGTATTTCTTTCAGTGTAAATTTAAATTTAAAAACATGTTTTTAACTTGGTTAAACTATTTTCAAGAATTACGTGATTTTTTTCATTTTCTTTGTAGTGTTTTAAAATATTCAGGTTTTGTTGTGTCACTTTCCACTTGATTTGATATACACCATTATTATTATTTTTTTTTTAATTATTTTCTGTGTATTTATTTTTTTTAGCACAAAAACCCATCTATAGACAATTTGTAGCATTTTAACTGATAATGACGTTTTCACTCACACTCATACACTCTCACTCATGCACACACACACACTTACATATACACTTTCAAGTATTCACTTCACTTTGACAGTTTGCTGAAAAATACTGTTATTTATTCATTTCGAATGTTCCTGGAGTGAATTGCAAAATGCAGTTGTTTTTTTCTCATTGCTATTGAGGTTTCATTTGGTTTTTTTTTTTGCTATAAAGCGCCAATGGCTATACATCATTTTGCTATTGAATTTATTGTGCAATTGTACAAAGCGTTATTTATTAAGGGTCAGAGAGCAAAAAGAGTTTATTCAATGGTTAAAAGCACCTCACTCAATTTGTGCATGATTTGATTTAATGCAACTTGAACTTTAGTGGAATAAAAATTTATTGATATTTACAAATACATACATTCTCATGAAAATGTAAATACACACAGAAAAAAAAAATTATAGCCAAATTTAAGCAAATTTTACAAAGAAAAATTCATCAACCAACGATATTGGTTGAACTAACTAATGTGAAGCTGTTAAACAAACATTTCAAGAATTTATCGTACTATTATTTATCGGTTACAGTAAAATTAAAAAGAATATTATAATAATCACTTTTAGGAGCGCTTTCCACTAATCATTGAAACCCACTCATGCAATTACCGTCCAATACATCTGAATGCAAACAAATTCAAGGATAGAATCCTGCAACAAACTTGATTGAGGTATCTTGAAGAGGGTGAGGTTGGCTGGACTAATTAGCACGTTGACTACAAAATCGAAGGTCCTGGGTTTGAGCCCGGTTCTGACAAGGCATTAAATAACAACACCACACATTTTTCTGATGTGCATTAAGTGTCCCTTTGCATCAGTTGTTGTAGTGATCAAGTTCAAGTGATGAAGCACTGAACGACTCCTGCTTCAGCGGATAGAAATCCTAATGTAACATTCAGAGAGCCCTCCTTTTCTGGTAGTGTGTAGCAGAATCATCGGTGGATTAAAATAGCCAATAGAATAGCTAATAAACAATGCTTTGAAAATTTAATACGCCTCATTGACACCAGAGGCGCAACGCGGCATTATAAAAAACGTGCAAAAACCAGATTTGTAATAGAATGAAGCTTTCCTCTATCTCTTTTTGCATCACCTTCTTTCTCTATCACAATCCCTTCCCTACAGAATGTAACACTTAGCAATAGTAATAAGAATTCATTGTCTGAGTGTTACTTCTCTTAAAAAAAATTAGAACTGCCGAACAATTTTCCAAAAAAAAAACTGGGTGATTTTTCATTGATTTTGGATGACTCAAAATTTTTAGATATTTGGGAATTTGTTAATAATGAATAATTGTCAAATTTTCAAAAACAATGCGAGTGATTGTACATAATGAACAAACACACAAAAACTTCGGGCGAATATGCATTTTAAATATTTTGGTTATTATAGCTATGCTATTTATTGCGCAATACAGGAGTTAGGACGTGATTTTCGTAACAAAAATAATAGACACTATTACAATGTTGATTATTAATTATTATTATTATTATTAGTATTATTATTATTTAATTTATTTTTGTTTTGATTTCTTTGTACTTAAAAGCAGAGCACAAATATAAACGTGTAGGATATTATCTTCTAGTGGTCGCCCTATAGTCCTTGGTTATATTTATCCAGCTGCCAAGCAGGACAACTTAACTGTAGGCGTTCAAAGGAACTGCCGAAATATTGAGATTTTTAAATTCAAAACAAGCTGATAATTGTTTCTACTTATTAAGAATCTGTTTATTGAAATTTGTTATAACTTATATACTACTTATGAAAATAATTCTTAACCTTTCTAACTTACTCTAGCTTATTACAGTTATCTTTCATTTCATTTGCCATTATGGAGGATCATGTTGCACACTTTCACTAGACAATCCTGTAGTCGTTTCTAAAATAAAAACTCAGTGGTAATTGAAAGTGAAAATGAGTCACTCAAATATCTGCTAACGCTGCACATCTGTTATTGATTCTTAATTGTTTTGTTTTATTTATTCTTTCTGTTCATTGTGTATGCATTGCAGACGTGCAGACACACTACAAACAAAAAAAATTTTTGGATTTTGTTTTTTTTTCGTTGAGAACGATTGTTCAATTTGTGTTTGTTTTGTTTTTTTTATATATGACTAAGCAGCATAGCTATAACCGGGTGTCCTAAGACACCTCTATTCTTTTTTTTAATTTTTTGGCGATCGGGCGCTGTTTTTTGGGTACTTCTTTAGAATGACTAATCACCCAAAAATTTTTGGGAGTTCCTTTAGTTAGCTGTTTTGGTCAATTTTCACTTGAGCGATAATTCGTACAGCCAGATTTGTCTAATATGCATTAGTGTCTATCCTAAAATATAAAGCAGTGCCCTCGTGCGTTGCCATTTGAAGCCTTTATTCGTCAGCTAGTCAAATAATTTAAAAAATGGTTACATAGCTTAAAATAATGCGCCTACTTAACACCAGAGGCTCTGCAATAGTGGTAAAAATTAAAAAAGAAAATAAGTAAGCTGCTGTTCTCTCAATCTGTCTGTAGCTAGAGATAAATGTACTTGCACTAAACCTTTATTACACTCAAGTAACACAAATGGATCTGCTATGTGGACCTAAATAAGCTGCAAACTTAATTTCTATTCTCAGCAAACTATTTAACTGAACCTAACCTACAAATTAAATAAGAAACCCAAAAGGTTAGTTTAACCTTACGAAATTTGGTTAATTGGAATTTCACTTTTTTCTTTGACGTTAAAGCCTTTCGTTTCAAAGGATAACAACTTGCCATTAGTTGAAATTTATGTTCCCTAACCCTACGTCTTCACGAAACATAAACTTGAGCATGACATGGTCATGACGCCGGCAGAGCAACTGTGAAAAATTCGTAAATTTCTTTGTTGTGGTGAATACGTGCTATGTCCATTTCATAGTATTTTGCGGTAGCGCAATAGAAATGGAATATATACCAATTTTTTCTGTCTCTTGTTTCTTATGGCGAACATGGTTCCTCTGGACGAAACTTGGACATGAGCGATCTCCATTAGCCATTTGCGATGTCCGACATGATGCCCATAGCAAGTTCATGACTAGTGGAGACCGCTAGTAAGGAGAATGCATTCTTTTTAAGTGCTGCAAATTTTAGTCCTGGTTTCCTGTGAACTCTTTTCCTTTAAACGGTCTTTATTAAAAACCACTACCGTACTTACACACGCACATACATACGCACATACACACATACGCATTCACACATACGCATACACAGAAACATGTGTGTGCGTATTGTTTTGTATAAAAACACCTCGAGTAAAATTCACAGACAAAAAATATGGACTGCACTTGATAATGTGTGTGACATGTGTCTGGTTAACAAAGCACACTGACACAACAAATAACTACAGCAAAAAGGAAAAGAGAAAAAAAGAAAAAGAGAAGAAATAAAGCTTTTAAGTACTTTAGACTTGAAGCGTTCAAATGATGATGACGCGTCAGTATTTCCTTTATAGTTGCGAATATATTTTTTTGGCAAAAAAAAAGGAAATCCTTTTTTGTTTGCAAAATGAACTAATATGTATATTATGTTGACTTTTCGCCCACAGCTACCCCAAAAAAAATATTTAGACAAAGTTTGCTCTGTACAGATTTTCAACACCTTTTGTTGCCTTTTTTTTGCTTTTTTCCTCTTTCTCGTAACAAAGCAGAAAACAAAAGCATAAACCATTTCCGTTTCTCACTTCGCAAAAGGATTTTCCAAAGCACTAAAGTGTAATAATATGCCAGCCCACAAGAAAGGGCAAAATTCATTTTAAACCCTGATGCGGCAAGAAATGGTATGGATATAATAAACAAAAAAAGGGGAAAACAAATGCAAACATGTCGTCCTATTAGTTGTCAATAACGTCCTTTCACCATGCTTATCAACTAATGGCTTTTAGCAAAATAGTTTTCGTGCGCTTCAAGGTGGCTGGGGATCACAAAAAAGTAAATGAACGTGTTCTTATTCTATTATGGCAAAAGAACTAGAATGATTTCTATATTCATTGTCTGGTGTAATTTGCAAAAGGAATATTGTATCCATAAGATATTGTATGAAATATTCAAAAATATTCCTGTAAAGATTTTTGTAAATTATCTCTTTTACACTACACAATAAAAACCTTAAGGCATTTTATTTTCTTTTCCTTTTTTTTGCAAATTCTGCACTGATTTGATTGATAGGGCAAGGCAGGGCCCGGTATATGTTTCTTTCATATTATTTGTGCAAGTATGTTTAGCTTGAAAAAAAAACATGTTTACATTTGAAAGCGAAAAACAAAAATTTTTTTGGCAAATTAAGGCAGCTACATGTTATAATCAAGAACCGGATTATGATAATCCATCACTGTCTAGAGTAATTAATACAATTATACATACGAGTAATGAAAGAAATGTGTTTTAAACATTTTTGATAATATAATTTAATATCAGTTTTCAGTGTTTTTAACAAAAATTTCATTGGAATTTAATTTAAACTTTAATCAGTATCGCAGGCCTTAGAGTCTGAACACAATGTAACGATTATTTATTGCGATGCGGTTTTCCATACGATTTTGAAGTAAAAATCCGCAGTGCGGGATGGAATAAAATTAAAATCTATTTTATTTTCATTGCGTACTTTCTTATTCTCCCAATTTTCTCTTGCTGACGTTGCCGTAGTTTTTGAATAATTGGCTGTGTTCACAACATTATTGCAAAAAAAAAAAACATGATTTTGAAGTTCAAACATTTATGTCATAGATTATAAAAGTTTAAAAAACATATTAAATGTATATGCGAATGTATAAAATGTTAATAATTTTTGGTTTTTAGTTATAAAAATGTATGCGCAAAAAAATTAAAAAAAATTTAAACAAACAATGACAAGTATTGCCGGCGCCGTCTTCCGTTGTATTATGTTTATTTATCTCTCCCGCAACGAGAAATCGCACCGCACCGCAAACATTGCGTGTAGACTCTTAATAGGAATCCAAGTAGTAATTCAATCAATTAAAAATTTAATTAAATTTTCTCACTTAGATGAATTGTCATATTAATTAAATTTTCCTACATGAATTATGCCCCAATTTAGTAAGCAGATTTTGAACGTTTTTGTTTGAAAATATTTTTCAATGTTTGATTTTTATATTTGATTATTCTCTAAATCATTTGAAAAGAATATATTCAAAAAATATGTGTTGGATATAAAGGTTTGGAACAAAGTTGTAAAACATATACAGGACAATAATTATTAATTGTTTCAAAGAATCCCAACTGCGACTTTTTTCCATCCATAGACAAAAGGAGACAATCGTCGTACAGTGAACTCACGAAAACGTGAACTAATTTTTACCAAGGGTGTTCACGTTTTCAAAATTGTTCACGTTTTCGATTGAGAAATTTTTAGAACAAAATAGCACAGTTAACCTCCAAATGATAAATTCAAACACACAATTCCTTGTCAGATATTAAAATTGGTTAAAAAAACTTTAAATTGTAACATTTATTTTATTCACTTTACAAAATTAATATAAATTTAATATTTATGAATAGAGAGAAGTTTTAAGCACCAATACTTTTATATCATGAGGAAAATTTAAATTAAAAAGTCCATGGAAAAAGGGGTCAAATATAAGTAATAAATTAAACACTCATAATCCTTTAGTCATTCATCGTCAACATCAAAAACAATCATGTCATAAATACTTTATCATTTAAATGCAATTCATTCAAATTAAGCTGCTGTTAAGAAGAAGAGCCTGCCTGTAATTGATTGCAGTAGTAGGAAGTGGGTGGATAAATTTGGTTGTTGCATGGAAATTATAATTGATGCATTTGATTTGGAAATTCCATACTAATGGCAGAAATCAAAGAGCTTTGCATTTACAATGTAAGCATAAATTGATTATATTGTGAACTGAAAATTTTTAATTTAAAAACATACATTTTATACATACATATTTTTACTCTTTTGCTGGAATTCAAATATATAATAATTTTATTATGAAAATGTTTCAGATAAATTGATTGGAATAATAAATTATTTGTAAGTGTAATTTAATTGTAGTTGTAGTTAAAGAGATTTAAAAACAAAATAAGCCTTAAATTCATGTACATTAATGTCCTGCACAAGACCATTTAGAAGACCTTTCAAGGCATGAGCGATTTTTCAAATGCTTTACTACAGCGAAATATTCTAAAACAAACGCTAAACAACACTGTTGGCAAGAGACACAACTGAAACAAATATCTTGCCAACAGTGTTGTTTAGCGTTTGTTTTAGAATATTTCGCTGCAGTAAAGTATTTGAAAAATCTCTCATGCCTTGAAAGCTCTTCTAAATGGTCTTGTGCAGGACTTTAATGTACATATCGTGCCATGACTGCCGAAAAAGCTTAAGCGACATAATTCTCGTATTCAATTTTTTTTTTAACAAAATTGATTATTTGCGATTGTAAATACTTGGTTTTCGTCAAAAAAAAAAAAAAATCCAACAAATTTTTCGGTGGTTACTGCTCGATATCAATTCTTGTTAATTTAACATAACTTGAAATCAAAATTCCTGCATGGTGATTTTACATTGTTATTTTTTTCTGTGTGTAGTATACAATTTTATGATAAAAAACTTAGATAAAAGGGCTGAGATCCGGCATCAAGGTACTTTTAGTAGCTTAAGTTTTTTGGATACGAATGTTATTTAAAAAATTTTTTGGTGAATTTATTTTAAAATGTTCTTTCTTTAATTATAATAATGTAAAAGTTGATGCTTTGCAGCTACACGCGCTCTCTTGATCAACAAATCATATGCATTCAAACATTTAGTCCATATCAATATCATTTAATAATTCAAAAATAAGAGACTTGTCTTAGAACACCCGGTTATAGCTATGCTGCTTAGTTATATAAAACAAATTTTATGTGTGAAATAACAATGCAATAAAATTATATAATATGATGGTGTCAAACTCCTGGCAAATATTTAAAAACGTTTCCATTTATTTCCTATTATTTTCTTTTCTAGCGACCCTCGATTAAATTAATGTATTGCTTGTGGCCGACGCCAGCTGTTAGCCGGCTCACAGCCAACCGGTTGTGTTGTCTGGTTTGTGCTCATGTGAAAATCAAAACAAAAACAAATTGAGCAATCGTTCTCATGTTTTTGCTATTGTTATTTTGTTTTTGTTTCACTTACTTCAAAGAAAAAAAATTTCAATGTGAGTCCGATCATAGAGCAGATGTGTAAACGTCCAGCAATGATTCTTTTTAATATTTGCTTATGGTAACTAAAATAAGATATAAAAATTTTTGACTCTACTGTATTTAAAAATCTCTGGAAAACTGCATCTATAGTAATGGAATTATTAGTGGTGGGGGTTTGTGGAGAATTCCTCATATGCAAGTGGAAAACGTCAAATAAAAATTTTCATAAAGCTTGCGACTGTGGATGTGCAAAATTTGTATTAAAATCTCCACTCATAATAATTGGCATGAGATTGAAATTGTTACACAATTGTCGTGCACCAGCTTCAGTTCAAGGCAACAGTACGTAATGAATATATGTTTAAATATAATATTATAAATTCTTTATAAAGACTGCTATATATCTTTTAAACAAATATTTGACGCTTTTATTTAAAAGTTTATATTTGTTTTATTTATTTTATATTTTTCAACTTTTTAACAAAATTATCCCCACTGGCAACACCATTACACTTCAGAAGCAATTTCTATTAAAATTAACATTGCTCTTGAAAGTATGCTTTAAAATTCGGTTGAGTGTATATTTCTATCCAACTGTTAAGTTTATCTTTACTTATTGTTCGTATGATTACACTAATACACTCATATACACCTCACACCGATTTGGTAACGCTTTACGATCTTACTGAAAGTTTGTGATTGTATTGTGAAAAAGATTTTTACCCCCAAGCGTATAGATGTTTACACATCAATAAAAACAAAATCAAAAATTTTTTTTCATTTATATTTGTGCTCTGATTTTAAGTACAAAGAATTCAAAACAAAAATAAACTTATAACTGTAATAGGGACGATTATTTTTGTTAAGAATATCAAGTCCTACTTCCTGTATCGCGCAATAAACAGCATAGCTATAATAAAACGTTAACTCCCTGATCATAGGAATGCTTTAAACACTAAAAAAATACTGCAAAAATTTAAACTTTAGTTAACAAACGTCGCCTGGCATTTGGCCAGCAACTGCAACAGTATACCTCTCAAAAATCTAAACTATTTTTTTTTTAGCAATTTAATTGACTTTAGATTGAATCGGCTTATGAAACTATGTATGAACTGCATAATTTCTATCCTGGGGAAATTTATAAAAACACATTGCATATTCATGAGACTTTGTTAAAGGTATTTGAAGACTTTCTGCCTGGTTGGATATAGAGAAAAAGGAATTTCGTTTCATAACTGCAGCAGGCAAAAGAGACTAAACAAAATTAAATTTCTAAATAGCAGCAGACAGACATATGAAACATTTATGCATATTAACTTGAAAGACATACATTTAGATTGCATTATTATATACGACTATATGTACATAAATGTAAGAGTGTTCTTGTTGTTTATATCACAGGCTTCATATCTACGACCTCATACAAACGAGTTGTTATTTCGCCCATAATGTATGAAAGTATAAAATGTTTATGTTATGGCTGGTAAAATGTAATGAATACATTTATGTTTCGTTGTAAAACAGCAAAACCCAGCTATAAAGTCCTTAAACAAGCAAATTTGTGCTTCACAAACATAAATTCCTGGTATATTTGATTATGATTATTACACAAACACAAGCAAACAAACAAACACACATACACATATATGCACACATTCTAAAGCCAACCAACCACCTTCCAAAAAGGAAAGGATATCCCTGCTCCATCTGCAAACAAATAATGCAGCAGTAACATGTTTAAATATTTATTAATATTTGTAATTTTTATTTCCCACCGTAGTTTTTGGGGTTCGTTTTTTTTAGTTCTTGATTTTTGCTTTTGGAGGGCAGCAAACTTTTATATGAGTAGTTTGGCCTGAATGTGTGTTAAAAGAAAATTTCCTGGTCAGTTTTCAAATGCAGCCTTGCCAAAGCAACGGCTATAAAATATAATGTAATTATATAAACTCTATTGCATGGCTTCTGTTTTGATTCAGTATCTTATTTATTTGGATAAATAATAACCGTAGTTTCTCTTGGGTCTATGGGTATGTGTATGTTGCGATGATTACAAAAAAAAGGATTCTTCAATATAAAAAATGACCACTGAAAACTGTTATGACAGTTAGAATGAAAATAAAAAAGGAATTATAAACGAAAAAGCCATAAAAAATGAACATTTCATAACATAATTCGAATTTATAGAGGAAAAATTTAAGTAAAGAAAAATTAAATTTGATAGATAAAACATAAACAAATAAATACTTTTTAAGGCAGACACATATTGCTTTAACCCCACAGAGTGAATAGGCAAAAGTAGGTGAAATTCTATATACTATTATTAAATGTCTCCCATATATCCTTATTATCAAAACGTAAATTTTGGCTGAATCTATGATTATAAAGCACTAAAAATTAATATATAGTTGTAAAATTATGTGCTCTAGCTGTATTGTAAGTTTAGTTTCATTGTCTGCAAGGACATGGCTACCTCCCATATATCCTTTTTTTCAAGAACTAAATTTTAGCATGAAAACATCAATAAAAACTATACTAAACTTATGCGTTTTATCTCTGTTGTAAATTTTATTGTTTTTGATGCAAGGACATGACTAGCTCCCTTATATCCTTATTTTGAAAAATCTAATTTTAATTGCTTTTATTCTTAGAATGCTATAAAATTTAAAAAGCAGTTCTAATTTCATGCGCTTTAGCTGTGCTGTAAATTTTACTTTATTCTAAGAAAGACATGATTGCCTCCTATATATCCTTTTTCTTAAAAACTTAATTTTATCTTAATTTATGATTAGAAACCACCAAAACTTAATAAATATTTCCAAAATTATGCGTCTTAGCAATATTGTAATTTTTTATTTGGTGCAAGTATATGATTACGTATCATATATCCTTTTTCTCATAAACTAAATTTTATCCGCTTTTATGATTAGCAAGCGTTAAATCTTAATATGTATATGCTTTCCTAAAACTATATTTCTCAGTTGTATTGTAAATTTTGTTAAATTCCAAGCAAGGACAATACTACCTCATACATATATCCTTTTTTCCAAAAACTAAAATTTAGCTGCATTTATGATTAAAATGTGCTGAAAATTAGTAAATAGTTCTAAATATATGCGCTTAAGCATTGTTATAAATTTTGCTTTATTCGATGCAAGAACATGACTACCTCTCATGTATCCTTTTTTTTTGTAAAACCAAATTTTAATTGCTTTTACGCTTAGAATGCCCAAAAATTTTATTTAACAGTTCTAAATTCATGCGTTTTAGCTGTGTTGTTAATTTTATTTTATTTTAAGAAAGGACTAGATTGCTTCCCTTATATCCTTTTTCTTAAAAGTTAAATTTTAAAAAAACTTAATAACTGTGAGTTTTGTTTAATGCGAAGCAAGGATATGACTGCATCCATGATACATACATACAAACTTTTGCTCCTAAATTAAATTTTTGCTGCATTTATGATTAGAAAGTGCTATAACTTAATATATACCTTTAAAACTATTATTGTAAGTATTATTTATACTTACAATTGTAAACTATCACAAATAGCAATTCCTATCCGCGTTTTTTAAATGAATATTAACAAGATTTCTTGTTAAAGCAAAGAAAAAAGTTTAAGAATATTATATTTTTCTTAGCTTAAATTGCCTTCTATTTATTCTTTCTTTTATTGGCTAATCAATCCTTATTTACAATCAACAACTAACCACAACGCCTTCAAAACTAATAAACTATGACATGAACATATTGTATCAATAATTTATTTGACAGACCACGTCCACGTTCATCAGTTTATTTGACTCCACCTCTACAAATCCGATAACAAATATGGCCAAATGAAATCAAGATTCAATATAGAAAAATAAGGACACAACACGGTCATAAAATAAACTAAAGTAATAATAATACGAAGAGAAATAAAAATAATTGTCACTACCTTTCCACTTCAAATGTTAAAGTCAAACAAATTGCTTATCCCAAACTAGATTGACTGACTGTCTGTCATTGTTCAAGCAATAAATTGAATGAAATCATAAGGAAAATCTCACAAGGATAATAGTGCAAACAAAGAGGTTACATATTATTAAACGGGTTTTAGGACCATGACCGGCTGTGGCCACACAAAATCCTTACAATTTCAAATCAAATCAATCTTTTAACCAACAAGAAAAAAAATCTAAATTAAATCACAAGAAATGTCATCAATAGAGCAATTCTAAATCCTGCTAAAATATAATTTTATTTGTATAAGTTTCAGCAGCCATCGGAAAGTTGTACAATGAAAAAATTTCTTTTTCCTATTGATGTTTAAATCAAAAGCACGTACAAAAGATATTTTATTTTCTAACAACAAAGTATAAGAGAGATTTAACAAAGTCCTCTCTCTCTCTTACTGCACCACACATTGGCTTAAGTAAAAAGAAGAATAATAATAATAAGTTGAAAAGAGAAATGAATTGAACTTAAGGACAGTTTGCAATAAAGTTTATTTTTGGGAATGAGTAACTTAACGTGCACTAAAAGCTTTTACTTTTTTATAGTCAGGGTTCATTAAAGTCAACTACAAAAGAAAGTTATATCTTGCAAGTTATATCTCTCTGAAATAAATTTTAAGAAACTTTTTTTAAGCGATACACAGTGGCTGAAAATCGTTTTTCATTGGCCAAAAGTCTAATTTTTTTTGTCACCGATTTTTAAAATTTTTACGCCTTTTTGTAGCTAATATATCCAGATTAAGGTAGCCAAAACCTTAGGTTAAACTATTGATAATTGTGGGCGTGGCATGCTGTCAAACTCAACCGTTTTTTTAATTTCAGAAAAAGGTGTTTTTCTTTTGTTTTTTATCAAAAATAAATGGTTACTACTCGCAAGCTATCATCGATAACGGCCTGCGGTCTTTTTTATAATGTTGGTAGGACTATAGTCTTTAGTTGTTGTAAGTGGTCACAGCTCTAGCGTTTAATATTACGGGCGTTATGAAATATTTATGAAACTACTATATTTTTCTCAAATTTAAATTTTAGTGGAATAGAACTTCTAGGGAACAAAAGGGAACAAGAAACGTATACCACCAGGAGAAAGGTGAAAGTGTCCTCTTTAACGCTATATATACTTTTGCACCCGTGACGACCTGTGGGTAGAACACTTTTTTCATTTTAATGAAATTACTCTAAAAAAAATTCAAATTAATTTAAACAGCCCTATAAGTACTCGTATACAATAGTGTCTTAAATTTTCACTTTTTTGCCTAAAAGTTTGTTTTTTTTTTACTTTAGACTACGTAAAACGAAAAAAATTAAATATAATACCTGCGAAAGCGTTTAATGGCTTTGTTTTGATCAGCAAAAAATAAGTCATAAAATTATCACAATAGGTTCTACAGTAAACATATGATCTCTTTCTGAATTTACCTGTTATCAAATGTTAGGGTCAACCAAAGTCATAAACATTTTTATAACAATAATGGCGACATTAAACCACTAAAGATAAAAAACAACCCCATATTGGCGAGATACTAATCAGTTTTACCTGATATTAAGGTCTGAATAACATGTGCAGTTTTGTTCAATTTAAGCACTACCTGCTATGAAATTGAAGATCAATGTGTGAATAACATGTATCTAAAAATGTATAAAACTACGGATTCCATAAGGGATTACTCAGTAATAAGTTAATCCTTTAATTGTACGGATAAAATATAACAAATAAAAATATTCAGATAAATATGGAGAGCTTCAGTTATAAAGAACTGGCCGAAGAGTATTTTAGAAACAAAAACCAGGAAGATGTTCTTAGTTACGTTAAAATAAAATTAAACTTAAATTCGTGTAGCACCGAAATGCAAGAGCAATTATCTAATTTCGTCAAAGCACTAAAAAAACGCTACAAAGAAGTTAGCTACAGTAAACAAAACTTTTATATAAAAAGTGCAAACTGGTTAGAAGGCCAACTTACTGTCGCTGCAGAAACAGCAAAGCAAGATAAGGCTGGAAGACCACGCAAATCATTAATGGGCAACTGCAGTGATAGATCTAAGAGGCGGAAACTTAAAGATTTTAACGATGCAATTGGTTGTACAAATATAAAAGAATCTTTCCTACATCAATTACGATCACAGAACCAATTATCAAAAGTGGATATCATTGAAAAAGTTGTTAAAGCTAGTCCAGTGATAACAAAACGGATTCTTAAAAGTATACCAACTCCGAGTGATGCAATACAGTACACAAATGAGGAGGCATTAGCATTACTTCTGGATTTGAAATTAACAAAACAGCAATATATTAAGCTCAGACTGCGTGCGATTGAAAAAGGGTCAAATATGTATCCAGCATATCATTACATAACCGCTGCTAAAATAGACTGTTTGCCATCAAAGGACACTATTACAATCACACCAATTTCGGCAGAGGTACAACTACAATCTCTACTTGATCACACAGCCGAACGCTTGCTACAATCAATAACAGGAAATGAGTTAAAGAAATATGGAAACACAAAGTTAATTCTTTTTTTTTAATGGGGATGTGATGGTTCCTCGGGACAAAAACAATACAAACAAGCTGTATGTGAAAATATTTCGGACTCAGATATGTTCATGGTATCATTTGTACCATTGCGATTGAAAAAGATTTTGGAAGATTCAGAGCCTTCGACTAGTACAACGCAAACAATGGATATTTGGAAAAATGAGACACCATCTTCTACGAAATACTGCAGGCCAATTAAATTTGAATTCAAAAAAGAAACTCATGATGCCATTAACAAAGAAGTTAGTGATATCAAGGCCCAAATTGCAACACTACAGCCATTACAATTACAGTTAGATGGGCAGCAAACTGAAGTAAGCTACCAATTAGTGCTGACAATGATAGATGGAAAAGTAGGTCAGGCTTTGACTAACACGAAGGCTGCATCCAGCTGCATTATATGCCAAGCAACATCAACCCAATTAAACCAAGTCCCGACAAAATCATTAGATAATACCGATGCATATGAATTTGGATTATCACCACTACATGCAAGAATACGACTTATGGAACACATACTAAAAATCAGTTATGATTTGGATTTCGGGTCTTCAGGATCAATAAGAAACAACGAAACCAACAAAGAGTTAAGAAGTTCAAAAAAGAAACATGTTCTAGATGAATATCGCAAATTAGGATTGATTATAGATCAGCCAAAACAAGGGTCAGGCAATACAAATGATGGCAATACCGCAAGAAGATTCTTTTCAGATCCAGAAACAGCATCTGAAATAACAGGAGTGGATTTAAACCTTATTTTCAGGTTTAAAATAATCCTAGAAGTACTTGCGTGCAATGAAGAAATTGACTCTAGAAAATTTGGAGATTATGCTAAGGAAACTGCAAAAATATATACAACCAACTACCCATGGAGAAATATGTCTGCAACAGTTCATAAAATCCTTTATCATGGAGAAGATATCATTAAATATCATTTGGTGCCACTTGGAGATCTATCAGAGGAGGCTCAGGAAAAAAGAAACAAGGATTACAGATTTTATAGAGAGCACAATACTAGAAAAATTTCACGAAATTCAACAAATGAAGATCTATTTAATATATTATTGGCAACGTCAGATCCGTTCATCTCCAGTATTCGAAATCAAGGAAAGTGGAACATCGGGATTTAGATGAAGAAGCCAAAAAACTACTAAAGAACAGAAATAGCACAGAACAAAATATGGAATATTTACAATCAATATTTGAGTCAAATGAATAATAATCATAATTGCCTTTCATTGTTATTTAAGGTACGAAAAGCATACTATTAGTAAAAAATAATAATAAACAGAACCTACCATTGTTACAAATGCTATTAAAATTTATTGCAGTTTTTATTTTTAATATGTTTTTTAAAATTATCAAATTTGACAGCAAAAAATAATAAATTTTTCTGTAGTAATAGCAATATTTTTAGATAATATTATTAAAGTTTTTTTTTAAGTGTAACTATTCTTTGAGTGTAAACAAAATTGCAAATTAGACAGCAAAAAATTTTTAATTTTTCTGTAATAATAGCAAAATCGTTGATTTTACTATTTTTTTTTAGTGTAAAATTTTTTTTGAGTGTAACATTAAATAAATTCCATTATTACAAAACATATTTATAATTATTACTAATTTCCATATATTAAATTTTTTAATAAATAAAAAAATAATAAACCCATATTTCACTCTAAAAGTTAAAAAAATTCAAAAGTTCAACTTTGAGCTAGAATTCCTTAAAAAGTTCTCAATCAATTTTAATGTAATTAAAACTGAGTTAAACTGAACTAAATATCTATCCACTAAAATAAAAATTACTTCAATATTTTGATCAGTTCAAAAGTTACAGAATTTTGGCCAATTAAAAACGATTTTCAGCCACTGTGCGATATTGAAAAAATGTGCGGGTACAAAGTCCATAAGAGGCTGATACTATTTAAGAAACTTTATTTTTTTAAAACTTATTTTTAAAAGGATTCTTTAAAAGCTAGTTTATTCAAAAGTGGTTTTAGAACAGGAGCTTTTGCAATAAAGGTATTTTTTAAGTGATATTTTTTTCAAAAGGAAAAAGATATGTAAAAAAAATACGTTTTTAAAATAAGCACCTTTCAATAAAAGTAGCTTTTGAAGAAACTACCTTTTTAAAATAAAAGTACCATTTAAAAAAGTAACGTTTGAAAAAATACCTATTTTAAAAAGGTAAAAACAGTGTCATTTTAAAAAAGTACCTTTTTGAAATAAGTAAAAGTTTTAAAAGAAGTTTCTTTTTGAAATAAGTGCCTTTTAAAAAAAGAGCAGCTTTTGAAGAAATTGCCTTTATAAAATAAGTACCTTTTTGAAATAAGTACCTTGTGAAAAAACAAGCTTATTGAAAAAGTACCACTTAAAAAAGTAACGTTTGAAAAAATACCTATTGAAAAATATTACCTATTTAATTTTTTGGAGAAAGTACCTTTTGAAAAAACTACGTGTTTGAAAAAGTACAATTTAAAAAAGTTGCGTTTGAAAAATTGCCTTTTTTAAAAAAGGTGCTTGTTTTTAAAAGTGCCCTTTTTTTATAAAGTACAAAAAAAGTACATTTCTAAAGTCAGTAACGTTTAAAAAATAGTACTTTTTGAGAAAATTACCTTTTAAAAAAAGGAGTGCTTTTTATAGAAATTAAGTTTTTAAAATAAGTAGAATTTTGGAGAAGGTACCTTTAAAAAATAAGTACCTTTAGAAAAACTACCTTCTTGAAAAAATTATATTTAAAAATAGTACCCTTCGAAAAAAGTAAGTCTTGAAAAAATCACCTTTTTAAAATTAGTAGATTATTTAAAAAGTAAATTTTTAAAAAAGTATATTTTTAAACAAGAATACCCTTAGAAAAAGTTACCTTTTTGGAAAAAGTGCTTATTGGAGAAAGTATGTAGCTTTTAAAAAAAGTACCTGTTGAAGAAATTATCTTTTTAAAAAAAGTACCTTTCTAAAAAGGAATATTTTTAAAAAAGGTACCTATTTGATAAAAAACATTAAAAAATATGTATTTTAAAAAGTTCCTCTTGGGCAAACTTTCTTCTTTCTTAAAAAGATACTTTTTAGAAGTACTTTTTAGACTGATATGCTTTCGTAGAGTTCGTTATAATCCCACGGAGCTTAATAGCTGATGCTTACCATTGCCACTTAATGTCGCAAGTTCCCTAAAGAGAACTGATGCTGTAGCTGATGATTATGATGAAGTCTTCTTATGGATAACACGCTGCTGCTATTTACAAATGCAGTCGCTGAGTTGTTTCGCGGAAAAGCGTACAACAGATGCTGCTTCTGCGAGATTAGACGCACTTCAGCAGGGTGCATGACTATAGTCGGAAATAAAAATTTTCGTATCAAGCCACATAGTGCTTTATTACTAATTAATGGTGGCGAACGCTTAAGTTCCTCGTTTTTGGCAACAGTGCGAGGTTAGGCCGTCACGGGAGATGCTCACGTTAATCTTCACTAAAGATACCGGATAATAAAGAGGTGTCTTAGGTATGATGAATGTGGTGGATGGCATGGTTGGAAGACTATATATCTTTTTCTGAAGTGTCAAGTCTTTTTTTTTTAAACAGAAGCGCTTATAAAGAAACTTAAATTTAATAGTTCTGAAAAGCTTCTGAATATAATGCAGTATATAAAATGGCTGTTGTGACATTCCGTTGCAGCAAAATGTATGTATAAATGTACATTCGATTGCTTCACGGTAAGCAGATTTCTGAATAGCTCTGACTTGACAAAAATTCCTAATACTCTTGTGCAAGACAGCATAAAATTCCATATTTTCTCGTTAAATAAATAAATCTAAATAAATACATATCCCTGTTCTTATTGCTTTCGTTAAACGGATTACCATGTTGTTCCCCTAGTCAGCAAAATGACTTCGAGTTTTTACTTCAAACACACACACAAGATGCAACATTTTATGGTTATTTTATGTGATTTAGGAATGTGAAATTCATAAATAATAATAATATTGTCCATTTAACCATAAGTTAGTTTATTTTTTATTTTTTGCTTCTCTCCCTTTATGCTACAATGCAGTTGTTGCTTTATTTTGAAATCTCTAACATTGTGCTTTGCAATTTGGCAAGTTATTGGTATAACTCCAGTGTCCTTTGTTTGGTTTATATTAAATAAAACATGTAAAAAAGCTTGTTTGTACCTGCTTTATATTTTTATTGTTTAAAAGTAATAAAAGAGATTTAAAGTATAATTTTAAAGATAATTTAAGGAAAACATATCAGGTTCATGGTTATTAGTTTTTAATTAAAATAAGCTATTTGCTCTTTTTACAGTTTCTTCTTAAGCGTATTTTTCTTTTAATTATTTTTATTTTTGTATTAAAAAAGGTTTGTGTTTTGTTTATGTTGTATTATTAAAATCTCTTCGTGTAAGTGTAATTGTTGACTACTTTCACTTTAAATTACTTAAAAGAAAGTTTGTAACTACAACAATCTGCTTTTGCTCTCAGTTTACGTGTAATTCTGAGAACATACAATTGAAGAGAAGACTTGGTTTAATAAAAATCTAAACACGTTTCAACACCCAATACAAACAGATATTTCAAACTAAATAGAATTATTTTTTAGTGCCGTTTTTGTCATCATTCTAAACAATAGATTCTTTATTAGTTAATGTTTAGTAGTAGAATTTATAAGACAAGATTTTTAAAATAAATCTATTTTCCAAAGTGAAAGGCATCATCACAAAAAAAAGAACACAAGCATTAATTAATTTTTAGAATGTAATTCTTTGCTTTAAATTAATAAAATATGATGCAAAGTGGTATGTACATGTTGCACAAATTCTTTTAAATGATATGACATGATTTGAAATGATTCGTCGTGACATGACATGACATAATATATTTTATTTAATATTAATTTTCATAGTTTGTTTTTGAAGGGACTTCCAATAACAAATTTCATTTCGATAAAACAAACCAGTATAACAAACCAGTATACTTTTAAGCCAAATCGTCGGACTTTTATTTAATTTTAAATAGAAAGTTGTGAATTTAATTACGATCCGCACTATCAGCTAAATGTCCCACACGGCTACTGTTGCAGGAGCATGTTCTTTTCATGAAATTTTCCAGCACCAATTCTCACATTTGCTGCGCTCTATGTCCTCAATAACTTCACTCATTCCATCTTTGAGCTCTTGAATCCATTGTGGACCATTGGCATAAACCTTATCTCTCACGTAGCCCCAAAGAAAAAAGTGTGAAGATGTTAAATCACAAGATCTCGGTGGCCACACGGTCAGGCAACTTTTTTTATGCAGAAGAGCGATGGTATCGTTGCTTGTGTGACACATTTGAAGTTATTATTTGTTGACAGGTGTGTACAATCTATGTTTAGTCAAAATCGGTTCAGTATTTTGTGAGTAATAGATCCTTATAGTTCTAAATAATACATCCAAAAAATTTTAAATGTTTTTGTAGAGTTCTGCCAAATTAAAAAAAAAAGAAACATAAAACTCATATATTTTTTTAGATTTTGCTTTGGTTAAATTTCCTTCAGACGATCAATCAAACTCATCAATCACCTAGTTGTGCACACGCCACACGGACGCGTTCTCCGCAATAGTTGATGATTATTTGATCGTATATCACTTTGATAAAAAAAATTTAATTTTCTTTGTGATTCTAGTTAATGATGAAAAAGTACGCGAAGGAACAAAAGTCAAAATACAAATGGTGATTGATGTGTTTATTTGTATGTTTTCTTTTAAGTGACAAGCACACAACGCTCACACATATACACTGATTGATTGATGGGTTTATTTGATCGTCTCCAGGGCAGTTTAACTTATTATTTTGCTCTTGTATTTTAATATCAGCAGAGTAGGCTTTAGTTACATAATTAATTAAATAAAACATTATAGCTGTGGCAATGAGGAAAAAGATAGGAAAGACCCATTTCACTGTTTTACAGTAGAAAACTTTTAAACTTTCAAGTAGAATTTTAGAAATTTGTTTCTTGTACAGTTAAATTGAGAAATTTGATTATTATTTTTTTTAAGACTTAAAATTTTTTTTCTCGAATTAGCACTTTTTCCTTTTTGTCAACAGACATATCGAGCCTTATTTTCGATTTAATCGTAAGCGACAAAAAGTAAATTTTTCAGGAGAAATTTTATATAATATTAAAATTTATTTCTATAGAAAATATAAAAATGAAAGATACTTGGCCTAAATTTAATAACACCAAAAGGTTATTTTAATGTACTGGCAAAATATAAAAGTCTAAACCCCTATTGTCTTACTCAATTCTTCTTGTTGGTTGTTTGAGACTCAATCCAGCTAACACATTGGCATTGCTCTTCACAACTTAAATAATTGCTGAAATTTCAGTTGAATTGAGCCATAACATTTTCAGTTAAAAAAACTTTTGTACATTACAATATCAAACAATAATTGGGTTGTGTCAAAATTCGTTGGACTCTTCGACTATTAAACTGAATTGAGTTGAGAACGACAATATGGAAGTTAATTTCACAGAAAAGCTTTTACTTTGAAAACTTGACAAAAACTATTTTCAATATAGCAAATTAATGAGCTTCAGCGCAACACGCTTTACTGAAAATAAAACAAATTACTGAAAGCGATACAAATCCCTCACAGATTCTAAACGCAGCTAGTCTTATTCACTTTGCTTTAGTGAAACATCGCATTACTGAAAATATTGTATTGCTGAAAACTTATTCAACTTTAGTGAAAAAATATACAATGGCAAAGTTATTTATTAGAAATCGATTGCATAACTTAAGGCTAAAAAAATATTGCGGACGTTTTGTCCGTTAAGAAATTAAATGGCAAAATGTATTTGCCCTTTTCGCCCTTACGTACTTTATTGTATTTTTCCATTATATTGTACTGATTTTTAGCAGTACGCTTAACTGTAACAAATTTCAGTAATCCGAACTATGTTTTAGAGAAAAAATCGGATAACTGAAAAAATTGGGTTTTGGTTATTCCCAGTAAAGCGGAGTCGACTATAACTAACCCATTACTTTGTAATAAAGAACTATCCATTGCATATATATTTCTCAAATTGCTAAAGCTTGGCAGGAAGTGTTGCATGCAATAGGGCGTAATCAGAAGTTCGTATTAAATGTCTGTCTCATTAGTAATTTGTCATTTAATACTGTTCAAACGTAAAAATACAATTTTTAAATGTGTACACTATTTTTCTTTTTAATTTAATTATGTTTCTTTTTTTTAATTGCATTAATTACGACACAAAAAGGACGAAAAACACAGCACAGACACACAAACACACACACACTTTCATATGCACACCGGTCCTAAGGTTGGCATTAACATGTCAATTGATACTGTTGTGACTCACGACACACCTTTTCCTTTTAAACCATGTCGTTGTCATCTCTTACATTCAACAACATGCTTTTTTAATAGTTGTTGTTTTTGTTGTTTTGTAAATTATTTTAAAAGGCAACTATTAAATAACTGTTTGTTGTAAAGTTTTGATATAGTAAAGGATTACAAAACTTTCCGTAGTTAGTCAATTTTGCCTGGGGCTTAGATGTTTGCATTACAATTGAAGTTTAAAGAAAAACAAATTGAAAGCGAAAAAGAATATTAGTGCTAAACTTAATTAGAATTTAATGGCTTGCAAGGGAAAGAACAAAATAAGAAGAACAACCCTCAATTAGTATAAAAGCACTAATTAATAAAATCTTTTATAATGAGTTTTAAGCTGAGTTTGTTTTTCAAAGATTTTTTGGTTAAAAATTGTGCAAACTCTTGCTGAATTTTATTAGTGAATCATTAGAAAATGTTTTTTTTTTAAACTGAAATAAAGTTGTTAAGCAAAAAAAAAAAGTTTGCTTTATGCAAATTTATTAACCTCTTATAGCATACAGTTAAAAAGAAGGATATACCACCGCACAGTGATTGCAATAAAAAAACTATGAATAATGTAACTTTTATGCTTGATGCTTGTTAGCAGATTTCACCTCAACATCTAGTCCTTAAATATTCGACAATACAAATATTTTTTTATTATTAGATACTGCAATAATCATATCTGAAAAAAATTATTGTGTATGATTTTAAACACGTGTGTAGGACCACTATTGTTTTTTTGAAAACTAGAAATTTAATCGGATTCGATTTAAAGAAGTAGTTAGCACGTTGACTACAAAACCGAAGGTCCTGGGTTAGAGCCCGCTCTCCGAAAGTCATTAAATAATCACGCCACTCATTTTTCTGTTATGCATTAGTTTCCCTTTGTATCAGTTGTTGTAGGAAAGTTCAAGTGATGAAGGCATAAGCCCTGGTCACTGAACTATACCAACTTCAGCAGATACTAATCCTAATGTAACATCAGAGGTATTGTATAGCAGAATCATCAGGGAACTAAAATAAAAAATCAAATGGCTAATAAATACAACTTTAAAAATTTAATGCGCCTCACTGATACCAGAGGCGCTGCAACATTGCATTATTAAAAGAAACGTGCAAAAAGCAGATATGTAAAAATTTTAGCTTTCCTCTATCTCATCCTTCACCACCTGTCTTCTCTATCACTATCCCTTTCCTAAAGTAGGTAACACCCAGTAATAGTAGTAGATATTCATTGCCTGGCTATTACTTCTCTTTAAAAATAAATAATAAAAAAATTAATTAACAACATTTGGGTCTATGAAATTTTGTACTCATTTCTGTGTTTTGCTTTTCTACCCAAAAAACCAATCAGTAAAACAAGCTTTATAATGTCCTGGAATCCTGCTACTAACATCATTATTGATAAAATTAATTATTAAAAGTGTAACAAGTTCTACTCGTATACATAAACCAGTTACTATTTCACAGAAACATAAAGACTTATTTGGCAAACATTCTTGCAACTGCAATCAATTCCAGATACACCAACTCAAGCTTGAGAGGGTGTCCTTACCGTTCCCTCTTTTTAAATACTATTATTGATGGCAATACATTACAGTGGCCACTTATACTCGTTAGAAATTGACATCTTTATTAAATTTATTATTTCAGCCAATAATTAATTGGGTCATCAGTGATATATTAAGAGAGAAAAAAATTAAAGAAAAACACTTAGTCAGCCCAATTAGGAGCAGCAGGAGCAACAGCAGCAGCTAAAAAAAATAACAATTGACCGACATTGTTCATGCTAACAGGAAAGTGCTAGAAATTATAGTTCTTGTTGGCAAATACCTAATGACATACTGGCTGATGATGTCGGTTTTTACTTCTCATTTGCTTTTTATATACATATAATGGTTGTGGCAGGAAGTTCTTTTCATGCTAAAGGATATATAGAGAAACAAGGACACAGCAAACATTATGGTAACAAAGCCTTATTAAGGCAAATTGATGGCGATAAGGTGTGTTTGACTAAAACGAAATTGTCAAAAAGAGTAATGAATACAATGGGGATATTTTACAGCTAACTACAAACAACAGGTGACTAGTTTGTTTAGGTTATGAAGGGGGTTTTAATTAATGTGTAGCATTCAATTTTTAATTATTGAATTTTTTTTATTGTTAACAAAATTTTACAGAAGAAGAGACAAAAAAATATACGTGATTCAGCGTTATAAATTCTTAGTCTGGGTGTTTTTTGAAGAGGTGTTATGTAGGTAGAGGTGTATTGTGTAGCAAAATCATCGATGAAGTAAAATAACCAATAAATGGCTAATAACTATAGCTTCGAAAAATTTAATATGCCTCATTAGCACCAGAGGCGCTGCAACATTACCTTATTAAAACAAAAACCTGCAAGAAAGCTGAGTTGTACAAGAATCTATCTCTTCCTTAACCACTTGTCTTCTCTGTCACTATACCTTTCCTAAAATAAGGTAACAGCTAATGATAGTAGTATGCATAATTTGCATAGCACTTACTTCTCTTTATACAAAAAAAAAATATATAGAAAAATAATGTAAAATAAAAAGTGGCTCTTGCAATGAAGCTAAAATCTTTGCTCAGCTTAAGTAAAATTAAAAAAAAGAGGAATATTTTTGTAGAACATTTTAAACCTCTAACCCTTCTCTGTATGGCTTTTTCCACACATTTTCCTACAAAACTTTTAAATAAGTATCCTTAAGCAAGGATTTAACGGACGAAAATGTTGCACAGAAATATTCGCAATGCAATTCTTTTATAAGTCTCTGCATACTTTAAAGCAACTACGTCCAAACGAAGTCCGTGCGAGGTTTTACAAAAGAACTTTTTCCGTGCGTGCTTTTACAAAAGAGCTTTGTGCTTTCACAGCGACGAAAGCACAATAGCCAATCATATTTCGGTGGCAACAATGATTGCTGCTTAGTTTGCAAAGAAGCAATATCAAATTGCAGGAGCTTCCAAAGCTGTTCAGCTCAAATGAAAATATCAGAAACGCAATTCTAACTCTAGAATCTAGAGTCTAGATATAAAGCGAAAGCTTTAGTTTAAGGTTTAATTTACAATACAATTCAGTCCAAACCTGTTCTACAAATCCCACAGGTCTACTCTATAATTCAAAATGAATAAAAAAATATTTTCGTATTCGATTTTTTTCGTTTCGAATAACAGAGTTGACCCCCTGATATTGAGTGCATTCGGTGAACTTTGGCGTATTCAAAAACTTGTAGTAAAATCGTCGGTTGGTTATTGGTTTGCGGCACAGTATACTCAAAATACATTATGTCTACAGCAAACCAATAACCAACCGAAAATTTTTGTTGAACATTTTAACTCATTTAACCGTTTGAGAATACATACTTACTTTTCACAAAAGTCTAATATATATTACTCGGGTTAATAATGAAGGACAAATAAAATTTTTAATGGATTATTCGAATAAATTAAGAAGAAACAATTTTATTTCAGCTAGTTTTAATCGAATGTTTTATAAACAAAATTTATTCGAACACATATTTTAGATAATAGACGATTATTCGAATGAATAACCAACAAAAAATTTTATTTGAATATATTGATTTTTTCAATCATTTTCGGTTGCTTAATGGATTATAATTGTGAATTTTTTACAAAACAAAAAATATTTAATTGTAATGGATTATTCAAACTAACGAATAAAAAATTTTATTCCAGTAAAGCCTTAACAATAATCGTTTATGTTTTTAAAAAATCTATTTAGTTAAGTTTTTTTTGGTATTGTGTTAAAGTGACGTCGATGACGACAACTGGAATAAGGGTGAATATTTTAAAAATAAAATAAATAAATGTCGATACTTCGAATTAAGGAATAAACAATTTTTTTTTGGTAAATTAATAATTTACTCGAGTGTATAGTTATGCTCAGTCGATTATTCAAATAACTAACGAATAAAAAAATTTGTCAAATATTTTAATTTTTCCAAATGATCGGTGCATGTTAATTTGTGAATTAAAAAAATATACAAAATTAAATTTTTAATCGCTTATTCGAATTAATAAATAAAAAATTTTATTCTAGTACTTCATAATAAATAATCGTTTATTTGTATAAAAATTTATAAGTATAGTATTTGAATCAGTTTTAGTTGCTCAACGAGTGAGTTCTTATTCGAATAATCGATTTAGAAATATTTTTTAATAAACAAATCAAAAAAATCACACATCTGAAATATATATTCAAATAAATATTTTTTTATAAAACTTTTACGTATAACTTACTTGAATAAAATTATTTATCCTGCAAAATTTTTTATATATAAAAAATTTAATTTATAAATAAAAAAAAATTTAGAATAAGTAATTTTATTCGAGCAAGTTATAAGAAAAAATTTTATAAAAAAAAATTTATTCGAATATATATTTCAGTTAATAGCTATTATTCAGATTAATACCGCATACAAAATTTTATTCGAAACATGTGATTTATTTTAATTAAAAATATTTTTAATTGATTATTCGAATATCAAATAAAAATTTTATTAGGCTTATTTTACATTGACAAACGGTTATTAGTGTAAATAATTTACTCGAACTTTTTTTTTATTTATAGACGATTATTTGGATGAATAACGATAAAAAAAATTCATTCGAATATTTCGATTTTTTTCAAATAATTTTTGGTTGCTTAATCGAGAATTTTTTTAAATTAGGAACAAATATTTTCAATCGATTATTCGATTTGACGAATAAAAAATTTCTTTGCAGTAAGCTTGAGGCAATAATCGTAAAATAATTATTAATCGATTATTAGAATTGAAAAATAAAGAATTATATACAAGTAAGCTTGAACCAAGCAATCATCGTATTGTTGTATAGTTACAGTGTTATTCGGCTATAGCTAAAGCGATTAATTTTAGTTTTTTTTTTGTCGAAGAACACTTGTACAAAGGGATATAATGTGCATCCCTTTTAAGCAAATTTATGAACTTTAATAAAAACTTTTAACCCAAAAACATAAAAAACCAAATGTATTCAAGTTGTTTTATAAAAAAAAATTTGCAACAACTTTTTTTCATTGTATGGCAAAATACCCCTTTCCAATACGAATTCTCTGTAAATAGGGACAAAAAGGAAGCAAAATTCTATTTAAATAAATGTCACAATTTAACTAAAACAATTGAAAGGAGAAAAACGAAAACGGGGAATGCTGGAAGTTAAACTGGGTTAAAATATTGTACGGAAAAAAAGAAATAAGAAAACAAAACAAAAAATTAAAGAAATGCAAATTATTCATATGCAGCAGTAATAACAACAACAACAATGACGTTAAAAAAACATGGCAAAGAAAGAAAGAAAACTAAAAATTTAGAACGTCAGGAAATCCTGTCCTGTTAACAACTACAAAAGAGAATGAAAATAAAAAACAAAGTGAAAATTGTTAAACAACATCGTGGAAAATGTTACTTTCGAGCACAAATTGCAATGAAGTTGAAACTGGATTTAGTAGATTTGCATTTACAAATTATTGCTCGTTAGTTTTGTGCTGTGTGTCTTTTTTTTTCTTTTTTTTTGTTCAAAACAAACGAAACATTTTCATGTAAAACAATGTGTAGTTCGTTGTACCTGTGCTGGATGTACCCTACATTAAGTTCTTCTTTAACCTTAACTCATTTGTTAAATCATCTATAGTAAACTGATTTCAAAAGAGAAAATTAAAAAACTTTGCATGCTAGAATGCAGAATTGTGTATTTAGTCTCCAATAGGTTAAGTCATTATTATATATTATACAAAATAATGAGATAAATAAGTAGCACTACTTACTTTGGAAGGTCTTAAAAGAATACTATACATTACAAAATCTCGAAAAGTTTTCGCTGCGTAACTTTAAAATTTTTTTAGCCTGCACAGCATTTAAGTGAAGCCATAAATATTCATTTGGATAAAAATGGACATAGTTTATCATCTTAAAAGCAGCTACGTCTAAGCAGACATACACTGATATTTGAACTTTAGGTAAACAGCTTTGAAAGCTCTTAAATTTGTTCTTGTTTCTTTGCAAAGTAAGAGCAAGCATTATATTCTGTTGTATTGTTGTTGTGGATGTTGTACTCTCGTCGGTGTGAAAGCACAAAAAGTTCTTTATAAAAGTTTGCACATTGTGCATATGGCTTGAACGTAGCTGCCTTAAAGCCTTTAAAAGAATAGCAATATTTTAGAATATAAATATTTTCATCAAATGGTAGTAGATGAAGTGTAACATGTATTCGACTTTGACCAATAAACTTTATATGTTTTTTTTTTATGTTGCCAAATACCATTAGCACTAATATTATTGGATAAATAATATTTATTATCAAATATTTAGTTTTATTTGGCTCATACATATACCAAGCGTGGGGACTTATGCTCGAATTGTTCCAAAATATTTTTGTAAAATAATCATGATCACACACAGCTCAAATACTTTATTAAGGATTATTTTTCTTGTTTTTATTTTATTTCGTTTTGTTGTTCGTCTTTTTTTCTTCGATTTATATTTAGAGTTCAATTCAGTTCTTCTATTTGCAAAATTTAACTGGTTATTTACTCCCTTTTGAGTTTGCCAATCCCAATTTTTTAACTAATAGCAGGCAAACGATGCGGGCACTGTTGGTGTAAGCGAAAAAAAAGCTTTTATGGAGCATCAAAGGAATACCGACAAAAAACAACTTTACTTTGTTAACTTTGCAGTTAGAGTTTGTGTTATGGGAAGTTGGTAATACCCGCCTTTTGGATGAAAAAAAAATACAAACAAACTACAACTAACAAGTGGTGTGGCAGCTCTTGTTTTTCCCCCGTTAAATTTCAACAGCAATTCTATTGCATAGTTTTAGGTTTATCGACAAAGTGCAAAGTTTATACACACACATGAACTTTGAGTTTGCAGCAGAAAAAAAACTAATGAAAGCTGGTATAATATTAGTTATTTTGTCCCTACGACATTGTATTAAAATGTTGATGCTCTTACAGTTCCATTTCGTTAGTTTTTTCTTTATCCTTTTTTTTTGTAATATTTTTAAGCCACTTACTTTGTTTTGAGCCACGGCAGACTGGAAAAGAACTTGTGCAAACAACTTCTGCTGGCATGATTTAATAATAGCCAAAGATTTCTATAAAAGGAAGGAAAATAACACTGTAGTGCAAAAATAAAAAACCTAACTGACCTTACATATGAAAGACAGATTAAAAGCTTTCTTATAAATCTTTTTTTAACACATTTTTCAATCTAATTTTTTCAACTACTATATTAAATTTTATTTCAATTGAAAAAAGAACAGAAACTGCAAATTTTACATTTAACATGCATAAAATGTAAAGTGTTTAGCTGCTTAACGTCCCTTTTCACAATTTACGATTAATAGTTAACGTGATCTTTAACTGACAGTTCTTCATACAAAACTTGTCCTTAAAATCCCTGTTAGCTTTTAATTGTACATTGTGAAATGGACAGTAAGTTCTATAAATAGCCTGAAATAAAAATTTATTGTGTGTGGCAAGTGCCACCACGTTGTTCCTTCCAGACCACCGTGAAAATTTCTTCAAGTTTGCTTCACTTATTTAGCAGTCCTTAGCTTTCAAACATACAGACGGCATTCAATATTTTATATGTATATAGAATACTTTTGATAAAGAGGTACTTTTTCTAAAAAATTACTTTTAGTAAAAAGGTACTTTTTGTTAAAATGTACCTTCTGTAAAAATGTACATGTTATAAAAGTGTACTTTTTGTAAAAAGGTCGTTTTAAAAAATGTACTATCAGCAAAAATGCACTTTTTGTAAAAATTTACTGTTTGCAAAAAGGTAGTTTTTTAAAACGACCCTTTTTCGTTGAAAAGTACTTTCAAAAAACGCTGTTTTTGTAAAAAAGGTATTTGAAAAAACGCCTTTTTTGTAAAAAAAGGTATTTGAAAAAACGCCTTTTTTGTAAAAAAGTATTTTGAAAAAACGCCCTTTTTGTAAAAAGGTACTTATTTAAAAACATCCTTTTTGTAAAAAGGTACTTTTTGTAGAAACGTAATATTTCTAAAAATGTATTCCTTGTAAACAGGTACTTTTCTTAAAATATCTGTACTTTTGTAAAAAGGAACTTTTTAAAAAATTTATGTGCTTTTTGTAAAAAGGTACTGTTTTTTAGAAATATACTTTTTGTAAAATTATAATTTTTTTAAAAGGGTTAGTTAAACAAATTACTTTTGCTTGAAAGCAGTTGGTTCAAAAAGTACTTTTTCATAAAATAATCCTTCCAAAAAGTTATCTTTTCTAAAGGGGTACATTTTCTAAAAAAAAGTAAGTTTTTCAAAAGACCTTTTTTTAAAAAAAACATTCCCATTTAGAAAAGGTAACTTTTTGACAGGATTATTTTATTAAAAAGTACGTTTTGAACAAATTACTTTCAAGCAAAAAGAAGGCTCTTGAAAAAGGTATCTTTAAAAAAAGGCGTTTATACTGAGAAGGCGATTTTCTTAGAAAGGCAAATTTTCCAAAAAAAAGTACTGTTTCCAGGAAGCTGTAGTTTAAAAGGGTAAATTTTCCAGAAAAGACATTTTCTTAAAATAAGTACTTTTAAAAATCGTACCTTTTAATAAAAAAAGAGATCTGTTTCAAAAAAAATTAAAAAGCACTATTCTATAAAAAATTATACATATCTGTTAAAAAATCTAACTTTTTCTAAAACATATATTTAGCAAAAATTACTTTTTCTTTACAGAATTTTTTTCAAACGTAATTTTTCTTAAAATAAATTTTTCAAAAAGTTACTGTTGCCTAAATGGATAACTTTTTTAAAAAAAGAACTTTTGAAAAAGGTACTGGTTTTTTAATGGACATCATTCAAAAAAGTTGCTTATCAGAAAGATACCATTTAAAAAAGGGGCTTATTGTAACAACACGATTTTTATGAAGAAGGTACTTTTCCTAGAAAGGCGCATTTTCAAAAAAGAAAAGTACTTTTCCTGAGAAGCTATTACGTTAAAATATATATTGCCAAAAACAAATCTTTTTTAAGAAAGCATTTTAGAAAATGGTACTTTTTATTTTAAAAAGTACTTTAAAAAAAAATTAAAATAACGTTGTTTAAAAAAATCATAATGGAAAAGTTTATTTGTTAAAAAAATTACTTTTCTAAAAAAAGTTATATTTGTAAAAAAAAATTATTTTTTCCAAAATTATACCTGTTGGCAAATCACGGCATTCGATATGACTGGTAATTTAAAAATATTTCAATAGAGTTTATATGGAAATATTTTTAAATAACTAGTCGTTTCGGATGCCCTGATTTCCCCTCTGGTTCTTACGATTTCTTAACTGATTTTGCATAAAAGGACTGCCTTATTTTAAGCAATATCTTTCTAAAGTAACTTTCGCTGCAAAGAACTAACTTTTTGTTTCAAGAATGATTTCTTTAAAAATCAATGTTTTTTTTAATTTAAATATCCTTTGAACTTTATTTTTTCCAGAAGAAGTCAGACGTGCAAAAACCGTCTACACCCTTTCAATAACAATCTGTAACATTATGATACAGAAACAACAAATTCCCTTAATACTCCAAGCACAAGCTTATGCCGGCTTACAATAGATTTGTATCGCTGGATATTTATTCATTGAACTTGTAAAATTGTAAACAAAAAAAAAATAAAAATAAGAATAATCCCTTCAAATTGAAATCATCTGCTTGATTAAAAATAAATTCAAACGTTTTTGCTTTAAATTTAATTTCATTCGATAAGTGATTGTCACTCAATTTAAAATTTTATGGCAGCCACGCAGCAACCAACCAGTGCACAAGAATTATCCTTTAGTAACCCTTTTCCTCGTTTTTTTATGTTTATTTTTATTTTGCTGCCTTTATTATTAATTCTTCTTAGACATGGCATACTTAACAGGAATTTATTTGCAACATTACAAGTGTTATGGCAATAAATTTGTAAATCTCTTTTAGAGACATAACATACAAGTCATTCAAACAACAACATGTGTCAAATACAAAAAGCGTGCTAAAATGACTGGTGGGTTGGTTGGCCTTTTATTTGGGATCACAATAAAAGGATATAAAATTGAATTTTGTGGTTTGATGTGGTGTAAACGTTGTCAGTAGGTGAATAAATTATTTGTGCCTTTATTGTGTGCGTATTAGTGTAAATAGGGATAAACCAAACCACGAATGGCCGGCCACGTTTTAAACAGACTTTTATGAATTAACAATTCATTAAAATGGTTACAAAGTTTAAAAATACTTTTTTTCTGTTCCATTCCATTTTAGCAATATCCCGAGAAGATAATGATGACACACACCATCACCACCATCATCATCATCACCATCATCGAGGCGGTCATAGTCACAATCACGGTAACAAAGTTCCCTACAATGGTTACAATTCCGAGGAGTATTTGGATAGACTGGAACCAAATGGTAATATACCAACAGATAAAACAAATTGCAGATATGGAGGTGAGTCTTTAAGGAGATTTACTTTTTTTTACAATTATGTTTTATTTGTTTGTTTTTCTCTGGAATTAAATATTAACATTAATTATCATCAGCCAGCCATCTGGTGTGGTATGAAAATATGAGCGTAATTAACAATTAATTATAAGCTATGCATATTAATCTGTGATGTAAAGCTTGAATAATTTGCTGCATAACTTACATATCGTAATACAGAATAGGCCTAACAGAAAGGGCCTACCTCGTTTTTTTTTGAAATCGAGTTTTTCTTAATATTTCGATAGAAGAACAGCTAATGTATCGAAAAATATCTCGTTTATTAAAGGTATTAAGGGTTTTATATGCAACACTAAGCGTTACTTATTTAGGGAAAATAAGAAACGATGCACAGTGGGGGATTTTGGCAAAAAAAATGGAAATAATAATAATAATAATTTCGAAACAGGAGGCAAATCACGGCATCCAATACGACTCGTCATTGAAATATATTTTAATAAGTTGTAATTTCGATTGCAAATTATCTTAGGAGAATCCTCAAACAAGCTTACACAGAGAAAAAACTGCCTAATAGAATCAAGAAGATTTTCTCGTTGAAAAATTTTTAGGCTAAGGGGTATCCCAGCAAAAAAAAGCGAAGATTTTTTCATAGAGATTCCTTATTGTTTTTATGTGGTAAATCTTATTAATTTTATGAAGAAAAAAACCACATAAAATCAAGAAGAAATCTTATTATTCACAACTTTTTTTACTCAATTTCCGTTATTTTTGGCACCAAAAAAAAAACAATCCATCGAGAAAATCTTCTTGATTCTATTAGGTTTTCTTATAAATTGTAAACTATAGGGATTTCTTACTGATTTCATTAGGTTGCCTTATTGATTTTTTCAATAAGGTATTCCTTATTGTTTTCATTAGGTTCCCAGTAAAAAAACTGGAAGTCATTCTAGTGGAGCTACATTTTCAATGTTTCCAAAAAATCGATATTTTTAATTTGCCGAGAGTGAGCAAAAAACCATTTAGAAGCTTATTTTAGTCCTACAAAACCTTGTAACTCCTCCATAGTGTTAGAAAATACTCAGCCGAATTAAAAAAAAATAATTTTTTTAAAGAAATTTATGAACTAAGTTTAGTCTAAAATTTAAAAGTTATTTGCTTAAATTTACATCTGTTTTGGGCTTAAATTCGTATAAAAAGAAACGAATTGTGAACATAGTTAACTATTTACCCTATTTTCCTAGATGAAAATATTATCATAGAACACAAAAAAGGGAATTTTTCTTAATATCGCTTCCAATTCAGTGACCAGGCATCGAAAAAGAGAACTTCTTGCAATGAAAACCCCATGTAAAAATCATTAGAACGGATCGAAATTTTCACTACTTCCAGATCGCAAACTCTACATTTTCATGACTTTTTTGGAGTCTCTTTTTTTGCTGGGTTCCTCTATAATTATGTGTAAAGCATCTTATTATTTTTTTTTAATAAGCAAATCTTCTTGATTTTATTAGGTTTCTTGTTATTTCATATCTATAAATAAACATAGAGAACATTTTTGTCATGATCTTTATCGTTCTTTTATAAGCATATGTGTACAATGATTTCAGTGCGGATTCAGGCTTCTTGTTAGCATATTGGTTAGAGTTCTTGTCTATCAGTTAGAAGGTTGCTGGTTCAATACTTGTCTCCTCCCAATTAATAAATATGTATGTATGGTGAGTTAGTTAATTAAGAATATAATATAATATGTATGTATGTATGTATGTATAAATAAATAACATCTAAATATACTACAAACATCGAACAGAATTTAAATGAAAATACATAAGTACAATTTTTTTATATTTTTTATTAGGTTGCCTAATAAAATCAACAAGAAAATTTGTTTTTGAAAAAATCATTAAGATTACCTAATAAAAACTACATGATTTCTTCTTGATTTTTTCAAAAAGGGTTTCTCTATGAAATTAATAAGATTTCCTTATTGAAAAAAAACCATAGAGATATCTTATTAATTTTGTTGTATTTGATGAGGTATTCATTAGGCACTGTTTTCTTTGTGTACATTTTATTTCTTGTTGCCTCTTCGATTCATTAATGCCCATCCCTGCATACACATATTTTCCGTTATATTAAACACCAATTTCCTCAGTCAGTTTGGTGACAAAGAAGCCTCAATATTAAGCAACAGAATAATGTCGGCGTCTGGCTTGTTTCTTTTCTGCGGAAATTAAATCTGTTCCAGCCTTTTAATTGTTGTCTGTAACAAATCTCAAATGTGAATCTCTAACACACAAAATTAATTGTGTCATAGGTTTAGATAATTTGTATTTCCGCCCTTTTTAACAGCAAACAACATAATATATACACATATATGTATATATGTATATGTAGAGATGTGTTCATATGTACATATATTTCATTAATTCGTGTCTTAAAGAAGTGGGTACTTCTCTAAAGTTTCGCCACAGAAATTTAGACAATCATAAATTTCTAGATAAATCAAGGATATTTGTTTGAAGTTTATGAAATATTGAGAACATATTGCGCTTCTTGTTGTTTTCTTGTTCATTCGCATAATTCACTTTAACCGACAGTGTTCTACACTATATGTGTACGCATATATTAATATTCCCAAGAAATATACAGTCATGGGCTAAAGTCTCCATACACCCATAATTTTTGTAATTTGATGAAACATGGGAAGAAATTTAAAAAATAAATTATCTTTATACAAAAAATAAAAAACTAATTCACAGTTATAATAACTTATATTATAATATTGGGTGTTTTTTATTGAGGTATAGAACTTTAAGTTGGCATCACTTTTTTAACTGGCGGCCATTTTGTCAGGTGTCAAGTGATTAATATTTATTTCGAAAATAATGGTTCAGTTCGCGAAGTTTACCGCAAGCTCCGTCCATTTTATGGTCGACATAATCGTCCATCAGAGCAATTAATTCGGTTAACCATGGATCGTTTTCGCACTACGTTTACTCTATGTGATAACACGCATCCGCAGAGACGTCGAACAGTGCGCACCGAAGAAACAATTGCCGCTGTAGAGCAAAGTGTTGAAGAGGACCCGAATGAATCGATTCGCCACCGTGCACAGCAATAGAACCATGATAACCGACTATTTTGTTCCCGAATTGGCTGGTATGAATGTGGATGAGTTGTGGTTCCAACAAGACGGCGCTACATGCCACACAGCGCACGTCACAATCGATTTATTGAAGGAAACATTCGATGAGCGTATAATTTCGCGGAATGGACCTGTCAATTGGCCACCAAGATCGTGTGATTTGACACCATTGGATTATTTTCTTTGGGGATATGTGAAGTCGCTCGTCTACGCCAACAAACCAGAAACATTAGGGGACTTGGAAGCCAACATTCGTGGCGTTATTGCCAACATACAGCCCCATATGCTCGAAAAAGTGGTTGAAAATTGGACCTGTAGAATTGGCTTTATTCGAGCCAGCCGCGGCGGCCACATGCCCCAAATCATATTTAAACATTAATGGCATAAAATTATCCTTCCAATAAAGCCAAATTGATGGACATTAAAACGATTTTCTTGTGTTTTATTTCAATTCGAAGTTCTATACGTCTAAAAAAAACACCCTATATATACAGATAACAAAAATATTCAAAAGTCTTCTCGACAAAAGTCTACATACGGGAATAAAAATATATTAAAAAATACGTAAAAAAAATTTTGCAGTCTTTATCTTGTTTGAAAATTCCGGTAACAAGCATTCAATAACCCACAGTCAAAACTTTTTGTAATTGAATGTAATTACGTAAAAACTACGAAAATATACTTGAGAAAGACTCGGTACTTTTTCTAAAAGGTACTTTTTGTAAAAGGCACTTTTTACAGAAGCTACTTTTAACGAAAGGTACATTGTATAAAAGAGACTTTTTGAAAGAGGTACGATTTATAATTGGTAATTTATGCGAAAGGTTCTTTTTATGAATGGTACTTTTTTATGAATATTAAATAACATACTTTTTAAAAAAAGGTAATTTTTTGTCAGTTTTTATAAAAGGCATTTTTTTTTAAAGTGCTTTTTGTGAAAGTTGCATTAATAAAATGATATTTTTGTAAAAGGTAATGATGATATTTTTGTAAAAGGAATCAAAACCATTCCGAACGGAATCTGTGACACGGCTGTATATTAAAGTATCTGTTATAAAATGCGTTTTTAAAAGGTTTTAATGAAACATACTAATTGCAAAAAGTACTTTTTGCTTCTAATGAAGGATACAAAAAGTATTATTTAGTTTTTTATATGATACAGTACTTTTTATGAAACAGTTTTTTTCATGAAAAAGTTCTTTTTATGAAAGATACTTATGTGTAAAAAAAATATTTTACTAAAAAATACTTTTTACTGAAAAGTACTTTTTACTGATTTTTTATTAAAAAGTACTTGTTATGAAAATTACGTTTGTAAATATGTAATTATTTTATAAAAGATAATTTAAACAAAAAAAAACGTCTTTTTAACCGACTTCAAAAAAAGGAAGGAACAATTCGTCTTTATTATTTTTGTTGTTGTTTTTGTTACTTTATAATTCGGTACATTTTAGACCGATTGTAAAAATTCTTTTTTTGTCTGATAGGATATAGCTTCCCATTGGTCTAATTGTGAAAAAGTGAGCGGGGACATGTCCACAATTTTGTTTATTTAATTTTCTGATATTCTACTCATTTGATTGCGGCGAAAAAACTTTGGTTTTTGGGATTACACAATTTGAAAGTTGAAAAAATGGGTGAGGTTACGCCTATTAAAATGTATTATAATATTTCACGTGGTTCTACTTAACTGATTTTCACGAAACTTACCACACACTTTGAGCTCTAAAATAGACACAATCCTCCATATAAAAAAATGGGCGGAGTCATCCCCATTAAATTTTAATATTTGATTTTAAGTGGTTCCACTTTACCGATTCTTACAAGACATAACACGCACCCTGAGCTCTGAAAGACACACAAACTTGCATTTGAAAAATGGGCGGATGCACGCCTATTAAAATTTAATTTTATATTTCACGTAATTCTTATTATCTTCTTCTATCAGATCTTTGCATTTAAGTCGGTTTTTCGTTTTGCAGAAAGAATTATTACAAAACTTTGTAGCAAAAGGTAATTTTTATATAATATCATTTTATTGCTGTCCTGTAAGATTTGAGTTTAATAAATTTTCATGGCTCAAAATTATTTATTTCTTGTTGTGTATTAAAAAAACATAAGTTCCTTATACTAAAAAAGTTTTGCATCATTTTGCTTACTAAATATATTTTATAGCCTTATAACAGCGTAAAAGTTGGTAGTGGGTGGGAGTGTGCCCTGATGTTAGTATGAGAGTGTGACATCCTTAATCCTTGTATTACATACATACACATGGAAATGTTACAATTTATTAAATAGCTGCGGTTTCACTGTCGTTGTAATAATGAAAACAAATCACAAACTTATGATGATAGTGTACCCTACACTCAGACAAGTGGGGTTTTCATTGCAAAATCTCAACATTTACATTTACATATTACTTTAAATGACAATAGTGTGAGCTCAGTTATTTTTATAATTATTGACCGCAATATGAGCATTTTCTTTTAACATAAATCATATTGATTTTGAAAGCAAAAAAAAATATATATAAAATTTAATATTTCCTCAAAATTTTTTTTCCATGCGCGGGAGTCTGCAGCAGTAATTTATCACAACTTTTAAGTTTTTATGGGTCATTAATTATATAAATATTTGTTTTTATTGTATGCATATTTCTTTCTTCCGCTCTCATGTTTATTTCTATGAATGTACATAATAAGTATATTTATTAAATGCTTAGTTTTTTTTCTAAATAAATTTTAATTTCTTGGCTGTAGTTTAGCTTCATAAATAAGTTAAAAACAAAAATTAATTATTTTTATGGATGGTTATAAAGTTGAAAAAGTTTTTTTATGGCTTATTAAAAAAAATTGTTTGCGAGAGCAGCATGAATTTGCCTCCCTCCTTCCCCCTACCCCCTTTTTTTTTGTATGTCAGTTTAATATCATTGTGGCATTTATTTTAAAATTTAAATTCCTTGAAAAGGCTTGAAAAAGGCTTAAACTTTTTTAAAGTATGTTTGTTGAGGCATATCGTAAACATGGCAAACGAAGATAAAAAATCTAATAAAAAACAAATATGAGGTTGCTTTTGTGGAGTTAAATTAAATTCTTTATGCGGTAACAGAGACGAGGAGGTCTATTTTGGTTTTTGTTATTGGTTTTTCCATATTTTATTGTCTTAAATGAAAATTTTGTCTGGAGAGTTTGGGTCGTGAAATTTGAATGTGTGTGTGTGGGTTTATGTGTGTGACGTCTGTGTGGTAGTATTACGTTGAGAAGGGTTCTAGGAGATAGTAGTCAAAAGGATTTAAAAATTTAATGCTGTAGTTTTTTGCACGAATTTAAATAAGCTTTTACATTTTTAGTGTGTGTTGTTCTTGTTGCCTTTTTTTTAAATAAAAAGTATCTGTAGATTTTAGGCTTTTCGTAAGCCTAAAAAAACTCTATTTCGAAAGGTTAAAAGAGTTTAAATTTATTCAAATTTTAGCCGGCTTAAGGTGATTATTTAAATTGTTAATGTAAATTGTGTTATTATAAATTTATTTATTTTTACTGTTTAAATCAACTGTTAGATATGCTTGCGGTTTTTTATTTGATAGCTTAAATTTAAAATATAAAATTTCTATTCATCCTTGTGGTTAATTTGTTTTTTTTTTGTGATATGAGCAGTTAGAAAACTATTTTAATTTTTCCTTATATCATAAACAAATATTTTATTGCTTCATCTAAATTTTTATATTAAAAGTCCTGAACACAAAAGTTGTTTTATATGTTTTGTGGCATGTGAGGGAGACAGTAGTGAAAAGGAGTGAATTTTTTAGAAGGCTCAAAATGTTTTTTAACTTTGCGCTCTAAGTAGTTACTGATTTTACCCCAATGTTCGATAATATAGTTTTTCATCGATATGAATGCTTTTTTATGTATTTTTCAAATTTTTTTAAAAGAAGTATCACTCAGGCAATGAATGCCTACTACTATTACTAGGTGTTACCTCCTTTAGGAAAGGGATAGTGATAGAAAAGACAAGTGGTGATGGAAGAGATAGAGGAAAGCTGCATTATTTTACAACAAATCTTTTTTACACGTTTTAAATAATGCAGTGTTGCAGCGCCTCTGGTGTCAATTAGGCGTACGAGTATTAACTTTCGAAACTGTGCTTAGCAGTTATTTTAATTTTTATTTTTTTTATAAAATAAATATACTTTGGTATTTCTTGAATGCTTTTTTTAAACAAATTTCAAACGAATAAGCCTTAAGCTTCGTTCAAGAGATTATCGTTGACAAAAAATTTAAAAAAAATTTTAATTTCTTCGAATTATTTTAATGTAATTGTTTTTTTTTTCTTACAAGCAAAAATTTTAAATTATTTTGATACTATGACACTTAAGACTACAGAGATAAAAATAAAATTCGTATTTGGCAACAAAAATCACGGATTCAACGAAATAATTTTTCAATATTTATATTTCTATATTTTATTAGGCTAAAGTTCGTATCGCTTTGTAAGCCAAATTACATGTGATATTTATTATTAATTGTAAATATTCTGACAAACATGTAGTAGAACGTAACAACTAGCTGTTTTCGAAGGCCACTACACCTTCGTTATTTGTGTTTGGGCCACTGTGTGTGGTGTCAGTATATGTAGATTTTTGCTTTATATAGGCAACTTTTATTGCAAATGGAATATGTGAATTGTTGTGATTCATCGTATTACAATTTGCTGAA
This sequence comes from Tachina fera, assembly GCA_905220375.1. Classification (NCBI taxonomy): domain Eukaryota; kingdom Metazoa; phylum Arthropoda; class Insecta; order Diptera; family Tachinidae; genus Tachina; species Tachina fera. The sequence goes on along the minus strand of LR999964.1, from coordinate 19,330,329 downwards.
AGCTTTGTTTTTTTGTAATGAAATAATTTTTCAATTTTTAACCTACAAAGATTTTTGTCATATTGTAGAATAAAATAAATGTGGCTTGTCAAATAGTTTCCTTTTATTATCCAACAACAAAAATATCTGTTCATCAAAAACTTTGTTGAATATTGTTATATTTCAGCAAAAATTTTTGTCACACAATTTGTAAAATATATATTACCAGCTTTGACTAAAAATTTGGTTAAACCAACAATCGTTTTTGTAATCTAATTTTTATTTTGTATAACACAGCCTGCGAAGCGATTATCTCTTCTGCGAAAAATGCTTACTGTCTACTGCGGGAATCGAACCCATGACCTCTGAGCTGATAGGCCGTTATCGCTATCACTAAGCCATAGGAGCGCTCATGCATTTCCTCTAATACCCTCACAATGCCCTTTACGTAAAGCAAATTTCTTCAACAATTTTATTGGTCAAATTAAATCAAGAACTGATAAAACTATTTCTTTGTTGCATTTCTTCTAGAGATTAATTTTGACAAACTTATTTGTCAATCCTATAACGCTTTCTTGTCAAATAATTGTTAATTTGTGATGTAAAAAGTTATACACCGATTTAGATCCCAGTTTTTTTTAGTATGACAAAAATATGACGCGATGTCAACAGCTTTTTTTGTCAAACAACAAACAACAAATTTAAAACTGATTTAAAAGATTATCAAAGATATTTGTTTGATGCTTTAAAAAAAAGATTTTTGACTAATTTTATGACTTCAAAAATTTTTTAATCAGATAATTTTTGCAATTGCAATAAATTTTTTTTTGCGATTTCGGCTCTACATATCATAGAAAATGAGAGATATAACTATTCATCTTATGCGCTGTATTTTTAAACTTCTAATTCATTTAAAGTTCTGCTCGTTAAAAGCTTAAATAAATACAAAGTTAATTGCTTAAACTTTTTGAGTTGTGGCAAATGATACATACAATGGGCATCAATTTCATTGACCATAAGAAAAAGTTTCACTGAAAGTCTACTTGGCCATCATCACACGCTCAGCTCCACTCATTCAAGTTTTGTTTATTTTTTTATTTTTTCAATAATCGAGGTTGCAACATAAAGCAAATTGACGAACTGAATTGTCTGTAAAGTTCATATATATAAAGCCTAAGTGGCATTTGTATAGTCTTTCTTTTTGTTGTAGCTTTTTTTACATTTATTTTCACAATATTTAAATATAAATTTTTTTCTCACTTCCGCTTTTTTTTGTGGTATTCTTTATTGGACGAAATGCACAATTTACTTCTAAATTGCCTTTTGATATTTAATGTTAAATAAAAATTATTTTATGGTAACTATTCCAAATTTATTGTGAAGCTATTTTATAACAAGCTAAAACGCTGCTTGAAAATTAGGGCAAGAAAAAAACTAAAAGTTGTCGTTAAATATTCTAAAGAAAACTGATCCTATTTAACGTTTCAAAATTAAAATTTTTTGTTTTTCAGCATTTTTTCATTTTTCTCACTAGTTAAAATATTTCTTTTAAAAAAATCCCTGATGAATATTGAGGAAAGTAATTGTTATTTGCTGCCAATAAAATATTAAAGCTTTTCAAGGATATTTCCTTCAAGATTGCATTGAAGAAAAAAAAACCACAGGAATATATAATAATTTCTCTCTATATATCTTTTGGTGCTTTTTCATCTATTGCTAATGCTGATTGTTAAGAAAAATCCATAAGTAATGATGACTGCGAAAACAAACTGAACGAGATGGGGTCGTGTGTAACGTTTGACTAACTGTACACTTCCAAATATGAGCTGGCAGAGAGAACTCCTGCTGTAAAATATTGTATTCAGTTTTTCTTAGAATTTTTCCCATGGACTCGTTAAAGATAAATAAAGTACGGACAGTACACATGTAAAACTATACTAAAAACTTATAGCTTATACTATAAAACTTAAGCCTAAATAATACATATATTGTTTTGGCATATTTTCGTTTTTAGAATTTTTCCGTTTTTGGCGTTTTTTTAGTTTTGGGGTTTTTTAGTTCTGGCGTTGTTTTCTTTTTTGTCGTTTTGGCGTTTTTTTTAGTTATGGCGATTTTTTCGCGTTTGAGAGTTTTTTAGCTTTAGCGTTTTTTTTCTCTTGGCTTGGTTTTTTTGATTTTTGGCGATTTATTCTAGTGTTAGAGATATCTTTTTGGATGGCGATTTTTTTGTTTTGGCGATTGTTTCGGATTTTGGATTTTTTTTTAGTTTTGGCGTTTTTTTTCGTTTTGGCGCTTTTTCCGTTTTGGCGTTTTTTGACGAATTGTTTTAGTTTAAACGATTTTGCTTAGTTTTGGCGCTTTTTTATTCTAGTGTTAGAAATTTTTTTAGTTTGGCGTTTTTTTTAGTTATGGCGATTGTTTCGGTCGGGTTTTGGAGTTTTTTTAGCTTTGGCGTTTTTTAGTTTTGGTTTTTTCCCCGTTTTTGGCGATTTATTTTAGTTTAAGCGATTTTTTTTAGACTTAACGCTTTTTTCATTTTGGCATATTTTTGGGTTTGGGAATTTTTAGCTTTAGCGTTTTTTTTTTAATTTTGGCGATTTTTTGGGGATTTATTTTACTGTTAGGGACTTTTTTCGTTTTGGCGATTTTTTCGTGTTTTGGAGTTCCTTAGCTTTGAGGTTTTTTAGATTTTAACGTTTTTCCCCGGTTTATGCGTTTTTTGGCGAATTATTTCAGTTTAAGCGATTTTGCTTAGTCTTGGCGCTTTTTTCGCGATTATATATAAAAATACACTAAACTTTGCAAATTTCAAGTGTCTATATATAATGTATAATTACACAGAATTTTAAAATTATTCGTTGCTCAATTTAATTTTTAACTGTCATGCACTGGCGGTCAAAGTTCTACATATGCTGTCAAAATTTCAGGTTCGTAGCTGGTACGGTTCTCGAGAAAACATCCTGTGACGGACAGACGAACAGCGTACCGGGGAAAATAGGGTTCCTCTTCTCTTTGTGTGTACGAAACCGTAATAAAACAGTCAAGCCGGTATAATTCGTACTCCCTCAGTTCGAAAATTTCAAGAATTCAAACTATACTGATCCCTTAAAAAAACTGTTTTAGTTCGCTAAAATCCCAAGATTTTTGTTAAATCGTATTTTTTTTAATTAAAAGTCTAAAATCTAAATCGTACTCTTTCAAAAGTTTGTGTTAAAGTCTGCTGATGAGTTCCTTAAGCAAGAACGAAATGCATGTAAAAAATTAATTTTTTTTATCAAAAAACAAATCACATCACAAATCGACACTTACAACATATATTTTATACTCACGTTAATATGTGATGCAAGCAGTCACGTAAACAGCTCTTAACTTGAGTATGAATCAACAACAAATACCTGTAACTGCACTTACTAACAATTTGTGGCATTGATAAGCTTTTAACGACACACAGCCAGACACTCAATATTTGTTTTCACTCGGAAAGCAACTAAAGCAAAGAAAATAAATTTATCTTCATCTATTTATCCAGCTGTCTGTCTGTTTAACTGTTTGTATCTTTGACGACTGTCTTCTATGAAAAAGTATGGTATTGCTTACAATTCGTTGACAACAAAATGTTTTAAAATCTTATAATATCATTTTATATAAGAAACGACAACTAAAATTTTAGCTTAGAAATATGAAATAAGAAAAAAAAAGAAGTAGAAAATAAATGGTATTTCATTAAGGGATTCTTATTATATTAAATTGAAATAAAGCTAAGTGTATGTGAGATACTTTCGAAATTTTTTATTCGTTTGAAATTTCTCGATAGATCGACGTCATAATGTATGGACTGTAACGGTGGAATGTAAATGTCCACCGTGACTTCAGTGGGTGCCTTGCATCTTAAATGTCCAGTTTACATCCCTTTCCCGTGAGATTGCCAGGCCGTTAAATCGCTCGTAGAAAATTTCAAACGTTTTGTGATATGTGTGGCATGTAGCGCTGCCGTGTTGACACCATACGTTTTTGATGTCCATATCATTAAAATCTGCCCATAATAAGTTGGTAACAATATACATATGTATATACATATGTATATATTGATGGTCTCAGATAAAAAGGCCCTAACTCGTATTCCTTACGAAGTTGAGTTTTTCAATTATTAAAATATATTTCACACATAAATTTTTGTTTGTAATAGTGTAAAAAATAACGCTTTTTCCAACAGCTGTACAAAGCCGTTTGTGCAAGTAGTTGTACTGTTTATTTGAGTTAGTACCTTTCCACTTGTGATCAACAACTCCGCTTTACTGCAAATAACGAAACCCCAATTTTTTTTTCTCAATTATTCGATTTTTTCTCTAAAACGTAGTTCGGATTACTGAAATTTTTTACAGTTAAGCGTACTGCTTAAAATCAGTACAATATAATAGAAAAATACAATAAAGTACGTAAGAGCGAAAAGTACAAATAAATTTTGCCATTTAATTTTTTAACGGACAAACCATGCAAATTTTTTTCTAGCCTGAAGTTATACAATCGATTTCTAATAAATAAATTTGTCATTGTTTTATTCACTAAAGCGAAGTAAATTTCATACAAAACGTAGTTGTGGGCTTGTTTTGGTTTTCAGTAATACGATATTTTCAGTAAAGAGATGTTTCGCTAAACCGAAATGAATAAGACTAGCTGCGTTTAAAATCAGTGCGGGGATTTGAATCGCGTTCAGTAATCCAGTTTTTTTCAGTAAAGCGTGTTGCGCTAAAGCGAATTCGACTGTGCGAGTACATTTACTAGAATTTTCCAGCGACTTCGCTCACATCCAGAAAACAACTTTATAGACTTAAACTGGCTGTGTTAATTTTGTATTTCTTTAGACGCAGATCTTCTATCTGTGTTCTAAATTTCATTAAAATCGCTTTAATTGTTTCGGAGAGACAGAAATATCCCCCTGTCGCCCTCCTGATCATTTTTTTAAATAAATTCAGCCTATGGGAATTTTTAGGCGCAGATATCATTAAAATCTGTTTGATCATTTCGGAGGGGCAGAAATATCCCTCTATCTGCCCTCTTGGTCCTAGTTTTAAAAATGAACATAGCCCATGTAAGTTCTTAGACGCGGATCTATCTATGTTTTAAATTTCATTTAAATCTGTTTGATTTTTTCAAAGCGGCAGAACTTCCCTCGTATCGAACTTCGGGTCCTACTTTTTTTTTAATGTAAACCATCCAGGGCGCCACACAAACTTATGAAAAATATGTATTCAAATCAGTCCAGCCGTTTAGCAGGATTTCAGTGACATACACACTAGAGTGGTTCGAAAAAATTTGTGCCAGTCACCCCCTAGGATTAAAGATAATGTAAAAAAAATTTCAAAAACATTATTTTTTTTTTGCCACGCCTACAAATACCGCCCTATTAGTATTATTTTCACTGTATAGCCATTTTTAGTCCGATCAAAGCATTTTATATACCGGTGTTCATGGCTCCGTAAGGGCTAAATTTTTGTCTTTAATATTTTTTACTACCACGTCTAGTATGGGGTAGTGTTTTAGAGCTTGTACAGCTGTAGAAGCTAAAATGTTCCATTTGATTTTTGTGTAAGCGTTAAATGTTTAATGTCTTTTTCTCTCTCTCTCTCTTTCTCTCTCTATCTCTTAAGCCGTCTGTATAGCTTGCCTTAACCCCTTTTAGTTTTTCAAACATTTATAAAACGAAAGTTTTGTTCTAAATTTTTGCCCCGTCTGACTGTACTTTTAGAAAACATTTTTAATATAAAATACATACATTGAAGGTAGTTGATACAAAACAGTATCCTTCTTTTTTTTATGAAAAACTAAAATCAAAATTTAAGTGCATTAAAATAAGTATCTTCTCGTCTCAGTTTCACTATTTTCATTAGCTGCTTTATGATTTTTCTAAACGAGATTTTCTTTGTTTTGCTAAAAGAAAAGTGTTGTTGTCATGGTCGTTGGTTAAAGAACAGCACAATTTAATAAAAATGTAATAAATCTCACATTTCGTCGTTGCAATTGGTTTTTATCACTTGCTTCCTTCAACATCATTCCTTATTTTTTTTTTATTTTGTGCGAATAAAAATCTCGATGTTAAGCAGTTTAAGCGCTTATAAAAGGTGATTCGCATTCATCTACCTCAACTTATCTATTTTTTTTTTGTAATTGAAATATTAAAGTAGATTATAATGAATATAAAAAAACAAAATAAATATTTCATTCAAAAGGAAAAACAAGTAAGGATATTTGTATTAAAAATAAAATGTTGGAAAGCAAGAAAATAAATAAAAAAGAATTAAATAAATATTCAGCTTTAGTTAAATATATTAAAATTCTTGCTTAAAGCGAATTTTTTAAATAGGTTTAAGCCAGGATTATATATTATAAATATTTTCTTAATCAAGCTGACTTTATAGTCAATGCAGTATAATAATAAAATATTTCAACATTAAATTTTATGGCTCTATTACACTGCACAACAAGATGGAAATTTTTTTTATGATGTTTAAATAAAAATTACCGATCCTTATCTATTTTTATCTCCTGATTACGATGAAAAAAATTGTAATCAAACAATTTAAAGGACTAAACTAAAAACACAGATCCTTACAATGACAGTAAAATATCGTGATAAATTCATCAATGCGATTCGTATCTACATAAAAGAGATTTTAGATTAATTAAATAGAAAGTATTTTTAATAAATAATACAAAAAAAAACTGGTGTAAATTATGCAAATCCTGAATATTACTATATCTTTAAAACTAGAGCTGATAGGGAAAAATTAATGATGCCATCGTAATCAGGAGGTAATAATAATTATTGAAATATCCAAAACACTGTTTTGCAGTGTTATAGATGGCAATTTTCACTAGTTGTCTAAAAGCTATAGAAAGTACAATTATGAAAATAATGCAAAATATAAGAATTATCTGGAAGTGCTAAAGATTTATAGTTTAGGGGAATTTTTTTGCTATAAAGAGAAGGAAGAAACGGCTGCATTTAAGGGGTAATTCAAATCCTTTAGAGTTATCGCTACTACCGTGAGTAAATGATTGACTTAAAATTAATTATAACTAACAATGTATTTTCCTAAATAAAGATTAATAGTCCCCTACTTATGATTGACAGTAAGTGAACAAGTAAAGTTGGTTAGATTAAAGCGAATATTAGATTAGATTAGCGAAGTCTCGGTTCAGCTAAATGAAAAAAAAGAGTTTTATTTTTAGTTTAAATTAACCATTAAAATTGTATGACTTATTTTTCTTTTAATTATGTATTCACCCTTATTCAAGCTGTCAACATCGACGTCACATTAACACAATACCCAAAAATTGGGGCTTGTGTGTCCTTTGTCGAAAAATTCTGACTCCTGTTGGCAGGTTTATGCTTTTTTCTAGACCTTAGGGAACGGAAATAGATGGTATTTTGTTAAAGTGGTGTCGGCGACTGGAATAAGTGTAATTTATTTCTGTAAACTCTGTCATCTCTATTTCAATTCGATTAACCAAGAAACTAATGAATTTTGTTCCATTTTTAGCTATTAGCATAAAAATTAACAACTTGTACAGTCGACTCCGCTTCAGTGGAAATAACCAAAACCCAATTTTTTTTCAGTTATCCGATTTTTAAGCGTACTGCTTAAAATCAGTAAAATATAATAGAAAAATACAATAAAGTACGTAAGAGCGAAAAGGACAAATAAATTTTGCCATTTAATTTTTTAACGGACAAAACATGCACAGTTTTTTTAGCCTTAAGTTATGCAATCGATTTCTAATAAATAAATTTATCATTACTTATTTTTTCACTAAAGCGGAGTAAGTTTAATACAGAACGTAGTTGTGGGTTTGCTTTTGGTTTCCAGTAATACGATTTTTTCAGTAAAGCGATGTTTCGCTAAAGCGAAGTGAATAAGACTAGCTGCGCTTAATATCAGCGCGGGGTTTTGTATCGCTTTCAATAATCCGATTTTTTTCAATAAAGCGTGTTGCGCTAAGGCGGATTCGACTGTATTGGTTAAATTTACCAGATTAACGGTTTCTGTATCTAAACCTTTAGAACTATTTTTATTTAAGTTTGCCTGCACACAGTTTCCTCAGTCTCATGACAGTTGTTAAATATTTTTTCTTCCTCTAATACAAAATTACACTTGTCGACATCATGACGCGTCATTATTTATTACTTTGATGATGTCTGCCTCAAATAATGACAAATTTTCCCGTACGGAAATCATTAAAATTGTTAAACACAAAATGACCATTAAATAAATGTTGTGTTAGTATTTGGCTGGCAATATGTCATGTCGCAGAAAATATTGGAGAAAAGAAAAAGGTTAATGTATGTATGGATGTATTTTGCAAAATTTTGATTTACAATTCTTTGCTTTCGTTGCCTGTTCCTGTGCCTGCGTCTGGCTGTTGCCTGACATCTGGTTCAATCATGTGTTATTATTGACACAATGAAATCAATAATGCGAGTAAATATCCAAATGTTTTTCATCCTACATATTTGTTTTATATGGTGTATTTTTTGCTCTGAGTTTCTTGGTAATAAAGACCTCTTTTTTTTGGCTATTTGTTGCTGCTGCAATATATTTTGTCTGTTTCAGCTAATGTTAAATATTAACTTTTTTCCTTGATTATATATTTTTCCCCTATTTTTGACGGACATTATTGAGTTTTGTTGAATGTTATTTACTGTCATGTTTTTATGTAATAAAGCCTTATGTTATGTGTGAATAGTTGGTTAAATATGGCATATGGAATGAATCGGATTAAAGAGGATTTTTTTGTTAAAGTTATGTATATATATGTATATTATTATTATTTTTTTGTTTTAGTAAAAGTAAGAGGGCAGTTTGATAATTTCCTTATTTCCATTATAAAATAAAATTTTTTCCAAAAAAAAACCTTTTTATTTTCTTCAGAAAAAGAAGGTGTCTCAGAACACCAGCTTATAGCTATGCTGTTTACTTATAATATTGTAAAACAAATTTTACGTTTGAAATAACAATGCAATAAAACTATATTATATGATGATGGTAAATATGCCGCAAATATTTAAAAAAGTTTTAATTTATGTCCCATTATTTTCTTTTTGAGCGGCGTACGATTAAATTAATGTATTGTTTGTGGCCGGTGGTGGCTTAAAGCCGATCGGCTGTGTTCTCTGCTTTAAGCTCATGTGCAAAAACAAAACTAAAATAAATTGGGCAAAAGTTCTCATTGTTTTTGTTTCACTAACTTCAAAGAACGAATTAAAACAAAATCAAAATTTTTTTTCGTTTATTTTCTTACTCTGCTTTTAAGTACAAAGAAACCAAAACAAAACTAAATTTTTAACTGCAATAGTGTCGATTATTTCTGTTACGAAAATCACGTCCTAACTTCTATATCGCGCAATAAATAGCATAGCTATAATAATAAGATTTCTCTAGATTCTCAAAATAAACGTTTGTTTAAATGATGAGGTCTGCGCTTGTAGCAAAAATCTATTACCAACCTTTTAAAATTTTTTAAAAAGGCTAAATCTAAATCTAAAATCCGTCAATTTGCCTACGATTTAATACCCCATCCTGCATTATCTTTAGGAACTATACTTTGCACATATTTCGAAATGAAAGCAAATGCTTTCGAATTTGTATGTTATTAATATTACAATACGAACGAATTGTATGTGGCATAAAGAGCATAGCTTTAACAAGGGCATATATTAAAATAAAAATATTCCCCTTATTTCGCAACTGCTTGCCGACATCACGTCAATACAATTCCAAATACCAATATCAAAAAAGTTTCAGTTGTATATTCCTTGTCGACAAAAAAATTTCCCCATAAGCAAGCAGCCTCTTTGTATTCCCAAAATCGTAGAAAATGGTCGGAAGCTGCTAATGGCAGTTATATCTCTATCAGATACTCGTTATGACCAAATATTTCTGCTTGAAATATGCTAGAATAATTTGGGAGCCGAAGGAGGAAATTTTTAATCCGATCTCTTCAAGCATAAATCAATTATGTCCTTGCAAAACTTTTTCACCGTAATTCATGTTTAGTTTTTTTTTTATTTATGAACACAACACGTTTTTATTTACCTTTGAAATGAATTTCCATTTCGCTTAATGGATTACATAAATAAATAAACAAAAAAAAAATTAAAGCTTTTACACTAAACTTTTTTATTTATATATTTAGATCACGTTCGCCTTGGAAATTACAAAAACGTAACACAATGACTCTTAAATTCATGTGTGTGTGCATTATTTATTTATAATTAATAGTTCCTTCTTTCAGTTTCAATTCAACTGTCAACTACAAAAATAACAAAAGCAAAACTAAAGACTTAAAGCCTTTAAGAGCTTTCCTTTTTTTATTCAATACTTTTGGTATGTATTTCAGTTGCAAATACTCGTATTTGTTAAAAGGATTCGTTTTCATGTTCATCCTGCAACAATTCAATATACAGAGCAGCAACAAACAACAATTTAGCAAGCAATAAGAAAAGTTTCATAATGGAAACATTTACCCAGAAATAGGATATTTTTTTTTCTTTATCAAAGGATAAAAATAGCATGAATAGCAAAAAACAAGAGAATAACATGTGTATAATTGCAACACAAACAATATACAATAAAATAAATAATAATATTATTTTTAAGCCTGTCTACTCAATAACACACTATAGAAAACAGAATAGAGGAAAGGATACAATAACAATTTATTAGATTAAATGAAAAAAATAATAATAAAATAAAAACAAAAACTAGTTAGAACAACAACATGACACTAAAGAGACTATTGTATTTAGATTATTGCGGATTGTGCAAAGTCTTGACTACTTTATTTAGCCCAGACTGAATACAATTGTAATCGTACAATGTTGATAACCAACTGACTCCTTGTTTTATGTTCAAAATTGTGTGAACTTTGAAAAATTACTACACTGAAAGATTTTTTTCATAGGTTCTATGAATTTCGACATTAATACAATGAAAAAATTCATTAAAATTCAAACAACGTCACGCTTCGTTGGATTACTGAAACCAGTTTCGTTAAAATTAAGTGTCATCAATGCAATGAAAGAACTTCATCGAAACAACGAAATAATTTCATTAAGACGACGAAATAATTTCATTAAAACCACGAATTAGTTTCATTAAAACAACGAGATAGTTTCCAACGAAATAATCTCATTAAAACAATGAAATAACTTTATAAAAACAAAGAAATAAATTTATTATAACAACGAAATAACTTAATTGAAACTGCTTGTGTAAATAAGCATACAAATAGTACAAGAACAATCATACAGAACTATCTTTGATGCAACTTTTGACTGACAACTGTTGAAATACATTTAATTTATCAGACTTTCATGACTACTACATGCAATTTTCATTGGGACAACGAATACATTTCATAGCTATAATGAAATTCTAAATTGCTGTATATTTTATTATTTATTTTTAGTTTTAAAGAATTTAATATTTAAGTTAATTGCTTTAAGGTATGTACTTATCTATAAAGGTTTATTTCAAGCAACAACTGTAAATGTTTCTTAATAATTAGAAAGTATTGTTGTAACAAATTCAATGAAATATTGTTACGAAACTGGAATACCAACGAAGCAATTCCAATGAAATTCTTTCACAATATTCGTGAAATTTTCATTAGATTTGTGAAAAAATCTAATGAAATTGTTTCGTTGGATTTGTGAAGCAAAATTCTCTTGGTGTACTGCCACTAACATACGAGTACGTACGTACAGAAAAAGTTTTAATTTCTCAAAGTTTTTGGCCAATTAAAAGAGATAATAGAGTCGTTTAAATAAGCATACACAAATATAAATCATATTGAGATTCATTTAATTGGCAGAAGGATAAAAGTTTTGTAACAGGAAGAAGTAAAATGGGGCAGAAAAAATGTGAGGAGGACTATTATTAAAGTATAATATATTATTTTAGCAAAGATTTATTCCTGGCACGTAGTCTTACAAAATAATTCCTTCTTCAAATGCTGCAAATAAGCGAGCTTCAGCATGAGTCCTGAATTCCTAATCTAGTCACCAAATCATAATCATAAAATTTTAACGATTAATACATGTAAATATAAATCAGACAAATCCATTAGTGCAATTCAGTAACTTTTAACGATTCGACAATCGTCATTTTTGTCTATACGTTTTGTCGCTTAAAATAACGATTGTGTGATTCTGAAACTTATTTTTAACGATAGGACTCAGCTGATATTTTCTGTTAATTTTTGTTCATACAATTAACAGCACATAAATGATTGTGTCACTTGAATAAGGACACAACTGACATTAACCTACAGCGAATATCGCGTTAAAAATGTTACTGAATAGCAAACTCGATCAATTTTCGTTATAATTATTTTAACAATGTGACCTATCGTTAAAAAAAGTGATTCAATCGCACTACTTATGTAGACATTTTAAAATTTTTTGTTTGTCTGAAAATTTTTTTAGCTGCAACGTATTTTTTTTTCTTTTGCCGATTTTTTGTTTTTGTTTTTGGCGCTTTTTTTAGTTTTAGCGATTTTTTCAGTTTTGGTGTTTTTTTTTGGGATTTTTTGCGATTGTTCTTTAGTTTAAGTATTTTTTTTTTAAATTTAGCACGTTTTTCGTTTGGCAACCTTTTTTTTTGTTTTGGCGATTTTTTCGGTTCTTAAGGATTTTCTTTAGTTTGGGCGCTTTTTTTAGTTCTTGATTATTTCTCAAATTTATGGTGATTTTTTTGGTTTGTTTTTTTCTTTTTTAATTTTTGCACTTTTTTCGTTTTGGCGATTTTTTGCGGTTTTTGGCGTTTTTTAGTTTTAGCGATATTCTTTAGTTTCTTTTTTTTTCAGTTTTTGATTATCTTTTAAGTTGACCCTAAACTTTTTTTTGGTTGTTTTTTAATTTTGGCACTTTTTTCGTTTAGGTGATTTTTTTGTTTTGGTTATTATTTTATTTTTAGCGATTTTCTTTAGTTTAGGCGATTTTTTTTTAGATTTTTGGTGACATTTTAACTTTTGGTGATTTTTCTTTTGCAAATCAGTTATTTATTTTGTTTCTAATGCTATTTTTCATAAAGCGTTTTTTTTTAGATTTTTGGCGATTTTTCGTTTCAAAATTTCATAATTTTGGGATTGCTTAGTTTAAGCGTTTTTAAAAATGTCAAGAGTTTCCCTCTTACGGTTGGTTACCAAGACACAGCAAGTTGTTAAAATTACATATTCGAATTTAACATTAACTGATAGAATACCCTTTAGTTTTTATTGTTTTTAATTTCAGTGTTAATTGTTAGTAGTCTGCACTAACTTTGAAAATTTCAAGTATCTTCAAGTAATTGTATGTATTGCATTAGAATTTCAACATTTTTAGTTGCCCACTTTAGAACACCCTTTAATTTTTATCAGTCGTGTTGTAGCGGCCGAAGATTGCTGGGAAAATTTTAGGTCTATACCTCTTACGGAAAACAGCATGTGACAGACAAAAACGGACAGGCGGGCGGACGTACATCGTAGCGAAAATAATTGGGTTCGTTCACTTCATTTTTCCAGCCAACGTATTGCACAGTCTGTTAAGAACAAAGGTCTATTTTTTATTTTTAATTAAAGCAGGTGTATCCTTAAAGTATTGTATTTAGGTAAAGGGTATTCCAATATATGCTTCCGCACTTTGACAGCTGATCTCGGCCATATTGTTGTCAAATTAGCTTTCATTTATGCAGTCTGTTTTATCTAATCATCGGGGGTGGATATATCGTTCAACAACAAGTCAAAATTGTAAAATTCATTTTTATAAAAAGTGGGCAACGTTCGGGGCCCTTCTCTATCCCTTGTCTTACCAAGAAGGTTGTTTGCACTGTGGTATGTTTCTTTGAGTCCACTGTTTCAATAAACTATTTACGAACACTTTTAAGTAGGTGAAATGAAAAATTTACCGAAAACATTGCGGCTGCCCGTGAAATTGCAGAATAAACCGAGGCAGTGGATTTCGCATCGCTCACAGGAACTCTGCCTTTCGTAGAGCTTAATATGGCGAATTTAGCCTCGTGACTGAGGCTTGTGCCCAATCAAGATTCAACTTGACCTGGAGCTGAAGGTATATGACCATAGAGATCGAAGCTGAATGGTCCCTAGAGCAGTTGCAAACTGATTCTATCTTTTATCGAACAATCTGTTCAGCGATGAGGCATCCCGAAAAAATCACTGTTTGGTATGGAATTTAGGGTGACGTCGTCAACGGTGAATATATACTTGAGAACGACGTTGGCCAGGCGCTATTGCAAACATTCGAATTTCTTCTAATTTTTAAAAACTTAATCTTAAATCGATTTGCCAACAACTCGTTTAAATAAATATTTTTCTATGCTTATGATAACGTTTTCCTTGCACTTAACTTAATTTGCCGGAAATAATGGAGTTTTTTTGTAAAGTAAATTATAATAATTCTATAAAAATATTTTTAAGCCACACAGATTTTATACGCAAAGAAATAAAAAATAAATGCAGACAATGCAACATTTTACTATAACAATACGTGGGTTGTGCTGGAAATTTACAGCTGCAGTTGTGTTATTTAATGTAATTTTAAAGTTGGGAAATTAACCCACCGACTACTAGACACTTACGACTCAAGATGACACACAGATACTCTGAATTTCAGTTACTCATCTTTCAGAGATGTTGCTGTTCTTGAACAATCTCTGTATCTGTGTACACAGAAAAAAACACTCCTGCCATAAACAACTTTAATTGAAAGTAAAACCAAAAATCAATTAAAAATGTATTTAAGTCAATTAAACTTTAGTTTAAAAATTTAATTAATTAATAAGTTTAATTGACTCAAGTACATTTTTCATAGATTTTTGGGTTTTATTTTAAATTATAATTGTTTATTGCAGGCATATTTTTTTCCGTGTATAGAATCTTCTCTATGATTTCTTGTTAGGCCAGGACATTATAAACCTGCTGTCGCACATGGTTATATAAGTATACCTTTAGAAATAAGCTGTGCTCTTATTGTTGTCAGCCATAAAACTTCAGGATAATAAAATGTTGAAGTAAAATGGAGTAGAGGGAAAGCTTTGGAGTAACAAGTCATATTTTGCCGAGTTTTTTTTACAAATAGTACGAGTAGGTTATAATAAAAAAAAATATAAAAATAAATATTTACATACGCTATCATACGTACACATTTTATAACTTACTTTTAATATTTATGCTAAAATTAGATTTTCTTCAGCAACTGCTAATGCTAACGCCCCCAATGTGTGGTGGAAAAATTGCGAAAGAGGAAACGGAAATACTTTGGCTAAAGGTTAGAAAAATAATGCATTGTAGAGTGTTTGATGTTTTTTCAACATTCATACATATATTTTGCTTGCAATACCAAGTGGAGTCACTATAACTGCAATCTTTATAATAGAGAAATAGCTAAAGAGTTATATAGTGCTTGGCAAAAATGATATTAGGGCAAAACCAAATGTCAGGAGTGGAGGTGGTGAGGCTTTTTTAAGCTTAGTTGATTGACGTGAAAACAAATTTCTTACACTAAAATAAATCGCCAAATTCGAAAAAATCGCCCAAATGAAAAAAATCGCCAAATAAATAAAAAACGCCAAAAACTGAAAAAAATCGCAAAAACGCGAAAAAGGCGCCAAAACCAAATTAATTGTTTATATGAAAAAAAAATCGCAAAAATGAAAAAAAATCGTCAAAATAAAAAAATCGCCAATTGAAAAAACTCAAGAAACCGAAAAAATTGCAAAAACGCGAAAAAGGCTTAAAAAGTAAAAAAATCGCCTAAATGAAAAAACGCCAAAAAACGAAAAAAAGACAACTAAAAAATCGCCTAAATGAAAAAAAAAATCGCCAAAATTAAAAAATCGCCAAAACGAAAAAAATTTCCAAAATTAAGAAAAAATCGCCAAACCAGAAAAAAATTTCAAAACTAAAATAATTGCCAAAATGAAAAAAAACGCCAAAAACCAAAAAAAAATCGCCTATATAAAAAAAATCGGCAAAATTAAAAAAATCGCCAAAAAAATAAAAAACGTCAAAAACCCAAAAAAAAATCGCCAAAACGAGAAAAAAAAGTGCCAAAACTAAAAAAGCGCAAATAAACGCAAAACCCCCAAAAACAAAAAAGAAACGCTTAAAACCGAAAAAACCCAAAAACGAAAAAAAAAATCCAAAACTATATTTTATATAGGCTAAAGCTCGTATTGAATTACATATCTCGTCTCCGTACGTAACCCTTTGTGCGCTGGTCAAAGTCGCACTTTACTGAATTTATTTATTTCTACTTTTTTAAATTCATATAAAATGTTGCTTCTTAATGCAACCTTATGTACGAGTAAGTATGCAATTTGCCACACTTTAACTCACATATTATTGCATCTGCACTTCCCATTATGTTTTAAAATCAGTTTTAATATAAAACATATCTTTACGTTCGTTTATTATCTCTAAAGTGTATGAAAACGATGCTGTTTTTATAACATGCATGCATGCATTTGTATTTTAAATTTATTAAATGTTATCTGGCAAAAGTCTGTGTTATGTGTGTGTTTTGTGCAGTTATTTGTCTGTGCACTTTTATCGTTATAGAAATTCCTAAATGTATACTTTGACTCCATTATGAAAATGTAATTAATATTCATGCATTTTATTATGACACTTGCAAGGAGTGCTGGTAGTTTTAGTTATGTATGCAAGTTGTACGATTTGGTTGGTTATATGGATGTAAAGCATCAGTCTTGGGGATTGTCTCTTAGTGTGTTTAATTATAATATTATTTGAGACATATTCGCCTCGTAATATTCGATTATCTTGTTCCACAAAAAAGTAGTTATAGGTAAATCTAAAAATTTTATCAATCCGCGAAATTGGTTAAATCAACCAATGAACTGCAGTTAAATAGAATTTAAAATTTAATTTGTTAAAAAAATGCATGGGAAAATTTGGCAGCAAACAGCAAAAGCTGTTAAAACAAGTTGTGTGCTCAAACGCCGTAAGTACGTCTAAAATTATAATATAATAATAATAATAATTATGGCATATTAAAACTTGGTGAAGAGTCCCAAAAACCTCCAGTATTGTAAATTACTCTGGTAACATTTTTTTTATCACTCCACAGCTTGAAAAGTTCATTGAAAAAAATTTAAACATTCACAGCTGTTTATATATAAATTAATTTATCAACTGTCATATATTTTTCTCATTTATATCGTCGAAATGTTAAGAAATGTACCTGCAGACAATACGAAATGGCTTTGCAAGGTCATTCGGTCCTGTTCTGTAAACCGAATCCGAGTAAATTTATCGTTTTCAAAAAATTATTAATGGCCCTGCAGACGTGTTTAAAATCACATACGATAATTTTCTTTCAGATATGATATTTGGGAATGTACATAATAAAAAAATTTAAAAAATCTAAAAAAATATTTCTATTGGCGGAGTTAGTTTTCTAAAATTGTGCGGTTTGAAATCGATCGGTTTACAGAACAGGGCCGATTATAATTTGCTATTTCAAAACATATGTTTTAATAAAAAAATTATATTATTGCCCCTAAAATTAGAAATGGGCGGCATATAGTTCAATGTCGCGTGGTATCATTTTAGTACAATTATATATAGTATATATATATATATATATATATATATTATACTACTAACTCCACTTGTACAATGCAGTGTTGCAGCGCCTCTGGTGTCAGTGAAGCGTATTAAATTTTTTAAGCTGTGTTTAGTATACCATTTATTGGTTATTTTACTTCTCCGAGGATACTGCTACACAATACCGACTAAGGAGGGCGCTCTGATGTTACATTAGGATTAGTATCTGCTGAAGTCGCTATAGCTCAGTGACCAATGTCTATGCCTTCGTCACTTCAACTTTCCTACAACTTATACAAAAGGACACAAACGCACATCAAAGTTTGATACTTGGCTCGAAGCCGGAACCTTCGGTTTTGTAGTCAACGTGCTAACTGCTTTAGCCAAAACTACTTTATAACTCAGCAGCTCATCTAAATCACAAAATTCGTTTGCCATAAAAATTAAATAACAAATCGCAATTGGTTAAGTAAATCCGAAAAAAAACTTGTTATTTCAAATTCCAGCCTAAATTTTAACTTGACTGTAAACTTGACTTGTTGATGTGGATTAGATTAACCAACGAAGTTCTTCTTTCTGTGTTCTTGTTGAGTTATGTGTTATAATTAATAATTGCTTGGAACTATTTTGCTAGAGTTTTTTACTGTCTTTCTTAACATCTAGAATCTAGTAATCTTGTGCATACGAGATGGCGCCCTGACGGCATTATATTTTTTTAAGCAATTTATGATGTGATTGTTTTAACTTTGAAAAAAGTACTTTATATTTATAGTAAACCTGTAATGCTTTACTAAGTCGTCCAGCCCACACTACTCTTCCTTCTTGCAATATTTAACACAAGCTGCTCTGGCTTAACATTTTGCTTTTAGTAAAATTATTTCTTTTAATATATAGATTTCATCACACATCACAAACTGTTGGCTGCTGCACTGATGGTTCTTGATGGGTTTCCTATACCAAATACAAACGAAAGAATCTATGAAAGTTAAATGAGAAAAACGCATCAGTTGCTGTGCTGGTTGGTGATGGTGATGGTTGAAGTTTAACAACTTCATGTTTTGCTAAACTTGCACATTATGTGTAATTTTTTTATTCTACTCGTACGATGAGTCAAAGCAGAGTTATTTATTTATTTTATTTTTTTTCATTCTTTACCACTAAAAGCAATATTTGATGTTATTTTAAAAGCTTTTTTCACTCATATGTATATAATTTGATATTAAATAGGAAGAGTAGCAGTATTCAAATGTTGCTAAAATGAAGTTAACAAAATAAGGACGAGGCTATATCAGGATAATGACAGAAAATATTATCTGTAGCTGGAATCAGTAACCTTTTTGTGAACCGAAAATCGTAATGGGCTTAATTACGAGTGTCGTATTTCGACTTCGATGACGATGATTTTGTACTTGGTTAAAGGAAAAATGTTGCAATGTTCTTTAGTCTACTACAAAATCGTCGTAGACGAAGTCGTAATACGACACCTGTAACAAGACCCAGTATTTATCGATGTACTTATTCGTTTGCGATTGCGATAGTGTGATTCTGTATTTTCTTTTTTATGAGAGTCTATATCTGTGTTTTACTCGCCATTTATTTTTATATTATGTGGCATCCCTGCCTTGAAAATTTCAAAATAAGCGATAAGAATGAGGAAGAATTAAAGAAAAACTAAATGAATTTGAGGTAGCGATAGCGAATATCGTTAAAGGCCAAGATACACATACACATACACAGTCATGCGATTTTTGAGAAAATACAACCCTGGTATGATGGAGTTTATGAATGTAACAATTCATCAGATCAGGGTTGTATTTTTTTGTAGATCGTGCGATTGTGTAGGAGAGTGAGTCATGGGTTTAAAATATGTTACTGAATAGCAAAGTCGATAAATTTTCGTTATATTTATTTTAACGATGTGATTATCGTTAAAAAAAATTTGTGAATCAACATGTATTGCTCTATTTTTAATGAAAATACTTTTTTGCTATTTTCAGTGAAAATTGTCAAAGGACGAAGGATATTCAAAAAAAAAAAAATAAAAATATATATTAATAAAACACAATTTTTTAATTTTTAACAACTGCTCAATTTGCCTACTCTTGAAATTTTTAAATATTCTTGAATGTTTTGTTTTCTGCATCCATGACATGCATGGTGGCATTTGTTGTTGATTGTTGTTGATACTAGTTTAAACAACTCGCAACAACAGGACAAACAATATCAATTATTGTTTCTATTGGAAGTGATGTTGTTATGACAGTTGTTAGAAACTTTAAAATAATAAACATCAATACAAAATAAATGGGGGAAATAAATTAAATAAAAGTTGTTAGTTAACTGATTTTTAAAACCATTTTTCAATAAAAGCCAGCGCCATGGCAAATACATAGAGAAAATCAAATTCATTGTAGAAGTTTAAATTTAAAAAAACTAAAAATTAATTGCATTTAATAATAAATTGTAATTGTTTGCACATGCAGTTCTATTTGAAGATAAATTTTAAAGCTTTATAAAATAATTTGACATCCTATAGGGAGTTTCACGAGAAAGTTCACTTTTTTGTCACGTGCGACAACAAGTAGTTAAGCCTGTATATGAGAACAATGTTACTTGATTATTTAAGTTTTTTATTTATTTTGTTTTGTTGTTGCTGTCGGCCTACATAAATATATAAAGAAGTAAAAAATGTTTGCTTTTAAAAACCGCATATTTTCTTGGTATCGCACGTGACAAAAATTTTACATTCCTGTGGAAATTACTGTATTTAAAATGCTTTTTTATATATTTAATTATATTTTATTATTTTATTTTTTAAAAATTAACGGCATTACCTTTTGCCCGTTCAAGGATCAGAAATAAATTTCATATTGAAAAAAAGTTCGGAGATTTCTTAAGAATTTAAATACATGAAATTTTGCGAAGGGTACAGCAATGTAAGTACTTAATTTGAATTTAAAAGGTAAAAGGAATTTTGCATCTTTATTGAGAAAAAAAATGCATTTAGTATTTTTTTTAGACACAATACAGTCAAATCCGCTTTAGCGCAACACGCTTTACTGAAAAAATCAGATTACTGAAAGCGATACAAATCCCCGCACTGATTTTAAACGCAGCTAGTCTTGTTCAATTCGCTTTAGCGAAACATCGCTTTACTGAAAATATCGTATTAGTGAAAACCAAAAGCAAGCCCACAACTACGTTTTGTATGAAACTTACTTCGCTTTAGTGAAAAAATAAACAAAGATAAATTTATTTATTAGAAATCGATTGTATAAATTAAGGCTGAAAAAATTGTGCATGTTTTGTCCGTTAAAAAATTAAATGGCAAAATGTATTTGTTCTTTTCGATGTCAGGTACTTTATTGTATATTTCTATTATATTGTACTGATTTTAAGCAGTTCGCTTAACTGTAACAAATTTCAGTAATCCGCACTACGTTTTAGAGAAAAAAATCGGATAACTGAAAAAAATTGGGTTTTGGAGTCCACTTTAGTTATTTAATTTTTAGCTGCTCAAAACCAACAACTAATTTTCAGATTTGCAACAGTTTCCAAATTCATTGCTACTGCAATAAATTTTGATTTAATTTTATTACCATTTTTATATTTATTTTTTTTTTTCTATTTTATTCTTGTAATATTTTCCTTTAGCAACCATTTTGAATTCTATTATTATTCTCTACAATTCTTGCAATTTTGCAAATTGATGTGAAATTGCAAACAATTAATTTCAACTGAATGACGGACGACTGAGACTGTATAAAGAAGAAAATGCAATAAAACAGAGGAAGCAAAAAAAAAATTGCCACAATTAAATAATTAAATTAAAACAATGGCTAGAGTAGGTTTTCCTCCCTCTGCTTTGGCAAATGCGCCAACGGGAGAGGAAGTTAAAACCCCAAATGAAATCAAATGAACGTTTAATTGCCAACAGATCCAAAATCAAATAAATTCACTTTTACAAGTTTTTCCATAAAAGGCACGCAAATAGAGAAAAAAAATAATCTTTAATTTCTTAATTTCCTTTTTTATATAAGTAGGAAGGGTTGATAACTACAGGTAGAAATTAAGAAGTTAATGAAGAAAAATTGTTGGGAAAATAAAACACCATTTTCACTTGCAACTTACTTTTTTAAAAGGTACTTCGAATAAAAGGTGCTTTCTGGAAAATTTATATTACGAGTATATAAAGTTTCATTTTGACAAAAAATATTTAACACATGAAATACGGAAATATATTTATTTGATAAAGTCTTTATTTTTTGACAACGTAGTTTTTAAAAAGTACTTTTTTAAAAAGATAACTTTCTTTTCTTTTTTAAAGGTACTTTTAAAAACGTAATTAAAAAAAAGGTACTTTTATAATAGCTACTTTTATCTAAAGCTTATTTTTGTTAAAGGTACTTTTTGTAAAATACTTGTCTTAAAAAGGTACTTTTTAGAAAATATACTTTTAAAAACGTACTTTTAAGAAAAGGTACGTTTAAAAAGTCACTTTTGAGAAAACTTACTTTTAAGAAAAGGTACTTTCATAAACGTACTTATAAGAAAAGTACAAAATGTACTTTTTTAATATGTACCCAGCAAACAATTTTAAAAAATGTAATCGGGTTTGGAATTAAGCATTTTTAGTGGAAGCTCTTCCCTATTGGATTACCAACTTGATGATTTTAACAAGGCGTGAGACTAAAATAATAGGTTCTTGAGAAAAACTTACCATTTTATTTGGCCACTTTTTCACGCAATCGTTTTAATCTAAAAATATCATTCTCCTCATTTAGCAACTTGTGCATAATTTTTTTTAAATTTTAGATAATGTGATTTGTAAGCGGGTAATGAAATTTGTAATCAGAAAACTATGTCATTATATGGCAAGTAGTTCTGATGGTAATGTGTAATTTTTTGCTGGGTACTTTTAGCTAAAGCTATTTTTGTAAAATTTACTTTTTATAACAAACTTTATTTGAAAACGTACTTTTAAAAATATGCTTTGAACAAATGGTACATACTTTGAAGGAAAGTACTCTTTATAATATGTATTTTTATAATAGCTACCTTTTGTCATTAAAAATACTTCGTATTAAATTTACATTTTACAAAAAGTACTTTTTATTAAGAATACTTTCTGTTAAAAACAATTAAACGTACTTTCTATAAGTTACTTTTTTTAATTTACCTTCTTCAAAGGTACTTTTTGTTAAAGGTACTTAACAAAAGTTGTATATAATAAAAGGCACTTTTTATTAAAAATTCTTTTTATAAAACGTACTTTTTATAAAAGTACTTCTTCTTAAATACACCTTTATAAAAATAGTTTTTTTTAAGGTACTTTTTATTAAAGTTACATATTTTAATAGGAACTTTTTATTAAAAATACTTTTTATAAAACGGACTTTTCATAGAAGTACTTTTCTCTAATTTGCCTTTGTTAAAGGTACTTTTTATTAAGTTTACATGTTTTACTTTTATTTGAAGATACTTCTTATAAAAGGTACTTTTTATGAAAGTACTTTGGTTTTAATTTACTTTTACTAAATTGTTTTTGTTAAAAGTACTTTTTATTCAAGTTACTTTTTTATTCTGTTTTTTTTTGAAATTAAATATTATATAAGGTACTTTTTATTAAATATACCTTTCATAGGTACTTTTTATTGAATATAACTTTTATGGGTACATACATTTATAAGGCAGTTATGATTGAAGGTACTTTTTCTTAATAATAGTTTTTGCCAAAAGTACTTTTTATAGGTACATTTTATTTTTATGTATAAAACGTACTTTTTTACAACATGTTCTTTTTATTAAATGTACTTTAAAAATGTACTTTATATGATAGAAATTTTTATAAAATTTACTTTTTATAAAACATAATTTTTAGAACAAAATTTTTATCGGTACTTTTTAAAAATCGTAATTTTCAGGGTAAAATCATTTTTATAAAATCTACTTTTCATAAAAGCTGCTATTTATAAAATGTAGTTTTTATAAAATATACTTTTTTATAACATGTACTTTTTATCATACTTTTTACAAAATTTGATTTCTCTTAAAGTAAGTTAAAAAGTATTTTTTAAGGCCTGAGACACTATCATACAAAGTTGTGCGATCTACAACCCTGGTGTGATGAATTGTTATTGTGTTTTGAAAATTTTCATCAACTCCATCATACCAGGGATGTACTTTTTCGTAGATCGCACGAATTAGTCTGATAGTGTATCACGGCATTTGAAAGAGATACTTTTTACAAAAGATATTATTTAAAAAAACGTATTTTGTATTTTATGAAAAGTATTTTCTAGCTCCCTGTTTCTTCAATCCAGACGTTTGACTTGAGTCATTTGCATACAAATTTTCTAGACGAGTCGACTGCCGTCTTGTGGAAACAGGATATTAAAAAAAACAATTTTAAAAGCGGTTTTTAAAACCTATTTCCTTAAAAGCTATTCTTCTGAAAGTTTTTCGTTTTCAAATATCTGAGTTTGAAAGTTGGTTTTCCAAGAGGCAGCATCAAAAAAGATTTTTTTAAATGTCCTTTTTAAAATTGTCCTTAAAGGAATCATTTACAAAAAAAACTTTGTAAAAAGGCTAGTTGACAAAATAATCTTGGTTCAGAAATGCTATTTTCTCCAATTTAATAAACACACTAATTTAAAAAGAAAACTTTACTTATGTTTGGGAAATGGTGTTTAGTTTGTTTCTTCCACGTTTTCCATGACAACTATTTTGAATAGGTAGAGAGATATTAGGGGGCATTAATGTTGTCGTAAATCGCTATTAAGTGAGTGTAATTACTCATGCTTTGGCACTCCAAAGAAGCCGACAA
Source organism: Tachina fera (assembly GCA_905220375.1). Classification (NCBI taxonomy): domain Eukaryota; kingdom Metazoa; phylum Arthropoda; class Insecta; order Diptera; family Tachinidae; genus Tachina; species Tachina fera. The sequence continues at coordinate 19,305,899 of LR999964.1, read as the reverse complement.
GAATGAGTAAAAGTAGAAATAAAAGTTAGAAAAAAATAACGTGAAAGTTCTTGACATTATCCGCAATAGCTGTTGTTGCTGTTTTATTTTTCTTCACTTCATATTGTGAATGTATGGCTTTTTGCTGTGTTTTTATTTTTCTACAACTACAACAAGAAGAAGGAATAGAAAAGTTCTTTATTTTTTTTTGCTGGTGTCATTATGGCAGTACTTTTTAAGTACCGATAAAGTGGAAAAGAAAAAAATCTTTTATAAAATCTTAATGAGGGGAGGTCTGTTTGTTCCTTCATTATGTCGTAAAATGACTGAACAATATTTTTTCTTTACTTTTTCTCCTTTACTCTACAATTTGGCAAATTTTATTAATAAAAAGTCATTTTCATAGATTTTTAATTAAAATTTTGTTTGCTTGTTTATGTGAGTCTTAAATTTTCACTTAAATCACATTGGCAGTTTTTTCTTCTTTACTTTACTTTTAAAAGTAAAGGGATTTAGTTTTGTATTAACTTGCGCTTGTCTGGTGTAATTTTTATGAATTTTCCAGACAAAGGACTTAATTTTAGTTGAGACTTTCAAATATATCACGGTTCGCTTTGGTTTTCAGCAAAGCGTTTTATTAAAAAAAAAGACTTGAAATACTTTATGACTTTTTAAAAGTTTTAAATTTAAAAATTTAATACAAGAAACTTTTTAAATAAATAATAAATAATTAATGAGATTTTAGGAAGTTGTGTATTTCGTTTGTTTATTTTATAGCTAAAAAAGGTAAATATATTTTTTTAAATAAATTGGTTTGCAGAACTTTTGAAGGTATAAGTCCCAGTTCACACACGGCAATTTTAGCTGATTGATTTGTAAAAGTCAACTTGCGCTGAAGAAAACTTGGCGACGGCTGCTGACAAATATGAAAATCCGTCGGCGCCTAGTCTATATCGGCTAAAATTAGACTAATGTCAACAACATCTCTTAGCTACCATTAATGTTAGAAGCCGGCTTATACTTTTCCGTTGACTTAAACAAAAGGGGATTTTAAAAAATTGCCGCCGGCGGCTGTTAGCCGCCTCGCAGCTGATTAGCTTTGTTTTCTGTTGCTCATCTCTGCCCGGAATTATGAATATACAAGAGTTATTTAATTTATAATTAGATCAGTGGTCGGCAACCTATACTATTACATATTACGATTGGGTGCGTTATACTCTCCATACGAACCGGTGTTGCCAGTGAAATTTTGTCTCATTTCCCTAATTTGAAATTTTAAATCTCCAAAGTCAAACTTGATTCTTTTATGGTCAGAAGAAACACTCAAGTTATGTTTATAAAGAAAGGTATATTTTTGTTTTTGCTACTTCAATGTAATGGTGAGGAAAAAGTTGGTTTTGCAGAAAATTTGCTTAAAATAATTTAAATATATGCTTGCCAAAATTTTTTTCTAAAAATAAAAAATTTTGTAAATTCGAATCACACATGTTTTCATATTGTGGGGACAAATATTTTTTATCTGGCAACGCTGATTCTTAACAGTACGCGATAAACACAACTTGTTTTTAACAATGCGTGTCTATACATACGTAATAGACCCCTGCAAAATGCCACTTACAAGAACTTTTAAGACATAATGCATTTTTTAAATGCTTTCCTGCAGCGAAATGCTCTAACACAAACGCTAAGTAACACAGTAGGTAAGACATTTGGTTCAGTTATTGCAGGTATAAAAGTAAAGAGGAAAATACTTGCTTCTTCATACGCATGAGCGCTTATACAAACGTCATTCATGTTGTAGTGTGGAAGGTAGACTGAGCAAACTGAATTTCTGATATTTTTCTTCAGTATTGTCTTAACACTGCTGCCAGCTTTAAAATGCCTATTGCGAGAATTCAAATAGGTTCCGTTTGGAGTTAAATTAGTTCTAGTTTTTATTAAATGAATTGCCTGCTTATATACTAAAATTAATTTTAGTCAGCATAAATTTGTAGTCAATAATTTCCCACGTATTATGCTGATGCTTATAGCTTGTTACAAATAAAAAAATATAAAATACAATAAAATATTAATGCTCTTATGCAAAAACTATTGTTAAGGTTAAAGCATGCGTTAAACCCGGTTTTTTGTTAAACCAACTTTAAGTTTACTAATTGTTTTTGCATAAAGGGGTGAAATATTAATTTGTTGGTTTTTTGTTTCTGCACTAACAAAGTAAAGTATATTAAATTCCAATACAGTGAAGCGCAAAAGTGCACATACCCTACAATGTGCATAAGCGTTGTGTGTATGCTCTTTTAATTTTCATACAAATGGCGGCGTGGTCACACAAGACGATATGAGCGACAATGTCGATCAGATCGTAGTGAACACGTCTTTATTGAAGACAAAAATTATGACACTATCGCTCAGATTGTCCTCAGTAAAGTCTTATTGAAGACAAAACCTGTGACATTGTCGCTCAGGTTTTATTGAAGATATAACCAGGGACATTGTGGTTCAGATTGTCTTCAACACGGCTTTATTGAAGACAAAACGAGGGACATTGTGGATCAGATTGCTCTCGACGAAATTATATTGAAGAACGATGATTTCCTTTAAATTCTCGATTATAAAACATATTCGACAGGCGACATGTCGTACATTAATCGTCGAAGACAATGTCGTCTGTGACGATTTGGCCAAATGGGATAGCTTGTCATCTATATCAGTGATCTGCAATGAATCGTTTTTTCGCTATTCAATTCACTCATGAAATTTTAAATATAAATGCGTAGACATCGTTTAAACTGAACTACTTTGATGTACAAAAAGATTGATTTATAAGTATAGGTTGCAATAAATATGAATGCGACGTCGACATTCATATTCATACCACACTCGCACTCATAAATCACCTCAGTTTGATTTCTAATTCTAGGAAAATACTTATATTACGCACATTGATTCAATTTACTTAACGCATACATGTATGTTTATTTAAAGGTTTACTGCGTTATTCATAAAAAAGATTCCTGTTTAATAAGAGGTTTATAAAACAAATTTTCTATGGAAATTTGATTTATAAACTTTTTGTAAAACCAAAAATATTTTTATGAATTAGGCCGTTAATAATTAAACAATTTGCAAGTAGTATACAAAAGTAGTAAATAGGGTTGTTTTTCAATTCCTCACAAAAAAAAAAACAAAAACAGCAACAGAGAAACATCATCCATAGGCATTAAGTTAAGAAGAGTCGAAAGCAACAACATCATAAATGTATGAGTTCGATGCGCACTTCAAACTTTCGAGTGAATCTGACTCATAGACAACATTGCAATAAGTATAAATACAAGAAATTATAAGTCATGATTTAATTTTACTCACTTTTTTACTACTCATTGCTTTTCTCTGATCTACATCTTACACACACGCATTCAAACGTATAATATGCAAAATATGAAACATACACGCATCAACACTACTTCTTTTGAGTGTTTGTTACGAGCAAGAAATCTGCGCGACATCGCTTGTAAACACTCAGATACATGAACATCAATACATCCATCGTGCTTCGCTTAGTAAACGACAGCATTTATTATTGGTTTATAGACTTGTTTCGAACTCTTTCTATTATATTATCTATTTTAAATGGGTTTGATGATTGGTTTGTGTCAAAAACGAGCTAGTGAAAGAGTTCGAAACAAGTCTATTGGTTTAGTATAATAAATGCCACGAGAACACGTTTAAAAAACAAAAAGTATTTACATTGCAAGACTGTTTACGCATGCCTCTAATACGTAGTAGAAGAGTATATTAAAAGGCGCGGCGACCTTAATTCGTCAATCACTAGCTTAGATTTACTCTCAACTTTTTTTCATTCCTATCCCACTGTATTCTGTGGTAAGAAGTTAAGTTTGCTGCAGAAAACAAAAAAAACACCGTTAATGTTTATTTTTAGTTCCTTAAAATTCGTAAGCTTAATTTTATCTTCTAATATGTTTCTCATCTATTCCCCGTATTGTCACTTTAAATATCATAAAACTTTTAAATCACTTTTCATTCAAAATATCCCTTCACTTATTTTACAACCTGAATAGGGAGGGAACTGTACCTTTTGCTCGAATATGTAACGGATACAATTTACTTCAAATGATATCATAAAATCTTACGAATTTATGAAGCAAACCTCATTTTATTGTTTAATGAAATAGAATAAAATGTTCACAAAGCTCTAGAGATCAAGAAATTTCGCCATAATAATCATACAAACTTGTTTGTGTATTTGAAGATAAAATGTTCACCTTAAAACCCATACAAAATATTTATTAGAAAACAGTTTAGGTGGGTGGAGAGGCGGCATCAGCGGGTGCGTTTGCATGTGAAAACAAATTTAACATTTGTACCTTTTATGCTCAGCATGTTTTTATTTTTTCAATTTATATTTTATATTTATTCCATTGTTGTAGTGTTTTACTTTGTATTTTTATTTATTTATTTTTGCTGGCCTCAAGGAAGATTAAGAACGGAAGTTCTTTATTTCACCTTAAACAATATAAGTTTTATTTTTATTTCTAATCAATACGCCACTCAGTTGCACACAGTAGGAGTGTTTGTTTTTTTTTTTTTTTTGCAAAAGAAGATGCTTCTTATAAATAAATTAAATGTACGCTTTCTTAAAGTGAATTTAAGTGAGCACGTACCTGGAATACAGAAAAAAAACGAAATTTTATTAAGAGTCAGGTACACACAAAACAGATTTTTTAAATACAAACAGCATTGGAAAAACCATTTATTTGCAAATATAAAAAAAAATCTTGTTTCACGCATTCTATGTAGTATTCCCGATTGTCTTTTCAAAGCAACTTAGACTTTTTTTTAAACCTGTAATGTAAAAATTAATATTAGAAATTATTTTTGTTAACAGACCTGCTTTAAAATATTTTTAAAAAATTTTTAAGAATTTATTTTAATATTTTATTTTTATTTAACGCGTGTCTAAATTAATACAAACTAGATATACCAACGGACGATACAATCGTCCATGTTCTAGAATCTAAATGTAAATAATATTTATTAAGATTCAATAAAATTTATCTAAACGTCATAAAAATACATTAAAACACAGCCACCCACATACATACATACATACATATGCATAATTAAATAATACATGATATAAAAAACACAAACGAAATCCCTTTAACTAAGCTAATTTAATTTATTGAACTCTTTTCCTTTAAGTATTATGGCTTTCCTTTAATAACAAATAAGAGAAAAAAGTTTTTAGATCAAGAGAAACATCGTGACCGTTTGACCGACTAAAGTAGCAAATTGCCACTTTTTCGACTGCCTTGCCACTTTTTTATCTGCCTTGCCACTTTTTGTCTCCCTTTTTGTAGAGTCAATTATATAAAAATACATTAAAAATAAAAAATTTTGTGTAGTTTTCTCGTTTTATAATATTTTTGCCCCTTTTTTGAGATAAATCCCCTTTTGCTGCCACTTGTTGAAAAATGTCATCGGTCACCCTGAAGAGAAGTACTACAAACACACACACAATCTCATGTTTTGTTTCTTGTTTACTTGTAAGCTAATACATATGTGTGTAATATGGGTGCATGTAGTAGTAGCAACTTTAAACACTTATAGCTCCCAAAATACTAAACCGAAATCAATAAAATATAGATTCTGCACATCTGTTTATAAAAACCTTTAAAACCATATAAATATTTTTAAAATCGGTGCAGTAATACCAGCGTAAAAGGGATTACAAAAAACATTTTTTCCTATTAATTATATAGATTACAAAAAAAATTTACATATATGGTGTTGGTTTGTTTTCGTCGCTCTAATGAAATGCAGCTAGACGTGCTAAACCAACAACAAATACATTTTTACACCCATATTCATAAAAATAATAAAATGAATTTTAAATACATTTTAGGAAAATTTTTTATGAAAAGTTTGAAATAAAATACATTTCAAATTCATTGTAAATTTTATAATTATGGGGGCTAAAATATGGAGTATTGCCTGAAAATCAAGAAAAGAAGAAATCAGAAATTCAGATTGGTAAATTTCTCAAGTAATTTTCAGTTTCAATCTTTGCGAGAATCGAACCCACGATATCTGGACTGAGAGAATAGCATCGATATCAATCAGCCATAGGGGCACCCTATTCCATAAATTTCTTTATTGACTGATCCAATCTAAACTAAGCCTATGTGTTGTTGTTGTTCAAATCCTTGAAGTAAACTTGATATTTTAATTGAATTTCGTCATTCCTTAAGCTCGCCCAGAAGCATTTCATTGCTGCTTAAGCAATTCATGAGTAGACTTCAATCAAAATTTAAAAATCTTGCAAACCCCCTAAGATTATAATAGACTAACTCCATATGCAAAAAAAAATATAACGTGTACTTGAAACAAAGTTTAAATGAAAATACCGGTTTTAAAGAACGCTTGCAGCACACGTTATTTTTTTTTTTTTTTTTGATATGAAGCCTAGTCTTTATAAATTATTTTAATTGTATTGTTTTATCTTGTAATTCTTAATAATTTATTGACAGTTTGCCTAAGCTGCAACGAAGTGCATTTAGACGTGCTTAACCAACAACAAACCAACTTTTTATAAATATATATTGTAGATAAAAGAATCCATTTCGAATATTTATTAAAATTTTTCTTTGTTTAACATTGCTCGACTTTTATTTATTTTTTAGTGAATTATTACATTTAAAAGTTATTTAAAATATGTCAACACATACGCTTGATCGAATTTTTTTTTAGTTATTGACAAAATATGAATAATACGAGGTAACTTATAATTTTCTATTGTAAACGCGTTTATACTTTTATTTCACAGCACATACAATTATATTTTAAGCTTTGCAATTGTTTTCTTTTAATTTATCTCCTTCTCTTTCTTTTATTTTCTGATAATGTGCAGTCAGCTGGCCAGAGATGTCAGTGGCGGCTTATATTTTGTGACAGTTTAAATAAAAACATTTTTATGTGTGTCGCCCACTTAATGTTGCAATTTAACAAGCTTTATAGTTTTTTACACCTAAAGTTTTAAAATTAAAACCATAAATAATTGATTTTGAGTTCCCACTGCAAATTTTATTTTTTACCATACAGGTTGTCTAATAAATTTGTTCAAAATAAAATAAATCACCTCTGTATTTGCTGCTGTACTTTTTTCTACTTCCTATAACACGTTTGGTTTTGTTTGTATGAATAACCAAGAAATTTTATAATAACAAATGGTATTTTAAAATAATACCAAGAAGTGCTAGGAAATTAAGTTATTATAAAAAGTGCACATATACATTATAAACTAAATGTTTATTTTTATAGACCGATGGATGTCAGCCTTATCGTCTAATTTCTCCTTCCAGAGGTTAATAAATATACTTTCGTTGCAGCCACAGGGGCAATCAAAACAATTTAATTTTGTCGGTTGTGTGAGGAAAATAGCAATCGAATAATATATATTCGATTCATTCATATAAGGAATCATCTAGATTCTACTCGAATGACTACGTATTGAAAGCAGTCACGTGAACCAAAGCAATATTTTCAAATTTAAAATATAAAAATAAAGTCTAATCCACAACAAACATAATTTCTTCATAATAATTCAGTAGTCTTAGGTCGAATGAATATAATCTACTTCGGTATTTATAAGAGAAGAAAACTGTTGCCAAAAGTTGCTGCAAACGTAAATACTCCTTTGAACACTCAACGAAGATCAAAGATGAAATGCAACTCCCAGTAAGGACCTCTGTTTTGGAATAATTATTCGAAAGCTGACTATGACTACAAGAATTTTTGCAGTGTGGATAATATTGATACAAAAAAAGGAATACTAACTTATTTGCTTTGTTTTTCCACTTGCTTTCGGCTCGTTTGATTGTTGTAGCGCATTTTCCACTCTTTGGTCTTGTGTGAGTGACTTAATCGCAAATGAACGTGTATTTAAACAAGCAAAAACAAAAATAAAGTAATAAATAAATTCCTTCCAGCGTTATCTCTGATTAATGTTATATTAACTGCTTCTTTCCTCTTTCTCTTTTTTTCAACCATTTATTAACACTATATATTATAAGTTTTCTTACTTGTGTCTTGATTTGCTTTTGCATTGAATTATAAACACATGTATTGTGGAGTTTCACAAGTGAAGTGGTGTGTAATGAAATATCGTATGTTGCCGGTGGCTGGGGGGAGGAATGCTGTTCGATAACATGTTACTAAATTAGACAGGTTGTTTGTTTCTTTGTAGCTTTCAGCTTCACTTACAGTTGTAAGGATTTCTTGTGTGCTAAGAGAATTTGTTTTTTCTTATTTGTTTCATCATGTTTTTGCCAATTAAGTTTTGTAGTAGTTGTATTATTAATGTTACGAGTATAATGTTAATGTTGTTGGTATGATTTATTATTTTCTAATTATGCCAAAGTAACTCAAGTGATTTGGGATGGAATTAAAAATGAAGTTAGTTAGAACCCATTTATAAAACTTCATTAATTTATTACCAGACAGACATATTAGTAATTTAGAAAAAGTTAATAGTTTAATTATCAAAACAAAACAAAAAACATTAAAGATATGAAGGATCGTTCATTAAGGACTTTGTATCCTTGACTTTTGAAAATTCGTTTCAAATTCAAACTGAAGGCCTCTAGTACCTAATGTATCGATAAGAGTGTTTTTTATTATACCTATTATATATTTAAATTAGAATAAAACAGAGTGTGGGTGAGACATCTTTGAAATTTTGTACATGTTGGAAAGGTATGCCAATGCCATTATGTTTCACTGTCCAATTTTTCATGATTCTGGCGTTTGTTCGTCAGGCTTGCGAGTGTTTAATTGAAAATAATACAAGCGAAAGTTTTAGTGTTCGAATCGCAAGATCTCAATGGCGAGTTCTGATCACCACGTGATATGACCAAAGTCTAACATCGCTCGTGCATAATGTCCAAATGTCATGACCTGTATGGCATGTAGGGCCGTCCAAACCAGAGAATGCCAATAGTATCGTTTTAAATAATCTTTGAGTATTGGCCGTCAAAAAACTATGAATGTTTACAGCTAAAAATAAAAATCGCGCTCATATGCAAACAAACACATTAAAGATAACTAAAATGTATAGACTGCATGAGCTATAATCATACGCAAAACTATTAAAATACTCTGACTACTAATCGGCTACACATGGCTATACAGGCTATACAGGGCTATATCATGTAGGTACTCACATGAAGCATGCTTTCAAACAGCCAAACCACATTTTTCATTTCATTTTATCTACTTATATGCATATATGTATACAGTGGCGTAGAATAAAAAAATATCCCGAGTATCATGCGTATATTTTTCTGTCCGACTAAATATCCATACTCCGGGTAAACTCCGACTACAAGTATGGGAGGCAATCAATACGCTTGATACGCATATGTCTTTTTATTTGTAGTTGTAGCTTATTTTAGTTTTTTGTCTAAACGAAGTATGGTATGTTGGAATGGGTTTTACTCAAAGTTGCTTGAGAGAAAATACGTGAGCCTACGAGTTGTGTGCTCTAAATTTATGATTATACTTTCTTCTGAATACTTATTGTCATTTTCTGATCCAAACCACATCACGTTAAAATCAATTTGACGGAAAAAATCTGATAACCTTGATTATAACAGTTGTTATTTTTTCGTCGTTATTTTGCTTAATACGATGAATATACTCACTGTATTTTTACCAAAGAATTCACCGCGCTGGGCGAAATTTGTCGTTCGTCTCAATTGTGTTTCTAGCATTAAGATTAAATTAGATATGAAGTGCTACTCGTATATTGCCAGAGCCATAAGCAAAACCAAAATTCAATTGGTTTATATGATTAATGGATATGGCGTTATGGTGAGTCACCTATAATACAATACAGTGTTTCCCATTAGTTTGGTTCTAACAGCTCTTTTGTATGATTATGTTTATGGCACGTCTAATTCAAGCTTCACTTTTTATGTTAAAAAGAATCAAGTGTTTTAAGAGCAAACTTTTTGCCTTCGTTGCACAAATTTTATATGGAATTAATGTAAATTATAAAAATAGAAAACCATAAAAATTTGCTAAGCAACTATAAATTTCATTTGTTAACTTTGATTGTTTTTTTTCTCTCTCAAATTCCCTCATAACTCAAACTCATTCTTTTGCTAAACCTTTTTAATAAATTTTTCTTTTAACATTCGTATTCCTCAAAAATAATAATTTCAATGCTCAGAATCATCCAATGAATTTAATTCGTTTGTTTCGTACTGCGACGTTTGTTCTTTGTGCGGAACTAAAAAACGCTGAAAGAAAAGAAAAAAACATCCTAATTAACTTCTAATTAATTTTTAATTTTATAAAACGCTTTAAAGAAACAAAACAAAAGAATCTCTTTATTTGCTGCCTTATAATTTATTCGTATTTATTTGGTTCTTGTTTTTTCTCTTTTTCTTCCTTTTTTTCGTTTTAGGTACCGAAACTGCAAAAAATGAAAAATCAAAAGGTATTTTTCACTTTGTGTGTTTAGTTTTTTTCACTCTAGATTTTAGTAGTTAATAGTAGTTGTTTGTACTATACTACTATTTGTAGCATGAAGTTGTGTATTGCAGTAAATAATTAAGTAGCACGGATTTCTATGCTTCACATTTTAATTTTCTTTTTTTTACAAAGTTAAACAAATCGATATTGCAGCTGTACTAGAAGCTTTACCTTTGCACAGGAAATTTCCAAAGAATTAAGAAAAAAATTAAGTGCACGAATTTAATGAAAAATATTGATCATGTTAAAGCAGAATAATTATATTATTCAATGCGTTCTGAGAAGTGTACATACATTGACATACTCTTTAAAAATAAAGCACAGTTTACAGGTGGTCATAATCTTCTTAGCCAACTAAATTAAGGTTGAGTTTCTCTGATTCATAAAAAATAAACATCAAAGAGAAGCTAAGTTTTTTTTTCTTGCGCTTTCTGTGTTTATTCTGGAAAAGTACTCGCCATAATTGCAGAACATTGGTACTGGATACTGATACTGCTTATCACTTAAATAAGGAATTCGATTTTACCAATTTTTCTTTAAGTTTAAATGAGACGTGTATGACCATACAAAACAGCTGTTCGAACTTCGATTTAAACTAATGGACAACACTGTATCGCCGTAACGCCGCAGGCATAATCTTATAAACTAATTGAATTTTGATTTTGTCTATTGCATGGTATGGTATGACACGTCTAATTTGAGCTTGAAGCCCGATAAAATTTCCAAATTTGTTTAAACATTTCGAAACTCTGGGCCATTTAGAGTATTCTCGCTTGTTAAGTATATCACAATTAACTCAAACATGTTGGTCTCCAAGGCTTCAATTGTTGCTTGAATATTTGGCCGCTTAGAAAATAATCGAAAGGTATCAAATCGTACGATCTTGATGGCCAATTGACAGGCTAATTTTTCGAAATCAACGTATCGCCAAATTTTGATTTCAATAAGTCGTTGTTCCAGGTGGCGTCATTCTATTGAGTATCGGGATTTAGACTTCCACTACGACGATTTTATTCCACACTAAAGTACTCGTATATTGCAAAATTTTTCTTCAATCTATCTATATATATATATATATATAATCGTAGTGTGTGTTTTATTCCTAATGCATGATCTCTGGAATTATAAGAGCTGTTGAGATGAAGTTTTCAACACATGTTCGAGTCAATACACGGCAAGTTTTCGTTTTCGTGAGCACAGGGTGGAGCAATTTTGATTTAAAAAATAAATTATTGACGATATGACAATGATTGCCAGGCTCAGCTAGTATAGGGTAATTCCATTTTAAATCAACAAAAAAAAATGCAATTTTTTATCTAATCCTCTTAGAATTGTAAAAAAATTTGCACGAATGTTCTATAGTACTAAAATAATATAAATTCAAAAATTTTGGGCATCTACCTTTTGTGGTCCCCGAAATATGACGCTTCGAAAAGTAGGGAATTCATTAAAAACACATGTAAGTGGTCTGCCATTATTGCTCATATCTTTAAAAGTTTTTAAGATACAGGGTCGAAATTAGTCCCATTTAATAGGTATTGAGAATAGCTTTGCATTTAGTTTAACTTTATTTCTGAAAGGTTACATGATTTAAAGTTTGGGGAACTACATCTCAGAAAATGAAATCTTTAAAATTCTAAACAAATATATATTAATCCTGACAATCTCTTCTGCATTTTGTGTCAAAAAACTTGAGTGAGCTCTTATTAGTTCCTGAGATATAGACAATAACTTGAAATTATTTGAAAAATTGGTATACTATTTTTTAACCGACTTCAAAAAAAGAAGGGGGTTAACAATTCGTATCTATTTTTTCTTTTTAATTTTTTTATTCCTAGTGTAAGTAGGAAAACATTAAACAAATGTTGAAAAAAAATTTTTAAAAATTAGTATACAAATTTCCCAAATAATTTCAAGTTATTGTCTCATGCATGCTTATACACAGAGTATGGATATTTAGCCAGACAAAAAAAGCATGATACTCGGGATATTTACTCATCCTTCGTCATAGTATGTGTGTGTGTGTGTAGCAGTTTTAAATATACTTCATGTGTGTGTGTATAAATAAATATACTCATTTGGAGCCGATTAATACTCATGCGTGTGATTGTAAGTCACACATTACATAAATGTCACTAATAGTTTTTTGTACTGCGTAGTTTATATTAATACGTATTAAAGTCCTGCACAAGACCACTTGCTACAACTTTTAAGACATGCGAGATTTTTCAAATGCTTTATTACAGCGAAATGCTCTAAAACAAACGCTAAACAACACTGTTGGCAAGAGATTTGTTTCAGTTGTTGTATGTGTGTAAGTAAAGAAGAAAATACTTCGTGTCTGAAGAATTTGTGATGCTTGCCTCTTGCTTCGCATGGGCGCGTAAACAAACGTCATGCACGTACATACACATAGTACATACGTTGCGTGTATGCTCCTTTATTTTTCTGAGCAAATAAAAATGCATACATGTGTGCCATGCTTTTAAAACTGGCACCATAGTGTCGAACATCAATCGGCTTTTAATACAAATGAATACACATGTGCGAATACATCTCTCGGTTTTCTCTCCATGGCCAGTTCTGCTTGTAGGCGCTTGCTTAAAAAAAAGCAGTCTAAACCAGTGATCCCCAGACATACACATTCACACTTATGTTTGGGTTGGTGCTTCGTTTTTGAGCGTAATATATTTGCTCTTCCGCGATATATTTTTAATATATTTGTAAAACTCTAATTCGAGTCAATTTCTTGTGTTCAAAAAGAGATTAATGCACATTTGATGTATTTTAAATAGTATATAATAACTTAGTTTCAGATATGATTATTCAAGCTCTAAAAAGTAAAAAACCGTTAAATTATACTAATTTAAAAAGAATCCATTGTTGTCTAGAAAAATGCGACTACACAACCGGCACATATGAATAGTCGGAGATAAAAGTGGTAACACTGATTGTAGTAACAATTGAGTACACATTAAATAAAAATACAAATTGTCTCTTAATGCTCTCTTTATTATTGTGAGAGCACTCGCTTGCGTGCACGGTTTTGAAGATCGCTGCCCTAAACACATAATAGCTTACCATCTACTTCTTACACACAATCACACACTCAAAATAACAAGCATAAAAGCATCAACACTACTTCATTTGATTGTTTGTTATAAACGAGAAGTCTTCGCGACATCGCTTGTTAGCACTTATATACACCAACGCCAATGCAACCATCATGCTTCGCTTATAATACGACAGCATTTATTATTAGTTTAATATAATACATGCCACAAGAATAAATTTTCGCTGGTCTCTATTACGTATTCGATTTAAAATTATCGCGTTTTCTTGCATATGAACCTGATTTTTATTTTAAGGTGTACGCACTCATAGTTGTTTGACGTTGATACACACTTTGACTTCAAGCCTGGCCAAGGAGTTGCCAAGCACACTTAGTGTTGAACGTAGAAGCTATTTCTGTTCTTAGCTGGCCGGAACTGTATGAAAAAATTCTCATTTGGTTAATATTAAAATTTTTTTAAGAATTTTAAGTTCAAAGACGGGATTCGCTGAAAGTTCATTAGTTGAAGAATATTTTCTTCTACCCAACTGCATTGTTTTCACTTTTTATAAAAATTTAAAAAATTAAGTACAAAGTGATTTTTTGGAAATTGAATGAATTAAAAAATAAAATATTGTGGAACACCACAACTGGATCTTATTAATTTCTTGGCAAGTATTTTTTTCAGCATAAACTTCTTTGCAAGTATTGTTTTGCATAAGCTCAGTATTTAGCTCTTAAAGTTGTTTTTTTTCTTTTAATATCTCGAGAAATAGCAAAAAATTTTCCTTCATAATTTCATAATTCTTTTTAAATAGTTTAGCAATATAATGCCTGTTTTTGACTTTGATTTTTCATTTCTCTTAGTTTTATTATTTAAAGGGGGGAATATTTAATGCAGTTTTTTTTTCTTACCATAAATATTTCATTTTAATTTATCAATCCATAATGCTGTCAATCTTTCATTCTACCTGTGTTCATACAAACCTGTGCACTTCAATATTTAATTGTCTGTCTCGCTAGTAAATGCTGACTAAATCGCTTTTTCTTTGTGTCTGTCCATGACATTTTATTCCATAACCATTTTGTAATTGAATATTAAGCTAAAAAAACAAGTTAAAAATAAAAGGGAAAAAAGCTTCACAAGGTTTTATAAATTTCCGTTTATTTTTTTAAAAACGTTGCATGAAGTGGCTCGACACACACAGCAATTGCCCAAACTCCCACTCCTTGCTGCCTGCTACTATTGTTGTTGACTGCATGGAGTAAGAAATTAATTTAATTTCTTCGTTCATATAATAAATCACATCAAAATGCATTCATACCGAGTCATTCATACGTTCAGTCAATCATTCTTTTCATTCATTTATTTCTTGTATGTATGAATACATCGTACTTCTTTCCAATTCATGCGAATGTACCAGCATGAGTAGTGTATCCGCTTCATCAGCAACTGAACAGGATAGAAAGGAACTTAAAAGAAGTCGAGAAAAAAAAAGTAAAACGTTAAGGATAATTTTTTATTGTTAAGAAAAAACAACTGTTTAGCAAAAAGCTAATCTGTAAAATTAAGATTTGTGGACATATTTCTACAAGCGAAGTTAGATTTCAGTTTTTAAGGAAACGAAGGGTGAAAACCTGCTGGCAAAGTTTTGCGTCATTGCTAAATTCAATTTTCTTATTACATATATTTTAATTCAAATTTTTTTTTGAAAAAATTGCAAAACATTTTGCTGGATCATGTTTATGACTTTCAAGTTTACTTGGTATATTTTTTTAACTCATATTAAATCGAAAAATTCAAATGAAAACTCCTTGTTTTTCTAAAAATGTATTTCACTTCGTATTCCCTGGCACTCACTGATTTTCATCATATTATTACTAGTTAGTCGCAGCATTTACAACTTAAATAAATGTAAATAAATGTATGTACACGAGTGGGTGGTTTCAAGAGAACTAGACTAGAAATTTATATGCAGCCGCTATCAAATTGCATGGTGTGTATCGTTGTATGTTTGAGTGCGTACATTTGCATATTTGTTTTATGGATAAATACAACTGCAATAACGATAACAAAATATTTACCCATTCATATGGATGCCACAATAACAACACAAATAATGTTGACACAAGAACACACACACACACACACACACGCGCGCGCGTTTGTATATAATTGGCCTTAGTTATGGGTATTTGCATAGAAAAGTTCACTTTTGCTTGCTTACAAAAAGAATATGGCAATTTGAAGAAAATTTCTCTTTTACCCAAAAAACTTTTACTCAGGGCATGTGTGCCTCGTCGTCGACAAAAAACGTTCGATTGACAACTTCCCAGTAAAATAATTCAGCCAAAAATAAATTGACTTCAATGCAAAGATTTGATAAAACACTTGCAAAAAGTGGAAGTTAACTCTTTCAAACAAAAAAATAAATAAAATCTGTTGATTAGGAAGTATGTGAAATATAAAATTAAATTTTAATGGGCGTAACTCCGCCCATTTTTTTAAATGGAAGATTGTGTTAATTTAAGGGCTCAAGGTGTGTGGCAAGTTTCGTAAATGTCGGTTAACTAGAACCACGTGAAAATTGATAATAAATTTTAACGGGCGTAACGCCGCCCATTTTGTGAACTTTAAAATGTTGCAATTACAATAATTAAAGGTAATTGCAAGGCTTTACAAGACACTTATGCACTTTTTTTCTCGTTTTGGCGATTTTTTCGGGTTTTTTGGGTTTTTTGGGTTTTTCATATTGGTTTTTTTATTAAAGCGATTTTTTTTAATTTTAGCAATTTTGTTTATAAAGGCGATTCTTTTTAGTTTTTGGCGATTTTTTCGGTTTTTTGCGTTTTTTCATTTTGGTGCTTTTTTAAGTTTTGTCAGTTTTTTTCTCGTTTTGGCGAATTTTTCGGATTTTCGTTGTTTTCATTCTAGCGTTTTTTTTTATTCTGACGATTATTTTTTAATTTTTGGATTTTTTTTTAATACACAATTTTTTTAAGTTTGGCATTTTTCTTAATTTTGCGATTTATTTTAATTTTTTTAGTTTTGTCGACTTTTTGCTTTTTTGGAGTTTTTTAATTTTGGCGATTTTTTTCATTTAGGTGCTTTTTTAGTTTTGATACTTTTTATCTCGTTTTGGCGATTTTACTCGGTTTTTGACGTTTTTCATTTTGGCGATTTTTTTCATTTTGGCGATTTTTTTCATATAAAAATTTTTTTAGTTTTTTTTCGCTTTTTGGCGTTTTTTTTATTTTATTTATTTATTTTAGTGTTAGAAATTTTTTTAATTTTGGTGATGAATGAAAAACCCTACTCCTACTGTTACATTAGACGATTCTCTCGAAAAGAATCTCGTCATCTTTTACTTTAGTTTAGTTATTTTTCCACATAGAATAGTTAAGTCGAAAGTAACCAGAAAGAAAACCAATAACAAGCCGTTAATTATTCTTGTTGCGATTCAGGATGCGATTAATAAAAAAGCTTTGGGCTGCCTTAAACCAGAAGAAGTCAGCCACATGTTCTTAGCGGTCGAAGTATTATGTCCTTTGATCATGGATATGACAGTCCCCCGACTTACGCCACAAAACGGCTCTGGCCCCATAAACGGAGCAGCAGACGCGCTCCTGTCCAGTTCATCCGCTTTGTCCTGTGGTATCCACAATATGGAAACCTTGTTCCGTATGGATATATTTTGTAATGAGTCAGCCTGGAACGGAATTTCCATGAAAACATAGGACTTAAGAGCTACCTGACTATTATTACTTGGAAGCATCTATAAAAAAATGTATCATCAAAATCGGTAATATTTGTGCATTGAGTCTTATTACCCTTTCGTAATACTATCAAACCTACATTGTCCACTCCGTATGTTTTTCCAAAAGAGTTCATTGGTGGCATAGTGTAATTTTACCAAGTGGCTATTCGTGGTGGTTATTCGAACTACAACTATTTAAAAATTCTGGGGAAACTCGTTCAATGTGGCAACTTTTTATCTGGATACTTTCAACACTGAATCATTCATATTGGAAAAGCCTTTATTTTCATTCCGTGCGGAAATGATGCGAATAATTTTTGTATTGTATATGCATATACTTGCACTAGATACGTAAAGTTTACTGTGTGTATACTGTGTAAAAATGTAAAAAAAAATAAAAGAAAAAAATTATACTAGTGGTAATAGCCAAGTATGAGTCTACAGTTTGGCTTTTTAACGAGAAAAGAAAACACAAATCAGAACAAATATGAAAACATTGTCAACAATTTTATTGATTTTTTTTCATTTAAAAAAAAACTTTACTGCTGTGGCGAATGCTGGCTGATGTGCAATTAAGATTAAATTAAAAAAATAAAATGCTGATGATTTGAAAATAGGATCGGGCTTAGTATTTTTTCTTTTTGTTAAAAACACTTTAATAAAACTATGTAAATATGTTGCGGTTTATTTATTTATTTGTTGTAAGTGGTTTTGCTAAGTTATACAGCTTTGCAGACACCAAGTTAAATAAAATTGAAGCAATAAACAATAGAGGCCTAGTTGTAAAGAGTCCATAGGGATTCATGGCGCTTTATTTTGTGCTCAAATAGTTAGGGGACAAATTATGGCATTCCATATATAGAACACATTTTCATACAATTTTAATTGTGTTTGCCTGGAAATTTAGATCGATAACAAATACTGTAATTTAACTACAGGCCAGTTTGATGGACCAACAACAAGTTTGCAATAGTTAGTGTGTCTTATTCCCCTTTATTGCGAATGGCGTCGTCGACATCACATCAAGACGACAGTAAAAGTTGTCACTTGTCCACTCTTTATCAACAAGAATTGACTACTACTTACATGCTACATTAACTTACAAATCTTTCGAGATTAGTAACAGATTGTCAATAAGAGCCGATAAATAGTAGACAAGTGACAATATTTACTGTCGTCTTGATGTAACGTCGACGACGCCATTCGCAATAAGGGGGATTATCTTAATGACCTGAAATCAAGGACGAAATTCTATATAAAGCGAAACTTTACTTAAATTCACAACAAGAAACAACTTTGACATTTTGCAGATCAATTAATTTATTGACTGGAACAAATAGTACGCTTGTAAACATTTTTAAAATCTGCTGATGGAAAAGTTAATATATTTTATTTAATTTATCCACCGCACCGCATAAACTTGTTAACTTACAAATACATACATAAGTGTAGGCACCTCAGTTAGTGTTGATAATTATTCGTGTTTACACTTATTCGAATTAAGTTTCACATTTTTTTTGAATAGACGAATAATTTTGAACTTTTGTTCGAATATTGGAACTAATAAAGAATGAAAAAATTTATTTTGTTATAATTTTAAAACAGACGACACTCATATGTATAAGCATAATTTTTTCATTAACAAACAAATAAAAACAATTCATTACACCAACAAAAAATTATTTTAATAATGAATTTAGAAATATTATTAAAAACGAAATTTAACTAGTGGCTATTCGCATATTACTTGAGATTTTTTCGGTCTTTTAATACCTCCTCGCCTCGTAAAGTTTTTTGCAAAATCGTCAGTATAAATTTGCTAAACCGTAACAAATCCATAAAACACTCTCCCTCACCCCACGCTTATTTAACTAATACTTTATCGTAGTTGAGGTCATTCGCCGCAATCTTTTTTTCACATAATATTCGTAAAAACAAAGTATTTGCGTACTCTTTTGTGACCTCAAGCTCATTATTTATTTACATACATAAATTAAAGTCCTGCACAAGACCATTTACAAGAACTTTTCTTAAGACATGAGGAATTTTTCAAAAGCGTTACTACAGTGAAATCTTCAAAAAAACAAAAACGTTAAAGCAGCACTATTGGCAAGGCAGAACTAACTACCTCGTGAGTGAAAAATTTGTGATGATTGCTTCTTCATACGCATGCGTCATGCATGTACATACGCACACACATTGTATGTATGATTTTTTATTTTTCTGCGCACAAGCATTGACATTAGTTGTGTACGCTTGCTTTAAAAAACCACCCTTAAATACATAATAGCCTACCATCTACATCTTAAACACACACACACACACACTCAAACGTACAATATGCAAAATAACAAGCATACACGCATTAACAATACTTCTTTTGATTGTTTGTTATAAACAAGAAGTCTTCGCTACATCGCTTGTCAACACTCATATAAGCGAATATCAATACATCCATCGTGCTTCGCTGATTAAACGACAGCATTTATTATTGGTTTAGTATGTCACGAGAATGCATTTAAAGAACAAGACATATTTACATTTCAAAACTGTTTATGCAGGCCTGTAATATAAATATTTAAAAAGCTGTGAAATTTAAAAATGTTTATATATAAAGTTGTTAAGGAAATTATTCGAGTTTTTGACAAACATTATTCGAATAATTCTTTATTCTAAATTGTAAAATTTTTGTTAGATCGAATAAAAATGAAAAAACGACTGCATATTCTAATAATTGTTGTTCGAATGACAACAAATTCGAATACATATTCGAATAACTATGGTTTGAATGACAATTCTAGTATGCATGTATGTACTTATGTACTAACAATAGTTTTACTGTCATTGATATAACTCTCTTCAAGCTCAAGAGACTAGAAAAAATGGATTCAACAACTATTGTAATAAATATAAAAGAAAAATATCTAGTACATACTATACATGTATATTATCCATTCATTCATAAACGAATTCATTAGAATTTTATTTATAACTGCATTTCTATTTCCTTTCTTCTCTCTTTCTACACAATTTCGTCAAAAATAACCTTGAAATGAAGCTGCAGATTTGTAGCAAATGACAAAATTCTTTTGAACGAAAAAGATACACCCACATGAGTAAAAATTTACATACACAAATTCAATGAAGAAAATTCTAAAAAAACAAAAATGTTCTTCCTCTTTTCCTGCCTTTAAGCAAATGGGGGAAAAAAATCCGCTTAATAAAGAACACAACATTCACTTCAGATAACGAGTTTTCAGATTCTATTTCTTGTATATTTAAGTAGTTTAAAGCAACGGTTCCCAAATGGTGGTTCACAGACCCCTGAAGGTCCGTATTAATCATAAATTTTTTTAAGTTGCATACATATATAGATATCTTCAAAAAGAAATAACTAAATATTGGTGGGAACTTTTACTCCTCACTGCTTAATATAAAGTACCCCACCGAAACTCCGCACTAACTGATATTGCCATCACTATCAAAAACAGTTGATATTTACCCTTATTCTAGTTGTCGACAACGACGAAACCTTAACACAATACCAAACAATTGGGAATTGTGTACCCCTTTTCGAAAACAACTGACTCCTGTTGACAGGTTTATGTTATTTTCTAGATCCAAGGGAACGAAAATAGATGTTCAGAATCAAAACATTTTTCTCGAGAGCGAGTAATAAGGCCCAAATTTTTAAAGTGACGTCGATACCGATGACTAGAGTAAGGGTGATTGTTTTTATTGTCAATTCATTTAGTTTGATAAAATGTGAACTGAATCTGAAACATATCAATGTTACATATTTAAATTAAAACTGTATATTTTTGAATATATTTATGATGTTTTATAATAAAACTCTTAATGAAAATAAGAAATATTTTTTTTACTTTTTAAATTTTTTTATTCAACTAAAAAAATCTTCGGAGGTCCGCGAAGATTTTTTCAAGGGTTCCGTGAACAGGAATGTGGTGGGAATCGCTGGTTTAAAGGAAGAATACTGGGTTTTCACATGATGGAATGGATACAAGAAAAAAACAAGATATTTCTCATAAAAAATAAGTCAACCACAATGATATTGGGAAAGCCTTGATTAAAAATAAAATTTAAAAAATATGCTGTTACAGATTTCGTCTTAAATATATTTTAAATTTTCATACGGTACAGTAAAATCCCGACAAAAAAAAATCGTTGAAAGTGTAACTGTAATTTTTTCAATTATTTTTTTTTTGTTTAACAACTGCCACATATCCTGACATAACCTCCAAAATAATTATGTTGCTAAAGATTTTTAGAAAATTAGGGCATGATATCTGGAAGTTTTTACAGTTAAACAAAGAATGCTGATACTGCGTTTTTTCGGGATTTTACTGTACAGTATGAAAATTGAAAATATATTTTCAACCCGAAATCTGTAACAGCATTAAAAATGTGAATGATTTCCTCCAGTCATGACATAAGCAAAATTATCTGCAATTCTAGGAGATTTTGCAAACATTAGCAGCTATGGGAAGAGTTTCAGTTCGCTAATCTATCTGAGTAGATAAAATTATTTCACCATATATTTTAATACATTGCGCGGTCATAGCAAGCAACCATGCTTTTTCCTTTCAATCCATTTCAATATTTCAGTACTGCCATTTATGTCCCAGGACATTTATTTCAAGGTATGCAATTATGCAAATGAACTTGTGCTGCTCCATACACCATATATTTTATGGTTTAATGAGAGAGAAAAAAAAATAAATAAAGAAGAAAAATAATACAAGCAGGCAAAATTGACCTGTAAAATACACATAAAGGATACAAAATGAAAACTGAACTTTTCTAAAGAGTCATCTTTCGTAACCCACATAATTTTTGTTTTGTTTTAAATACAAATTACACATACAATCCCACTCACTCGCTCACTAGCCGTGAGCTGAATCCGTGCACAAACTAAAGACGTGCAAGAGTATACCGCAAAGTACTGCAAATATATAGATAAATATACATTACCAAATTATTGCTCTCAAATTTCTAAAAACGCTTTAAAATATTTATGACCTCTTCTGCAGCTCACGACATGTCAAATCACTGTGATTTAAAAAAATTAAATAAAAGCTATATCAGTGTTTTTGTAAATTGTATATTTTATAAATAACAAGGTAAGCCGATAACATTTGCTTTATAGTAAAATATTTATAATAATTTTTATTGTTATAATATCTGAGTTAAATAAATAAAATATAAAAATGACAAATGCAGAAAATACGATAAAACTCACTAGCAAGTCAGCTAATAATAGTTTATGTTTAACCGACTTCAAAAAAATTAGGAGGTTGACAATTAGTCTCTATTTTTTTTTTGTGTTACTTCATAACTCGGTACATTTTAGATCGATTGTAAAAATTATTTACCCTCTGAGGTCCCATTCTAAAAAAAGTGGGCGGGACACGCCCACAATTTTTTATTTAATTTTATGATAACTACCTGATTGATTGCTGCGAAACCTATAAAGCACCTTTGGTTCTTCTAATTATTACAATATTTCACGCGGTTCTACTTAACCAATTTTAACGAAAGCTACCACACGCCTTGAGCTCTAAAATAGAAACAATTCACGCCCATTCAAATTTAATATTTTATTTTAAGTTGTGCTACTTACTTTACTGATTTTTACAGCACTTAACTCGCACTCTGAGTTCTGAAAAACACACATTCTTGCTTATAAAAACATGGGTGGAGGCACGCTCGTTAAATTTTAATTTTATATTTCAAGTACTTCTTCTAATTTTCTTCTATCAGATCTTGGCATTGAAGTCGGTTTTGACAGAAAGAATTATTGAAAGAACTGGTTTGAAATTACCGCGAACATGCCCGATAGTTAAGAATAAAGTTTTTTTTTTAAGTTTGATTGCTCCAGCGTTGATTTTTTGCTTTTATGAATATTTCTATTGAAGGCGTATAAAAGCATGGAACGAAATAACTAGTACTCATGGAATTAAAATTTTAATGTAGAGTGTGTTAATATTAGAGGCGGAAAACTATCGATAGTTTTCGATAGGTAAAAAACTTTATCGAGATATCGATTCAAACTTATATGGTTCATTATTCATTTACACTAAAAATTCAAAAAATATTTTTTAAATAAAACAAAAAATTAATTTTATTTCTCAATTCAATAAATAACAAAACTAAAATAATTGTATGAAAAATAAGTGAGATTTTCCATCATGCAGTTATTTTTGTTTGTGAAAAAAATTACGATTTTTTCAAGCATTAATCGATTGCAGAATTAAAACATCGATAGTCACAAAAAAATTAACTATCGATAGTGTCGATAGTGCCATCGATAGTTTTGCAGCCGTAGTTAATATCATTCTATTTTTATCTGCTCACACCTAACAGAAGATAACTATACTATTTTATAAATGGAACACTGAACAACTCACTTGGTATTCATTTACTTACTTGTAGGAAAACTTGTGCTGAAAGTTTTATTCTCGCACGTGTTTAATACACAATTTTTTTTTCAAATAGTTTTTCTTTATGGAACATCTCTATGCATGTTAAATGTCTATGGTGTGTCACATGCTCGCATGTATTGTGTTCATATGGCGAGTGCAACTTGAATGTTAAATAACAAAAAATAAAATTGTTACATTTAGTTGATGTTCGCCACCCAGTTTTATAACATTTTGATTACGAATTCATTCACTCACTCACTCACTCACACTTCTACTCACTGCTAGTGCTGCTGGTGTGTATAATTTTTGGGAATACTCGTACGTATGCATTTTAGTAGGTCACCCAGTAACCTGAAGACATTTACCTCTGCTTCCAACTATGAATAGAAAAAGTTTTATGGAAATTTAGGGGAAATAATAATGTTATGAAAATAATTAAAATTAGTTGAGACAAGAAATAAATTGTAAATTTTATGAAAAATTTTAGTTCAACTGCATGTTTCATATGTATTAGATATCGCTTTCTTAATATGAAAAGGCCCTAACTCATTAAATTTTTTTTTTTTGAAACTGAGTTTTTGGCATATTTCGTTAAAAGAACGTCTAATACAGGCAAATCCCGGTATAACGAACGTCCAATTTTTTTACATTAACAACCTTATATAGCGAATACTAGCCTAATTTTATACTGGATATAACGAAGGATGAGAAAAAATCCCTAAATAAAAAACAAAAACTTTCTAGGAACATATTTCTAAGATTTTTTTCTACTTTGTATAGCAAATATTTTGGTAAATGTGTGCTCTGTATAACGAACGGCATAAAATATTTTTAAAAAATCTACAGCAGCAATGTATAGACAAAAATTGTGACTCCTTTAGCTTGTATTTGGTATCTTATTTAAAAATAAATTACTCTCATTCTTTTTATTGTATTGTATAATGTCTACAATAATAATCATTAAAATAATATTTGAAAAAAATCTCTGCGATATAACGAATTTTTCGGTATAACGAATGAGCCTGACATTATATCGTTCTTTATACCGGGATTTGCCGGATTTCAAAAAAAATTTGTTGGGGAGTTTCTATATTAAGGTAACGATATGTATGTATATTTCCAATTATGACAAATAACCTTCTTGCAAATTGTATTTATTAAAATTAATAAAATAAACTTAATAAAATGTGTAAATTAAAGCAAAATTTATATGGAGTTGTGTACGTACATATTTACTGAATTATTTCAACCATAGCAGATTGTAGTGTATCACATTATTGCCGCTCGCATCCGCTGTAGATTGCGAATGTCACCCTCTTTTACACAAATTTTTTTGTATGCGCTATAAAATAGTACATAATGCCTTCACACATCCGATGAACACTACTGGCCATAATTTTAGGCACATTTTAATTAAGAATAAATATATATAGCCTACTTTAAGTACTTAATTGCTGTACAACAAATTCAAATAGAACAGTAAGATGAGTATATATCTGGCATTACCTGTGTTGTCATTTTAAAAATGTATGCAACGCCGTTCACATTATGTGACACATTTCTCAATGAAATACGTCAAATAAGCGCTTAATAAACCTTAAATACTTTTTATGAATATGGCGGTAACAATTTAATTGTAAGAGAAATAAATTTCTGAAAATCGACTTGAACGCTTAAAAATGCTCTCCTGCAAAACAGTAAAATATGACTTGAGCACTTTTTCGTTATTGCCACAGATATATTTTTTTTTCTTCTCTGTTGCCTCATAATCAGTCGTTGGAAGTTTTTTTATTTTGCATTTTTACTCTGTAATTATAGCCTGCGGTGTATACGAGTATTTATAAATTGCATTGTGCCATGAGTACAAAAAACTGTGTCAGTGTTCCAAAATGTGTTGAAGTATTTCTTGTTTTATTTATTTTTTTAAATATATTTTCACTCCAACTTTAATTACGTTAAAATTAAATTAAGAACTCTATACTGGTTTTTTTTCATTTACATTTTTTCTGTTGTTTTCCAATTCGTATTGTAGATACAATTCAGAAAAAAAAGAATTGCAGTTGACTTAATTTTTTTTCTCTTTTGTGTTCTGTTGCATTTAAAATGAATGGTATATTTTAATTGAAGTATGTCCTATTAAAAGTTTTTATTATTTTATTTCTTTCATATATTTATATTTCGTTTTAATTAAATGGATTTTTAATTTCCTTTGAATTTGTATAAAGATGTGAATGGAAGTGAAAAATGATGAATGTTAAAAAAAATTGTTGAAAATATTTATTGTCGTTTTATATCTGCAGGAATTTTTGTAATCATAATTTTTTCAATTTATTTTAAAGACCTGAAATTTATTTATTTGAACATTTATTTTACACCTGCGAAAGAAAACGTTCGACTTACAATTTATATTGAAAACAACAATAAAATATGAAAATTTGTTTTTGTTTTTAATATAAATTGTAAGTCTGTAATATATAAACATGAAGCAATTTTTTTCGTTATTGGTTAAGCTCTGTACAGCCGGATCTTAATATATTGTCAGTAAAATGTGCTAAAAACTTTAATGTCAGACAATTTCGGTCTGGCAACGTTCCTAGAAAAATAATTTCCAGTCCGTTTTAAGACTATCATCTCGCAACAAATTTTCTGATATCTGACAATCGTGTCAGAGAATTCTTTGTGTTGTCACTACTGCACAGTCCTGTTGTGAAAGAAAAGTGAGCAGCTAAAATCGCTGCAGTTGCTTCTTCATTGCCCACAATAATTTATATGTTCACTTATTAATTTTCACACAAAAACAGATGATTTCTATCGAATGCCTTGAGTCTGGCAACGCCTAACAACAAATCTGAAAATTTTTCGACTGACAATCCTGTCAGGTAAAATTATTGTTGCACAATCGCACGTTTTGTGTTCGTACAGTTAAAGTTAAATCTGCACTTAACCCACTTGGTGCGACCGTCCTTTTAAAAGCACACCCTATTCCGATTCACAAATTAGGGAAAAGTGCCGTCATGCACGTGCATTTTGTACACACTTTTATTTTATATTATTATTTTTTATGCTTTGTTATGTAGCCTCGCAGCTCAAAAGCATCAATTGATGCAGGCAGTTCCGCGTGCTCTTACTAGATGCTTTGCGAAAAATGATTCTTTCCAATATGGCGCAATGGAAAAACTTTTTAAGTTAATCATTACATCCAGTTAATTCCAGTTAGTTTTTATTTAAAATTGAAGTCATGGGTAATGCTGTATTGCACCGCAAAAGGATGGTCGGTTCTATAAAAACCATAGGTTAGGTTAGGTTAGGTTAGGAGGGTGGTGCTGAAACGCACATGCACTCGGGGACCCAGTTGGGTAAATTATGATTCACTTCTATTAAAATTAATATTTAACCTCCCCCATTTGTAACCAAGTGACCCTATTATCTTTAAGCCACTGTCCTCTAGTTTACACTTCCGATATCAGTAATGCTCTCATGGAAACGTCTACACAGCCATCTAAGTCTATAACGTTACAACTTCGGGCAGTAACAGATAATATGTTCAATGGTTTGTGGTTTCTCTTAGTCCACGCACATCCTTTAAAAATCTGGATTGCTAGTTTCCCGAATGTTATTTCTTGCTACATAGCCCTCGAGACTCTACAATCCTCCCTACTTCGCCATGAACTATTGGTCCTGCTCTCTAGTCAATTACTGAGTTCTCTGTAGTAATGACCTATCGGTAGTTTCACTTATCTGTTACACTATCGATGTCAATTTAGCGCGTTTTAACTATGCCAAACGCGCTTTTTTTCGACTTAGCGCTTTTTTATAAAAAAAACGCACTAAGTTAGCGCGTTTTAAATAAAGTCAATAACATCATTTCAGTTCAATATTTTTTTACTTTTTTTGTATAATTTTAACAATTTTCTAGTATCCAAAACTCTGATAAAAATTTTCAAGTTGGTTATTGATTCAGCTGTCGCAAATAAAATTACATTGACTGTGGTTGGAATTAAAAACGCATTTTAATACTGTAAATGGCAAATGGTTTTGAAATTTCACAGCTAAAAATATGTATTAATGACCCAAAAAGTTTACAAAACTATTCGACAACTTATATGCTGTTACAAAGTTTGACAAATAAAATTAAAATAAAAACTAAGGATTTGGATTATTTGGAAGGCGATTATGTACTGTTTTAAATGATTTTAGTTAGTTAGGATATAATTTCGAAGAAGCAATATTAAAAATCTGAAAACTGGTTACTAAAATATTTTATTTACTGATACATACATCCACTTTTATTAAAATTTAATTTAGCGCGCTAGAAAATAGTACGTTTTGGCAATAAATAGTTGACAATGTTGTAACTTACCGCGTTTTAGCGCGTTTTGAGAACAATAGCGCGTTTGGGTTGTAAATAGTTGGCACCGCTGTGTCACACATTCACACTGACTCTATTATTGCCAGCTTATAGGCAATTTCATTTTTCTCAACACTGCTGCGCCCAAAAACCCAACATAGTCTGACACTATATTTGTCCATCAGCAACTTGAGAGGTATCCTTCAGTCACTAACAAGCTTCGATTTGACATTGTGTCCCCTCATAGCTTTTAGCGTTGCCTGGTGGTTGACGTAGAAAGTTACCTTCAAACCTTCAGCTACATTCCTGGCCACCAGGATTAAATCCGATTTTCGAAAACTAAGGTAAAACCATTAATTTCAGCAAAGTTTAATATTTTTTATTGATTCGATTAAAAAATTCAATTGATACAATAAATAAGATAAAATTATCTAATTAACAAATTTGATGGATTCAGCGTAAACTTAAAATGTAATTGGTTTAAGTAAAAAGTTTAATTCATTCAATAAAAAAATCTTATTGATTTGATTAAATTTTTAATTGCTTTAATGTTATGTCCAAAGTTAAGAGCAAAATGAATTTGTGGCTTATCAGACAATTTTAAATAAAATCGCCAAATACCTTAAAAAGTTGCCAAATTAAATCACCATGGGGCAAAGTCATAGTCAAAATAAAGTAAATTTTAAGAAATTAAAACCAGTATTCCCATACAAAATACTGGTTTTAAACTCTTATACTTTGTTTTGACTATGACTGTGCCCACATATCTTTAAAAAAAATGGGGCTGCCAAACAATTTTTCTAATCCTCACACATCTGGC
The DNA here is from genome assembly GCA_905220375.1 of Tachina fera. Classification (NCBI taxonomy): domain Eukaryota; kingdom Metazoa; phylum Arthropoda; class Insecta; order Diptera; family Tachinidae; genus Tachina; species Tachina fera. The sequence goes on along the minus strand of LR999964.1, from coordinate 19,276,942 downwards.
AAACCCTGGTGGTTGGCTTAACACTTTAAAATTTTAATGATTTTTTTCCATCACAGCAACAAATTTATTCTCATTTTTTACATATTTGGCCAGAGGACAAAATAAGAACGAACAACAAGTGAAATATAATAAAAATGAAATTAAATTAATTTTTAATGGTGACAGCCATTTGCAAAAAAAAAAAATAAAGTTAATATTTATTCGTAAATGTAGAGGCTGGAAATGAAACAATGGCTGTTCTAGTAGTATGGCAATATTTGTGATACACTCACTACATGAACTTTGATTCACAAGTTTAAGTGGGTTAGGGTGGAAGGGGGGAGGGAATGGAGCAAAATACCAAATGTTAATAAAAAGTATTTAATGGCAGGGGAGTGTTGAAAGTTCGATTGTTAGTACTCGCATTTTGCTCGTGCCTTAAGGCCAGTTTTGGTGGTGGGGTATTTTTAAGCAATTTTTTCACACTGTTGCCCAGCATGAAAACTTTATTTTATTATATAAATTTTTTGTAGTATTTTTTTGTTTTGTTCCCTGTGCTAATGGAAATCTCACGTTGTAGTGCCACAAACAATAGTATTTTTTTTTGTTGAAATTTAAAAATTTGTGAAAAATGTATGGCCTGGGGGGTCTATATGAGTTGCATGATGTGTAAAATAACTTTTGCTCCCTTTTCATCCTTTTTTGCCCCCAAGTAAGACTAAATTAACAGTTAAAAAAAAGGTGAAATAAAGGATTCAGAAAATTCACTTTTAACACGAAACTCTATTTCATTAAAGACCAAGGTACTCATTTGTTAAAGAAAAATTGTGTTAACTCTTCTGCAGCCAAATCGTTAAGTGATTTAAGTGTTTTCTTTTCTTTTCTTTTTTTTTTTGCTTGTCAAAGCTTAAAGGACTTTTGCACAACGTGAAGCAAAAGTGGAATTTGTTGTTGACATTTTTCGCTTTTTTTCTATCACTGCAAAAGAACAAGATATTTAAACACTAAATAAAGTAATAAAAAGAAGTTTTTGATTGTCTCTTTTTTTTTTTTTTTGCTTTATTTCTTGTTTCCTTCAAGGATGTGCGGGTACTTGCGCCTTTCAAAATTGTTTGTTATATATTTTTTTAATGGTTGATTTTTGGAAAGTTTCTAGCTTAAAATGTATTATTATACTTGAACTACTTACTGCAATATATACTAACAAATGTTTTAGCATCAATCTTGTTAAAAAGAAAAGTATATTTTTTTCAACTTCATGAAATTAAATCAAGTTATTTATTTATATGTTTTTTTAAGGTTATATATACTTTTTTGAGAAGCTAAAGTTTTGTCTTCTAATAAATAAAATTGTGTTTTATATGATTTTATTTTCCTAAATTTTTTTAATAAAAATTTTTTCCATTCTATTTCATTACAGACTGGCGCAGCACAGATAGCTCCGACCATCACGATCGTGTCCAAAGACAATTGTCTGTTTCGTCCGATAGTAAATTGTTAGATGATGACATTAGAGAAGAGACACGAGTTATAATGCGTCCCAAGAAACCACCCAGACCCAAGTCAGAAGTATTTCTCAATAAGCAAGATCCACATCCGCGTCGCAAACGTTTCAGTGCATTTGGTGTAAGTATAAAAATATATATATGTATATATTTTACCACGATATAACTTTAATTTCTGCTCGAAAATGCATATGAAATTTATACTGATTTTTGCTCGAAAAAATTAAAGTCAGGAAATAACTTTTATATCTGCCCGAAAAAATAAAAATCAGAAATAAACAATTATATCTGCTCGAAAAATAAAAATTAGCATATAAGAATTATTTCAGAGAGCAAATTACGGCATCCGATACGACTCGTAATTTAAAAATATTTCCATATAAACTCTATTCAAATATTTTTAAATTACGAGTCGTATCGAATGCCGTGATTTGCCACCTGATTAAAAAAAATAAAAATCAATAATGTGTCATTACTTCTAGTCTGGAAAAATCTATTTGAAAATTATTAAAATTGTGTGATTGGCCACGTAATCCGATGTTTCCTTATACCACCTATTTCGCCAAATTGATTTTAATTAATTTAATTTTTTTTTTAATTTTTGAAACTTCTTCAACAAACGAATTTCCAAGATTTGCAAAAATTTTTAAGTTAAATTTTGCTAGAAAGTAATCGCCATTTCAAAAATTTTGACGCCAAACAAGTTGAAAAATCGCCACGTTTGCCGAGAAATCGCCACTCTTACAACCCTGGCTTAGACTTCTTTTTTTTTTTGATTACAACAATAATTTTCGTTCCCTGTGCGGGATTGTGAAAAACAAGTTTTCTACCAGGGTTGGTACTTAGAATTTTAAAATTTTAGCAACAAACAACTTACAAGAATTGTACAATTTTAACTTAATAGTACTAAAAGTTAGTTTTTAGTTAAAATTATTTTTTATATGTGTTGAAAAAAAACAATTTAGTTTGCTATACAAACCATTTATTAAGGTAAAAAGATAGATATCTACTAAATTTTTTAGTTGACTTCGAGATTATTTGGTATGTTTGTGAGTTCAATAAAAGTCGGCTTTTCAAAAATATAAGCATTTTCCAACTTATATAAAAATGTTTTAAATTTAATTAGTACTTCATTTTCAATTCTATTTGATTCTACATACATACATGCTCAGCAACAAAACAAAAAATACTTACGTAGTTCAAGTTCATTTTCACGGCTTCTTAATAATTAAATGAAGCGAATTCAGAAGATATAGCCAATTGGGCAAGCACCCATTGGAGGATTGGTAATTGGCAATCATGAGGTCTAGACGAGGTGCTATAGCACCTGGCCGGGGATCCATTTGATCTACTTTGGTCGCATCAATTTCACAGTAAGCATCCTTCATAGTTAGATACTTAAAAATAAAAACGTAATTTTAAAAAAGAGACTAAAAAATATCGATACGATAAATCTTAATTTGGAAACTTGAAATTCGACTCAAAATCGTTTCAAATAAAAAAATACCACATTGGTTGGTACTGTTTCACTATGTTCAATTCCTTAGTCTTAATTTATACTAGGCAAGTCTTATTGCTAAGCTGATTAGTTTGTGGAAGAGAGATACGAGGGGAACGTAAACGTTTCTTTTCCCCTCGTCTTTATCTTCTAACCAACTAATCGTCTTAGCAATAAGACTTGCATAGTGTAAATTAGGGCTTATTGGTGACTGAACCATCTTATACGTCAACATTTCAAAATGATATGGATATTAATGCCAAAATACTGCTGGAACTTATTGAAGTCTCCACTACAACTACAGTGCTACAAAAGTTGGGTTTTATATATTTCTCTTATGAATGTGTAAATGTCAAGTGGAATAGCCAAAGCACTAAATATAATATGTGCGTTAAAAACCATTTGAAAATAAATGCGAAGTAAAATTACTAAAACTTAAAAGATTTCTTAATTGTACTAAAATAGCCATTGGAGCACCATCGCACTTTTAACATTTGAATAGTACCAAAAAAAAAAAATTCAATTGTTAAAATTTCGGCAACCTTGTCTTGTACTCACATCTCATCTCTAGTTGGAGTATATAATTAAACAAAGAGAAAATCATTGCATATTTTGAGGTGTTTGTTTAAATTGTGTTCTCTTTCTACGGAGTTCGCAAACTTTTTTTGATATGTTACCATAAGAAAAAAAATAGTTTCAATGGTAGCATTCATAAGACGTAACAGTTGCGCAACCTTTGAGTGTTTGTCTTAGAAACGCATAGTTGAGTATCTCCGCTCCAATCAACAGTTGAGTAATTTTCCATCATAAATTTTTTTCGCTACCTATAGTCAACACGTTGTGCTCAGCCTGAACAGCTGGTCAAATAGAGCTATTCCTTTTATATGCTTTGTTAGGAGGCAGCAACAAATATTTGTTAAGTTTTATATTACAAATGCGATGAAGTAACGAAATAAAGATATACAATTACATTACATACATCAAGCCGTTTCTAAGAAGTAGGTGTTGGGGCCAACAGTTGCCAGCAGTTTCACAACTGTTGAGCTCAACAGCTACGTCTTATGAATGCGCCCAGTATAAAACACTTGTACAGTTTTGCGATTTCACTTAGACTATTAAAGAAAAGTGTTTTGCCGGCTACTTTAATCTACTACAGCAAGTCGAAAAATTCGACTATATTTTAAGCGAGAATTTTTGATGATACGTATGTATATAGGTAATTCCACAAAACGGACAACCACAAAAAAAATTGTTATGCTCAAAAGTGTTTTTTTTATAATGAAAATGAAAGGTCTACACTCTATAAATGTAAAATCATTTTTAATTTTTGAAATTTTTTGATCAAAATATGCGACTTTAAAAAAACATTAAACAATAAACTTGCGTATTAGCACAAAAGAAAGAGAACGGAGTTCTTACAACGGAAGTTTTTTTGAGTTTGCTTTCTTGTTGTTTAGTGTTTTTTTTCGAATTAAAGTTCAATCAATATAGCAAAGTTACTGTCTTTAGTTCTATTGTACCTATTTCAAAAGAAAAATAACTTCTTTCTTTTAAAAAACCAGTGAGTTTTTTATGATAAAAAAATTAATTTTTTACATTTAAGCAGGTGTTTTCAACTCAGCTCACTCTATGGAAGTACGTCATTCAGTTAGCTCAGCTGTTCAGTACATTTGAAGATTTAACGTCATTTCGACGATTTTTGGTGCCGAAAATAGCAAAGTGATTTGACGATTTTTTCCTTAATATTGACGCTTTTTTAAAAGTCCAAATATGACAGTTTTTTATATGAAAAATTGCCGATTTCAATTCATGTATTTCTTACTAAGGTTGCCCATTCTTTATTTTATATTGATGTCTGTGTAAATTGATATTCTCAAAAAACATAAATGTAAAACAAGGCAAGTTCCTTTAAAAAATTTCGGCAATCGAAAGTCTGAGATCAAAACTTGGACAATATTTATTATTTTTCTTGATTGTACTACAAAGTTATAAGTAGACAATAGCTTCAATTTCCCAATAAACGTAATCTACACGAATTTCTGAGAAAATCCTCTACAAAAAAGTACGTATCTTAAATCTATTCCTATTCCATGAAACGATATGAAAATTTATGTATTTCATGGTTTGATTTTAGACGCATGGTTTCTTTCCAAAATTTTCTTAGAATAACATGTAGGATTTTTTAATTTTTTCATCCATAAAAATTTACCCGGTCATAGACGTTAAAAAATTAATTTTCATATAGCCGATTTTTCTTACGATTTTCCGAGTATGGAATGACAATTATTTTATAGTTTATCGGAATTTTGACGATTTTTCTACAATTTTATCTGGTAGCCCTGTTTGTAATAAAAGATTTTGTTAAGGGTTAAGAAAGAAAGAGACATAAAAAATTTGCTAATAAAGCACTAATTAGTGAGCTGAAAACACTCTGTATATTGAACAACTCGCAGCGCTCATTGAAGAGAATCGTTTAATTGAAATTGTTTGTGAATGAGCGGTACAACTATACTGTTAGTTTGCTGGAGTAAAGTTTTTTTTATTTTATATTAAAGAAAGAAATTTGGAGATTCTGTTTGAGGTTGGATATTTGGATAAATATATTATCTACTAACTTAGATTTTTTTCAAAAAACATTAAGCTCGAAAATTATATCCCTTAAGTTTTTTGCGGTTATGCCAAGATATTTCAGCGAGAAAATTAAAATTTATTGGCAAATTAATATATCTGTGGCAAAAAGAAAAATGTGCTTAAGTCGATATAAGCTGATTTTGAGTTAATGGTACCTGTAAAAATTTCAATTAAGTTATGGAATTTATTTTGAAATGCTTAGAAAAAGAACACCTGCATATGAGTCGCTCTTCTTATACACGATAATTTGGCGTATGGTGACTTTTTTCACATTCAATGCTTGCAAAAAATTGTATAGTCTTAACGAAATAGGTTTTGTAAATAAATAAAGTAGTTGTTTGTATTATAAAAATAAACACTAAAAAAGTTTTAGAAACACTGCACGTCTTACGTCACACGTGTTTGAATGGCTGTGTATTAACATCTCAGAGATGGAAACATTCGTATTTTGTGTAATAAAAGGTTTTTCAATATTAATGGATTTGAATATAATAAAATAAATATTTGTGACATCTAAAAGTTTATAAAATGATTTTTCATACAAATTTTGTTTTAAAAACTTTATAAGTCAAAAATGAATTTTATGGATAAGTAAGATATTATAAAAAGTATTATACTTAAAAATTATATATAAAATGTAGTCATTTTGAAAGAGAAATAATATATTTTCAATGTTGAATTAAGAATTGTTAAGGGCTGAAATTATTGAAAATACCTAGTCTCCTTATGATTATTTTTCGTGAGACAAACTGAACATGAAAATAAATAGGTTAATTTTAATATTCTCTTTTGCCAATAAATGTTAATTTTTTTTGCTGAAATATCACGATATTTATGTCACGCCATAACCACCAAAAAACTTAAGCGATATAATTTTCGAGCTTAATTTTTTTACAAAAATCTACATAGTGACAAAACTTATATAATATATCATAGTGACAAAACTTATATAAACCTTGTTTTTTTGTTAGACGTAGAAATACATAACAACTAAAATTTAGTATGTATGTAAAAATCTTTTTCCTGCTTAACTTCATTAATCTATAGCAATGAAATCAGTTTACAAAAATTATGTAATAAATTTTGTGGGTGAGTCAGATAATCAAATAAAATTGAAACGTATAAAATTTTCCATCTCTGGCATATGTTCAACCACTTTTGCTTTACTTTGTTTGCAGTGTTACCGTTGGTGCTACTAAATTAGGAATTCGCCACTTTTTCGACTGCTGGGATACTGTTGTGCTACTTTTACAATATGAAGCCAAATGTGATAATTTTTTTAATGCTTGCCACTATTTTGATACCTTTTAATAAATGAACTTACTGTTTTATAAATAAAAATGAGGCTTTTGTAAAAAAGTTCAATTTATTAAAAAACAAGCGAATTAAAACGGCTGTGATGCAATTTTAAAAATATCTCTATCTGAAATGTTGGTACGATATAAGCAATTTGGAAAACTCTTATACATTTGCTGCATAATAGTGTTAGGCCCCTTTCAGATTAGGCAACTTTAATTGCGCAAGTATAATTTTCATTCTTAGTTATTTTCTGTTGAACTTACTTTTATGTTCACATTCAGCGTCTGTTGAGCAAGTTTAATTTTCTTATGTTCGAATTTTCTTAATTTTTTGACGTTTTGTTTAATTTCTGTATTCATTGTAATTGTGAAAGTGATTTGAAATTTGGTGTATACAATGGAAGTTGAAGAAAAAAATAATTTAGTTAAAGATATAATTGAACGCATCGGAGAAGCGGACAGCAGAAACAGAATTGCCAAGAACAAGCAAGTCTATACTCAAATCTCGGCAATACTTTTCCCTTGAAACCGACCTTTCCACAAACACAAGACTTGCACAAGTAAAGTTGCCAAATCTGAAAGGGGACTTAGCGCTGAGCGGTTTTTTTAAATAGCTTAATTAAAAAATAAATTATCTAATAAGTTGAAAGGGTAGGTTATCATTCCATGCTATCTGATTTAAGTTTGTACCCAAGGCTCATTCATATCAGGTAATCCGATTCATTAGCAGATGATCCACTGTTAATATACGATGCCCATTATGTTACAATTTTTTTTACTATTAAATAATTTTATTCTTACCCCCTGTTTGTGTAAGGCGTTGACGTTAGAAATCTTGACGTTTTTGTAATACATTAAAAGAAAGTCTTACAACTTTTATTTAATCTATTACAGAAATGTTAAGATTTTTATCGTCAACGTTTTACACAAACAGGGTGTTAAAGTCAAATGGAAATAAATAAAAATAAATAAAATAATGTTAATATAATATGGAGAGTGTCAAATCGAAACCCCCTGGCATCAATTCGCCTTATTTTTGATTTTGAAGACGGAATTTAAAGTGCTGAACTTATTTAAAAATACTGATAAACAGTTGCCAAAAAAGGCATTTAATAACTATTGAAAAAGTTTACAAAGACATTTTTCTATGAATTAAAAAATAGAGTACAAAATATTAACAGAAGTGTCTTCTATCTAAATTCATCTCTTGAGAGTTCAATGTGCACATATTTGTCAAAACATATACAAATTTTCCAAAAAACAAATAAGCTGCGTCTTATATGTCTTATATTTTTTTTTTTGCTAAATACGGCCAATACCAAAATAAACAGCATTAAAAATGTAAATGTGAAGTATTTTTTTATCATAAAAAGATACGAGTATTATAAAAATTATGTTTTACGAGCGTCGTAGCATTCAAAATTTTTTCTATAATCTAGTAAAAAAAATCGTTATACGACTGCGACAAAATACGACAATAGTAATTAGGCCCAATAGGTTTTAGTCTTTAAATATGCATCTGACTGCTTTTGTTGATGTTTTTGAAAGTAAACCGGTTGGTTTTAAATATTTCTTTTATATTAAGTTGCCTCCTATTTTCTTCCAAATTCCCTTTTTGGTGGGCCTTTTTAAAATTTCCCAACGGTAACGCTGTTTGTGTGCTTAAAAAAAGAAATAAAAAGGTTGTTTGCTTGCTATTCATATTCATAACAATAATACTAAGTTTTGTTTTAAAGAATTCTCAATGCTTTAAAGTTGTCTTTTGTATAAAGCGTTAAGTTTGTGCCAAGAGAATTCAATTTGAAACAAATTTTATCTCTTTTTACTTTTTCATGGTGGGACCCTTTGTTCAGATCTTTGGTCTGCAGCATTGAGTGTTCCGATAATTAATAAATTTCATAGTATGTATCAACTTATTTGATAAAAGACGAAATCCAATTCGTTATTTTAAGATAACAACAAAAATGTATATCGATAGGAGAAATTTGCAAAAAATAATGTTTGACGATTTGATTTATGCTTTTGGGGATTTTTTGCAAAATTATTAACAAAAAAGTATTATACATATTTATTATCAAATATACATACATATATCAAGAAAAACTACATAAAATCGATTTTGGTGATTTTTGAAATTAGATTTTGCGTAATATATCGGAAAAGATATGACAACCTGCTTTTGTTATGAATGACTTCTTCGTTTTTTTTATTTTAAAAGCAAAACTTAATGCAATTTAAAAAAAATATTGAAAATTGGTAAATCTAATTTTTAGATAGAAAAAATCATTCAAGGCTAAAAAGCATTTAACAGATTTTTTTTAACGAAATAAAATAATTAATTAATTAAGACTCTGTTGAAATATTTTATAACAAACGATTTAATTTAAATTTATTAAAAATATATTTTTAAAAAAAATTTCTCATTTCAGGGTGATTCACCGTTCGGTAAACAGGATGCCTACGTTAAATTGGAACCCTTGGGAGAGGGTTCATATGCCACAGTATACAGGGGTTTTAGCAAGTAAGTAATTGAAGTAAAAAAACAGTTTTTAATATAAAATTATATTATAAAAGTACGATTTTTGAAAAAAGGAGCTTTTTTGAATTTCCTTAATGTACATATACATATGAGTACACAGAAAAAATTGTCTGCAGTAAACACGTTTATTTGAAGAAAATACCAAAAATATATTAAAGATTTTATTGGGTGAAATAAACTTTTAATCAAATTAAATTTGGAAACAAAAGTTTAATTAAATCAATTACATTTTTAATTGATTTTTGGTTTGTTTCCAATTAAACGTATTTATCACGGGAAATTTTTTTCTGTGTGCTAAGGTATATTTCACCGGGTTGTTTTTTTTTTTTTTTTGTGAGAAATTCCAACTTGTAAAATACTTCTTTTTATTAAATTTACCAATAGTGATATAATTATTTCTCATATTCTATTTCATAAAAACTTTATGTTAAATAGCTGATGTTAACAAATCATCTCTGCCCAAGTAGATGGACATAGGTGTTGATGAAGTGCGTGGCGGCACAGAAAAATGCCGGTATTTCTCCCCAGCTAAAATCGAGTTTCAAATTTCTTAACTTTTTTAGAAAAAAAAACATTGAAGGTATTCATTTAAGGTTTTTCTCGTTGGAAAAATATAATTTTTTGACCACAAATACAGGAAAAAAAAATTTAAAAATTTTGTTAATTTTTTTTCATGTGTTTGTTGTAAAAAAATTAGAGATGTGTACGTGAGCTTTTTTTGACTCACGACACGCACGCTCACGGAAAAATATTTTACTCGCGCACGAGTGATTAACAAACTATCACGATCACGTAAAATCAAATTTGGTTTTTGGGCTGAAAAATAGGTTCTTACACATACATATGTATGTATGTACATGTGTATGCACGTGCATATGTAAAATTTGCATTGCACAGTGGGGACTTTTACAAAGTAAATGGTTATAAATCTGGAACTTCTAAACTAATGATTGGATTTATATGAAACTTCTAACATCCGTAGGGGAGGACTTCGGCTTTATAACGCATGACATGACAGCATTCTGGCTTGAGCTGGAGAGGATATACAGTTGGCCAAAGTTGACCACCTAGGACTAAAAAAATAGCTTCTGAGGCTTGTAACTTTTTAAAAACTATCCGGTTTTTACCGGATAAAGCATATTGAGCTAATTTAAATTGGAAATTTATTTGCTGGTGGTTCAGCGTTGTCTATATGCATTTCAATGTTGCTGTAACAAATCATCAGTAGACTTTAACCACACATTTTGAAGTCTGTGCTGGAATGAAATTTCGTGAGAGCGTGAAAATTCGTGCGTGATTCTTAAAAATAGGTCACGCACGATCTCGCAAGAGTAATTTATTTTAAGTCACATTCACGCACTCACGAGTGATTAATTATAAATTTGATCACGACATTTGCACATCTCTAAAAAAACTAAATTTTTCCAATTTTCCAACAAAAAAACTGAAATGAATGCTTTTATTAATTAATAAAACTTTTTCATTTTATAAGAATTTGCTGAACTTAATTAAGATTAAGAAATTATTTCTGTTTAAAATTCGTTTTAGTTCAGTTTAATTAAATATATAATTTTATGGAACATTTTATTGGAGTTTTTGTTTAAGGCCCAAATATCCAAGAAAGCCAGGAAATTTTTTTTTTCATTTATGAAAAATCAGTTATAATTTTATTTAACTTTTATTTATTTACTTAAAATTCTTTATGTACAACATAAAGGCAAGGGTTAGTAGATAAAGAAAGAAAAAGAAGTAGAAAAGAAAGAAACTCAGTACCGGAAGATCCTTCTTTGGGAGTGGGTTTTTTTTCATAGTTTTCTTTGCCAACATTAATGGCCACATTTGTGTTGATTTATTTATCCATCCGAAGCTGTTTGGCCTAAAAAACCCGCCTATTAAATTTTTAGCAAGTGTTTGTTTTTCTTTTGTGAAGGGTTGTTTGTTTGCTTAGCAGTGTAGTATCATTTTGGAATGGATTTTGTTTAATAATGTCTCTTTATTCTTCAACACTGCTGGGTGTTGATATATAACTTGTATTATGTCAATGTCAGAAAGTTTTCATAAAAATAATTATTAACCATTTTATGCACTCTCAACTTCATGTCTCCTGCTCAGATATGATGACACTTTTTTTTCTTTGGAGGATGTGACTGATGTCACTGAAAAATACGAGTATTTCGCTTTTATTTTCAGCCATAAAGGGGTTTGATGATGGACCCTTTGTCCTCCCTCTAACGGCTCTTGTTTCAGTGATTAATGGTTGGTTGACACAACAACACATATTTATTATGGCCAGTGATGTGTTACACTGACACAGTAACATATTTGGTCTTAGATTTGTTTCTTTCTCTGGTTTCTCCATACTTTTTTGTTTGGACTTTGTTTATTTTAAATTTCTTTTGAAATAATACTGTGTCATGCTTAAATATTTTGTTCATAAAAAGAATTATTTACCCACAAATGCTTTATTTTTTTTAACTTTAATAAAATGTTTAAACTCTGTTTTTTAATTTTTTATTTTTTTTGCTTTCTTTTATCCTGTATATTTTATTTCATTTATTGTTCCTTTTCTCTTATGAATTATTCATTATGTTTAATTGTTCATCCATTTTATTTGACTTCTGGGAAATATTATTTAGGATTTTTTTTTAACTTGCATAATATATTTATTGTTGATAAATTTGTGAATTCGTTTATACTTTTATTGAATTTTATAGCAATTTTTTGTTTGTTTGTATTAATATTTCAATTAAAAATTATTGAGAGTAGTGAAGCAATAACTAATATTTTGTAAAAACAAACAAACTTTAAACATGTTAAATAATACGAGGGTGACCTCAGTGACTTTTTGAAGAAGCACAGGTTTTTATATATAAAAAAGTGATTTTATTTTTAAAAAAAAGTCTCCTTTGAGTTCTTTATACTTAGTCCAAGGTTCCTATAATTTTTTTATCCCTCACAACAAAATAAAATTTGTCAAATTCATCAAAATAAGTAGACATTTGTAAATATCAGAATATGTGTGAGTCTGTCAATAGCAGCCAGTTGTCTTCGACGACAACAAGCGTCAATTGTATGGCATTATATCGAGTATAATAAATATTTCTTATCTGCTAGTTGTTACGAGTATCTTGGCTTAGCTCCATCAACACGTGCATGAAAACCAGCCTAAAATATTTTTTAATCTAAATTATATTCTTAAAATCCTTGGCCACAATTCACTCACACAAAACTGTACTTGGGAAAAAAACTTAAGTATTAAAACAATTGTGTGTTTCTAGCATCTGATTAGAAGAGGAAAACAATCTTGCATACTCAACATAGATTTATGTAATTTTTAATTAAAGCACATCATTATTATTTTGTTTGCAATCAGTTGATTACAAACCCTTTTTTTTAATTATCAATAAAAGTACAAAAAAGCACGTCTCATATAATCACAACAACCATCTCAGCCACTCTCGTGAGCTTGTAAAGCAGACATAGTATACATCAATGTGTGTAATGATATCCTTGCGTTTTGCAACTAAAAATACAAGAAAGTTTCAAAAATTATTATTGCCGTGTTCCAATTAAATATTATTTTCTAAAGGAGAATAAAAAAACACAATAACAAAGAAAAATGCTTAATAAAAACAAGGATCAAAGCACCATCTCTTACAAATGCATCAGCTTATGCAAGTACATATTTTTTAAACGTATTTTTATAGTTGAACATGAGTATGTGATGTTGACATTCTTATCCATTCACCAGATAACAAAAAGTGAAAGTGAACATGAAATTATGTATGAGTACAACGAAACTAATGATTATTTATAATGAAGAACAAGAATAATAAGAAAGCGCACTTCATGTGCTTTATAACAATGAAAAGGAAAAGTTCTACTTTTGCTCAGTCTCACCATTCACAATTAATAATTTCATTGTTGAATACAAAAGAATCAACTCGCAGTGTTATTATTATTATTGCTGTTCTTTTGGATTTTTAGCATTAACATGCTTAAAATGAGAGCTCATTGTGCAATAGTTCAAGTAAGGAAGTCATGATAGATAAAATAGAAGGGTAAACTGCAGTAGATTCAGGATAGTTTTTTATGTTGTTGTTTCTGAAGTGATAAATTAAGTAAAATATCAAGAGTTTGTATATGAACTGCTATAGGGTAGTATCTATAGGTGCCAATGATTGATCATCTTTGATTAATTTTTCCTGCGTACATACCTACCAGAGAATGACAAAAGTATCGTTTTAAGTATTCTTTGAGTAGTGGCCGTTCAACAACTATGAAACATGCTCATATGCAGACACGTATTAATTTCAAACCGAATATGTATAACTATAAACAACCAACAACTGTGTTTATAAAAATTTTTTAAATTAGGCTAAAATTTATAGAGTGTACGTACTACAATGACACGCATGAGTATAAAAATACTTTGACTATTAATTGGATACATATGCGTATATGCAGGGCTATTTTATTTACAAACTCGCATAAGGTATGTTTTCAAACAGCCTCATAAACACCCACACATTTTCCATTCCATTTTATATACACGAATGTATTTATACAGTGACGAATGACGAATAAATATCCCGAGTACCATACGTATATTTTTTTATCCGATTAAATATCCATAGCCTGAGTATAAACATACTCAGACTGTAAGTACATATGGGAGATAGAGAGAGAGAGAGAGAGATAGTCAATGCGTTTGCTACGCATGTGCCCTTATACTTTTAGTTGTAGCGTATTTTTGTTTTTTACATAAACGAAGTAGAAATGCTCTTGTATGTTAAAAGTCGGCTGTATTCATAGTTGCTTGAGACAAAATATGTGAGCGTAAAAATTGATTGCAATAGAATTAAAATTACACGAAGTTACTAAAATTGAGATAATTTACTTATGCATATTTTTAGTACTCATAGTCATTCTCTTTAATCTTTAACACCAATTCTTGTAGCTAAGTCATACATTAGGTTGGATTGTGTTTTCTTGTTGTCTTGAAATTTATTTGTCTGTTTTACATTTAGATTTAGGAAGAAGGTGATACCCTTATTAAGAAAATTTTTTTATTTCATTTGTTTGGGCATTTTTCACTTTTGCGGCTACCTAAGCACTCCCTAAACGGTATTCAGAATCCTTCCTAGAAAGTTCATATGTTCCAGAAAGTTGTTTATTGATATTTTAGGTACATTTTTGTAGTGGATTGTTTCCTGGAATTTTGAACGGTTTGCTACCTATGGAGCTGAACAGGGGAAGAAAAAAGTAAAAAACCCAATTTTAAATATTTTTTGCGATTTTGATCTAGAAGATGAAGTTTTTTGATTTTATATGTTCACGACAAGAGCTACAACTTTGACTCAAAGGGTAAATAAAAATTCCGAATGGTTTGCAAAATATGAGCCTGAGAAAATCCAAAAATCACACAGAGACCCCAAATCTTTGGGCGCAAATAAATAAAGTGCAAAACTGGGAGGTACGGGTCTTTTTTTTTGGCTTTTAGCACAAAGTGGTGTCTTTATATGGTTATATATTTTCGTGTTGCACTGTCAGGCAAGTACTCTTACCAATAGGCCAACAGACAGCCTGAATAATAGTTAAAATTATTGTACAAACATGCATTTACAAACACGAAAAAGATAATGAAAAACTTTCTCTATTTTTATTTATATTGTATATGAAATGACAAGCAAGCTAATATAAGAAGATGATTTTCTCATAAAGGAGCCTACTAAGGAATACCTTTTTGAAAAAATCAAAAAGGTAGCCTAATAAAATCCATAAAAATGTTTTCTTTATAAAATTCAGAACAAAACCTAATATAATCAAAAAGTTTTTCTTTATGCATTGTTCTGTTGGAGCCAAAAATAACGGAAATGTAGTAAAAAAGGGTTTTGAATAACATGTTTTTTTCTTGATAAAAATAAAAAGATTTACTACATGAAAATACTACGGAATCTCTACGGAAAAATCTTCGCTTTCTTGTGTATACACACAGAAAAAAACAATGTAGAATCGTTAGAAATAGGGTTAATTTTATATTTTTTGGCAATGATTTTGCTTCATGTGTGTTTCATGTTAATTTAACATGATTTATAGTAATTGTCCAAAAAAATTTTTCTTATTAAAATAATTTTATTTCACATTGAATTAACATTTAAATACAGTTAAAATCAAAATGAAGAATCATATTGAATCAAAGTTATTTCAAGTTAGATCAACATGAATTTAATTTAATGTAGTAATTGTATTTTATTAATTATTTAACTTACGTGTGGTTGACATAGACATCAGAAAAATTTTTGTATATAAATTAAATAGGCTTCTCCGGCCAACATTTGAACTCGGAACTCATCGAGTGGTAGTCAACGTGCTTACTCCTGCAGACAGAGCAACTTTTAATATTCTTAAGATACACACTAAATATGTACCATCTTGAATTAAATTATAATTTAACATTATTTCTTATCATCTAAACTACAATTTATTTGAAACGTTTTAGTTTGAGTTAAAAAAAAACAAAATGCTTTGACTTGAAAAGTTTTAGTTAAAAAAAAAAATACAAAATACTTTGACTTGATTCCAAGATTCGAACCTGCGATCCTCCGAATGCAAGACTAGTAAGTACAAACATAAAAAACAACAACAATACAAAAACAACCTACATAACTAAGCACAAAAGTGTATTGCAGCTATGAACAAAGCAAATAAACACCAACACTTTCAAACAACTTATTATTTCTTGTAAATTTAATGTGATTTGAATCAAACTTTTGGTATGTTGATTTTACATTAGTATTCTTTTCTGTATGTATAGTCAAGTTCTTTCGGTTTTTTTACTTTTGCATAGTGTAATCGATTATGAGTGCAATATTTATTATCCAAGAGATATCCAGGACATTTTGTGGTATCACATTTCCAGATGTCAGCAAGACTGTTATACACATTTTCACAATGTCTATACTATGTAATGTGATGACAATAACTCTTATTGACTAACTAATAGGCAAGGTAGAGTCTAACAATATTTAAAGAATTAGTGTGAATACCTTTTATTATATTTGCACAATAGAAAGGGTGTAGCATGTTAAATGGTAAAAAAATCTGTATCTCTTGGTCATTCATACAAGTCAAACTGTTCTCTCATATCTAACAGGCTTCTTTCTCTAACAACTTTCCTTTGAAGAGCTGCAGAAATAAAATTAAGCTTTAAAAGTGACACATTTTGTGCAGAAATTGGATCACTGACAGACATGGCAATAAAAATACTCTAATTAAGAAGTCATTGCCAATTCGATAATAACAACAAAATGACAGATTGGCCAAGACAATCTAGATTGGGTGTATTAATTCCAAAAAAATTAAATATATTTCATATGTCCGTATGTACATGTATGTATGTGTACTTATGTAGATATGTTTGTGTTAATATGTTCATTTTACTTAAATTAACACTTTCGAATACTTAAAGTATCCTTTACAAACGTCACTTCGTTTTATTATTGTAGTCAGCTGTCTCTGTTATCTGAGTAAAATAAATACACAAGAAAAAGGGCAAAAAGTTAAGTAGCAAAATCATTAGGGATCTTAATATAAAGCACTAAAAACGCTTTTCTTTTGTATAAAAAACATCAATCACTCAAGATTTTTGTTCTGCTTTTAGATATTTGATGTGTGATGTTTGCAGTTTACTTTTTAGGGTAAAGAAGAGTTGCTTTAAAGCTTTCTACTGTCATTTGTTTGTTTAATCTTCAGGAATTCTGTATGTAGGACAAACAGTAAGAGGAGATAGTGTTTTAAATTATCAGAAATCTTTTTAAGCACGTATAAGAAATATAGTAAAAAAATAAATTGATGTGTATTTTCCTGAATTTAAAAGTCTGAAAAGAAAAAATCATTTGATATTAATAACTATAACTTGCGCATTCAGGCACTCGACTTGACTAGAAAATTTTTATGAAAATCACCAAAATAAATTAATGCTTTTCATATCAACTTTCTACTTAAGTCGAACGTCTAGAATCAGTCTGTTAAACAAGTCCATTTCAATTTGAACTCTTAAAGTTTTTATAAATATAACATATATACATACATACATACATACACGGCTATACATACATTCAATATGTACGAAATTCTATTTTGGATTCAGGCAATAAAATTATTTTTCCCACACATAAAAAAGCTTATGGATTAACTAACAACCTCCGAAAAAAAATAAGCACCATACATATATACACCCAAAAAGTTCTGTATGTTCTGCCATGAAACTCGTAAAACTTCCTTTAAGAACAACCACAAACATAAAGAAACTTTCTTAATTCGACATTTTTCAACAAGTTTGCTTTCAAGGCTTGTGTCATTTCCGTATGACAATGATAACAATTTTACTTTCCAAATGTACGTGTGTGTACTTACATACGAGTAATTTTCTCGTATAGTACAAAATTAATGATGTTGGTGTAGGGACAATAGTGTCGCAGACTCATGAAATTATCATAAAATATCAAACAACATGTGTTTGTTGAACTTCTAAAATGTCTGCTTTCTGTGTATGTGTGTGTCAGTATGTTGTATCGTCGTATGCGAAATTTAACTCAAGAAAATGTTTAGTTTTCTTATTTTCTTACGAGTATTTGCGTCAAGCTGCTGTTGCTGCTGCTGTTTTTTATGATGCCCGCCTAAGTTTCTAGTTTAATGTTTTTTTTTGGCAAAATTATTCGTAAAAACTAAGGTGTCATAAAATTTAACCTAATTTGACACTTTAAGCTTTTTTCTCCATTATCTCGTATACATACATATATATTTTTTCATGCATGTATACTTTATATTTTTGGGTTGGTGTCACACATAAAAATGTTAAGTTTATATTCTACTATGTAGTTCTTTTTTAGGCTATACTGCAGAAAGTTTGACTAGAGGAACAAAAATAAAATAGTGTTTCAAAAGGAGTAAAGTAATTGCCGACAGTATAATGCTTTAAAAAGTAAGATAAGGGCAAACGACCTAAGCTAGAATTTTCCATCGGTTTCGTTTGCGAGCTACTTGTACACCATGTAAATTGTAATGGTGTGATGTTATTTTATTTAACGTTGAGATACACAGGTTGTCTTTGAGTATCCTCGTGGACGGAAACTTTGAGTGTTATACGTAACAAAATCCAGCACAATACCACTTACAAGAGCTTTTAAGACCTTTTACAAGACCTTTCACTACAGCGAAATCTTCTTAAACAAACGTCAAACAACACAGTTGGCAAGACTTTTATTTCTTTCAGTTATTGCAGGTGTAGGAGTAAAGAAGAAAATACTTCGTGACTGAAAAATTTGTGATGCTTTTTCTTCTTCATACGAATGGGCTCGTATAGAAACGTCATGCATTGCACACACGTTGTGTGTATGATCTGTTGTTTTTCTGCGGTCATACAGAAGCACACATGCATTGACATTAGTTGTGTGCGCTTGCTTTAACAAACCATCCTTAAACACATAATTGCTTACCATCTACATCTTACACACAAAGTCAAACGTAAAATATGCAAAATAACAAGCATACACGCATCAACACTACTACTTTTGTTTGTTTGTTAAGAAGTATTTACATTTCAAGACTGTTTACGCAGGCCTCTAATAGGTAAGAGCAGCCTTGCCTTAAAGTATCCTGGTGAATTGGTATCTGCCTTGTTGTGTTGAGGAGTTCAGAATTGCTGCGTAGGCAGAGGCTGGCAATAGAGAATGACAAAAGTATCGTTTTAAGCACTCTGTAACTATTGGCCGTTAAACAACTATGAATGCGTACAGCTAAAATAAAAACACGTTCATATGCAATCGAATCCGCTTTAGCGCAACACGCTGTACAAAAAAATCGGATTACTGAAAGCGATACAAATCCCCGCACTGATTTTAAAGGCAGCTGGTGTTATTCACTTCGCTTTAGCAAACCATGGATTTACTGAAGATATTGTATTACTGAAAACCAAAAGCAAGCCCTCAACTACGTTTTGTATGAAACTTACTTCGCTTTAGTGTGAAAATATATACAAAGTCAAATTTATTTATTAGAAATCGATTTCATAACTTAAGGCTGAAAAAATTGTGTATGTTTTGCGCGTTAAAAAATTAAATGGCAAAATGTATTTTTCCTTTACGCTCTTACGTACTTTACTGTATTTTTCTATTATATTGTACTGATTTTAAGCAGTACGCTTAACTGTAACATATTTCAGTAATTCGAACTAGGTTTTAGAGAAAAAAAATCGGATAACTGAAAAAAATTGGTTTTTGGTTATTTCCAGTAAAGCGGAGTCGACTATACATATATACTTTTTTTTTGAGTATTCATTAACATTCTCTAGTGCATACGTAAATCTGTAATCTAATTTGATCTTTAATACAAGGTTTGATTGTGTTTTCTTGTTGTCTTGAAATTTATATGTCTATTTTATATTTAGATTTAGTTGTAGTTACATAATGTAATTGTTTGTATCTTATTCTCTTTGTTATACTATAGTACGGGTATTAAGTGTGAAGTGTGACATTCAGCAGAGGTTACTTTGAGGCAAGCATTTTCTTTATCACATTTTTTGTGTGTATATTTTAGATTAATTTTATTTTTCACTTAAATGTCAGAATTTCTTTACTTATTGTGAAGTTTACAAGAACAGCTTAAGGGCTTTTAGAAATGATACGAACAGTTGCATGAAAATGAAGGAAGTATTTCAAGTAAAAAAATGCCAGCAGCTTAGCTTAAAATTAAAAAAAATATATAAATATATCCGTAGGTAGTTTTGTAATTCTCAATAATCTGTTGTAAAATTTTTTTTATATGCATTGAGATTTTGCAAACTTTTTGAATTAGGTTTGCAATCTATTGAGATGTTAAATCATCCGAACCGTCAACAAATAAGTTTTTTCAAGTTAAAAGTAATTGTATACCATTCATGTAATATTTATATGATATGAACCCCATTGCCTTGTAAAGGGTTCATAAAACAAATTTTGTATGAGAAACTTTTTTATAAATCAAAAATATTTTTTATTAATAAAGCCTTTACAATTATTTGTTTTAAATTAAATTTATTTTTAGACTAACTTATCAACGTGTTGCTTTAAAAGAAATCCGACTGCAGGAAGAAGAAGGTGCGCCATTTACGGCGATACGTGAAGCCTCCCTACTAAAAGAACTGAAACACTCAAATATCGTGACGCTGCACGATATTGTGCACACGAGGGAAACCTTAACTTTTGTATTTGAATATGTGGTAAGTTCGGTTTACTTTTGAGTCAAAAATTTAAAAAAATTAATTTTAGTTAATATTTTATTTTCAGAATACGGATTTATCTCAGTATATGGAAAAGCATCCAGGCGGCCTGGATCACCGTAATGTTAGATTATTTTTATTTCAACTTTTACGTGGCCTCTCCTACTGCCATAAGCGACGTGTTTTACATCGTGATGTTAAGCCTCAGAATTTATTGATTAGTGATTGTGGTGAATTGAAATTGGCCGATTTTGGTTTAGCGCGAGCAAAAAGTGTACCCAGTCATACGTATTCACACGAAGTGGTTACGTTATGGTACCGTCCTCCAGGTAAGTTTAATAGTAATGTAAAATTTAATGTAAGAAATATTTGACATAAAATCTTTATTTAATTTAAATAATTAATAGATGCAAAATCGAATAGAGATGCTTGTTTTGTAAAGATTTTTGTTTGATGCTTTTAAAATTATGATGTTTTTATATTTTAATTCTCAATAAGGTATTAACAGTCTTACTATAGGCATACGAAGCTTTTTACCTAATTTCAAAATCTTTTCGGTTAAAGTCTACTGAAAAGTTCCGTGAAGCATGAATAAAATGCATATAGACATTGCTTAACCAAAGGAAGAAGCAAATTTCTCAATGTAAACTTTAATTAATTTAATTTTTCAAAATACATTATGTGAAAACATTTCTTTTGTTTATGTTTGCTGAGTTTCATCGTACTCGAGAATAATTGAAATTATTGTCATGCAAATTTTGGTGTTTTATTTTCTTTCTTTAACTAAAAAGTTTTTGCATCTCTTTGTTTTTCTAAAGGGAAAGTTTTCGTCTTTTTGTTGGTGTTAATTAAAAGTGCAAAAAATTTCTTTTGTTTTTCACAGACTTTAGTTTTATTTGCAATTGTCAGTGATTTTCCAAACACAAATAAATGTGTTTTTTTCTTGGTTTGAATTAATTTCGCTAAATGTCTCTTAACACTAAGGACATCAAATGTCTCAAAAGTTTTGCTGTAACTACAGTACGCACATAAAGTTATTCTACAGGCAGGCTGCAAAATAAAATTCAGAATGTCGAAATCTTCACTTGTAATTTTGTCAGCAAAATTTCTTAACGAATATTTTAAACTCTTTGCTTTGAATCATTTAAATGAAATATTATTTTTCTCTGCAAGATCGTCAACTTCGAGACCCTGTATCTAAACTTGTATTGTAACTGAGAGTTTAGCAAACACCGCATCTGAAAGTTTAAGATCTCTTTAATTTTTATTAAATACAATATTTTTTAATCGTATCAGTAATTCAGAAGATGAGCATTTACACAGAAAATTCCACATTTTGTCACGTGACGTCTCTTGCTAAAGTAGGCTGTTTTTTGAAGAAAAATCTATATTTTAAATACTTTTTGCATGTTGGCGTAAAGCATTAGCAGCTCTACATTTAGTAAAAGATAGAAAAAAATCGAACAGCATTGCTCCGCAATACAAGATCAATTGCTTGGTGACGTAACGTGACAAAAAGTGTACTTTTCTTTGGAAATGTCCAGATACAAATTTATTACTAAAGGTCCTTCCAATAAGAAGTTTCATTTATATATGGAAAAAACTTGAATTTTTAAAGAAAATCAACAAATGTTTAAGTTTAAAGAAAATGATATGCCCTTAACAAAGATCATATTCTTTTCATGACATCTGCCATCACCAATTCGCTTATTTGTGGCTGTATGTTATCGATAAATTCGGGAACTCCATCTTTGAATTCCTGAGTCGATTGTCAGTCATTGGCATATATCTTATTTTTGACGTAGGCCCGAGAAAAAAAGTATAAAGGTGTTAAATCACAAGTTATCAGTGGAGAATTGTGATCATTTCTGCGATTAATCGCATGGTGAGGAATTTTTTTACCATTGAACACTTAGGAAAAAGCTGTAACTTAAAAATAAGACCGCGTCACATTAATTCAATCATTTTCAATATAATAGAAAATGTATATTAAAATACTTAAAAATAAATAAAATTAATAAATAAATACTGTAAATTAATATTTTTACATATTAAAATAAGAAATTTCAACATGACTAGACTTTAGTTAATGTTTCTTATTAAATCAATGCGGTTTTTATTGATTTTCAGCTGTTTTTTCTCTGGGTGTAGTAGCACGTCAATGTTTGGGTATTTCCACAGGAATGTCAACTTTTTGGAGCGTTCGACACCAAGCAAACATGCTTGTTTTTTTTTTCAAAGAAAGCCAAACATTTTTTTTAAACTTATTTATATAATTGTGTTGGCCGTCAGCAGCTCTAAGTTAGGTAAAGTTTTATTTTAAGAAAAATCGAGTCACGTGGTCCAGAAATACAAGGTTAATTGCTTGCTTTCGCACGCGACAAAAACTGGAATTTCTCGGAAAAATTCCCATATTCTAATTGCAAGCATTCAAAATCATTAACCAGAAATAAAGAAACCTGAAGTCGAGTCGTCACATCCGTGATCGTATCGACAATCGTACGAAAACAAATTAAGTGACTCGTCAATCATATAAAAATTCAAAATCAAGTTTTTGATTGATGATTATGAATACCATTAAACTACATGTCTTGACAAAATTTTAAAATTCAGCGATAAAAAAGTACGCCTTAATTAACAAACAAGTAGTAATTAAAAAGTTAAATAAAAAACCCGACGGCGACCAACTTTGAACCATTAAATAACCAAAATTTTCATTCGAAATACAAAGTCATAAGAGAAACCTAAAGCTGATTTTAAAATACCTGTCGAACCATAACCATTTTGATATATATAGCTTGACCACTTTTTTCGTATTTACAAAATGGTGTCTGTTGGACGCCATGTTGAATTTTTAGTACTGTCATATTTTTAGTGACATTTGCAGTTTAAGACAAATCGATTGATGTAAAAATCATCAAAATCGGTCAATCCACGCATTCGGTTTATATAGTGCCTTAACACACATACATACATATTCTGATAACACACAATACCCTTCTTTGCGTTGCGCAGTCAGGTAAAAAACAAGATGACTTAACCATAACTTTGTCCAGTTTTTTTACAGTTTTTTGCTTCCCCTGTAAAATTATAATTTTGCTAGTTACGCCTTTTTGCATTTTAGCTAGCGATATAGGTGCTAGGCCGCACTTTTAAATGCTGACGTTCAAAGTAGTGTAAAACAAATTCTTTATACACTCGTAACATTTTATTCTCTTAAAAGCCTTTCTCATATTATTATTATTTTTTCTTATAAATTTAACTAAAAATGCTTAAAAACGCGAGAGAGATTTAATTGAATTAAATCACTTACTTTCTTTTAGACCTTTTTTTTCTTCAGTACCCATACAAAGTATTTTCCTCAGTCGTAGTCCAATATAAGTACATATAATAAATACTATTTATTATTCCGTATTTTAAAGCAATTTTTTTTTTCTTTTAAGAAACCTTCAATATAATCGGTATGAAAAAAAATTGCAGACAAAAGAAAGAAAAAATAGACTTCTTCAAATCCCTTTTAACGCAAATGTTGATTTTTCTTTCTACATAAAATACTTCCTTTAAAGTTTTCTTCAGCTTCTTTTTTTCATTATTTGAATAATTCTATTTTTCTTGCATACTTTTGTAATTCCTTTGTACTTTCTTTAAGCAAATATATGAAAGGATTCTTCTCAACTTCTTTCATTCTTTATTTTTGTTTTATTTATACTTTCTTATTTGTTCACGTTAACAAGTTAAACGTTTTTGGAATATTTAATTTGAAGCCGCTGTTATACATACGGTGGGGCTGAGCTCAAAAGAATTAATACATACTAGTAATAAAATATCTTTAAAAGCCTGATAATTCATAGTTTCACATATTCTGCCAGCTGCTCCACTGTGCAATAAAAATGCAGTCTGTATGAAAAAAAATCATTAAAATAATTTTTCATAATTAAAGAAAACAAAATGAAATATCTTAAACGAGTATGGTGTTAAAATAGACTACTTAAAATATGTAGCAGGCATTTTTGAAATATATTTATCCTCTATTTTCTTTTAAATTAAAAATTTAAGAATGTTTGAATCAGGAATAAAATGATGAAAATGCGCCTTTTCACCAGCTAAAAATTCTATTTTAATTTGTCTTCTCTTCTTTAGAAAACTACATTAATTGATAAAAATATTGCATTCAATGAGAACTAAAAATACTGAACTCAAGCCCGACTAAGAAATTATTCCTGATTAAAATTCACTTTAGTTCAATTAAATTTAATCAGCCTTATCATAAATTCCACTTGTAAAAATTTCCGAATCAAATTTTTTGTTCACCTGGATTTTACTTTCGTATGGTCAATTCCAATCAAATTAAAAACTTATGTATATTTTCCACATTTTCCAACAAACAAATCTTTGTGAATAATTTTTTTCATAAATTGTCAACATATTTCGCCATCGTATGAAGTTTTTTTTAATACCAATTGTGTACATATTTAAAATCACAATATTAAATTGTTCCTTTTTGCAAAAAAAAAAAAATTATTTTAATATTGGCACCTGTCATAGTTTTCTCCGCTAAAGAGAAAAATAAGGAAGGTCGCTCTTAAGGTGTAATCATCAGACGTGCCACAACCATAACCTTAGAAAACAGCTGTTCGAAACAAAATAATAGGCAACATTGTATTTGATTATAGGTAACTCGTAGACTTGGGTCGAACTAGTTCACTAGTTATGGCTATTGTATTGTGTCTATGGAACGTCTAATTGCTGTTTGTATGGGAGCTCTCCGAAGTAAGGGAGATAGAGGGCTCAAGTGTTTTGGGAAAATGTAGCGGAGAAAAAACCAATGTGGATCGGTCATACATTTGGTTCTGCTAGGAGTAACCTTAGTCTTGTTATGACTGTGGTACAAATTTTATAAAAATATTTGTGTTTGGGAACGCCCTTAATCAGGGGTAATAGTGGTTTTGTATATTCTGAAAACTGTGGGTGAGGAAGAATAAGCGGAGTTCGGTCTTATATTTTACACTTACTGAAACGAGTCAGGGGCATTTATGAGACTTTTCGTGCATTTTGAGCCCTTTAAAATCGAGTTTCTTAATTCTAGCTCACCTGATATCATCCCCAAACTGGGATCTTAATGCAAATTTTATTTATTTCGGTATTTGACAAATCCACATAAATAAATAAAATCCAAAAGTTATTCTGACAATATGTCAAATATTAATTTCTTTAAAATTATTTTGAATTTTTTCTTTTATTAATTTTGGCTTTTAGGTACATTTAATGACAACCAAAGGCTGCCTTGATGTAAAAAGATGATAGAAAAATAAAATATGATCCCTAATATATTTTGTTGTTTTTTTTTAAGTTTTTTGCCCTACCGTGTTTATTAGCTTTATAATTCTTAATAATTTATTAGGAGTTTGTCTATTACCATTATGTTTTTTGTAAGCTTTTTAAATTTGTGGTTAAAGTCTACTGTGATGAGTTGCCGAAGCAATAACGCAATGCATTAAAAAGTGCTTAAACAACTACAAAACTAACCTTTTTGAAATTTTCAAATATTTGTACATTTAAATTTTTTAACTTTATAAAAAGCTCTTAACAATTTTTATACCAAGAACATTCTTTTCACTTGTGGTTAGAAGCCTCAATATCATTTATCATATTTTTGTGGTTATACACGTATAAAAGTGTTTCAATTTGCATTTCATTTAAGACAATTTGTATTTATAACAAAAATTTGCATAAAATGTACATATGTAAGTACATACATATATGTATGTGCCCTAAATTATGAAAGTTGTTTAAGTCATATATATTTATCTTTGGTCGAGATATTTAGTAGATTCAATTTAAAGAAATCAAAAAATATTTTTATTTTTCCATATATGTATGTATATTATTTGATCAGGCTAAAGTTTGTATCGCTTTGCAAGCCAAATTACACGTGATAATTATTAATGAACAAATAACACTACTACACCTTCATCATCGGTGTTCTTTGTGTTTGGTCCACTGTGTGTGCTATCAGTTGATGTAGATTTCTGCCTTATATACTCAACTTTTATTGCAAATCGAATATGTGAATTGTTTTGATTCATCATATTTCAATTTGCTTAAAGCTTTTTTTAGTAATAAAAGCCAAATTTTACCATTTCTAAATTTACAACAGTCTTGCAATTGCAGTTTTTTCATGTTAGTTAATTTGTTTATATCTTTATTTTTATTTTTGAAACATTTTAATTTAGAGTGGTACTATGTAGTCTCTATTTATATAAATTTATTTATTTCAACTGCCTTATTAATAAAAACTCTTTGGTTTAGTATCCAAATTTACATTAAAAAATTGATAATAACTAGAAAATTCCATATATATAAACTATACTTTATATTTTATATAAAATATTTTTTATGATAAGGCCTTAAATATTTATTGATGTTGTTTTAATGACTTAGACCACTTTCGCTGTTAAGGGCACATACGTACGAGTAAGTACATATCTTAGTCAGGTATTTAATAGACACTTAAAACTTCTCATGCTGTACAAACCACACACTGTCAATACAAATTTTTGCCGTTGTTATAGATTTGTTCTGTGAGCAAGATGGTTTATAAAAAAACTATTTTTATAATATTGGAGCTGTAGCTGTTTCTAACTTATCTTGCCATGTACATGCATATGTATAGCAAACGTTAAGGTCGACTAATTAAACAATTTTTGTGACCAAAAGTTCACATTTTCGAATATTATTATTCGAGTAAAGTAATTTAAAACAAAAATATGCGATCAAAAGTTTTCTAGTAAATTTGTTCGAATGAAAATTATTCTAATGAAAATTCTTCGAATAAAAACTTGTCGAATAAAATTTATTCGAATAAAAGTTATTCAAATAAAAATTTTTCAAATAAAAATTATTCAATTATTCATTTTCTTATGTTTGTTAATCTAGGGATCGTTTTTATAAAATTGTAATTATGTACATTTTTATTTAGTTTCGATATTTCGTTAACAGTTTGTTAACATCGTCACGAAATAAGCAATTGCTTGTACAGAAAATTAATTACCATTTTATTAGAACGTTCTCGAGCTTAAAGATAAAAGAAAATGAACTAAAAATTTAAATCAAAATATAATAAAATTGATATAAGTGAAATTTATTTGCTGGTGGTTAAGCATTGTCTTTATGCATTTTATTGTCGCTTTAACAAATCGTCAGTAGATTTCAAGCACATATTTTGAACAGTCAAACAATATATTTAATAATAAATGTCTTGAAAAACTATTTACGTAAAATAAAAATTTTTGGAATAAATTTATTCAAAAAATCGTACGAATAAAACAAATTCGAACGAAAATTTGTGCATGATTGAAAATTACTTTCAAAATTTTGTGAATAAAATATCCGAATAAAAGTATTCGAATAAAAAAAAATTATTAAAATTACTTGCTCAAAAATAATTCAAAGAGGGTTGCGTTGGGCTGAATTAGTTAGCACGTTGACTACAAATCCAAAGATCCTGGGTTAAATCGCTGTATCCGACAGTCATTAAATAACAACACCGCACATTTTTCTGATGTGCATTAGTGTCGCTTCGTATCAGTTGTTGTACGAAAGTTCAAGTGATGAAGGCTTTAGTGACTGGTCGCTGAACTATACCGACTTCAGCAGATGCTTATCCTAATGTAATATCAGAGTGCCCTCGGCGAAGTAAAATAACGAATAAAAAGGGCTACTAAACGCAGCTTAAAAAATTTAATGCACCTCATTGAAACCATAGGCGCTGCAACTCTGCATTATAACGTGTAGAGTTGTAAAAGAAAGAAGCTTTCCTCTATCTCTTCCTTCACTACCTGTCTCTCTATTACTATCCCTTTCCTAAAGAAGTAGTAGTAGTAGTATAAGTAGTAGTAGGCATTCATTTCCTGAGTGTTACTTCTCTTAAAAAAAATATTGGAATAAAATCGAAACTTAACTATCAATGGCAACCGAACTTCAATTGCGTTGCCGTTTGTCAAAATAATATTTCGTTTATACAAACAAACAAATTTGTTCGAAATTTTTAATGCAATTTGGCAAATGTACATATATTTTTGAGATCATTTAATTCTTCTTCTTTTTTTAATTGCATGTATTTTTTTTTCAATTTCAGATGTCCTGCTCGGTAGTACGGAATACTCTACTTCTCTGGATATGTGGGGTGTGGGCTGTATATTTGTCGAAATGATTACTGGTATGCCAACATTCCCCGGTATACGTGATACGTACGATCAATTGGATAAAATCTTTAAACTGCTGGGTACGCCAACCGAAGAAACGTGGCCTGGTTGTACTCATTTTCCTGGTTATAAGCCGCACAAATTAGGTTAGTAAAATGGGAAATCAAATTTGAATTAAACTCATACTTAAATTTAATATTTGTTATACTTTTTTTCTATTTTCTTTTAAGGTTTTTATCGTCCTCGCAAATTAGGCCACAATTTTCCTAGACTGTACGATATCGTTGAAGGCGAAACGATAGCAAATGCTTTCCTCCAATTGAATCCTGACAAAAGAATAGGTGCCGAAGAGGCGTTACTTCATTCATATTTTGCCCAGTTACCAAAAAAATTATATGAATTGCCTGATGGTAAGTAGTCGAAAATTTTTGTACTAAAATTTACTCGATAACTAAAGCCCTTGTACAGTTTTAACTGTACTTAATTCGGTGGTATATTTTCTATTGATTATGCTGCTTTGTTGGCAATTTAAGCCAAAGCTTAATAAAAATTCCACTTCAAATATAGCGAACATGTGCTTTAGAATTAATCTTACAAATTGTTGCACATAAGCATTCATTATGCATATTGTTGTTATCGCATTTACAAATGAGCTGAAAATTATAATTTACCAAGCACTCATACCCTTCACAAACACATAAGTTGCAGTGCTTTGTGTAATTTGTACATCCTCATTTGTAAGAATTTCCGTTGTTAATTATTGCCAGTATCTGTTTATGGAATGCCGTGCTAAGCCAACCTCCAATTATTGTAACAACACATGATAGTATTATTTCTACAAACACTTCATGTTACCCAGCGCATTATGCATAATTTGATAATTTTTATTACACCGCCAGTATCGCTTTCAGTGTGATAATCCTGCACATCAGTGTAATAAGTGATATGTATGTTGCATTTTGTGTTTTGCAATGTTCATTAAATATGAAAATTATGTATATCCTGTGTGAATGAAGGAAGAAGATCTTGTGTTGCAATCTTATTAGTTTTAGAATCTTGATATTAAAGATGTGATAAAAAGAAAGAGTAACAAAGTTTATGACTGCATTAGCAGTGAATACTAGATTATGTATATCAAATAGTTAAAAAAAGAAAGTGTTCGGAATTCCAACTTCAAACACTTACGCTAATATTATTTCATATTTATTTGATATTTTTCTAATTGTTGTTATGAGCCAGAAATTACATATGTGATCCGGTCTATAAAAAGGTTGCTTATAACTCAAAAACAAAATTTCGAGAATTCAGCTGTTAAAGATAAGCAATGCATTTCGTCAGTTTCTCGGTAGCTGTTCTCCTTCGTTCTGTTTCTGTTGGTCTTTTCCGTTATAAACTAGTGAAGTTTTGAGGGAAAAAAACTGTTGTTGTTAAAATTTCATTTATTTCCAATTTCTCTTTTTCCACTCTGGGAAATTTTGACTTGAATACCTATAATGTCTGTCGATGACATTGGTATCAATTACGATGAGGAACTATAATCATTATTTCAAGCTGAAGATCAAATGGAAGTGGAAAAAATTATTTTTACAATCGACTAGTCTACTATAGATAAAAAAAGAAAACAAATTGATAAATAAATTTATTTTGCAAGATTGTTGTAGTAAGAAATGCCAAAAAATTATAACTCGAAAGATAATAGAAAATGCAAAAACAACTATCTAGAATTGTCAAAATATGAACTTGATTTGGTTATGCTGAGCCATATCGAATCTGTTTTTCTTTCATTTGTGCACACTTCTAAGCAAGTTAGGACTTTCTGCTTTTCACCATGTCGAAGAGCGTCTCAAAAACTATTCGAACCAAAAAAAAGTGACAAATAATTTTTTTAATCATGAGCCACCTTTTCATAGACCGGGACACATATATTGAAAACTTTTTAATTTTTGATATTGCAAAAAAAACCCGAAACCTGATATCATTGGCTAAAATGCAAAAGGGTGTAACTAACAAAAAATTGACAATCCAGTGCTTGATTGATTAATATATGAATGCTATCAAATTACATGTCTTGACCAAGTTTTACACTTCTGCGATCAAAAAAGACGCTTTTGTTTAACAAAAAAAAAAAAACAAAAGGGCGTAACTACAATTATGTTTATTTGATAAAAGCAAAATTATGTAATTACATATTTATTTCCTTACAAAATATATGATGAAGAGGTTAATTTTCTTTGAAAATTGTTTTAATAATTACTTGGAATACTAACTAAAATATTATATGTTGACTCCGCTTTACTGAAAATAACCCAAACCCAATTTTTTTCACTTGTCCGATTTTTTCTCTAAAACGTAGTTCGGATTACTGAAATTTGTTACATTTAAGCGTACTGCTTAAAATCAGTACAATATAATAGAAAAATACAATAAAGTACGTAAGAGCGTAAAGGACAAATACATTTTGCCATTTAATTTTTTAACGCGCACAAACATGCACAATTTTTTCAGCCTTAAGTTATGCAATCGATTTCTAATAAATAAATTTGTCTTTGTGTATATTTTCACTAAAGCGAAGTAAGTTTTATACAAAACGTAGTTGTGGGCTTGCTTTTGGTTTTCAGTTATGCGATATTTTCAGTAAAGCGATGTTTGCTAAAGCGAAGCAAATAAGACTAGATGCGTTTAAAATCAGTGCGAGGATTTGTATCGCTTTCAGTTATCCGATTTTTTTGTCTGTAAAGCATGTCGCGCTAAAGCGGATTCGACTGTAGTATATACTTTAGTATGGATATGTGTCATGCAGAGTTTTTTGCTTCTCCTGTAAAATTATATTTTTGTTAGTTACCCCTTTTTATATTTTAGCTAACGATATACATATGGTCAATTCTGCGAGAAATTACACTATTTTGTAGTGTGCTTGATGTCAAGCAATTAGCCTTGTATTTCTGGACAACGTGACTGGATTTTTCTTAAAATTTTACCTAACATAGAGCTGCTGAAGGCCTACACAAATATATAAAACAGTAAAAACAAGTTTCGTTTTCTTTGAAAAAAACACGAATTTTTGCATGGTGTCGCATGCTACAAAAAGTTAACATTCCAGTGGAAAGTCCCATCTGTATGTATATTTGAGAAACCAATTCCAGCATAACGAATCTAGTTAAAAGTATTTTAAGAAATGTATGTCATTAAAGTTGTTCATACAAAATTATTCTACAGAAATTTAGTCAAATAAAGTTATTCGTTTCGAATAAAAAAAATTCATTACAAATAATTCAAGTAAAAATTATTAAAATAAAAATTATTCGAAAAAAATTAAAAAAAAAATTTTTGAGAGTTTTAGTTGAGCAAATATGATGCCTCATACCTTTTCCTCTCTCTATCTCACGCTGACGCCCAAAAACTAAAATTGCTATGTTTGAAATTAATTAACTGGAGCTATTTGAGTGAGAATTTTTCAAAAAACTATACGAATAAAATGATTGAAGCAAAATTATTCCAATAAAAATTTTTCGAATTATAATTATTCCAATAACAAGTTTTTGAAAAAAATACTCCAATAAAAATAATTCGAATGAAAGTTACTCGAATGAAAATTATTCGAATGAAAATTATTTAAATGAAAATGATCCTAATATGTTTATTGCATTAAGTCCTGTTCAATCATATCCAAAGAATACGTTCGATTTATAATTTGTTATGAAAAACAACAAAAGAATAAGAAGCTTTGTTTTAGTTTAAAATTTAAATTACAAAACGAAGGTATGCTTTTTATTACGTTGAACAAACGAGCCATTAATATTTTTACAATTACAGCCGTTTTAGTAAAATTATTCGACTCTCATATTTTCTTTCTTTCATATGAATAAATGTGATCATGAAGATATTAAAAAAATTGTAGTGTGAATTAAAATTATTCGAATTACATACATAGTTCAAGAAATTTTAAATAACGTGAAAATTAATCTATCTGTTGAATACCTAATGAAAATTGCTCGAATAATATTGTTCGAATGGGATTATTCGAAAAAAATAAAAATTTGAATAAAGTTAAAAAAATAATAAATTATTGAAATTAAGATCATTTAAATAAAAAATACTAAGAAAGATAATTCTGGCAAAAAACCGACTTCAATGCAAATATCTGATAAAAAAAATTTAGAAAAAATTTTATGGGATATAAAATTAAATTTTAATTTTAAAAGCAAGATTTTGTGTATTTCAGAGCTCAGGGTGTGTGTTAAGTTTTCTAAAAATCGGTCTATGTGTGTCTATTTTCGAGCTCAAGATTTGAAGTAAGTTCCGTAAAAATCGGTTTAAGAAATTATTGTATTTTACATACAATTGTTAAATTACCATCCGTAAATGCATTTGTAAATATATATAACTATTTTATTTATTTTTAATTTTTGTTTACAACAATAAACAAATTAAATAATTTGACGCATAAAAAAATAACAAAAAAAATTTATATTTTAATAGAATACTTAAAGCTCAAATATTTATGATAAATAATGACTGCATTATTAAATATTTTATTATCACAATTTTAAATTATTCAAATTCAATCAAATACGAGTACTAACCCTAAACAAACAATAAAAGTCAATTTGAATTGTATTAAAAAGTAACAAAACGAACAAACAAATCGAGCAAATAATTTATTTTCAATTGGCTTAATTTATATTAATTTTTTTTCATCATTTCATTAAGTTCTGTCAAAATTGCTAAAGCAATTGTCAACAAAACAATAACAATTTTTGTGTGTTCAATAGCCAGAAATACTCGTAGAGGAGCCACTTACATTGTGTGGACATTAAATTTGCTTTGAAAAGCATGTCGCAGTGCTTTAATAATTGCCAGTCATGGAACTCCAAGTTCCATGTGCATGTAGAGAGCAAACATTTAAAATCAACAGCGTTTGTTTGCAAGCATTTGCATCCAATTTGAAATTTGAAATTGGATGCCAAAATCAAACTGGTAACTGTACTCTCAATTAGTGTGTTAATGCTGTAACTAGTACTTCAAACCCATTTTACTTGTGTTACATGTCATTATGTCCTTCATATACTGTGCGCTGCGCGGCGTATCAACGTCTAATTGAGTTTAATTAAATTCACTGAAATGGAAATTGAATTTCCTGTTTTTCGTTGCAAAAGAGTTGAAATATCTATTATATTAGGGCAATAAGGTTTGGCCCTTAAATAATTTCAGGAAAAATAACAACTTTCTAATAATTATTAGATAAGATAAAGAATTTACATTTGTAAATTTTTAAAACGCCTATTCACGTGTTTACCTCTTTTAAGGTTCTTTTAAAAGTTTACATCTGAGACTCATTTTACGGCCTATTTAATGCTGCACCCTTGTGTATTAAAAAAATTGAGAAAGTCGTGTAATACTATGGTTTTTGTTATATAGTAAGGTTGCCAAAAACCGCGGAAATTAAAAAATCCGTGTTTCCGGTCTTAACCTATTAAAACCGGTCGGTTTCGGTTCAGTTTCGATGCTATCTTGAGTATCCCATGAAATTTTTTTTCCCACTATCAGTCTACGTGAATGTAAAGAATATTTGAAAAGCTTAAAAATTAACTGAAAATTGAACCAATTTAAGTTTAATAAAAAAATCACAAAAATTTTAGGTTTTAAATGAAATTAATCAAACTTTAAAGTCATACTCATGGAGGTGCTTCTGTTGATTTAGCTATTTTTTAATTA
The DNA here is from genome assembly GCA_905220375.1 of Tachina fera. Classification (NCBI taxonomy): domain Eukaryota; kingdom Metazoa; phylum Arthropoda; class Insecta; order Diptera; family Tachinidae; genus Tachina; species Tachina fera. The sequence goes on along the minus strand of LR999964.1, from coordinate 19,242,313 downwards.
AGTATACCACCGTGGTGCACCACCATGAAATTTACTGTCTGTGAACCAAAGAGATTCATACTCTATGAAAAAATGTGTTGTAGGGAATTATTGTTAACAATCGTAAGCTTTAGTTAGTCCTAGTTTACACTATGCAAGTCTTATTGCTAAGCTGATTAGTTTTTCGGAAAGGGAGACAAAGGGAAAATAAACGTTTCATTTCACCTCGTCTCTCTCTCTCTCTCTCCCTCTCTTTCCTAACAAACTAAACATCTTAGCAATAAGACTTGCATAGTGTAAACTAGGAATTACTAATCTTGTTCTAAAAATCAAAATCGGAAAAATTTTTGGAGGGAACAAATTGTTACTGTAGGGGTGACACAATTTCTCTAGTTTTTATTAAATTCAGGTAATTATATTAAAAAAGGAACATTTAGTAATGAGTATGAGTATAAAAAGCTCTAAAAATTTATATTTAATTATGCAAGTAATAAGATTTCAGAATCGTTAAAGCATTCAATGAAGAGTCGTTTAAACGAAATCTTATTTTTGTGCAAAAGTTACTCTGGTTTTAGTCTCAGCAGTTTTAATTGCTCAAATTTTTGTTTTGTATGAGAGAGTTCAGAAAGTAATATAAGTATACCTTTTGTATACCTTTCTTTTCCTTTCTCATTATAAAATCAACACGTGAGCAAGAAAAACTGCCGTATTTTTGCTTTACATCTGCTAGAGCTTTTTTGATAACAGATTATAATTCTTCCTGCAAAGAATTGTTATAATTTTCTTAAACTTTTACAATTTTCTTGCCATTCATTGTTACACACAGTTTAGTAATGTATAAAAGTCTTCAATGTAAAGTGCATTTGCCGTATTTTTAAACAAGATAATAATGTTAAAGTAAAACTTAAAAACCGAAATTTTTGTCGGTTCCGGTTTTTATTGGTTAAAACCGAACGGCAATCTCTAGTATATAGTGTATTTTATTCATTCAGAACCTCGGAAGCAAAATTTTTTTGGAAAGATCGACGACAATTGTACATAGAAAATGATACCGTTTTACCCAAGTGCCGCATTACCCTTTCAATGTAAAATTTTCGCTTTTATGTGTCATAAACTAAAATAATACTTCAAACGAGAATATATTCGATTTATTTAATTCAAATTTTTTTTAATGCATGCAGCTTATTGTAGTGTTAAAATAAAATACCGCTTGCGAAACTCAAGCGCCGCCCTAATTCAAATGACATTTTGCTGATGTATATTGATATGGATTTAATTTGGTTCTACATCTGATATGAATTCATTCTAAATATCTCTCTGCAAGTCATTAAATCCTTAAGAAGCAAATATGCCAGCTAATTTAAAAGCAATCTGTGATTGTTTTGTTTTTCTCATACTAAAATGCATTTCAGTTTTAAAGATATTTGTGCTCCCGAAAATATTGAATTAAATTTATATTGCAAAAAGAAATTTTAACCGCATTATTTATTGATTCAATGCTTAAAACTGTTCAAATAAATGCAGGATTTTAATTTAAACAAGCCTCATTCCACTAAAATTTTTTCAGCAAATAAATATGTGTGCAATATTATGGTTTTAATAGTAAATATAAATATATAAATGGGTGTCTGCTGGGCTGTTTGTCGAATGGTTTCCACTTGAACATTTAATTATACTTATTTGCGGTTTAAAGCAATATATTTTGCATTTAAAATTTTCTGCTGCACTTATTTTCATTATAATGAAAAAAATACTGGTCATTACAAATTAAATATGTTCATTGACAGCAGTTCCCAAAATGCTCAGAAAGTTGTTTTTATTGACATAGACTACTAAGTTAAGTGTAATAAGGTGAAGATTATTTAATCAACTACCGGTGCATATTTTTGTCTCTATTTTTAAACCACTTATGTATGTATACGTATTAATAGAATTTGCTTCCCTAAAAGACTTACGGCTGTTGTATACAACACATATAGAAAAAAAAACTTATGCCCTAATTCAGTAAGAAGATTTAGGACGTTATTGTTTAAAAATACTTTTGAGTTTTTGTGTTTGAATTCTTTAAATTATTTTCTTTTAAAATGGTTGTTGTCTTTGATAATGAAAAATAAAAATACTGTTTTTAAAACATAAAAATTAAATTAAACAATTATACAATAGTTTGAAAGATATATGAGAAAATATGTGACGGTACAATCATCGAACAAAATTAGAGTAGTATTAGAGTAACAGTTAGTTGTCCTTCTTTTTAAGAATTTCCGAATTTGAAGGTATATTTTAAATGACCAATATTGTGTAGAACTGAAACCCCGCAGTTTTGATTCCTTAAAACAATTATTATTAATTGTCTTTGCTGGAAGGTTCGTGTATTTGCTTTATGATTTTGTTCCAACACATATTTTTCAAATATATTTCAAACCATTGTATACTACTTTAATTTATTTTTTATATATTAAAAACATTGCAATAATATTTTAATTTTTCATTATTAAAGACAAAAACCATTTTTGAAGAAAATAATTTAGAGAACTCAAAAGCAAGAACTCAAAAGGATTTTCAAACAGAAACGTCCTAAATCGTCTTACTGAATTAGGACATAAAACTAAAATCTATAACACAAAATTATAACTTAAATATTCTGCTAATTTAAAACATTTTAAATACTACGCATTCATTACAAGCTTCCTATTTGCACGTGATAACTAATTATACTTTTTGTTTAAATTAAATCGAATAATATTCAACTGATTTTAATTGAAATAATTATTAAACATAAACAGGATTAGTATTATTTTTCCCTTTTGTTTTTTGTGTGTGTAAATTATTTAGTCAAACGTGGCTTCTGTGGCCAAATTGATTATCTTGCATAATCAGCTTTTGTAAAAAATTTCATTTTAATTTTCAATTATAAATTCTAGGAAAATTTAATTGTTTATAAAAACATTTATCAAAGCACTGGTTTTTTTCGGCATAATATTAGTGGGTGCAAACTAAAAAGCAGTTTTTTCTCTGAGAAAAAAAAATTAAATAAATTTATGTTTAAATTTAAAGTAAACAACATTTATTTGCCCTCAAAGTCTTTTTTTTACCAAAATCTATCAGGAAAGTTAAAAATAATTAGATTTTGCTAGATAAAATATAGAATAATGGGAAATGTCTAATAAAAAATATTATAACATTAAGAAATTTTCTCTTAGCAAAGCTATAGATGATTTTTTTTAAGCTTGAGGCAAAAATAAAATAAAAAAATCTTTATTTATTTTAAACAATAAAAGTCAATTAATCAAATTTTTAGTAACATTAAATAGGTAATACGGTGATGGGATAACGCGGTATCATCTCAGGTTAAAATAATGTTTTTTTTAACGATACTAAAAGATACTAAAACAAGAATAGGGCTTATTGGAAATTTATTATAGCTATGCTATTTATGTTACGACACATGAACTAGGACATGATTTTCGTTACAAAAATAATCGACACTATTACAGTTAAAAATTTACCTTTGTTTTGATTTCTTTATACTTAAAACCAGATTATGAAAATAAACGAAACAAATTGTTTGATTTTGTTTAGTTTCGTTCTTTGAAGTGAATGAAACAAAAACAATGAGAAAGATTGCTCAATTTGAAACATGAACACAAACCAGAGAATACAGCCGATCGGCTGTAAGCCGTTTAACAGACGCCGTCGGCCACAAACAATACATAAATTTAATCGTACGCTTCTAGAAAATAAAATAATGGGAGATAAATGGAAACGTTTTGAAATATTTGCGGCGAACTTTACATCTTCATGTAATAAAATTGTATAGCATTGTTATTTAACAAATTAGTTTTTTTTATATAGCTAAGCTGCATAACTATATGGGGGCGCAGAATGAGCTTTATGGTTTAAATGGGATATAACTTTTTTATTTATGCGATTATTATAGTTTTTTTGAATATATTATTGGGGAATTTTCGCAATTAGCTTTGAAAAATTATATCCTGTAAGTGATGTCCATTTTCTACTTCGCACATACGTGCTTTTCTTTGGAGGATACACCGCAACAAACAGTACACTCAAGTGGATGTGATTGTCGTATTTAATAGGAAATGGGCTGCATCGCTCATTACAAATTTCTATTTTTTTAATATTTTTTTTTTAATTTAATACATATATTTATTTATTGTATCTTCAAATGTGAAATAACAATAAGTAATCAAATCTTAAAAAAGATAATTATTAGGTCCGACCAGTGAAGGACATAAACTTATAAATAATACATAAGTAGTGATAATCAAAAAAGGAAAAAAAAGTATTTGCAAAATATTATATTTATAAAATATTACGAGCAAGCGGATTACGATGTGATTCCAGTTTTGTTAAATATTTTCCTGCTTATTTTGCAATTTCATTAGAAAATTGTGAATAAAGTCTGGATTCTCTATGTCAACACAATTGGTTGATTTGAAAAATAAAATTCAATGGTTTTTGTACGTTGTTCGATATTGTAATGATTCATAGTTAATTCCCCAAGTCTTCTTCACAAAATGCTGAAAAACGAAAAAAGAATAATAATTTAAAAATTTTGTAAATAATTAAATCCATATAGCTCATTCTGCGCCACCCTGTATAACCGGGTGTCCTAAGACACCTGTCTTCTTATTTTATTTGTAATTAGTCGCTCATTATTGTTTTTTTTTTATCACATTGTTATTGATGAATTTCAATTACAATTATATTTTGTAGTTATAATTAAAATATTTTCCATTACAATTACCTTTTTTGTACTTGTAATTTTGAAAAATTCTCAATTACAATTACATGCTGTTTTTATTGAAGTTAATTTAATTGAAATCCGTTCCTGAGGCCGTGTTTGAAAAAACTGTTTATTTTTTAAACTCATCAATTTTCTAACACTTGGTTCTTATTTTTATTTTCAGAAACCTCCATATTTACGGTAGAAGGTGTGCATTTGTATCCAGAACCAAATAGACAGACTAAATGAAAATTAAAGCAAGTCCTGTCAGTGGATGGTGTACGTTTCTACTGTTAGCAGTAACTAATTAATACTACAACAACTACAACCTTAACTAAAACCACATAAACTATTACAACAACAGTAATAAAGAAAAAAAACAGCCATAAATAATATCATTGCATTAAAAGCCGACAACAACAACAACAGCAACAGAACACACACTAAATAATTTTTTTTTAGTTTTAATGTAAAACATTAAACTAAGCAAAAATTTATAGTTTTATGTATTCTATTTGTTTATATACTTACATACATATATTTTTTATTTCTTTAAAAGCAATTAAAAAATTATTTTTTTTCTCAATTGTTTATATATTATATAATTTTTTCTTCTGTTTATGTAATTAAACACAACTATACATATATTTTTAAAATAAATCTATTTAAAAAAAAAATTAAAACTTGATAGAAAAAAATTTAGACAAACCCTTGCGTAAAAAAAGATATGAAAATCTAATTTAATTTAATCATTACAAACGAAGAAGAAAGCAAATATGAAATAATTAATAATATTTTAATAAAAAAATAAAAAGCAAAAATAAGTTTAAGTAACAAAATTTAACTATAAAATTTCAAATAGTTTAACTAAAATTAAAAAAACAAATTGATAGAAAAGCGCCAAAAATCGAATTGAAAATCTTTTATCTAAAAAAATAAACAACAAAAAAAAAGTCGAACAAAACTTGCAGTAGTTATTAAATAAAATAAAAATAAAAAAGGAAACAAATAAAAAGACACGTGCCTCCAGGTCCTCAGATCCTTGATGAGCGTTACGACACCATTAACAACAACAACAAAAACCACAAATACGATTTAACTAATAAAATTCAACTGCAAAACTAAACAAAAACCTCAAACTGCAAAAAATTATTGAAAAATTTAGGAATTTAACAGCAGAATTAATTTTACACACACACACACACACACACACACACACACAGAGACATATATATATATACACAGAGTAAAAGTTTGGTTTTTAAAGCACTAGAATACTGAGAAAAAGATTACTAAGTAAGTGATATCTTTTATGCCGACTCTTTTTTAAACCCCTTCCTTAGAGGCAGGCGGATTTAAAGCAGAACAAAAATAAGGGAAAACTTATATTGAATATAAATAATTTTTAATATTTTGTTGTTGTTTTCAATACAAGTTCTCGATTGACGATGTCAACAGAAAATTACCATTTGAAACCGGTACATTTAAAAAAAAGTACCTTTTGAAATTGGTACCTTTAGAAATAAGTACCTTTTTAAAAACTACCTTTTGAAATTGCTACCTTTTGAAACCAGTACTGTTTAAAAAAAAGTACCTGTTGGAATCGGTACCGTTTTAAAAAAAGTACCTTTTGAAATTAGTACCCTATTAAAAAATTATCTATTTCAATTGGTACCCTTTTAAAAAAAGTACCTTTTATAAATGGTACCATTTGAAAACAGTAACTTTTTAAAAAAGTACCTCTTGAAATCGGTAGCTTTTAAAAAAGTACCTTTTGAAATATGTTATCTTTTCAAATCAGTACCATTTTAAAAATGTTCTTTATGTAATCGCTACCTTTTAAAAAAATTACCTTCTGTGGTCAATGCCTTTTTAAAAAAGTACCTTTTGAAATCGAGACCTTTTTAAGAAAGTACCTTTTGAAATCAGTACTTTTCAAAAAAGTACCTTTTAAAATTAGTACCTTTTGAAATCGATACCTTTTTAAAAAGTACCTTTTGAAATCAGTACCTTTTAAAATCAGTACCTTTTAAAAGAAGTTCCCTTAAAAATTGTTTTTTTTTTTAAATATTATAAAGAACATTTTTAAAAAAGTATGTATCTTTGAAAAACTAAGCTTTTGAATAATTATGTTTTTATTCCCCCTAATTATAATTGGCGATGTTGCGTGGTAAGTCAGGCGTTTTGTACTAGATCAAAGAAAAATGTAGTTTATTTTCTGTAACGAACTACAAATAGTCGAATTTGAGGTCGAAAAATGTCAACCACAATACGAAGGGGGATTAAAGTACATGCTTAAGAAAATTACTTTTTTAAATAAATTCTGTTTTAAAGGAAACTTTTTAACAGTAACTTATTAAAAAAAATATTTTTATTTTAAAACGTACCCCTAAAAATATATTTTCTTAAAAAGTATTGTTAAGTACATAAAACTATAACACAGTATATATGTATATCTAAAAAAGTACGGTTATTTAAAAAGTATCTTTTAACCGTAACTTATTAAAAAAAGTACTTTTTTAAAAAGTACTCTTAAAGATATATTTTCTTAAAAAGTATTGTAAGGTACATAAAATTTTAAGACCGTCAATATATTCAAAAAAGTACCTTTTTAAAAAAGTATATGTAGAGAAGTACCCTTTTTTCAAAAGTACTTGTAAAAAGTATTTTTTTAAAGTGTAATTTTTAAGAAAAAAATTTACTTTTCTCTTTTATAAAAAGGCAAACTGTTGTAGAAAAATGTTATTAGAAAGTATCTTAAAAAATACTTCTTACAAAAAAGTACTTCCTTTCAATAGGTATCTCTTAAAAAGTACCTCTTTTAAAACAGTAACTTTAAAAATATACCTTTTTAAAAAAATTACCTTATTTAAAAAAAGTACCTCTTTAAAAAAATTAACTTCTTAAAAAAGTACATTTTTAAGAAAGTGACTTCTGAGAAAGTACCTTTATAAAAAAGCATCTTACATAAAAAGTACCTTTTTAAAAAATTAAAAAAGTGTATCTTATTAAAAAATTACCTTTTTAAAAAGTACCTAATTAAAAAAGTACCTTTATACAAAAGTAACTTTTTAAAAATAGTACCTTTATAAAAAAGTATCTTTTTAAAAATAGTACCTTTATAAAAAAGAACCTTTTTAAAAATAGTACCATTTAAAAAAGTACTTTTTAAAAATAGTGCATTTTTAATAAAGTTCTTCTGTACAAAAGTACCTTTATAAAAAATTTTTTCTTTTAAAGTTGTTTTTGGCCATTTTTAGAACGGTACATATTTTTTTAAGAAAAATAGCTTTCCAAAAATGATCTTCTTAAAAAAGTAAATCTTTTTTAAATCTTTTTAAAGTACTAAAAGAACCTTTTTCTTAAGTAATTTTTAAAATATCCTTTTTAACAAATGCCTTTGGAAAGGTACTTTTAAAAAAAGTAGTTTCAAAGGAATTTTAGTGAAGTTAAATTTTTCTCTTTAAAACTAACTTTCCTTTAATGTAATAAATTGCTTCCAGCTTGAAAATTCGTTGGCCTTTAATAAAAAGAAGATGAAAAAACAACATTTCAAATTAAATAAAACTAAAAAATTAGACAAAAAGTATTTTAAACATACATAACACAAACAATTAAGACTCAGAGAGACACACAATTTTGTCCATTCATTTAGATTTATAACTTCGTTTGCATCCTGTTTTCTACAAAATTTTTTTATGGAAAAATATATTGTTTTTCTGAATTAAAAATAAGCAACCAGTAAAAAAATTATTATTATATTTTTGTTTATATGTTTTTGCCTCTTTTGCAATGTATTATTATCGTTTTTGTCTTTGTCCTGCTTTTTTATGTATCCTTTTGTATTTTAGTATTTGTTTTTGTTTTGAACTAGTGTTTGCCAATAATTATATTTAGTTTTTATTATTTGTTTAATTTTGTATTATAGTTAATTTTAATTAACAACTAAAATAACATGTATTTTGTTAAATACACTATTAAAAAATTCAAGTAATTTTTTTTTATTATACAGTGTGACTGAAAAGTAAATGACCTCTTGGTTTAAAGAAAATTTATGTATATTGAATAACAAGAAAGTAGAAAAATATACTCGATATATTAATTTGCCAGGAATATTTAATGTCATCAATTCTGGCTCTAGCATATGTGATCCAAGTTTTAAAGTGAAAATAATTTACCACTTCTGGTGGAAATAGTTTTGCAGCGCGCCATTCTCTGACTTTAAGCTATTTGTTAGCTTCTATTTTTCTTAACCATCTGCGATGGATCAAATCTACTTTTTGTTCTTTTTCTCTCTGCACTGTGCTTTAGACATTTTTCCTATTTTTGTAAATTATGTATTTACAATAAAAAAAATTTTTGAAATATTCTATGAAATTTAATTTTATTAAGCTCTTCATTAATAATTCGTATTGTTCATAAATAAAATATTTTTACTTGAATGTGTGTTTTTTATATATATGAATTATGAAATTAGTGATATAAAAATTTGTATAATTAATAGCTTTTATTTTTCTATAAGCAATTTTTAAGTAATTAACTATTAATAAAATTTAAAAAAACCGTTTTAACATAATTATAGTTTTGTTTGATTTTTATTTTTAATTTTTTTTTATATTTTTATTTTGTTTTAGATTGAATTTACGTTGAAGAAAATGAAAAGTTTAACAGGAGAGCAAAAACACTTGTTTGATAAATAACTATGTATAATACGGGGAAAAAAGATTAAAGGGGCTCTAGCGAAGGGTTGTAAGTGAGGAGCCAAAAAAAAATCCATGTAAAGGCCTTACAGGTTTGTGAAAGTTTAATTTCGAGCTTTTGAGTATTTAGAAACTTGTAGTAGAAATTTATTTATAATATTTTCTTCCCTGATATGACCTTCTAAGGAAATATTTGATGCCCCTTTTCAGGAAAGCCACAAAAAAAAGAATAGTTAAAGGTCCTTATTATGAGTTGTTCGATAGCCAGTGAACATCAAAAATCGAATGTTCAATTCATATTATGAGCATCGAAAATTTCGTTGAGCAACAAAATTTCTATCGAACAGGGTGCTAATCGTCGCTTTCAATAACGAGCTGATTCGATAATTTTTTTCAGTTTTATTATGGCATTCGCTATCAAACAATTCAATGGTGTGGTACGATATCGAAATTTTAAACTGAAAAAACGTGATCAAATGAGATCGTTATCGAAAGCGACAATTAGACTCCAGAATTCAGCTTTCGATCGATGAAATATTTTAGTATAAAAAGTTATTATAAATGATTTTTTTTTATTTTTAGGTAAAGTTGTTGCAAATTTTAAAAATCATTTTGAGTGATATTCACAATAACAACATTTTTTGTTGTAAACTCATCATTATACCAAATGAAAATACGTTCGATCAGTACTTTCGACTACAGTCGAAAATCGAAACTTGCTCATAATAAGTCCTACTAGTAAAATGTTTCTGTCTCGATGGATTTTACATGAAACTTCCGACTACATGCTATAATAAAACATGCATTAATTTTAAACCGAATACTTACAACATTACACATTCAACAACTATATACAACTATATGTTTCTAAATTACGCAGCACAAACGACTATAACTAAAATTTGTAGATTGTATGACTTACAATCATACGCATGAGTATAAAAATACCCTGGCTATTAATCGGCTACACATGAGTATATAAAGAGCTATTTTATTTACACGCACACACGCATGTTTTCAAACAGCCAAACACACCCACACTTAATTAGTTCTGTGCTTAAAATAAGACTCAAAAATTATTCCCAGAAATGCTAAGATAGTGACTTGTTCAAAAAAAAAAAAATATAGTGTGAGTGAATTTATGTATTTAAAAATTTAAAACAAAAAAAACTGTAAGTAATACCACAAACTGTCTTGAAAGTGAGTCAAAATTCATAAGAAGCCATTGATCAGTACCATTTTCTCCGGATTAAATAGTCATATTCGACTCGAAAACGAGCACATAAATGCGTATTTTCATAGCGCGGAGGAGTCGAAAAACACTCTAATATGATCATTAATTTCATAAAATGCTGATTGGGTTATTTTACATCAGTGATCCCCACACTCATACATTCAAATTTATGTTGGTGTTGGTGATTCGATTTTGAACATACCAGGGATGCCAGGACATATTTGCTGCCAAGACATATTTGTGATATACATATATGTAAAACTCATGTAAACTCGATTAAATTTTTCAAGTTTTCCAAAAAAAACTTTTAAAATTTAAAATTCAGCATTTAATTTTTTGTTCTGTAGAAACCGATTGAACATTCTCCCAACATTATTTTCCGGCAAAGCTGTTTCGCTTGCGTTGGCAGTTGACAAGGCAACTGAAACTCAAGAAACTGAAAATAAAGAAAACGGATTGGAAAGGTTATATTTGTCATTTCAATTTAATTAACAAATAATTAATTTAGTTTAATTATGAAAAACAATTATTTAAAATATTTGCTATAATTGTTATTTTGTGTCTATGATTTGTTTTTTTTTTCAATATTATTTACTAATTAAAAAACTATTTTATAATTTTTAAAAATCAAAAACTTTTTCTCGCTAAAAAAATAACAGGGACATTAACATAACACAGCAAACATGGCGGGCTTAAAATAATTACAAACAACACCACCATCATTACAACAACAATTTTTCAAATTAGAAAAATATATATGTACATAATTATTTTAATAAAAATAAATTTAAAATAAAATTTTACATACTCAATATTTATAATACAAAAAGGAAAAATCAAGCAAAATTTAGTAAATAAAAAAAATAGTTAAAAAAACTCAAAACACAAACACTCAGACATCTGAAAAAGAAGTATCTAAAATAAAAAAAGCAAACAAAATTTTTAACAAAAATCAAAATGGAAGAAAAAAAATTCAAATAAATATTAATTATTAATTTACCTTTTAAGATTAAAAACATATTTTTGTGCTACAACAAAAGACAGTTAGTAGGGAAACGAGAAAATAGAAATAATAAAATATCAACCTCAATTAGCAAATAAAACCACTTGCAAGACTCTTATTTCGGTTTAAATAAAGTAGTAAAATTAATCGAAAAAAAATATAATAAAATATACAATAAATAAAAAATGAAGATTTCTTTCTCGAAACTTGACTGTTCTTTAAGCTGCAACAAAATTGAGATTTGTTAGAAAAGGAACTAGTAAAACTGGAATGCTTTTGGACTAAGCTAAATACTCGTATTTATTTGACACCCTCCACCTTAGTAATCAATTAAAAATTAACAAAATTTTACCGAAAGCGGCTGTTTTTAAGAAGTTGATTCCAAAAAAAAAAAATTAACTAAAAAAATTTCAAGTTTCTAAGTAATTTATTTTTCTAAAAGATATTTTCAAAAAGTAATTTTATAAAAAATTTAATTATTTTAAGAGTTACATTTGTAAGAAGGTGTTAAACCAAAAATTACTTTGAGAAAAAGTAAATTTTTCAAAAAGTACTTTTTTTCTAAGGTTAAACTTTTTTAAATCGCATTTTTTTTTTTTTTTTGATAACCCAGCTAAAAAAATTATATATGGTCCATATATTTTTAATATATGAATGTATATAACTATATATGAATATGTATGAATTCATGTATGGAAATATATGGGATTATATATGGCAAAACTATTATATATGAACTAATATATGGACTAATATATGAAATGTATTATAATATATGAGCTCATATATGAAAATTTAATTATGAAGCTCTTCATATGTGGATCCATATATAAATATAAGATTTTATATATGGAGCCATATAAGAATGTATACATACATGATATCTCACGTAAGATCGTTTTTGCAACCAAAAAAGCTGGGAATTTTATCACTGCTGGATTGGAAATCCATTAGAAAATGCATACGGTATGCAAAGTTTATACATATGCATACCCTCAACGTTTAAAAAAGAAAAACTTTTTCTTGTATGATTTTATACATTGTGGCCCAATTTAATATATTAAATAATCAAAAGGATAATCCAGTCATTAATTTTATAGAAAATAACAAAATTCTCTAGATAAGAAACAAAGTTCATATTACTGTATTGAAAACTATTGTTAGACGGATTATTTTGTCTTTTATAATTAATTGCCTTAGTTTTTAATCTGATTTCTTAAGATAAATGTTATGTACGAATATGATTTATGTGTTTTTTAAATAATGGATTCACCGTTTGATGGATGAAATGACTTTTATTTCGTTTTGAATTATTTGTCCAAACAAATGTTTAATTAAATACAACCTCTCTCTCAAGTCTAAAAAATTTAATTTTAGTGATTTAATTTATTGCACAGCAGTGCGCTTTTGTGAATCAAGAGTGTATGAGTATGAACTTTGCATACTGTGGAGGGAATTTACACATACATGTATGAAAATGTATGAATATATATAATCATATATGCCCATATACCCTCATTTTTCGGATCCGAACCATATATGGGATATCATATATGCTCCATACATATTTTTTTAGCTAGGAAGGTAATTTTTTTCAGGAAGCAATACAAAAGTTACATTTTACAAATAGAACCTTTATATTTCCTTGAAAAAGTAATTTGTTCCAAACGTACTTTTTCAAAAAGCTACTATTTGCCAAAATACATTTTAAAAAAATGATTTCCTTGAAAATATAATTTCTGTCTTTGTGACGTCAAAATTTGTGGTTGAAGTCTGCTGATGATCTGGTTCAAGCGCCAATGAAATGCGTATATAGACATGCTAAACCACCAGCAAATAAATCTCAATTTCTTTCTTGTTAAAAGTTGCTATTTCCAAATGTACCTTACTAAAAAGTACATTTGCCAAAAGACATTTTCTCAAATGCAACATCTTTTAAAAATATAATTCTTTCGACGTCATTTCTATCAAAAGCTCCTTTTTTAAAAGGTAGTTTTTCAAAAGATATTTTTAAGAATTTTTTTTTATAAAATGTGTATTTTTTTGAAAAAGACTTCAAAAAGTACTATTTTCGAAAATTATTTCATATAAAAGATAATCTTTTTTTATCAATCACTTTCTTCGAAAGGCACTTTTTAAAAAAGATACTGTTTTTAAAATGTCCTTTTTTTAAAGCAAGTTTTTTCAAAAAGGTACTTTTTTCAAAAATGTCCTCTTTTTTTAAAAAGGCACTTTTTTCAAAATGATATTTTTTTAACAGTGTACTTTTTTAAAAAGGCACTTTTTTTAAGATGTACTTTGTTCCAAAAGGTACTATTTTCATAGAGGCACTTTTTTCAAAATGGTACTTTTTTCAAAAAGGTAATTTTTAAAACAGAAACATGTTTTAAAAAGGTGCTTTTTTCAAAAATGTCCTTTTTTTTCAAAAATTTATTTTTAATAGGTAATTTTTCAAAAGATAATTTTTTCAAAAAAGCACTTTTTTCAAAATAGTGCTTATAGAAATATACTTTTTAAAAAGATATTCCTTTTAAAATGTACTTTTATCAAAGGCACTTTTTTTTAAAGAAGTACTTTATTCAAGAAGGTACTTTTTTCATAAAATCACTTATGTATTGCAAAATGGTGCTTTTTTCAAAAAGCTACTTATTCAAACAGATAATATTTTTAAAATGTACTTTAATCAAAGGTACTTTTTTAAAAGAGGTGCTTTTTTCAAAACGGCACTTTTTGTAAAAGATACTTATTTCCAAAAAGGTAATTTCTTCAAAAAGTTACTTTTTCAAAAATATATTTCTTAAAAAGTACTTTTTTCAAAGACACTCATTTCAAAAAGGCACTTTTTTCAAAAGGTACTTGTTTTAAATAATGTAATTTTTTTTAGATTTGTTTTCTTTAAAAAATATATTTTTTCAACAAGTTTTTTTTAAAGTAAAATTTTCAAATGGGCTCTTTTAAATAATGGATTTTTAGCAAAAGGAATTATTTAAAAAAACTGATTTTTTAAAAAGATGTTTACTTCAAAATTTTTCTTCTTCAGATACAATTATTTGAAAGGGTTGTTGTTGGTAAAATTTACTTTATCAGAAGATCTAATTATTTTTATCTTATTTAGTAATTTTGTTGAAAATATTTAGTTAATATCCTATTCAGAAAATTTTGTACTAGATTAAATAAAAAAATATTACAATACTATTTAGTCTATTGCAAAATCTTCGTAGTCGAAGCCCAATATTTCTGTTTTGTGATTTTTTAAAGTTTCTTGTAAAACACATTCTTCAAAAGTATTTTGCACAAAAGTTGCTCATTTAGAAACTTTTTTGTAGTTCTTTTTTTATCAAGAAGGTGGAGGGCACGAAATCTTAAAAAAAAATTAAAGACGAAAATAAAACGAAATGGTTGTATAATAAATATTAGAATATACCGAAACAGCAAGAGATATTAAAAGTAATGGCGCAAATAATAAAGTATTGAACAATTTCAAAAACCTAAAAATTATGCTGTGATTAACTAAAAATAGAAATAAATCTTAAAAAAAAATTAAATCTTTAACAAAAATAAAAAAATCCAACAATTATACGAGCAGCACTCTCCCACAATAAGCACTTACAATAACCGCGAAAACAAAAATGTTCTAAAACTGTTAATAAAAAAAACATCAAAGAAAAACTACTCGGCACCTCAATAAAAAATAAAAAAATCTCTATTTAACATTAAATTCCAATACTTCTTTCTTCAAGGCGGCGTGGCGTTTATTTTCAGCCATAAAAAATAAATATTCAAATATGTATTGATTTTCTGTAAACATTTCCGTTCATTAAAAGCAAGGAAAATTAAAAAAAAAATAAGAATTAAAAGAAGTATGTTTTGTTTATTAGTTAAATTTTTTAAATTTAAGCACTCTTCAAGAAGAAAAAAAAACAAGAATTAAGAAACGAAAAAGAAATTAAAATATGTAACGCACTTTTTGCACTTTCCCATCCCGGAGTTACGTCCATAGATTTTAAGCAATATTTTTTATTTTTTATTTTTTTGGTTTTAACAAAAACGAAATTGAATATTTTAATTAAATTGGTATAAAGAGCTAAGCTTTTGTTTATTCAATTTTAGTTTTTCTCTGTGGTTTTAGTTTAGTAAAAAATGGTTTTTGCATCAAAATACTTGATACGAATATTTTAAGCATAAAAAGCAACTAAAAGAAAAACTGTGAGAACTTTTAACAACAAAAAACAAAATACACAAACTTACTGCAAAATTTGATTTTGAAATCAAATTAATCAATAGAAAAGTAGTTGTAAAATTTATAAATAAATTAATGTAGAATAGAATGTATGAATTTAAAATTTTTTTTATTAAAATATGGAATGATTCGATAATTTTTTAGATTGCTAAAAAAATTAAACAATAATTATAACAATTTTTTGTAATTTTAGAAAGAAGAAACTTACAATTTGATTTAGATACATATGTTAAATAAATAGTGTTATAATTTTCAAAGCTTTAAATAGTGTGAATAGTCTTCGAATTAAATTTTACGCAAACTTTTAAAATCGTATAAATGGTTTTTTTTTTTGGAAAGAAGAGAAATGTGACTGTTTTATAGAAAATTCAGAAGTTTTCAAAGGTTAAGAAATAATATTACGCCCAAATTCTGTTCGACGATTGTTTCGACTTGTCTATCATCGAAAAAAAGCAGCAGTTGTGATTCTATAAAACAATTATTATTTATTGTCTATGCTAGAAGGTTCGTGTATTTGCTTTATGATTTTGTTCTAACACATATATCGTTAACTTAATACGAAAAGGTCCTAAGTCATGTTTTTTATAGTTTACAGAAGGAGGAAAAAACTAAATAAAAAAAATGTAATATTGATACAAAATTTTTTTAAACGCAATTTTTATTAGGCTATAACTTCGGTATTTTTTCCGAATTCATCTGATTTTTTTGGAGGAGGTGTATCTAGTAATGATCTATCGAAATATGTAAAAATATGGATTTCGAAAAATTATGAGTTGGGGCATTTTCGTATTAAGTTAACGATATACAACATATATATTTTTTCAAATATTTTTCAAACTATTGTATAATACTTCAATTTAATTTTTGTATTTTAAAAAACATGGTAATAATATATTTATCTTTCATTATCAAAGACAACAACCATTTAAAAAATAAAAATAAAAAATTTAGAGAATTCAAACACAAGAACTCAAAAGTATTTTCAAACAAAAACGTCCTAAATCGTCTTACTAAACGCAATGCCATCTTTCATTAAATAAATTTAAAAAAAAAATCCTAAAAGACATGGGCTTTAGAAAAACTAGAATTACAAATACTAGACGCGTAAAACAAATGTTTAAAACAGGATTTCATTTTTAACCGACTTAAACATTAATCTATTTTTTTTTTCGTTTAAAAAATGCTCTGGTCACAGCACAGTTTTCTTATAGAAAAGTCGGCTGTTGCCACATAACACAGCACACTTTTTATATTAGATTCGATTGTGTTACAGTACACTTTTCTTATAGAGATGCTAACGATATTGTCACAGTAAAATTTTCCTATAGAGAAGTTAATTGTGTTACAGCAAACTTTTCTCATAGAAAAATCCACTGTTGTTACAGCACACTTTCTTTTCTAGAAAAGTTGACTGTTGTCGACTGTGTTTTTTAATTTTTAATAAATCCATATTTCACTTTTATTTGATTTGTCAACGTTTGCGTAAAAAACTTTGGTGAGTTTATGAAAAAATCTCATTCTACAAAAAAAACATTATTAATTCACATAAAATTCATATAAAGTCACAAAATAAAAAATAAAATAAAAATCATCTATTTACTGTACCTTTGTTTAAAACAAATGAAATTATTAAAACAGTTTGGTTATAATAAAATCACAATTGAAAAGAACTTTAATTATAACGTAAGGGAGTTTTATGAGAATTACAAATAATTTACATTTAAAAAAGAAAAATTAATAAATATATTTTGTATAGTGAAATTAGAAAATTCTACTTTTTCTAAAATAATTTGTACATAAATCATACTTTTTCCTGATAGAGAAAATCACAAAAAGAAAATATTCCGAAATAGAGAGTAGATATTTGTTGTCACTTATAAAATTATAAAATGAAAATAATTTTTAACTTTTAAGTTCAAATTGTACAATAATTTCACGGAAACAAAAAAGAAAGAGAGAAAAAAACAAATATATAATTAATTAAAAATTAATTTATAACACTGTGTTGAATGTTATAAATTTTTATATTAAAAATAAATGAAACAAAAAAAAACTTAGAAATCAACTATATTAGTATTGAAAAAAAACAACAACCACAACAACAATAAACAAAATAAATTTAAACAAAAATCTTCTATTTTCTTCTGCTGTAGAACATTGTGAATTCAAAGATCATTAATAAAAATAAAACTTATAAAAAAAGATTTAAAAATAATAATAAAACGAATACAAAAGCAAAACGTAAATAAAATTGAAACTAAATAAAATTTAATAAACATTATTATAAAGTAATAAATTAAGAAAACCAAGCGATAAACAACAATTTCTTTAAATAAATGACGGATTACAAACGAGAAGTTTGAAAAAATTAAATATTCTACAGCGATATTCATAAATGATTGTTAAAGTTAAGATTTGTATAACATAAGAAATTTTGTATGAGAAAATTGGTTTAACGAATGCTTTAACTTTTACAATCGCTCATGATAGTGATAGTGTTTTATTTTTATTTTTTTAGAATTTAAACATTTAAAGAGAAGTTTAGTTTCAGTCAAAGACAATTTGGGAAGCTACTTTGGTTGGTCTATAGAAACAACCAGAGTCAACGGAAGAAGTCGAAGCCTTGTTTGTTATGGTAAAATCAATAAGCTTTTAATACACTTTAAATGAAAAAAAATAAAGTTCTAACAACCTAAATTCTGGGAGAGGGGGCATAAAGATACACTATGTTTTTTTTTGCATTTCAGGGTCATTAAAATAGGGCAGTCAATGCTCCTTCCCCCTTCAACATTATTATAGTATTCGGCATAAGAAAACATGTTACATTTTAGATATACGATGCTTGCAGAAAAAACAACTTGCGAGGAACATTTTTGTGGAACATTCTAACTCTTCTCTCTCTTCTCTTCTATGAAAATTTCCTCAAAATTAATCCAAAAGTTCCGTTAAAGGGCTACTCATACTATTATGAAGGGATGAAAGCAAGGAAATATATTTTTAATACCAATGAAACGGGCTTTATTGAAGAGAAATTTTTTTTAAGATAATGTTTAAATATGATTTCTGCCATGTGGCCGCCACGGCGGGCGCGTAGAAGGCGCAATCTGGAGCATAAATTTTCAACAACTTTTCGTAGCATTTGCGGCCATATTTCACCGATAACTTTTCAAATTTTGATTTCCAGGTGTTCAATTGTTTGTGGTTTATCGACGTTGTCAAATGATTAAATATATCACCAAATAAAATAGTACAAAGGGGGAAATCACAGGATCTTGCTGTTCAATTAATTGGGCTATTACGTGAAATTATGTTTTCATCAAAAGTTTCTTTGATTAAATCAATTCTAGCGGCCGCTGTGTGGCATGTGGCTCCGTCCTTTTAAAACCAGATATCAGCAAGACTAATGCCACGTAATTGAGGTGCGAAAAAAATTCGAATCATGTTCCTATAACGTTCAGCATTGACAGTAACATTCTGACCATCATCGTTTTTGAAGACATATGGGCCAATGAATCCGCTAGCCCATAAAAAGCACCAAACAGTAATTTTTTGTGGATATTATTGTTGTATCCTCGCTCCAAGTACAACAATTCTGCTTATTTTTGTACCCATTCAACCAGAAATGGGCATCATCGGAAAAGCCCATGAAAGAAGTGCACAATGAGTTTGAAGAATAGAAAATTTATTTTGATTACAAATTTCTACAATTAGCACGCATGTAAATCGCTTCATAATGAAATTTCAAAGCAAACTAAATAAAAAGCAACTATCAGCTGTTAAGTGAGTGCTCAAATAAAGCAGTGATGCCAACTCAAAATTGTGACAATCTAAAAAAATACGCTTTATATGTATAAAGACTTTCATCACATTTTACGAGAAAGAATTCTAAAGACATTTATTTCAATGTGAAAAAATCTAAAGTAAAGTGACATCACACCTCTATTACATTAAAATCACAAGTAAAAAAGCAAACAGCTGCTGAGAATTAACATGCAAAGCAGTTTCATGCAAGCTGTGGTCGTGCCGGCCTTTTAAAATAGACGGCGATTAAAGTAATTGATTTAAATAAGATAAAGGAAAAGATAATACGATATTTTCGTTTATTTTTAGACGTGGATAACACAAAAAAGATTTCAATACAATAAGCATATTCAATATTTATAGCTGGTTTAGGACGAAGAGATGTTCCATAAACGACGGCACGGCATCGGCGTCGAAATAGAGGACTTGTCAGTTTGTTTATCACCGTCAGCAGCTCTACATTTGTAAAACTTAAAAAAAATTGAGTCACATTATTCTGAAATACAAGCGTAATTGCTTGCTGTCGCATGCGACAAAAACAAGGAATTTCTCGTGGAAATGCCCATATTCTGAATTGACCTTAAATGGGAATATCAGAAATTAAAATGTACTACAAGAATTTTCGGCATAGCATTTTACGAAGAATTTCTCAACACACAAAAGCTCGAAATTAAATTTAAATGACAGCAAAAGTTGCTTGAGTATACAGCGATACGACATCAAAAACTCATAACATACAAAATTCTACGTACGAAGTTATTCATCAAAGCTTCAGATAAGTTCCTTAAAATGTTCGTTCTTTGATTCTCGCAGTTGTTTGTTTACCTTAGAAATATGAACTAACTGTGTAAAATTAAATGCTAAAAATAAAGTCAAAGTAAACCAAGTAAATCTACAATTTACTTGCAAATTAAATTCTAATGCAATCAAAGGTTTGTAAACGAAATAATTAATCAATCATGATGGAATTAATTTGAAAAGCATGCATCAAGATAAATTTTATATTAAACATTTTGAAATTTTGTATTGCAAAATATTATAACTATAATGAACATATTTATAACATAAATATTATTAACGTTATTCTGTTAACTAGCAGCAATAAATTTTTATACTGTTAATTTAAATTTTAAAAGTTAGTTGTAAGCTTTTATGTGCAAAAAGCTTTTTATTATTATTAACTGCTATTTAACAACATTTTCAAACTAATCATAGAAAATTTAACATTGCTGGTGGCTTTACGAATAAAATTCTGTTAACGGACACGACATTGGTTTTTTTTTAATCTTTTATAGACATTTGTTTAATGTTTTTTTTTAGTTTAAAAATTGATAAAATTTTATTGTTAAACAAATCGTTTTGTTGCAATTAAATAATTCATAAACATTAAATGGAGTGAAAAATGGGTTCAAGTTTTTTTCTTATTGTCTCATCATTATCTTTTTTTATATGGTCTTGTGTATTAAACGAAATGTTCACACTTTGATGTTAAAAATAGCCATAAATTTTAAAAGCAAATAAAAGATAGAATTTTTGTTTTCTTCGAAAGAAATTAAAACCTCTCCCTTAATTTGCAAAAATATAAATTTGTATAGTAAGTACATACATACACACATATTTACTCGTATATACAATGTCTAATAATTAAACACATAAGAACTTTTTTGTAGCATTTTACGAAAGCGGTACTAAAATTACCCAAACTGATGTATAGATATCGGTAGCAAATATGTTGTAATTTCAAAGCCAGACGTTGTTTAATACCTGTTACTTTTAACTCTATCAGTTAATTTGGAAACATGGTAACATTGGTTGCCTTTGAGCTAGTTTCTTACTAATCAGTTAAACTTAGTTTAATATACAAATTTAAACGGTGTTTACCGCTCATCCAGTAGTGGATTTAAAAACTGTCAATTTAGCTAGAAATGCAGCACTTTGTTTTCAATCTAGATGTGTCATTTAGGAAAATATTTTATGTAAATAGGGCAACAATGTGACAATTCTGCAAATTTATTTAAAAAAAACTTTAATATCTGTTTTCTGAATTCTTAAAGACTTAAAAAAATAAATAATATGAACTTAAAAAATAGTGACGCTTCAAAAATAAACCAAAAAAATCATAAAAGTTTTAAATACAACGAAATTGACTTGTTTTCTTATTAATTCTACACATAATATTCAGACCTTTTCGTTAAACGAAATTTTAAAGAATTTCAATTCATTATACACATAAAAATGATTTGGACGTATTTGTATTTGTCCTATCTAAGTTATTATCACTAAAATCTTCGTCATCGTAAGAAACATCCATCCATCCAATGTTGCTCGGTTATTTCCAAATCAGAATTTTTTGTTCTCTTTTGTCGTACATATTCAGTCATTCCGAAGTCATGTTTTTTTCTTTTTCTAAATTTCTTTTATTTGTTGTATTTTGGGGATCGCCCTCGTATTTGTCTATCGAACTACAGAATACAAGAATTGATGATTAAAATGTTTGGTGTATATTCTCTCTCATGAAAACCAGATGTTGTTTTGCTTTAACAATTGCTTCAATAGAAAGCTATTGAAAAGCAAAACATGAAGGGTAAAAACATAATATTTGGCATTCTAATTTAGATATTATTTGTATATTCGCAGAAATAGTTTTATTATTCCTGGAACTTTTTTTAAAAGGAAAAAGATTCAACGATTTTTCAAAAAAAAATTTTATTTGTTTTATTTTAATGCAATTGAGTTTTTTTAGATTTAGGGCCATTAATGTAACACTTTTTCATAATCACAACTTCAATTTAACCAAAAGTGAGCGATGAGTCAATGGGAAGTTCACTCTACCTGTAACTGTTATCTTGAGGTTTATTCATTTGAAGTTAGCACGTTTTCATACGTTGCCACACTTTCTAACTTAATATATTACAAGCAAATTTTATTTGAGCAAAATATGACATAAAACAAAAACAATACAATACAAACACAAAATAATACAAAAATAAAATAAAAGAATTGATAAAAATGGCTTCATGTTGTTTGTAATTTGGGAAAGAAACAAAAGCAAGTTGCAACTATTTTATATTTTTAACAATCAATATCCACAGAAATGATGCCACCAAACTAAAATTTTATTATTTATGGTATCGGACAGTTGTAATAATGGAAACATTTTAAAGTTCACTTATATTTGAGTTTTTCTAAAGTTAGGATTAACTATCCGGAACTTTATCGTCAAGTCGTTTTAATGGTCCTTATAGTTTTAAATTAAAATAAAACACAGACCGGCATATGATTGAAACATTAAAAAAAATTTAGTGGAAAATATGTTTTGACATCTCAGGGATATCAAAATTAAAATCGGCAAAATTTGTCAGCTGGCCTATTGAAACCAACTGATATGGATGCATTTAGATACTGAATAATATCAGTAAAAAAATAACGAATTCAAAACTTTAATTTTGTTGTATGTTTTATATTTATTATTTTTAACAAAGAACAAAGGCAAACCGGCACCGTATTATTCTCGCAACGATGTCGGTCGGTGTGTCTGTCTTTCAAAGGCAGTTTTCTCTAGAACCGTAAATTTTCAAATACTTTTAAACTAAAAAATCCCAAAAAAAATCGTCAAAATTAAAAAAATTGCTCAAAGGAAAAATATATCGCCCAAAAATAAAATAAAATGCAAAGAATCACCAAAAATTAAAAGGTCGCCAAAAAACTAAAACGATCGCCAAAAACCAACAAAAATAGTCGAAATAAAAAAAGACTAAAAAAATCGCCAATACCAAAAACTGAAAAAAAAACGGAAAAACCGAAAAAAATTAGAAAAAGGAAACAAGCTCCGTACGGAATCCTGCGAGTGCAAGTTACAGTCGCACTTACTGAATTTATTCTAATTATTTTTAAAGAAAATATATTTTTTTTGCATTAATTCATTGATAAAGTTGTTATGTCATATTTTCATATGCTTGCCTATACATACATACATATACATACATATATATATACAAATAAGTATGTATGTCTGTCTGCATGTGTAGAAAAATAACATTAGAAAAACATTATTTCGATTTGTTTTTAAATAATTTAAATATTCAATTGTTTGCAAAGTCTTAAGTAAGGCGTGATGTGATAAAAAAAACGCTTTTTTTTAAATAAAAACATTATTAACTTTATTGCTGCCATATTTAGACTTCAAGTACTTCAGAATAAAAAAACAAAACATTTTGGTTTGTCATTTAACTTGCTTATGTCAGTATTTTTGTCTACTCGCAATAATAAATCAATTTTCAAAACTTTAAACTGAATTAAATTATTTAAATAAGATACGAAGCTATTTAACTTGAAAATGTTGGGATCAGCAAAACAAAAATTTTTGAAAGAGAAACTAAATTAAAAAACAACTGCCAAGAGACTCTTTAAATACGACAAGTTTATTATTTAAATTTGCAAAAGGAACAAACATAAGTCATTTTTTAAATTTGACAAAAAAAACATAAAGAGCCATGTTAAATAAATTTGAGGTCATTAATATTTGTTTTTAATGTAAATGACTGCGCATATTGGGAATTGCCCAGAACAGCTTTACCGTTTAAAATTTAAAAGCAATTTCTTAAGCACTTTGAAATTGTGAAATTTTAATTTTTGTATAAAAATATTAAATGAATCTAAAATATTTTTAACTTTTTGGTGCTTATTTTTTAAGTCTTATATTTTGTAATGTCAGTGTTGCTCCTTTTAAAAAAATTATGCGAAAAGGTCTTGCGAAATCGAGACTACTCTTCTTTGCCTTTGCCTTTGCATTGCGATAGAGAGTAACTCTACACACAGAAAAAAATACCAATGTAAAATCAACGTGCCAAAAGGTTAATTCAAATTCATTCAAATCACATTAAATTTACTATTACTATTACTATTTTGAGTGTGTTGGCGGTTATTTGCTATGTTCACTTTTGTGCTTAGTTGTATATGTTGGTTTTGTATTTGTTGTTGTTTTTTGTTGTTTGTAAACAGCCAACAGACTGCTGCTGGCTGGTAGGCAGTGTGCTAGTCTTGCATTCGGAGGATCGCAGGTTCGAATCCTGAAGTCAAGTCAAGGTATTTTGTTTTTTTTAAACTAAAACTAAAACTTTTCAAACAAATTGTATGTAAAATGACTACATAGATATAATGTTAAATTATAATTTAATTCAAGATGGTACATATTTAGTGTGTATCTTAAGAACATTTAATGTTGTTGTGGCTGCAGGGGTAAGCACGTTTACTACCACTCGATGAGTTCCAAGTTCAAATCTTGGCCGGGGAAGCCAATTTAACTTAATTTATATACAAATATTTTTCTGATGTCTCTGGCAGCAACACGTAAGTTAAATAATTAATAAAATACAATTATTACATTAAATTAAATTCATGTTGATCTAACTTGAAATAACTTTGATTCAACATGATTCTTCATTTTGATTTTACAGTACTTAAATGTTAATTCAACGTGAAATAAAGTTATTTCAAAAGGAATTTTTTTTTGACAATTACTATACATCATGTTAAATTAACATGAAACACACATAAAGTAAAATCATTGCCAAAAAATGTAAAATTAACCATATTTTTAACAATTCTGTGTGTATAGCTGTATGTTTTTCTTAACTTTGGACTTAATACAATTATGCTGAGTAAATTTCTAGGGAAATTTTCAAAAGACAATATTTGCGTTGTCAATTGCAGCTTTACAAACTTTATTAATGATAATTTCTTTTTTTTTATATTGTATTGTTTTATAATATTCAAGGTCAAGTTTAACTCGCACCCATTCATTCAATGTTACCAAACATTGTCGTGTCTTAATTGATTTCTTATAAGCAAATTTCAATAAAAACAAATATACATAAAAAATAAAAAGACAAAAAAAAAAGAATATTTAATTTGCATTTTATAAAAAGGCGCCATAAAACAATTGAAATGAAATACTCTTTAATGGCTCAAGCAAGCTTAAAAAAAGAAAAGATGCTGGTTGGAGCTTAGAATTTAATTATTTTGTAATTGTAACCCTCGCTAAAGCAAAGTTTTTAAGGAATGTTGAAAACCATTTCAAACCATTTATTTGCTTCAAATCACAATTCCAATTTATTTCTATACTCATAAATAAAATATTTATTGGGTTTTTATACAAATTCATTAATATTTATGACCTAGATTTTTCTTTATAAAAATATTCAGTAATTTTTTCAATAAATTTTAGAAACGATCTCAGAAATTACAATCGTTTATACATTAAACGTTTATGTCATTCGCGGACATTTGCTGGAGTCTGGGTATGATTTTTTTTATTTCGTCAGTTTTATGAATGAAATTTATATAAATTTCCGCGCTAACTATTTTTTATTTCACGACTATTAAAAAACAATGAGTATTAATAAAAAATAAAAAAACTTTTAAGCAATTGCTAGTGCATTAAGTCAAATAGTTTGCAAAATGATTGCTAGTCTTAGTTATTTATTTAATACTCTATTCTTAGTCGTTGTAAAACTATTTTTTATAGATTTTGCATAATTTTTATTACTGTAAGAATTTTTTATGGCGATGACAAATTTGTTGTTATAAAAAAAAAATAATAATAAAAGAAATAAAATAAATTAAAACAAAATAAACAATATATCGATGGCTTAATATAAAAATGGCGTATCTCGATTTTTTTTGGAAATCGCGTTTTTAACGTTTTCCGGGAGACAACGCATAATTGCACCCTCCTTGAAGATATTAGTTCGTTAACGTTACTGTTCAAAATCAAGGACTTATGGCGAATTAAAAAAATTTTTCTTCATGTAAATGCTTTAGTTTTTCTTCATTTTTTTGCTTCTCCTGTAAAATGTCGAAAATTTGAGTTCCGCCTGTCTTATATTAAGCCATCGATATGAAGTAATAATAAAATATTGATTTTCTTAGACTTTAAGGGCTAATAAAGGAGTGAAAGCTTAAATGGTGGTTAAGTTGAACTAAACTAAAATTTTTATGTGGTTTAAACTCAGCAGAAGTAAATCACTGAAACATACCTTATGTGTAGTTTAAAAAATAATTCTTTGCACAACAAAAAAGCTAAAAAATTTTAAAAATTATAATTAAAGGTCGCCAAATTTTACTGAGAAAGAAATTGTGTTTATGCTTGCCGAAGTAGAATAGTATAAAGAGTGTAAGATGGACTGTAAGAAAACAGACCAAAAAAGATCTTAAGAAAAAGTATAGGCTTGGAAAAAAATTGAGTGCTCTTCCAATGCAAAACATATGGTCCTTAAGTAACAAAACCATATGGCCTGCATTGGTAGTTTAAACGTCCAATTTTATGCGTTTATAGATGGTTTAAATACTGTAGCGAGTTATTGGTTTGCTGGTTTAAACTCATTTTAAACCAAAAATAGAGATTAAGTTGCATTGATTTATTAGCCCTAAGAGGGGAATTTTTTTTCATTATAAAAAAAAATAATTCTGGTTGTAAAATGCAGGAATCGCTAATTTTTTAATTATGGATAAATTTTTATTTACTTTATTTATTTTCTTAATTCATTTTAATATTTAATTACTTATTCGTCTTCTTCTTTTTCTCATTGCTTAATACACTTCCAGAAAGTTTTCAGTGCTGGCCGGCAATTAAATGTTGCAAAATACCAACAAGCTGGAAAGCTTTTAAATAACCAAACAGTATTTTTCATTTTTCCACAAAAGCCTATGAAATGAGAAAACATTTAATTACATTAATGAATGACCTATTTAAATTTGTAATAACCACATAGTGATATACACAAACTTGTCTACAAGCTACATCATATAATTTTAAAATGATTTTCCATATCTCAGGGTGTTATTAAAATTATTTAAAAAAAAAAGGAGGAAAGCTATTTCCAGAGATATTTTGATTGCTTCCAATGTGTGTGTCATAGTGGCAGCTAGAGATGGTCGCGTGTCATGTTTTTTCGTGACACAAACACGAACGACTCAACGCGAATTGTTCGTGACAAAAAATGTGATTTCTGCGTGACACAAAAAACACGAAACGATCTAAAATATGTACGTATGAGTTTCCAGTATTTAATATTTGGTATAGTCAAACACACTACGCCAGCATATTTGTTGATATTGTATGGGACTCTTAAGCTTAGAAGTTCTGTACGTAAACAGATCACTATCAGCTGTGATAGCAGAGTGTATCAGGTGGCAGTGCCAACTCGGTGCCGCTGAAAATAAAAACTTAAATTTTCTAATCTTCAATACTATACCAATAATATTTCGTGCGTGTTGTGCTGCATCGTGTTGACAAAATTTTTAGCGTGCGTGTTTCGTACGTGTTGAGTGGCTTGGTGTTCGCGTCGTGTTAGAAAAATTCGACACGCACCCATCTCCTCTTAAGTGTGTAAATAAAAAACATGTTCGTAATCGCGAAAAATATACAGTCTGTGTTAAAGCCAGATTGAGTAAAGGTACATTTGCACTAGGCAAATATTTTGCGCAGAAAAAAAAGCGTAACCCCTAAATGTTAATGAAGAAAGAACCTTTTGATGCAGTTAAACAGTTTCCAATAATGTTGGGTTATATAAAATTATCAATTAGTTATCTATAAAACTGTTTCATGATAATCTGAATCAAAACTTTTTTACTTTGTTTTGCGCAAAATGTTTGCCTCGTGTGAACGTACCTTTACACCAACAGGTGTTGACTAAGGGAATCTTATAATTTTTTCAATAGATTAAAGAAAGCTCTTTCTTAAGCCCGACTAAGACATTAATCCTGATTAAAATTCATTATATTTAGTTCAATTTAATTTATATATTACTTTAACAAAAAAGTTGAAGGGAATGAATTTATTTTGTATCAAGGCTGCCCTTATACAACATTATTAGAAACTCTTTAATTGTATAGAATCTTGAGTTGTTGTTTTTGTGTGTCTATTCATTCCTTAAATTGTATTTAACAAACGAGTTCTAATTTTGCCATTATTTATAATGTTCTGCATACGAGTACCAAGAAACTACTTAAAAAAACATTTTGTGAAGACAGTTTAATTTCAACATGTGAGTATATAATATACAATGGGAATATCTTCTTTAGATGATCTCATTGGCATCATACTTCCATAATAATAAAAATTGAAAAAGGAGTGACGCAATCAACAATTCTTTCAACCGCATGTCTTAAGAGCTCTTTAAGTTTTTTTTCACATATTCAGAGCAATAAATTTAAATTAAGACCAAATTTGTAAAAAATTTCATTGATTTTTATTTAGAAATCCCATAGTTTTTTGGACATTCCAAGTTAGACAATATAAAAAATTAAAAATGGTTGCTCATGCAGACCATACCAGAGAATAATAAAAGTATCGTTTTAAGTACTCTTTGAGTATTGGCTGAAGTAGTTAGCAAGTTGACTACGAAACCGAAGGTCCTGGGTTTGAGCCCGGTCTCCGACAGTCATTAAGTAACAACATAACACATTTTTCTGATTTGCATTAATGTGCTTTGTTCCAATTGTTGTACGAAAGTTGAAATGATGAAGGCACAGTAACTGGTCACTGAACTCTACCGACTTCAGCAGATGCTAATCCTAATGTAACATCAGAGCGCCCGCCCTGCTTCGTTAGTATTGTGTAGCACAATCATCGGCAAAGTAAAATAACCAATAAAATTGTTACTATACACAGCTTTCAAAATTTAATACTCCTCATTGAAACCAGGCACATTGCAAGTCTGCATTATTAAAACGTACAAAAAGAATGAAGGTTTCCTAGAGGGTATATTTTCTCTCACCACTTGACTTATATTACTATCCCTTTCCTAAAGAAGGTAACACCTAATAGTAGGCATTAATTGCTTGAGTGTTGCTTCTCTTTAAAAAAAACTCTCATAAACAAACACACGCCTTAATTTTAAACCGAATACTTATAACTATAAGCCTTCAACAACTTTGTTTATACACATTTTTAAATAACGCAGCACAAAAAACTAAAATTTATGAAAATACTCCGACTATGAATCGGCTATAATTGCATATATTTTATTTACATACACCCATAAAGCCTGTTTTCAAAGAGCCATACACATACCACACATTTTTCATTCCATTTTATATTTTCAAATGTATGTATACGGTAGCGTATACATGAATAAATATTTCGAGTATGATGCGTATATTTTTTTATCCGACTAAATATCCATTCTTAATGCGAGCTTGTGAATTGAACAAACAATTTGGACCACATTTTGTATTTGAAAATTCTAAACCTAAAACAAAACCCTTTTTCCAAATCTTACTACAACGATACCGATTCTAAGGCCTCAGGGCAAAATACAGCATTCGATGTCGCAAAAAATTTCCTTACATTTGAATAGAGCTTGGTCTTCATTTTTGAAGAAATAAGCAAAAAGCAATTGTGTTTACTAACAAACCCGTTAAGCCAGAAACTAACTTCATTGCTGAACAGAATTTATTGATAAAAAATCCGGTTGGGGGGAGGCAAATTACGGCATTCGATATGATTTAAAATTTAAAAATATTTTCATATAAACTCTATGGAAATATTTCGTTTTTTCTTTCGATAACGATCGCCTTAATTTGGCCCCAAAGCATACCAATCATAAATTTTGATAAGTGAGCGCAGTATCACTTTTGTAAGATCTATCATACATATGCACGCTCATATAAGTCAATTATATAATACGGCTATTTTTGAGAAAAAGGTTATAAAGCTTTATTTACAGCCTGAAAGAGCAAACAGTTTCCGAGTTTGGCGTGAAATCGCTCGTCTAATTTTAAAAAGCAAAATATTCTTATGTCAGTCGTGAGCAAATATAATCAAAATATCATGTCATAATCATATAATTATTACATGTTCTTTTTGCTAACATTAATTTATAATGATTAAAATAATTATGATTCGTATGTTATAAATTCTTTCATGCGTTGAATAATATTCTAAAAAATTTAGTATTTTATAAATAAAGTGTCTTCCAATAGGTATTTCTGAACTTTTGCTATTGATGGTAGTGATATTGATGGGAGATATATCTGTCAAATTCGCTGTCATCTATTCAGTCTATTTTGCGAAATCACAATGAACATGTATATTAAGCGTTTAAGAACTTGTGCAAATAATAACATTCGCAGTAAAAAAATACACTCCAAAGAAGTCATGAAAATATAAAGCTTGCGATGCGGAAATAGTACAAATTTTGTACATTTCTAATGATTTTTATACCAGGGTTGTCATTGCAAGAAGTTTTTTCTTTGATTCCCTATCACTGAACTGAAAATGATGTTAAAAAAAGTTTCCTTTTTAAAATTCTATAATATGAAAATGGGCAAAAAGTTGCTTATTTTCACAATGTCTTATTTTATGCGAATTTCGACGTGAAACATTGTTTTCACCTATTAATTTGTAGACCAAAATTAGTTCATAAATTTCTTGAAAAAATCGATTTTTAGAAAAGTAAAAGTATTATAAATTTTTGTGTAACTAAAATAAAATTTTAATTGCTTTTCTCCTAATTATCTGCATATTAAAAATATCGTTTGCGTGGAAGTAATGAAAATGCAGTTCCTTAAAAATTGCTTTCAATTTTTTTTTTACTAGATTGGTTGATAAAAATGTTTTTGTTCTGCTTGGGCAACAGTACCCGCCCCTCGCCCATTTTATGGTATTTTAGCCAAAATTGGGTGACATGGGCACCAAGGAGATGTGGTTACAACATCAAGGCTCTTGTTACATTGAACATTATGGAGGAGGGCCTTGGGGGCATGTAGGTCATTTTACTTGGAGATGATGTGATCTAGATGTGCGACACAATGTTATATTCCATAAGTTATACCATCAAAGGAATAATAACAAAATATTGATTTTCTAACCCCTATATAAAATAAAAATAAAAGTGTGCTTAAAGTGCACGTTAAGACAAAATTTCCATACAAAAACCGGTTTAACGTACACTTGAAGCATACGTTAATTTTTTTTGAATATGGGGGTAATACTTAAAGGTCTAAGAAAATAGTGAATGCTTAAGTTTGCTTTAATTGAACTAAACTCAAGTTTATATGTGGTTTAAACTCAGCAGGAGTAAATCAGTGAAACACACCGTATGTGTAGTTTAAAAAATAATATTGTGCAGTACTAGAATAAATGTCAACAAACAGCTGTTTTTAGCAGGCTATTAATTCTTTGCGCAATAAAAAAGCTAAAAAAGTTTAAAAATTATAATTAAAGGTCTTCAAATTTTACTGCGAAGGAAATTGTATTTATGCTTGGTTAGGTAGAATAGTATAAAAAGTAATGGATTGTAAGAAAACAGATCAAAAAAGATCTTAAGAAAAAGTATAGGCTTTGAAAAAAGTTTAGTGCTATTTCAATGCAAAACATATGGTCCTTAACTAACAAAAACATGTGGCCTGTATTAGTAGTTTAAACGTCCAATTTTATGTATTTATAGGTGGTTTAAATACTGTGCTGATTTAAAGGTTTGCTGGTTTAAACTCATTTTGAACCAAAAAGTAGAGATTAACTTGCGCTGATTTATTAGCCCAAGGAGGGGCTGATGTGATCTGGATGCACGGCACGATGTTAGATTCCATAAATTATACCATCAATAGTCATTTCAAACGAATAGAAATTTTCGATACTATCTCACATTAACTCTCAGCTCAATTATGAATAACAACTCCTGGGGAATTCTTCCCTTTTCCCAGTGAAAATCATCCCGGGAAAAAGGTAAATATTCTAAACAGTGTTCTCAGGTTTTTTTCCCATCTATTTCGACAAATTGATTTAAAAAATCGCCAAAAGTAGCCAAAATCAATTTTATTGTCAATTGTCAAACATTTGCCCAAAAAAGCGTAACCACTAAATGCTAATGAAAAATCTTTCAATTCAGACAAAAGTTTGTCAAGTTAAAGAGTAGCCAATAATGTTGGATTCTATGACATTGTCTATTAGTCCTCGTCCAGACTTGTAATTTTTGTTGCTGCAATTTCTTAAAATTCTGCTTTGAAATTGCCTAAGTGTCCACATTATGAAACTATAATTTTGCAATTATGTATTAAACAATTTCTATTACACCACAAATTTCCTTAAAAAATTAACAATTCTATTTATTTTAGAATTGTATATAGAATTGTTAATATTTCAAGGAAATTTGTGGTGTAATAGAAATTTTTTAATGCATAATTGCAAATTAGAATTTCATAATGTGAACACTTAAGCAATTTCAAATCAGAAACTTAAGCAACAAAAATTGCAAGTCTGGACAGGGACTTAGTTGTGTTCGAAACTGTTTAATTTGATAAACAAGTGTCTCGGTCATAACTTCTTTCATTAGTGTTTGTTGGTTACGTTTTTTTGGGCAAATGTTTGACAATTGTGACCGTAGCTTTACACCCTCCCGTATTTGCTTTATTCGCCGACTATTTAGAAAAGGAAGTGTTTTTCCCGGGAACAAATGACTGGGAAGAGATAAAACTCCCGTGGAAAATTCATAATTGGGCTGTTTATATTATTTAAATATAAACTTAGGAAGCGCTTAATAACAAACCCTTTATAAAAAAAATTTGTATTATTTCATGGAAGAACATTTCATTTGTTAGTCAATACACTCTAAAGGTAAGTACATACATACATATGTATGTACATGTATAATTATAGTACAATAATAACCATAAACTTGTTTTCCTTTAGTATTTATTTGTTAAATTTTAACGCAAAATTTCTTCTACACACCTTCTCCAAAAAATTCTGCTCATATAAAGTAGGGTGCAAAAAACTTAACAAATAATAATAAATTGTTTAACCATCTTCAGAAACAATAAACAAACCCATCCATCCACCAACAATCGCACAAATGAGCAGTAGACAACAAATGAATGAGAGATCTTGAACGTCTTCAACTTGATGTTTTATATATTTTATTTCAAAGTTCTGTATTGTATTGTGTGAGTAAGTATAGTTATGCACCACATGCCCAATAAAAGTTTGTTTTTTGTTGAAGAAAATCTATAAACTTGCGATCATTAAGTTTTCAGTCGCGCTGCAAATGTTGAACAGAGCGGTTCGTGGAAATAAAATTTAGCTTTTTGTTTTTTATTTATTTTAACAAAAGCTTTTGTAAACAACTTATAAATCATAATAATAATAATAATAAAAAAAATTTATAAGAAAAAATCCTATAAATTATATAGTCTACAGAGGAAGTAATTGCAAAATAAATAGTTATGTTACTATTTAATAAATTCAAACACCTTTTGGTGGAGGTGTTACTTATTAATTTATTGTTCAGTTTAACATGCTGTCATATGCAAGAGGCGGCTACCACAGCACCCGCAACTCAGCAGACACATTGGCAACGGCCATCTCATGTCACACGCAACACGGTCGCACGCTGGAGAACGGTGGGTTTAATAAAAGTTTGATTTAAAACAAAAAATGTTTAATAATAGAATTATTAATAATAAATTATTAAAAGCAAATTTTTTTTTTAAAAAACCTGCAATTTAAGTTCAATGTTCCTCGAAGTGTTTACACACTGTAATAATTAAATAAAAAATTATTTTTAACAAATTAAAAAAATGGATAACTAGATATGTCATGCTTAACACATTTTTAAATGTTTATTTAATTAATTTGTTGTTGTGTTTTAAATTCGTATTCATTTTGACACGCGTTAAATAAAAATAAACTATTGAAATAACCATTTTTAAGTGTTTTTGTTTTTGATTTTGTTATAAAGATGTCTTTGATAAAAAAAAATTATTTTAAATTATTCTCTCGTTATACTTTTGTATAAAGACTTCCTAAATAATCAACTAAAAATATATGTGTGTATATTCATAGTGCGACATTTGTATGTTATTTCATGTTAAACAAGAAAGAAAAAAATGAGATTCGAATTTAACATTTACGTCTGCTTAATAAAAGACATAAAAATAGAAGCAAGAAGAAACCATCTAAATGATCTTGAAAATTAATCTTAAAAAGACAAGTTTAGCAACTTTAAAGCTAAAATTGTTTTATACAGTCGCTTGTAGAATGGTAAAAATAATAATGAATAATAATACAAAAAAAAAACATTATCAAGAATAACAGAATTTGCAATAAAAAGTAATTAACCAGAAATATTTGTGTCTGCATAAATCTAATTTTAGAATCAATCTCCTGCAACAAGCTCCTCGGCCTCGTCAACCCACAATTGTGATTACAAAGAGTTAATAACGAATATACACGATCGCGTAAGTCTACTGGCGACAGTAGATGAGGATCTGCGCAAACGCTTGGATACTATTGAAAAGAAGTGAGTCACTTTATGTTAATGGCTTTGAGCAATTTAAAAAATAAAAATTTGCATAGTATTAAAATATGAACCCCATTTAATAAGTATTTGCTTGGGTATGTTGAATACTAATTTTGTTGTTTTTTGTCAAGTACTAAAAGCAAAATATTTAAGGTATTTGCTATTGAAAATATTTAATATATTTGTAATTATACTCGTATTTATTTATATTAAATATTTGGCCAGACGTGACAAACATTTAACAAGAAAACATAACCTTTTATCATTAAAGCTGTATTCTTGTTGGTATGACACAAATCCATTTCTCTACAGTTAATAACTCGCAAAGGAAGGGTTTTGTATGGACACTACATGATTAGGTAATAAATATTATACGAACTTTAGTCTATAACGGGTCCGCCATCTAACGTTTTTTTTTCAACTAGTGCTTATTTTGTGAATGGTAACACTTAGCTCATGTCTGATTTGACAGATAATTAGTTTTATCCTTCTGCTGAACCAGCCAACTGACCATCCAATGCGTTTTCGCTTCGCTAAGTGGGCCTGCGGTCCACTTATAGAAGATGCCGACTTTGCCAAAAAAAATATCTTTTCAGATGAAGCTCATTTTGATATTGGCGGGTATGTAAACAAGCAAAATTGTCGCATTTGGGGCACAGAAAACCCGCACGAATACATTGAAAAGCCGACGCACCCAAAACGAGTTTCTGTTTGGTGCATATTTTGGTCCAGACGTATAATTGCTTCAGTAGTTTTTTTATAGCATTTTCAAAAAAAAAAGTTATCTGGCGGAGCCTGTATAATCGAATATGTTACCTGATGTAGACATTTAAAAAAAAAATGTTAAGTTCCTCGTAAACTTCTTTTTCGGGCTTCGGCGATTTTATTTCGGTTTTTAGCGTTTTTTAGTCCCCGTGTTTTTTAAATTTTTTCAGTTTTTGGTGTTTCTTTATTTTGGCGTTTTTTAGTTTTAGGGTTTTTTAGTTTTGAGTTTTTTTTTCGTTTTGGCGATTTTTTCAATTTTTGGCGATTTACTTTATTGTCTGAAATTTTTTTAGTCTTGGCGATTTTTTTAAGTTTTTGGCGTTTTTTAGTTTTAGTTCTGTTTGGGCAATTTTTTCAGTTTTTGCGTTTTTTTAGTTTGAGCGATTTTTTAGTTTTCGCATTTTGGCGTTTTTTTTGTTTTGGCGATTTCTCTTCGGTTTTTGGCGATTTATTTCTATTGTTAGAGATTTTTTTAGTTCTGGCGCTATTTTCGTTTTGGTGATTTTTTCGGTTTTGCGAATTTTTTTAATTTTATGATTTTTTTGTTTTAGCGTTTTAAAATTTTTTTAAACATGAAATTAAAAAAAAATATTTGAAGTTCTATTCTTTTAAAATTCTAATCGTTCAAGAAGTGAAAGAAACTGACTTCCATTTACGCAAAAATTTTTGTGGAACGATGTTGCAGCGTTTTCGCACTGTAAATCCCATTTTTTTGAGCGATGAGGCTTATTTTCACTTAAACGGCCACGTCAACAAGCAAAACTACGCTTACTAGTCTCCACGAATCCGCAACCTTCGATTGAAACATTAAAAACCATTGAATTGAACCAGGGTAACTGTTTGGTGTGCCTTATCCCCGCATGAGATAATTGGACCATTTTTATTTCGAAAATTCTCGAGGACAGCCGACGAATGTCAACGGTGAAAACTACCGATGCATGATTACTGAATTCTTTTTGCCAAACCTGAGAGCTCATCCATCGTACTCTTCACGCACGTGGTTTTCACAGGATGGGGCTACTGCACATACAGCCAGAGCTTCGATTAATTTGCTTCGGGAAAATTTCCCCGAAAACCTAATCAGTCGTTTCTGGCCACCCGATCTAACTCCCATGGATTTTTTATGAGGCTACCTTAAAGAGAAGGTTTATAATGACAATCCCCAATCTCTTGTGGCTTTAAAGGAAAATATTCGTCGATAAATCAGCTCAATTGAACCACGTTTACTGCAGAACAAAAGGGTCCGTTTTAAACAGAAGACATCTGGATGACACGCTCTTTAAAAAATTAAATCCGCATTTCCATTCTATCGTTCAGTGCTCTTAATAAAACTTTGAGTCAATTATTACGGTTTTTATTTAAGTTTGAAAATATAAATCTGCTACCAGACACCCTGTATTTCCCCGGAAATAATTCCCAGGAAGTTATTTTGTCCCAGAACTATATCCTTTCATTCTAAACAGATGGCGAGAGGTATAAAGAGAGAGAGAGAGAGAGAATTTCGATTATTCCATTTGTCTTATTTTACATGAAAGTTTTCAAAAAATTTTTGAAAATAGAAAAACTTGCCAAGAAATTGTTATCAGAATAGAGCTAAATAAGTTTCAAAGCCTCAAACAAAAATCCTTTACCAAACAAGCAAATTTATTAGATTTCTCATACATTTTTGTGTTTTATCACCGTTTTGTAATAAGTTGCCCATTGGGTAATAATAAAAGCATTTAAACACGAAAACAAAAACAAAATATTTTGATATAATAATAATAACAAGTATTGAAGTATAATTATTTACGGGCCTATGTATAAGCAAAAATTGGCATGAAGTTAGCATAAGTAGCAAAATTGAACAGGATCTTACATAGTTTTGCCATGAAACTTCACATTAAAAATCATGCTAGGACTCAGAGGTGGATTAAGATTACGTAATGTGAACATTTTTAATGTAAAATTTTATGGAGGTACTCGTTACCACTTAATTCAATTTCGTCACTTTTGCTAACTTCATGCCAATTTTTGCCGTTAATGTATTAAGAATTTTTAGCTTTTTTTGGCTAAGCAACGAAATGCATATAGATGTTGCTTAATCAAAAAAAGCAGAAATTCCTTATACATTAAAGACTAAATGTCAAAAAAATATAATTCGCTACTTATTTTAACTTGCTATTTTTCTAAAATTTTAATGTTGATAATTATTATAATGTTTGTTTTATATATTTAGGCATTACTCGGTCAAATATTTCCTGCGTCTGACTCTACCTTGAGACTTGTTATAAGCGATTAAGAATAGATAGATAACACACTGTTTCTACAGAATAGTAGAAGAGCTTATGATACCTTGTTTGGTCATTGCTTTTAAACAAATTCCAATTCTCTTTTTTCTATTTTGTCATTTGAGAAAATATTACCTTGCAATTGCCATTTCTTAAGCCAAACAGTAACTAAGAAAAACTGTTATGCAATACAACAAGCGGCAGTAGTATCTACATACTCCTCTTTCTTATAAAAATTAACTTTGTTTCAAAGCAAAAATACTCGTAACATTAACGTGACATTTACATTTCCCTTTTAATTTATTTGTTAGCTTCATATTTTCCAACAAACAAATTTCACATCACTTTTGCAATGTACATACATATTAGTGATGAGCGATAAAGTGATTTTTTAGTAATGTTGCTCCTTGTGAATGTGATTTCTGATCCGCTGTTCTTTTAAACTGTGACTGTGATCACAGTTTAGCAGTATTTTGTTTGTAGAAGTTTTGTTATTTTAAGAAAATCTAATAAGAAGAGCAGCAGTGAAATTAAACTGTGACTGTGATCACGGTTTAACACATTTCAGCTCTTCTGCTTTAAAAGTATTTATTAGTATTGGTATTTTGATAAATACTAATAAGAAGAGCGACATGAACAAACAATTAGCAATCAACCCCGTCCAAATATTGAGATTTTCGTATAAGAGGCAGAGAGAAATTACAAATATGAACATGTGAGATGTACATAGTTGCCAGAAAAGACGATTTGACACGATTTGACGATTTTTTTATAGACAAAAGCTGAAGGATAAAAAAATTTCATGTGGTAGCCTTATCTAAGGTTAAGTAAGCATATAAGAACAATCACAGTCTGTATAAAAGAACTATATTTCCAAAACCTGTTACTTTATAAATTCAGTCACAGTTGTGATTAGTGATTTTTCAATCGATGTGAAAAAAGAACAGGTTGGAAAATATCGCTCAACTCTAATACATATTAACGTTTGTAGAACCCTACAGCAAGTATATTTCCCATTAACACGAAATTAAGAAACTATAAAATAAAATTTGTATTTTCTTTAATAACTATTTCAATTTGTATTGAGAGAGAGTTTTTGAATGATTTTTTATTTTTTTTGAAGATAAGTTAACAAATAACACTCACCCTTATTCCAGTTGCCGGTATCGACATCACTTTGAAACAGTACCAAAAAATAGGGGCTTGTTTAGTCGCTCTCGAGAACAATTTTATACAACTAACGATCTATTTTTGTTCCCTAAGGTGTTATGCCCCAGTTGATAGCTGCAGTGATTACAATGCTACACATCCAAGAAAAGATATCATATAACACAACAAACACTTCTTCGATTATTCCATGTTGCCACAGATAAATTTCTCAACTGAAGTACAAATAAAATAGTACATATCGAGCCATTTTCTCGATTTTATCGTAAGCGACATGTTATCGAAAATATACTTTTTTTATTAAATTTAAAATTGTATGGGCCTACCCATAGTTTAGAGTTATCAAAATGCAAAATTGTTGATAAGTTTTAAGATACAGGCTGCACAATTTTATCGTAAGCGACAATTTACGTACAAAAACATATTTGAATATTTAAAAAAAACCTTCTCCTAAAAAATTTAATTTTTGTCGCTTACGATAAAATCGAAAATAGGGCTCGATATGTATATTAAATTTATAGAAATTTTGCTTACTTTCTTTCATATTTTGGTTACAAAAATAACGCTGGTTGTAGCGTATTTTAGCTCTTCGCATAAACGGAGTCGAGAGGCTCTTTTGTATGTTGTAATCGGCCATAGTCATAGTTGCTTGAGAGAAAATATCCAGTTGCCAAAATTGAAGGCTCAGTTAGCCGCCTGTAATGTAATGTAACTGCAACGTAAGAAGCAGCTGACCATTTTCCTTACTTTTCGCATAACAATATCGATCAGCTGTTTTACACTGTTGCAGTCACATTCTATTACAGTCGGGTAACTTAGCCTTATTTATTTATTTTAAGTATTTACTTAAGTATATTTTTTTAATACTCATTGTCATTCTCTGGACTGTATGTGCAGCATAGAGTTATGTAAAACTATGTATTCTTTACATATCAGCTGTAGGGTAGGTTAAGCAACTTTGTGGAATAAATTAACCCTCTAAATCAACCACATAAAAATAATTTTCGATTATATTATAACACATCACAAAAGCACCATTAAAAAGGGTGAGGGCGGTGTGATGATATTGGTCTCCTCTACTAGAACCAGAATTGTCAGAACCGCATAATTTGTTTTCGTGTTGCGCTGTATAATTAACTGTTAATTAAGCACTTAACGGTTCCTCAAAAATATTTACAATCTTATTTTATAGCGGTGTTTTCGTTATTTTTGGGTGCTTGTCTCTTATACTTTTGATCTTTAAACCACACGATAAAAACATTTGAACATCACCATCATCAGACATTTTATTGTATGACGATGACATTAACTTTTATGCTGCCATTACATACCGGTATTTTTTTTATTTTGTTTATTTTTTTATTGTTATTTTTTTTTTGGTGAATCTTTTGTTGTTATTTTGTTAATAGAAATTTAATTATTACAGTTGCACATACATACAGCTATGCACACAAGTATTATGCGTATGTTAAAAAAAAACATTTTTTATTTAAACGGCCTTGGTGGGAGAAACATTTTTTTTTAAATATTTTATTGAAACCAGTAAAGCCAACCAACAGTGCTAAAATACTGTTTGTCTCGTGCTTAAAGTACGGTCGCACTTAGGCAAACATTTGTCCAAAAAAGCGTAACCACTAAATACTATTGACGCTTCACTAAATACTTCAGGCGCTTGTTTGGATCACAGAACAGCAATGAGTAGTGAAAAAGTGAGTAGAGTTAAATCATGACTTATAATTTCTTGTATTTATGCGCACTCATACTTATTGCAATGTTGTCTATGAATCAGATTCTTTTGAACTCATATCTAGCAACATTTATGCCGTTGTTGATTTCGACTCTCGTCAATGCCTATGGACGATGGAAAATAAATAAGTATGATTCACAATGCGAACTTCGCATATTAACATTAAAGTTCTCATTTTTAAGTTATGTTTCTCTGTTGGTTTTTTTCAGGAATTGGAAAACAACCCTATTTAACGTAATATGTAGACGTTGCATTGATATTTATTTCAACCTATAGCTATAAATCAATCCTATTTAGAGTGTGCGTACATCAGAGTAGTTGAGTTTAAACGAGTCTACTCATTTATATTTAAAACTTCATGAGTGAGTAGGAATAGCAAAAACACGATTCATTGCCGATCACTGGTTTGGATTCTATTGGTTATGCATGAAATTGTTTAACTTATTAAACATGTGTCTGAATCAAATGGGTTTTTAACAGTATTTAGTGGTTACTCTTTTTTAGGCAAATATTTGCCAAGTGTGACCATACCCTTAGTCATTCATCTGCTGACTGTCTGCCAAATTTTACTTAGCCTCATTATAAATATGCCATGTATTACATGCTAATTAGGTGTTGGGAAAATATTGTTAATTTTATTTTGTTTATAAATTTAATTAGAAGGCATACAAAGGCAACCGAACGAGTTAAATAATATATTTTTAAAATTTTTATTGACATACTGTTATAATGACAAAGAATTTAAAAATGCTCCTTTAATGATTGCTTGTTAAAAAAAAGTACTTAATGCATAAATAAATAATGATTAAAATTTTTTGTACATATGTATATATGAGGAGTGGCAGAACAATATGTAATTTTTTTAAATTTTTGGAAATTGGCTTTTACTAATTTGTTTATTAATTAACTGAAGTCTAAATACTAAAAATTATTTTTCTTTATAAAATGAAACGAATATGTTTACATATGAACAACAAAAGTGGAAAAATTTTACTGCCTAGGAGAATATACTATATATATAATTTCATAGTTACGAGATTTCAGGCAAAATCTAGTAGATTTCCCATAAAAAAAAATCTACTTCGTCACTTGATTTTGTTAAAAACTACTCAAAATCTAGCTGAACTTAGTGATGGTTTTATTCAAATTTGTACTAAAACGTCTGCGTGGTTACATAAAAAGGTGTGTGAACTAGCTAAATTGCAGCTGTTTGGTTGTAGTTTAGGAACATTTTCAGTTAATGGGTTTTGTTTTGGATAATAAATCGTGATAAATGTTAAAAAGAGCTACTTGTATACCGTAAGGATTTTCATAAAGATTTAAATTGAAATCTGCTGGATTTATATTTAAAGAAAAAACTTATTTATCAAATTTTTGTTGAACTTAAAAAATGTAGAAAATAACAAAATGTTAAGTGCAAAAAAAAATCATTCGGAAGATCAATATAGCTGGCATTAATATTCCATAATTATTTCGGGCATATGACCATCGAGGTTGTTTTTGGCGAAGGGCATTCTGGATGTCAAATATTGTGCAATTTTTGATGTGTAAATAATATTTACTAAATATCTATACGCTAGGGGGTAAAAATATTTTTCCCAATGCAATCACAAATATTGAGTAAGATCGTAAAGCGTTATCAAATCGGTGTGAGCTATGTATGAGTGTATTAGTGTAATCACACGAACAAGAAGTACATATAAACTTAACAGCTCCACTGCACTCAACCGAATTTTAAAGCAAACCTTCAGGCGCAATGTTAATTATAATAGAAATTGCTTGTGAAGTGTAATTGTGTTGCCAATGGGGATAAGTTGGTTAAAAAGTTGAAAAATATAAAATAAATACAATAAATATAAACTTTTAAATAAAAGAGCGTTTTGAATGTCATATATTTGTTTAAAAGATATATAACAGTATTGATAAAGAATTTATAATATTATATTATAACATATCTTCATTACATACTATTGCCTTACACTGAAGCTGGTGCACGACAATTGGGTAGCAATCTCCATCTCATGCCAATTATTATGGGTGGAGATTTTAATACAAATTTTGCAAACTCACAGTCGCAAGCTCTATCAAAACTTTTATTTGACGTTTTCCACTTGCATATGAGCAATTCTCCACAACTAATAATTCCACTACTATAGATGCAGTTTTCCATAGATTTTTAAATATAGTAGAATCAAAAATTTATATATCTCATTTTAATTACCATAGGCCAATATTAAAAAAAATTCATTACTAGATGTTTAAACATCTCCCCATCGGACTCACATTGCTTTTTTTGACCATTGCTGGCTATATGTCGCCAATAATACGAACAATGTTGTTCGTATTAGCAGCACAACCTAGTGACAGCACAAATATGCCCCCAGAAGAAATGGTCGAGAGGTTTCAAATGTTACGACCTTGAAGGCTAATTAACAGGTATTTTATTCGAAATCAAAAGCCAGAAATTAAAAAAGTTTAAAGTTTAATTTCCGCCAATCATGTATTTTGGCAGGTTTATGTAAAAGCGCGTGAGAAAGTTTTTTTAGAGGACTTGAACCCTTTAACTGTTGGGTTTCTTCAGTAACTTCATGAAAAGGAATCATATAAATATCCTTAAGCTAGGATGTTATAACGAG
Source organism: Tachina fera (assembly GCA_905220375.1). Lineage (NCBI taxonomy): Eukaryota > Metazoa > Arthropoda > Insecta > Diptera > Tachinidae > Tachina > Tachina fera. The sequence goes on along the minus strand of LR999964.1, from coordinate 19,198,722 downwards.
TTGAAGTGTACTGCAAATATATTTATTATATATTTTTTTGGCAAGTCTTAAAATACTAGAAAGTTCGAAAAAAATTTATTTTTGGGTTTAAATAATTTTGGCATTTTGACCCATATTATTAATAGGTTCTTTCAAACTACTTTTAAACTATTTCGTACTGCCTTTCATATGAATATCGTTACATTAACATTGAAAGGCTCATTAACTCATATCTTTTTTAGTCGAAATTTTTGCGTTTTTCGATACACAAGATGTTTTCTATCGACATGTACAAGAAAATTCGATTTAAAAAAAATAATGATAAGGGCATTTCTATATTAAGGTAACTATATATAACTTTTTGTGATAATTCAACTCCTCTTCTTTTGTTGTTTGATTTTTGCATGGTTGTGAACGTCAAAAATTATTCATATTTAAAATTTTTTAACCTATCGTCTGTTTACTTGAACAACGTTATAACTCTAAAAATCTGGTTTTACAGAAAATGAGCTAAAGTTGTCAATTTACACACAACTTAATTGAACGAGAATATATTATCAGCCACATTATGAATATTCCCTTTGAGTTTTTTCTCTTCCCTGTCATTTGTTCCCGGAGAATAATCCTCCTATTCTAAATAGCCGGGGTATAAGCAAATACGGGAGAGAGTAAAATCTGGATCAGCTGTTTAATGTTTACATATTTTTCTGCACTAACGCAAGAGTTCAACAATAGAAATTTAATAAAAATTTTATGTTTTCATTGTCAATAAGATTGCGTGTTAATATATTTATTTTTTGTTTGAATAAAAATTAAATAAACAGTGTAACCATTCACAGACATGCGGAATAACTTTGTGTTGAGAAAGTGGAGTGAAACCTGAGCCAGGTGCAGATGCAAATGGATTAAATTCTCAAGGACTGTGTGTACAAAGGAAATTGTAAATTTTATAAAGTTTTTCTCATCGGTCTTGATAATATTAGAAGGAAACAAATCTTTCATTTAATTATTAAAGTAGGCCTGAAAAATTTAGTGCTTTAGTATTTGGTCTGATTACAGAAGTAGTTTATGGTTTTGCACAAAATTTAGCCAAAAATGCAAAAAATACAAAAGGGAAATGTAATAATTCGAAATAAATGCTTATAGTATCGCTTTGCAACATTTATTAATATGAGTTTTAAATTTTTGCATTAGTTCCCGTCTCAAAAAATTCTCCCTCTCCCTCATATTTAGGATAACTACTTTTTTCCCGGGGGGTTTTTGCTCCCTCTCCCTCATTTTCAGAATACCTACCATTTTCCCAGGGAGTTCTTTCCCGGGGAAATTTTAATTCGGAATAGGAGGAATGGGGAAAGGGAAAAAACTCCGGGGGAATTCATAATTGGGCTGCATTTTTCTCTCAATAGTTTAACATACAAGATATTTGTGTGAAATTTTCACACAATATAAAAAACCTAATAAGTATTAACTCAAAAATCGCATTTCTCAAGTTAAGACATTGTTCAAGCAAATGAGCAATATGAATATGTCATAAATACTTAATTCTATTCAAAGAAGCTGATCTTATTTGCATATAAACTTGTTTTCTGTCCAAAAGTTGAAATGAAAAGAAGATTTTGAATAAAGAAGAAATTTTAGCAAAGCGAATGTTTTAATATTTTGTTGCTAATTTATATGGACAACTATGAAAAGTTTTAGCAAATACATGTGTAGATTAGAAGATTGTATTCAATCTTCCACATAAAAATCACAGCTAATCTTTGGTAAATTAATAAATATTATTTTAGTAAATTAAATTAATAAAAAAAATGTCTTAATTCTGAAGAAAAATCCAACAAACGGGTGCTGATAATTATTCTTTTTTAATTCTTATCTTTTTAGAATAGTACAATTTGAGTCCAGTAACTTGGCACGCTTGGATTCCCTAGCAGTGCAGCAAATGGACTTCGGTAAACGTATGGATGTAACAGAACATGTACAGCGTCTGACACGACATGGTATCGATCAGCTATTAGGTGAATTCGAAGAATATATGAAATTACTAAATCACACTCAAATAACCGATAACAGAAATCATACAAACGACAACACAGACAATGGTAAATAATGGTGTTTGGTAATTTATTTGCAAGGGTAAACAATTCAAACACTATTTCATTAAATTAATGCAACAAATACTTTGTGATATTTATTATATATATTACTAAAAACTTGTTTTATTTTAGTGGTTAAGCATCGTCTATATCTGCTTAAGAAACTCTTCAGTAGACTTCAATACAAAACTTTTATGAATAAGGCAGTGCTTAACCAACGAAATGAATAAAAATTCTCACAGCCTGTTCAACGATATCGAAACTAGAACGCGTATGAAAATTGATTTGGATTCATCATCAACAACAACAACATCGTTGAATCCAATTTGACTGGCTTTCCATCGCTTTGATTTTCTTGAGATATCGTTGAACAATCCATTAATACACTAAAGACAGAATGTCAATTAAATGGTCCTTATTACGAGTGTATTACTACGACTTTGACTACAACGATTTGGTAGAAGACTAAAGAACATTGCAACATTTTCTCTTTAGTCTTCTACAAAATCGTAGTAGTCGAAGTCGTAATACAACACTCGTAATAAGACCCAATATAGATTCTTCAGTATTCTTATATAAATTATATTACAATAATTACTTAACATTTCTTTATTTGAATATTTGTAGTAGAATTTAATATTTTACGTAAATCAAGACAAGCAAATCAACGTACTCCGCAGCAACAGCAGCAGTCACAGACTCAATCTCAAGTTCTGCAGGGCGTATTTTCTGTCAGTGATTCACAAAAATTAGATGCTTTGGCAACGTTGCTGACATCAACTAGAGCTGCAATCAATGCATTACAAGCTCAATTACAACTAAATGTCACCAAGTTGATGCAAACAACCGGGTAAGTCCAATATAAGGAGTGCAATTTTTTTTACAATCAAACAAAAAAGAGTATTTAAAATAAATATTGTATTTGAAATTTATTTTAAAAAATACTTTTTTTAAACAAACGTTAGACATTTGTCTATCTTTTTAAAATTTCTGCTGCTTAATTTTTCAAAAGTTTTTCGTTTGACCCCAAGTTTTTATAAGCCAATTTTTTATGTATGTATTTTTGTTCAAGTAACAAACGATTGAGTAGACACACAAAGTGTTTCGTTCAAACAATTATATCTTTAATTACCAGTTAGGTGCAAATATTTTTTTTTAATAAATGGTTATTTAAAGAGAAACAAATTTTTTTCAATGATGTATAGCAGCACTATATTACGACAATTATTTTAATATAATGTTTTAACACGTTATAGGATTAAGATATTTCAGTGTTAGAAGTTTAGGGACTTTTCCCTAAAATTTAAATTGATTTATACCGTTTAGGTTGAATTAAAAGTCTAAAATATAAATTTAGAGGATTTTCAGAGTATTTTCATATATGTCATAAAAACTTTACAATGATCAAGAAAGATTTGACTATTTTCGCCGTAATATTTGACGACTTCATTATAATTTTATATGGCAACCTTAAAAAGAATACCTTACAATTGGTATATAAAAATATTATTTGATGTTCCATCCAGTCCTACACAGGGTTTTAGTTTTCTCGCCAAACGTTGCAATTTTTCAACTTGTTTTGGGTCTTAACTTTTTGATTTGGCGACATGGTGATTTTTCTGGCTTTAAATAAAAATATTGGCGGTCTTTAATACTAATTTCTTTAATTACACTTCTTATAATGCGAGAGACTTACTTTGTGCAAAGAGTATTTTCAAAAAATAAATAAAAAAATTAAAACAATGTGAGTTTGGTGATTTTTTTACATTTATTATAGTAATTAAAGTCTTTTGAATTTGGATGAGAAAAATTTACAAGAAATAAGTTGTGGCGATTTTCTGCTAATTTTCTTCCTATATCTAATCTTATAAAAATTTATATAAATAACAAAAATAACAATTTTTAAATTTTCTTAAAACATACTCGTAAGAACACTCTCGATTAAATCACCTTTCAAAGAGAAAAAACCAAATAAAAATCGGTCTGTACGTGGACATGGACAGACACACACTACGAACTTATAACACCCCTTTTTTGTCGGGGCTTAAAAATGTATTATATAAAAAGAAATTAATTATCAAATATACAATTAATGTAGCTTGTAGCCTTTGGAGATTTTTGGTGATTTTTTAATAAATTTGCGGAAATATTTCGGAAAAAATCTAACATAGCAACCCTGGTCCTAAAGTTAGAACAAGGCAAATATATTGAAGAAGTACTCACTTCAATTCGCTTGAATTAATAATTGCCCATACAAATTGCAAGCGGCGAAAATAGTCACCTCTGGGCTGGGGAGATTACCTGCACCTCTGGGCTAGTGAGATTACCTGATACATGGGTCATTGATATGTTAAGAGGTCATTTGATATTAGGTAGCGCGGCATGATAAAAATACTGAAAATAATAATTTTTTTCCAAGATAATAGTATTTAATCATGTATTTTGTATGTATGTCTAACAATGGCCAGGCAATTGATCTACTTTTACGGGTATTTTAAGTGACCACGGTAAAGACATGAAGGCCACCTTACTTTACAGGGGAAAATAAATTTAAAACAAACTTTATTTTCGTAAAAATCAACTTGAATTATTCACTATTTGATGATAGTTTATAATAAACAAAAATCAGACTATAATTTCCACAAAAGTACATATCTGCTTACAAAAATAACATAACATCTTTTTTCTAAAATAACATAAAAGTACTCGAAAATAGTAAATTATTTAATTGCACATATTTTGCAACGTCATGTGACAAAAACATATACAGCATGAATGCTCTGATCAAAACGTTAAACTTAAATAAGAACTTTTACTTATAAAAACAAACATTAAAAAATATAACGATTGAGATCACTCATCTTTAAAGGCATTACCACTTTCGTCAAAAGCATAAAGAGTCCTCTGTCCTTACATTTTTAAATTGGCGGCTTGTATGTTGACTTTTGTTCGTTTACAAACTACCATGCCTTCTCGAAAACTGCCTGAGAACAAGACTGAGAAGATACTACAAGCTGATTTGATTTTCTATAATTTATTAGTGGTTTATCGACAGGTTCACTTTTAGTCCCTTATACATTATCAACATTAAGGCGAGGTTTATAAATAATACACATGAAATACTAAGAAAGAAGTAATATCTCCCTTCCTTATCTACCCTGGACGCAAAGTCTCTACTATGGCATCTGTTTTCATTAAAAAATTAACATAATCAGAAAAATATTCACTGTAATGAAAAGCAAACTAACACGGTAAACTATGCTGAAGTTAAAATAAATTAATATTACAAACAAACTTAAACGATAAATAACAAGTACAATAATAAAATAATAAAACTAACCAGGGTAGATGCATCAATCACTAAAACGTTCGAACGAGACGAATAGCGTGGTCGAATTATCGGCCCAATGAGAGCTCGCTAGTGGCTCGAGCGATGTTTATTGTTAAATTCAGTTCAAAACAAATGCCCTGCTATTAAAGTTTGTAGCGTCAACGCATTTTGTCGGCATATTTAAACAAACGAAAATTGGCAGGGGAGGAGACCTAAAATACGAGGGACATAAACTGCGTAATATTTTCTAATATAATATAAAAGTAATTTGAGATTTTTTTTTAATAATTATCATTTGTTATTTATGTTATTTTATATAACCAACAACGCTTAGGTGCTTATTGGAGTAGTAATGTGTGAAATTTCAAAGATTTTCTTACAGAATAGTAAAGGGACAGGCAATTTATTGATAAAGAAGTATAATTCATGTATTATTAAATATGTTTGATATTTCCATAAAATTTTCAAGTTATATATGATTTTTTGATGTAGCCGTCGATAGTGCCTCTTAACGTAGAATGACTAATATATCAATTCACCTTGAATCAGAAACTACAGGAGCTCCATTCTGTAATTAGAAACAAAAGCAAATGCTTTCGAATTGCAATGTTAATAATATACAAATTTGAAATTATGTTCGCCATAAAGAGTATTCGTACAATTACAATATTGTCAGTGCAATGCGCTGAAAATTTCTTACAAATGTGCGAAATGACAATTTTTGTCTGACAAAATGGTGTCAGAGAAAGCATTGTCAGTCCATTGTAAGACTAATGTTTAAAATAAATTTTCAGACATCTGACAATCGTGTAAACACATTTCTCGATGCCTATGTTAGATTATTGTCAGATAATTGTCAGACATTATTGTCACATGTGCAAAGTTTATAAATCTGATGATGGCATCATTGTCAGAGAATTAATTCTATATGCAATAATGTGCACCTTTTCTTTAAAGATAAGGAAAGTGAGAATAATAATCAAATATATGTATGTATGCCACCAAAATCGTTGAAAGAATTCCTTCTTTATGCACCATAATACATAATTTCTATTTTCACTTTTTGTATTCAAAACAAGCATAGAAGTTTGATAGTTGACAATTTCTGTCAAATACTTTGAGTCTATATTGCCAGCACATTGTCAGCTCTGACAAATATTGTAAAGTCGGACAACTGTCTGTACATAGCTTTAGTATTGAAACAGATTTTTTTTCTTTTATAATTGCATTAGTTTCCAATCTGATTTCTTTTAAATTTTGTAGCCGAAAGTGAATTTTGATTTTCAAATACATAACATATTGCATACATATTTTCCTCAAAAATGATGAATGAATTACGGATTGTTTTTGGCAGACGCCCAAAATGATTTTAGAAAAAATAGAATGCAAAATGAATGACTAAGTGTTCATACATATGTATTTATGTGCATATCTATATAATTCAAATCGTAATATGTTGCCTGATCAGAATACAACACGCGACACATAATGCAGCATTCCAGTTTGTGGTTATTCATAATTTCACATCTCCTGGGAAAACAATTTTTAAAATGAATTTTTTTTTTTTTATATCTAACACATTATTTAAAAAGCGGTTAAGATCATAGCGTATAATAACTTTGGATCACTGTAAATACATACATACATATGCACTTGTAACTGTCCATCTGTCAATCAGCCGTAATCACAAATACATAAACATTTATTTTCAACTGATAGATTTTACATTAAAATTGCAAAGAGGTGGTTTTTTTCTAAGTATAAACACCTTTGGAAGACGTATTAATTATTGTGTAATTTATTTAATTTAAACGAAAAACTTGTATCCAACTAAGAAACAAGGTGAAGTATTCCAAGTAACATGTATGGCTTTTAAAAGAGAATAAAAATAATTACTTACTTATGGTAGTTGATCTTTAAAAGGCAATATTTGAGTGGTCTGCTGCTTAGACATGGGCTTCCATAAAGCTAAAATTAAATGCCACGCGTTTCTCTCATCCTACGCATCACTTAAAGGAGTAGATTCTACTCACTAGAAGTAGTGTACTGTGTGTTGCAGGGGTGGCAAAGTTGGTACAATTCTAAGTCACATTATTCTCCTTGAAAACTGTCTTGTGAAAGCAAAACGCAACAAGAAAATCAAAAAAATGTAAACTATTCCATTTCCAAATCGTCGGATGCTGGAGCACATGTGTGTATTTTAAATTTCAACTTAAACAGTTGTAAAAACAATTCGCTGGCCATAAAAAAGTCGATTATTTGAGTAAAACAAAATAAAAATGTGTAATTTTAACTAAAGCAATATTTTAGAACAATTAAGGTCAAAAAAGTACAATTTTTCAAAGATGTTAGTACAGTGTTAAGATTCTCAATGCCTTCCCTGGTGTGTTGTCATTTATAGAGCACAAAGTGTAGAATGCAAGGCGAAATCACATTAGGTGGTCGCAAATGCTGAGGTGACTATTTTCGCCGCTTGTAATTTGAATATCCCGGAGATTTCAACAGACAGTTTTCAGTAAATTTTTTTTGACACCAAAGGTAAACATTTATCAAAGCGAATTGAGCCGAGTGTATCAAGGCGAATCCATACTGGGTGGTCGCAAACAGTGATGCCAACTTTTTTGGCTCTAAAGGCACGTCAAAATTAAAAAAATCACTTAAGAGCGGTAATTTTGAGATATAAAAAGCGTAAAAAGCACTAACGTGAAAAACATGTGAAGATTTAAACGAGTACAGTTTAATAATTTTTTAAGATATTCTCTATTTCGGCAAAAGTATCATCTTTAATGATATATGTATTTTCAGAAATACACAAATTTCTTTTTTGATTTTTCTTTAAAAATTGGCGTTTTGAGTCTTCAAAAAGCACTAAAAGTAGTACCAAAACCACCAAGTTGGTATCGCTGGTCGCAACCGATCAGGCGACTACTTTTTTGCCGCATATAATTTTTAAATCCTTTAGATCTCAACACACAGTTTTCAGTAAATTTTTTTGACATCAAAGGTGTAAATTCTTCAAAGCGAATTGAGCTAAGTACACTCCTTATATGAATTCGCCTTGTTTAGGATGGCTTAACGCTTAGAATGTGAAAGTTATAGTTTCTGGTCCTCTTTTGTTCCTCAAGATACAGTTAGTCGCTAAACTCTACATCGACTTAATATTTTTAAAAAATTTTAGTTTTCAAAGGAAAATCATTAATTTTGTCAACTTTTTTTATTTTTAAATAGAAGTTATTTAAATTAAATAAAAATATCACATATAATTTAAGTGAACAATATTAAACAAGCAAAAAATAAGAAAATTCAATATTTTAGCGGATTGCAAAAGTGTACATACGATGTATTGTTGAATATATTGTGTACAATTTGTTTAAAATTTCAATGGATTGTGTGTTCGCTTTTTGATCAAAAAGTTCTCTAAGGCTTTTAGGCATCGAGGAAACCAGATCTTTAGTTGCTTTCGCTGACAAATTTTCCAAGTTTTCGTTTAAAATTGTACTTATTTGAGATAGAGACGATATCCGTCTATTTTTGACGCCTCTGCTTCAAGGAAGCCCATAAATAATTGATCAGATTTAAATCTGGGAACTGTGGAAGATGTGGAAACTTCGGTTTTACTTTCTAAAGAACCCATTCCATAACGAGCCTTAAGCTATTCTTGGGGTGATTATCATGCATAAATATACATTTATCTTTGAGGTGCGTATTGTTCAAATTCTACAAAAAATAATTTATTAAAATATCTAAATAACTACGACGATCCATAATTCCATCAACAAATTTTAATCCTACAACCCCATCAGCACTTATGCACTCTTACAACGTTACGGAGACCCCATCATGTTTGAAAGCACTGCATACGTTTTATTATTCAAGTCAATATTATATTTTATTCATGTTTTTGGTGGTCCGTCGGTTCCAAATAGGTTGAACTTACACTCGTCCGTAAAAATAACTCTTTTCCAAAACTAAAATTTATTAAGATTGACATCTTTGTACTCCAGAGCATAATTATATCGTTTAGTTTTGTGTATGGGACTTATGTATGGTCTTTTTCTGGCTATACACGTCTATGAGTCAACTTTCTTTGAGCAACAGCGAATTGTATTAGCATCTACAAGAATTCCATAATTATTTTTAAGGTCCTCTTTCAGTTTCGTGCTACTTCTCTTTGTATTTTTCTTAATTTCTCTTTCAATTTTAAATTTAGTAAAACTTAAGATTTATCCGGCTTTTCTCATTTAATTCCCTTCATTTGAAAGATTGAGGACTAATTTTCGAACGTCGGTTGATATTTCCTTATTTTTCCCATTTTTTTTCAACTACTGCTAATAATCAAAGCAAAATCTAACACATATTGTTAAAACAAGACCAAATGAACACAAAATGATAAAATAAAAAGTAATACTATATCTGTATTTAATACAAGTGTCATTTTTCAGTCGTTTTTATTTTACCAAAAAAGTAACAATATTTTTTTAGGTTTTTATCTCGAAGTTATAAAGTGGGCCCAATATAATACTCAAGATACAATATTTTCAAAAATTAAACATTAAATAAAAATTATGAATAAAAAGTATTAAATGCCTAAAATCGTATGTAGAGTTTTGCTACTAAGTGTCTAGTCTAGTCATTAATACTTCTATTTTATTGTGAGAATACCTTCCCCTTTCTACAAAAAAAAACTCACACATGTTGCAATTGATCAAATTAATTCTGTCTTTTTCAATCATTATGCAGAAACAGATAAAATCGAACACACAAATAATAAATAGTTTTAAACGTTCAATGTCATTGTGCATAAAACGTTTACCAAGTCAATGTTAACTTACATGCAGTATGAAAGAATTACATACATACATAATTATTAAAAAGAATTTTTAATGTTACATATTAATAATCTTTTGTATATACATATGTATACGTACACACATATTTGCAGTAACCTACAGAGACGCTTCAACAATTTGTATAGAAAGCAACAAAATCAAGGAGCCTTCCCAGCCTTGGCGCCAAATTTTTATGCCACTGCCAATAATGGCCACCAAATGACCACAAGTTGTGCCCAAGGTGTGCTGCCCATAAATGGAATTTTGAAATTACAGCTGACACCCACTTCTGATCCATTTTATGTGGTGTGTGAGGATGAGGCAGTCGGTGGCGGTTGGACTGTTATAATGAACCGTTTCAATGGTGACATTAACTTTCAACGTGGCTGGCTGGAATATAAACATGGCTTTGGCAATTTGGCCGGAGAGTTTTTCATCGGTTTGGAGAAACTATACGCCTTGACAGCATCGAATGTGCATGAATTGCTAATAACACTGGAAGATTTCGATAATAACCGCAAGTATGCTCGTTACAATCTGTTTGCTATTGGCAATGAACAAGAATCGTATGAACTGAAACTCTTGGGTAAATATGAAGGAGATGCAGGTGATTCATTTGGTTACCATGCGGGCAGTAAATTTTCCACTTTTGACAATGACAACGATGGTTGTGTGGATTGTAATTGTGCTCAATCGCATAAAGGAGCCTGGTGGTATAATTGGTGTGATCAAAGGTGGGTTGGTTATGTTTGTTTTTTCTTGAATAATACGTTTAAATAATTAGTTTGTTATTTTAGCAATTTAATGGGTCCTTATAATGATAAGGACTTTGATAAAATTGAACAATATCGTGGCATGTATTGGCAAGACTGGTTGGGTCCCAACTACTCCCTCAAGGCTGCAAAAATGATGATACGCCCCTTAAACGTAGAACCAGATGCCCGCCGTTAAAAACATTTTTGGAAAATTTCCTAAAGCTTTAAATGATTTTACTTTTTCCTGCATATGAATTGATGTGTGCTTTTGTGTGTTCATTTATTTAGTATACAAGAATATTGTTTTTTTTTAAATCATATTTTTCGCTCAATAATTATTTTGATAAGTGTGTCATCACATGGTATTCATTTAAAGTATAAAATTCTTTGTGGGTCAATGTGCCAGTTGTGTATTTGTTGCATTTGTAAATTGTATTTTCTCAATTAAAAATAAAATATGAGATTTTTTTATAATTTATTTACTGTTTTACGTTTCCATAATGATGAGTTGTTGTGTGTGTGTATTTTATGGAAAAAATACTTTGTGATTAAAACGAATTGCAAGTATCAAAATGTTGCAATTATTTGTTGCAAATTATAACATGACATTACTTTTAAGCAAGAATCCAGTATTGATGTACAATAATCATTGCAATATTTTAAAATTAGAATGGCACAATTAACGGAATTTTTTAATTTGATTTTGATTGAAATTTTGAGTAGCATGTTGCGATATGCTATAGATGCCGACCTTTTTGTAAGTTATATTGGATTTTTGTTTAATAGGCAGATTTTGTAAAAAATTTTGTTTCTAAACGTTTCAAATTTGTATGAAAAATAATTCGTTAAACAAATTTTTTTTCCATAAAAATTTCGAAACGACAAAAATATTTTCAACAAAATCTGCTTTTAAAAGAAAATTAAAAATATTTTAAGCTTGTTCGCTATTATAAAAATTCCAAGTATCACACCGATTAATCGGCTTCGGCCATAGTATTTTATTTATTCCGTATTAATTTTGCCAAACGGTGATTTTTTCCTTCAACTCAAACCAGAAAAATTTAAATTTAGCAGAAGTGGTGAATTATAACTGTGCATCAGCATGTGGTGCCATACTGAAATCGAACTCACCACTTAAGTTGTTGAACTTGCTAAGTTGTATTTTGCTTGGTGGGTTATTGCCACGGCGAATACTATTCTTGATTAAACAGTTATTACAATGATTTAAGCAGCATACATTTAGGCTGATAAAAAATAGGGCAAGTGTTAAGCTCCATAGTAAATTTAAGTAAGTGATTGTGATTTCTTTACTCTATTTAAGGTGTGTCTAAATGAATACGAAGTAAAAAAAACTTTTTTGGGCAGATGCAGCCAGGTATTGCATGAAGACTAAACTTGGGTCGAACGCGCTCACTAGTTCATCTTTGACACAAACCGATTTAAATTACAGGTTTGTGCCAAAAACAACGAGTTCGACAACAGTATAATCTTGGACAAGCTTAACAGTCAAATAGACTTGTATCGAACTCTTTCAGTAGCTCGTTTTTGACTCAAACCAATGATCAAACCCATTTAAATTACATGGCTTTGATCATGGATTTGTAGCAAAAATGAACTAGTGAACGAGTTCAACCCAAGTCTAGTCAAAAATAAACTCGTGGACGAATTCGAAAAAAGTATAATCTAGACGTGCTTAACTATCAACATATAATTTTTTTTAATGATTTACTCTAAACAGTGACTCATTTCCGTAACTTGTGAAATCTTTTTACATCGAGAAATAATTATATTGGTTGTCCTACACTCAGTTATTCATATAAAAACTAAAAAAATATTAACAATTAGTGCTTTTTTCTTACTAATCTCGTTTTTGTTTTGCAATATTCGTTAACAAATTATTTAAATTTTCACTTTTTGCAAGAAAACTATATGCAGTGGTTGTATAAGGTGAGATATAAAGTATAAGAGTAAATTAGAAATATTTTTTGCCTCTAGTAAGAACTTATAAATTTTGCATCAACCCCCTTTAGAGCAATAACAACGATCTGTGTAAGTGCACAATAATTAGTTAGAAATTGTTTGCTTTTTACTCAAATTTATTTAATAGCCAAGTTAGTTAAGCACAAATTGCTTTAATACATGAACATATCGACGCCTTACATCCAAAATGACATAACTAACATAATGAAGTAACATATTTCTTACAGCTTATTATTTCAACACTTAAAATAATTTAAATCGATGTATTTAAGTGTAGAGATCACAATTTTTCAACAGTTTACAACAGAGTTGCGAGAAATTTTGTATTTATGTATTTCTTGCTGTTAGGGTTCGATGTTAGTAGTGCAGTTTGAAAGTGATGCAAAATATAGAAATGTTACAGACTTAATTCTATAATTAAATTCAGTTGATTCTGTGCACTCGAAGCGCTAATATGGAAAATTTTAAAGTTGTTATATTTTGCGTGTTTGTGAATTCTTTTTTGAAAGCAGAAAATATAGATAGTCTGGTAAAAAAGGCAAATATTTATTATCAACAGCCGTAAGTGGAAAAGAACTATTGGTAGTGTTCAAAAAATATTAAAGTTATTTTCCTTGGTGGAAGCTTATAACGAAGTAACGTTCTCAGTTATAACATAACCTCCACGAGAGAAATTACTTCACTATACCATCAAGGTGTTTTTATTAAACTTATTCCACTGAGACAAATGGTCTTTATAATACAATCGAAACAGTTGTTGAATATTTAATTACGTTCATGGATATTATTACATTGAAAGTTCTTTTTAGCCTCAAAGATGGCAAGCCACATGAATTCACTTTGGAGTCTGTAAATGAGTTGACCAGTAAAGTTGATATTAAAGTTATTGTTCACGGTTATCTGGCAAATCGCTTTCATTATTCTATAGTGCCTCTAAGAAATGGTAAATTTTACATAAACAAATGTTTGCTTTTCCACAATTTCTAAACAAGAACATTAAAAAATAAAGAATCAAAATATGTATTCGGATTTTAATTTTATTTTACAATTTTTATGAAATCCTCGATGTATTTTCTTATTCACTTCTAACATGGGTTTCTCTCTTTAAGCATATATGGCCCAAGGAAAGGAAAATATTCTACTGGCTGATTGGGCAAATGTTGGCTCATTCTATTATACAACATCTAGAAGAACTGTAGGAAAAGTTGGTGTTTTTTTGGCTAAACTACTTGAAGCCTTTTTAAAGTAAGTACTTGTTAAGTGATTTAAGAAAATTATTATTTGTAACCCAAAGCAGATTTTTAATGTATGTATGTGTATTGGAAATTATAGCCCAGCTAGCATTTTCAATCGCGCAAGGGTCTTTTGGGAATCGCCTGAAAAGCCTTTTGGATCGTAAGCGTGCGCATTCTTTAATAAAGGAAAATTTCTCGCAGGAGAAAAACTATTACATGAACTGATTCTTATGTGAGATTCTTCCACAACACATAGACATACGCTTATGTTAGTCGTAGAGAAAATCGGTTGAGATGTGTGTTGTGATTATCTTATGAGTCTTTCATAAAGCATGTCAACAGTTGTATGAGTGTCTTGAAGAGATTATCTCACAACTTCTGAAATGCTTGTCAGTGTATTTCTTATATGAGTCATGTGTTTCTAATCATCGTAAATTGAACATTTCAGGATTAAAAATTGAGCATTTTCGAGAAAGCTTGAAAAAAGACACATAAAGTGTAATATTGTTGTTTTTGTATTCAACAAATAATCATTAGAAGATTTTTGTTGGGAATTGCAAATTAAACATTCCAAGATTTAAGGACGAGCGTGTCAAAAAATTTATAGAAAAGTGATAGTTAAGAAAAAAAAATTTGATGTTTTTACTTTTGGTACTCATCAGATCATCATCAGAACTTTATTTTAAGAGTTATATGAATACTTAAAAAACAGCTTAAGCTAGCTGTACACAGAAACTTCGATAAAAAATATGATAAACTATAAAGGAGAGAATGAAGAAGTACTTCTATTCTCTTTTCCTTTCTCTCTCTCTTATTTAGCAAGCATGAAATTCCTTTAAGCGAAGTCCACATCATAGGACACAGCTTAGGAGCTCATATCGCCGGCAACATGGGTCGCTACTTCAATGGCACTGTGGGTAGGGTGACCGGCTTGGATCCAGCTCTTCCGCTCTTTACTGCCAATGACAAGGACAGCTTACACTCTAGTGCCGCTTTATTTGTTGATGTCGTACACACCGATTATCCCATATTCGGTGACAATACGCCTCGAGGAACAGCAGACTTTTATCCCAATTATGGTTTTGTTCCACAAAAGGGATGTGATAATATTAATTTAATATCCGCCAGCAAGTTGATTTTTGAGGCTTGTAAGTACAAAATATGTTTAGCTAAAATATATTTATAATACATTTTTGTTAAGCAAATATGTACGTATGTGCGACTTCTAGATAGTTGTAGTCACAACCGGGCCGTTTTATTGTACGCTGAGTCCATTGCCTCGCCATATAATTTCCCGGCTATACCTTGTGCTTTAAAAACCATACAAAAACAATCATACAAATTGTGCTTGCAAGAAGCAAAGGAAAACGGAATAACGAAATCAACATTGGCTGAAGCTATTGCGGCTAAAAATGAAAAAGTTATAGCTTATATGGGAGAAGGTGCTTCCAAAAGGTATGTAGATGCCATAAACATAGTTAATAAAAAATATATGGCTAATAAAAAACACATTTGTGGTTAGCAAAAAGTTTAGCTCATATTCATAGTCAAAACAAAGTGTACTTTAAAAATCTAAAATCAGTATTACCATAAAATAGGTATATTTTATTTGAACTTTATATAAATATTCAGAACAAGTTTAAGTGTGTATAAACTTATTAAGTAGCTATAGCTATAGCTGCTTAAAAATTAAATAGGTGTATGTTTCGAATAAAACATACCTAATATACTGGTCCTAAACTCTTAAAGTATACTTTATTTTGACTATGAATATGCACCTTTGCATTCTAAATTATATTTTTAAAAAGAAATTAATAGCACACTTAAATAGCAAACTGAGCTAAAATGTAGAAAATAATGTTTAAGTATGAAGAGTTAGTTTTGTTACAGCAATAAAAATCGTATTAATCAATTATGACCAATTATTTTGAAATAAGATTAAAATACGCATTAAGTTATTAACAAAATAATTTTATTGCTTGATACTAAATGTTCCAATTATTTCACAAGTAGCTAAATATTTATAAAATTAAAGTCATTATGAAAATATAGTAAATTGCACGCCTCGCTTATGATTGAACTATTTTGTTAATAACTTAGTACTAATTTTAATCTTACTCCAAATTAATTAGTCATAGAAAATAATTTTAAAGTTTGCAATTTACACACAACTCAATGAAGACATTTTTAAAACTTTTTCTCTGAAGAGCTTAATGCACAAGCGTTATGTGTTAAATTTTTTCACGAAATTAAATATGATATGACCGAATGATTAGGCATTAATTAACTCCAAAACTCCATATTTTGAGATATGGCTATGTGGAAATAAAAATAAAGCACTAAAGAGATCAGTTATATAAAGATTGAACTAAAATAATTAGCAAAAAGCCAATATTAGTACAATTCGCAATAAATATACCCGCTATGTACTTTAAAATTTTACATTAATTTATTTAACATAAAATGTTCTTTACAGCTCCACTGGTTTGTATTATTTGGAGACTTATGAGCTGCCACCTTACGGTCAGGGCGAATACACGCAAATACATTAAGTGTCTAGGCTAAACATTATTCTACGCTGGTAGTTGGCGTAGCTAGGCCACAGCACTTAAATAGTTTGCAATAAAATCCCTAGATTATGCTATAATTTATGCAATAGAATGTTACCACGGTAATAACAACTAGAATAAAAACCATATTGGCATTTGCAATGCAAAAGGGAAGTGGGTTTTTTATTATTTATATTTTTTTATTCACGGTAAGTAAAGTAGATTCTCGCTATAGCGAATGTTTTAAATTTTTTCGATTTTTTTTATTTTATTGTTTTGCTTTAATTATATTTTTAAAATTATTATTTAATTTTTTTATATATATTCTAAAGGTATTCATTTCAGTTTCTTCTCGTTGGAAAAATGTAATTTTTTTGACAACAAACACAAAAAACTATATTAAATTTTTTTTTTTAAATTTTTTAATTTTTCCAACGAGAAAAACCTGAAATGAATATCTTTTATGTAACGAATTTCTTCGTATGTTTATATTAATTACAAAATTTGAGAGTGAACATAATGCTTTGAAGACTTTTAATATGGATTAAATGGATACTTGTGTAGAGGCGTTTGTATATCCTCAAAATCGAAGATTGTTGATAAATTACGATATTTTTGCATTATAAACTTTCAGCCTTATTTATAAAATTTATTAAGGCTTTATAAAGGGTTTATAAAACAGATTTTTCTACTCAATTTTTCTTTTTAAGCCTTTATAAAATATTAATTTTTTTAATGAGGCCCTTAAACATTTATTGATTCAATTTTGTAATTGAAAATATATTGAAAATCACATGTATGTATATACAGTAAGGAATCGATTATCCATGATTGAATTAACTGTCAACTTCGATTAGCCAGGAAAGAAATATTATAATTGTTTACTTCTTGTCCATCAGTTTAATTTTCCTTTCGCAGGTACCAACCGTGATTATTTCTATTAACCGGGAGTGCAAGCACGCAACTGTTTTCAGCCAATATATATTTTCCCTTATAGTTCATATTTATAAAAACATAAAAACCATGAATTTTTCTTTTATTCATTATTTCATTACAATATGAAAATCCATTATTCAGAGCTCTCACGGTCCCGATCGTTACGCATAAACGAGGATTAACTCTATACAGTTTTATGTGTAGTTTCTACAATGCAGGAAAGCGACTTGTCTAAAAAATTTGTAGGAATGACACAAAAGTTTTAGTGCTTTTCGTATATTTTTTTTTAGACAAGTCGCTTGCCTGCATTCTGGAAACTACACATTAATTATATTTCGGATTAAAAGAATATTGTCACCAAATACAAAAAAAAGTGAGCTTACATTTGAGCAAAATCTAATATTTACGACATTTCAGAGAAAATCTAGTCAATTTCCCATACAAAACAAAATCTAATTCGTCAATGGATTTTGTCAAAATCTAATTGAAATCTAGTAGAACTTAGTGAAGCAACTATGTTTTTTTTGCTTCAAATTTGTACTAAAAAGTCAGCTGGTGTTTATTAAAAAAGGTGTATGAATTGGCTAAATTACAGTTTTTTGATTGTAGTTGTGGGAAATTTTCAGTTAATGGGTTTTGTTTTGGATAAAAATTTTCATAAATGTAAAAAAATTGGTGTAATCGGTATAGATTTTCGGAAAGATTTTAATTGAATTTGCGAGGTTTTGTAGGTGGAAATGCTCTATATGCAAAAATGTTGACGCTACAAGCTAGTTTTGACATTGAATTTGGCTAAAAAAAGTCAAAGTATGTCTGATAACCCCAAATTCAATGAGAGTGAAAATTAAACTTATATATAATTATAGTACTGTAATTTAATTTGAAATTTATTTGCTTGTGGTTTAGCTTGGTCTATATACGTATTTCATTGGCGCTTAAACCAAATCATCAGTAGACTTCAACCACAAATTTTGAACAGTCACAAACCTCTTACTTTATGCACAGACTTTCAAAAACTATATGAGAATTCATAGAACAATAATATTTTTGAAAATCACAAAGACAAAATAAGTTTGGTAGGCTTTGAAACTGTAATTAATGTAATTTAATTAACTGTAATTTAATGTTAATAAGAAATTAAGAAAGAAAATTTCACATAATATCAAGTCTAAAACTGTCAAAATATGACTCCTTAGCATAAAAAATATACTCAAAATATGACTTTTAGTTTCTTGCAAACATTTTCTCTTCTTTTCAGTGTTTAGCCATTGTGTAGCTGGTGAATGTCAATGAAATCCTTTAATTTACAGACCAAAACTCATAAATACTTTGTATTTAAAACAAACTAAACACTACTCGTATTAAGATGGAGAGACCATAAAAACCAACCTGAAGCATGAGAACATGTGTCCGTCGGGGTTTGCATTGTAAAAAGAAATAAGAAATGTGAAGCGGTTAAGAAATAATTTATTTTTTATTATCATTATAAGAGTATTAATACATGTTTAGACGACACCTCAAGATGAGTTTTTTTTTGTCACACCAACTAATGAAACGCACACAAGTCTAAGTTATTTGTAGTCGTCGTGTGTTGGCCAAAGTGCCTGTCTGTCTGTCTGTTAGTCTATGAGCAGGGCTCAGAAACAAGGTGTCAACTGAAATGTTTTACTTTATTTCGTTTTTTTTGTTTTGTTTAATTTTTATGTAACTGGTTTTTTTACTGAACTTCCTCGCTGGTTTTAAATTTAATGTGTGAAGATTTGTTCCGTTTGCGCTCCTGTCATTTGCAGTTGTAAAAAGTCGTAAATAGTCTTTGTTTCCTATTCTCTACACATGTCCTCTAGAGTAAGGTATTTTTTTTATGATTTTTTCATTATGTCTTTGGTGTTAAGGGCGATTGAATAAATAGCTGGTTTTTATTTTCATTAAAGTTTTATAGCCGTATTTTAAGGATATAAAAAATGTTCTATAAGCAAAACAAAACTTAAGCTCGTAAAAATTAAGAGATGATTTGAATTAGTTTTGAATTAGAAAGAAAGCAGCTGTTGTGTTGTTGTCTAGTTTTATATATAACAAAATTTACATTATTTTTATACGTTTTTAGAATGTTAGATAGCTGGAAGAATTCTTGCATTAAACATATTTAGCAAATAGAAAAAAAATTTTTTTTAATTAAACAAACAAACTTTGTCTGTAGATTTGTATGAAATCGACTGAAAGTTTAAAAGACTTCTTTATCAAAATTATTAAGGCTTTATAAAGGGGTTTTAGTGATTCAACTAATGTTTAATTTTAAATCTATACTAAAAAGGTCAGTCTGTGTACTTAAAAAGGTATGTGAATTGGTTACATTACCGCTGTTTATGTAGTTTGGAAAATTTTCGGTTAATGGTTGTTGTTTTGGATAAAAAAAATCTTGATAACTGTCAAAAAACCACTTGGTGTAAGCGGTGCAGATTTTCATACGGGTTTTAATTAATTAAATTAATTAAATTTTGTGCAGGCGTATTTATTCTCATTATATTGCTTTATTCTAAATGCATTGGTTTAAGCCCAGTACAAAATTCCATTATAAATATCTCTTGAGAAGTTCTTTAACTCTAGCGCTTACAAGTGAGCTGTGCATCTATTTTATTTAAAAATATTTTGTATTTTGTTTCATTTAAACACATTTAACCATTAACTTTATTTATTGTCCAATAAGTTTTTCTCTGGCACAGCAAATGACCGTTAAAAATTTTTTTCAAATAAAAATAAACTTCATTACATTCAATTTCAAGCATCACTAGTTTAATGATGAATATGTTTGTTTTGTTTTGTTAGGAAGCAAAATAAAAGAAATTAAGCACAATAAGCAAATATGGAACAAAAAAATAAAATAAAATAAGTATGTTAAATACTAAATTACGTACGCAACCGGAAATTTTAACAACAGCAGACATTTTTTCCAGCAATATTGTTTGCAATAGTATTTTAATTTTTTTTTCTTTCTTTAAATATAAACATAAAATTAAAGTACAGTGGAGTACGTTCAAAACGCTTTGCGAGAGAATTGTGTATTTTGTTTAATGTAGGTAAAGTTCATAATCAACGGAGTAAATATTTCATACCAATAAAAGAAAATAACAAATAATATAAAATACATCTTAAGAATTAATAAACAATTTTTGTATTAATAATTTTTTTCTGTTTTTGTTTTTCTGCTAATTGAGCACTTCTAAATGTAAAAAAAAAAATTCTTCAAATTAATACATTAAATTTAAGGTAACAAATATGCTTTAATATTTTTATATAACAATTTTTTATATATACTTTAATTTAATTTAAGAAATCAATCTGGTACTTTAAAAAGATAAAATCCACTTCTCTATCGAAATCTACATCGTTTACACTAAGCTTTTTCCACGTTTTTCAAGATTTCGTCTTCAAGACAAAATCCTTTGAATAAAATTTAGTCGTAAACTGTAACCCAAAAAGTGCCGACTTAGCTCATCTACACACCTTCAATAGAAAATTTTATTAGAGCGAATCTAATTCACTCACCTTTTACATAAATATGTTGCATTAAAAAATTAATAAAAATATAAGATTTTTAGTAGACTTCCAATAAATCTACTGACAAATTAGACTTCGTTTTGTATGGGGAATCTAGTAAAAAGCCACTAGAGCCACCAGCTCAAAATCTCGTAAGTACTAGATTTCAAGATAATGCAAATGCCCTCTAAGGGATTTTTTTCTTCAAAACTGTACTAAAAATAAACTGTTGTACTTAAAAAGATGTGTGAATTAGGTATATTGTGGTTGTTTGGTTTGGTAGCTTACGAAAAATGTTAGTCAATGGTTTTAGTTTTGGATAAGGAATCGTAATAAATGCCAAAAAAGCTTGGTACAAACGGTGTAGATTTTCATAAGGATTTTATTGGAAATATGACTAAATTTAACTATGATTTTTATAAAAATCAACACAAATTATGACAGGGAGGGACAAATTGATACAATTGTAATTTTATTAATAACGTATGAGATTTAAAACCCGTTTTACTATTTGATACTTTTCAAATAACTCAAGTAATGCAAGTACATATAAATATATGAGTACTAAAGAAGCTGGTATATTTTATATTATCAGCTTTTAAATAAAATTAAATATAATAAAAAATAAAATGTATTTGAAATAAATTTTAAGAAAATTTTTTAAGAAAACTTTAAAATAAAATACATTTCAAACTCATTTGAAATTTTATGAATTTGCGAGGCTCCGAGTTTGATGGGAAAATTTTACCTAACTTTAGAAAAATTTTACTTAAATTTAAAAATATAATTCCTATAAACTAGTTCATTAATGAACTAGAAATTTAGTAAATATTTTACTGGTTACAAGTAAAAAACATCTTTGGCACCATACAACAACTTTTTTTACTCAAATTTAGAAAATTTTAAAAGGTTTTAGTTATTTTTTTTTTGAGTGTGGAAGTAAATATTTTAATATACATACGGTGTATAAAAACATTTAATTTTTTTTAATACTCACATTAATTTATCATAGGTTGTGGTATTTCCTAATACAATTCCAGTTAAATGTAGTCTTCTAGTCTTCACATGTATGTAAATATTTATTTTATATCGAAAAGAAAATAGAACTGCGTAAGCGTCAAGCAAACAAAGTCATCACACAACGTCACTATTGTCAAACTTCAGTCAAAGAGTCACACACAACGTCACTGTTGTCAAACGTCAGTCAAAGAGTCAGTCAGCTTTCAACAAGGGTAAATACACTTGTAAAACTGTTACGACTATCTGTCAGTCAATTGGTTGTTCATTGAGTTTTATAAGCAGTTGAACACATACGCACATACTCATCTAGAGCGAGAGCAAAGACTATAGATTTATATAAATCTATAGTCTTTGGCGAGAGTTTATATGTACGAGTATGTATGTATGTATGTATAAATCACATATTTAACTTTAAAAGAATGCCAACATTACACTATAAAGTTCGTTATACAAATGCAACGGTTTCCATATAACGCCGTAGATTCTGAAGATTCTGACAACTGATTTTGGCAGAGCATGCCAAAAGTAAATAGAAATAAGTGACTGGGCCTTTTATGAAAGAGAAATTGAATTATCCTTTCCGGTGAATCGGCATAGAGATCCTTGAAACCCTTACCTTTCAAACATAAGATGTATGCGAGTGTATTCTAATTTTGACAGATTGTGGTTGGTAGCCTTCCGTGGTCTATGTGCTTATTACTTCGATAATATAAAGATGAAGGGTGAACACCAATGCGGAACTAGCATTTCTCATCACTTTCGGTGAGAAATTAGAAATATTGTTTAATCAAAATAATTTTTAATATCATGCTCACTTTCAAGGCAATATTTAAGTTTTTTTTTTATCGAACAAGCGATGGGGAATTTATTTTACAAAGGGGTTGATTTTTTTCTTTTAAAAATGTTTAAACAATCTTAAATTACATGCATAACTTACCAACACATTTATCAATAGAAGTAAGGAAAATATTGAGAAAAAGAGTTAAATGGTATGAAATAATTTTAATTTATACTTTGGGAAATTGATTGGCATGATGATATTTGTTTATTCACAGATCAATATTTATTTATTCTAATTTTTGGTATTTTTGGGTAAACCTGGTGAAAAATATAATATTACTAAAACTGAGTATGAGAAAGAATGAGAGACTAAGAAAAAAATATTTTCACTTGAAATGCAAATGATGAACGGAAGTTAATTGAAACTTTATGCACACAGAAACAAATAAAATGAAATAAAATTCATTCACCTAATTCACATGATAAAATTTATATGTATTTTGCTTAATTCTTTTTTAGACGCATTATTTGTATTCATACGATGGTTTTTAGCTATATTTTATGAAATAGTAAGAAGATTAGAAAAAAAAAGATTTTCAATACCAATCGTGCCAAAACATTTCATTTCAACTCCGAGCTCTCTAACTTGTTTGGTTGCTTCAAAAAACGCATTTCAGGCCACAGTACAGACAGACTTACAGACTGACAGACCGACAAATGGACATGGTTTTTCATCTCCTATCCAAAATAACTAACTTTATGTGGCCGCAAATGAGTCTGCCAAAAGAGTCAATCATAACAATAGCTTTGAGTATATTTTTTCTTCTTCTGGTTTTTAGTTACCCTACAGGTTAAATTTTATTTAAAAAAAAAATTAACAGACTTATTCCCTAATTCAGTAGGAAGATTTGAGTTCATGTGTTTCAATTCTCTTGACTATTTTCTTCCAAAATGGATGTTGTCTTTGATAACGAAAAATTAAAATATTATTGTCATGTTTTTAAAACATAAAAAATAATCTTAAGCATTATACAAAATTTTGAGAAATACATGAAAAAATATGTGTTGGATATAATGTTTGGAACAAAATCAAAAAGCAAAAAACACTAACCTTCTAGCATAGACAATAAATAACAATTGCTTTAAAGAATCACAACTGCGGCTTTTTTTCGTCCATAGAGAAGACGATACAATCGTCGAACCGAATTAGGACACTATTTATAAAAATTATTACCAAGTTTTTTTTGTTGACATTTATTTATAGATTTTTTATCCAAGACAACCAAACAATTGCAATATTGCTATTTCAGGCAACTTTTTAAGCAGAGCATAGCTAATTCAAAATTTATAAAAATATTAGATTTTTAGTAGATTTAGTACATATTTACTGACAAATTAGATTTCGTTTTGTATGGGAAGTCTAGCAAAAAGTAGCAAGTCTTATCCCGAAATCTCATACATACTAGATTTTGAGACCATACAAATGACCTATAATAAGAAAAACTTTGTATGCAAATTTAAATTTAAAAACCCTAATACTGCATTTACAGTGTATTGAAATCTAAAATATTTGATTTGAAATCTTTATCGAAATCTATGTATATCGTTTACACTAAGCTCTTTTGACATTTTTCAAGATTTCGTATCCCAGACAAAATCCTTTTTCTAACACTTTATCTTAAACTGTAACCCAAAAAGTGCTGACTTAGCCCATTCACACACCTTCAATAGAAAATTTTGTAGAGCTAAGCTAAGTCACTCACTTTTTACATAAATATGTTGTCCACTAGAGCTGGGTCCAACTCGTTCATTCGTTAATTTTTACCACAAACCAATGATCAAACCCATATAAATTACATGGCTTTGATCATACGTTTGTGGCAAAAATGAACGAATGACCGAGTTGGGCCCAGCTCTATTGTCCAGGGGGTAGTAAGAAATAAATAAAAATATTAGATTTGGAGTAGATTTTGTACAAATCTATTGACAGAGTTAATTTCATTTTGAATGAAGAATCTAGCAAAAAACAACTATATTTAGGTCGAAATCTCGTAAGTATTAGTATTAATAATTTTTATAGCTAAAGCTGTAAGACTATATTTTTTTTTGAAATAATAAGTGTGTTTTAAAAAATTACAAATTATTAGGAAGGACCACAACTGGGAAAATTACGAATTTTTAACCGGGAATATTTGAGGCTAAAAATAAAACATATTTGTGAAAGTTTTAATTTTTTCTATTTTTTTATTTTTATGATATATTATTTTGTTGTTTTTATTATCCAGTTGGACTAAAAATATAAAGTTTTGCATCTCCTTCACTGGCAACGCTAATCCATTCAAATATTTGTCCAATTTGGCTTCCCATACTTCAATTGTGACTGCAATTGCTTGCATTTGTGTGTGTGTGTGATTGTACCTTATGATTGTCGTCAAGATGTCGCCTCTCATATGCTGCGGTTAAACAATAAAAACTCAAAAAGTAGACAAATAAATCCAAGTCAATGTTATAATAAAAAAATAAAGAAAATCATTGTATGCATAACTATTTTTTTTCTTCTTCTTATTTCTGACAGTTATTTTTACTGCTGTTGGTTTATCGGTCGATATTGCAGTCAAACATTTAACATTTGGCCAGGCCAACGGCAGCGGCAGCAGTAGTTTTGGCTACACAGCATCTCAGGCGATGCCTAACATATCAGTTAAGTACATTCAAGTCTGTCGAGCATATGAAATACGAGGACTATTTAAAAAGTTTTTTAAGAAGTACCGATTTTACGCACTTTGCAGCATTTTTTCTAATCATAGCCAGAGTTTATTAACGGCTTATTTGACATAGCGAGCCATAACCTCAAAAAAAAACTTAACCGACACATACATATTTTGGACCTCGTTTATTTACTACCGCAAATAATCGATTGTGATCAATAAAATAAGTTCGAGAACTATGTCGCTTAAGTTTATGGTGCGATATGTACATACATACTTCTACTAAAAGTTGTGTCCAATAAACATTGTAATAAACCTGAAATATTTTTTTCATGAATACGCCAGTATAGTTTTAACATATTTTCAACTTCTCAAACCGGCCTCGTACCATCCATGATAAGAAGCAGAGTGCGAGAGCGGTACGAGAGATAGCGAAAAGTGGCTTTTTATACTTATTTATTGTGATCAATCACGGGCAACTCATCTGTCATTTACTTAATAGACTTCATTAGTTATAAAATTTATTTAAATTTTTTTTTGCTTATTCCTTTTTCTTGTGGTTGTTGTTATTTAAAATTTTAGAGGTCTGTGTGCTTGTGTGTGTTTTCCAAATGGTCTGCTAAAAGTGGCAACTTATCAATCTTGCTTTATAATATTTTTTTTTAATTTTAAAAATATATTTATTAGATATATATATGTACATATGTATGTATGTATGTATGTATGCATCTGTTTATTACGTATGTATGAAAGTATACATATATGTGTATTATTTTGGTTACATTTGATGACAAATTAGGTTTGAAAATGTATTTGAAATTTATTAATGATTAACTCTTGTCGTATAAAAACAAATACCGGCTTCTGTATTTGAAAGTGTTTTAAATAAAATAATATTATAAAGGGTTTAATATAAGAAAGGCAAAATTCGAATTTTAGATATTTTGTAGAAGAAGGAAAAAACTGCGAAAAATAATTTTTTAACTGCCCATAAGTCGTATATTTGTAACTGCAAATTACTTAGTTTTTTTTAAAGAATGATATTATTATACGTTGGCTGCCAGAAAATGATAAGAACGCAATTAAAAAAAATTTGAGATACGTCTTTTTTATATTAAGCCATCGATATGCAAGTACAAATACGCCGCTGCTAAAACTTCTTTGAAGAAAAATTTAAATTTTTGTGAACTTTCATCAATGAAGTTAGAAGTTAATATTACTTTATTGCAAAAGTAAAAATACGCTTTGTGCCACATATACAGCTGTTCTCAATTTTTTTTACAAAAAGTAGCCTTTTGTGCTCCATACGTATACTTAGGTGCAGTGTCACAGTTGTGACTTGAGCATTTTGTTTACTTTTCTTGCTTTCCAGAGAAATAAGTCGATCGTTTAAAGCCGACAAAGAAGCCGCCGCCGTAATATTTTTAACTATCTATCTGATTATACACTAGAGGCCTGTGTAAACAGTCTTAATATGTAAATACGTCTTGTCTTATAATAAGCGGAGCACGATGGCCATAACTGGAATATGGGTGATTTAATCGCCGGCTGCGTGTGGGTGAGGATGTTTTTGCTTTACAATCGGCGTTGAATTTTTCTTACGGCAGCTTCTTTTTTTTATTATTAATTTTTTATAAAATGAAGTAAAAAAAGCTTTACTTCGTACACTTTTGTATGAAGAATTTGACACAATCGCCAAACAGTGGCGTGTAAAGCAAAACAATATTTATTAAACCTAAAAATAATGGAAATGAAGCAAAATAAATGCTTAATATCTCAGAAACCATAATAAATTTTGTGAAATTCATTGTGACCATTCATTTTTTAAGAATGGTCACTGGAGCAAAACTATTCTGGATTGATGATATCTCAAAAAAAATGCGTTTTGTTTAATATTAAATAAATAAACTGTCTGATAGTTGATTAAAACAATTACATAGTAAAACTTGGCATTATATACATATTTTCTTCGATCGCAAATCACCAAAATACACTATAATTACACTCAGGGAAAAGATGCAACTTAAAAATAAGAAGCCGTCACATTAATTCAATAATTTTCAATATTATAAAAACTGTTTATTGAAATACTTTAAAATTAATTAAATTAATAAATTAATTCTGTAATTTAATATTTTTCCATATTGAAATAAGAAATTTTAACATGACTAGACTTTCGTTAATGTTTCTTATTAATTCAATCTGTTTTTTTTTTTATTTTAAGCTGTTTTTTCTCTAGGTGTATAAGTATCATATCAGTTATTTACACAAAAAAACCACCATCTTCGTTTCTATAAACACGAGCAGGTATATAACATTCCTTTAATATATTAATAACAATTAAATATGTAACCTCTATTATTCTTATTTTTTTATGTACTCTGATATAAAATGTCCGATATGTAAATTTTACCAAACATTAGTTTAATCAAAACAAAAAAGTTTATACAAAAAAACAATCGAAAACAAAACTACAAAATAAGCGAAAAGACATTTACTGCCAACTAAGAGAGATCATAAATTATCTTCAATATTCCTTCCATTCATAGCGTACGTGAAAAATAGACGTTAATATTATTTTGGACAACGAAAAAGCCAAACGACAGCATGCAAAGTCAAAATGTTAAAACCTTGTATGTTGAAACAACGAAAAATTGTATGGAAGGATATTCTCTAGATACAAAAGTTTAACTAACTACAAACATTAAAATAAAAGCCTAGAGTAGACATACATACATACACACATGCATATATACAAACATAAACACATTGATGTGTTTATCTTTATATCATCTAGGTAGTTGTAAATGAATTTGTGCTAGAAAATGCACTGAAAGAAATTTCATGAGATAAAAAAATCAAATATCAAATTAAGTTATATTAAAACCAAGTTAAACTGAAACCTGATTGTAACTTACGGCACTCGTTATTGAACGAAATTAATCAATAGAGTTTATATATGGAAGTATTTCGTAATTTCGTTGAATAACGAGTGAGAGAATGAGAGAATATTTAACTTAAATATATTATCCACAAGAAAAGGTGATTTTGGCTTTAAAAAAAATGCAAACAGACCCATTTTCAGAAGAGTAACCTCCTTATGCAAAAATAAATGGTAAACTTAAAGTTGGTTTAATAAATGAATTTTGTAAAGCAAAACCGGTTCTAACTCATGCTTTAACTTTAACAATCGTTTTTTCCATAAGAGCATGCATTATATTAACAAAATGTTGCTTATAATGTTCTGAATAAATGTTTTGAGGACACTATATACCAAAAATCTAAGTATCACACGATTTTCTATACTTCTTTTCAGCATAAGGATGCAACTTTAAATAGGCCTTAAAATGAGTTGCAGATGTAAGCTTTTAAGCCATCGATGCACTTATACCTTTTTTTTATTCCTCTCAGTGTTGTTATTGTGCAGAAAAAAGTAACATGAACAATTTCGTAATAACAATTAAAATTTTGCAATATCTATTAAAAAATTTATTTAATATCTCTAGCCAATAAAAACCGTCTCAGACCGCTTCGAACAAACGAGCTCTAACTTCGATTTGGTACTCCAGTAGTTCTTACACATAAATACATGCTCTCTAATTTTTGCTATCTCTTCTTTATACTTTCAATTTCAAAAATTTCTTTCAGTGTATTTGAAATCCATATTAATAGCCATGGCGTGTGACATTCGTTTAGAGGCCTTATTTTCTTCTTCCATTCAGTGTTTTTTAACTATTATTTTTTCACTATTATACTACTGTTTTGTGTATTCGTTTCTTTTAGCTTTTCTTGTTGTTGTACAATTTCAATGTGTTCTTAAGTCATTTAATAAAAAGTATCATCAATAATGTGTATGAAAATTTGCTGAATAGACAAACTCGTGTTCGTGTTTAGACATGTGAACGACGACACCCCCTCACATTTCAACTAATTTTTGTTTGTTTTACTTTTAGTGGTATTTTTTATGCTTTTAACTTTTATTTGTTTGGTTAGTGTGTGAAAATACAGTAAGACCTCCTTAATATGCAACATATATATGTGTAAGAGCATGTATATAAATATTAATGCCCTCATTCTGTTCGACGATTGTGCAGTCTTCTTGTCTATTGACGGAAAAAAGCAGCAGTTGTGATTCTTTAAAACAATAACTATTTATTGTCTATGCTAGAAGGTTCATGTATTTGCTTTATGATTTTGTTTCAAACATTTTATGCAACACATATTTTTTGATATATTTTTCAAACTATTGTATAATACTTCAATTTAATTGTTATGTTTAATTATTTATTTTATTTATTTATGTTTAATTTTTATCAAAGACAACAACCATTTTTGATGAAAATAATTTAGAGAATTCAAAAACAAGAACTCAAAAGTATTTTCAAGCAAAAACATCCGATATCTTCTTACTGCATTAGGGCATACAAGTTTTAAAATTTATATACATATATCCACAGTTTTCTAAGTAATTTTTTTTATAAAAAAGTTAATATAAAATATAAATATTAAAAAAATTTATAAATGTTAAATTTTATCCCCCATATTCATAAAATTTTAAATGAGTTTGAAATGTATGTTATTTAAAATTTTTCGTAAAATTTATTTCAAACACATTTTATTTTTTTTATGAATATTTTGGGTATATTTTTATTGTAATTAACTTATTCTGGACAGGATAACATCTAGTTTTGTACTTGTTATTGTAATAACCTATTAACTTATTAAAGCTTCATAAAGTTTTAGTAAGAAAAAGTTTATTTGAAAAATTGTCTTAAAAACCCTTTATAAAGCCTTCATAAGTTTTGTAAATAAGGCCGTAATTATTATTGTTTTGTTTATTATTATCAATATAACTTGTAATAAAGCATATATTTTGGAAAATAGCTTAGTTTCATGTCACCTCAAACTTCCTTATTATTATCAAGCTTAATTATGTTTTCATCATAAAAAAATTAAGTATCCAGGACCAATTTATATCGATCGAAACCGTTTGATGGATAATTTATATTGAAAACAAAAATAATTTTTTTTATTTTATCAATACAAGTTGTCGTTCGAACGTTTCTTGTCGGCAAAACTTTGAATAAAGGCAAGTTGTATCTATTATGTTTACTGAGTATGGAAGTTCCACTGTGGAAGCAAATTTAATTTCGACACCCTTAACAACTGGCAAAGTTAAAAGTAAAAGAATGAAATTATTAGATAGTGTATGCAGGTAATTCTGAATACATATTCAGGGTTATCTATATAAGACAGAATTTATATATTTATATAACTATTATTGCAGGGGCATCAAGTTTATCTTTGCAATATCTGTTGAAGATGATATAAGTGTATGCATGTACATATATAGTTTTTTGTTTTCTTAAAATATACTGAATTTCCAGTACACCATTTAAAAAAATTATATTCATGATATTTTCTATATTCAATGATAAGAAATTTGATATTTTCTATATAAAAAAAGACAACTGTACTGGGATTAAGTAACTTTTATTACGATAATCGTATCGCTATAATATATATAAAAAAAATTATCGACTATTCAGTAACATATTTTAACAATATTCACTGTTGATTGAAATAAAACAATATAATATAATAAGCTCAAATTAATTAATGTCCTAATTCAGTAAGAAGATTTAGAACGTTTTTGTTTGAAAAAACTTTTGAGTTCTTGTGTTTGAATTCTCTAAATTATTTTATTCAAAAATGGTTGTTGTATTTGTTAAAAAAAATAAAAGTATTATTGCCATGTTTTTCAAACATAAAAATTAAATTAAACAATTATACAATAGTTTGAAAAATATATGAAAAATATGTGTTGGAAATAATGTTGGGAACAAAATCATAAAGCAAATACACGAGCCTTCTAGCATAGACAATAAATAATATTTGTTTTATGGAATCACAACAGCGGCTTTTTTTCGTCCATAGACAAGACGATACAATCGTCGATCAGAATTAGGGCATTATTTTTTGGCTGGTTTTCATTAACATTTTCGAGATATCAAGCATGCGGCCTGAAAAATGGAGGTTTTGGTTTTGGTATAAAAATTAAAAAATATTACTCAAAGTTAACTAAAAACAAAAAAGTGTACATTAATTAATAAAAAAATATTTCATTCAATAAAGAATTGAAATAACTGAACTTAAGCCTGACTAAGAATTAGTTCTAATTAAAAAAAATTTAAATTTTTATGGCCTCAAAGATTTTAGAATCTAAATAAAATTGAGTAGAAAATTTATTTGATCATTAATATTATTCAAATTAAGTCAAACTCCTTAGTAGTACAAAAATAAGGAAATTAATAAACATGTGAATGAAGGCTGTAATTTAGTGATTTTAATAGTTGAGCTTTCATTGCATTTAAAAACTTTCAGCAAATTTTAGTACGATGAATCAAAATAACTCACACATTCCATTTGCATTGAAAAAATATATGAATACGGCTAAAGCTTACATTAATTGACACCACACAAGGTGAACCAAATACAAGAAAATAATATGTTGTTCCGTTATGCTAGTATGTGTCGTAATAATTTACAATTGTCCCTGGTGCAATTTGTTCCTTAAAAATAACAAAATGTTAATTGCCTTACAGAGCGATACAAAATTTAGCCTAATCGAATCATAAACAGAGAAACAAGTAAATTCGAAGAATATAATTAAAAACTAGATAAATTATTTGTTTGTTTTATGATCCTAAAATGTTTTCACTTAAAAAATGAGGGCAGATTGAGGCCTTTCGGGATTGAAGTAAAATTACTATTGCATGTTAGTTACAACTTCTTTAACCACATCAATCAATAATGAATGTTTTGTGTCGTAAGCGTTTGCTGAGTTTAGTTTTTCTTCTTCATGGGCGAATGTGAACATGATTAAATTATAATTAATTTTTGCTCTTAAGAGGTTTAAAAATTCATTGAACTCTATCAAGGCACTGTCGCAAAAGAGCCAACATATAAAACTTATGCTAGGAACACAACTGGGACGAACGACGAATTTTTCGGTGCGAACTTTCGTCATAAAAATTAAACAAATTTGTGCATATGAAAATGAATACAACACCGCGGCACAACAAAATTTGTCGTGCGAGACGAACTATGAGATAGATTTATTTCTATTTTGTATGCCCACGAACGACGAAAAAACTAAATTGAGAGAAAATTCTTTCTCTCTCTCTGTTTTTGTACACACAACGCCCAACTTTATCAAATATGAGAGAGGAATTCGGTGAGTAAATTCGTCGTTATTGTGCTTCACGCGACGAATTTACACAGCGAAGGCTTAAAGCCGGGCCACAATGAATCCGTCATACGTTAAACTTCGCCTTTTTCAGCTGACAATAACGCAGCGACGGAGAATGTTGGCCTAATGAGTACTTTATTGACGGAAGCATTTGTAGGTTGATTCTCCATTTTATTAATTAAATTAAACTTTATTATTTATTTCTTTTATTGCATTTTATTTTTGCTGCGACAAAACACAAGCACATACCAAAAAACATACCAAAAAAACCAACCAATATCTGTCAAACTACTCAACGTACGCAAAAAGTTAAAAGTTAAACAATTATTGTACTTTGCGTTGACGGACACGTACTGAATGTAACATACTTACCTCATAAGAAACCATGTAGTTCAACTTAGCTGTCAGTTGAAAAAGTCGAAGTTTAACATATGACGGATTCATTGTGCCCCGGCCTTTATTGACGAAATTCGTCGTTCGTCCCAGTTGTATTCCTAGCACTAGCGTTTAGTCAAAACTAAGCTTCAACTTAATTAGTTAATGAAAATTGTTTAAGTTACTTTTTATTTTGCTTTTTTATTTTATTCTCCAAAACATATACATAATGTTGTCTGTATGTATGTATGTATGTATGTATGTATGCATGTATGTATACTTTATCCTCAAACTTTCCTAATATTGTCTTCTTTTGCCCTTTCATTTGTAAAGTTTTGGCTTTAGCGTGCTTTTAGACACTTTCTAGCCAATTTTTCTTGTTTACAATGTCCATTTTTTGGTGTCTAGCTGAGTAACTTTGAACGAGAAAGGAATATTGTCAATTTTTTGTTTGTACGTCAAAGATTAATGTTTTTTTATTTGTTATAAGAAAAAAAACTTTGCAGTTAATTTCTACAATTTTGTATTACTGTGATGGTCGTGATGGTCGAAATATGTACGTATCTATGTTTTTTACTTTTTTATGTCATTTCTTTCTTTTTGTTATCTTCTATTTACTGTTGGTTGTTCTGACTGACATTTCTTTTGTTTGAATTTAGTAAGAATTTAGAAACTAGAAACATGTTAGAAAGTTATTAAAACAAATGTAAAAATTAATGTATTGACAAAAATAAAAAAATTAAATAATAATAAATGGAATTCTTTGCTGTTCTAGTGAAACTGATAAGGCTTTCTTTGCTTGTGTCAGGGGGCGGGGGTGGCGGTGGGTAATTGAAACACTACAAAAAAGAAGTAAAAATTATTATTTTTCTTAAACTTGAAGGGGTGTGTCTAATTTATACACAAAATTTTTTTAGTAGGAAATAATATTTTTTTTTATGATTGTTCAACATATTTACACATTTTGATTAACATTGTTTTTTTATTACAATTTTTGCCATGGATTTTGGAATTAATTTCAATATGACATATGTATGGATATCTCTCAGTTTAAAATTGATAAGATTTCCTTTGCAATAAATTTATTTGAAGCTAGCGCTACTTTGGTTTGACAAATGCCTTTTGTTTTTAAAATCAACTACTTTTAATGCAACTTAAAGATAAATAATAATTTTATCTTTTAATATGAATAAATATTATATTTGATTTTTGGAAAATAACGCAATATTCCTAATTTGAAAACATTCCACCATAAAATTATGAATAATAAAAAATAATTATCAAAATATGTTATTGTTTTTTAAGTGATTTTAGATTTTATATTCATGCCGATATCATGTAGTAAAAAGGTTTATTATCGGTTTTAATTGCACTGCTATACGACTAGAGTAAGCGAAAGCCCACAACAATTTAGAGAACCGGTTTTGTTGACAAAAATTAAAGGAAGTTCAAATATGTAAAAATTAATTAATTTCTAATTATCAATTAATTTGTTATAATTGCTGATAATAAAATCTGGTAATACTGGTGATGTAAATATGTGAACATATCGTGTCATAACCGCCAAAAAACTATTCGTTCTCCATTTTTTTACTAAATTCAATTATTTTCGTTCGTAAATAGTAGACTATCGTCAAAACAACGAAGTCCAATATATGTGTCACTTAAGCTATTTTAGCGCTTATGGCTCGATATATGTACGAGTATGTATGTATATAAGATCACAAACGTCTAATTTATGTATCGAATTTCATAGGAATCAGTATGCTAATAATGTTAAATTTTAAGGGGTGTGGCCCGGCCCGCCCACTTTTTAAGCACAGTTGGGTGTCAAGCTTAAGTTAAGTTAAAAAATTCATAGGAATCAATTGGATAGAGGTAAATAATGTAATATACATAAGACTTAAGGGTGTGACCACGCCCAGGTTTTAAAATGTAATGTCATGCCACATTTTAAGTTCTGGTGTATGCCACTTGTCGCTAGAATCTAATAAATACTAGGGCGTAGTGCTATAAATAAAAAAATTTAAAGGCGTGGACTCGCCCACTTTTTAAAATTTAGTGTCTTACCACATTTTAATTTCTAGGTGTATGCAACTTTTAATAAAAGTCAAATGAATACAATATGGGCGTGGCACTGTCCACTTTTTTGACATTGAGAGCAAATGGCAGATGAAAATAGAATTTTTAATAATCTGTTAGTAAATGCTGGAATTAGGAAGTAACACGCTTAAAAACTTCCTCCTTTCTCTTTAAAGTCGGTTAAAAATAATTAGTCTTGGTTGCAGTGATGTGCATCTATTACTATAAAAGCAATACAAATTTTATTATCTGCTCTTATGAGGCAATTTACACAAGCAAAAATCTGGCAGATTTCAATTAAAGTCTGTAAAAATATCTATAACGTTTACATCCAGTTTTTTTTTAATTTATCGAGATTTTTTTATCAAAAATAAAACCCATCAACTGAAAAATTTCCAAAACTACAACCAAATAAATGAAATGTAGCCAATTCACACACCTTTTTCAGTAGATAGGTTGACTTCTTAGTAAAAATTTGCATCACTAAGTTCTATTAGATTTTAAGTTGATTCTTACCAAATCTAGCGATGAAGTAGATTTCTTTGTATGAGAAATCTACAAGATTTTCCCCGAAATCTCGAAAGTAGATTTTGCTCAAATGCAAATGCCAATAACATATAAAAATATTCAAATGTTCTAGTGGATAGATGAAAGAAAAGCTCATATATCCTTTATGGAATTATCTTTAAATTGAATTATGCGAACACCCGCTTCACCGGTTTCCCAGTTTAAATTTTGAGCAACCTAATTGCGCGATTTACACACATATAATTAGGAAAATAATTATTTTTTTATAATCTGTCTCACAAATTTTATTTCAGTAATAAATAGAATGATAAATTTAATTTTGTTTATATTGATTGCCAACTTAAAGTTTGCTTACGTATTGTATACTTCCATAGTAGAGATCATAAGTCCAATTGTTGTATGTGCAAGAACTGTAGATATTTCCCCGTTATGGACAAACATTTCATTATTTGATTTTGTAGAAATTTTATGGTACTGATATTGGTCGATATGCATTTATTATCTAAAGCAATTGAACATGTGACTAACGAGAGATACCAGACACTTTGTCATAACTTTTTTTTTAAGTGCTGAGAGTCAAACAAGCATTTTTATATAACGATAAATATGTGTCCAATATTTGGCCAAGTATGTTTTAGCAGGCATCATGATCATATCTTAAAACATCATATAGGCGCAAGCTTTTTTAAGAAGACTTTTAAAGGGAAAAATTTTGCCAGTACACAGAAAAAGTTATGACAGGTTTTTTTAATAAATATACACAGAAAAAAGTATTCACCAATTAATATTTTCAATTAAAAATTTAATTGTATTAATTAAATTTTTAATTGTTTTAATTAATGGAAAAACTTAATTGATATTATCAAATTGTTTATAGGTGAAAATTTAATTAATTTTTTAATTGATACTACAAATATTTTAATTAATATTACAAAATCATTCATATTACTTTTTTAAATTGATTTTAAGTTTTATTATTGTCTGTACTTGGTTTGATGGTTTATATTACAGTAATAAACAAATGCGTTTTTCGTTCTATTAAATTTTTTCGAATTTTAGTATTTAGTATTACGAATTTTGTGGCATGTCTTATTTCTTGAAAAATATTATTTGATTTTTTAAATTAAGTAATTGTATAGAAAATAAATTTTTTCTGTGGACAGTTGTATATTTTTATTATAATTTGAAATTTATTTGCTTGTGGTTTAGCTTGGTCTATATACGTATTTCATATCTTCATCATTTGTATAAGTGATTTGAGAAATTCTTGTTTTTACTCGAATGAGAGCTTATATTTATAGTTTGCTTACATTAAAAAAAGTGGGCGGAAACACCCCTATAAGAACTTAAAATTAAATTTCATGTATTTGTAGCCAATAGATTCTTTCGGAGTTTTGCTCCCCAAGAATTTAGTTTTGCGCCTTCCCCTCCTGGATTAGTTATTAAAACTTGCATGTAATTATTTATTTTAATATTACTCATGAAAATCACCAGTTATAATGCCCCCTAGAAAAAATTTTCTAGCTACGCCAATGCCTATAATATTTCAATTATAGATTTTATGATAAAAGTAAAACTTTTCCAAACAATTGAGACAACTGAAAAATTAGGCACTGAAAAGCTAAAACAATTTTATGGCCAGTTTCATGATATTGAAAGAAAACAACAAAATAAATTTAAGTGCAAAGTTTTCTTTCGATGGTGTGAAACAGGCACTTTTGTTCAGTTAAATAAAATATTTTATATATTAAATAAAATGGGTTCACCGGAATATAAACTATTTGCTGGGTTTTGTATCAGTTTCAAAGCCTACTAAGCTTATTTTTTCTTTGTGATTTTCAAAAGTATTATTACTTCATGAATTCTCATATAGTTTTTGAAAGTCTATGAATAAAGTAAGACGTTTGTTACTGTTCAGATTTTGTGGTTGAAGTCTACTGATGATTTGGCTCAAGCACCAATGAAATGCGTATATAGACATGCTAAGCCACCAGCAAATAAATTTCCATTATAATGAAAAGTAAATAAAATTAATACTGTAAAATAATATTTTTCCATATTGAAATAAGAAATTTCAACATTACTAGACTTTCGTTAATATTTCTTATTAATTCAATATGGTTTTTATTGATTTTAAGCTGGTTTTTCTCTGGGTGTAGTTAATCTTTATTTGAAAAATAGACACCCTTATTCTGCATTTCGATTCGGATCGAAAATTTCTCCGTTTGACAACTTTAGTACTCTGCGTTCCTTTCTTCGATTTCTCTTTCGATTCTATGTATTCTGCATTTCGATCGTAACTACGTTTTTCTAAGTTGTTATTTGAGTGACGGAGCGTTTTCAATTTTTGTTTGTTTAGCTTAAAAACTAGATTAATTCAAAAAATAATGTATGTATTAAATGCAAAACAAGGTTTAATTAATGAACTGCACAGTTTGTTTTGTTTTTTTGTACTAAAAAGCGATTTTTATTTAATTTATTACGGGTAGTACAGTATAAAAATTTGACATACCTATTTAATGACAACGAAAAACGATATTATCTGCGGATTTTATTAAATTTAAACAAATAAACTTTATTTTTGTGTTACAATTAAATGTAAAAAATTAAAATATCATAAAAGTTTGTCCACGAATAATTCTAATTTTTTTTAGCTCTCTGCACTTAAATTTGCAAGAATTTATTTAATAAAAATTTTCACAATATTTAATTATCATTT
Organism: Tachina fera; assembly: GCA_905220375.1. Lineage (NCBI taxonomy): Eukaryota > Metazoa > Arthropoda > Insecta > Diptera > Tachinidae > Tachina > Tachina fera. The sequence continues at coordinate 19,160,037 of LR999964.1, read as the reverse complement.
GTTTTAATGTTAAATCACTGTTTTTTACACTAAATTTAACTTTTTGCTAAAAAATTTGCAAGATTGCTTAATTTTTCTGTTCCTTTTTTATCCGTTTCATTCGATTCAGTTATTTTGCAGAATACCTCTTTTCGATCCGTGCGTAAATGAATGCGGGAACGTAATCGAAATTCAGAATAGGGGTGAAAATTTTAAGTTTAAACTACAGTTAACTGACACTTAGAGTTTGTCTTTATGTTAAAAACTAGCTCTAAATATTCAAATAAAATCTTCATAGATTAATGATTTATGTGCATGCGAAAATAAGAATTTAGAGCTTACACTGGCGTAGACAGAATTCCTTTATAATGAGCTTTATTTATTAATTTATGTAGAGAAATTAGTGTTTTTAATTCTTAAGAGTGATTTTCATAAAAATTTTCTAGACAAGTCGCCTGCCTGTCTAATTTTTGGAAGCAGGGTATATGAGGTAAATTTTATTTGATATGTATATGAAATTATTTCTATAAACATTTTTTCCCTTAGATTCTTTATCACGCTGACTTTTTTGAGAGTAGAAAGTAAGTTTTGAAATTTAAAAAATCCTATGATATATTTTCTACGCTTCTGTGTGTGTACCTTAGTAATAATTTCAAATGGGGACTTTTTCAATGAACAATTTTTGGTAAGTTTCTATAAAATCATCAACTAGCAATTAATCATCATATAAAAGATGTTCCAAAAAATTATTAACAAAACAATAGTTTTTTTTTCTGCTTACAAATCGCGCCTCAAACGCCCACACAAACCAACAGACCGCCAACTAAACATCAACCAACATTAAGTACCCAACTCATTTTTTGTTTTTTTTTACAAAACCAGACAGAGTAACTGAATCAAGTAAATAAAAAAATTATGGTAATACTTTTAATAAACTTTATAAAAATTATTGCATTAAAATCAAAACTGATGTTCACTCATTTATTAGTATTACAAGTTGCTTAAGTTTCATTTCTGACTGTATGACGACTGCCTTTTGATTTGAAGCAAAAGTTAGAAATTATGAAAACCAACCTTTTTATTCTCCACAACTCACAAATAAACGTATATCAGATCATTTTTCATATCTTCAGATAAATAATAAAAAAAAATAATTCAATTTAACACAAACATAATTAATTTAATTATAATTTTCATTAAAAAAACTATAAGTACATGTTAAGTATTTATTTGTTTACAGCAAAAAAAAACAAAAAAAAAACAAAAGAAATAAATTCAATTATTTAAAAGATTAGACAATAACAGATTTTAAACGCACAACATGCGTAGGATGCACGACAATAATCAAGTTGATGATCATGATATTGAAGTGAAGTGGAGATCATTTTAATGATGAGAAGATTAATTCTTTAAGAGATTTTTGCGGCCTTAAATGGAAAAAATTAAAATGATTATTTCGCTGCACACTATGCAATATATTGCACAAGATTAAAAAAATATATGATGCTATGTTTTTAGTATGAGTACAGTATATGATTTTAAGACAATGTAAAATTAAAAAGCAATTGCTTTTTATCATGATAACACTTAAAAGAAAATCATGCTAATAGACTTGAGACATGTGCTGTAATATACTTTAAACCTTTAAATATATTTGCTTAATTCACAACAATTTGTATAGTGTAATTGTGTATCAAATACACTCTCTGTTTGTTAATTGTGAACATCCTGTGTGTAGTGTATTAATGTATTTTATATTTTTAGTGAAAAAAGAAGAACCAGCTATATACAAATTCTCTCAGAGAGCCGCTCTCTAAATACAACATTTTAAAAACATATGAAATAAAAGTGTAATAGTGTATTTAATTTTTATATGAAAATTATTTACGACAAATTTTACACAATTGCATTTAATATGATAATACAGTCGATACAGAGATAAAAGAGGTTTTGTGAATTAAGCAATTGTATTTTGAATGTTCTTTTGAATTGAATTTCAATTTTAACAATTCTCGTCACTATTAAGAAGCTCTGAAAATCAATAATTGATGAATCAATAATTTAGCTGACATTAAAGTTTAGACCAGCACGCGCTGAAAACTAAAAGAAATCACCTCGATTACATAAACATACGAGTAAATACCTGCATGAGGAATAAATGAATACTATTCATTGGATATTGTTGCACAATTGTATCTGGTTTCTTAACTCGGTGTGAGACAAATTTCAATTAAACTTGAAACCCACTTAAGCGAACATAATCTTAGAGATTCAATAACATTCATTCAACAAAATAATACAAACATATTCCAAAATAAAAAAAAATTACTACTATTGAGCGAAAAAAAAACAAATTTATATCCAGGTGTTGAAGGAAATTTATGTTTTTTAATTGTTTTTAGGTCAGATGTTATAAATACATTATAAATACAATAATGAATGTGATGAGTTTTTTTGTTGCGTGGGTGTTTGTACTACAAATTTATGAACATGATATTTTTTGAGGTTTTTAATTGAAATTTTTATTATTGTAATGATTTCGTCTTGGCTATTAGACGTAAAATAACAAATTTGTATCCCATATACATACATATGTATATACATGACCCAATTAAATTTTATTTTGATGGTTTGCTTTTTATAATATAATTTTTAATTACATTTGATTTATAAAGTATTAACAGTTTAGAGACGATGTTCTCTTTTCTACGTAGAAGGTCATTTATAATATTAATATTTTTATTATATTTAATTTAATATTTATAGTGAAGGAACAAATTTACTAAAGCCTTAAGATAAAAGAACCGTATTAAAAAAATAAAATTATATATTTAGTGAAATACGACCTACCATAAAATGCGTAAAACAAAAGACCAAATTTCGTAAAAGTTTAATAGAATGAAAAATACATTTTCCCTTTATTAAACAGTTTTCAATGAATTCAATCACTATCATAAAGAAAATAATAAAACATAAAATCATTTTCAAAAATCTGTTTCTTTAAACAAAAGCTAATCATAATTTTTTTTGTATAGTTTGTGATAAAAAAATTAAATAAATAAACGAAATGAAAGGTAATAATAGAGAGTACCTCAAAATTCTATTGCAATGGAAAATCTTCTTCTTTCGAAATTTCAAGCAAAATCTAGTATATTTCCCATATAAAATAAAATTAACTTCGTCAATAGATTTGCAAATTCTACTTAAAATCAAGGAGAACCTGGAGATACAACTAATGCTTTTTTTGAAATTTCTACTAAAAAGTCGGCCTTTGTACTTAAATATGTGTGTAATTTAACTACATTGCAGTTCTTGGGTTGTAATTTTCAAAAATTTTCAGTTAATAGGTTTTGTTTTGAATAAAAAATCATGATAAATTAAAAAAAAGCAATGTGAGTCCAATCACAGGGGAGATGTGTAAACATCTAGTAATAAACTTTTTTTAATAGTGGCTTATAGTTAGTAAAATAAATATCTCTACTTTTTTTAAAAAATCTATGGAAAACTGCATCTATAGTAGTGTAATGAATAGTTGTGGGGGTTTGTGGAGAATTGCTCATATGCAAGTAGAAAACGCCAAATAAAAATTTTGATAAAGCTTGCGACTCTGGGTTTGTATTAAAATCTCTACCCAGAATAATAGGCATGTTACCCAATTGTCATGTACCAGCTTCAGTGTAAGGCAATAGTAACAACAACAAGTTTTTGTTTTTTTATTTTTAATGCTTGTCTTAGTTTTGGCACGTTTGTTTTCCATTTTTTGAATTTTAGAACACCTTTTAAATTAAAAAAAAAAATTAAAAATTATATGACACACATTGTTATTTATAATTATAAAAAAATTTTTTTGATTGAAAAGAAAAAAGTCGAAAACTAATTATCAAGATATAAAAACAAGAATAATCCTGAAGAAGTTAACCAAAGGTTAACGAAATATCGATATAAAAATAAAAATATAAAGAAATTTACTGACCTAAAGCTTAAAAAAATAGTTTCATTGAACATATAAAAAAGGTCGAAAAATTAGATAAAACAATTTAATATATAATTAATATATATTTAAATTTTTCCTTGTTTTAATCAAATTTTGAATTACTTCCATACAATTATCAATCAATTAAATTTTTAATGGCTTCGATTAAATTTTGAAGAGCTTCCTTTAAATTTAAATCTAAGAACTAAGGGGCGAATATTGTAAAAAGCTTCGTTTCTAAACTTTTCTAATTTGTATGAAAACTAACGAAAATTTCTTTCAAAAAAATATTTTTTCCATGCAAATTTCTTTCATAACGAAAAAATCTTTTTTTAATTTATATAAAATTTTTGTATATATTTTTTTGTATTACCTTTCTGGGAATTGTTGCAAATTGATTGTTTTTTTATAAACATCCTAGACACGAAATAAATGCTTATTATTAGTTTCGTGCGATCTGCCGGAACGTTTTTATGTACATATGCTGGATGGCCCGTCAAACATTCATTTTTCGATTAAATTTGTGCTGTCAACATATTGTGAATGTCAATAGACGACAATTATTTCTTTTTTGTGCTGTTAAAATCGTAAAAAATTAATAAAAAAAATGGTAGAGCATTAAAAAAAATAGAAAATAGTTAGAATAAATTCACTAAAATGCGACTGACTCGCACACAAAGTATTCCGTACGGACACCACATACATACATAAATATGTATGTAGTACTATACAAACTTTAGCCTATATAATCGAATATCTCACCTGATGTAGAAATTCATTAAAAAAATTTAAGTAACCGGTAACCTTTTTTTCGGTGTTAAATGATTTTGTTTTTAGTCTTAATGCTTGTTCTTAGCTTTGACACGTTTTTTCCATTTTTGGGATTTTAGAACACCCTTTAAATTTTAACATTTATAAATTTGTTGTTGTAGTGGCAAAAAATTTACATATTCTGTGATAATTTCAGTTACGTGGCTGGTACGGTTCTCGAGAAAAAAGCCAGTGATGAACTAACGGACATCATAGCTAAAATAATAGGGTTTGTTTTCGCCTTTAGTGTGAAGATCCCTAAGAAATAAAGAAATAAAAATACTGAAAGCAAAAAATATTTTTATATGAAATAATCGTTCAAAAGCAGAAACTACTTAAATACAATATTTTGAATAACTCTGAAATCGCATTCACACATATTTTAGGCTTGATAAAGCAACACATTTACCACATCAAAATCTGACATCAAGCATGCCAAAAATCAAAGCTTTTTCAGTACTCAGCAATCATATTCGATATAACATACACAAACTCATTTTCAAAAATACTATCATAATGATTGATGAATATTTTGATAGTGTCTAGACCGTCTTAATATAATTTAATTTTTAATATTTTAGTAATCATTCTACAGCTTAACTGCTCTTTGCGATTAACTATGAGTAGTATATGCATATATTTCTATTCGAGCCTTTCATTAAAAATATCTAAATGTCTACAATATTTAAAATGAATGTTAGTCTTAAAACAAACTATTTAAATATTAATTAGCAAGTGAAAATTAATGTATATAAATGATATTACATGAACAAATGGCAGAGTGACACACAAGTGAGCAAGAAGAAAGCATAGTTTTGAATATCAAAAGGAATTTAAATAAATAATATCGGGCAGGTTAAACTCATATACTATACGAGTACTAACATTGACAGAATTCTCTAGAAAATCCCTAATTCTGTAAAAAATCAGAAGACATTCGATATCGATGGGAAATCGATTATAAGTATATCTATAAATTCAATTGTTTTACTTTAAAATTAAATTATTTTTAAGCCGCTTGTGCAGTTTTTCAAAGTTGGTACAGATTTTTCTTTTTCAAGTTATTTCTCTAGAACTTTTTAAGATGATTTTGGACTTTTTTCTAATTTGTAGAGAATCGATTATATTTAGTATAAAGGGCAGCCAAAATTTTATTATTTATGCTGATATATCTTTTCTTGAATAATAATTGTACAAAGTTTCTTTGTGTACTTTTTTCAATTGCCTGCTTATGGAAAACAAAATTGCTTTGGTTTCAATATAAAATCATAAATCTGACTTACATACAATTATAACACTGTTAATGCTATTTATTTTATCATTAGTGTAAGCATTAACTATTTCTTTAATATAATTTATATTTACTATAGTATTTTTTCACACCTCAAGGTATTAACAAATAGCTTCAGTTTTTTTAATGTTTTTTTTTGCACTAATGTCATTTATTATTGCTGTTGTTTGTGGATGTGAAGAAAAAAAATTATATTCAATTAGCATAGAATTTGCATTAAAACAGCCATTTTAAATAAGAAGACAGACACGAGCAAAAAGTGAAACTCAAAATAATTAATGAAGTTAAAAAATTATAGGGTGACCAGAGAAAGCAAATGACAATTCTTCAGTTATTACATTTTATTTGTTATTGATGTTCTGCTGAAAGACGTCGTTTTCACGCTTAAAGAAATTGTGAAACATTTTATTGAAACTCAATATGCAAATACGCATCATAAATGTCCCCGGTCTGCAATATGACAATTCGTTGAATTGTCCTAGTTTACACAATGCAATTCTTATTGCTAAGCTAATTAGTCTATAAGAGAGAAAAACGAGGCGAAAAGAAACGTGTAATCAGCTTCATGTACTCTCAATACGTTTTGTTTTCTCATTCGTAATGTTAAAAAAAAAAATAACATGCATACACAAAACTATGTATGCATAAAATATATGAAGTGAAAAATAAGAGTTGCATTGTGTGAATGAAAGCCGATGAAAGTTCAAAGAATAAAAATTTATAAGCTTAGCAATAAGACTTGACTAGTGTGAACTGAGACTTTATAAAAAAGGTTTTAAGGCAGCTACGTCTAAGCTAGATATATGCACAATGTGCAAGCTTTTACAAAAGAGCTTTGTGCTTTTACACTGACGAGAGCACAATAGCCAATTCGATCTCAGCGAAAATAATGCTTGTGCTTTTTTTGCTAAGAAACCAGAATAAATTATAAAAGCTTTCAAAGCTAATTACCTCATATGCAAACAGTGTTGCCAGTTTTTTTCCAGAGCTTATCCCCAATTTTCAATTTGTCATCCCCGAAAATCCCCAAATTGAGTTTTTTTTTATTAAAATTTTTCCTTTTGTGAAAAAAATTAATTTTTTTTAATTTTATCTAAAAAATAATGAAAAAAATAACATATTTATTCAATAAAATTCATTTATATCGATAGCTGTATTTACATTCATATTGATTTAATTTGTACTTATAAAACTTGTAAAGAAAAAATTACACTTAATTTAATATACAGAATTGTAAAACATTTTTGAACCTAATTTTACCATTTCAAAAACTTCAGAATCGAAATCTTCAGCAGTATTAAATTTGTCACAACAAATTGAATTATTTTTAAAGTGTGAATTTATTCTAAGAAGTGCTTCCAACAAGTAATATTGCATTTTGTTACTCATTTTTGTTTTGGTAGTGTTAATTAGTAGTTAATCTGCATTGATACTTCTTCTTTATTAGAAACCATTCACTATGAATAGCAACACATATTTTTGGAATTGCCAGACGCACATTTCTTAGCTCAAAAATCATTCTTGTTACGATCAGTTATAAAAAAATTCCCGAAAAATTCCCTAAAATGTCGTTATCATCCCCAGCAAATCCCTAGATCCCCAACACGAAATTTTCATCCGCAATCGCGAAAGAATTTCCCCAATTTGGGGACAAATCCTCTAAACTGACAACACTGTATGCAAATGTCAGAGTTCTTGTGTGTTTGGAAAAAGCTTCTTTAGAGCAATAATTAGTAAACACATACATTTATAATATGAAAGAGATTAAAATGCATGCTTGTACGTGTAGAAAGAGCATAAAAAAGTGCCTTTTGATGATCTCTGCTTTAGAGTGGGTAAACTCTTTTGGATCAGCCAATCGACCAGAGAAGAATTATTGCTGTTAGCTGCAAAAATTATAGACAAGGTGGCGAGCGGTATCCGCTAGTTAGTATATCCAACAATTTTGGGTGAGCTTGAGGCCTACAGTCGAGAAGCTATTATGTCACCTATTTTATTTATGTGCTCTTCCGCACTTAATAATGTAAATCAAAATATGCGCAAATTTACTTTGATATCTCTTTGATATGTTTCAATATAATTTTTATCTGATCACCCTAAATTTCAACACTGATGATGGTGAAGATGCCTGGCCCGACAGTAAGAGAAGCAGATTAAAGGCCTTTAAATACGAAATAAAAAACGTCTACTGAGAGCAAAAAATAACATAATATTGCAGGTATTAGTAAGCTCTGACGCCTCAAGTCAAATGTTAAAATATATTGTGCAAAAAAAATTAATATTTACGTGTAACACACAAGCACACGGATGAACCGAAAGTAGGTTAATGTCTAATTTAAGTAACAATGATACTTAATCTGTCATAAATATATTTAAAAGGTGTCCCAATGTTAGGTAAGCTGTTAAGGTACTCGTAATTTAGAAACTCACAATAAATACAGTCAAAATTTATTTAAGACGATAACATTTAGGGCCTGTCCCACGATGTCGAAAACGTTCGACTTGTCGCACACTTAGGGTCAGTCCCACGATGTCGACAACGTTCGACTTGTCGCACATTTACATTCAAAACAAAAACAAATTTTAAAATTTTGTTTTTGTTTCAGGCCCTTACATTTGAAACAAAAAGAAAATTTTTAAATATGTATTTTAAAATTTGTTAATTTTTTAATCTACATATGCATATGTATGTGTGCATATGTGGGACAAATCGAACGTTGTCCCTATCGTTAGACAGACCCTCAAGCTTCCTTGTGGCAGGAGACTCAAAGTGTCAGTAAGATACATACATATTGTCTTAAGATATTAACTTTTAATTTTTCTTAAAGTGGCTCATCGTCCGGTGAAATATTCAGCACTAACTTGCTTAATTTCTTTTTAATTAAAAAAAAACGCTGAACTTTATCGATTTTGAGTTATATTTCAGGTACACTGAGAAATAAAAATCATTAGTGATGTGAGCTCATAGATAATCCTTGTTTTTATTACATTTCATTAGAGCAATGAATATTTAAATTTGCTTAATGAATATAATAATATTATTTTTTAAAGCATCCCTTCATACGTTCACCCTGTTTATTTAAATACAACATTTTATTTATAATGGATTATTAGTGTTAAGTAGGCGTTTGCTGTTTGTTCACATAGTGACAAGTAACTTGGTTGGCTGTTAACTACAATTAAAATTACAAGCTATTTTTTTAAGACACCAATGTGTGTGGTAAGAAGATAAAAATTATACAAATAAAATTACACAAATATAAATTTATGTTAATCATGAGTAACTTTGAAAAAAAAGGTCATAATACACCAGGGAGTTTCAGCCAAAATTGAAATTAATAAGAAACCTCAAATAATCTTTAATTAAAATTATTGTTGATTCCTACGAAATTTATTTCTTAACAAAACAATTTGCCCTGTAATGCCATCTATAATCAGAAGATCAACATGAAGAAATCGTACAATTAAATTTTGTTTGTAGTTACTTCGTTTTGGACATTTAATTCATAAGAGGGTGACAAATCATATCTGCCAATACATCTAAATGTAAAATACTGTTTTTTTTTTAATTTTCAAACATTTTAAAGATTACTTGTCCTTAATGATAAAACAAAATTGAAAAAATGTACAATACTTGCATGTTAATGGAACCAGAAGAAGAACAACACACCAAAATATCGAAATAATTTGATTATTGATACTTAAAGAAATCAATCACAAAGCTGAATTATAATATCGGACATACAAATATTGGGTAAGGGTGAAAGTAAACAGTGACAGACTGATGTCAGAATGGAGATATAATGGCATTTGGTGCAGTTATTTTATATGTTTTATAAAGACGGCAAAATATTGATTTCTTTAGTATATGTCTATGTCTATGTCTATGTCTATGTCTATGTCTATGTCTATGTCTATGTCTATGTCTATGTCTATGTCTATGTCTATGTCTATGTCTATGTCTATGTCTATGTCTATGTCTATGTCTATGTCTATGTCTATGTCTATGTCTATGTCTATGTCTATGTCTATGTCTATGTCTATGTCTATGTCTATGTCTATGTCTATGTCTATGTCTATGTCTATGTCTATGTCTATGTATATGTATATGTCTATGTCTATGTCTATGTCTATGTCTATGTCTATGTCTATGTCTATGTCTATGTCTATGTCTATGTCTATGTCTATGTCTATGTCTATGTCTATGTCTATGTCTATGTCTATGTCTATGTCTATGTCTATGTCTATGTCTATGTCTATGTCTATGTCTATGTCTATGTCAATGTCTATGTCTATGTCTATGTCTATGTCTATGTCTATGTATATGTATATGTCTATGTCTATGTCTATGTCTATGTCTATGTCTATGTCTATGTCTATGTCTATGTCTATGTCTATGTCTATGTCTATGTCTATGTCTATGTCTATGTCTATGTCTATGTCTATGTCTATGTCTATGTCTATGTCTATGTCTATGTCTATGTCTATGTCTATGTCTATGTCTATGTCTATGTCTATGTCTATGTCTAAGTCTATGTCTATGTCTATGTCTATGTCTATGTCTATGTCTATGTCTATGTCTATGTCTATGTATATGTATATGTCTATGTCTATGTCTATGTCTATGTCTATGTCTATGTCCATGTCTATGTCTATGTCTATGTCTATGTCTATGTCTATGTCTATGTCTATGTCTATGTCTATGTCTATGTCTATGTCTATTTTACATATTTTAACATACTAAACATATTGTCTTATATTCAGTTTTGATGGCTGTGAGTCATATTGGGATTCTGATGGGGTTTTCTTTAGAAAGGAAATAATTGTTTATCCAACTAAATATTCTAGGGAGCTGAGATTCTCAAAATTATTTTAAAATTATCAAAACAACATCCAGACGTATAACTTTACTCACAAAATAAATAAAATTAAAAGCGATACTGTCACACACATGCAGACGTATATAGAACGGCAGCCACTTTTGTCAAGAAGCGTGACATTTTCATTGATATTGACATTAAAGAGGTAGCGATACACAAAGGAACGCTTAAGAAAAGATGGATGTCTTACGAGGTATTTTTTTATTTTCTTCTAAAAAGAGCAACGAAAAATTTATACACAGAGAAGAGAATGAACAAATAAGAAAGAAAAAAAGTTGTCATGCATCTGATTCGTAATTAATCATTTGTACATATTGGAGATCGGAGACGCAGTCACACGTACTTCATCTGATAATAATTATTTATTTTTCTTTTTAGAAAAATTACTGTTCAATTTCATTGTACCCTAAAGAATAGTGAAGGCAACAACAGATTTAAAAAGTAGCCACTCGATTAAATTAAAGTGTGTCTGTGTGCGGCAACAGGTTCCTTGTAAAAGTTTTAAATTCCGTCCGTTTGTCTGCCTGTCTTTTAACTTATTTGATTTTACTTAATTTAAACGAAAATGCATCTGTTGATTTACAGATTTGTGTGTAAATTTTTTTTGTTTTTATGTACTACACACTTGTGTATTCGATTTTGATCTTTCACCGGAGGAAAAAATTATTTTTATTGCTTTTTATAAGAGATGAAATTAAAACGAATGAAATGAACAACTTGACAAATGTATGGAACCTTAAATTCCGGTGGCACAATTGATTAATTGGAGGATGAAAATTTACATAAATTTTCAAAATAATGTATTGATTTGTTTTTGCTAGAAATGTTAAAAATCTCAACTATTGAGTTAAAAATTTTAAATTACTTAAGCATAAAAATAAATACACATAAAAAATTTGTCAACGCTTAGCGCTGCATTTTATAAAATTAGGTCCACATAATGAAAAAGTTATGTGTCTTCTTTGATTTATTTAGTGAGATTTAAGTGTACGTAATAGCATTTTACTTAAAGCCAATAAGAAAGGAAAAAGAATACGAGAATTGTTATACAAACATCAGCATGTTAAAAACTACCCGATTAGTTCAAGCGTAATTATTGTGGCTTCTAAATTTGCATCTTATAAAAGGATTGAGATTTATATATAAATTTAATAATTATTTTTCAGTCACCTTATCGCTTTAGTTTTCAAATTTATAGAACAGCCTTCTAACAACAATACTAAAGCCACTCTTATAGCTTAAAAAAATATTAAACGATTTGATCTTACATGTATGTAAAAATATAAATAAATTACAAATTACTTAAATGTCAATTTATTTCAAATAAGTTCAATATTTTCATTACACTCAGACAATGTTTGTGTTCTAATTTTGTTGCAATACAAGCAGCAAACGACAAGAATATTACAAAGCCATTCATTCCATTCCATTCTTTCTGATCATTTTGACAGCTTAATGTACGCGAACATAAAGTAAATGTCCAAAGTTTTGTAACGTAATAAAATTCAATTAAAATGCTTTAAAGGAGAGGGTGTGTTTTTCTGCAATGTTAAATGTTGTAAACAGACAGTGAGATAAAAAATATAATGCTGGTTGATATGATATTAAACAAAGTTGCAGATCTAATAATTCCATGCACTAGATAAGGAGTTTTTTGTTTTGTCAAGTTATGTAGTCGTATGAATGTTTGGGGAGAAATAATGCCACTTTTTCGTGCTTTTTGTTTAGACATGTGTATGTCCACTACATTTTGGCAAATACATCAACAAGAATAGAAAACAATAGCATAAAATATATGTATTTGTTTGAACTGAAAAGTTTCAAAATTTAGAGAGAAACGTTCAACATAATGTATAAGCATACCGTTAATTTAACAAAAATAGTTTCAAGATTATAAAGTTTTCTTCCATTGGCCTTTTAGAAACAATTATGCAAACATTACGTTCCGATCCTTATAACTAACATTTAATCTTATGTCCCATAAAAATTAATTAAACTTAATTGATATAATTAATAAAGCAGCAAAGGCACTAAGCTGTGTAATTGTAATTGTAATTGTAATTGTAATTGTAATTGTAATTGTAATTGTAATTGTAATTGTAATTGTAATTGTAATTGTAATTGTAATTGTAATTGTAATTGTAATTGTAATTGTAATTGTAATTGTAATTGTAATTGTAATTGTAATTGTAATTGTAATTGTAATTGTAATTGTAATTGTAATTTTAATTGTAATTGTAATTGTAATTGTAATTGTAATTGTAATTGTAATTGTAATTGTAATTGTAATTGTAATTGTAATTGTAATTGTAATTGTAATTGTAATTGTAATTGTAATTGTAATTGTAATTGTAATTGTAATTGTAATTGTAATTGTAATTGTAATTGTAATTGTAATTGTAATTGTAATTGTAATTGTAATTGTAATTGTAATTGTAATTGTAATTGTAATTGTAATTGTAATTGTAATTGTAATTGTAATTGTAATTGTAATTGTAATTGTAATTGTAATTGTAATTGTAATTGTAATTGTAATTGTAATTGTAATTGTAATTGTAATTGTAATTGTAATTGTAATTGTAATTGTAATTGTAATTGTAATTGTAATTGTAATTGTAATTGTAATTGTAATTGTAATTGTAATTGTAATTGTAATTGTAATTGTAATTGTAATTGTAATTGTAATTGTAATTGTAATTGTAATTGTAATTGTAATTGTAATTGTAATTGTAATTGTAATTGTAATTGTAATTGTAATTGTAATTGCTTGTAATTGTGGTTGTAACTGTAATTGTAAATGAATAAGTTTAAACTATCAATGACATACATACATATGGATATTGTAATCGCTCACTTACAATTAAAATAACATATAATTGTTATAAAGCAAAGAATGATTACTTTTAGTTTATCAAGTTCAATTGCATTTGTGTGTAAACTAATTTTTTAAACAAATTTTTTATATGTTTTGTACACCAAAAATTATTTATTTTTATGAAAGTGGTCTAGGACATATATTGCTCTGGTCGAGATATTTAGGAGATTACATTTGAACAACTCAAACAGTTTTTTATATTTATTTATTTATTTAAACATATTTTACAAAGTAGATTTGAATAATATGGTGTTGCACAAATATGGGCGGAGTATCTAGACCATATGCCCAAGATGTTATTAACAGTATCTTAAAAAGTTTTGTGATTGACTGTACACGACCTATACCTTCACATAGGAAGTAGAAACGTGGTTGTTAAGAACCGCAAGATTCTACGGTAATCCGTGGCAGATCAGTTAACCAGTGCGAGCGAGACGAAAAACTCTCGAAGGCCAAACCACATACACAAGCCTGACCGCACTTAAGAAATAATTACGATGACGCGAGAGATGTTCCCCAACCCAGAGCTGCTTAACGACTGTATTTTTATATAATGCTGCACTATTTTTAGTGCTTTTTGAAGACTCAAAACGCCAAATTTTGAGCGTTAGTGCCAAACTAAGAAAAAGCACTAAGTGCTTTTAAAAAATTTGTGTAAATAATACACTTGTATTGTTCATATATTTCATTAAAGATGATACTATTGCAGAAATGTAGAATAGCTCTGAAGATATTAAATATTATTAAATTTCACTCTTTTGAATCTTCACTTTTTTTCACGTTAGTGCTCTTTACGCTTTTTAGATTTCAAAATTACGCTTTTTTGTGCTTTTTTTTTTAAATTTTGATCTGCTTTTAAAGTCAAAAAAGTTGGCATCACTGATACATATGTCTATAACAGAAATACCAGTCGTTCACTTTATTTCTATGAATCATGCATGGTACGCGTGAGTAATATTTTATATTATATTCTTAACTGTAATGGAAATTTATTTTATAAATAAAAAATTAATTATTACATGAATTTTTTATAATTATTCCATTATTTTTGTAATTGTAATTGGTTTTTTTCATTAGAATTAAATGTTTTTTATATGAAATTTTTCTCTACACAATTACTTTTCCGTTCTAACCAAAAGTAATTGTAATTGAAAGCTTTCAATTGTAATTGATGCGTAAACAATTACGAAATGTAATAATTAAAACTCAAAATCTTCTAAACAGCAATTGAGAAAAACTAAAAAAAATATAATCAAAGAAAAAGAAAAAAATATGTACATATATTTATGATTTTAGGCAAAGTGAAACAATCGATAGGACAAATACGAAACTAATTGTGTGGCCTTGTCTGCCACCAGAACAAGTGCAAATTTCACCAGCAGATGTAATCACCATCATGACACTAAAAGTTTTCCAGAATTTCCAGTTAATTTTTTTTATAAAGTAGATGACATTTAAAAGAGATATACCTACTTATGTTTACATAAAGGTTGAAGGTTGAAAAGGTTTAACCGCTTATGGAGAATTTCAGTATTTCATTACGAGTAGAGTTGAACTTTGTATCATAATCGAATCTTTTTCGAATCAGCTTGACGGGAAAAATAGTCACATATGAGCTGATTTTTTGATCATAAATAATAATCCCGTTGTGAGAGAATGGTATCCTATAGATGAATCATACCAAAGATTCATTTATGACATGATTCATACATCTGAGGAGAGTCATATAAGAGATTTCTGCAAAAAATTATCACCCAAGTGCTAGCTGGGTTGGTGTTTTGAAAGCTTTTGTTTAATAAAAATATTTCATTCATAAGAATTGAAAATAAGTACTAAACTTGAGCCCGATTAAGGAATTATTTCAACTTACTTAAAAATTCATTATACAAAAAACAAATGTATTCATATTAAATCATAATACCGTTATGGTGTAGGTACAATTGATAGATTAATTTGAAGTATACATCATGCGGCTGCTTAATAGCGCTTGGGGCTGATGATAAAGCAACCGTGGAAATATAATCACCCCTGTAATACTCCTACCATTATTATTTCGAGAAAATCCAAAAATGTCTACTAACTGGAAATAACTCTGACCTGACACCAGGTATCAGGCAAATTTAAATAACAGGTACCTATAAATCTTCTTTCGCTGTCAGGGATAGCTGTATCAATATTTTGGAAATACCATTGCATTGTAGATAATTTTTATATAATGTGAAAATTGAACATTGTAGCTATATATGAAATAAAAAACTCTATAGATTCTTAAGACTTATGTGCTCATGTCTCAAGATAAGCAAATGCAATAAATTTATAATAAAAGCATACATGGATATATACATAAACCAAATGTACATGCATACATCCATACACAATATCAGGACATAAAGACATGAATGCGTGACCATTAAACACTTTTGTTTCAACATATACATACCTACATAAGTAATTCTAGTAAAAGGTAAATTATGTTTCTAATTCTAGAGCATAAACAAGAATTTGTTAATTAAAACTTATTCGTACTCGCACACAAGTTGTTTCAATGAGGAGCAAAACAGAAAGAAAATATATAAAACTGTAAATATTCATTTTGTTTTTAAGCCATGTTACTTACATTGGTGTTGTTATAAAATTTTTAAAATATTTATTGTTGTAGTTGTTATATTTTATACTCACTCTTTTCATTCATACACATGCTCCGTATTATACTTCTCTGTTCATCTAAACTGTTGGTAACCATTGCTTTAGTAATACGGTACTGTTTCTCTTTTTCTCTTATGGCTGTTGCCAGTGTTATGCTCTGCTGTGATTGGTGCTTTAGTGATTGGCCGCGCCTTTTTTATTCATGTGGGGTTTAGTTGAGATGGTGTTTGTTACCTTGTTGGTATTAATGGTTTTGTTGTTTTATTTATAGTATATGTATGTTTGTATGTATATTGCTCTGGTATTAATTTTCTTTCAGTTTATAGATAGAAAAACTTAGAATTAAGGTTATTTTGTTTTTATTACATTTTTACGTAAAAGTTCATTATTATTTTTACATATTTTATCTTTTGGTCATGTGTAATTCTTGGCAGTTTCGTTTTTTTACTTTTATAATTACTTAGCGTGAATTGTAGTGATTAAAAAGGTGACTATAAAATTATTTTTATTTGTTGTTTACATTTTAATGTTTAAAAGACATGTAATTTTTATTAAAATACTTTAACAAAGCTTCATTCGTTTAAAGTTTTTTACTTTTACTTATTTAAGCTTAATTCTTAAAGTAGAAATTATAGAAATTTTAAAGACTTTTGAGGAAAAAATATTATTCTATTCTGTTCATACATACATTAGAGCATACCTACAACCTTACAGGAAAATTAAAAAAAGGGAATTTAAAATGTATGTGTAAGGCAATTTAAAATAAAATTAGTTTTGCGACATGTGGGGTGTTTTTTTTAAATGTTTCCTTAAATCTTCGGCATTTATAGCCAGATTTGATATTTTGCCTTTTGGAACGACTTACCACAAGTATCCCGTTTTGCCATTGATCCACCGGATCTCACGAGAGTTTCAGAAAATAAAACTTGCTAGTTAAGTTGTTGCTGAGAAATTATTTTTATAATTGCAGCTGAACAATTTTAAATTTAGATTTTGACCGAGCATAGAGCTCACTTTTTTTTAATTTTTGTTTGTTTTAAAACTTGCTGTTATCTATTCGACATTACAGATGGATCCTTAAATATAAAAAGGTACATCGATTTTTTTTTGTTTCGAGGAGACCAATTCTTTTTTGCTTCCAAAGTTATTGAGCATAACTACCTTTTGATACACTGAAATCAAACGCTTCATTTGATCATTGAATTTTGTCATTAATATCGAACTAAAGTAAGAGTTAATTGTATTATTGAAGAATTTAATGCATATAATGAAAATTTTAATAAGCTAATGAACAATTTAATTCATACAATAAGCAATTATTAATGATGCTGCCTCATTAGCTGAATGAATGTTTTTTCGCTGAGTATAGTATTTACAAAAATTATAAAAATTAAGATAAGCTCACATTATGGAAGTTATATTGGCTTATATCTCAACTATAAATTAGGAAGCTCTTAAAATTTTTAATTTCCACGTAAACTTAATTTTTTTTTACAGAAGATATCACTTTTGAATTGAAATTAAAATTTTATGAGCCCATCCATAGTTTAGGACTATTAAAATGCCAGAATTTTTAAAATAGAGGCTGTAATATTTTATTGTACGTAAAAATTTATGTCCATATGTAAAACATGTGTGGATCGGAAACTTTATCTCGAAAACTTTAATTTTTGTCGCTTCGGTTTGATTGATAAGAAGGTTCTATATATTCTTCGAAGAGTAGTTAAATTTACTTGAGATTTCTGTAGTAATTTAGCACATTCCATAGTGAAAAGATTCTTCAAGCCATACCTTGTTTTTCATAAAGTTTTCAAGGCCGGCGGTACAGCTCGTGCTATAAATTTTCTTTATATTTGAAGTCTAGCAAATGGAATGCAACAACTACTTTCTTACAAAGCCGAATTTAAAATGATTTGAGTCTTCATTTTTTTTGAGGTACAAACTTCCACGGAGATCCTTTTTGGCTACAGACTACCTTAAATTATCTTTAAGTAAGTTCATATAAGTGCACTTAATTATGAAAGTGATCTAAGTCATATATTTCTTTGGTCGAGCTATTTAGTACATTAAATTTGAGCAAATCCAAAAAAAAAATATATTTTGTAACATTTTAATTTAAAGTTTTATTAGTCTAGATTAATATAAGTTTATTTAACATTTATTATATATTTATTAAATATCTTTTAAGTAATATTTCAGGCAAAAATGTATATGACTTGGACCACTTTCATAATTAAGGGCACCGATATATTTTAAGCGATTTATAAAATTTATAAATTTATTTTGTTTCCAAAGAAATAGCATTTTCTTGTTTTGACTGGAAGTTAATTTACTTACAAATGGAGTAAATGCTTCTTTGTTACAATTTTCCTTAAATTATGGGATCTTGTCCCTACTTACAAAAAAAAAAATAAAATTAAATTCATCTGACTCACTATTTGTTCCTCGTCATGTTTTATAATTTTATTTAAATTTGCTTTTAAATTTGCAAATTTTTTAAAATTCAATTTAGCATTCCTCAGTATTCAAGAGAACACTGAAGATGGCTCATAATTGAAGCCGACAAGTTAATCAATCAAATTTGACATGGAATGACGGCAAATCATTCCAAACTCCGTCGGAAGAAAAGTACAGCACTTGTCATCATAGTAATTATTTTTTATTAATTCTAAACCTTTGTGTTGAAAATTTTCACCAGTTGTTATACTACTGCATGATTAATGTACTCGTTAATGACTTGATATGGTGCGATTTACTGAATTTTATCTTATTATTATTATGCTTGTTCTTAATTTTTAGATCTTATTACACGTTTAGGGTAAGAAACTATAAGACATTTACTTTCATTTACTTTGAGAACTGGATGAAATACTAAAGGAAAACTTCATTCATATGTAAAAAAATTATATGGATTTCTACCTTCCCATATCGATTTCTAAAAATATTTTATAATTGAATTTTAGCACCTTTTTATAATATCTGTTCCATTTAATTTCAAAAATGTTCTATAGGTATTGGTGGTAGCTCCACTTTTTGAAAGCAAAAAAATTTATATTACTAATCGTTCGTAATCCGTCACATGTTTCCGAATAGAATTAAAAAAATAAATTAGTTTTCTATCAGATTTATAATAAAAATATACGAAAAAGTTTGCCTTCCCTGTCATAAAATATTCGCAATAGAAGAAGTATGTATTACTGGATGTCTTTTCTTTTTTTACGTGTGCGAGTGTACGTACATTCTTAAAACATTTTTACATGCTTCACTTAATTAATTATAAAATTTTTCAATACAAAGTATATCTTCTGCTTATCTGATATATAATAATTAATTGAGATTTTAAATAATTATTTCTTACAAAAAAGCAACCAAAGGTGAAAAAAGCGAACACACGCAGCTACACACCTTAAACGTACATACATACTTACACACTCGTACATTCATACATCTCTTGTGCTTAAAACCGGACTCGTGTAAGCAATCATCACAGTGTCAGAGTCATAGTTGGATTCATGGTGTTACTTGTATGTGAAGAGATCATCATCGTCATTATCATCATTTCTTTTCATCATTATTATTTTAATGATCATTTGAGACGTTTTCATTCATAACTATTTTTGGCTTTATTTTCGATTTGATTTTATTTCTTGCGCAGCATTTAAGCTGAAATATTGAAGAAGTGCAACAACTACAAACACTCTTATACCTGTAACTTACAATTATATGAGTATCAATGTTACAACTCTTATTAAAAGAGATTCAAAATTCGAAGTAAACTATTGGGGCTTTTTTTTTGGAAATTTAACCTACCGTAAGCGTTGCCATTTTAGTTTAATTAATTTTAGTGTTTTTATACCCTGCACCACAAATGTTACGATTTGATAATTCATTCAGTTTGTAATTACCGCAATACGTATTCATATGCTAGCGTAAATTAATTTATACAAAAATGTTGCAGGAATTAAATAAAGAAAAGTTAATTGTTTGTCACGTTACGTTACCAAACAGTTCAGCTTGTAGTTAAGAGCTATGCTTTTCTATTTTTGCCTTTCTTTTCTTTTCTTTCTAATAAAAATTTTATGAAAATGTAGAGAAATACGAGTATACAAAAATATGGTAACTTTAGTTATGTAAAACCAATTCCGTGGAGTCCAATATTGTTTCCTTTAATGTTAACTACCCCAATCCTTTTGTTTTCGTACAAGCAAGTAAGCTTTTCTTTTAACAAGTTTATACTATTATAATAACTCGTAAATCAAAATACTTTTTTTTTGAATTATTTTAATTATTTTAACAAAATCTGAAATTCTTTGATGACTTTTCTTTAATACTTTCTTGCAGAAACCAAAAACAACTTTTTTATTTGCATTTAAATAACAGCTGTTAACTTTTTCGACATTATTGTGCTTTACACAGCGAAATTTTACCGGCGAATTCGTCGTGTGGGCACTTGCCGCCAGGGTTATCACATTTTCCGAGCTATTTCGCCAAATTGATTTTAAAAATAGTCCAAAAGTCGCAACAATCAATCTCAAGTAGTTTTTCTTGAAATATGTACATATTAGTGATGCACGAATATTCGTATGCGAATTGTCGAATATTCGGTCATTTTCAGGCGAATACGAATGTATTCGCATTCGCTAAATTCAGGCGGATGCGAATACGAATACGAATATTTTTCCAAATAAATTAAATAAATAAGTGCATAAATCGTAAACGAAATTTAAATAAATGACTAAAAATTTTAGTTTGTACAGATACATTTATTTTTTTTATAGAAATTTGTACTTTTTATCATTTTCAATTATTATTCAATGGCGATCATTAAAATTTTGGGAACTTTTTATTAACTTTAAAGTACGCCAACAAGAGTGTGAAGTCCTTTTACAAAACAATTTTTTAATATTTCATATTGCATATAATATTCGTATTCGTATTCGCATTCGCGAATATCATTCCAAATATTCGTATTCGTATTCGCGAATTTCATTTGAAATATTCGTATTTGTATTCATATTCGCGAATATCAAAAATTGGCATTCGTTACATCACTAGTACATATGTTAATATGATAATAAATTGGTTTTTACATAACACTTTCTTCAATATAAATTATTATAAAATAATCCCATAAAAATTTAGCGATTTTCTGCTAAAAGTAGAAATAAAATCGACTTAATTATTTCTTGTAAATTTTTCTAAATTAAATTCAAAACACATTAATTAATAATAATAATTATTATAATATAATTATAATTAATCAACTTCAATTTTTTTTTGATTTCTTGCAGAGAAGTTTTTGTGGGATTTATTTCAGTTTTCCTGAATAACAAAAATTTTTAAGTTCAATTTTGTTAAAAAAAATAATCATAAAAATCGTTAACAAAATTTTTTTGTCGCCAAAAAACAAATTGCCGTGTAACCAAAACAAAAATTTAGATGCCAAACAAGTTGAAAGAAAAGTTGGAAGGATTTATATTAGTTTTTCTGAATTACAAAATTTTGAAGTTCAATTTTGTTGAAAAATCGTCAATAAATATTTTATCGCAAAATTTTAGATTTAGTGCGAAAAAACTAATCAAAAGTTATATGCGGCTATTTTTCCCGTCAAGCTGATTCGGAAAAGATTCAATTATCTTTCAAAATGCTAGCTATGTGTGTGCTATTTAATTTTGTAAACTTTTGACGGGTTTTAACAAAAAACTTTTCTATTAACAAATTTTTCTTGTTTGCGGCAATGCTACACACAGTGTATAAGAGAGTTAAGTTTAATCATTATTAGCGATCGATTATTGATGAGAGAATTACACAACTCTCAGGTAAACTAGAGGCTTACTAACACATGTTTAAGGCGAGGGAGAAATCCTCATCATCACCTGCGTGTTTGGGAAGAAAAGACACACCAACAATACGACCACAACAAGCCATACATGAAAAACAAAAAACTGCCATAAAAGCATAAACAACAAGAAGTACAATCATCTAGCCAGCCAGCTTAAAACTTGGCTGAATGGTGGAATATTTTATAAACAATAACAAAGTTACTGGCTGTGGCTCTTGTGGACTGACTGACTAACTGGCTGGAGTATGGTGTTACCCAGTCGTTCGTATAAGACAATATCTACAAAGCCATACACTGCTGATTTGTTGGTTAATTGTGGTAGTAATGGTACTGGTACTGGGACTGATAGTGAGTGGTGTTGATGGTGTTGGTGATGTTATACGTATGTATGTATGTTTGTAGTATGAGTATAGTAGTATGTAGTAAATTTTATGCACGTCTGAGCTGAACCTTTGCTTATCCAGTCATTCAGTCTGAACTCGGTTACCGACAGCGCAAGAAACACGGTCAGCACACGCGTAATAAAATGTATAATAAAATTTTTATAAAAGAAACAACAATATCTCTACAAAGTTAGCGATCATATGAATATAAATTTTATATTGTGTGCGTGTGTGTGTGTGTATATATATTACTCTATTTTTATTTTGCCTGTTTTGCTTACAAACATACCCAAACTACAACTTAATAAGAATAGAAAAAAAGTGGTAAAGAAAATAGCAATAACAAGAAGGTATACGGCAAAATACCAAACAGTTCTATACGATACAAAAATATTTATCTAACAAATACATACACATGTACATAAATATACATACATATGTACATACGTGTACATGCCAAATTGTCTGTGGACTGATTGACTGACGTGCTTTTTTGTATGTCGTGTTTTTCAAATGGAAAAAAATTTGAATTTGAATTAGTGAAAAGCGGACGGATTTTTAATGATTTTTTTTATAAAATACCTATTGTAATTTGTTTACAAAAAATTAAAAATATATTCAAGTAATCTAAAATAATGTTTTTAAATCTAAAAGCAAACACAAGTATTTATAAGCAGCAAATAGAAAAGTTATTAGCCGACGCTAAAAATAAAACGAAAAAAATTCCAAAACTTTCTAGTTCTAAATTACAAAGAATCTAAGATGCTGTTTTATTGATAGCAAATAACCTGTAAAAACAAGTGCCTTAAAGAATGTTTTTACCAAAATTTTATAAATAAATATAAGTATAAAAAAAAGTTGCCTTAAATTTTTTTTTATAGCAAAGAAATAAAAAATGACTTGCTAAAGAAAAGTGTGCTTTAAATTAATGTGCCATTTTTTAAAAATAGTGCGTATATAAAATAAATTTTTAAAAAAGCATTTGGTGGTAAAAAAAAGAAAATAAAATTTATAATAGAAAATATTTTTAAAGAAATTTTACAAATATTAGCTTAAATGCATACGGATATATTGATTGGAGATCAATTTGTAGCATCAACAAATTATTGGGTAATGCAGGTGAGTTAAATAGAAAACTTTTGCAATTACAAGTAACTGAGAGAGCAGTGTGCTAATAATGAATGTTAAAAAATAAAAACAAAGAATACTGATACTGAAGCAACTTTTTAGAAATGGAAAATTGCTGCGACTCCAGCTAAAGATTGAATTTTGAATTGCAAAAATATAGTCTTATTAGATTATCGGCCTGGCCCACGATGTCGACAAGAAATTATCTTTCGCTTAGTTATACTGAAAACAAAAACAAAATAAGAAAATTTGTTTTTGTTTTCAATATAACTAAGCGAAAGATAATTTCTTGTCGACATCGTGGGCCAGGCCGTATATTTATGATTTGATCAGGAGGTTCGTATCGCTTTGTAAGCCAAATTACATGTGATAATTATTAATGAACAAATTACACCAAAGTTAATTGTAAATATTATGATAAATACGCAGTAGAACGGAACAACTAGGTGTTTTCGAAGGCCACTACGCCTTCATCATCAGTGCTCTTTGTGTTTGGTACAATGTGTGTGGTGTCAGTTGATGTAAATTTGTGATTTATATACGCAACTTTTATTGCAAATGGAATATGTGAATAGTTTTGATTCATAGTATTTCAATTCGCTGAATTATTAGATTAAATCAATTCGAAAATTGAATTTATCAAAAAGACAAGCTTATGCCATCATATTCAAACATGTAATTGATTGTATCGGATGTAGCCCTTGATTGTGTCTGATATGGCCCATTCTGGAAGAATGTAAATTTTTCAGGCTACTTTTCAGAAGTATAGTCGGCAAATTCATTCAAAGCTTCTCTTTTCTTCTCGTAAGCTAATGACTTCCGCGTTATTTCAAAGAATCCATTCAAATGTATAGGAATCACACGATATTTTTCGCCAATGATTAATTCCAAAATTTCTAATTTTTTTCCTTCGACAAGGCGATAGTTTGGCACGTTTGTTCCAGTTTGTATACAAGTACTCAGATATCATGGCTCAATATTGCTGGGTGTTATTCTGGGTGTTCTCACTTTTCTTAGTTTCTAAGAATTGATAACAAGTAATACTGCGATGGAACCCGTTTTCCAATTTAAACCAAACACAAAATTATCTGAGTCAAATATTAATTTATTCAATTTAGGTCTTAGAGTCTAAACACAATGTTTGCGGTGTGGTGCGATTTCTCGTTGCGGTAGAGAAAAATAAACATAATACAACGGAAGACGGCGACGGCAATACTTGTCATTGTTTGTTTAAATTTTTATTAATTTTTTTGTGCATACATTTTTATAAATAAAAACAAAAAATTATTAACATTTTATACATTCGCAGATATATTTGATATATTTTTTAAACTTTTATAATCTATGACAAAAATGTTTGAGCTACAAAATCATGTTTTTTTACAATAATGTTGTGAACACAGCCAATTATTCAAAAACTACGGCAGCGTCAGGAAGAGAGAGAGAGAGAGTATCAAAAATTGATAGAATAAGAAAGTCCGCAATGAAAATAAAAGAGATTTTAATTTTATTTCATCCCGCACTGCAAATTTGTACTTCAAAATCGTATCGAAACCCCCACCACAATATATAATCGTTACATTGTGTTCAGACTCTTACAGAGAAATTTTTCAAATCAAATGCAAACATTTTTAATGATTTGTTTGAAAAAAAATTTTTTTTTTAAATCAACAAATAGTTTAATTCAAATAAATTTTTTACTGAAATTAGAAAAAAATTTATCTAAACAGACCTATAAATTTATATAAATTATAATAAATTTATGGATCATAAGCTTCTTCAAATGGATCTGGATTCATTTTATGAGTGGTGCAACCTAAATAAATTTCAAATTAAAATAAAATTATGACAATATGTCGAATAATAAATTTCTTAAATCTAATTTTTTTTTTAATAAGGCCGTTGATGTTTAATAAATTGGTTCTACAACTCCGACGGCCGACTTGAATTTATATGAAATTTTTTTTAGACAAGCCGTCCGCTTGACTTGCGTTTCTTATAGTGAATTGAGGTTCGACCTTAGATCGAGATATTCAATAGATTACGTTTTTACCATATCAAAAGCTATTTTTATATTATGTAATATTTTAATTTAGAGTTGTACTACACAAAAGAAAATATTCTTAAACTTTAATTGAAAATAAAACTAAATATCAATTAAAAATGTAGTTGAGTCAATTAAACTTGAGTTTTTAAACAAAACTTAAATTAGCTTAAATACATTTTTATATGATTTTTGGTTTTATTTTAATTAAAATGCAGGAATATTTCTTTCTGTGTAGTATCGATTAATATAAATTTATTTAATATTGTGTAACTATTTATTTAATTTTTTTTTGTAAGACTTATTAAATATTTCGAAGCAGAAATGCATAAGACTTTGACCAACTTCATAATTAAGGGCACATATCGTCACCTGAATATAGAAAGTCCTAAATCATTTTTTTCGATACAAAAGATGTTAATCTATCGAAATATAAAAAATCTTGATTTCAAGAAAATAATGCGTTAGAACCATAGCAAGCTACCGTCTACAAAATGTTAAGGATAGAATACACATGTTTATATGAGAATGATTCTTTTGAAGGCAGCAAAGCAACAGGGCGGCAGGTTATTGTATATGCTGGTTTTGTTATTGTAGTTAAACTAATTTCTATTTCTTTGGTTGCAGTGAGAAAATTCAGTGTTGCCAGTACAATTTTTTCATATTATTTAACAGAAACAATATTCAAAAATTGATGTAATGCATAAATTAATTAATTTTTATACTTTAACGTTTAAGTACATTTCGATAGATTATTTTAATTTTTATAAATGTGAAATACTTGAAGGTGGCAATACTGAACTGTGTATTTATACTTAAGTATGAGGTGCAGATGGTGCAGCTGCCTTCTCCAAAATAATTAAGTAGGTGGCTACGAGGCGACATTTGAAGTCGTATGTTCGTGTAGCGTGCTGTGGTGAATGTGTTTAATGCAATAGAGTTCAAAAACTCTTTTAATACATTTTTATATTATGTTAAAAAAAATTTACTATCATAAAATGAAATTAAATTATTCATATACATACATCATAGCATCGAGTGATAAGATTAAAATTATTAATTTTTTTTTTGGAATATGACATTGATTGTAACATTGCTAAGTTTTGATGTGCAATTAAAAAAATTATTTGATATTAATAAGACAGTTAAGTTAAGTTAAGAGACAAATATTTTATTGGTTAAGAAAATCATATAGTTTGGTTATTTCTTGAGACAACAAAAAAATTTTATCAGTCTTTAATTCTGTATCATATTTTTGTTAATAAAAATATTATACGAAACTATATTTTAATAAGCATATTTATAGCTCATTCTCTTATAAAATCAAAAGTTGCTAAACAAATTTGTGTCAATAAAGAAAAAGTTACATTTTACTGTTTAGCAGGAGAGCACTTTTAAGCGTTTGAGTCGATTTTCAGAAATTTCGTTATTTTGGTAGTTAAATTGGGAAATTCTCTGTTAACCTTTAGTTTTTTAAGCAAATATCATTCTAGACAGTATAAATAATACATTTAAGTTGAAATATATCAAATTATAACCTCAATTAAACTATTATTCCAAATTAGATTAGAAGTCTTAAAAAGATAATTTGCAAGTCATAGTGCTATAACTTCCTGAAAAATCCCACAAGTTAATTGAGATTTTGACCAGGGGTACTTTTAAATAGGCAAATTATAGAGATTCCATTAAATCAAAATCTGCTTATCTCGACTTTTTGCCAAGTCTAGTGTAAAAGAAATATATACAGGGCAATTATGTAAAAAATTCCGCGAGGAATTTCCCTCTTTTCCAATATATTTTTTTATAGTTTTCTATGAAAAAATTAATTGTATGGAATGTCGAATTAAATGAAATTAAATTAATTAGGAAAAATTATTTATGTATTATATATTTGAAGTTTAATATACAAAAATAAAATGTGGATAAAATCTGAGTGAAGCATTTTTCAGTTTTGTACGAATTATTAGAGTCATAAGCATCGTAATCATATAATTTCCTTCTTTCTCTTCGATGCTCTAGTTTTGATGTTGATTTTACAGAAATTAAAATATATCTTTTGTATACATACTTGTATTTTTCTTTCTCAAAATTAGAACAACAAAAACTGATGCATGTAAAATTGAACTAAATTTCACTATTAACACGTTTATACGTCCACTATAATAAATTAACTCACTATTTATATGGCATAGCAAAAGTAAACAAACTTGGTATTATTTCTATAGAAAACTTACTTATGTTGACAAAAATATAGAGTAAGTGTACAAAATATCAAATAGTTATTTGTTTTAATTGTCATTATTTGCTTCTATCAATGTTTCTTGTGCAATTTTTATACATTTATTGTTTTCTGTTATCAAACATTTGAAAGCGTAGCAACCTCAAAAATTTTATTTGCAAATATTGCGTTAATCAAGAATTATTTTTATGAGTTAGCTATTTCCAAATTAAAGATTAGTTCGACGTTTATGCGGCAAAATTCCCTATTTGCAATATTTATTTTGCGAGTAACTTGCCCGTATAAACGTAGTATATACCCTGTAGGGAATAGAACTGACACAATACTAGTCATGTGACCTGTCCACAATTGATAGGGACCATTCCGAGTTTTAACACTTCCTTTGAAGCGGACCAGTCACTTTTACATGGGGATGGCCTAGAATGGGATTAATTGATATTTTGTATGCACCTTGTGACTTTTCACAGAACTATCCCATAGGGACCTATTCGATGTAGAATAATATAAATTATATATAAATGCCATTCCGACATTTAACTGTAATTAAAACTTATAATTTTTTTTATTGTTGCAAACACAATTATAGTTTATTTTTATGCAGAAAATTTTTTGAGATTCGAACCGACAACCTCATCCATGACAGTCTTACACAATACCCATTCAACCACAGGGCAACTCATATTTCAAAAGTTTAAATACCAGTTAAGCTGAGTTTAATATATCAGTAAAGTTACGGATATGGTTCCAGAGTCACATTGGAGGGAGCAATTAACATTATATTTACACTACTTGATAGGTCCATGTATTCAACCACATCGAACATATTCAGTGCTATTTACTATATAATGCACATAGTCAAAATTAAACTGGCTCAAGATCAAGACGATACATCACGAAAATGATGAATATGTAACTATTTATACGATATGTCTTTTTGCACCATACACTTCTCATAAGACGAATACGTTTGGTTCAATTGTCACCACATTTTCTGCAGGGTAGTGCTTACCAAAAGCAGCACAAACTATGGCAGGGATGGCGTCTCTGTTTTTCCGTTTTTCGAATGGCATTAGGTTTACTCTGTAGCCCGACGATATAAACAAACACTAACTGCCATTTCCAAGAAGTAAATTTTTTTTAATATAACTATGTATGTAAGTTAATGCTTCTAGTCATTATTTTATTGTCACAAGGGCTTTTCCAACAATTTGTGATTAAATAAAAAAATACTTTTCAGCTTTTTTGTTATCAAAAAATTCTACATAAAATTCATTGAATTCCATAGAATTCATAACATTTTGGTGACATTTAGGTTTGTATTAAAATCAAAAGCTCTAGTTTCATTTATTTAAATCCATAGAAAAATTAAAAGAAGAATGCCTTTATAAAAAATATTTGTTTAAAAATGAAATAAATAAACAAATTTTAAATGATATTCAATATCTAAATTCTAAGAATACATCATAATTACACGTGTTCTAGTTTTTTTCCTGGCAACACTGCTTTTAATTTTAAAGATAGCGGGCGTGGGAACAGAACCACTTTACAATAGCTGCATTCACAACTATGCACATACATACATACATAAATATGTATGTAAATATATACATGTATGTGTGTCTAGAAATTAAACGTTAAGAATTAAAAAAATATTCATTAAGTTTATCTAAGAGTAAATAGCAATAGTTGTATTTTTTGGGGAACTGAACATACGAGTATTTTAAAAGTTGCATTAACAATAAAATATCGCAACAACTAACAACAGCAACATTAATTATAATATGATTATTATTTGCTAAATAAACATTATTGACTTATAGTGAAATTCCCCTTCTTTCAATACTAAAAGCATAAAATACTGACTGGGTAACGGGAGGGTTGGTCAGACGCATTTGGGATACTCTTTCTTTTCCCTCACTTTGGAAACTAAACATTTCATGAAAGAAACTACACCATGAGTACATACATACATATGTATACGTATATGTTTATACATAAATACTTGTGTGAATGTCTGTTGAAGTTGTATGTCAATGTTAAATTCAATAAAATAAATATGTAATTCAGAGTTGGAAAATGGTTACGTCGACTTTGTAGCAAGTGGAAAAAATTATGTGGCAGCTGTATATATGCCCTTCATATAAGTTGTGGCTCAAGAGTCAGCGGCTTAAGTTATTATTTTTATAACCCTTTTCATCGGGTATTTAATTATTGAAATAGATATTAAAAACTTCTCAGGCAATACAAAAACCATTTTTAAACTTTCAATTCATTTTTTTTAAGTTTTTAAGGAGTAGTAATACTTGGGCAATGAATGCCAACTAGTAAAGCACTGCACTGACTACTCGAGCAATGTTCATGAGTAATCTACTTTCAGTAACTTTCTCTTTTGTCTATATGAATTTTAAGAAACTGAAAACACATGAGCATGCTCATGGTGTTGCTCGTGCAACGCTCTAAGGCCTACTTCTATTACTACGTGTTCCCTTCTTTAAGAAAGGAATAGACAGGCAGTGAAGGAAGAGATAGAGGAAAGCTTCGTACCTTTACAACTCTGCTTTTTGATTTTTTTTTTAAAATAATGCAGTGTTGCAGCGCCTCTGGTGTTAAATGAGGATTATTAATTTTTTTGCAGCACCGATAATTCTGCTATACAACGAAAGAGGGCGCTCTTATGTTACATTATGCTGAAGTCGGTATAGTGCAGTGACTATGCCTTCATCGCTTGAACTTTCCTACAACAACTGGCACATTTGTCAAAATATCGTTGTAAGCATTATAAATTATATATTTAATTTGAAACATATTAAAGTATAAGCTACATTAAGCTTTTATTCAATATGAGGTTATAAGTCTAAAAAAAAAGACAAGCAGCAAGTCATTGCTCTATAATTTCCTGAAAAGTAGCATAAAAATTGCAATTTTAACCAGACTTAAACAATTTTAGAGTTATGCTCTTTATGCCAGACACAGTGGGTAAGGCGTGAGTTTTTTAACAAAAATAATTGACACTATTACAGTTATACATTTATTTTTGTCTTGATTTCTTTTTAATTAAAAGCAGAGTACGAAAAATAAACAAAGCAAAATTTTCGATTTTATTTTCTTCTTTGAAGTGAGTGAAATAAAATTCAAACAAATACAATGAGAACGATTGTTTAATTCAATAAGCATGAACAAAATATATTTATTTACTCGCATGTTGCTAGAAAAGAATACAATGGGAACTTAATGGAAATGTTTTGAAATATTTGCTGGAAATTTTACATCATCATAAAATATAATTTTATTGCATTGTTATTTAATACATGAAATTTGTCTTATATATGTAGCTAAGCAGCATAGCTCTAATTGGGTGTCCTTATACAGCTCTGTCTTTGTTTTCTTAATGCCACAGATTTAACGCTGACATATTATTTCAGCAGATCGGCGAGGCATACATGATTTTTTTTAAATTATTTTTTTCACCATTATGTGCAACACTAGATTATAATCAGTCAATCCGGCATCTTAACTTTTTCAGAGTACTGCCAATAACGAAAATATTTCTCAACAATATAATTTAAAATATATAATTAATAAAGACTTTATGTCAAATAAATATACTTCGGTATTTCATGTTTAACAATACAACATAAAAAAATTTAATTTGTGTACGTAACATATTATATAGTTAAAAACATTTTCTTGCCACCCAAATTTAAAGCCGAAATTGAAATTCTTCGTGTACGAGTAGTACTTGTACCGCGATACAACAAAGTATATGCATAACAAATTTTCCAGCCCTGAGCGTATGTAAATATTTCATACAAATTCATGTTCTTGTTGTACATTTATTGTTTTGTTTATTTTCTGACTGTGTGGGAATTCGTGAGAGTTATTTGAAGTTTAGCGACAATTTTTTTTAGCAAATACTCATATTTAACTATTTGGGCTTAATTAGTTCATAAACGCAATGCAAAGTGTTATAAGTACACAACACATACATATGTATGTACATATGTACATAGATATATGAATGAGTGTTTACATACATATTTACATAAATATGTACATATGTATGTATGTAGACATTTACAAGAAAGCAGAGTTGTCAATAATATCGAACTAAATTCCAAAATATTTTAAAAGAGGGTTTATGGAAAGATTTTTTTAAGTTTTATTGTAAGGTTGTGCTGTAACTTGCCGCTGGCTTTTTACTCCAAAAGGTATTAAACTGCCACACCGTTTTCACATCTGTAAACTCTTTACTATACACATGTATTATATTTTATTGCTGTCTATTTTATCGTGAAAGGCTTAATACATAATAACTAGCGTTTTTCATACGGGATATCCCGGGAAATTTGTGTGGGAACATCCGGGATTTGTGCTGTAGTGCAAGTCTAGCCATGATTTAACGGCAAATCAAACTAAAAAAGTAATAATCAATTGTGAAATGGGTTGTCAAATAAAGCAACGTCTCCAACACAAAGTTGTGAACCTGTGAAAAAACAGCCACAATTTTTAATAAGAAATACAAATTTTATTAATTCGAAAAAAAAAGTATTTTAAATAATTTGGTAACTCTGGTGATTGATTTTATAATTTTGGTAATGGGTGTTTAATATAAATTTTTTTTATTAACTCCAGCAATTTCTGAAATTTCGACTTCGTCTCTTTCGTTAAGTGTGAAATTTTCACAATATTAATATGCGACCCCATAAAGTATGTACATATATTCTGGGTCTTTATGAATATTGAAGACGAATTAGAGATGTTAGTCTGTCTGTCCGTAAGTCTGTCCGTCCATCCGTCCGTCCGTCCATCCATCTGTACATGAAATCGGTTTACCGATGCTCATAGAAAAGCTAAAGATTGATGTGTCGGAAATGGTAAAAAAAAATTAATATTGAAAATCAAGAAAATTTGAAGTACGGTTTCAGAGCTGGAAAGTTTAACATTTCTTTGGTATATAAAAGTATCTCGCTAGGTAAAACTAAATTTATATTTTTTTTAATTAAACCTAAGAATTTGGTTAATATTCAATTAAAAAAAATTAAAAACACTTTCCCATGGTTGGAAAATTTTAAACTTTTTTGGCATATAAAAGTAACATTAAAAAACTATTTATTTATTTTTCTGTATAAATTAAACAAATGTAGTATTTTAGTGAATATAGAAAAATTCATGATTCCAGGGTTGGAAAATTTAAACTTTTTTGCTATATAAAAGTAACTAGGTCGAAAAAATTTATTTCTGTTTGTATAAACTAAATATGTATGGTTTATATTTTAGAAAGAAATATAAAAAATCGCAAAAATAAAAAACATAGCTCCAGAGCTGGAGAATTACATTTTTTTGAAAGTAACTAAATAAAACAAATTTGTTTGTTTGTTAATTAAAAAGATTTATTATTTTAGAAAGAAATACATTAGTATTAAAAATCAGAAAATCAAAAATATGGTTACAGGGATGGAAAATTTAAAACGATTTTGTACATAAAAGTAACTAAATTTTTTTTCTTTGTTTATTGAAAATATTTATATATTTTTTGAAAGAAATTAATAAGCATGAAAAATCTGAAAAATCAAATATATAGTTTCAGGGCTGGAAAAGATGAAATGAAAGGTAACTAAAAAAAATATTTGTTTTCTCTGTTTTTTTTTTGTATTTTAGGAAAATCTTTACCAAAGAGTTTTTTATATTTGTTAAATTTTAATATAAAAATATAATTTAACCACCAACATGGGTACTCATTACTTTTACGAATCTTTGTGACATGTAGCTTAATATGCATTCAGCAAAATTTAGTTTCATATCGATGCTCATACGTTGACAATATGGTAAGGGCTGCAAAAATCTTTAACTTTTATCGACCCATAACCGCTAAAAAAACGGGATACGTTTTGTTTTTGAACAAAAATTGATTATTTACAATGAGTTTGGTAAAATAATAGAATATTATGTTAGAATATTATGTCGCTTAGGCCTTTTACGGCGGTTATGCCACGATATATATATATATATATATATATATATATATACATCTGCAGATTCAAGTACACTCAGGGAAAAGCTGCAACTTAAAAACAACAACGCGTCATATTAATTCAATATAATAAAAAAATGTACATAAGATAACTAAAAATTAATTTAATTAATTAATTAATACTGTAAATTAATATTTTTCTATATTGAAATAAGAAATTTTAACATCACTAGACTTTCGTTAATGTTTCTTATTAATTGAATATGATTTTTATTGATTTTAAGTTGCTTTTTCTCTGGGTGTAGCTTTACATGTGCTGGAACAAATTGCATTAAAAATTCCTGATTCCTGTTAAAGTCTTCTCTAATTTACTTTTTCTCATTCATTTTACAAAGGGAAAATATCAACAATGAAAAAATTCTTTAAGACAGAGTGAAAAATATTCAAATGTTGCTAATATTGAAAATAAAATCATTGAATAAAGTTCTTCAGGCAAAATAATTAATTTTTTTTGCACAAAACATATTTGCTTAATTCACAAAACCTCTTGTATCTCTGTATCGATTGTATTGTCATATTAAATAAAAGAGTGTAACATTTGCTGTATGAAATTTTTATATAAATATGAAATACAGTATTACACTTTTGTTTCATATGTTTTTAAAATGTTGTATTCAGACAGAAGCTCTCTGAGAGAGTTTGTATTTAGCTTGTTTTTCTTTTTTCATTAAAAATACAAAATACATTAATACACTACACAGAGAGTGTTCACAATTAAAAAACAAAGTGTATTTGATACACGATAAAGATTGATGTGGATTAAGCAATTGTATGTATGTTTGTACTTTTCTATATACATATGAATATACCCCATACGTACGTCTGCGAAGGGTATATAATACTCGGCACAGCACTATTACTCGGATATGGCACTTTTATCTGTATCATTTAAAATTTCTAAGCGACATTATAATGACATTAAATTAATATCATTTAGATCGATGTTTGCCACAGAGAGAATTTTATTCGTGTATCTGTATTTATTTGCATAAGAAGCCGATTGAAGTTCGGCACTGTGGTGCCACTTTGGCCGACTATGATTTAAATGTTAAAAATTATAGCAAGGATATCGTTTTGGAAAGAGGAAACTGTATGCGATATGCAGTTTTCCCTTTCATCGTGATTATATTTCACTAAAGAATACGATAACATATAGTTACGGTATGATTATTTAATTTAAATTTGTTTTATATTGCACTTGATTTAAAAATATTTTCTGTTGAATTGTACTCTACTTTGGACATCCCTGGCTATTTAGTTGACATTAAGCACCAAGAGAATGACAGACAGACATTCAACCAAGATAATTTTTAAGTTAAATAATCTAAAAATTTTCTCACTTCTTAATGAGTTAAAAAAAAAGACAAATATAAATAATTTTTCTTTGTTAGGAAGAACTTATATAGTTTTATTTGATGACACTTTACGATTAACAATAAAGATAATGACAGGAAGTATTTTTACGTTTGTGCAAGTAAATAAAAGTAAAATAATAAGAAAATTAATAAACGAGATCAAAGTGTCGAGTTTCTTTTTTTTTTTTAAATGAAATCACACAATAGTAAATATGTTAAGCAATTTTATTAGGAAAAGACATCCAAAATTTAAAGACCTCTCTTTAATATTTTCCATGATGATAAGTTCATTATAATCAAGGTGTTTAAAATATTAAAGTTTTTGATATAAAATACAAAAAAAAAAAATATTTGTATTGTTTTTATTTAAAGAAAAAAAAAAACAAGATAAAATAGTAAGTTTTTCTTAAATAAAAAAGCTGTGATTTGTTTCATTTTTTGTGAAAATATATTAGAAAAAATTCAAAACCTTTGATTGCAATTACTAACTACGAATATCTATAAATAGTTCAAATATTTCTATTTTTCAGGTTAGAAGAAAAAAATTTCTTTAACTCCTTAATTTTTTTGATGATTTTTCTTACTGCCTTTTATTATTTTCAATTATATTCTAAGCTGCACAAGAGCTTTAGAGAGCACTAGAACAGTTCAGTAACGAGAGAAAATTATTGGAAATAACAAGCTTCGTCATTATACCCACAACACATTTCCTTACAATTGTATACAAAGTAAATATTTTGTTAAATAAAAAAAATTATTAATATACATACATACATATTTACATGCGACTGTATATTTTTATACATGTGTAAATTTTTAAAATATCACAAGCAAACATTAAGCAAAAAAAAACACATGTCCATCATCAAAGAGTTCCAGCTAAAAATAAATAATAAATAACCCAGTAGACACTCGGCTTTAACTTTTTTAGGTATACCTGTGTATATATCGCTACTTTATTGCCTTACAGTCATAACTCAAAGTTCAGTGAAGATATAAAAAGTTTTCTTAGCTCAAAAGAAAAAACTTAAAAAAACCAAATAGTTTTTATTCTTTTATCTAATTTTTCGACCTTTTTTGTATATGCAATTAAACTATTTTTTTGAGCTTTAGGTCTGGTATTATTTGTCTTTTTATTTTATCAATATTTCGTTAACCATCGGTTAACTTCTTCAGGATAAATGTTTATTGTTTTTTGTTTTTTAATTTTTAGTATTTTTATATTTTCTTTTCTCCTTTCAATTACAAATTATTTTTTACAATTTTAAAATAACAATGTGTGTCAAATATTTTTATAATTTTTGAAAAGTTTTGGTACTAAAACAAAAAAGGTATAAGTCTGTAATACTAATTCATGTTAATAATATTAAAAAATTAATGGAAAATAAAGTTTTTAACATACAGAATTTGGAAAGGTTCTTAGAAATGATAATACATATTTTTAATACTTTTAAATAACATTGTGTGTCTTTAAATTATTAAAATTTGAAAATGTTAATAACATTGGTATGAGTCAAGAGTATTTTATCATAGTAATGAATAATGAATGAAAATAGTTTTTTTATTAAAAAATAGGCCAAGGGCACGGAATAAGCGGCTTAATGGCAAAGCGATTAGTAATGGAACATACGAGAGAGCGGCGTGTTTGAGTGACAACTGACATTTTTAAGGATATTTCTAAAATGTTTTAAATACTTTTAATTGGCTATACTCAGAATTTAAAGAAATTGTAGTTTTCTATCAGACAACCACAATAAGCATAAACAATAAAAAAAAATTAAATAAATTAAACTATTTAGTGGTAATTTAAGTAGCACTAACAATTCGTAACGACACGGTTTTTTTTCATTTAAATATAACTATAGCCGATTCCAACATTAATTTATGCCAAAACTTAAATAGTCCATAACTATAAGTAAAAGATACGTCAAACTTATACTCAAAAGTATACTCAAGATTTGCTTATACTTGGAGTATGGATATTTATTCGGACAAAATGATACTCTTTGTATTTATTTATCATGAGTCCTCGTATACATACATTTGTATGTATAAAACGGAATGGAATATGTGGTTGGGGTGTTTGAAAACATTAAGCAGATTCTTATGAGGTCAAATCTTATATATAAATATGGCACAGATTTTCTTCTCGT
The DNA here is from genome assembly GCA_905220375.1 of Tachina fera. Lineage (NCBI taxonomy): Eukaryota > Metazoa > Arthropoda > Insecta > Diptera > Tachinidae > Tachina > Tachina fera. The sequence continues at coordinate 19,122,408 of LR999964.1, read as the reverse complement.
AGACTTTTAACTATCTTATCATCCACAAATATTGGTAAAACATGTATGATTTAAATGGTATTTTCGCTTAGATATGAAAAATATAAATGTTTTTTGTTTGCAGAATTCTGACAAAGAAAAAATTACGCAGAAAAGATTTTCAAACAAATTTTTGTTTGAAATAAGATTTAGTTTCAGTAAATACTTTTTACTGATCCAGTAAATTGTTTGTTCAAATTTTGTTTGTGGTTTGATGGCTACTTTTCGGCAATTACATGTATACAATACGAACAACAATATCACAGCAGCATGTTCGACGTATCGATAAGCAAGATAAACACCAACACATTTAAACAACAAATTCTCTCAGCCGAACTCAGCTAGAATTGAATTTTTATAAATTTTGCTATCAGAATTTACAAAATTATTTGTAGGACCGTATTCAAACAAAACATTTACCGATTTAATGAATTTGGTTACTGAAAATTAAATTAAGTTTTGCTGTGTAGCATTAAGTTGATAAAAACGCGATGTAAATTTGCTTGAAAAAACAACTAAATATTTTTTTTACATATATGATTTTATTTCGCTAAAATTCGTATCGCTTTTTAAGGCAAATTGCATGTGATAATTAGTAATGAATAAATAACACCAAGTTAATTGTAAGTATTCTGACAAAGACGTAGTAGAACGGAACAACCAGCTATATTCGCAGGTCACTACACCTTCAACATCAACGTTCTTTGTGTTATGTCCACTGTGTGTGCTGTCAGTTGATCTAGATTCTTGCTTTATATACTCAGCCTTTATTGCAAATGGAATATGTAAATTATTTTGATTCATAGTAAATTTTATGTTTATTTTATAATAAATGAAAACATAAATACGTGTCAAATGGTTTAATTTAGTCCACCAGAAGATCCTAGTTATTATAAATACAGCAACTGATATCATGCTTAAAATATTTTTTAGTAAAATTTGCAATTAAAAATCGTTAATAAACTAATTTTTTGATATATGTAAAGTTCAATAAAAATTTCCAAATGTGAACGCAAAGTGAATTCCTGCAAAAAAATTTTATCTAGACTGTTACTAACTTTAGCATTTTTGTTGGTTGGACCAAGAAAACTAAACAAACTCAAGTACTGTGAATATTGAGAAAATAGTTGACACATAAAAGGCGAAAGCGAAAACCCCCAAACATGAAGATCAACAAAAAAAAAGAACAACAACAAGAAAACAATAACCCTTTCTTTAAACACCGCCTCAATCTTAAGCAAATACGCCAAAAACTCAAACACACGTGCAATAGTACAAGTCTAAAGGAACGAGCGTAACTTGAACTCAAAATAACCCAAGAGAAAAAAACTCTTCTTTTCATTTAACAAAAGTTTTTGTTTATTTTTTTCAGCTTAATGCCAAAACTAAAGTGCAAGTGATAAAAACATTTACAAATCGTTTGCAACAGCTTTTAAATTTATGGTTATTTGTATGTACGTGTGTCTGACAGCTGGTCAGAGTTGGAAAAGTTAGTGTAATGCCACTTTTGTTTGTTTTTTTTTGTGCAGCAACCAAGTTTATTTAAAGCAGTTGAGGAAAGGAATAGAATTTTCTTAATTATTCGCCTAAATAAAACTAAAGCTACACTTCTTATTTAATAAAGTGCGATGGGATTTCCTTACATTTCGTTTGTAGTTATTCATTTAAGCTGATGAAAGTACTTAGTCCTAATTTACACTATGCAAGTCTTATTGCTAAGCTGATTAGTTTTTTAGGAGAGAGAGAGACGAGGGGAAAAGAAACATTTATGTTCCCCTCGTCGCTCTCTTCCTCAAACTAATCAGCTTAGCAATACGACTTGCATAGTCTAAATTACGACTAAATACAAATTTTCAGATACAAATATAATTAAGCAATGAGAAGTAAAATTTTAATTGTGCCCCAGTTCGAAACTCCCTTTCCTGTTGTTTATAACGATTGCACATTTTTTTAAAATTATTTTTCTTGCTTTGATAATTTGGTGATTTATTTAAGTTTTACACGAAAACTCTTTAGATTGACTTTGAAGAAACATTTTCCAGCTTATGATTGAAGAAGTTAAAATATTTTGAGCGGGCTGTAACGTCTTAAAGGGCATCAAATGAATTTCAATAAGAAAGCCTTCGTGTTGATTTCCATTTCGGACATGAAATATATACTTACATCTTATTTACAGCCGCGGCTCACTTTTAACGAGTATTTGAGTGACTTAAAGTACCACACAGGCATTGCGAGTGGGAGCTGTATATCAATAAATGCACAAGTTTGGTGCAGAGCTATAAAAGAATTAAAATTGTTCTTATTATGCAAATACAATAATAGTAAAATTCTTTCTCATTCGGCAATAAAATAAACTGTAATGAAATTGGCCTTAATTTTTGTGGCCTTCAAGGCTTAGCATTGCTTTTTACAAAATAAGGCCCTCCATAGAATTAATTCTTTTCACACCCTGACGGACTTACTAGCCAAGGGCCTGCGTTATTATTTATTCCTTGCTTTTAACATTTCATATGTTGTAGTATCCATCCATCTTCCGTTGTTATTGCTGTTGTTGTCTTGTCTTGCCTTCCAATGATGTTGCAGGCTTGATTTGCTTATTTGGTTTTTATTATTGTTCTTCTTCTTGTAGATGTTGTTGCCTGGTGAGATTCTTTCATGTTTTGTAACAAATCATTATTATTGCATTCGTCATCATCATAATGACCATCATCTCATCAATTAATTTACTATTTGTGTTAAAAAGGTGTTAATTCCTCAAGATGATAGCAATGACTATTCATTTCAACAGCAACAACTTATTCATTACTTTTGTTGTGGTGCCTTAAGGGCCCGAAGAAAATAAGCAAACAAGATGAAAAAGAAGTAAGAAGGAAAATATTTATTTTAAATATCATAACATTTGTACAAGAAAGAAATAAATGACTTGATATTGATACATATTTTCATCATGCTGTTAAGGATTTTATTTAAGTTCTTAAAGTAAATGAATATTATTACATAAATAAATAAAGAAGGGCAATAATTTGTTGTAGTTAAGAATTTGTTATAATTTCTGTGATAATTATATTTAGGAGGAGTTATTTTAAAAGTGAATTAATTAATACATAAAAACATTTGTGTTAAAAATATTGATTTGCAAATAAGAAAGGAAATAAATCTGCCTAAGACTTAGAAGCAGGCTTTTTTCGATTAAAGATCAAAGAGATTTGTGTTGTGAACGTATTGTCCATACAAATTGGCTTAAGAAGCAGTCGCATTAAGCAAACGTCAAATGTAAACTACTTTGTTTTGACAGAATTTTTTCTTTTGCATTAAACACATTTGCCACAGCAGACTGCATGAATACACGACTACAAATGCCCCTAGCTGCATCTTTCTCTTAGAAGGCTGCTGTTTAATTATTTTGGAGATGTCAGCAATATAATAAGAGCCTAATTTTATAAAATGAGAACGTTAGGCGTTGACAAATTTTGTATGTAAACTGTTTTTGTAATTTATATTTTTACATATAAAATTTGTCAACGTTTAACGTTTTCGTTTTAGAAAATTTTACCCTAAGCAGCTAATATTTAAGTATAAATACGTTTTCAGTGGTTCTATCTTCCGTGTTGCCCTGACCACTAAACACATACAAAACAGCCAAGCTACAGACTTCAAAATTTTAAGCATAGAATACACATGTTTATATGCGGATGATTATTTGGACGACAGCAAGGCAATACGGCAGCAGGTTGTTATCCAAGGTGATTTTGTCATTGTTTTCCAATTAAACTAACCCAGCAAAAAAAAAAAAAATTCAAAACCGGTAATCGAGTTTGGAATTTAACACTTTTGGTGGAAGTGCTTCCCTACTGGATTACCAATTTAATGATTTTAACAAAGCGTGATACTAAAATAATCGATTATTGAGAAGAACTTACTTTTTTATTTGACAACATGTTCAAGCAAAACATGATTTGTTAAGTTTCTTCTACATGTGCGCATTGCGTTGATATACATAATTTAAAAATAACTTTGTTGAGTAAAAAAAACAAGCCACAACGTGTTTCGGCTTCTTGTAGGAGCAATCAAAATAAACAACACCGCATTTAGTCAACAATCCAGATAAACACCAACACAAACGAATTAAGCTAAATGATGTTTTAAAATGCGCGAAATTGATAAATACAATATCCAAGTTAATGACAAATATATTGAAATTAAAAATTTTATTCAATAACATGGTTTTGTTGAAAATAATTCTTGTCAAATTTTTCCGTGAATTTAAAAATTCATCATATGGTGTTGCCCGATAGAAGACTGAAAGAGAGAGAGAGAAAGAGAGAGAGAGAGAAAGAGAGAGAGATTGTTGAAGTGATTAAATTTTGCATAAACAATTTGGTGTGAGAAAGCTTTCCGTAAGATGGGTACCGCCTTTGCTTAAAATTGATCACATACGCAATCGTGTAACAACTTTACAGTAGTGTTTGGCGTTGTTCAACCGCTGTTTCATAACCGTAAACAAAACGTTAATTATCCACAACACACCAGAGACCAACAAGCAGCGCAGTGGTCTTATCGAGATGAATCGTCTCCAAGAAAGGTCAAGTTGGGTTTGTGAGCCAATAAAATCATGGTGAACGGTTTTTGGGATGAGCACAGTATACTTTACCTTCAAAAGAGCAAAATAATAAAAAACATTATATATATATATATATATATATATATATATATATATATATATATATATATATATATATATATATATATATATATATATATATAATGCCAACTTGGATCGATTTAAAGAGGATTTTAGAAAAAAACAACCACATTTGGCCAAGGAAAACATTACCGTTTTCAAAAGGACAATGCAAGGATGCACACACGTATCACACGTTGCCATAGCAATAATCTATCCACCTTACATAGAAATTAAGCTCTAAGTGAGAATTTCTTGTAACCAAACCTAAAGAAATGGCTCGACGGAAAGAGTTTCTAGCCCCAAACCATGAAATAATCTCACAAACAAAGAGAGATAAAAGAAGAGATAAAATATTTAAAACTCGAAAGAAACCATGTTTGGCAAATAAATTAATATTTAATCTAAAAACTTTGATTTCCTCAGCAAAGTTTATTATGACCAAAATAAAATACAAATAAGCAACTTTAAGAGCGTATATTTAGATTTTTCTGTTCAAAATTAAACTTGCAAAATATTATAAATTAAAAAAAACTACAAGTAATTTAAAAAAGTCACTTTGTTACTTGTTCGCTATAACGGAACTCTACTGCAGATACTCATACATACTTACTCTTCAAATTAGTTAAACTGGGCGTGTATGTTTGAAAAACAAAAATTTAATCAAGACCACGATTTAAAAAAAAATCAGAATATTTTCCATATTTTATTTTTTTTTCTATCTTAAATTTATATCATGCATTTCACTTCATTTGAATTTAACTCATGTGATTTGTTTTCGATTAAAAATAATAAAGCGTAAAAATATAATATTAATAGCCTGTGAATTGGAATTAAACACAAGTTAACAATCACAAATGCTATTGTCACTCATTAACTAATCTTATCATTTAACTTCAATGAGTTTAAAGAATTTAATCAACTCTATTAACCAATTAGAAAAAATTTGAGAAATGAATAAAATTATTATAAAAAAGTAATAAAAAAAATCAAGGTGGGAGTGAGTTAGATTAAAAATTATTGATAGAGTAAATATTTCTACATATTACTCCTTACCCCCGCTGTTTAAGCAATTTCCTAAGAGAGAGAGAGAGAGAGAGAAAACCCAAAATAAATAAAGTTATAATATAATTTTACTTAAAGGATTTGATATAACAACTATTGACAGTTGCTGTTCAAATACTGCTCAAGTATTGATTATTAATTTATGAATTGTGAAATGGTAGTTTATGATTCTATTCCAACTAAAACTATTTCTTTTTATAGTTCAATTACTGCTTCATAACAAGCCATTAATTATAAATAAACAAAATAATAAAAATATAATAAATTAATTAAAACATAAAGAAAATAAAGGAATGGCTTGACAAATCAATTAAATTTTTCAAAGATTAGTGATAATAATTACAGGTAATTGATTAGTTTTTCTTAAAAGGTGGTGGGCTAAATTCTAAGTTAAGATTAATTTAAAAAAAAAGATTAATTAATCATTTAGTGAGTAGACTAAGATAAAATATTGATATGTAAGAAACATGCAAGAATTTACAGCCAGCATTCCTGGCTAAAATACTCTTCGAAATAAATAATTTATTAAATGAGTCACTGTATAAAGAGTTTTATTTAAATTCTGCTGGATCACTTTTAATTTCATTATTGTGCAATATATTTTGTTATTTCGACGAAAAAAAGATTTGTTAACAAAAACTAGGGCAAATTAAACGCTTCTTTTCTAAAGCAAAATTATACAATAATTTATAAAATAATAGCAAAATTAAAATGTTATTGAAGGCAACGGTAAAATTTCAAACAACTTCAACAAAAAATATCGATTTGGTTTAATAAATCATATTCATGCAAATATTTTGCGCATAAAATGATGAGGAAAAAAAGTATAGCGGTGTTAACACAGTGGGATAGAAATCAATTAAATGCTAATTTAAAAAAATAAAAATAAAATGAAATAAACATATTTGCATACATACATATATTGATGTACATGTATTGTAAAATTAATAACAATTTCTAACTCAATAGAGAAATAATATCTGTGGCAATAAGCAAAAAGTGCTTAAGTCATATTTTACTCTTTTGCCGTAGAGCACTTTTAAACTTTCAAGTCGATTTTCAGAAATTTCTTTCTTTAGCAGTTAAATTATGAAATTCGGTACTCACTTAAATTTTCTTAAAAAAAAAATATTGTTCTCTCATTATTCCAAATGAGATTATAATAATTCTAACATAATTCTTTCTGCCAAAAAACCGACTTCAATGCAAAGATCTGATAGAAGAAGATTAGAAGAAGTACGTGAAATATAAAATTAAATTTTAATGGGCGTACCTCCGCCCAAGATTGTGTGTTTTTCAGGGCTTAGGATGTGTGTGTGTTATGTTTTGTAAAGAGCGGTAAAGCAGAACCACGTAAAAAAATATTAAATTTTAATGGGCGTGAGTCCGCCCATTTATTAAATAAAAGATCTAGAGCTCAATCCATATAGTTAATTTCGTAAAAATCGATTAAGTAGAACCACATGAAATATTATAATAAATTTTAATGGGCGTAACTTTTTAACTTTCAAATTCTGTAATTACAAGAACTACAGGTGTTAGGTTTTGCAGTAATTAAATAAGTATAATGTCATTAAATTATATTTAAAAAATGGTGGGCGTGTGACCACCCATTTTTTTATAATGGGACCAATAAGAAACTATACCCTCTCATACAACAAAAAATTTCTACAATCGGTCTAAAATGTACCGAGTTATAAAGCTAAAAAAAATTAAAATAGAGACGAATTGTTAACCTCATCCTTTTTTTTAAGGTCGGTTAAAAAGGAAGTAGCCAGTCATTGCGTTTTAACTTCCTGAAAAATTGCACAAAATAATTGAGATTTCACCCAAGGGTACTTCAAATATGGAAATTACAGGCATGTCAATAATTGAAAATCAGCTTACCTCGACTTAAGCACTTTTTTCTTTTTGCCACAGCTACATAAAATCAAAGATCATCTTTAAAACTTTTGAACTCCCTTATAAATATATAGTTCATTATTTTATTAAACGCATTAGTATTTCTTTTGTTATTGATAAAATTGAAAATCATGTTCATTGTTTGTGTTTTTTTTTGAATTTTGCATTTTTTCGCTTCACTATTTTAATAAAAGAATGGCACGTACTCTATGAAATATTAGAGGTCAAAATATTAAAATTAAAGAAAAAAAAACATACACAAAATGTATCTGCATACGATTATGTTTGCATGTATGTGCCAGCAAAAAATTAAACTGAAGACCAAACAGCCAATACGTATATATGTATGTAAGTATAGTGAAAATAATAAAAACAAAAAAAAATGTTTCTAAAAATAAGATTAATGAACAATGACTTTTTAAGCAACTGCCACAAATTATATAAAATTCAATCACTCACACTTTCGTTGCGGTTACTAAAGCTTAAGATATTGACAGGTAAGCGCAACAAAAACAATAACAACAGCAACAGCAGCAGCAACAAATATAAATTCACTGCCACAATGACAAAACAACCAGGCGAAAACACAACAACTTCAAACACTCGAAACCATTTAATTAAAGACACATAAAGCATAAAAACTTCTTCCTTAGGAATTGCTGAGATCTCAACTAATTAAACAAATTTCAGAATAATTTGATCTTCTTTATGTTTTGGAGATATTAAAGATCTTTCACATAAAACCGTTTTTGAAAACCTTTTTTAAAGTAAAACTAGCGCATACCCAGATTGCTAAGAAAAAACAATATTTTTGATTAATATTTCAATCGAAAATGTGCTTATAATAATGGAATTTACTGCTCTATCAAAAAAAAAAAAAAGAGTTAGCGACAAAGCTTAAACTCAGAATATTTAGAAATGGCTACAAAAAACTGTCCAGCACACAAAAAAAAACAATGTTCTGCTAACTGATTCTTGTAGAGAGGACTACAAAAAGATATACGTGTATCGGCGTTTTAGAAGTTTACATTTGAAACCCATTTTACGGCCTTTTGCAAGTGGTGTATTTTGGTATATAGTGTCCTCAGAACATTTTTGTTCAGAACACTACAAGTAACATTTTATTAGTATACATTAATATTAATTTTCTAAAATAAATTAAAAAAAAGTAATTTTAATGTATTTTTTTATATCAACTCCGTCTCGATATTGCTACCCTGTGAAAGTAAAATAACACCATGCCACATGTCAGCTGTGCATAAGCTTTTGACATTTGAACGTTTGGAGGAGGTGCTTCGGTTTATTTTCCTTCAGCCCATCAAAGGAAAAAGCAATAAAATACATGTAATTTGAAAGATTTTTTTATATTTTTATGTTGTGTTTTCGAATGTCCCACCCGTGACGAAAAACAAGTAAAAGTTTATTTTACTAAACAATGTCGCAAACAATTTGTTTGAAATTTCAAAACTAAAAGCTGAAGCCGAAAACGATATATATTTATATCAATTTTTTTTTTATTTAAAATTTTCTTAAAATATATTTACTTTTTAAAAGTGTCCCACCCGTGACATAAAATCTAAATAAGGAAATGAAACGTTTTAAAAATCATGTATTTATTAAGAGATCTCAATCTGAGATTTTTAAGCAGGCAAAGCAAAACTTGAAGGCTGGGGAAATTGTTTTACAGATTGATTTTGCAGAAAACTATCAAGCGATTAATCAGGATGAAATATAGTCTTACCACTGGAACCAAAAGCAAGTAACAATTTTTATAGCATGTGTTTGCTTGCCAGAAAGCAAACAGTGTTCGTTTGTAATTGCTTCGGACGTACTTAAGCATGACAGGTTTACGGTTTATGCCTTCATCAAAGAAATCATTTGTTTAATGAAAAATGAGGTCGCAAAATTTTAACTTTTTGAAAATATTCTCAGATGGCGCTGCATCTCAGTTTAAAAATAAGTCTATAAGTATTATACAAAAGGATTTCAGCATTACTGCGGAATGCTAATTTTTCGCAACTGCACATGGTAAGGGTGCCGTGGATGATATAGGTGCTGTAGTAAAAAAAATCTGTGAGATATCGGGTCATGGAACGTAGATGCAGTATAAATAGTGGAAAAGATTTCGTTTCAACTGCCAAGAATTAACAAAAGGTGGAAGCTTGCTATCGCTATCCCAAATACTCAATCACTGCACTTTTTCAAGGAATGTAGCAAAGAAAATATAGTTGTGGGTCTCACCCAAAATTCAAAGAAAAAAACATTTAAAATTAATAAAAGGACCACGGATGATATTTTCACCGACAGCTCATCTTGGAGTGATTCGGATAATATAAAAATATTACGAAAGCTTGTTTTTTAAACTTACATATATACATTTTCAAACCTTTGAACCTTACTCCTGTTTTTGGATAAAGTTTTCAAACTATATTTGAAGTTACTAGACCCGTTTCTAGTCAAATTCCTATTACGAAATCGCACCCGTCCCACTGTGATGCTACAAAAATTTAATTTTTGTGCAATATATAAACTTGTTCTTCATGTCCCACCCGTTACGAGCCTAATGTGCACTAAATTTTGCATTAGCAAATGTCAAATAGTCTGTTTTAGTGTAGTATCTTTGAAGGACAAGCCTGAGCTTTTATTTTATAATAAAGTCATGTAAAAAATAGTTTAACATTTTCTTATTTTTTAAAACTAAGCACTTAAACTACTTCTAAATGTCCCACCCGTGACGATGAAATCAGCCATTTATGATTTCGCAAGACCATCAAACATCGAATACGGCTCGACTACGACTATTGTGAAAATTTTAATTGAATCTTAAAAAACATCAGTAAATGTAATATATTTTTTAAATTGAAAAAATTAAAAAAAAAAATTAAATTTAAATTGTAATTGGTTAAAAATTAATTGTTATTTATTTTTTTGAATTTAGTCTTTGTTTTTCACAGGAAAAAATGTTGCTAAAGTTTTTAATTGAAAATAAAAAAAAAATTATAAGTCAATTAATTTTTTTTTTAAATTTAATTAGTTACTAAGCTTAATTGACTCAATAATATTATTAATTGATTCTTGGTTTTACTTTCAATTAAAGTTGTTAATTGCAGGATTATTTATTTATGATTAATTTCATTGAATCTTGGTTTTACTTCTTTCTGTATAAATGATAAAATTATTTGATGAAAATTAGTGTTTTGTTTGAAAAGCTTATGTGCGCTTCGCCCATATTACGGTCGCATTAGTTTTCGAATTCTATCGAGAGAAGTACTCGCAGTGCTACAGCGACATGACTGTTAGAAGTTGGTTCATTGTTTAATGAACCAGTGAATCAAAATTAATTTTTTTGCTGCGAAAAGTGCTTTAGGTGGGACTATTATGACGAACATAAAATTGTCTGAGTGACTGAAAAGTTTGCCCGAAAAAAACACCCATTTTGATGAAAATTATTTTTTATCATTTGTGCAAGTAGTTGGAGTTTATATCGAACTATGGTGACTTGTTAAAGCAGACTTAGTAAATTGCGCCCAATTCGAGAGATGTATGGTTGCTATCAAAAAAAGCTCGTAAGTTCCTATTGGAAGATCCGGTATATTTGTTTGTTGTTTGTCATAGAATTCTTTTACACTTACATATATAATGACATTTAAAAGGTTATTTATTAAAAGTCTCCAAACAATAATAATTAGCCACGTTAAAGATGTGCCTTTTGAACTTATGTTTAAAAGCAAAATATATTACTCATGCTCAATATCAAAGATTAATGAAAAAAAAAGAATTTTAAAAGTTGCTTTTTGATTATATTATTTATATAAAAATTATTTATTTTTTACTTAGTCATTAAAACGTACAGCACGTGATTAATATTTGTTGTGCCCTTTCATTTAAGAAATACAAATACAAATTTTTTTCTTTTTATATACATATATCTATATATATATATATATAAACTTGTGTCTTCTTACATAAAATAAAAAAAATAAATGAAAAGAATAAAAAAAAAATTATCTGTAATTTTCAATCGTTAATGATCAATATGTGCGATTGAGTGACTGACTAAAATACTGAAAGGTTGCCATGAATATGAGTTCATAGGAATTTGTCCCAAAATAAAATACAAACACACATACAGACAGATGCATAAAAAACTTATTAATAAACGTGCTTTTGTTGTTAAAGTTTTAATTAAAAACAAAATTTTGTTTTGGTATTTTTTGAAGAACTGTTTGTAGGAAATAAAAAAAATCACTGAATTGGAAATAAAAATTATAAAACTGTTACAGTTTCTTGTTGTTTTTGTTGATGGCTTGTGACGAAACGAAACTTGAAATTTTTTAGTTTATTTTTTTCTATGAAAACATTAATGTTAAATTTGAATCAAGTTTATTGTTGTTGATGGGGTGTTGTGATGTCTGTAACGTTTCATTCAAATGAAATCAGAACCCTAATCAAGCAATATTTTGCTGTAAAATAGGCTTTACTGTCGCTATAAATTGAAGGCGCTAAAAATCATACCTTCTTGACAATTAAAGATTAAAATTGAAAGATTTTATTTTTGTCATTAAAAAAATGTGTGTGTGTATGTATATTGTGAAATCAAGTTTGAAGGGATTGATTTTTTGATGTGTGTGTAAAATTTTATAGTTTTCTCATGTGAAAATACAATAAATTTTAATATAAGATTTACTGATTCCAAATTTTCAAGATTATGTGAGGCGAACAAACAATGACATTATTTCAATAACAAATATTGTTAAAAAAAATATATATTTCATATGAAGATATTTTTTATTTAATCCCACAATTAATTTTTTTAGGCGGAAATGCAAAAGTTTAAAAGTTAAAGTTTTATTTAAATTTCAAAAAAATTTTGAAGTATTTTAATAATATTGAAACATTTTTGAATACAAAATATGACACTAAAGGCCTTGGCTCACTATCATACAAAGTCGTTAGATCTACGAAAAACTACAACCCTGGTGCGATGAATTATTATTGTGTTTTAAAAATTTTCGTAAACTCCATCATACCATGGTTGTATTTTTTCGTAGATCGCACGACTTTGTATGATAGTGTATCACGGTCTTAACGGGGAAACGTATTACAATAGCCTTAAAAAGCTACGGAAGAGTTCATTTATAACAAACTCTGTAGTACTGGACAGTTATGTTTTTTAAAGCTGAAATAAAAATAATTTTGAAAGCGCTACATGCTTTTGTTTGTTTGTTTTCTTATTCCAAAATATGTTTATAAAAATAGTATGATGCATAAACTGAAAACTAAGTCCACAAGTAACACCTAACTCATACCACCTCATAGTTTCTTCCATGTTTCTTGAAACGTGGGGTAGAGAAAAAAACACATTTTTGGTTCTCGTTGTTTTTCATACATGTACTACTCCAATGTCCAAAATCAATGCACTAAGGCTTAAACTTTTGCACCAAGTGTCTTATGCTTCAGACTTAATAATATTGTTCCATCGAATTGTTTTCTTTTACCGAACTTGAAACTTAGCCTGAGGAAAAAAATATTTTCCAATATCGAATAGGTGGAGTGTGCGGTTGATAGATATTTGTTTAAAAGAGAAGCAATAACCAGGTAATATATGCCCACTTATATTTTTAAAGTACTGCAGTATTGCAGCGCCTCTGGTGTCAATGAGGCGTATTACATTTTTCAAAGCTGTATTAAGTAGCCATTTTATTGCTGATTCTACTTCGCTATACAATGCCCACGCTCTCATGTTACATTAGAATTATTATCCTCTGAAGCCTTTGTAGTTCAGTGACTAGTGTCTATGCCTTCATCACTTAAACTTTCCTACAACAACTGATACAAAGGGACACTAGCGTACATCAGAAAAATACGTGGTGCTATTATTTAATGAGTGTTGGAGACCAGATTCGAAAAGAGGATATTCGGTTTTGTAGTCAACGTGCTAACTTCTTTAGCTTGACACTTTTTACTATAAACAGGAAATTAAATGTCGCTGGAAAAAGTGTAAGAAATATATTATGTTGAGATATAAAGAAAAATGTTCCCACATTTTAAGTATTTGCTATGTTATCTTGGGAAGTTTTGGGACTGCCCTCGTACATAATTTCTTAATTTTAATTTCTAAATCGATCTTTTCTAAATTCAAAAAATTAAAGTCGAGCTTTATGATAAATATTTTTATAACACATTAAAGTCCTGCACAAGACTACTTACAAGATTTTTCATGACATGAGGTATTTTTCAAATACTTTACTACAGCGAAATCTTAAAAAAAAGCTTAACAACACTGTTGCCAAGACATTTGTTTTACTTATTGCAGGTATAAGAACAAAGAAGAAAATACATCGTGACAGAAAAATTTGTGATGCTTGCTTCTTCATACGCATGGACATATGCACAGACATTGTGTGTATGATCTCTTATTTTCTGCGCACATACAAACGCACACATACAATGATATTAGTTGCGTGCACTTGCTTTAAACACATAATAGCTTACCATTTACATCTTTCACACACAATCCAACGTATATGCGAAATAACAAGCATACACGCATCAACACTACTTTTTTTGATTGGGTGCCCTTGGGGCTGAGTTGCAGCGATGCTACTCTGTCAGTCCAGAGGCTGTGGGTTCGATTTCCACCACAGACCCTGGGTGTTTTTTTTTGCAGACAAGCTAATCGCTTTGCGGCATATTTTTGTTAAAAAAGTTATTAAAAAAAAAATGTGTTACGATCAAGAAGTCTTCGCGACATCGCTTGTTAACACTCATATGCATGAACATCAATACATCTATCGGGCTTCGCTTATTAAACGACAGAATTTATTATTGGTTTAGTATAGTACATGCCACCAGAATGGATTTAAAAAACATGACATATTTACATTTCGAGACCGTTTACTCATGCCTGTTTAACACATTTTACAACGTTGTACTTCCTTTGAAGGGTAATATAAGCTCCTTTTTTTCCAAAGGGATAAAAGGACACATACAAAAAAGAATTATAGGATTAAAATATGGCACAAATAAGTTCCAATATGTAAAAAAAGTAATTTCATGGAATTTTTTCGTTTTTGCGATTTTTTCGGTTTTGAGCGCTTTTTCAATATGGCGTTTTTTAGTTTTGGAGTTTTTGGCGTTTTCTCGGTTCCGATGATTTTTTTAGTTTTGACGCTTTTTTCTAGTTTCGGAGATTTTTTCCGGGTTTTGGCTTATTTCATTTCTGGGACTTTTTTTCATTTTTGCGACTTTTTTTTTAATTTTTGCACTTTCTTAATTTGGCGATTTTTCCGGTTTTTGACGTTTTATTTTAGTTTTAGAATTTTTTTAATTTGCGATTTTTTTGGTTTGGCAATTTTATAATTTTGGATTTTTTTTAATTTTATTATATTTGAAAATTTCAAGAGTTTGCTTCTTACGGTTTCCACGATACAATAAGTTGTTCAAATTATATAGTCAAAATTACATACAATAATAGAATACATTTTAATTAAGATTTTTTAAATTGGTGCTGCCTTCATAAAAAATACACTGGCTTTAAAAATTTCAAGTCTCTATGTAACTGTCTGTATAGTACATTATCATTTCAATAGTTTTCGTTGCGCGCTATAAAATACCCTTTAATTTGTAACTGTTAAATATTTGTTGTTCTAGTGGCCGAAGTTAATCATATTATGCTCAGATCCGTAGCTTTTACGGTTCTCGAGAAAACAGCCTGTGATAGACATACGGCTACCGCAGCGAAAACAATAGGATTCCTTTTCATGTTTGGTGTACGGAACCCTAAAAATTGGAGGAGGAGCTTGAAATTTTTCTACAGTAAAGCTTAGATATAAGCTTTTTGAGCGTCGGTGCATGTATCTTTCTGTTTTGTCTCCGCTGCATAAATCTAGTATTAAAGAAGTATACATACGAGTATAATTTTGGAAACGATTTGTAATATAAGAAATATATTCTTTCTATTTTTTTTTTAAATTGCAAAAATTTATTAAGTTATAAAAGTATCTCCATCACTTCTTGCCTATTAAATCCATTCTTTATTTGTAAAACAAATAAAACCCAGAGAGAAACCAAAACAACACTTTAACAACCTTAACCCAAATACTTTTTTCTATCTGACTTTTTAAGAATTTTAAGCAGTATTTTTATTACTTTGTCTTGAGCTCCCACTGTTAATTGAAACATAATTTCATATCTTCTGCTGGCTCTTTAAGGCTCATCAGCACCGTAACGTTTTTTTTTTTGAACAATTGAGTTTATGATTCCTGGCTTGGCAATAAAATCAAACTAAGCAAAATTGAAGAAAAAAAAGCAAAACTAAAATGAAATAAAAATTTAAATTATTTATTGACACACTAAGATCGTCATAAAATTACAAAATCGTGTTTGTTTTTTTGAAAGCTTCCAGCACTAAAATTCAAAAGACATCAGCAATAAAAAAAATCCAGAAAAAAGAAACACATTAAATTTAATTGATGGCTAATAAAAAATGTGCCTTAAACTACAGTTAAATAGTTACAAATCAATTAAGTTGTTTTAAAGATTTTTGATTTTCTTAAGTTAAGACTATTAACAAAGAACGAACAAGGTTCTCTTTTTAAAGAATGATTGCATGAAATAACAACTTTGTTGTTAATATAAACAGCGTAAGATCAAGGTTAAAGGTTGCAGTAAAATTTATTTCCATTATGGTACGAGTATATATATTTTTTTATGTAATAAACACAATTTTCTTTAAACTGGGCAATATTACTCACTAAAAGTGTTTTCAAAACATTAATTGCTATAAATTCCAAGTTTTAATTAATGCTGCATAGAACGATGTTTTCCTAAATTAAATAAGACTATACATCCATTATCCCAATTTAACTGCTAAGGAAAAATATTTCTAAAAATTGACTTGAAAGTTCAAAAGTGCCCTGCCATAAAATAGTAAAATTTAGCTTTATCACTTTTTCAATATTACCAGAGATATACATTTTCAAAAACACAAAGAAAAGTACTTTTAGAAAAAGTTCTTTTACAAAAAAGTGCAGAAAGTAACTTTAAAAAAATGTAGTGTTAAAAATTGCTTCTTAAATAAATATATTTAAAAAAAATGTGTAATTTTAAGTGAGTATTCGTTATTTTAATATAGAAAGGCACTAACTCATTGTTTATCTGAAATCTTTTTAAAAAATTAAATTTTTAAGAAAGTAAATTTTTAAAAGGTAAATTTTTTAAAAAGTACACTTTTAAGAAAGTACATGCTTTAAAATGTATGAAAGAAAAGCTTCTAAGAAAGCATTTTTTTAAGAAAGAACTTTTTTAAGAAAGAACCTTTTTAAAAAGTACCTCTTTAAGTACCGTTATAAGAAAGTATATTTTTAAAAAGGACCTTTTCAGGAAGGTACTTAGTACTTAGAAAGTACCTTATTAAGAAGCTACGTTTTTAAAAATTAACCTTTTAAGAAAGTACATATTTACGAAAGTACTTTTTTGTAAAAGTGCTATTTTATGAGATTGTCTTTTTAAAAATAACGTTCTGAAAATATACATAATTATAAAAACTTTGTTTTTAGAAGAATTAACATTTTCAGAAAGTACCTTTTGTAAAAATTAAATTTTTACAAAATTATGGTTTTGAGAAAGTACTTGTTTAAAAGAGTTCATTAACCAGAGAGTATCTTTCTAGAAATGTACCTTTTTAAATAATTATTTTTTTAAACTAGTTTTTTAAAAAAAAGTACCTTTTATGAAAAAGTACTTTTTGACACAGTACCTTTTATGAAAAAGTAGGTTTTCTGAAAAAGTACTTTGTTGAAAAAGTACATATTTTTAAAAAACGCTTTTTTAAAGTACCTTTTTTGAAAAAGTATCTTTTTGAAAAAGTTCTTTTTTGAAAAAGTATCATTTTGAAAAAGTACTTTTTTGAAAAGGTATATTTTTGAAAAAGTACTTTTTTGAAAAAGCTTCCTTTTGAAAAAGTACATTAAAAAAAAAGTTTTCGAAATACTCGTGCCTATGAAAAAGTTCTTATTAAAATATGCTTATGAAAAAGTACTTTTTAAAAAAGTATGTTGATTTAATTTATGTTAGTTTAATTTAAAAAAATATCTTTAAAAAGTACATTTAATAAGTTCCCTACAAATAAGGTACGTTTAGAGAAGTAGCTTTTTTTGAATTAGGATACACGTAAAACAACTCCCTTTGTCAAAAGTAACTGTAAAAACCACTTCTCACAAAAGGTACTTACTAAAAAATTCCCTTATGAAAGAAAATATTTCACTTTTAATACAGGATTTAAGTTCCTTTAAAAACCATTTAAAAAAAGTAGTTTCCTGAAAATAAAATAAAAAAGGTACTTTTGAGAAAAAAGTACCTTTATTTTAAATATCAGCTTATTTCTCATAAGTAACTTTAGAAATGTATTTAAAAAAAGTGTTTTCTTTTAAGAACATTTTAAAAAGTTTTTTGAGTTATTTTTTTAGTTACATAATATTTTTTTGTTGCAAAATGTAGTCTTGAAAAGGCACTTTAATTATTTGCAAAAGTAATTAATTTTCAATAAAAAATCTTTTGTGCGGAGAAAATCCTTTAACAAAATTGAACAATTTGTTGAACTACAAGCTTGTTTATGGCAATTCATAACATAACTCTATGATTAAACTGACTTGCCTGATTGATGGCTGTTGGGCATTCGCATTGTTGCATTCAACACTTGGGTTCACAACACTGGGTCATCAGCAACGGTGATCAACCAGTGGCTGCAAACTAACCCAAACAAGCAACTTTGAAGAAATGCTGTTGTGTTTAGTCCACACACAACATCACACACTCACGTATACAGATCCGAATTGGCCGCATTTTTTCCTCTTGTCGAACACTATCTGGAAAATAGTAAATGGAACAAACAAGTTTTCCCTTCACACTGAGTGGTACAAGAAAATCTGAAATTTGATTAATTTATTTGTTCATACATAAATAAAATATATATAGTTATTGCAAATTTTTTATTTCATAAATTTTTTTTTCTGGTTTTGCCTTAACTTCTGTATGGTTGGCGGGGTTAAAGGTGACAAAATGCGTATGATTTATGGATATTGGTGAAGTAACACATACATATATAAATTGTTAAATACAATGTTTTGTGAACATTTCTCTCTGCACACACATACACACACACATACATAGATAGGTAGTTATACTTTTTATTTATTTTTTATAAATGAAAATAAAAATTTCATGGGAAAATCAAACAATGATATGAATTGTAGAAATTATTTGTATGTTCGTTTGATATATGATAAATTTTTCACATCATTTACGAAATTAAAATGCATTTTTGAACCACAAGTCACCCCCTCTTTTCTTGTCTTTTTTAGTACAAGAGTTTATTCATTTCAAACGTTCAAAAATATAAACCATCCGTGTTTATTCAAGCCTGAAAGTACTTCACAAATATTTTTCCAATACATTTTTTAAGAACAAAATTTCCATAATGTTTGTCTTGCTTACAATTAATGTGTGTGTGTGTTTGGTTTGGAAAATAATATTTTAAAATATATTCTAAGTATTAAACGGAAGTAGGGTAAATTGTTCGTTATTTTTTATTTTAGTTTTCTTATTTGCAAATGATTTCCGATTAGAGTATAAATTTAACTGACTGGTCATATTTGTTGTTTTGCTGCTGTCATTAATGTGTTGTTTTTTACTTTTCTACTTTTTTTTTGTTTTAAATATATTAATGTTCAGTGAACCTTGAAATTGTTCCAATGTACTCTGTACCCGTTTTCGTACGCACATGTTTACTCGTAAATGCTGTTTGCAGGCAGGCAGACAAGCAGTCAATTCAATTCATTAGTTTCAGTAATTTGTATTCAACAGTTTTTATTTGTTGCTTTTATTGCTTTAAAAATTGTTGTTTATAAAATTTCAAATCAATTATAATATTTATTTCCTACTGGACGACAGGATTTGCGGGCAATTAATTTATGTTTATATTCAACTTTTAAATCGAAGTTGAGAAGCAACAATTTTTATTGTACCCTGCAACATAATTGGCAGGGGTAAATATAAGCTTATCTTTTTATTTCTTTTTAATAACTTTGCAAAGTGGATCCTATTAAATCATGTTCATAGAACGTTTACTTGTAATGAAGAAGATTGGATTTAGTGATATCTTCGACTTTTCTAGAGTAAAAATTTCTTATAAACTGCAGGAATGTCATGTTTATGAAGTCTATTGATATGCTATCATTACAGACCTAGTCCGTTTTATATACCATTTTTGAGTTTGTTTTAACTCCAAAGTGTAGACAAGTTTAAATAGAGCTCAAAAACTATTTATTTGCATAAGAACAATTTTTACTTTTTCTACAGTTCCTTGCATGCAAAGCTACCCTCAGCAGTAAGATGCGTACGTGCGATTTGTAGGAGTAGATTTTCTCTACATTAAATAAACATACATATACATATATACACATTACAATTAAGTGCCAAAAAATTAACATAAATAAAAAGCGGATGACGCCATAACCGTTTACATATTTTTAATTTTTGTCTTTTTTCTTAGCCTCTATATTTATAAATTTTTTTAAATGGCTTTATCTTTTTTTAAACTAATTAAAATTATAATTGAACTATTTATTTCAGAAGCCCATCAAATGTGCGCCCTTCAAATTTCAGTTCATGGAAAAAATAATAAAATATATTTTTAAACATTAGCTTTGACATTTGCTAGTAATTTGAACCAAAAAAGTTTAAATTTTGATGCACAAGATTAGAGCTGTTGGGAAATCTTAAAAATTTGTGGGTGATTTCTACACCGTGTAAGAAGACTTCAAGCAAGTATAAATCAGACATACAAATCATACGTGTGTTGGCAGATTAATATAATAAATCTTTCGTCTACGAAAGTAATTGAAAATTGCTTACATATGGAGACAAATATCATCTATATAATTAAAATAAAAAGAATTCGAGAGTTATGATACATTGCTAGCTATTTGGATATATTTTTATATATACATAAGCAAATAAGCAAAAAAATAAATTAAATAAACAAAATTTAAACCAAACTTCTTTTATTTGAGCGCAAATAGTATGGGGAGCAGCGTGGGCTTTAAAAAATAAGCTGCTGTCGGGAAATTCTCATGGCCAGGTAGTGCATTGTGCTTGCGAATCCTAACTTTTAGATTGAGAACACCACAGTATTACTAACAACTTTAATGTCGTACCGCTAAAAAAAATCAATGATGAACATATTAAAGCCCCAGTGTACCACTTAGAAGCTTAATTCCATTTATGTCAAATAAATAGGTGCTCGAACAGTCCTTATTTAAGGCTTATGAAATTTTTAAAATAGTGTTATCTCAAGTCTAAAGTTTGCAATAATAACACGGAAAATATCCCCTACGAAATGGCAGTAATCACGGGGTCTAATTGCCCCGTCACTAATGCCGTTAGCGCGAAATGTTATGTTTGCATAAATTATATATATATATATACATAAATCTAAAAATGTCTTACTTATATTTAAAAAATTACCAAATATGGTTTCGATAAAGCGCTTACTAAATTTCTGGCCGATCCTTTAAACATTCACCTCCCTTGTAAGCTCCCTGCATATTACATTAGAGTTATTTAATTTTGAATATACCTCGATTGCTTCTTTATTTTAAAGTCGATTAAAAATATAACATTATATCTTTCTTATTTTAATTACAATTTTTGAAAAATGGTTTCTTGAATGGTTTTATAATTTCTGTTAAGAATGAAATAATTTCATCTTAATTGTTATAAATATATGTGCCTTTAGATATGAAAGTGATCGGAGTTGTATAAATTTTTGCTTCGAAATATTAAATAGTTTTTTTGAAAACTTCAACTAGTGTAACTTTTATTTAAAATGTTGCATAATTTAAAAATATTTTGTATTTTGTTCAAATGTAATCTACTTAATATCGCGACCAAAGAACTTCTTAGCAAAAAGTAATCGGGTTTGGAATTAAGCATTTTTGGTGGAACCTCCTCCCTGTACATCATATTTTTAAATTTTGGGTATTGTGATTTGTAAGCGAGTAATGACATTTGGTAAAAAGAAAAGTATGTCATTATAAGGCAAGTAGTTCGGAGGGTAATGTTTAATTTGTTGCTGGGTATATGACCTAGACCACTTTAGTAATTAAAGGTACATATTCAATTGTATTTTTTGTTATTCACCACAAAACCCATTAACTGAAAATTTTCCAAAACTGTAATGTATCTAATTCACACACCTGTTTAATAATACGGGCGAAAATCGCTGCGTCCACTATTAAGTGAGCTATCGTATCGAATAAAATTTTCATTAGTATCGAATGGAAGGATTACAGCATTCGAAAGCTATCCTATCGAAATTTTAAGAAGTTTTCCAACTTTCTTTAACACTGGTTATTGAATCGACTTGTCAGTACTTATTAAGTAAAAAAAACATGTCTATGTTGAACAATCTAAACATGTCTATGCTGAACAATCATAATAAAAGAAAATCCTAATTTTTATGTCTTAATATGTTTGATTGCTGGTGTAGGTTTCCAACATACAATTTTATTAATATATACATATGCGAAAGGGACCTAAAGGTAAAAACCAGTTTTGTTCAGGAGAGCCATTTTAAAGACCTAAATACGTGTATCTTTAGTGTACTTCAATTTCATAAAACGCACATATGTATCTCTGGGAGGGAACATTTTCGGGGCTTAGATGTTGTCCACATAAAAATAATAGTGGAAATTGATTTTTTTACCGTTAGGTCCCTTTTTCTATGCGCTGTCACATATAATGATAAGAGCCTATAGGTCTATAGAATGATAACTCAATAGATTTATATCTTTGCTTGTTCGGTGTTGAATGCTACGATCTTAAATTACGGGTAATTATCATTGCATATCGAATGCAATGATGCCACATTAAAAAATATCGTATGCGGAGCTGAGACCACTGGCTGAATTCTTAGTACAGCTTTAAAAACCCCTATTTCTAGCACTAAAAGGGCATTGTGACCATGTAGATATTGTTTTGTATGCAAAATCTACTAGATTTTGCTCAAATGCAAATGTAGTATTAAAGTGTTTCACTGAAAAAGTACAAAATCACTTTGAAGCATTTAAAAAAAATTTAGTTTATATATAGCTTTTTCTGTATAAAATTTTATATTTAATCAGAATTTTATGTGTATTTACACGAGTACATACATTTATGAACATAAATTCAAAATATTATATATCACTTTTTTATAATTAAAAGATAATAAAAAAGTGACAACTAATTTAAAATAACTATAAAAAGTTTCTATTGCTTAAACTATTAAAAATTTAAATCGCTTGTCACACAATTCAATGAAAAAAATGCTTTTAACATATTTTGCTCAAAATTCGAAAACTAAATATAATAACCATTAACCAGAAAACAAACATTTAAACTAATTAAAAATGGCGGCATATGAAAATATATATTTTCCTTACACATATGTACATACAAATGAGCGGTTTGCAAGAGTATGAAAAAGAGAGATATTATTTCCTCCATTAAAACATTAACCCACACACATATAAACGGCTACTTTGGATATACGTACGTACATATGTATGCATATGGATGTATATACTAACCCATGCATGCATACTTCTCTGCATCCATATTTATATACATACATACATATGTACCTTAATCCATACTAGTACTTTAAATAGAATCAGACATGCGCATAAGCATATTTCATACAGTTTATGCCATTATTAAAATAAAACAAAAGAAAAATAGAATAGCAACTACAGCAATTATTTATAATTTTATACACATACCCAGCAAAAAATTTTAAAAAAAAGGTAATCGGGTTTGCAATTAGGCATTTTTGGTGGAAGGTCTTCCCTATTGGATTACTAACTTAATGATTTTAACAAGGCGTGACACTAAAATAATCGATTCTTGAGAAAAACTTACCTTTTTATTTGGCAACTTGTTCACGTAATCTATTTAATTTAAAAAAATCATTCTCGTCATTCAGCAACTTGTACGTCGTTTTTTAAATTTTAGGTAATGTGATTTGTAAGCGAGTAATGAAATTTGGTAATCAGAAAAGTAAGTCATTATATGGCAAGTAGTTGTGATGCTAATGTGTAATGTTTTGCTGGGTAAATTTGTAGTAACAACAAATAATGGTAACTAACTTAAGTCTACATACATATCTTATAACGAGTACACAATCTGTGGTATTTTGTGACATCGAAATAGTGTGTACTAGCGGTAACTTTCGTCATTACCGATATTTTTCTTTGTGTGGTATTGCTCTCTATATAAAAAAATATAATGTGAACACATTTTGAAAATGAGACCACAAAATGACAACACAAAAAAGCCAGATGTGTACTCAGCATTACATACATACATACAAAATTGTGTAAATATATCTTTATACATACATGTTTATATGATTGTACATAATAGCTATTCTATAAAGCTTTACTATATAATGCCTGAAGTATATAATAGAACCTAAACATTTGTGAGTAAATAAACGAAACAAAACTACTAGCTCTCTTTATAGAGGAAACAAAATATTGCAAAAGAAAAGCAAACAACTATTTTTTTTTGTATGAGTGAAACAAAAAGCTTATTCAGCTAATAGGTAGTGTGGTCTAGATAGCAAATATGCATACATGGAAACATATACACATGTATCTATGTATCTATGTTTGCCTAATATGTATGGATTTATAATAAAATTTGTCACAAAAAAAAATGGAAGGTATGTATAACTAAGTTTGTTATGCCGTTTGTAATACTTGCCCGCTATTTCAGTTGCAAAGAAATTATATGCTGGAACTGTGCTTGACTGAAAAATTATATCGGAACAGCAGGTTTAATAGACAACTTTATATTTTCCTAACCGTTATATTTAAGCGCGAAATATTTTGACACAATTTAAATATTTTAAAACAATTTCTTTACATAAGTAACTAAAAGTGGCTGTATATTTTTGCAAGTATGATAATTAAAACCAATAGCTCCCACCAATATTTTTTCTCAGGTTTTAGTAATGCAAGAAAAAAAAATTATAAATTACATTTTTTTACAAAAAAAAATTCGAATTATAATCACACAGGAAACTACAACAAAATATAAAAGCGTACAAAATTAACTATCAAACGATATACAAAAATACACATTATTTGTTCTGATATTTCATTTTTTATAATAAAATAATAAATAAAATATACATATTGGAGAATGTGTATGCATATTTTGTCAATTTTATTGACCATTCTTTGGATTGTATACGCAGAGCGTATGAGTATTATAAAATTAAATAAATCAGTTGATACTAGAGGTGAGCATAAAACATTTGCTTGCTTTATTAGTCCCTTGTCCATACAGTGAAATATTTGGTGCGAATCATTTTTGATTTCTCTTTTCAAACTGCATTTGTGTCCACACTGTGAAGATTTTATTTTGTAGCTTTTATAAATTTTCTCATATATTCCGTATAAGAATGAGTCGCGAATGATGTTCTCAACAAGAACTGCATGTACATGAAACTAAGTACTCTTTTCCATTCCGCTTTCTACATTAATCAACAAACTCAAAAGTTTTGCTGCAAATATTTCATAGTGTAGACGAGGATTTATTGAGTTGTTCTCTTTTTTATTGGTCTTGATTTTCTGAGAATACTAAAATTGTTATTCCTTTTTATCAAAAGCATGCATTAGCATTTGTTTATCTGCCAAGGTACTATTTATTGCAGTGTCGAAGCAAATTTCTCTATTGCATACCATTTAACAATAGTATCAAATGAAATACAATATTGTTTACACTATAAACATGATGTGTTTATATGTGAAAGAAAAAATAATAAGGAAAATCTTTTGAGTTAGTTCACATGTGATGCCTTTCTTAGTTTGATAACACTATACAAAATATAACAAATGAAGACTTTTCGAAAAACCCTCGGATTGAACAGAACAGGTTCGAAAGTACTACCAAAGGGTAGTAAATCTTCACAAAAGTAGTTCCGTTTTACCATAGCTACAAACTTTGCTAAATATTGGATTTTTTAATATTGATTTCGAACTTTGAAAAATAAAATTTTTAAATCATGAATTTAAGTACGAAATATGACACAAATGTTTATTCAACTATTTTACTATTTTACTTTATGTTTCATTGCTCTCCACATTTCCCTCACTTACTCAAAGAATGTCACAAATGGAATTCTGGGAATTAATGATGCATCCTTATAAAAAATAAAAAATAAATAAATAAAGCCAAAACGTTTGCTTCCATTTTATTTCGTTGATAAAACAACAAGATCGACTCCGCCATTTAGCATGGTATTGTGTTTGCCCTTCCGCACAATTTAAAATTTATTTTACAATCGTGGTTCAGCTGGAAAATAGTGAAATCAAAGTTGAGAAGTTTTGAAAAAAAAACGTCTTTTAAAAGTTTTTAACCGTTTTTCCACTAATTTGCTAAACTAAGATAAAATCAAATAGTTCGATATAATGTGAAGGTTCCTTATTATAAAGACATCACTTAATTTTTTTCTGCAACCCGATTCACCCATTTTTCTGCAAAATTAAAGCTGCCATATGAAAATCAAAATGATTCAAAAATACTTCAAGGTCTGGATATGTTTGCTTAATGCTTTATTTGCGATACACTTTGAGTTTGTTGTTATTATAAATAAAGCTATTTAGAAATATTTGAAAACACTGCCTTATATCCCTATGAAGGGTGTAATAGATTCGCCAAGCTCGATTATAGCATACATTTATTTTTTTCTAGTACCAGTACTTTGAGTTGTTAATCATAAAACATTAATTTTTTTTATTTGTAATTGCTTAGATATATATACACACATACATACATACATATACACATGCGGCCATAGCAAATCTAATAACAACATGAAAACAGCAAATCAAATTCAGTTTTATAAAAATTAAACTACATAAAACTTAACAATGACAAATTGGTTATAAGAGAGTTGGCTAATATGGGAAGTTTTAGAGCAAAGCATACAGCACACAGCAATTAACTTTTATTATTATAGTATTTATTCACTCATTGTATATGTTAGAGTTCTGAGTAATATTAACATTACAATGCTGAAAAATAAATAACAAGTTTTATATGTATGTGAAACAAATACCAATTTGTAGAGAAATAAAAAATAAACTAAGAAGCTTTTTCTAAGCAAAATGAAGCAAAACCTCTAATGGAATTATTTCATGCTAATGTCATGGAATCATCAAAATTGCCTGATGACCGAGTAAAGTGTGACAGAATCCTTGATAAAAAGGGCAGAATTCCAGGCAAATTCTCTCAGCGTTTGGCCACAGAAACTTATAAACTGGTTGAAGCAAAATTTTGACACATATGTATATTCGTGTGAAATTTTAAGTTTCCTGACAAAATTTTTTAGAGAAGTTTTATGCAAAATGCAAGAAAAATTTTGACAAAAGACACAAGACACTTAAAAATGTCTCAAGAATGTTTCAGTTCAAGTAAAAATTCTAAAAAAAATCCTTCAACATTTGTAATTTTATGATGAGAACTAGAACACTCAGATTTAAAATGGAATTGTATACTACAATAATTCCAAAACCTATTGGAATTAGTGCTGAATGCTTTCAATTAATATGTTTTTTGGTATCCTTCGTTTTTATTAAACTCATCAAACGGTTTTAGAATTATTGTTATCTTCTAAAAAATTGTTGCTTTATTTCAGCTGCCTCAAGATTTAAATAGAAAGATTCATATAGTTATAAGTATAATAGTTGTTTTATTCTTGTTAGTTTATACATACTAGAGACCTGCGTAAACAGTCTTGAAATGAAAATACAAAACATTTATGAAAAAGATGAGTGCTTACAAAGGTGTATGAAGTGGCTACATTACAGTTTTTTCTGAGTAGTTTTAGAAATTTTTCAGTTTTGTTTTGGATAAAAATTTTTGATAAATGTCTAAAAATATAAAGATTTTCATAAAGGTTTTAATTGAAATATGCTAGATTTTTTATGGTGTAAATGTTCTATTAAACTGTGACCCAAAAAATGCCAACTTAGCTCATTCAATATGTACAGCGTAGCTGCTTCACTCACCTTTTATATAAATTATGTGTTACAGGGTAGTAAAAAATAAAAGTATTAGATTTTAACAAATTAGATTTCATTATATATTAGGAATTTAGTAAAAAGCAATTAAATTTAGCTCAAAATCTCGTAAGCACTAGATTTTGAGACAATGTAAATGCCCAATTATAGGACAACTGCTTTTGCATTTTTTTGTAACAAAAATTTTTCAACATTATGATACACTGACACTAAACACTACTTTTTGAATACTCCAAATATTTTGTAATCGGAACAGTAGTTGAGAAGATATTAATTTTTATTATAATTTTTGTCTTACGCACCACTGTGCATTTTCAGCTGCTAACTTTTAAATATTTTTTCAATTATAACCATCTAATGGTTAACGCCACTTTGCGTCAACAGATAAGTGGTAAAATCAATAATTAATACATGCACAGTTATACATACATACACTAAATACAAAAGAGAGTAAATAACGGTGTTTTTTACATATGTACATTCATTCATCTGTGTATATGTCAGTGTGTGTGTGTGTATTTATTTCAAAGCTTTTTTCTCTTATTGTGATTGTATCTCTGCAGAGACTCCATTATTTTATTTTATGTACATAAATACATAATTTGTTTTCTAGCTGCTCATGTGCGCATGACGAATGACCAGAATTTTCTGTCATTTTGTTTTAAATTTGGCTTCCTCTATTTATTAATAGCAATTCAAATACTAAACCGTTTATGTCTTTCAGTTTAAAATTAATCAAGTTTTTATGGGCATCAATGATTTTGTTTAAATTTATTTGCAAACGATTTTAAAATGTTAATATCATCTATTTATGGTAGATATTTATAAAGTCATATAAACATATACACATACATAAATGCACACATATGTATGTACATACATACGTCTACATTCACAATTTCCTTTTTATTGAATTTTAAAAGTTATTGTATACAATAAAAATAAAAATGCATTTAGTTTTTGGGGCTTTTTGTTAAATCAAGCCTTTGTTTAATATATTGAGCCACTGTATTTTCTGTCAAACATTAAGAATGCTTTTAAAGTTATTTTTTTTATTAAACGTTTGACTGATTTTTATAATGACTTTACTAATTTGTTTAATTAGTTTTTATCGATAAATAAGAACAAAGACAATAATGAAATTTGACTTTTATTGCTTGTAGATTTAAAAAAGAGATATAATACTTTATTTTTTTAGATTTATTACCTGCTATTGTATTAACTCTGAGGACTGAAAAAGCTTAAAATAGTTAAATAACTTTATATGCAATGTAATTCATTGAAAACTAATTTTGTTACGAGATTTATTGACATCTTGTTATTTATATTGACATTTTTAAGCATCACATAAAAAATATTAGAAATTTTTTTATATGCTAGATATAAAAATAGAAGCAAGAAATTTCTAAATTTAAAAAAAATTTATAAAAACCTGATACAGTAAAAAAAAAACAGAAAAACGAAAGGTTGGAAGGTCCTTGGACTTAAAGAAATATACTATGGTTTTTGATCTTCTATATTGGGCACAATATAAGAGTTAAATTAAATAATTTTGGTTGTTATCTTACGAAATTGATTATTATACTATCTAGACAATTTTCTTTGTTACAAATATATTTGATAATACCGAAAAAACAAAAATTCATATGTGTATGTATGTGACACAGAAAGTTAAAAATAACCTTTACTCAGAAAATAAGTTTTGACTTTGAAGGTAATTTTTTGTTACTTTTTTTATCAAAAGTGTATTTTGAAGCTAGTTTATGACAAAAAAAATGTAGTTAGAAAACTGCGGTTCGCTGTCTACTATAAGAATCATGAAAAATTAAAAATCGACTTTTTAACCCACAAGTCCCTTTTAATTTTCTCTGTCACGTATATTTAAAAAAATTTTTATGGGTCCTTATGAAATCGTTCAAAAGTCTCACAAACTGCACAATTAAGCACTTCTACATTTTCGTAAATAAACTGTGAAAAATTTTATGCAAATTTATTTACACAAACCTTCCAAGTTTGCCGAAAAATTTTGACTCGTAAACTTAAGATCTGCAATTATGAATTCTATAAACAACAAATTCTTTCAGTTACATATTTTGCTTTATTTAACATAATTTATACTTTTTGTATATTTTATATACAAGTTTCATAAATGTTTCTTATTTAATTGAATGAAATGTTTGACGTTTGTTTAAAATTTACATTTACACTTCATGACACCAGTCTCGTAAGTTTGCCCGATTGCACAAATCACAATTTTAAGAGTTCTCATGAAAACCCTTACCAAATTTTTTCAATGGAAAATTTTTCTCAAGGCATTTTCTTCAAAATATATTTCTGTAAAATATGATATTCGTATCAGAAGCTTTTCTTAAAAATGTACTCTTTCAAATGGTTCTTTTTCCAAGTGCACTTTTTCAAATGGTACTTTTTCTCAAATTTAGTTTTTCCAAAAAAGTAATTTTTTCCAAAAAGTAATGTATTCAAAAGGTACTTTTTTTTAAGAATTTTTTCCAAAAGATAATTTTTTAAAAGGTACTTTTTCCAAATGTACTTTTTCTGAGAGATAATTTTTTCAAAAGGTACTTTTTCACAAAGGTGATTTTTCCAAAAGTTCCATTTTTCAAAAGGTATGTTTTCTAAAAGGTACTTTATTTAAAAGAATTTCTTTCTTTTTGCAAAAGGTACTTTTTCCAAAAAGTATAAAAATGTATTTTTTCTTAAGGGTAATTTTTTCAAAATGTATTTTTTTCCAAAAAAGGTACTTTTTTTAAAGGTATTTTATCCAAAAGGTACTTTATCCGAGAGGTACTTGTAAAAAGGGCATGTTTTCCAAAGAATATTTATTTCAAAAAGTACTTTTCCAAAAGGTACTTTTCCCTAGAGGTACCTTTTTTCGAAAGGTAATTTTTATACAAGATACTTCTCATAAAAAATACTGTGTCCAAAAGGTGCTATTTCTAAAAGTTAGTTTTAGTGCCTTTTTCTGAAAGGCACTTCTTCGAAAAGGTAAATTTTCAAAAGGACAATTTTTAAAAAATGTTTTTTTCAAACAGGAGCTTTATTTTAAAGAGTACTTAATGGAAAAGATATTTTAAGGCCAAATTTTTTTCGTTTTAAAATTTGTCTGGAAAAAATATTTTTTGAAACAAATTTTTGTTATTTTTCATACAAATTTGAAACGTTTAGAAACGAAATGTTTTACAAAATTTCCCTATTATTCAAAAGACACTTTTTTTGAAAAAGCCAATCTTTAAAAAAACTTTGTTTTTCCGAAAGTACTTTCTTAAACGATATATGAACAGATACTTTTTTAAAATGATAATATTTTCAAAAACTACATCTCAAAAATCTTAATTATATATATATTTTTGTTGGCCCTTCTAGTTAGAATTGAATGAATGAATTAAGTCAATCAATCAATCAATTAAATAGATCTATTGTATCCCCCGCCAGGTGCTAGAACACCTCATCTAGACATACTCTTCTGGTGAATATCAGTATTCCCAATCCTCCAATAGGTGCTTGCCAAATTGACATAATGCTTCACAGTCCTTCAGAATATGCTCTGGAGTTTCATCGTCTTTGTAGTTTATTTTCTTATAATTGTTAAGCTATCAAGGTCAACAGTTTTTAACATCGTATGAAAATTTTAAGTACCTACCAGGTATTGACCCGAACTTGTGTTGAAAATTTTAGCTCCACAGCTTTTATGGTTCTAGAGATCATGCTTTACTAACAATAACACAAAACAATTTCTTATATATACATGGATATAATAATATAATATTTAAATATTTTCTTATCTCAACATAAGAAAACTAAAAAAACCATAATAACTATTTATCATTCAGCTGCTTTTAAAATCAGTTAACAATCGTAGCAAAAAAATTTCATATGCATCAATCCATATTTTGTTTATTTTTCTATCGTATCAAATCAAATTGCAATATATTGACGAGAAAAAAAGTATTCGTTATTGTTTCCTTAGTTGTTGCAAATGATTTATTGGCAACTGCATGTGATTGACAAATTAAATGCTGAATAAATTTAAATTCATATAAATATGTACTCGTATATAGAAACTCAATTTTAATGAACTTGTCTATTGTTTAGTATTTTATATTTACAATACCAAAAACTGTGTATCAGTATCTTTAGGAGATTATATTAACTTATCTTTTATTTCACTGCTTTATTTAATTACTAATTTGCGGATTGTTTTATAGTGAATTTAATAAAAAATAATAATGAAGGTGTCAATGAATAGTATTGTCAACTTGTAAATTTTGAATGTAACGATTTACATCACTTTAGGTTTGTGAAAAATCATTTATTGCCTAGAAAAATAAGAAAATATTTTATCATATTGTAAAGCTTTTAAAAGCTAAGTGATTTACTAATTTTTGTTTACTATTTATATGGAAATATTCTAAATAGAATTTTTAGTAAGTAAATAGCCCTTCAAATCAGCTAAGAATCTTGCATGTTTTTTCTAAAGTTATATAATAATTATTTAAAATTATTTTATATATATTTCTTTAATATCTTTTGCATATTAAAAAAAGAAAGAAGATTAAATTTACACTGTACAACAAAATAATTTTTTCATATAAACGACATGGTAGAAATAAAAACAAAAAATATATATAAGTGTTCATCGATATTAGAAACTATGCCACAGCAATCTTCTCTTATAGAAAATTCAAGATTTTCACAGCACACTTTTTTATATAAAAAAGTTGAATGTGTCACAAAATACTTCTCTTATAGAAATGTTCTATAGAAAAGGCCAATATGTTACAAAACACTTTAGTTATAGAAAGGGCGAATGAGTCACAAAACAGTTTTCTTATAAGAAAGAGGAATGTGTTACAAATCACTTTTTTTATAGAAAAGCCGAATGTGTCACAAAACACTTTTCTTGTAGAACAGGCGAATTTGCCACAAAACACTTTTCTTATGGAAAAGCTGAATGTGTCACAAAGCAATTTTCTTATAGAAAACTAAACTCAAATGAGTCGTCTGTGTCATAGCACAACTTTCTTTTAGAAAAGTCGGCTACACTAGGGGACACTTTTTCAAAGAAAAGTCGACTTTGTCACAATTTTCTTATAGATAATTTGGGTGAGCATAAAGTATATAAACTTTTTGTTTTGATTTTTTTAATTGAAATCAAATCTTATCATTCATACCAACAGTTGGTGTTTCGTTTCTTAATTGATTTCAAATGCAGCAGAAGCTGTTTGTTCTCACCATGTGGCCGTCATGTTATCTTTGAGTGATTTTTTATAAAAACTTTATATACAAAACCCGTAAGTGTGTATGTTTGTTTTTGTTTTGTAACAATTTTTTTTTCATTTTATTTATTGTGTGAAAATGTCTCTTGTAAGTCTCAGTGACAAACTTGAGTTTGTTTTCATTATTATTATTATTATTACTTTTTTGTTATTTGCTGTTTTAAAGTGTGTAAATGTGGGCGTTTTAGTTAATGGTTTCTAAGAAAAAGAATATTAAAAAAAATTGCACTAACAGCAAAAGGCAGAAAAACTTGGCACAAAAAACATCTTGAAAAATTACCATCAAAGTCAAGTTTTGCTTTAAATTGCTGATTTTTATTTTAAACTTGCAATTTTATTTTTTATATATTGTGTCTAGTGGTTTTTGCTTAAGTCATGATATTAAAAATATAAACAAGAACACAAACAAAAAAATTATGCAAATTGGGGACGTATAAGAATGTTTAGGTTGTTGCAATTTCCTCAACTCATTAGTCGTTAACGAAGATTTTGGTGTTTTTATGGCGCATATTTTGATAGTTAATGTAAAAATCTTAAAGTTCTGTAGATTTAGGAGATTCTGATGATACAAAATAATTTTTATTAAATATTCTTTATATAACTTAAACTATAAATTAACAAGCTATCGAATATGGAGGTTGTTGTGATGATGTTTAAATAAAAAAGGTCTAATGAATTATGCATGTCTTGCCATAACCACCAAAACAGCTTAAGCGACATAATTTTCGAACTTAATTTTTTTTTACGAAATCGATCATTTCATTTACGATAGATTTTCGTCAAAAACCGAGGTTCAAAAATTTGTCGACTTAGCTTTTTTTTTGGCGGTTTTGACCCGATATTGTAAGTTGTATTCATATAGGGGTTGGACAAGGGGGATAGTTATTTTGTGACAAAAATATAGTTTTTCCACAAATTATTCCATTTTTATTTAAGCAAATTTCAAGTTTATTTTAAATAAAATAAATGAAATGCCACAAAATTATCTATAACTTAAGACATTGGGTAGTACAAATAAAAAAAAGTATTTGCTTTTTATTTAAAAATTTGTTTAAAAAAACAAAAAACACATACAAATTTTTGGATTTAAACCAAATTTTTGGTTTTAAAACAAATTTTTAAGTGAAAGGCAAATACTTTTTTTATTCATATCACCCATTGCTTGTTGTAAATAATGTATATATTCTTTTTATTTGTGTAATTTCGATTCACTGAATAGAAATACAGTGGAATCCGCCTTTTTGTGGTAGTGTAGACAAAAAGTGAACAGTTACCCTTTTGTTTTCGCTACTTTGTTTCTCTGTCCATCTGTCTGTCACACGATATTTTTTTCTAGAAAAATAAGAGCTATGGACTTTAGTCTCTACAACAACAAATATATGACCGTTAAAATTAAAAGGGTGTTCTAAAGCGAGCAATGAAAAAAACTTAAATCCCAAAGTAATATACAGACAATTTTATACATACACTAGAAATATTCAAAAATAGCGTACAGTAGAATCCCGATTATCCGAATCAAATACAACCAGGGGTATTCCGTATAATCAAAAATCCAGATAATCGATAAATTAAATAAATTTGTCATTTGTCAATTTTTATTTAAATGTTAGCTAGTTGTTTAGAAAATACGATATACAAAAAATGAGCAGTGGCTGCCATCGTAGGCAGCAATTAGACAATTAGAGCTGAGACGAATGATGGGTCCGGATAATCGCCTGTCCGGTTAATCAGTGTTCGGATAATCGGGATTATACTGTATTAGTTAACACTAAAATTTAAAAAATCAAAATTAAAGGGTATACTATTAGTTAATGTTATTTTGACTATGAAATTTTAACAACTTGCTGTATCTTGGAAACCATAAAAAGCGAATTATTAGAATTTTTTTAAAACACAAAGATTAAAAAATTGCAAAATTAAAAAACGCCGAAACCCATAATCGCCAAAAAAGAAAATGCACTTAAATGAAAAATATCATCAACAATAAAATAAATCGCTTAGCTGAACAGAAAATATAAATAAAATAAACTAAATAAGCTGCCAAAAACCCAAAAAAAAAACACCAAAACAAAAAAATCACAAAACAAAAAAATCACCAAATTGGAAAAATTGCAAAAATTAAAAAAACGCTTGAATAAAATATATCATCAAAAATAAAGCAAAAATTGCCAAAAGTAAGAAGCCAAATTCTTGAAATTTTTAAAAACGCTACAACTACAAAAGCACCAAAACTAAAAAAGTTGCCAAACCCGATAAAAACGCAAAAAAAAAACGTAAAAATTAGAAAAATCGCAAAAAAAAACTAGTTCCTCATAGGGACCCTCGTTTTGTTTACGGTTGAGCACGAATATGGCATTAATTTATTATTCTTATGAAGAGTTTTCGAGATAGTCTCGAAAAAAATGTTTTTTTGCAGTTTACAAAGATATTCCAAAAAATCTTGAGAACTGTTCATTAAAGTTTAGCAGCTTTAGCACAATTGCAAAGATATCTTTTTCCTTTAACAGTCAGTATTTTGAATGTGTTGATGGTATAAAAATTCATTGAGATACGGGCCTTTATATTTAAAAAAATTTGAAGTTTTTATGATTTTTTTTAATTCGATATTTTAAGTTGCGCTCTTAAGCCAAAAAAAGTTCTAAAATTTATTTTAAGCCTGTATCATAAATAAAATATTGTAGTTCATTTATAAAGCTAAACATTATTATTATCGAGCAAAAAATTAAAAATTTACCACATATTTACTGCATGTATCCGAATTTGAATTTTTGCATGTTTTCACTAAAAATTTATTTTTTTTTAAATCTAAAAGGCAGTAAACTCAGTAAATTTTTATCCGATAATCACGCTTAAAATATGAGGTGATAAAAAAAACATATTTTTTCAACAGTGTAAAATTTGCGTAATTGAAATAAACATATCTGAAGATTTTCGGAAATATTTTTGTAAGCTGCAAAATATATTTGTTTTTCGCGAACATCTCGAAAACACTTCTCAAGAAAAACTTATTAATAAAGGTCATATTCTTGTTCAGCGACCCTAAGTTAGCTAAGAAAACGTCTAATTTTAGAGTTTCCTTTTATTTTCTGCACAGTGTTTTTTTATATTTGTATTATGTGGTTGTATAGAAATATATTTTATCGCTATTCTGTGACGTAAATATAGTTCCAGTTACCAGCATCAATAATTAAACTAATTTATTCATGGACCAGTATAAATATACAAACAAACTAAATTAAAATCGTTATGTTATTTGAAGACTTTTTAAAAATTTTCTAAACCGCAACAAATCCTTAACCTTACCGCCTGTAGTATAACGTTGTATTTGAAGAGAACTTAAGATTGAATTTTCTATTTATTTTTTCAAGATTTTTTTAGGTTTTGATTTAAAAATAAAAAAAAAATACTTTAAATAGACCTGAAGCAACCACACCGTTTGAATTCCAAATATAATCAACTTTTAAAATAAAAATCTACTTTAACTGCTTTAAATTTACTTACCATTTACTTGGAACTTTGTCACAAATAACAAAACTATAAGAAATGACAGTTTTTTATATTTCTTGGGTGATGAAAAATTGTCATTTGTTATAATTTTTATTTTGTCATAAGGTTTAGAATACTGGTGGTTAATTACTATCGATTTATTCGCTCCAGAGATATAGTTTAGAAACTATTTGGAAATTTCGTTGTTCTAATAATCACAAAAATTCAGAAAATTTTCAGAATTCATTTAATTTTTGATCTTACGAAATTGCACCTAATACTGCAAACTTCATCTTGATTGTTTGGAGAGATATTGTTATTGAAAAATTTTAAAAAAATATAAGAGTTTTCCACAAATTCCATTAACGCCATGGGAAAATCTTCTTCTTCAGAAATTTTGAAGTTGTTTGCTATCATAATGACATTCTTGAAGTATAACTTTGCAATAATTTTGTTATTATTAATTATCGCTTGTGTTTTAATATTTATTACTCTTTATTTAGTTGAGAATTTATGCAAACTAAAGTCACATGTTTTGGTTTGATTGGTTTTTACCAATTTTTTTCATTTTTGAAATTGGGATTTAAACAATTTAAATTGTTTTTGAGACAAACATAAGGAATAACGTTTTTTAAATTTTTTTTTTCGTATAAAAGCATTTAACAAATAAAAATTATACATATAAAAATACATACATGTACATATATTTGTACATCTATTGAAACATACTCGTACGTATGTATTAAACCCTGCAGTTCTGACTTCTGCATATGCAATAATAATAAGACCAGTGTTGTTAAAAATATACAGATCGGTACTTAAAAATATATATTATAGTAAACAAATTGGCTGTTTAAGTTTAAAATATAAACAAAATATTTTCTCAGCGCTCAAAAAAATCTATTTTTGTAACTTCGGGGTATATCTTAATATATGGTCTGTTCACGTACTCACTATACGTCTAGAAATATTGTCTATAATAATATTGCAGACATGTTTCTTATGTTGATTTAATTCATGACAGCCTTAAGCGAAAATTTAGCAACAGAAAACTGTAAAAAACATTAAATACAAACAAAAAATCTAATCAATATAAGAATTCCAATTAAAAAAAAACTACAAGCAAGAATTCTCACACACAAATATTAACAGCTTCATGTGTAATGTGTTAGTAAGATAAATAATAAAAGAAAACCAATTTTGTATCAATAAATCGAATGGAAACTCCTACTGCCAGCTTCATTCCCCTTCACAAAACTACAGACTGGGTGACAAACAGTTAAAGTTGCGTTCAAATTGAACTCTGAACTCCAACTAATCACATAACAAATTTCTTAAAATTAAAAACACATATGCACATACTAAATCGCTAAAAATGAGAATTACGCTCAACTGGTTTTTGTCCAGAAAATCATTCTTGTCTTGGGAAAGAAATAAAAAACAATATATTAGAAACAACACGACTTTAAAGTTGAATGAAGTGTGTCTTTTGATTAGACTGACTAACAGATATTTTTTGTGTTTAAATGAATTTTAAAGATAAAATTGTTATAAAAAAACATTTCGTTTTAGCATAAACAGCAATTTGTTGACACCTAGAGTAGTGGCCAAGTCAAGTTACTAATAACCAAAACAAAAAAAAAAACAAAATATCAAACAAAATCGTTCTTAAACAAAAGCCAAAAACACTCCAACATCAAGACGAAAAATTATATGTTTAACCATTGACACTTTCTTTAGGTTATTTATTTATTAAAAATTCTAATTTTTTTAGTTAAGAACATTTAAAGACACGCGTTAGAAAATAGGAAGAGAGATTACTACTGCTGCTGCCATCAGCCTCTGTTCTTAAAACTATTTAAGCTTATATTTGTTTTTGTTGTATTGTTACTATTTGTATGGACAAAAAATAATTCAATAAAATTATGCAAATTAAATGATTTTCATTCAAGAAATATAGCACAAGATGACCAAAGAAAAAGGTGCTGCCTTTTACAACAAAAAACATGTCAATGATCATCATATTCATTCACAAAATATCTATCTACCCAGTGAACTTTTGAGGGGAGCCGCAGAGAAAGACGCTGAAGGAAGCTTACGTGTGGCTCTTTAGTTCAAGAAAAAAATTCAAATGACCAACTTAATAAATAAAAAATAAAAATATGTACATACATATATATAGACATGCACAAAAGGCCGATAAGCCAGTGAAAAAAACGGTCAGTTGGCTATAAAAGAAAAGAAAAATAAAAATAAGCAAATAAATAAATGATACTCAAAAGGTACAAGATATTTTAAAAGATAGTTTTGACGAACGTGAGGCATTCGTGCAGACCTTTAAAAGTGTGCAGCTCTCTTTTTAGAATAAAAAACTAAAGCTATTTGGAAACTGAGAGTCACTAATTTTTCTATTCTGAAATTATATTTCAACAGTTAGACAAACTAAGCTCCATCAAAGAAAAATTTTTATTATGAAA
Organism: Tachina fera; assembly: GCA_905220375.1. Lineage (NCBI taxonomy): Eukaryota > Metazoa > Arthropoda > Insecta > Diptera > Tachinidae > Tachina > Tachina fera. The sequence goes on along the minus strand of LR999964.1, from coordinate 19,083,347 downwards.
GAAGCCAAACGCTTTTATGTTACAAATAGTCTTATCTTAATCTCAATCCCAAATATCACACACGATTTCAAAAATATGTTCAATATTTTATTTTAGTTAAAAAAAAATAATCTTAATAAATTTTGGTCCAATACTTCAAATTAAAAAAGCATAGAAAAGTTTTGCTTGCCAAAATTTCCTTAAAGGGAAATTTTTATTTTTCGAAGTTTTGGGAAAAATATTTATGCAAATTGACTAAATTATCAAAGTAATTTAAAAAATTAGTATTTTGTTGGAAATAAAAAAAATTCCTGGAATGGACTTAAAAGGGAAATTTTTTATTTTCAAGGAAATTGAACAGTACTTTTGCCAATTAACTATATTATCAAACTTATTAAGAAAATTAATATATTTTGAAAGATAAAAAAAATTCCCTGAAAATAACTCAAAAGGAAATTTTTATAGTCAGGGAAAATTTTAAAAATATATTTATGTCCATTTACTAAATTATCAAACTAATTAAAAAATGAACATTTTGTTGAGAAGAAAAAATTTCCCTTGAAGGGATTATAAGGGAAATTTTTTATATTCAGGGAAAACTTCAAAACTTTTTATGTTAATTAACTAAATTTTTAAACGTTTTAAAACAATTAATATTTTGTTGCAAATAAACAAAATTCCCTGGAAAGGACTTATAGGGTATTTGTTTGTATATAAGGAAATTTTGAAAAATATTGATGGCAATTAACAAAATTATCAAACTAATTAAAAAAATTAATATTTTGTTGAGAAAAAAAAATTTTCGTTTAAGGGATTTTAGGGAATTTTTTTATATTCAAGGAAAATTTTAAAATTTTTAGGCCCATTAACTAAATTTAAAAACTTATTAAAAAAATTTATTTATTGTTAAAAATAAGCATAGTTCCCTGGAACGGACTTAAGGGGAAATTTTTTATATATAAGGGAAATTATAAAAATATTGATGTTAATTAATTAAATGATCAAACTTATTGAAAAGTTTAATATTTTGTTGAAAATCAAAAAATCCCCGGAAGGAACTTGAAAGGAAATTTTTTATATTTAGGAGAAATTGTCCATATATTTAAACCAATTAACTAAGTTAACAAACTAATTAAAAAAAATAATATAATGTTGAAATAAAAAAATCCCTCGGAAGGAACTTAAAGGGGAATTTTTTATACTAAGGCAAATAATCCATTTATTTATACCAATTAACTGAGTTATCAAAATTATTTAAAAAATTTATATTTTGTTAAAAAGAAAAAATTCCCTGAAGGAATATAAGGGAAATTTTTTATATTAATGGACAATTTTAAAAATATTTATGCCAATTAACAAAATTATCAAATTAATTAAAACAGTATTATTTTGTTGCAAATAAAAAAGTCCTGGTGGGAACTTTGGAATATTAAGGGAAAATTTTGAAAATATTTATGCTAATTAACAAAATTGTCAAACTAGTTAAAAAAAATTTAAATTAAAAAAAAAATTCCTGGAAGGGCAATTTTACAATTACAGTTATTTACTTATTTGTTGATTTTTTGTTTAAATTTGGGAAATGTTGAAAAATCGAATCAGTATGATAAATATGATAACAAATATTTTTAAATAAGAATTTCATAAAAGACTCCAGAAAAATTATCAAAATACAGGAGTCATAATAAACATGGAAACAAGTGCTTAAAAGTATAAATTTCATTCAAAAGTAAATTGGAAATCTCTAAACAAATACGTTGATATAATTTTTTTCTGCAAAACTTCAACTTGTTGAAAGTTTCAACAAAAGAAACTGTTGCAAAGAAATTATTAATAGAGAATTTTTTTATAAGTTAAATCTTACAAGTAAAAAAATATCTAGAATCAGGGGAAAATTTTAAGAAGTTATCAAAGATATTGCAACAACTTATAAACTATTAAAAACTTGTACAGACAAATTTTGAATTCAAGAGAAAATTATTTACTGAAAAAGAATTTTTGAAATAATAACTAAAGTGAGAGCAGATTACAATATACTTGAGGAAAATATGTTTGGAAGCGAACATTTGAAAGAGAAAATCCTTGTTTTTGAAGATATTCTGCAAATGTTATTAATAATATTGCAAATGCTTTAAAAAGCCATAAGCACGACGGGTAAAGATAAAAAAAGAAAATCTCTTTAAAAGCAACAAATTAAAATATTCTATTAGAAAGTAAAATAATCCTTAAAAAATTAAATGTACTAAAAATTTACGTAAAATTATTGCATAGTAAGGAATCAAATAACTCGCGGAAATTTGAAATTGTAACGATGATGGCAAAACCTACTGCAGTCAATATAATAAGCAAGAAAACAAGTTTGTTGAAAATAAAAATTTCATTTAAGGGATATTTATTTAGGGAAGGGAATGTGGGAAAATCTAGCAGAGAAATGTTTTTACTTAAGGAATATTTTATTTTTATATTTAGCTTAAATCTTCCAAATATGCAATGGAGTGAAACATTTTTCTCAAGTAGATATTAATTTTTTTTGGAAAGCTAAAATTATTGTTGAATATTATACGGTAAGGGGTTAGATCTTGAATGAAGTGTATTTACTTTTGCATAAAAGGTTTAAAAGTTTTTTTGAGTATACTTAAATATTATGGATTAATATAATAAATTAAAGTATTTTTCAAATCATTCCTTTACTTTCTGCAATTTTCTTCTTCTTGAAATAGCTTTAAAGTGGCTTCAACAGGCTGCCTGCTGTGCGTTTAACCACATTTCATGCAGTGATTTGTGTTGTTGTGCGTAGCAAATGCTTAATACCACACTTGGATAAGCTTTTATAATCAATTGATGCCAGCCAAGTCAGTCTGTCTATAAAGCGCACCAATGTTACCAGTCGTAAAAAAAATGCCATCGCCTCTGAAGAACTCTAAGCAGTACGAGTTGGTTTATTAAAAAAGAAATATTTACTTGCACAATGATTCCTTCATATAAATTAATCTTTTATAGCAGAAGCTCGTAAATTATCGATTCTATTGCCTGCATTAAGTATTTGGATCAACACAAATTCTTATGCTTGTTCAGTGTATTTAGTCACAATATTTAAGTGCTAAAGAAAAAAGATATTTTTATATATATTTTTTTTAGTTAAGAATGTAATAAAAACTAAAATTCCATTTAATTTGAAATGATATATAGCTCTAGATAAAATAACCTGTAAATTGGTCATCCATAAGGAAGTTATACATTTAAGTCTTAGATAAGTTTAGAGATTTCCATTGAGCAAGCTCATGATACATTAAGACAACCAATAAATTTTTAGTTTGTTATTAATCAATTTTGCTTTAATTTTGGGAAAAAAACTTTTTACCCTCCCGGACATCATTAAAATCAAAAAATTTCCACTTAACTTCCGCATATTAGTTTTATTGTAATTTTTTAATTATTTATCTCTGTGGTAACATCCGTTTCGTTTTGCAAAAAAAAAATATTAACATTATAATATTAAATCATTGGCTAAAATTATATTTTACTCTCGCATTGTCACTGTTTTTGCTATGAAATGTAAACATGGATGAAAAAATTTGTTTTAAATTCCAGCGCGAATGCATACAAAAGCATTGGCAATTTATCAATGTTTTATTCAAATTGAGAAAAATTTTTTCTGTCTATATTTTTATTTGTAGAAATATTTAAGTTTTTTAATATAACACTTTGGATGTTTTATTTTTTGGCTTAGTTGATGTGTACGTAAATAATATCACTACAGACAAGTCTGACAGGTAAAAGTCAAGTGATAATTACAGCAATGATTTTAAAAGTTTTCCTTTTTGTTGTCTGAGACATATGGATAGACAAGGAGATAAGAGTGTAAACACAACACCGATTAAGAGATTAGAATGGCAAATTATTTATTTGTTTGTGAGATGTACGGAATTAATTCTATTTTTTTCAAGATAACATTTAACTTAGTTTAATTGCAATGCATTTGAAAGAGACAATTGAAGTGGCTACATAAGTATTGAAAGCTATGTATGTATGTTTATTAATTTTCTTATATAATAAACTATGAAGTTATTTAATTTTCTTTTTAAACATTTTATAATATCAAATGGAATTTTAAAAATCATATAAAAGTTATGTATTTGTTTTTTCGGCTGAAGAAGTACAAATCAACTTTTAACACTTAAGCTAATTGCCGTTAATAAATATTTAATTGAATATTTAAAATTTTTTTATTGCATATAATAAACTTTTTTATAGATACTAGTGTTATTTGAAAGTTTTCTTAGTGCTGTGGTGACTATTTCGTCACACATTTGCCCACACAAATCAATTTCGCTGTATGTGTCTTAAGTCTTTGTATTTAAGAATGTATGTAAGTAATTATAATGGATGTGTCTTAAGTCTTTTTTAAAATATTAGGATATTTCACTGTATGTGTCTGAAGTCTTTTGAATTAATTAAACCAGTAGGCTGTAATCCTGTATGTGCTTTAAGTCTTACGATTAAGTCAGACATTAAAAAATAATACTACATGTGTCTTAAGTCATTTGATTAAACTCATCCTTAAGGCAATGACAATGTATGTGTCTTAACTCTTATGTTGATGACATTAGGCAATTGTACTGTATGTATCTTAAGTCTTTTATTTAATTTATTAAATCAGTATACTGGATGTGTCTTAATTCTTTTGTTTTTAAATCAGACATCAGAAGATTATACTGTATGTGTCTTAAGTCTTATGATTTAGTACTTAATATCCAATAATCTAACTGTTTACTTTTTATCGATAGGAAAAAATTCCAATAGCCGCAATATTCTTAAAATTAATAACACAGATATAAAAATCATAAATTATATGAAAAATTATTTGAATTTGAAACTTTAGAAAAAGAAGAGCAGCAATAAAATTTCATGCGCTTGAAAAAATTATATAATTGAAAATGAAATTGAATCAACAAATATAAGCTGTAAACAATTTAATAAAAATATAACAGAAATATATTTATTTATGTATAAAGATATCTTTAGCGGGAAAAGAATATGATTTTGCTCCTGTATTTTTAGAAGAGCGAAAGTTTGCTTTTGCTAATTTGTGGGAGATATTATGAAAAATATCTATCAGCTATAAAATCATTATATAAAAAATTTTGCTGGTCTAGATTGATTTTAAATACTGGCTGCCTAATAAAGGGTCCGCCAGATAAATTTTTTTTTTGAAAATGCTATAAAAGAACTACTGAAGCTTAGGCTGTGTGGCACGTTGCGCCGTCCTGTTGAAACCAAATGTTTCCAATATCCTCCTCTTCAATTTTTGTGAACAAAAATTAGTTCAACATGGCCCGATAATGATCGCCATTGACTGTAACGGTCACTCCTTGCTCATTTTCTAAATTATGCCTCTGGACCAAAATCCGCACCAAACAGTGAATCGTTTTGGGTGTGTCGGCTTTTCAATGTATGCGTGCGGGTTTTCTGTGCCCCAAATGTGACAATTTTGCTTTTTTTTTTAGATGGTGGACCCTATAGTTATAATGTCGAAACATCACATTTTTTATGTATTTGAAAAATTCTTGAAATAATAACTATCTGCACTAAAATTTATTTTCTTCTGCTTGACTTAATAAAAATTATTTGTTTAATTTTTTTTATTTTTTATTTTTTTCGTGAAACTAGTGTTCGCTAATAAGTTTAAAAGCTATATTCGCACGTTTTCGTAAGATTTATTTATTTATTTATTTATTGATATATATTCTAGAAGGTAAATTTGCAGAATATGGCTGCAAAAAATTTTATGGAGTGACCATATATTCATGATGTTTTTAACTGCATTCCTAAAAATGTCTTTGTTTTTTATAACCCCTATTTATGCAATGCATTATGCTAGAAATACGAAAATATGTCATAGAGAGGAGGATAGAAGGAATAGTGTCTCTGGACATTTGATTTAAACTTTCCCACGTTGAAAGTGACAAGAAAGGCTTCCACTACTGAATTAATACAAATAGTGTGAAACCCAACAATACAATACAAGTGAACGTAAAAAATAGAGAAATTCTATTTTACTTCCGAGAGAAATTAGTATAACATAATGAATATTCGAGAAATAAACAAAACAAACTGAATGATCATAAGCTTAGTTTTTCTTTTTAAAGGTTTCTCTAAATATTCCTACTTTTCTCCCTTGCTTTAAACTTTAAAACAAACAAAAAAATACTAACTGCCTTTACTCAGAAGCTGATCAGAGCAAAATTCAAACAAATAAATTTTTTTTGTTTAAGATTCTTTATTTTTTCAGTTCTCACATCACTAATACTTGATGACCGTAAAATATTAGTGATGCTCGCTTAGTAAAATATTAAAATGTTTTTTTTTAAAACCATATGAGCGTTGAAAAATTAACAAACTAAAACAAATGTAAATAAATAAATATTCCATACAGCAGCCAGTAAAACAACGATGAAAACAAACAATTTCAATTTATATCAGCAGCATTTTCAATTATTATTATTAGTATTATTAGTTTTTTTTTTCCTTTGTGCAATGACCGCAATATTATTGTTGACTTTGTATTGGCTGCTTTGCAACGCACATTACATTACAGACATATACACAGATAAATACGCATTTCAATTTAGAGAAAGATTTTTAATACATATGCTTATAGGCTACCCAGCGAACATATTTAGGTTGAAATGTAATAAAACTACAGCTTTTAATTATATATTTAACTAGAAAAATTTATTAACAATAAAAAATATGTAATGATAGAATTACACAACTCACTCATTGAAATATTGAGAAAAAAAGTTTAGTAATTGCTTTAAATATATTCAGCAGGTTTTCTTTGATATTCCAACGTTAGTGTTTTAAGGCAAGCTTACTTTATATGAACATGCTTTTGTTAAGTGCAATTTTTGGATATATATTGCTTTCCTTCGCCTGCTAATGTCAAATAAAGAAGTATTTTATGCAATCTATTTCCCGAAAAATTTCAATTTGTAATTTCTGTCTCACAAACGAATTTTTAAAAATTAAAAACTTTTTACAATTGCATAAGAAGTCCAAATGTTATAACCAAAATTAATAATTTAAAACAAAATATGTAAGTCTGTACATTATGTTGCTTGTTAGTTTTTTATTTTCATGGTTTCCAATGCAGATTATTTTTGAATTCAAGATTACTTCCTAATGATTTGTCTTTAAACAATGCTTCTGTTTTTACAACTTTGGTATTTGGTATTTATAAATCAACAAAAGCTTGCCTCGCCAAATCTAACTTTAAGGCACGTGCTTTCTTTTCTACTGTTAACAATGGGACTCAAAAACATTTTTGGATTTTTTGCTGAAGATATTATTGCAAACTTTTTGTGAAGACTGAAACCATAACAAATTTGGTTTGAATTTATGAATAGTTGTGGCTTATGATAATAGAACAATAGAATAAAAATCATTGTATGAATTTTATGGCCAAAAGCCAAAATGATTTATTTCTGTTTTAAAGCCACCAGCAGCTTCCTAAGACGCAAAATCTTGTTTTATTTTATTTTGAGCAAATTATTTGTAAGAAAGAGAAAGTTTTTACAAAAAGTATCAAACTGATTTTATGAACTTTTTTAATGTGCTTTAAGCACATGACTCAATATACTCGTAATTAAAGATTTTTATCTTCAAAAAAAAGAAGCTTGTGTGGCGATTAAGTTGACCCTCATCATAGTTCATTAAAAATTTGTTTCGAACATAAAAGAAAAAATATTTTCGGTAAAAATTGCTTTTAAAACTAAGATTTATATGTACGTGGGTGGTCTCAAAACTAATTCACACAATTTAAAGCAAACCCTTATCCATATTAAATAATATTTAATAAATTATTTCAATAAAGTTAAATTATTAAGATTAACTAAAAACCTATTATTTATATAATAAAAGAAATGCACAATGCTACATTAGCATCTATTCTTAGTTAGTTCTGAGACCACCCTCGCACATATGATTTGTGTCATTCATAAATGTTTTTTAACTTTCTGTTACTGCCGTCAAAAAAAGTTATAATCTTTAAATTTTTACTATTCACATATACATACTCTCTTGTACAACAAATTCTAGCAGTCAGTCTACTTTATATCCATGAGTCATATAAACAAAAAGAAAGAAAAAAACCTCAGCAGTTTGCATTTAAAAATCATTTGCAATCATTTTATTGGTCTCTATGATCATAAATCTTAAATAAATTCCTTACAAAAATACATTTATCTAACAGAGAAAAAAAACTTGCACAACAACACTAAAAGTTTTCTCTATGTATATACATACATACATATATATGTATGTATGTGCGTCTATATATGTAGTAAATTTTATATAAACATGAATAAGGAAAAACATTTTTAAAAAGACACTGTTTTTATGCTCCGCAATACCGTTTCCACAATTATACTGACAATATATTCGCATAGATATACATATGTATGTATGTAACATTTACATTAAGTCATTCTTAAGATTTTTTCTTCAGATTTTTTAATACTACTGTCATTTGTCATTATTTTAAACGTCTGTATTATAATGATGGTTATGGTATAAATAAATACCGAAGTAAAATCAATAATTATTATCCAGTAAATACAAATGAAAATATAATGACCATATATATTTGTTGGAGATCTAAGGATTGCTTTCAGGTGTTTAATATTACATAACTAACAAATTTAAAAATTGCAATTGATGACAAAAGTAAATTTATGTATTTAAATAAAATGTTTTGATACAAAAGTAGCTTTTATATAAAAAGTAACTTTTTGTTTAAAAAGTACAAAAGAAGGTGGTACTTCTGCTTAAAATTATTTTTTATTTAAAAAGTTCCTAAAAATATATCTATTATTCAAAAAGTACTTTTTATTTTAAAAGTAGGATCTTATGTTTAAAACTACCTTTTGTTAAAGAAGTACCTTATATTTTAAAAGTACCTTTTGTCAAAAAAGTACTTTTATTCAAAAAATTCGTTTTATTAAAAAAGTACCTTTTATTAAAACAGTACTTTTTATTAAAAAAGTACCTTTTATTAAGACAGTACTTTTTATTAAGAAAATACCTTTTATCAAGAAATTAATTTTTTTAAAGTACTTTTTATTATAAAAGTATCTTTTAGTACAAATTTACCTTTTATTAAAAAATTTTCTTTTATTAAAAAGTACCTTTTATTAAAAAATTTCGGTCTGTTAAAAAAGTACTTTTTTTTTATTGAGAACAGTACTTTTAATCAAAAGAGTACCTTTTATTAAAAAAGTAACTTTTATTAAAAAAGAACCTTCTGTTAAAAGAGAATCTTTTATTAAAAGAGTACCTTATACTAAAAAAGTACGATTTGTTATAAAAGTGTCTTATATTATAAAAGTAACTTTTATTATATAAAAAAAGGTCCTTTTATTAAAAAGTACCTCTTATTAAATAAGTGCCTTCTTTTTTTAAAAGTACCTTTTGTTGGAAACGTTAAAAGGAAAAAGTACCAGTTATTAAAATTACCCTTTATTAAAAAAGCGCCTTCTATTAAGATAGTACGTTTTATAGAAAAAGTACTTTTTATTAAAGAGCACTTTTTTAAAAAAAGTACCTTTTATGAAAAAGTCCTTTTTATTAAAAAGTAAATTTTATTTAAAAAGTACTTTTTATTAAAAAGTACCTCCTCTTCTCGTTTTAAGAAGTTTTTAAAATTGAAAAAAGTACGTTTTATTCAGAAAGTACATTATGTTCTCGAAGTACCTTCTTTGAAAATAATACATTTTACTATACGTGTATAAAAGTATCTTTTGTTCAAAAAATGCATTTTATTAAGAATAATATTTAAATTTTTTTTCTTCTGTTTATAAAATCTTTAAAAAATATCGAGCCATAACCGCTAAATTAGCTTAAGCGACATTTTTTTTGGACTTCGCTGTTTCTAAAAAAATTTACTATTTACAATCGCAATTGTACCACACGATAATAGAACTGGTAGTACAGTTACAGTCAGGAAGGGCATAGGATAGGGATGCGTACTATCACCTCTTTTACTTCATATCGTGCTTGACGTCATTAAGCTGGGGACTGCAGGAATATTTGGAAAACCTCGATTACGCGGACGAAATTTGCTCTCTTGCTTACAGATACTTTGACATGCAAGACAAACTTTGTGCAATAGAGGAAATATCCGCAAGTGTAGGGTTGAAAATTAACCTAAATAAGAGCAAAACATTGCGCATAAACACATCAAGCACTCAGCCATTCCTTCTGCGGCACAAAACTTTGGAGGATGTAACTTCTTTTTGCTATTTGGGCTGCGCGATCACAACTACCGGCATCTCATCCCAAGATGTGAATTCCAGATTGGACAAGGCACGACGGGCTTTTGCTATGCTGAATCCTGTATGGCGATTCACTCAGCTGTCCAGCAACACTAAGCTCCGAATCTTTAATTCCAACGTGAAGTCTATATTGCTTTATGGCAGTGAATCTTGGAATGCTGCAACCTAAGACATCAATAGCATTCAAGTTTTCGTAAACAGATGTCTTCGTCGAATAATTCGTATATTCTGGCCTGAAAGAATAAGCAACATAAACCTCTGGCATACCACCTACCAAATGCTCATCCAGTTGGAAATACATAAATGTAAATGGGACTGGATTGGCCTTACACCTAGAGGACAACCCGACAACATTAGCAGAATGGCCCTCGACTGGAATCCCCAAGGTCAACGGCATATTGGAAGACTTGCATATACTTGGAAGAGACAGCTGGATACTGAAATAAAAACTTCATGACGCAGCTGGTGCGAAATAAAACGCATTGCAAATGATAGGGATGATTGGAAAAACTTTTTTGTTGCCCTATGTTTCTTCTAAAAATTTCAGGATATAAAATGTAATCACAAATAATAATTTTTTTGGCAAAAAAAATTAAATTCTAAAATTACGTCGCTTAAATTATTTTTTTGGTGATTATGGCACAATATATTAAAAATAATTTTTTAAGTACTAAAAATTATTTTAAACATACAAAATAGTTTTTTCAAGATATTTTTAGTAAAAGTTAACTTTCAGTATTGGATGTGACTATAAATTTCAGCAACTAATTTTGTTCAAACAAATTTTCTTATCGCAATTGACATACATTTTTAAAACTAATTCAAAATTTATTTCATTTAATTTAAAATGTTAAAAGACCAACAGAGAGAATGCCACTAAAATTTGTTGACATTTGCCAAACCAAATGAAGTCGATATATGAAAATTTAGTAGTTTCAAGATAATATATTAAACATTTTTAAAATATTTGATTTCTAATTAATTTCAGAGCTATTCTTTTAACAATTTGTATTTTTTTTTTAATTTGCAATATAGACTTGGGATGTTTGCACAACTTACTAACATAAACATGTTACTTTATTTATCTTTTAAAGCAAATTGTTTAAATTGTTTTATTTATAAAAATTTCGTTAAGCAGTTCCAAATTCAAAAGTGTAAAAACACGCTACAAAAATTTACTATACAGTTGTCATAGTCTTATAGAGTGTTACATACCGAACATGGAAATTAGATTCAAAAAATATTTAAAATTTAATGATATGAAAATGCATTTAACATTGTTATAAATTATTTTCTGAATGTGTTTTCTTACTTTGCTGACTAGCCAGGAAATTAGTGTAAATTTAAAACTACTCAACATGAAAAAAATTCTATACTTTAAAGCTATTAATATTTATAATTAATAATAAAACATAATATTTATAATAAATTATAATTAATCAAAATATAAAAAATTCTTAAAAGCTCCTCTTGAGAAAAGACGGGTAATATGTAAATATTTTTGTATTTTTCATGGGTAAAATGCTTGATTTTTGAGATCGTTTAAAGGGGTCACATATACACATAATGGTTGCAGCTACTGCCGATAAATCCTTGGTATACGTGTGTGATTGATATTTTATTTTTAAAATGTAAATTTATAAAATAAACATGCGTTTGAGAAAAACTCAAAAATTATTGGTACAATTCAAGAAATTAAGAAAAAACGCATTTTCTTTACACAATTTTTTTCGAAACTTATTCTTAGTTTTATATCCTTTTTTTGTTTTAAGTCAGAATAAGTTTAAACTTTCTGTTCTATTACAAATCAGCGGACTGGTTTTTGTTTATAGAAATATAATACAAGTCGTTAGTTTTTCTGTTTCATTTTGTTCTGTTTCGGTTCAACCTGTGAAAATCAAAAAATTGTTAAGTATTTTAAGGGACATCTTGAATTAATTAAAAATATTTTTAAGTAAATTGTGATTGTGTTTTAAGAATTAAAAAAATTCATTGCCCAGCTAAAAAAATATGTATGGAGCATATATGATATCCCATATATGGTTCGGATCCGAAAAATGAGGGTATATGGGCATATATGATTATATATATTCATACATTTTCATACATGTATGTGTAAATTCCCTCCACAGTATGCAAAGTTCATATTCATACACTCTTGATTCACAAAAGCGCACTGCTGTGCAATAAATTAAATTACTAAAATTAATTTTTTTAGACTTGAGAGAGTTGTATTTAATGAAACATTTGTTTGGACAAATAATTCAAAACGAACTAAAAGTTATTTCACTCATCAAAAGGTGAATCAATTATTTAAAAAACAGATAAAGCATATTCGTACATAGCATTTAGCTTAAGAAATCAGATTAAAAACTAATGCAATTAATTATAAATGAAAAAATAATCCGTCTTACAATAGTTTTCAATACAGTAATATGAACTTTGTTTCTTATTTAGAGAATTTTGTTATTTTCTGTAAAATTAATGACTGGATTATCATTTTGATTATTTGATATATTAAATGGGGCCCCAATGTATAAAATCATACAAGAATGGTTTTTTTACAACGTTGAGGGTACGCATATAAACTGTACATACCGTATGTATTTTCTAATGGATTTCCAATTCAGCAGTAATAAAATTCCAAGCTTTTTTAGTTGCAAAAACGATCTTATGTGAGATATCATGTATGCATACATTCTTATATGGCTCCATACATAAAATCTTATATTTATATATGGATCCACATATGAAGAGCTTAATAATTAAATTTTCATATATGAGCTCATATGTTATAATACATTTCGTATATTAGTCCATATATTAGCTCATATATAATAGTTTTGCCATCTATAATCCCATATATTTCCATACATGAATTCATACATATTCATTTATAGTTATATACATTCATGTATTAAAAATATATGTACCATATATAATTTTTTTTAGCTGGGTGTTAAAAAAAAATTAAATTAGATTGAAAATTGAAAATGGCCGTTACAAACCTCATCGCTTTAGTGCAAAACTTCTACCCTTCTGAACAGAAACAACTGATAAGTTACAACAGAAAAAGCAAACACTTAAATTTAGAAACAGAACGGCATAGCACTGAACAGCAACATAAACTGAAGACTAATGTAGCCTTTACTTTCTTTTTTTCAGTAAAGCGTCAAATTTAAAAAATTACATACTATGAGTTAATTTCAAAATGAAAACTACCCTATAGGAAATCAAACCCATTTGTAAGTACCTTAAAACTGGTTTTTTAATAACCACAACTGGTTGATTAAGTGACTTTTTTCCTTGTCTCCGACTCACTATTTTAACATAGGCATGTCATAGGCGGTAGTCAATTGGCCATCTCTGCATGACTTTTAAATTGACTACTAACTACTTATTTTTCAACTAATTTGCAGCTAATGAATAATATAGTGAAAAAAGATATATGTATATTTATATTACATACATTATATATACAAATGTATATTTGTATACTTATATATATCTATGTAAATATATAAATACATACACATATGTACATACATATACATATATAAATATTTATAATTATTATATTCACTAAAAATAAAAATACGAACCGCTCATAGAAAATATTATATATATGTATTAAGTATTGAAATTATGTATTTAGTTTTTTTAGGGTACCATTTTCTCCCGACAAAACTATCTTTTATGCTCAGAAAACGAGCGCATATTCTTGTTTTTTGATCACTTGAAAGTATTAAAAAAGAATCAAATTTAATTAAAAATTTCCAAAAATGCTAGCAGGGATATGCCCCTTAAATCAAAATCCGTTTTGTTTTAAATAATTTAAAAATGAAATTGATTCTTCAATTTATTAAATACATGTAACTTTAAAATTTTCATAAATACTTTTCGTTGAAGACTTTAAGGCAGTAATATTTATTAATACCAACTCTTACTATTTCATTACTTCAATACTAATTAATTTTTTTTTCTATCTCCTAAATATCTAAAAAGGAATGTTCATTAGTGAGTTAAAAGTAAATAGTTACCAGGTACACCATGAATTTTTTTCAACTTAATATTAAATTTCACAGAACAAACGTAGAAAACAAGCAAAAAAGAGAGGAGAAAAACGTACGACAGCCATTAACCGTATGTCAAACGCATGTCAACTTATATTTTATTTTTATTTTTTATTTTTGCAAAACACCAAGGACTACTTACTACCCTCCTGCATATGACTCTATCTTATCTATGAGAAAGATATGTTAACTTAATAATGATTTTAACCTAATTGACCTCTAGCCCAAAGGCTAACGGTAAACAGCACTCTTTAAATACTAAAACCAAACACATAAACTAAAGCTTAGTGTTAGAAAAAGTCGCGTGCTCTTCTATAATTTATGATGCTTTTGGCTTAGACAATTTTTTGAATTTATTTTATTTAGCATTTTCCTTATTTGGCTAGCAACATCATTTTATTTGGCCAGTCTAATTTTAGGGGTAAAAAAAACTTATACAGACTATTTCAATACGCTAAGGTTGTTAGTTGATATGTGTGATCATTAATACCCTACTTGCTTAGCAAGTAGTGTATAAATATTAGGTATGGTTTGACATTTAATTCTTCCAAATAAATGAACAACAAAAGACCAATCGGAGATCACTCTTGAGTAATGCTATTTTAATATCTCCCAATAAGGTCTGCGCATGCCTTTGAATTGTTATGTACTGAATTAAGTGTATGTAATAAAAATTGTATAAATAAGAATTATAAATTAAAACTACATTACGCGCGGATTTTTAATGTCAAACTGTATGAAGGAACTAACTAACGTCTAGTTCAATTTAGTCACTTCTGCTAACTTTATGGCAGTTATTATTTATACATAAGGAGCTTAGATAATAATAATATTTTTAGTTTAGCCTGTGCATCCTTTTTGTTATAACTTGTGGGAAGTTTTTGCACAGAGGACTTTTAAAAGATTATATTTGTTCTTCTATTTTCACAGGGTTATTCATATAAAAACTTAAATAAACTTATAGAAAATATCAAAAATATAATTATTTTCTTATTCACCCTGTGTTGCATATTGATCTCAGAAACGAGACTCTGTTTCCAAACGTGACGTGTTTGGTATTTAAAACTAAGCTGAATTCCTATATATAACTTTAAATAAAACCACGTTTGTGTGCAATATCATCGAAATTTTTAATTTCGATTGGGTTCGAATTTTTATTTATTTAACACTCTTAATCAGACTTTGTTAGACCCGTGGCATGGGCCACACTGGCTTTAAGAGTCACTTGCGACTTATTGGTATAGAATTGCGACTTAAGAAATTTATCTAATTAAATTTTTTATAAAGAGTTAAATCAACTTAATTAAAATTTTAGTCAAATAATTTTTTTTTAACAAAAGCTGAATCGATGCTATTAAATGTATAATTGGTAATTGTTTATATTTTGTATGTAAAGGTGTTTTAGGAAAAATACAAATTTTTTAATAAAAAAATCTATAATTTAAAAAAAAAAACAGCTTCTTATCCAAATTGTCCACTTGCTTTCTTTTTTAAAATAATTTTAGTACTGACGCTTGATCAGTTTAAGTGTTTTTTCTCGTTTTAACGATTTTTATTTGCTTTTTGGCAATTTTCTTTTTTGCTTTTTGGCAATTTTTTAATATTAACGTTTTTTTATTTCAGCGTTCTTTTTCGGTTTGACATTTTTTGTAGTTTTTTTTTTGGTGATTTTCTTACTTGTGGTGATTTATATGCACTTTAGCGACTTATTTTATTTTGGTTGATATTTTTTATTTAATCTTTCTTTCCATTTTTAGACCAGTTATTGAGTGTTTTTACTTGGAAAGTTTTCCGAGAGTTTCGAAAATTTGCAATTTTATAGGTTTTGACGTTCTCTTTCCGAATTTAAACTTTGCAACCTCTTTGTCGCTCGCGCCGTCATATCATATCTTTACAAAAATGTCATAATCTTATTTTCCTTAAATCAATTGTTTCAATAGTTTCGGCGTACGAGCGCCGTAAAGTGTATTTTAACACACGTTTTGGCAGGAATACTCATTTCCATCATTATTGCATCTTCTGGATATTCGTCAAATAAGATAATGGCTCCAATGGTATAATGTGATTGGACATAGGTAATGAATTTATTGCAAATACAGGAAAACGATTCACCCTGTTGCCAAATGCCTCGGTGTAATAAGTATTCTCCATCGATAATGTACATCGTATTTTCAAAATTTATATCACCAGAATGTTGCTCATTTGGTCATACCTTCATCATTGAACAGGACAACGGAAAAAGAGCTAAATCATAAGCATGGACATTTTCTAGTTCTTCTTCAGATTGTTAAGCGATGCACATTCTTTGGAAAATTAGCAAAGGATTAATCGGGAAAATGTCGTTTTCTACTCGAATACCTGTATTCATAACACCAAGTGATTTTACTTTGTCATTCTGTTTAAATTTTACGGTATAAAAATCACTGAAGCAAGAATAAGATATGCAAGAGCAATGCATTTTTGCTTCCATTTGTCCAGCGAGGCACGTTATTTTTTTAAAATTATACCATCCAGGAAAATTCGCAAAGATTTCAAGTCAGATATGCCTGAAAATATCTGACTCGAAATCTTGAAAAAAATTTTCTGATGGAGGATAATGTTTTGTCTCGTACACCCTAAACCGAATAACCTCTGTAATAATTAATGCTCCTGCTTTTACAATACGCTCACGTTCTTCTATCGTGTTGTCACTTATTTCATTGTACCAGGCTTCCGTCAATAATTTAAGCTCTGTACTTCGTCAATAATTTAAGACCTGTACTTTGTGCTTTATTGGCAGTAACGGCAACTAAAATATCATCACCATATTTTTTTTAACACTTGTGCTTTCACTGTTTCATATGTGGACGGTAACCACCTTCAATTTTGGTCATTAGTTGGTCCAGAGAAAACTGACATTCTTCTGAATTTTCTTCGAGATATGAATTAATGTACTGCATCGCAGAATGAATCTCGCTTGCATACGAACCTCTTTTTCTTCTTTCTTCAGTCGTGGGCGTTTGTTGTAATTTCTGCAAGAATTGTGATATTGTACATCGGCTGCGACTAAATAATTAACCTGCTCAAGACGTTCAGAGATCACTTGGTCTTAATCATCATTACGAGCTTGAGCAAGTTCTGAAATACTATTTGCTTAAATATAAACTCTGCTGTTATCTCAGCAGCACATAAAACACAATGATTCTTGAACGAAAGCATTGGACGCGTAGATTGCAGTTGTACTACAGAAGTCGTACCATCGCTTCCCCTACGCAAAGCTGCAGCGATTAACTTCTTATTAGACATCGTGATCGATTTTATCGATTTTAATCCCACCAACAATTTTTATTTATTGCCTTTTATTTTTACACTTGACTTACAAAAAGTGTCCAATCCTTTTTCTTTCACTTCAATAACTTCAGTTCCTTGCAATATACCACTACAAATAAAACAGTTAACTTCATTAGAAGCCATGACTCTATAAATGCAAATGAATCTGAGAAATGATAAACGCGCAGTGATGACTCAGACTAAATATTTCTATGAGTTAAACTACTTAAATATTACGCGTTAGGGTGGATATAATGGTTTATGGCGCTCTTGGAGTACGATTGATTTTAGGAAAAAAAGGTTTTGAAATAAATTTTAGAAAATGCTCTCAGCTATTATTTGGTATAGATACGAAATGTTTTTCCTGTAAAATGCGTCGGAAATGAGTTATTATAGATAAACTGCTTTTAGGCGCCATTTTGCCTATATGGCGGCTTAACTAGCAAAGATACGAGGTTGCAAAGTTAAAATTCGGAAAAAGCGCGTCAAAATCAACCAAATGATTGTACATTTGGCGATTTTTGTTTTTCAATTTTTTTATTTTGAAATTTTTTATTAGTAGCTTTTTTGATTATTTTAAGAATTTGCCCCGTACCATTTGCAAGATTCAGTAAGTTGTTACAGATTATGTCCATTCTGTGAAATGCCTGCTATTTGTAAGACTTTTCAGGACGTAACGAAATCACCCTTAAAGCTTATTTCTTTCAGTGATTTATTTTATTTACTTTAACTTTTTAGAGATTTTTAGCTCTAAACTTAAAAAACATATATTTTCAATTTGTATGAAACTGATCTTTGCATCTGCTTGTTTTAATATTTTTAATTTACGAACTAAGAAATAAAGTTTAGATGAAAAACCTCCTTTATTGCAAACCAGCTTAAATATCGATAATAAAATTATTTTACTATAGGGTATCATAAGCATTATGAGGGTCATAAAATTGAACATCACACCATTCATACACACGGTTATTAACAGTGTTTAAACAGCATATAAAAAGTCATTAAAAAATTTTTTAAGGTGTAGTAAAGAGACTACAAAAACACACAAAACTAACAAAGTAAGACACACACACACATACTCACACTCACTCACAATTAAGGGTCATTTGTTAAGGATTCGTTTTTTCTACATTTTAATGTTTGTCCTGGGTAAAATTAAACAGACTCTAAAAGCATGCTCATACTTACCTTAAAAGGCACAAACACAAATACTTGGAAAAGTCAGGAAAGGTGCTAAATGTAAAACATTTATGGCCAACTATCAGTTCAAAACTAAATGTGATGTCAGTCATTCAATAGTAAAAGGAATAAAAAAATTTTTAAAAACAGCGGAATGAAGGTGGTGTTAACAATTTATAACTTTTTGGAAAAGGGTCAAAAGGCAACAGCCACACAATGAAAGAAAGATGAGTAAATTTTGTTTTAACGAACGAACGAACTCATGTCATGATTATTTTCCTTTTTGGTGAAAAACAAACGCCAGGACTAAATATTTGCTCTTGTTTATACAACCATGCGTGTCTGCTGGTCTCTCAAAGTAGTAGAGGCGATGAGTTGGATTTTTTTTTTAATTTAGATTAAATGTTGATTTTGGTTAAAATGATGTCTGTATGCTTTAGGTTTTTTTCATCAAGGGCTCTTTTTTTTTCTTATTTATATTTATTAATGAAATGGAATGAGTGGCGCGTGCGGTTAACATTTGCTTTGTAATCTTTTTTTGTGTCTTCTTTTCACTTTTTTATGTATTTTTTTGTTTCGTATGTATTTAACTTTAGTTAGTCATGCTAGTTTGTATTTTTTATAACTTTGGTTTAAAATCGACCATATGCCAGATATTTTCTTTAGTTGCAGACATGTTACAGTGTAGTATTGAGGCATGAATTTATGATTTTTTAATGAATTATTTTTGTTTTCATTTTCCTTTTTTTTTTGTAAGTAAAAGGAGGAGGAGTAGCATCTAAATTAAGGTGATAAATAAGAGTGATTTAAATGGTTATTTATGAAATAAAGCAGCTGTTGTAATTATTTGCTTATGCTGGCTGTAATAACTTTAAGCAGCTGTTTAATAAATCAATTAGCAAATGTTAACTAAAAGTTTCTTAAGTTTGATTGATAGTTTTGATATTCAATAATAATATAAAGATTTTAGAATAAGGAAACTGTTCTAATTTCCCATAAATTATATAACCAAATCAATTTAATTTTGTTTGTTATTACAACACCTACATTATTTGTTTTTGGCATACATCCAGCTGAAGCCTCAAATTAATCAATAAGCCTCTGAGAAGCAAATTATTTATAAAACAAGGAAAAACCACAGCACTAAAATCATGTCATTTAAAAACGATTTGCAACTTTGTTTTTTTGCCAGAATAATTTTGCATAATCATCATTATGTTAAAGGAAATAGTAAATGCTGAACAGCAAAAAAAAATCAATGAACATCTGTTCAATTACTCCAATTTTATAAAGTTAGCATGAGGTAAGTATTGCAATCAAATTATTAACTTCCTCATAATAATAACAATAAAAAAAAAACAAATCATGCAAATTTCTCTTCTTTTTATTGTTACTTCAGCATAACAGTTGTTGATGACGGCAAAGGAAGGAAATCATAGTGCGTAGACCACATGGAGCCTACGTACAAATATGATAGTATAAACCTTAATGACTTTAATGACAACAGTTTGGTATGGGCGATAATAAAATCAAATAGAAGATTTAGAAGAAACAAATCATGTTTACAGATAGAATAAAGTTTATTGCAAGATACAAAGTGAACAAAATTTCATAACACGAAGTGGAGTTGGAAAATTTAGTTAACAAATTTTGTAAACTATTGAGATCAATACGGAATGCAGGACCGATTCAACCGGAATCAACACTATTGGCAGACTTTGATATAAATACCTTAAAAAAATTAAATCGCATGTGATAAAATGCACATTTATAGAAAAGTACATTTTTTTAAAACTAAATTTTTAAAAAAGTACCTTTTTTTAAAAGTAAGTTTTTAAAAACGTACCTCGTTATAAATGTACATTTTAAAAAAGTACCTTTTAAAAACGTACCATTTTAAAAAGTACATTTAAAAAAATTTAAAAATTACTTGTTAAAAGGTACTTTCTTTAAAAAGGTCCTTTTTGTACAACTATTTTTTTAAAGGTACTTTATGAAAAAAAGTATGTTTTAAAAGAGTACTTTGTACAAAAGGATTTTTGGAATATACATAAATATATCTTTTAAATTTTAATTAAACAAAATATCTTGTGAAAAAAGTACCTTTCAAAAGTGTGTTGCATTTTTTTTTATAGAAAATTGCTAATTTTAAAAGTAACTTTTGAATAAATAACTTTTAACACAAGTACTTTTTAAAAAGTACCTTTTAAAAAACTACCTTCTGAAGTACATAGTACCTTTTGGAATATTATGTTTTGCAAAAGTACCTGTTGAAAAATTACATTTTGAAAAAGTACCTGTTGAAAAATTACATTTTGAAAAAGTACCTGTTGAAAAATTACATTTTGAAAAAGTACCTTTTGCAAAATTATTTTTTGAAAAAGTATCTTTTGAAAAAGTTCCTTTTGAGATGATACCTTCTTAAAAAGTACCATTTGAAAAAATATTTTTTGAAAAAGTATTTTTTGAAAAATAACCTTTTGAAAAAGGACCTTTTGAAAAAGTACCATTTGAAAAATATCTCTTGAAAAATTTCCATTTTGAAAAATTCCATTTGAAAAATAAAAATAAATATTGAAAAATTATCTTTTAAGAAAGTACCTTTTTAAAAATTTTTTCCTTAAAAGTACCTCGTTAAAAATACATTTAAAAATGTACCTGTCAAAACGTAACTTTTGATAAATTTCCTTTTAAAAAGTTCCTTTAAAAAAAATACCTTTTAAAAAAGTACCTTTTAAAAAAGTACCTTTTAAAAAAGTACCTTTTAAGAAAGTACCTTATTTTAAAAAATTACCTTTTGAAAAAGTATCTTCTTAAAAAGTACTTTTGAATAAGTACCTTTTGAAAAATTACCTTCTGAAAAAGTACCTTTTGAAAGAGTATCTTTTGAAAAAGTTCCTTTTGAAAGAATACGTTTTGAAAGAATTGATCTTCAAATAGCTTCTTTTAAAAGAGTAGATTTTTAAAAAGTACCCTTGAAGAAGAAAAAAAGAGAGTATTTGTAGTAAAGTAGTTTTTGAAAAAATTTGCTTTTTCAATTTGTGTGAACAAAAATTTTTATCATCTCAATGCCAAATATTTTTTTTAAATATGGTACGAGTATTATGAAAATAAGTTTCATAAAATTATATTAAAAAAACCACTGTTAAAAAATAAAGTTTTTTGAGAGGGTTTTAATGCAGCATTTGATAATATTACCTTTTAAAAATTACCCTGCAAAAATTAACTTCTGAAAAAATACATTAAATATTTAACAAATCAAAAATTATTTTAGAAAAGTGGATATAAATTTTTTTTAAATTATCTTTAATATTAGAAAAGAAATTGCTGCTCTGATCTAAATTAATATTGTTCTTTTAGGAAATGTAGAAGATAGAAAATTTTACGAAATATAATAATCTTTAAATCTCATATTTAAGCTCAGTAAAATCTGAGCTACTGCCTGTAATCAATACAAAGTAATCTTGAAATTTAAAATAAGCTTCATTGTCATTGAAAGGAATCTTTAAACAAAACAAATATTTTAAAATAATTTTGCCTTGACTTTAACTACTCTACAAGGCAACACCATTCATCCTTCCAGCTATAAATGTCAATTTAAGCCAAAAAGGCAGCATATGAAATTATATAAAAAAAGGAAAATGTAAGCAGCATCATTATTTTCTTTAACAAACAATTGAATTTGTAAAGCAAAATTCTTTTCAAACATTCTGACGGTATGTTTAAATATGTATGTATAAGCAAGCGGTATTTGGAATCCCAATGCACCAATTTATTATAAACTGCATTCCTTTCAATAAAACGGGTGTTTGTTCAATAAGTAACAGCTTCAATGCCCATATGCGGCTAAAAAGAAACGAAGATTTTTTTGTTTGTTTTATAAATACATATGTACGTACATATTTCAATCCGAGACTAAAAAGGCCTATTTTTGAGATTACTATTACTGATGTTAACAGGTGAAATGAATGCAGTCGGTGGAGGAGAAAAAAAACACATTTTAGTAAGACTCAAATAGGCAAAGCAAGAAAATACACTTGTCTCTTGATGATGTTTTAAAAGAAAATTGTACAAAAATACCTTAAAGAAATTGTTTGGAAAAAGTGGTTAGAGCCAATTATTAAATTAATATGGTTTTGCGGAGTGCGCAGTGTAAGAGGGAAATTTAAAGCTTAAAGCTGTTGGATTTTCTTGCAGACATAAAACTACTTTTATTTAAACGCATTTTTGTATCATTATTTTATAATTTTATGCAGCAGTTTATTTTTTCTATAGCTCGAGGAAAAAAATTAAGGTCTATTAGGTCACTCTTGTCACGTTTATTTGTGTTGTGTTTGTTTTTTTAGTTTTTTTTCGTTTTTTGCTTAGGCAACATACAACAAACAACTACCAACATTTGTTAAAACCACTATAAAGAAAAAAAAACCAACAGTTAGTAGTGTCGCATTTATATATACTGTGAATGTTGCTGTGGCTATAAATTGCATGTCTAACTTTTTTCTTGTCTGATAAATTTTTTCGCTTTTTTCTTAAACGAAATTGAATTTGTTACCAAAGTTTGCCCCATCACTGTTACGACTAACTAAGGTATTAGCTTAGGGTCATTTAAGTTTACCATTTACAGCAATAAGAAGAAAATGATCTTTACTATGTGTTTTTACTTAAAGCCAACTGCCACAGTAAGCCAATTGAAAATGGCTGTTAGACATTCTTGTGCTTTCTACAATTGTGCCATAATATTGGCGGACAAATGCTGCCTGCTGCAGCAGTTGCACGGGGACGACGTAGTTGGGGATGCTGGTAAATGATGTGAGACTGATGATAATGTCATTAAGTGAGTTGAGTGCCAGAAAACCAACAACAAAAACAACAACGAAGACTAAAAGTTACATAAATTGCCAAAGGCACGATTTCGTTTTCTTCCTTCTCCAAAAACAAGCAGAAAGAAAACTGAAAAAATAGATATCAGAAATATTTTAATAGAAAATAAAAGTGATTTTTATTTATATAGGAAATTGTTAGTACAGTCCATTAAAATTTGAATTATTTCGTTGAGTAATTATATGTCAAATAAACAAAACTCAAATAATAAATAAATTCCCAAAACTGTTTATTGGAAAATTAAAAAAAGAAAGAGAAAACGTCTTTATGTCCAAAAATTTGGGAATAAACAAGTTTGTTTCCAAAGTCTTTCGTTTGCATGAGTATCCAGAAAAATTTAAATTATTTGCGCCTTCTTAGCTTAAAAAGGAAAATATTTGGGAAATATGGTATAAGCGAAATGCTTTCAACTTATTGTATAATATATAAATAGTGAAGGAAGTAATATTAAGTAAAAACTGTTACTTTGCAAGCTTTTATGTAATAAGAAAAAAGAAATGAAAAAATATTTTGACTTTTATTATAGCAAAGAAATGCGGAATGTCGGCTAAAATTGTTATTGTACAAAAAACATCTTGTTGGAGAAACTAGAACGCTAGACACTGTCCCATATAGGAAGTTTTTCTCTCTAAGTATTCAAAATGTGTGTGAATTTACTAACCTCAATATCCAAAAAATAAATACAAAGGGAAATTACAGCATTCGATACGATTCGAAATTTTTAAATATTTCCATGTAAACTCTATTGAAATATTTCGTAGTTTCGTTCGATACCAAGTGCCGTAATTTGTCCACTAGCTTATAATATTCCTTAAGCTTTTTGCCTCTCAACCTCGAACATTTTACATCTTTAAGTTTTCTTAAAAGATTTTCATGCTGAAACCCATTTATTTTTGGTATATCCAGAAGTTAAAGAAAATAAATAAAATTTTTCAGAAAAAAAAATCATTTATTTAAAAAATTCTTTTCAACAAGTACCAAATAAACACTTTCAGTAAGTACCTTATAGAAAGTACTTTTTAAGACAATACCCTTCAGAAAGCTCTTAATAAAAACATAAATTAAAAAGTATCTTTATAGAAAATGTATATTTCAAAAAAAAGTTACGTTAAAACTTTTAAAAGTAAGAACCTTTTAAGAAAATACTTTTTAAAACAATTTTTTTCGAAAGAGAACTTCTTAAAAAGTACCTCGAAAAAAGGAATCTTTTAAAAAAGTACATTTTTAAGACTTACCTTTTCAAAAGTACTTATCGCAAAAGTTTCTTTAAAAAGAAGTATATTTAAAAAAATTTCATTTGAAATAATATTTTTTCTTAAATGATGAATTATATTTCAAAACAGCTCCATTTGAAAAGTTGTTTTTTTTTTAAATGAGGAAGCAATTTAAAAAAATTACTATGTAGTTAAAAATTTTTGAGAACAATACCCTGTGAAGAAATTACTTTTTAAAAGTACATTAAAAAATCTATTTTAAAATATCTCTCTTGAAAAAGTACATTTTGAAAAAATTAAATTGGAAAAATTATATCTAAAAAGTACTTTTCGAAAAAGAGCCTTTTGAAAAGGTACCTTTTGAAAAATTACCTTTTGAAGAAGTAGTGTTTGAAAAACTACTTTTTGAAAAGGAAATATTTGGAAAAAGTACCTAATAAAAAAGTACCTTCTGCAAAAGTATCTTCTGAAAAAGTGCCTTTTAAAAACTTAAATTTTGAAGAAGTAGAATTTGAAAAATAGCCTGTTGAGCAAGAGACCTTTTGAAAATGTTCATTTTGAGAAAAACCTTTTGAAAAAGTACCTCTTGAAAAAGTTCATTTTAAAAAGGTACCTTTTGCAAAAGTAACTTTTGTAAAAGTACTAATTGCAAAAGTAACTTTTGAGAAAGTACCATTTGAAAAAGTGGCTTTTGAATAAGTACCTTTTGAAAAAGTTCCTTTTGAAAAATTACTTATCGAAAAAGCACTTTTTGATAAATACATACCACCGAGAATAGATCTTAAAAAAATTCGAATCGTAAGACGGTGTACTTTCTTCAAACTTTTACTCATGATAGCGTTAAAATTTTTCAAGCCACATCTGTCTAATTGGCTTTTACTTATTAAGTCTGCTTTGCTAAATCACCAAGGGGGGATGTATCACATGCAAATGGTAAAATTGTTTTATCAAAATGGCTGCACTGTTTTTGAATCGTTTTGCTCTGTTCATTCACTTTACAATTACCATAATGATCATAATGACAGGACTATTTACATTGTGGGGCATAAATTTAAGTCCAGGTGCATAAATTTAAGTCATTGAACAAAAAAAGTAATACCCGTACGTCAAAGTAACGTCAAAAACTTCATTGGTTTACTTGAGAGTGCAGGATCATCTGAAGCAGTCGATTTAACATTGGTTACTAGAACTCTGCTTTTTGCAGACTACAACTAGACTATTTTAGTGTTGTTATTTGTTATCACAATTACTTAAAATTCAACTGATCCAGGAGCATAAGGTAGACAACGATGTGTATTCACTGAATGAGCCCTGAAGTAGTTGGAAACTGACCCTAGTGATCATCGAAAAATCATCTTAACCGATGAAGTTAATTTCTAAATGAATGGGCACGTCCACTAACCAAATTGTTGAACTATCAATCCACATAAGATCCAAGACTATACAATTCATACTCACTGTTCGATGTAGACTTTGGGTTGGCGACGACATCGGTGTTTATTTCCTTGCTGCCAACATTTACCAGGCCAACGCCGTCAACAGTCAACGATTACCAAATTCTTTCGGCGAGAATTGAATGATGTGAACAACGAAATTCTATTTCTACAGGATGGCGCTATACGACACATAGCACATGCCACATTGGACATATTACACGAGTAATTTAATGACATAGTCATCTCACGTGGTGGTGATGTGAACAACACCGATATTGTACCACTTGAGCTCATTAGATTTTTTCTTGAGGGATTTTCTTAAGTCACTGGCTTAAAAAAAAACCATAACCATAAACGACAGCGGCTCTCAAAGCCAACATAGTGAATGCCAGTGATGTAATGCACCGGCAGTCCGGCATTCAGCAAAGCATCAATGGTCATTTGCGTATTGTTATATTCCATAGATATTGGCTTGAATATTTGTTGGATATTTAATTTAATTACACAGTATTTCAATTACACAGTACACTTAAAGAATTTTTTTCATAAGTTCTATGAATTTCGACATTAATCCAATGAAAAAATTCACGCTTCGTTGGATTAATGAAACTAGTTTCGTTAAAATTATTTTAATGAAAGCTGCGTCATCAAAACAGCGAAATAATCTCATTAAAATAACGAAATAATTTTATTAAAACAATGAAATAATTTCATTAAAACAATTAAATAACTTCAGAAAAACAATGAAATAACTTTATTATAACAATAACTTAATTGAAACTGTATGTGTAAATAAGCATACAAAAAGTACAAGAATAGTCATACAAAACAACATTTGATGCAAGCTTTTGGTTGACTACTGTTGAAATACATTTAATTTATCAGACTTTCATGCCTACAACGAAATTTTCATTGGGACAGCGAATACATTTCATAGCTATAATGAAATTCTAAATTGCTGTATATTTTATTATTTTTTTTAGTTTTAAAGAATTTAATCTTTAACTTAATTGCTTTAAGGTTTGTAATTATTTATATGTATATATGTTTATTTCAAGCAACAACTATAAATGTTTCTTAAAAATAAGAAAATATTGTTGTCATAAATCCAATGAAATATTGTTACGAAACTAGAATACCAACGAAGCAATTCCAACGAAATTCTTTCACAATATTCGTGAAATATTCATTAGATTTGTGAAATTATCATTAGATTTGTGAAAAAATCTAATAAACTTGTTTCGATGGTTTTATGAAATAAAGTTCTTTCGGTGTATGAGAGCCTACATTATTTTTTGCATTATAATGTTTGATTTACTATTTATAAATATTATGCTTTAGTCGTAATTTGTATGATATTCTTAGCACAGAAATTGCCAAGCATTAATTTCAAGAATAAAAGACGTACGTGTTAGAAAACCGGATCCCTATTGGCAAACACTTGTAGCTAAACATTTTGCATAATATTTTTTGTATCCCACAAATACAAGTGGACAATCAAATAACTTAATTGAAATTATTATTGCAGATACATTCGTACATACAAGTAAGCATATGCATAAATAAAAACAATTTATTTAAAGGCTTTGCAATTAAATTTTATTTAAGCTAATAAATCACCGCAACACTGGGCAATAAACCCTCTCTATGGGCTTACAACTTTTAAGCATTTTATGGGGAAAATCGAAGAAAAATAAAATAATTTATACAAATAAAATAAAGAAGAGTACATTACATAAACCAGCATTGACACAAAAAATAAATTTTTAAAAGCAGAAAATCCCATTCAGAAAAAAATATGACAAACAAACATACCGAGTTTAATAACAATAAAAAAGAAAACAACTTTTTAATAAATTTTTATTAATAACATGTACAGCAAATGTCTTGAATATCAATCATAACTGAAAAGAATAAAAAACAATAAAAAAATATATAATAAATTAGTAAAGAATAAAATTAAATAAAACTTCTACTGAGTCGTATCTTAATGAAGTCACATACACTTTTTAATACGAAAGTATACGTGAAAGTAACAAAACCATATAAATTAGATTTTAAACTAACAGTATTAGATGGAATACTTAATATGAAGAAATTTCAAGCAAATAAGGACATCCTTAGAAGATGATTTAGAACCTAATTAAACTCGAGATACAGAACTTGTATTTATGTTTATAGAGATTTAACTTACATTTTTTTCGGTATAGAATAATTACAATACGGTCTTCGCATATTCCAAAGTTTGTTTTTGTGTTCTACCAAAGTAAAAATCAAAACACGCAGAAAAGAAAAAATATTTACATAAACCTAATAACTGCGAAACGTACTATTATTTGTCTTTACACTTTTTAAACACTTTTTATGAAATTGTTCAGGCGCTGTGACGACTACAGGCATTTGAAAAATATAAAATATTAAAAACAAATTTTTCAAAATACCCAAACGTACACGCTTACACATACTCCTGATATCAAACACATGGAAACAGTTTGGAAAAAAAGTCCAACCAAATATTAAAATTCATACTTTGTACATATACAAAATAAAAATACAACGTCATTTATTTTAACGCGAAATACCGTTCTTTTATGGTAAAAAAATAATATGTTTAAAAAAACAATATAATAAATATAAAATCACAACAAAAATCTAGCAAGAACTTAGAAAATAAAAACGAAGTTTAAGAGAAATATTTTTGCTGTACACTTGAAACTATTTTAACCAGACTTAAGGGAATATATAACACTGATTAAGGGAACTTTCAAGGTAATTGGAAATACAGTATTTGATTAGAAGTTGACTAGTAGTATTTTCACACTGACATAGTTTTAATAAAAGTTGATTTTAACGTTAAAACCAACTGCTACGACCTGACTTTACCATATAAATTTTTTTTGTTAAAACCAACTTAAAACCACTTTTGATTTGGTTTTATGAAGTGCAACCTTGTTTTCGCTGTGATAAATTTAGTGCTGCCAAATCAAAATGACCAGAAGCAGCTGATAATGTTTATCCCCAGTGAATAACAATAGATGTCGCTTGAAAATTTTTAAACTTAAAAATGGATGCAGCAGCAACAATAATCAAAAATGTATGGAAAAAAGCAGTTTTTTTGGGAAAAAAAACGAAAATGAATGAAAATATTTTCATTGGCCTCTCCGAAATGAAAATAGACGATACGGCTGACATCGATTCGCCGATAAAAAAGTTTTGTTTTGTAATGTATTTGTGCATATTTTTATATACAATGAATTGATTTCTAAACACTGCTTTACTTTGTACAATTATTTCAATTTAATTTTAAAATATTTATTTACAAAATATAAAATTATTTTTATTTTTACAAAACATTAAAGGTATTCATTTCAGATTTTTTATAAAAAGCAGAAAAAAATACAACAACAAACACACGCATTTCTGCAGCAGATTTATTTTATTTTTGAGCAAAGTTATTAGACAGTCTGTGAGTTAAAACCTGAATTTAAGAAACTTACAGTGTGAATGCAAAATCATCTGTTAATGGTTTTAACGTTAAAACAAGGTTTTAACTTTCAGTGTGAAAACACTATAGAGTTTTGTATATAAAAATCAAATTCGCTTATATGAAAAAAACCATAGTCACGAATATGGTGTGGGAAAGAGATAGCAATATTGCTTATTACTGAAAAGAAGCTCGTATGCTTGACTATGGCGTTTCATCTATTAAAATTGTCAGAGATATCGTAAGACATATCTATAATCTAGAATATAATATTATAAGGTTGAAAAGTTTGTATGTTTCTATGTTTGCAAGAAGTAATTTCCGTAGTTGCTAGTTCGATTTAATTTTTTTTTTAACAAAATAAAGAATGGAATTTCTTACTAAAGCGTTCCGCTTTAGTAAGAAAAGGGATCAGAGCCGCTAAGCTTCCTATATTCAGAAAATATTTATTACTATTTTAGAAGAAAACTAAAGCGACAATGTACTAAAAAAACAAAGTCATGTTAACTTGATTATGTTGTTATTCCTTCATTCCAATTCCAGCTTATCTGACCGCTCAACAGAGTGAGAATTACTGCCTTTCCAAAAATATCTAACCAACAATTTTAATCATAGTTAGGCATAAGAAAAGCAGAGAGGGTAAAAAAATAAATTAATTGATGGTAAAACAATATTTGCCGGACTAAAACGTGTTCCAATAAGGGCTTCCCGGCCTTGTTGTTAAAGCTTAATTTGTTGAATTGGCTGTCAGTTATTAAGTATATTTTACCAACTTATTGTGAACGGATGTAGCGTTTAGCAAGTGCTAGTTCAATAAAAAATCAGTTAGAAACTGATCTTAATATTCATCGAAAAATTGTCTTCAGCAATGAAGCCCATTTCTAGATAAATATGTACGTGAAAGAACAAAATTAGTAAATTTTGCAAGGATACCAATTCACATAAAATCCAGTAATATCCAATTACTAAAAGAAAAGTTACTATATGTTATAAATACGACATTGGTGGTGTCATCGTTTTATATACCTTTGAGGAAGATAAAGCTGAAGCTATCTACGTTGGCGTTGATTATCAACTTATTTTTGTCATAATTTAATAAAACTGATTTGATCGACATAAGGTTTCACTAGGATGGCAAATAAGAGACAAGCCACAGGAATCCTCACAGTCAATAAAAATCATTCTTGTCTATGAGCCAGAGCCATAAAAATTTTTATATATCGGTTGCACGCCACCTACGAAAGACGCTGTGAACATTTTAACCCGGCTATATTCCACACATAATACTACACGCAGTGAAGAAACAACTTAAAATCAATAAAAACTATATTGAATTAATAAGAAATATTAATGAAAGTCTGCACTGAAAGAATTTTCGGCAGAAATGCTATGAATTTCGACATTAATCTAATAAAAAATTTATTAAAATTCAACCAACGTCACGATTCGTCAGATTAATGAAACCAGTCTTGTTAAAATTATTTTATTGAGAACTTCATCAAATTTATTTCACAGTGTAATTAGTGCAGGGCTCTAACTTCATCGAAACAATAAAATAATTTCATGAACAGAATGAAATATCTTAAATATAAAGGGGTTTCTTAATAATTAGAAAATATTGTTGTCATAAATCCAATAAAATATTCTAACTAAACCAGAATATCAAGAAATCAATTGCAATGAAATTGTTTCACAATATTCATGAAATTTTCATAGGATTTGTGAAATTATCATTAGATTTGTGAAAATTTTTTAATGAAATTGTTTAATTGGATTTATAATGCTAAATTCTTTCGGTGTAGTCATGTTGAAAGAAAGTTTTTATTTCAATATGGAAAAATATTAATTTAAAGTATTAATTTATTAATTTTAGTTATTTTTTAGTATCTCAAGATATTTTTTCTATTATATTGAAAATTATTAAATTAATGTGACACGTTCTTATTTTTAAGTGGCAGCTTTTCCCTGAGTGTGTCTATAGACTTCTAAAATGAATACCAATACCGTGACATCTCACATAAACTTTGTTTTATTTATATTTAAGAATATGAATACTATTATTTTTACCTTATTATAGAAAGGCCCTAACTTTGTTCTTTTGGGATATCGAGAATTTAGAATTTTTAGATACATTAGATGTTCTTCTATCAAAAACTCTATTTAAAAAAATAATTAATTATGCCCTTTATATTTTAAGGCAATGAATATGTTAGTAGTGTGTTTATGTAACTCTGCATCCGCGTTTATCCAGGCTTAGATGTAATCCTCTAACAATTAGCATTAACATAACTGACACTGAAACAGACTGACGATTAAGTGACTGAGTGACTGAGTAAGATGTGTGTCTGTGTTCATTTAAACTTAAAGCCCATAAAGCATAAAACAATCAAAGTGACCAAGCTCAAATACCAACATAATTTTTCTCTCACATACTTGCATAAATTCAAAATGACTTACACACATGCATGCACATGTACTTATGTATTAGAAGCCTGTGTAAACAGTCTTGAAAGGTAAGTAGGTATTATTTTTTAAATGTATTGTCGTTTCATGTATTGTAGTGAACCAATAATAAATGCTGTCGTTTAATAAGTGAAGCACGATGGATGTATTGATGTTCATGTTTATGAGTGTAATAAGCGATGTCGCGAGGACTTCTTGTTCGTAATAAACAATAAAATGAAGTAGTGTTGATGCGTGTATGCTTGTATTTTGGATATTGTACGTTTGAGTGTGTATATGTGTAAGATGTAGAGGGTAAGCTATTGTGCGTTCAAGGGTGGTTTCCCTAAAGAAAATGTCGATGGTGAAAATGTACTGAGTCGCTTTTGACTTTGTCACCAGTACTAATCTACAATTATTCCCCACATTTGTGCTATAGACATTTAGCGTGTGCTTTACATTAAAAATCTACTAGTAACGCTAAAACAATTGACCAGGTACTAACTGTGTAGTTATTATGGCAACATGTACGCATACCAACCAGACATTTACTGGTGCATTTCTATACCTTATATACCTACAAATTTATGTTTATTGGCAAGTTGTTGGAAAGTCCAACAGAAATACACCACATCCGTTTTCTCTCTTTCTTTCATACTGACGAAAAGTAAAGAAACTGTAGACAATGTAACTAATACTAGAATTTTAGTATTGAAATAAAGACACTTGGCCTCAGGGTTTTTAAAGCAAGCGCACACAACTGATATCAATGCATGTTTGCGTTTGTAAGTGCGCAGAAAAATAAAAGATCATACACAAAACGTGTGTGTGTATGTAAATGCATGACGTGTTTATAAGCGCCCATGCATATGAAGAAAAAAGCATCACAAATTTTTCGGGCTCGAAGTATTTTCTTCCTTACTCCTATACCTGCAAAAACTGAAACAAATGTCTTGCCAACAGTGTTATTTAGCGTTTATTTTAAAAGATTTGGCTGTAGTAGAGTATATGAAAAATCTCTCATGTTTTAAAATTTCTTGTAAGTGTTCTTGTGCAGGACTTTATTATGTATGTGTTTAACAAATCGTCACTGATTGTATCGTTGGCGTAGTTAATAATTGCTGTTTTAAGCCATAACACTGTGAACAAACGTTTAGGTTTTAATTTTTATGGAAGTATTTAAAATTCTTGATTGGTTCTATGAACGATTCACGTGTTACGCATGCTTATGAGGTCATTTGCGTGATTTTGCAAAACAAGTGCAAGTTTGAAAATTTTTTCTTGTACTTTAATTGTATTTTCCATAAAACTTTAAATCTTGTGAATTTGTAATAGCTAATATATACATACATACATACATAAATATGTACGGGAAAATATAAGTATTTTTACAATAATTTTTTTTATTTACTGAATTTCTTATTCTGTAAATTAAACGACTTTATTAGCTTTGAATGTGTGATTTAGATAACTTTTGTAATTGAAAAGAAAAAGGAAAATGGTTTGAGGGAAATACATATATTTGTGAGTTTATTTCCAGGGGGTTGTTATATAATTCGATTCGAAAAGAAACCAGTTCGAATTTGTAGGTTATTAACATTGCAAATCGAACACATAATTTTGAGGAAAGAAAGGGAAATAAATAACAGCAAACTTTTGTTTTAATCCTATTTTGATCTTTGCAGTACGATAAATAAATACATTACAAATTCTTAATTCAAATTGTTTATTGATTTTATTTTAAGCGTACGCAGGTAAAAAAATATAAGGCGGCCTACCCAACTGGCAATATAATTGTGCAATTTTTCGTATTGTACAATAATATGGTCAATGTATATATCATGTTCGAAGGTGTCACCATATATATTTGCAGATATCAAAAGACAACTAATTTTTATTGTACAATCAAGACAATTGTGTAATGTGGTGGCAAGATTGTTAAATCTTGTCAGGAAAATTGGGCAATATTTTCTTTGAAAATACCAATATCAAATCTTAAAAGTTTATTAAAAATATTAGACAATTAGCGAAGGCAATAATTTAGAGTTTTTAAAACTCTAGTCAAATTAATTAAATACAAGCCATAAACTCTTAAGGATAATCGCTATAATTTCATTTCATTCATCAATTTATGACCCTGTTGTATATAAAAATGAAATAATTTAATAATTTTTCACACTAATTAACACAAAAAATATTCAGGAAACAATTAAACTAGAAAATAAACTCTTTTAAAGTCACACACAATCTCTAAATTTAGTATTTTATTACAAACAATTTACAAGCAACAAGTGCTTGTGAGCTTGATAGAAGTTAGTAGAGAAAAAAAAAACAAATTACTTTAATGCCATCATAATATTTGTGAAAATCTTTAAATGTCTTTGAGCTGTGAACATTTTTAAAATAATTTTTAAATGTTTTCGAAAATTACGCCATAAACTATATCAACATAAATGTCTGCTGCTATTTGGTATTTTAACACTTAAATGCGTCTGCAAACACTAAACAGCTTAAACTGGAGACTTGATCAGACAGTCGGATGCTCTCAAATATACAAACATATATGTACATATGTATATAAATAAACTTAAAGAATACTATTTATAGAATAAGTAAATAAATAAGAAATTCAAATGCATATACATACATACGTATATTCATATTGGCATAAGAATAAGGTACAGAAAGTTCTTTTAATAGAAGTAAGCTTAAAATTAAGAAAAAGAATTAGTGAAAAATTTGCATTCTACATTTAGAGTACGCAGTATACATAGATATAACATAACATATGCCTACAAAATTAATATTTCTGAAAACGCTATTTCAGTCCCAAATTAGATCATTAAATTTTTCTTGCCAAAAGTCACGATTTGTCAGCAAGAGGAAAATAAGAGCGTACACAGAGAAAAAACAGCTTAAAATCAATAAAAATCATATTGAATTAATAAGAAAGAAAATAAAAAGTAATGTTGAAATTTCTTATTTCAATATGAAAAAATATTAATTTAAAGTATTAATTTATCAATTTTATTTATTTTTAAGTATTTCCACATACATTTTCTATAATATTGAAAGTTATTGAATTAATATGCCGCGTTCATATTTTTAAGTTGCTGCTTTTTCCTTAGTGTAAATAAGTACATTCGGTTACGTGAAATTTATTTTGTTCTCTCGTTAGTTATTGAAACGCCGGAAAAGCAACTAATATGAACTTACACACATATATACACACATGTATATATAAAAAAATTTCTGCTAGAATAATTTGTTCGTGTGAACATCAGGGCCCTAGTTAAACGAATAAATTAAAAAATTGCTGCAGAAAACTTTCATAATCCCCAGTGCAACTAACTGTAATAATTCAATTAAATATTAAATTATCTTTGTGTGAAGTTAATTAAACTAAGTAAGAGTGCTATAGTGGGCTGAACTGAAAGCTATATGTCCTTCAGCGATGCACAATAGTTCAGAATCAATTTTCATTAACCAAAACCTGAAGTTTTTCTTGAAATAACTTCTTAAAATTATTACGCCATCAGAATGAAAATATGTATATCAGAACTAAGGTAGCCAAGAAATAAGATCAAAATATTTGCATAAAAAAATTTATGTTAATTGAAAAACTCAAAAATTTGTCTTATATGATCTGAAATAAATTGTGATTTCTTGAAAACTGTTATCGAAAACGGGCGTTCTTTTTGTCTGTAAATAGTTACCTGCATTTGTTTTGCAACTACCGATAAATGTAGTTGTTAGTTTTATTTGAACATAAGAAATTTTACAAATTTCTGCACTTTTGTCCCTTAATTTTTTTCCCAGAATCTGAGGGAGGATTTGGCTCCACCATGCACAACTCTGTCAGTAGCGAAGCGATTTATTTATTTTTTGTTTAAAAAGATTGGTCCGGTAATTTTTTTTGCGGAAATAGGAGGAAATTTTATCTCCGACGCATAACTCTGTCATTTGTCAACCGATTTTCAATGGGTTTGTCAGCTGTTTTTTTTTCGAAAATCATAGAGGAAACTTTATCGCTCCCTCTTCCTTCCACCACTCGTATATTTTTCATTTGTAAACACATTTTTAAAGTTATAGTTTTTGCAGCCTGCAGCTTTTTTTTTTTTTTTGCAAAAATAGGTGATGAAATTTGTAAATTCAACGCGAAAGTTAAATCTTATCCTTAATTTTTTCAACAGCAATTATACTAATTGTAAGTTTGGATATAAGTTAAAGATGTTATCTATATAATAAGAAAACGAGTTACAACAAAATCTCGATTATTTCAAAACTTACAATGTTTTTGACCGATGAAAAGGATTCTGAACCACTGTGTGACGTATTCAGGGAGTATATACTTTAGACCGGATTCGCTTCCATACAAAATAAGTTGTGTCAATTACCCAATATAATTAAAGATATGTCAAATAATTTTTTTCGCCACGACTCAAAATACAGCACCGCCGCAATGTGGACAAATTTACAAAATGGCGGCCAAAAGTCATTTTTTATAGTCACAAGCTTTATTTCAACTATATCACAGTGAATATTGTGACTCAAAACGGACATTATAAATATATTGCTAAAATGAAAAATTTCTTAGTAATCTTTTGATTTTCAAACCTCTATATCTTTTTGGTTCGCCGTTAGAAGTCTAATCTCAACATGTTACATATACTTCTTCATGGCTTGACTATTGCCTTATTTTTGCTTTTGGTGACTTATAGCAGATTTTTTTTAGCTCTTGGATAGAAAAAAATCCACTTGCAAGAAAACTTTTTTAAAAGCTGGGGGAAAATTACGGCACTCGTTATCGAACAAAATTACGAAATATTTCACTAGAGTTTATATGGGAACATTTCGTAATTTTGTTCGATATCGAGTGTCGTATGTTTTGGGGCCTTGTGGCCATGTCTCTTTTAAAGGTGTGTAGTACAAATTCCAGACTATGCTTTGCGGCTCCTTTTCAAATGCTGAACGAAATTTCATAACAATCGCAAGTAGATCAAAATAGGATGTCATTACTTTTCAGATTAAAGTTAAGAACCAAAAACCTTAGAAGAATAATATAGAAATCAGGGAAATAATTACTTGTAGATTCATATACAGCAGATAGTCACCTCACGCTCCTTTAGTAGATCTAATTTTTACATCAATAGTGTATGTAAACAAGAAAACTATTATTAAAAGCACTTTCACTGTGCCGTATTTTTAGGACGCCTGCATTTATAAAATTATATGATGGTCTTAAATTTTCTACTTAACTTTAAGCTTAACAAATATATGCAAACACACACAAGTGTTTGCAATCACACAACGTCATACAGAAACTAAAATAATTCGTTGGACAGTAAAAGAAAAGCTGACAGTTGGCAAACAAACTGGACAAACTAGAATAATACCAAGATTTTAATATTGCATTAAAAGTTTATCTTATTGAAAATATTTTGAAAAATTGTCTCTATATTCTTTGCAGTCACCCGAATTAGACTATCGGCATGAGCTGATGGGTCGTTTGCAAAAAATTGAACCAGATGTAGAATTGGAAGTTTTAACCGCAACCAGCTCAGATAATCACCTTCATCATCATCATTTGCACCATCATCATCATCATCACCTGCTTCATTTGTCGCCGCAGCAGCAACAACAGCAACAACAGCATCAGTATCAGCAGTATCAGCAAACCAACAGTGCTAACAGCAACAATAACAACAACAGCAGCACTAGCAATAACAATCAACATTTTCAACATCAACAATTAACCACACAACTTAGCAACAGTAGTAATATTAGCAATAATAGTAACAGCAATAACAACAACAACAACAGCAGCAGCAATAGCAACAACAACAGCGTTAGCAGTAGCAATAGTATTAACAACACTGACATCAGTAACAACAATACAACCATCAATAATAACAATAATAATAGCAATACCACAAACAATACAAATAATTTAACAAATACAAATCAGCTAAATGATCAGTGGCAACATCCCAGCAATCATGATCATACAGCATCCCCAGCAGCAGCGACAACAACGAGCTCATATGCCAACAATTCATGTGGCGAAACAGCACAACCCACGGTATTGGTGGTGGGTTCAACGGCTGCTACAACAACCACCTTGATAACGCAACAACACACAACACCCACCGATGCCATCAATAGCAATAATACTTTAGAAAATCCTCCTAATCGTTCGCCCATAACACCCGCCGCCTCCACCAATTCATCATACAACCAGTATGAGGCAGACGTTGCCAATTCATACTACACAGCAGTCACAACGACAGCGACATGCGATAAAGAATATTTGTTCGGTGAGTTTAATGTGCAACCAAAGTTTTCTTTTCATCTTCTTTTTTTTCTCAACTTATTAAAATTGATTTACTTAACTTTTATGTATTTTAAACGCTGTTTATGGTGTGACGCAAATTATTAATATATTAATATATTCAGCGTAAATTTTAACGCTAGATTAACATTTATGTAAACCTGAGTCTGTCAGTTGGAATAACTGAATAACATTTTGATTTTTGGAATAACACCAAAACAAAAAGATGCTGCTACCAATTTATTTCCATACCGTATACATATGTATGTATTTGCATTTCAAATTGCCTGCCATATTTGGTTTGATGTGTTGAAAGGCTGAACTAATGGTGTTTATTTTAATATGTTCGTATGCTCATAAATTTCATTTGCTTAAATATTCTCATTTGAATATAAAACTTTAAAATATTTATTTTTCATATTTTTAATGACGTTTTATAAAACGAATGTCAGACTTAAGTAATTTGATATTGTTCAAAAAACGACACGATACCAAAAGATTGTAAACGTTTTAATAGGAAAAGTTTTAATTAAAGTCCAGCTTAAGATCTACTACCACAATTCAATACGAAAGTTGAAAATAAAATATAATACCATTGATAACACTGTATAACAAAATTATAATTCCTGATTCTTCTAGAGGGGAAAACAAAAACACTTTTGTGCCGGCATTTGATTTTTTTCACAAATTTTTAACTGCCGGAGAGTACAAAATGCCATCCTGAAAATTATAATAAAAAGTTGAGATTATTTTAAATTTTTTTTCTTAAAGTTAAAAAATCATTGACAATGCACGTTTTCAATTATTTTTATGTATATATACAACGAATATAAATAAACATAAGATAAAATATGTTAAATATTCAAAGAGGAGTGGACTCAGGATTCACCGGTACTTCAGTCGACGATAAGCTTACAGGCTAACGTATCTTTTTCTTTTAATTTGTATTGCTAGGAGTAAATCAATCAAAAAACGTCTTCAAAACGTTTTTCTTTTTAAAAATTCAATTTCATGCTTAATTTTT
Organism: Tachina fera; assembly: GCA_905220375.1. Lineage (NCBI taxonomy): Eukaryota > Metazoa > Arthropoda > Insecta > Diptera > Tachinidae > Tachina > Tachina fera. The sequence goes on along the minus strand of LR999964.1, from coordinate 19,043,661 downwards.
TCAAAATTACTTTTAATAAAAGCACTCTTTTAAAATGTTGTTTTTGTAAAAGGTATTTTTCAAGGTAACTTTTTGAAAAGTGCTTTTCTATAAGGTGTTTTTATAAAAGGTACTTTTTATAAAAAGTACTTTTTAAACAAGGTTCTTTTTATAAAAGGTTCTTTTTATAAAAGGTTCTTTTTATAAAAGGTACTTTTTATAAAAGGTACTTTTTATGAGAGGTACTTTTTATAAAAGGAATTCTTTTTGAAGAGGTCCTTTTTATAAAAGGTAATTTTTATAAAAGCTACTTATTATATAAGGTACTTTTTATAAGAGGTACATTTTATAAAAGGCACTTTTTATAAAAGGTAGTTTTTTAAAAGTACTTTTAATAAATGGTATTTTCATATATGGTAGTTGTTTGAAAAGTACTTTTTATAGAATGTTCTTTTTATAAAAGGTTTTTATTTATTATATATAAAAAGTACTTTTTATAAAATGTATTTTTGTATAAAAGTACTTTTTATAAAAGGAACTTTGCATGAAATGTATTTCTAAAAAGTTATATTTTAAAAAACATGGTTTTTATTAGAAGTACTTTTCAATAGGTACTTTATAGAAAAGTTTCTATTTATAAGGTATTTTTTATTAAAGATTATATTTAAAAGCTAAATTTTTGATAAATACTTTTTAAAAGATAATTTTTATAAAAGTTTTCGGTTTTTATCAAATGTATTTGTTTGTTTTTTAAAATATCCGCTTTTAAGAGATGTCTTAAAAAGGTAATTTTTCAAAACTATTTTTATTAAAATTTAATTTTAATTTTTAAAAGGTACCTTTTTAAAATGCTTATTAAAATTACATTTAAATTGATTATTAAAAAGCAAGAAAAAAATAAGCAGATGCCAAAAAATTCATAGAATACTTAAAATTATTTTTAAATTTAAAGCAAATAACTAATATTTCTTCTCTATTTAAAAAGAAAATTAAATAAAACACCTTTCGTAACAAAAGCTTTCAGTTTTAAGATTTTATAGAAATAAAAGCTTTATATGAGATTGAATTTAGAAGTCTTTTATAAATACAAAACACTTGTTATCAACAATCTTTTTCCTGCGACGTCCATCTTTGCAGACACCAAAAATAAAGAGGCTCTTTGCAATCCCTACCACCATATTGATGATCCCTATGGACGCCCAGCATTATGGGAAGAAATAGCTAGCTCAATACAAGACATTGATCCTGAAAATGCTCCTATACTAGGCTCAAATCCAAATGCAATGCATCAGCATGTAACGCACGCACAGCAGCAGGAAGACCAAAATACAACACCCACTGCTGACAATGATGCCCTCTTGACGCAGGTTAAAATGGAAGCAATTGATGACACTTTACTAGAGACATTATCGACACCATTACTCAGTCCTTTGGAGATAAAAAAAGAAAATGTTTCAAGTAGTCTGTCCATGCAACCGCTGACACCGCAACAAACACCCACGCATCACTATTATGGACAACACCAACAGCACCAGCCTTATCAGCAACAACATCACTCAATCCATACACATACTCAGCATCCGCATCATCACCACCACCATCATCCTCTACATCATCAACTACAGCACCACCAACCTCAGCACTTACAACAACAACAGCAACAACACCACCAACAGCATCACTTACAACAATCGCAACATTTATATCACCATCATCCCAGCTTAACGGAAGAACACCATTTGACAACCATGTTTACCAATTTAAACTCCCATACCCATTCTCATGGCCATACGCTGCAACATCATCAGCAACAACAACAGCAGCAAAATCTATTACTAAACAGCAATAGCAATAGTCCCTCAAATCGTTGCAGCAGTACGGCAAGTAGTCACAATGCAGATATTGCGCTCAGTACAGAATCTACAAATTTATTGAATTTAAATGGTTCTACGACAGATCATGTTACCGCCTATCAGCAATATGGACACAATAATTATTTAAATGATAGTCTAAGCATAAATACCACAACAACACAACTGGCTCAAAACACATCAATACATCATCATCATCAGCAGCAACATCATCCGTCTCAGCCGCACCAGCAACAAAATCTACATCATCTAACACCTTTAGCTGCCACAACGCCAACAATTGGGTCTCAACAAAATTCCGCCACGGTTGCATTACAAAATCTTAAAAATCTTAGTAATAACAGTAACAACAACAACAACAATAGCAATAATAATAATAATTATACAACTGCTGCAACAACCACATATCCATGGCATAGCAGTCAGGTGAGTTTTGTGGCCGAAATGAAATAATTTATTTAATTGCATTTTTTTTATTATCATTATTTATACACATTCATTTGTACGTACATACATATGAATAGGAGTACGAACGTTTGTTGTGCATTTTGTGTTAAAAAATGCATTAAAAATAAATAAGTTGTCTTGATTAGAGCTTAAGTTTTTTTCATATTTTTATTTTATTTTTTGTTTAAGTCGAACATATTAAATGTATTTTATACTTTATTGACGTAATATTATTATGTTTTTTGCTTTTTATATTTAATAGCCTTTTCATAGTAAATACCAAATACCCGCTCCACCGCCGCCACCACCTCATCATCTACAAAATGCACAATTATGTCCACCTGCTCTAATGCCAACCGCACAATCACAAACAAGTAGTGGCAGTGGCGTTGTTGGTGTGAGTAATAGTAGTTCAAGGCATATGTTTGTACCGCCACTGACACCTCCCAGTTCTGATCCCGGAAGTCCGGGTAGTTCAATGGCAGCAGCAGCCGCACATGCTGTAGCTCAAGCTAATCAACAACACCAGTACCCACAACAACATCAACAGCAACAACAACAACAACAGCAGCAACAGCAGCAAAGCAATCGACGTACAACACCTCCGCCACCGTATCAACAGCAGCAGCAGCAACTGCTGCAGCAACAACAGGGTCATCCACTTTCCTCCATCTGTCCGAATATCATAACACTGCATTCTAGTTCACCCACAGCCGTGGGCCATCTTATGAGTCCGGGTCGTTCTCTAACCGCATTGGGCCAAACAGGTGCTCAGGTGTTGGTTAACTCGTCGGCCAATAGCAACTCAGCTGCAGCTGCAGCAGCTGCAGCAGCAGCAAGTCACACAAATTCAACTTCCAATAGCTGCAGCAACAACATTAACAGCTCAACGACGAGGGGCGTTGGCCAGCCAACGGCAGCAATATCATCCGCCTCAGCTACGCCGGCGCATTTGGCAAACTTAATCTTGCCTGGTATGCGTACCGTACGCTATAATCGTCGCAATAATCCCGAGCTGGAGAAGAGACGTATACATCACTGTGATTATGTGGGTAAGTTTTGCCAAAAATATTATTTCGTTATTAGTAAAAATAGAGAAAATTATTTAAGCATGAAGTGGGTAATTGTGGCATTAATACTACACATATTAAAAATTTTAAAGATTAAAAAGAAACCGTTTACTGCAATGCAAAATCTTAACTTTAAATAAATTTCTTGGAAAAGCTCTTATTTCTACTTAAACAAAAAGTTTTTAATACGGGCAGACATGGGGCCACTATAATATTTTTCTTTCACAAGATGAATGTTGATATGAAAACTGACTTGTAATTAACAAAATGCAGAACTAAGTGATCAGCAACTTAAAAATTAGACACTTTTTAGACACGATCCAGTTCGCAAATGGTCATTGCTGGACCACCCAAATATTTTGGAAACCCTAATTAAAAGGACCAAACTTTAATTTGGGAGGGGTAACAAAGTCACTTATTTATCTTCATACAAGGCGAGTCGCTATAGTGTACATATGTATATATATAATAATAAAAAAAAAATGTTTTCTCTTTATATTTGAATCTAGAGTCGATGCGAGAATCTCCGCTTTATAGGCTATAACACTACCCGCTGACCTACAGACGCACATATAATAGTTTCTACACACTTAAATTAAATAATAAGAAAATCCAATCATAAATAAATCTTATTCGCATTCAAATTTGTATTCATGTTAGCGACAGAGAATGCAGTTTAAAAAATATTTAAGTATTTTAGTATAAACAGCCGACTATTCTCGTACTTTTTGTGTTAAATTTCATCATTAGCTTACGTTTGTGCATCCTTGTAAGACAGAAAGGATAAACTATGTTCTTTTCGACATCTCTGATGCGCTACTTTTCGTGTTAGTGCCTACTTGTACCAAATTTATTTTTGCTGGAAAAGGAAATGCAAATTAAAAATTCTTATATAAAGCTAAGGTCTAAATAAAGTGACACCACACACAGTGGACCAAACACAAGAAGAAAATGGTTTTCCATTGTAAAGTATCCCACATTTAGATGTAATTATGAATTGGAATATGTAGAATTGTTATAAAAAAAGGAAGAAATTTAAATAGAAGACACAGGATAAGTAACCTGGCTAAGACCGGCAAGTTTTTTTATTTAAAGAGTTTACACTAGCTCTAGAAGAAAAATTAACAGGCATACAACTGCCTTCACGAAGAGTTAGTGAGTGTCGTTTCTTAGCACCGGAAAATACTGGTAGGAAGAATTTTGTTTAACTACCCTAAAATAAAAGCTTAGTACACCGTTCTGCTGGTGTTCGCCCGAATTTTTGCAATTATCCCTGGTATTGTTTACAACTTAGAAATGATCACATGTACTTTGGCTATCTAAATGAACCAAATGTATAAATTTTTATATGTATATTTCAAAAGTTTTCAAGATAAAAAATATTACTCTTTCATAGTAACAAATTTGCCATAAAAAGGAAACAGATTAATGTTTATTAATTTTTTCGCTAAGAAAAAGTATTATAAAATAACCTGAAAGAAATCTGTTAAAGTGGAGCATAACGATCTTCTTCGCTCAAATGCACTGTGTGTGTGTGCATGTATTTGTGTATCTTTGTTAACATTAGATGTTCAGTTAAAGTCGTGGGAAAATTTCCTTATTTCTCTTGTGGTATGTCAAGACATTTTTATCAACATAGTTTTATCGCATATTTTGCGTTTGTCGCCGTTAACATTTGCAATTTTCGTTTAAGCGTTATGCATACAAACAATACACATACACACATGCACCAGCTCAAAAATAACTTTGACCATAATTCGATACTAATTAATACATTTTTGCCGTATTTGTTCAACATTAAATAATTAATTATTATGTTGTGCAAAGCACGCACTTGGTGGTGTTGACTATAAAAGGTTGTACAAAACACCAAAAGCCGCTGGCTGTGTTAAGTAATTACCACTTAAATGATAATTGGCTGCACAAAAAACAACAAGAGAAATAAAATGTCACATAATTGAAAAAAAACACGAAATAAAAAAAGAAAAATGGAAATATTACTAAAATACATAAATATATAATGGAGGCAAAAACTTAAGAAATATTTTGTGGTAATTTTTTTTTCTTTAATGTATTTCGTTTTTGTCAACCAGCCACCCACTAATTTTTTTTTCTATTTTTTTGGTGTGTTAAGGTGTTATTTTTTCACTATTTTTCATGTGCTTTTGTTAATGTAACACTTTTGACTTAAGTCTTTCGTTGTTGGACTATTTTTCTTTTGTACCAACTTTGTTTCAATTTCATTTGTCATATGTTGGTGTTTAAAAAAATTTAGTGTATTTTAGTTTGGCTTAGTTTAATATTCGCTGTTTTCGCTGGCAGTGGTGTTTGTCATTTTAGCTTATGTTGCATGTTGCAAGTTTAATCAGTGCCTTGGATCGCCCAGTTTCATACCTGAAACGACAGCGAAACTAGACAAACTGACAAACGTTACAATTATGCTCATACACTTACACCTCTTTTATGTCTTGTCGTTAAGACAGACATGCAGTCAGACAGACTGACAGACAGACACACGTACCTGATATGAGTCTTTCCGAGTGTTACAAGAAGACAAATACAAGAGCGCTTTTTTTTTAAACATAAACTAATATAAAAAAGTGGATTTTCTGCATTAAAGTCATGTTATACAACCAGGCTTACGTTTTTCTGTTGTTGTTATTTTTTTCTCTCTCTCTGCAATATTAACTTTACTCGTATGTTTTTTGTTTTTTTGGTTAACCGGAGACATCGTTTATGTGCTTGATGATGCCAAAGCAGACACTTACAAAAATATTGTGCACATACATGTAACACATGACATGTAACAAACCATACAATGTCAAAATAAATATTTTTTGCTGTTGTTGTTGTAGAAAATGATTGCATTTTGTTGCTGTTGTGTATTTTACACTAGTTTCGGATGTTGTTGTTTGTTTGTTTGATAGTGCAAACTATTTTGCAGAAATTGTAGAAATATTTGTTTTATGGTTCTCATGGTTAATTGTGGTTTGATTAGTTTAAAAATGAGGTTTGTGTTTTTTTTTGTTAAATGGCCGAAATATTTAAATAATAGCCAATCAAAAGTTAGCATTCATTTGAAAATTAGTTTAAAAAATGTCTGCATATTTTTGCAAAAAAATAAATGCGATTGGTATTTTTAAGGCAAAACACATTTGATTTCAATTTATGCTTGTTACGATTGCGATTAGACCAAACAATGTTTTAATAAAATGAAATAATTAAAATAAGGAAATGAAACAAATTTTTTCACTTCTTATATAAAGTTACATTTTATTTTTGTTTTCACAAAATTTTTGATGCAAGCATGATATTTTACATAAAATTCTTTACGTACAATTTTTTAATTCCTTAATAGAAGACATGAAGGGGCAGTTTAAATGAAAAAAAATAACAAAAAACCTTCAAAGATTCTCGGTACCGTATTATTTTTTAATCAACTGGTTTGGTTTTTATATTGAAAAAGCTTAGTGCAATAAATTTCATGGTCTAGATTTGAGATAACGTAGGATTGCTCTGCAGGAAATGGAACTAATAAAAGCCTAGTCAAGTGATCGTTTCCCAAGTCCCAGTCCAGTCCGGGCTATAACGTGTACTATGAAATGGACCAGTCACTTTTACATGGATATAATATTATAAATTATTTAGCAATGAAAACTCATAGATTGCAGGCTTACATACCACCCACTCAACCACAAGGGCACTAATATTTCGAAAGTATAAACACCAGGTAGGCTTAGGTTAATATTTAAGTATAGTCCAATGTGACTTGGCAGTCTCATTGGAGGGAACAATTAATATTATATTTATATTGTTACGTAAAAATATTCCTACTGGGTTCATGCAAAGAACTATCTAGATGTATTTAACTAAAGCACTAAACGTACACACATATTCACGTGCAGGCGCTATAGCAACAACAATAATTGTGTACAGAGCTACAGACAAACACGTATACAAATAAAAGTGCGAGCTCTTATGGTAACCACCCTGTACTATCAGTAGAACACGGCATTGCCAACATAAAACTCGTTACTTTGAAAATTCAAAACTAACGGCCAATCGAATCACCTACAAACATCTAGAAACTACAATATGAATTTTCCCGATTGTGCTGGGCGACTGTTTGATCATCTGGATACCAATAAACAGCCACATCGTTGTGCGGTAATAGTTTCTTCCAGTTAGTTTTACTAAGTACATACATGCATGTATGTTACTACGCCATCCGTCAGTCGAACATTCTACATCCGGTTCCTGTAGTATAAAATGAGATGCCCTGTGTGAGATTGAGTCAGTGCTAATCAGAAATTAGTGTAGTCTACATCGTTGAAAGTAAAAGAAAGAAAGTTGTAATTGGCTTAGTCAAGAATAAAAGGAAGTTCAGTTTGTTCGTGTTGTTATTTATTTTTATTTTTGAACAATCAAAAGAACTCACACGTTTAATATAATTTAAATGTAACAATATTATTTCATAGGACCTGGATCCAACCACATCAAACTTGCTTATTGTTTTTTGTTTTTATATTAGGGCTAGTCTCGATTAAATTGATTAAATATTAAGACGATACATTACAAAAATTATAAATATGTTAGCATTTATATGATATGAATTTGTTTTACCATATACTACTCCATAGTTTTTGTAATACCCCTACTTTCTCAAGTCATAGGAAGCGTAAGTTTAAATAAATTGACAACAAAATTTTTGCAGGGTGGTTAAACAAATTAAGTGTTTATTTTAGCTTATATATAGATGAGGGTGAATAAATGAAAATAAAAATTTATTTTTCAACATAATCTCCTCTTAACTCCACTTAGTTCCAGTTTTTTATCCCCTCCAAAAAATATAATTTTTTGAGACCCTTAATATAAGCATTTGTTTGGTCAATAGTTTAATTGTTGAAGCTAAATTTCTTTCCTGCTTGGAAATATGAAGTATTAAATAGGGGCTAAATCTGGAGAAAAAGGTGTATGAGGGAGCAATTTGAAGCCCAATTCATGGATTTTTGCCATGGAAACTGCACATGTGTTTGTGATAAATTGTAAGCAAACGCGGCATTCATGTTGCCGAAAGCTTTATTATATCCAAGTGATCATTCTAAATAGAAACCACGCTACCATATAAAATTTCTATGGTATTAACAATCTCACGCACTTTTACTTTTCGATCGGCCAACACCATATCGTGGATTTTTTTTCAACATTTTCGGCTGTACCTATACTGACCTCAATTGGCCGTCCAGAATGTTCAGCGTTATTTGTACTTGTGCGACCACAACTAAAGTCAGTAAAATACTTTTTTACCATTGAAATCGATGGTACAGAGTCCCTTATAGTATTTGTCTAGTTGTTTATTGGTTTGATTTACAGTTTTTTGTTCGCAAAAAATAATGTTTAATGAGCACTCGAATTTAAATTTTTCCAGTTTTAAAAAATACACAAGGTTGTTTGTTTTTAACATCTGTTAAACGCAAAGTAAATGACGACACTTGCTTAAAAGTTGACAGTAGTCTACTAACAGGTGGTACTTGATGGAAATAGTCCTGCATTTCACATAACTACAAGGGAAGTTGATCTGCCCTCGTAGCTCATTATACTTTGCTTCTTCCAGGTTACATGTTTCAGCTTTTGTGGAGCAACTTTAAAGTTTAGGGCAAAGAGAGAAGATTAAAATAAAAAACAATCCTGTAGTGCAATAATTGTAACAAAAATTTATTTAATTTGCTATTCAGTAACATTTTAAAACAATTCGCTCTGAGTTAAAGGTAGGTGTGTCATTATTTAAGCGATAATAATGTATGTGCTGTTAACTTTGCTGATAAAGTAGGTGTATTTTGTGTTACAAATATCTTATGAATTTTAGGATATGGGAACTTGGAGCTCCTTAAAATAAACGTCACTATTTTTAGAATGTTTTTCATTCTCAGCAACATATTCGTGTCCCTCAATATATTGGCTCTCAATGAGTAATACTGCTTTTCCTTGAAGCTCTGTGTTTATGGCAGAGCTGTTAAATTTACGATTACAATTGCTAATCAATTAGATTACATTTTAAAAGGAATTGTACTGATTATATAATTGCCTTTAAAACAATTTCTGACTAATAATCGAAAAGTAATCTGAATTATTTGAAATTACTAAAAATAATCAAAAGTAATCAAAAAGTAGTAGTTGTTAATAAATAATCATAAAAAATTAAAAGTAATCTATAAAAGTAATCGTATTATTTTTTGATTCTTTTTGATTATTTTTTGTAATTTCAAGTAATTCAGATTACTTTTCCATTACTAGTAATCATAATCAATTAATAATCGTGCAAGACTGAATATAATCGCAATTTAATCATTGCTTCATCTTTCAAAAAAAAAATATGCTCAACCAAATTTCTCTGTGCGGTCTTTTCACTCAAAAGACCTAAAAAATTAGACTTAATTGCTCAGTGTCTGAACAGCAAACCTCTTTTTCTTTTCAATCGTGTTCTCGCTTCCGGATTATGGGTTGTACATAAAATACGAATCGGTCTTTCACTGACCGCATAATGCAAACAGAATCGTTCTTTTCTCAGCTCCTGAGGGTCAGTAAGTGAGCAAAACAAGCAAATTATTCGCAAAAAAAGGTCTTTATTTTTGTTGCTGCGTTTGCTTTATGTTGTTGCCTAAGATATTTCGTCACAGACAAAGCATTAAAGAGGAAGGGAGAAGATAATAATAAACTACAATAAAAATATCTGTAATTGAAACTATTTGTCAACGACGCAAATACGTGTACAACAAAAAAAAAACAAAAATAATCTTCGTGTATTTTGTTCAATAATGTTTATAAAATAAAATAATAAAAACAACAAATCGCAACACACATACATGCTTAAAAGACCGTTTGCCAAGATTTTACAAAATAAAGGGTCTTGAGTCAGCGTTGTCAACTCGGTGCTTTTCCCACCGTTTTTAGTGCTTTTTGAAATTTTCCACGCGAAAATTTTTGAAGTTAGTGCTCAGTGCTTTTTTAAATTCATATCGGTGCTTTTTGTTTCAAGTCGGTGGCACTAAACCAAAAATTCGAAGAAAAATTTCCTTACCTATTTTTTCCTTCGGACAAATCTATATATAAAAAAATAAGCTCTGAACTTAAATAGATAATTTAAAAAAATTCTAGTAAGATTGTACAAGGCTTGGTGGAAGAAATAAGTGCCATATTTCCCTTAAACTTTAACATTTAAGTCATAATTAATATAAAAAATGGTTTGCCACGCAACAAAGAAGACATAATAGAAGTATTTACCCACGTATAGTTTAATATCGAAATTTTGTCTAGTCTAGCGAAAATATATTTAGTCCACTATCGAGTTTTCAGTTGAGAATTATCGGATATTTCTAATTTGATTGAATTCGAAAAATACGTTTCTTTCCTGACGAAAAATGATTAAAAATAAAATTTTTTACAATAACTACAAAAGGCTTCGTCAAACTGATTTGAGAATTCACTGATTCTTATACAATTAAAATGTGTATCTGATGCATCAAACTTATAGTTTTAAAAATGTTTTGCAATTTCAACCGATTATTATATTTTTTATATGCATATTTGTGCATAACAAATTTTTTTTAATATATGATAATAATTTAAAATTTAGTGCTTTTTTACTTAAATTACGCGTTTTTTTAATGGTTTCAGTGCTTTTTGAAATTTAAAAGTTGACAACGCTGTCTTGAGTGAACACATGAGCCGAACTATAAAAAAAAAAAGACGTTCGTTGGTGGAGCGAAGCGTAAGCCAAAGAAGAACGAAGTTTGAGGGCTTTTTTCGCGACAGTGTAGCGACGTGTGAGTGAACGAGTGTTTTTTTCTGACAACAAGCACGAAAAAGACCAATTATTGCGAGCTCTGAAAAAAAGTAATCAAATAAGTATTCAGTACGGTTAATAATCTTTACTTAACAGGTATGGTTTATGAATATTATCGTCTGCTATTGCTCCATTGTCTTGAACGTTCCACCGATGTTATTTAGTCTCGGCCAATTGTCATTACATACTAATCACTACAGCTACTGAATTTAATATTCTACGGCTGTTGTTTATACAAAAAATTGTTCTAGACAACCTTTTAAAGTTCACACCATTCAGTTATTTTTTCATTCCATTTTCTTTTTATGACAAAAATGTGTTAAATTCATTGAAGATTCACCAGAAAAGCAACTTCTTGGAGCTGAATTCATCAATGATGTAAGAAATGATTTGTATTATAGTTGTTTGCTGAGTTTAAATAAAAGCTATTAAGGCTTTATAAACAGGTTATAAAACAGACTCTTGTAAAAAATTTTTCTTATTAAGCCTTAACCTTAATCATTTATATAAATAAGGCTGAATATTAATCATTGAACATATATAAAAGGTCGAAAAATTAGATAAACATTTTAGAATTAAAAAGACTAAGCGAGCTGAAAGTTCTATGAAAATATAGGGTTTAGTAAGTAACTGCATAAATGCTTATGTTATTGTTATTATTTCTACTGGAAATTATTTTTATTAGATTATATTAAGACGTTATATTTTGAATAACTGAACACTAAATTGTGAAAATGCAGGAAAATTTTATCTGTTGACACAAGTTAACGGTGTGAAGAATCAAACTCCTGCTCGTCGCTCAAAAACACCTGAGAATATTGATTTTGTTGCCCATAGTGTTGTATAAAACCAAGGTTTACCGATTTTTTTTATCGATCTTTGGTATTGAGCATTAAAAAACCATTTTGTATGGCTGAAATAGAAGGATATCAAAAATGGCACAAATTTAACTTTTTTCACTCTGTCAAATATACTTGCTTATAAAAGTAATCCGCCGATAGCAGTCACACTTTTTTTACCTTCTATGCAAAATATCTACTTAGTTCTAGAAAATGTAAATATTATTAATTAGTTTTGTTATTGTAAACCATGAATTAATTATGTATCGATTTTCATAAGAACGAGTTTAATGTAATCATTTATTTGTCCTTTTTACGCTCTGCAAGTTCGTTTCTTAAGTCTTTTGTTTTAAAATCATTTTACCAACTAAGCCCGCCACATTTAGCCATTAATATATAAAAAAGAAAGAAAGCAATTTTAAAGCATAATATTTGTTCTTCTCATAAGCTTGTAAAAAGCATACATATAATTTAGGTTAATTTCCCAACAGACAACAACAGCCAAGTCTTAAAATCTATTTAAAATTAAACAAAAATCCATAAAAAATAAACACACATTACACATGTTGCTGCATCTTGCTGCAAGAGATTAACTGAAGTTTGTATTAAGAAAAGAAAACTCTAAGTTAAAGAAACTAAAGAGAGAAAAATAAACAGATACAAAAACACACATAATACACTTTAATACAGAAAATTGTTAAATAAATGATTAAAAAGCGTATGTGACACGTTTTAATACCAATTTTGGCATAAAAAGCCGGTAAACATGGATATGTTTGTCTGGCCATCTAACTCCAATGACAGTCTGTCCGCCTGCATTACTGTATAAATGTTTTTTAAAATATCTGTTCATCCAACAGTCGTTGACCACTCTTCTTTCATCTCGTTTAAGCTAAGACTCGTTTTCGTTTTTGCTTTTGTTGTTGTGCTGCACAAGTGGTATTCAGTCACTTTACTTTTTACACTACTGCTACCAAATGAAGTTATTATGACATAAATGTACGCATCAGATTGTTAAGATTGCAGATTGACATCTGTAGTATTGAATATAAAATGTAAGCATTACAAAACCAAAAAAAGAAGGAAAAAGTAAATAGCATTTGCTATGGAAAAAAATTAAATGAAAAGAAAAATAACAACAGTGTACAACAGTGGAAAATATATTGAAAAAAAATAACAAATCCAAAGTCAAGCAACATACAGAAACTTTAATGCCTGTGCGAGTAACTAAGCGAGTCTCTCTGTCTGTCTGTCTGCCTGAAGTCTCGAAGTTATTTTTGAGCATGCGTGCATGGGTCTTTGTATGTCTTTGTATGGATGGATGGATGGATGAATTCTTACGGTATTATTGCCAAAGTCTATTGTCTTTATAAATATAGTAAATAATAGTTAAAGTTTACTGAAGTAGACATTTCAAATATTTTGTACGTGCTGCTGTTTTATGTTGAACAATAAATGAAGTTTAGAAAAAATTTCTAGAAATAATATACAATAGTAGCTTTGGAAAAAATGCGTTTTGCTTAGATTGCTTTTCTCCATAGTTTTTTTATTTTCATTAAAAAAAACATCACAGGGCAGACAGACAACAACAGTGACAGTCAAAAGACTACTGATAAATATTAACTAGCTAAAATTGATAAAAAAAATTCAGGGAAATAAATACTCGTACAAGCGTAAGTATGTGGAATATTAAAGCAATTAAATCGACTTGCTATCACTCTACTGCAATATAAAATTAGTCTCCTGTATGAAATATCGAATGGAGTCTTAGTATGTCAAAAATTAGGCTCCATTATATTTATTTTAATATTTTTTGCTTAAAACTCTTAAACATCGCTCTAACGAAGGTACTTCTCTTAATGATCATAAATATTTTAAAAAGATAGTTAAAAACCTCTTCAAAGAGTATGCTGCTTTTAAAATAAATTTGTAAAATTTTATAAATTAGGCTTCCATATAAGAGAGCTAAAAACTTCTTTTTCAAAAAATATTTAAAATTAATTTCAAAAAAACGAAAGCTGATTTGAGATTGTTCCTGAAACTAAACCATCTTAAAACTGACATTATTTGAAGTAGGGTGCTTGAGAAGCGAAAAAAAAACAAACATAAAAACTTCCAACATTTTATACATGATTAGCTATTTTTTAAGTCTTACTATCAACTCTACTGCTCGTAGTGTAACGTGCTTATAAAGTATGAGCCAAACAAGTGTATTAACGTAAACAGCAATACAGCAACACGAACAACAAAACACAATACTTTAATAAAAAAAGCTGAAACTAAACTTATTCATCTATTATGCGTAGCACGTACATTTTATTTTAAACACGTCTAAACTTTTTTCCATTAAATTTTTTTCTTTTAAATTTAGGTATTATTGTCAAGATTAGAACCATAATAAACTAAAGGTGCCAATAAGATATTTGTTGTTTTTGTTTTCAATTCTTTATAAAATTCAACACACAAATAAAGTCATAATTTACAAAAGTTCATGTAAATTAGAATATTATATTATTTGGTATAATTATTTCTTCTACTTGTTAAATTAAAATCTAAGTTTGCAGTGAAAAGAAGGCAAAAAATTTAAATATAAAATAAATTGGCTGTAAAATGTGGTAGAAAGTCCTTAGCAAAACTTCATAGTTCAGCTTAATTGTTTTCTTGTTACAAGTCATTTTATATTTCCAAGGAACAAAATACTTTAAGCACCCAATGCTGAGTACAATTTATATTATTTCGTCACTAGATGTTAAAAGGATTTTCAAAAATTCTTAATGGAGTTTAAATGGAAATAATTTAAAATTTCGATCAATATCGAATGCTGTAATTTGGTCTCTAGCCTTTGTAGCAACTTGGATTTAGCTTAGTAAAAAATATATATTTTTAACTTATCGAAAAATTGACTTATCAAATAATTTACTAAAAGAATTGTCAAAGTATCTAGTAATCAGAATGTAAAAAATATAATAATCATCCTCACATAGGAATTTCGCATTAAGATCTCGGAAACCATAACATTTAATGCTTAGAATTTTTTTTAACGATGTTGCTTTATATGTATTTCATGTTAGTTTAATATGATTTACAGTAACTTTCAAAGATTTTTTTAAATAACTTTATTTTAAGCTTATTTATTCCTAAATCAAATTAAAGAATGAAAGTCACTCCAAGTTGAAACAAGTTGAATTTGATAATAAAATAATATGTAGAACCCATGTTAAATCAAAGTGTTTTTAAGTTGAAATAACATAAATTTCATTCAATGCAATCATGCTATTTTTTCTATAGCACGGGTAAAGACAAAATTAGACTTAAGGCTTAAATTATAAAATTTTGATAGCTAAGATCACAGTAAGTGAAAAAAGGAATATACGGCTTGAACACCATTAAATAATCTATAAATTGAAATGATAAAGTAACAGAATCAGCTACACATAAACAATTTTATATAAAAGTTTAAGTAGTTAAGTTTAATTTAAAATTTTTCGGTAGTGACTTTGCTTCATATGTCTTTCACACAAAGTTGTTAAATTGTTATTACGGTTATGATTCAATTAGATTATATTTTATAAATAATTGTACTGATTATATAATTTCCTTTTAAAGAATTTCTGATCAATAATTGGTTACGATTACTAAAAAAAAAGAAAAGTAATCTTTATTACTGGAAAATCAAAGAGAATCAAAAGTATTTAAAAATAATCTGAATAAAAATAGGTCTTTTAAGTAAAATTAATAATGGATATTTAAAAGACTTCAAGCTTAATAAAAAAGTCATTATTTTTAAAATAAAAAGTCAAACAAAAGTTCAAATATTAATAATCTGAATACTTTAAAAATATTACTTTAAAAAAAGAGATCAAATTACTAATCATTTCTTCACAGCTATGATTTCACTTTAATTTAAAATGATTTGCAGTAACCCTCAAAAAAAAAATTCCCTCTGTGTTTTATGTTCATTTAGTATTAATCTTAAATCAAAACTAAGAATTATTTTTTATATTTATATTTATTTTTATAATCCCAAGTCCAGATATAATTATTAGGGCCAACTATTGTTAGATATAATCTTAGTGATAGTAATTAATAATACCTTAACTTCTTAGTGATAGAAACCTAATGTACAAAGTTCAAGCTATTATAGGAAATGGGATTAAATTCAGGCTAGAGCTATTTTTAAATACTTGCTTGCATATATTGCAATTTTAAAAGTCACTAGTGGAATATTATGAGCAACCAAGCCAGCAAGTTCAATAGGTATCAAAAGCGACTTGTATATTAAAAGTTTACAATCTATACTGAGGGTTGAATTTCTACCAATGTGTGTTAGGTCTGAGTCAATGTTATGTTTCAATTTAAGCCATCAATCAAGGTGTACACCAAATTATTTCAGCTGAGAATGTAAAGGAGCAATTTGATTGCTCATTGAAATAAGGGAACAAGTATCTCTTCGTGTGGTAAATACTAGCTGAACACAACTCTGTTCGTCATAATCTCAGCTGGTTAATATATTACAGAAGATATTGGGATGCCTTGTAAGGGTTTTCTGCACACTAAGTTAAGTTGCAGCATTGCAAAATTTACACGTATGGATATTACTGCTTAAAGAAGAATCATGTTAAATCAAAGTTATTTCAAGTCGAAACAACACGTGCCTGAATCAAAATATTTTTCATTAGAATTTAGTGGTTGGGCTTATTTGGGTAGATTTTTGCCAAGTATGACCATTTTTTGATTTTAATAATGCTAAATAATATGAATTATAGTACACTTCGCGGTTTTTTCATAGATAGTAAAAATTTAAATGTTCATGCAAGCTTTTGCTAAAATATTTACAACATGCGGCCATATAACAATTTATAAAACAAAATCATTTTCAAAATCGTGTGACCTATTTGTTCTAAGCCCTTTAATTAGCTGAAGTAACATTTAACTCGAACTCACAAAAAAAACTAATTTTTCTCTGCTCCACAATATATTCACTTGTAATTTTTGCCACTTGTTATTCATTAATCTGTACTTTACCACAGACATACATTCTTTTTCTAGCTTAAAACTTTGTAAGTCAGAATTGGTTTGCTTTGCATTTAATATCAAATTCATACTCGTAGATTTATCTTCTCATACAATTGACCCAATAATTTACCTTAATTTGTGTTATTTAAGTATAAATGCATATACACATTCAAATATATTGTTACTGTTGTTGTTAGTGTTAGTTGCACTTACTGCCAATATTCCCAATATCAAGCAAATCAAGATGCAGGCAGGAACAATGAAAAACTATATGTATGTGTGTATATGCTGAAAAATTTTAACAAAAAATTCCACAACAAAAATGTTTGATTACAAAAAAAAAACAAAATTACGTCTACCACATAAAATCATATTATAATAAGACATACGAACAGCAAATAAATCCATAAAGTAATATAATAGAAAAATGTTAGTTAGTTTAACAGTTGTGTAAAGGAATCAAATGATTACTTTTTTGTTGATATTGTATATAATTTTATAAAAAGGAAAACATTTAGTAAACGAAAATAATTATGCAGAATTTTTTGACTTAATGCAAGCACGTACGCACATAAAAGCAGCCTATAGCAACAAGAATAAAAACCTGCTTCTGCTTGTTAAGAAAATACACATACAAGCACACGAATTGCCAAACCAAGAATTGCTCCTCTGATGACTTATATACGCACATATTTAATACATAAACTAATGATGCGAGTAAAAGCAACCACTGAAGATATTGCACTGCAATTGCCCAAATGTTGCTGTCATATTCTGGAAGCCTTGTGTGAAGTATGAAAAGAGCGACGCATCTGCTGGTAGTTTAGTCCATCACAAAGTCAGTCCGAAGTTCAGTTACTCATTGTGAACAGTTTTCTATTTAGAGTTCAGTTAAATTGACAGCAGTTAATAGTCGCGCAAAAATAAAATTTTAAAGTAAAGTTAGTGAGTCATTATTATTGTACAAAAAGTGAGCGTGCGCAGAGTGAGTCTTGTGTAGGGAGCAGCAGGGAGGAAGTATTGCTTAAAAACTAGCACAGCCAGTTTAGTTAGATGTGTAGTTACAACAGCAAAGTAGATGTCATGGCAACAAGTTGTGAAGTAGTAGCTGATTCTCGAGAGAAACAAGAGAAAAAGGTATTCGCGTATTTTTATTGATTTGTATAAGAAGCCGAAATTTAAGCAATTTGAGTTATGCCTGTGTATTGATTTTATCAGATAAGTGTAATTATTACACGGGAGCCTTTTATTTGTTTGAAAATCTGCGACTACAAAAACGTGTTTTAAACGGTAAAAACGTAACAATATATTTAGTTAAAATAATGAATTGGATTTTTAGCAGGTGCTCTTAGACTAAAGGTTAATAAGGAAGTCTGTTAGTCTGGTGTAAATGTCTTACGTCTCTGCCTCCAATTTATTTCCAATAATCTACTTTTCACCTGGAAACATTAGTTAGTTGTAATGTAATGAAGTAAAGAGATGGATAAGTTGAAGATAAAACGGAGCTTAGGAACTTCATACTAAAATATGCCAAACCTTTTTAAAAAATTTAAAAAAAAACTTAAACCGTGGGTGCTAGAATAATTCATCAGAGATTAGTAGAGGTTAATATTTTGAAAGAAAAAGCAAAAAATATTCTAAGCTTAAAAAAAGCCAACACTTCAGATATTTGTTAATATAATAAGAAAGCATACAGAGTTAAAGAATCTATTGGTTCGCAAGGGTGTTGCTTAAAATATAACATGTGAAGATTGCAGGAAAATCGACGATAAAGTCTTGATTTTTACACTGTGCAACAGTGAAAAAAATACACATAACATGGACAGTATTCGTATGTTTGATAGTTCTACCTAGGGTTACTAAAACTTTATACTCAATTTGGCAATTTTTGTCAACAATTTTTTAATGGGTTTTGAAAATCAGTGCGCCCTTAAAAATGTTGTCATCAGTTCTTGGCTAACAGCTGATTAAGGCTTAATAATAGTACCTAACTTTATATGAAAATAATGTAGCTATGAGTCTGCCAAACAAATTCTTTAAACATTTGAAGTGAAAAAAATAACTTTTTCTCGCACTTTTTTTTCAAAAGTTAAGAACAATTTTTTTAGAATAGCTAGCAAGGACTCTGAACTTTTTGTTAACAATATTGGGCACAATTGTTACATTGGATAAGCTGGACTACTTTTGTGAATATATAAATATATTTTGAACCTGTCTTGAAACCCTAATTGGTCATACAGACCAGTTTTTTCCTTAAAATTTTTCGTTAAAGATTATAAAAGTAAGAGCCAATGTATTTCCCAACATATTTCCTTCTACAATATGTAAATTTCTATGCAATCTATTCTGATTTGCGATATCATAGCCTTACGAATGGATCCATGCACATTAAGAATGTTCCAAAACTATGTTAGTTATCTTTTGTGTAGCTCTCTTATCTCATGAAGAGCTACCAAGCTTTAAAAAATAATATTAGACTTGTTTTACTAGAGATCATGCTAGTGCATACATATTTTACTTGTCATTAATTAAGACTATTTTACACTATTTTATAAATATACATACATATAATAGATGGCATATCAAATATTTTTTAAACCATAAAAAATAATTCATTCTTTCATAATCCTGCATTGGCAAAGCAATTGTTTTTTGTTGGTTCTTGCCTGTTTTCCATTATTTGTGATTTTCTAAGAGTAAACATAAAACACGACAAGCAACAGGTTGCCCCAGCATTAAATAACATGCAACATGTAGCAAACTCCTCTACATACAATTATTATTAAAGTTAAGTGCTAAAAGGTGGTTTTCAACTCTACTTTTTTCTATTTCTATTGGCATTTTTGCATTAAATTGCATTTCGCCACAAATAAGGTGGATTTGTTTTATGTTATTTTTCAGTTTAACTTCTGCTTCTTTTTGCTAAACCGTACAGCATCTATTCATTTATGTGGCACCTTTAATATGCATTTATTTATTTGTGTTGTATATTCGTATTATGGTTAAAAAAAATATATGTATATAAAGCAAAAGAAAATATATTTTGTTAGTTGCATTTAAAATTTCAACTAACAATTGCAGTTCGACTTTCAAATGAGGGGGAAATAGATATTTTTGTTTCTTTTGAATTTTCTTAGCAACAAGTGGCAAAAGGGAAGAATTTTTTTAAGTGGTTGTGGTTGTTTTTTTTCTTCTTTTTGATGGTGTTATTTTGTTGCCACCACAAAAAGTCGTGTTAATCGTGTTATTGTGGTAAAATGATTACAATTGAAATGATTTCAAAATGTGTGTTATTAATGTATAATTCCCCACTACGATTATTATTATTACTTTTTGCTTGTAATATTTATTAAAGTTTTTCTTGTTAACCTTTCTAATATTTATATTTGTGGTACTTATTTTAATTTTTCTTGTTTTCTTTTTTCTTACATTATTGACAGGTTGTACAAAAGTTTATACCAAAAGTTCACATTTAAAAGCACACCAAAGGATACATACAGGTAAGATAATATTTTTCTTCTTCGGAGGAAATGCTCATTAAGCCTTATGAAAAAATTACAAAAAATATAATATAAACAATCAGTGCTTGTATTCAAAGCTTTATGTACGTATTATCAACGAAAATTTCGCACAAATGCCCGACCGTCTTGCAACTTACATGTTTACCTTTTAGTGCAGAGTTGTCCATAACATAAAAAAGTTTAATTTTAAATGAACTTGATAGTAGTGAATTTTATTCATATTGTTTCAATGTTATTTATGTCAAAAAAATTCATTAACTGCTTGATTTATGAATATTTAAGAAAAAAAAATGTTTAATTAGCTTTTAAATGTATTTAAAATTAGTAAAATCTCATATAACATTACACTGAAATCCAATTAATTTATACTAAAGTATTAATAGGGCAACACTGTAAGCTTACTTTCCATTTACTTACTACAAGTAAAACAAGTCACTGTCTTGTAAAATTCCTTGGCAGCTGAGTTGGAAGTAGACTGCAAGTGCCGAAAGTGTAGTTGGGTTAGTAAACTAGTTTGAGTGTATTGAGTTTTTCGAACTTGCACTTGCACGTGTAAACCCTAGGTTAGAGGAAATTGCACAAACTTCGCAAAGCTCTCAGTGAAAGTAAAAATTCAATTGACTCATTAGGAAATTCGAAAGAATTAAGGCACAAACTCTAGATATCAATAGCGTCAATTGTTTCAAAATGAAAAACAAAAGACTTAAGACACAAACACTATATATCAAGAGAGTTAATTGTTACAAAAAAAAAAATCAAAAGATTTAAGACCCAAACTCATTATATAGTGCAATGATATGCATATGTATATGTGTGTCTCTATTTTTTTTTAACTTTACTATCAACAA
Organism: Tachina fera; assembly: GCA_905220375.1. Classification (NCBI taxonomy): domain Eukaryota; kingdom Metazoa; phylum Arthropoda; class Insecta; order Diptera; family Tachinidae; genus Tachina; species Tachina fera. The sequence continues at coordinate 19,022,227 of LR999964.1, read as the reverse complement.
TAACATCTGTAAATTAAAAACTTTCACCAATATTTCATATTTCCCATTCCGTTTGGATTAAGTGATTAAAATAAACATTTCATCACGAGCCCACATTATTGAAAAATAATGTTTATTTTTTCTTTTATACGTACATACAAATTTTACTCCTTTTTGTGAAACACAAAGCTATACGCAGAACAAAAGAATAAATTGCAATATATTGTTGAAAGTATAATAAAAAAGAAATGTTTATTTGTGAAGTCTATCCCGAATTTGAAAAGAATGTACATAAAAGAAAAGGAACTAAAATTTTATTATTCCTTCATTTGCTGACCATTCAGCCACTTTTTTTTAATATGGTATGCATTTACTTTTTTTTTCTATTGATGTGTGTACACATGTAGCAAATTGTTCAGACGTTTCATGGTTTATTTTTGTGTTTAAATGAATTGTTTGTTGGCTTATTCATTCATCACTCAACCCAATTTATAAGACGGCAGTTTGCATATACGGTAAAGAAAGAAAAGCCTTTTGCTACTCTGCCTCAGTTTGTATAAATGTTTAGGTAGCGTTGTTTGTTTATTCACTTGCCTGGCCATGGCTTCTTGATTTCTGTTGCTTCTGTTGTCGTTGTCGTTGAATAACGTAACACAGCAAACTTAACACAGTGACCCACAAAGCTTGAATAATAATAAAAATATCCCAATAAAAAGCATTCATTGCTCATGTACCCCAAGAATCCAGCAATGAAATCAAGACTATAGAAAATTGTTGAAATAAGAAAACAAGTAAATAAGGCAACAAAAAAAAGGATGCTGTTTTGTTGTTGTTGTTGCTGTTAATATTCTTTACAAGAGGCTAACTGCAGCCAGCAATTCATAGCATTCAGATTTAGTTAGTAGAACGTGTCCGAGACTCATTACGAAACCTTTAAACTAAAATATTTTCTTTGCACAGATTTCTTTATTTGTGCACTATTCATACTACAAGCATGAGTTGCTGTTAGTTCGTTTCTTCATTTGTTTGCTAAAGAGGTGGCTTGTTTTTATTGCAAAAACACTTAAAAACTTTTAAGCTGTTGCTTCTGTCCGCTAATTGGGGTTGTTTAAATATTTAGAGCCAACAACTTCACTTGCCAGTTCGTTTCAAAGTGCTTTACTCTTTTTTCATTCGTTATCTTCTACATAAGATTTGAGATTTAATCAAATAATTGAGATAATAAGTATAATCTTTATTACTTGTACAATGATTGATTTTGATATTTTAATGAGCTTATGACAGATTTCTTCTTTAGTTTAGAGCTTCAAGAAGTTAAGATAATATTAAAGGAAATAAACAAGAATTCAACCAATTGTTTAAGGTCAAACTTTTATGAAATTTTTTTTTTAATTTTAGTTTCCCAAAATACAGTTTAAAATTTGTTTTTTGTATCTTATTTAGTCTCTTTTGGTTAACGTTACAGTAAGTGTAATAACAGCATTTATGGTTTCCATTTTATGGCCACCAAATTTGGGCATATGAACCATTTTTTCTAAAAATTGAGTATCATTTAACAGTCAATAATTTTAAAGCAGCAAAGCAAAAAATTCTACATTACCATAAGAACTACTTGCCATATAATGAGTTATTTTTCTGATTATTAAATTTCATTACTCGCTAACAAATCATATTACCCAAAAGTTAAAAAAAAATGAAATAAGTTTATCTCAAGAGTCGATTTTTTTAGACTCAAAAATCAATGAATTGTTATGATTCATCGTATTTCAATTTGCTGAAAGGTGTTTTGTAATGAAAGTTCAAATTTACTATTAAATTTAAATTTGTTTTGTTTTCAAGAAAAGTAATCGATCGAAATTTTTCTGTTGACATCCTAGAACAGGCCGTTATTTATATTGTTTTCAGCACAACTTGTCGATCAAACATTTGGTGGCTACATTTTGGGCCCGGGCGTTACTTTTTCCTTAATATATCAATTAGGTGCTAATTTTTCCTTAGGTTTTTTCATAAAGCCTTGCTCTTTGACCTAAGTTTGAAAGTTTTCTAAAACTTAGCATTCTTTATAATTAAATGTAATTATTCAATAATTTGAAGTTAATTACAATATTTGCTTTTAGTGAGTTATTTTAAAGCAGCTTAGTAGCTGTTCAAAAGTAAAAATAACTTCAAGTTTTCATGCCAGGGCTCTATAAAAACGTTTAATAGAGAATATTGACTCCGTTCAGCAAGTTTTTTTATTATCTTATATCTTGTACTGAATTTCACTTGATGATTAATTATATATAAACTTTCAGTAACAGAAACCTTAATATAATTATTAATGGCCTGTGGCACAATAACGAAAGGAAACTTTCGACTTACAATTAATATTAAAAACAAATTTCAATATATTATTGTTGTTGTCAATTTAATTTGGTGTCGAAAGTTTCCTTTCGTTATTGTGAAACAGGTCATTGTCTGGAAGATATATTTGAATACTGGATTTAAATAAAATTTAAAGCTTCGAAAAAATATACACGAAAAATTATTTTCACGATTTATTTTTTTCACTTTGATAATTTTTTTAAGCTCGTTATTCTAGACTAGTTGAGCTCGGAAAATTTTGCCTTACCTTTAATTATTTTATTTTTTTACTACACAGTAGTTAATTGTGAATCCTGACTTGTGAATCTAAACCATACAGGGCACCACTCAAACACATATAAAAAATTCATTCAAATCGGCCCAGCCGTTTGAAGGAGTTCAGCGACATAGACACTTATAATATAGTTATATGTATATATAAAGATATAGATGTGCACATATTTGAAATGGATACGTTTTTGATGTGTAAGCATCAAATAAACATCTTTTTCACAATACAATCAAATCGGTGTAAGCTATGTATGAGTGTATTAGTGGAATCATATGAACAAGAAGTACAACTCCATAGAAATACACTCAACCGAATTTTAAAGCATACCTTCAGGAGAGATGTTAATTTTAATAGAAATTGCTTGTGAATTGTTATAGTACTAGTGGGGATAATTTTGTTAAAATGTTGAAAAATATAAAATAAATAAAAGAGCGTTTTAAATGTCAAATATTTGTTTTAAAAATGTATAGCAGTCTTTATAAAGAATTTATCTTCATTACGTACTGTTGCCTTACACTGAAGCTGGTGCACGACAAATTGGGTAATACAAATTTTGCAAACCCACAGTCTCAAGCTTTATCAAAACTTTTATTTGACATTTTCCACTTGCATATGAGCAATTCTCCACAAACCCCCACAACTAATAATTCCACTACTATAGATGCAGTTTTCCATAAATTTTGAAATACAGTAGAATCAAAAATTTATATATCTTATTTTAGTTACCATAAGCCAATATTAAAAAAAATTCACTACTAGATGTTTACACATCTCCCCTGTGATGGGACTCACATTGATTTTGATCTCTTAAATAAATATTACGCCTAGCACTCAAGCCTAGTTTTAAAAAAATAATGCTTTATTGAAAAAAATCAATCTTTCTTATAAAGAAAGTAAAGCTAAATAATAAAACAAGTTGGTTGGTTGGTCCCATAAATGAAGTGCTCCTCCTTATCACAGGAAACCCTGCAAACTACTCTAAATGTTAGTTGAAACGTGCAGCTCCTTTCTCTGTACTATCGTTATACCAAACACAGTACTTTAATTATAAAAAAAAGTTATTTGCCTGAGTGTTGTTTCTCTGCAAAAACTACAAAAAATTTTTAATATTTGAGTTTTTTGCATTAAAAATTTATGTCGAAATGTATTTAAAATATTTTTGAATCAAATTTATTTAAATTATCACCTTTTGACTTGGTGGTGATTAAGAAAAATATTCTGACATTCCTCGTTTTGCTCTTTTGAATATTTGTTTTAAGTATTTATACCTTGAAATTAAAAAACTTTTTTTTCGGTTTGTTATAAAACATAATGATGGCATTTTAACTGGTGGTAGTAAGTTCTTCACAAAATATTATTAACCAAAAGTAGTCAACACATTATTTATAATCTGTTAAGATATCACATTAGCAGTCAATACTATAACGTTAATAGAAAAACAGTTATGAACTCATATATAAAAGATTTGTAGTTGCATTTATGCATAAACTATTTAAATGTCAATTGATATTAAAAAAAAAATTTAAAATAAAAATTTACCGCAAGTTGAAAACAAACTGAGGGTATGACCACTACAATTTAAAATATTATCAACATTTAAAGTACATTTTTCTCATTTTTAAAAAAATGTGACAACATGACGTTTTTAAAAGAAAAACGAAAAATGATGCCATTATTATAAGGAAGATTTTTTAACGTGAAGCATTAACATTTTTTGGTACATATGAGCTTTAGTTTATGTCTTAAGTCTTTTGTTTTCCTTTTTAATTTTGTAATCATTAAGCAATTTAAATATTTTAGTTGCCATATTTTATTAAAAGCAAACAGATAAAACAAAAAAAAAGAAATAATAATAAAAAGAAGGAGTACTCTTATCTGGGCGTGTTAAACTATATCAATCAAAATCCATTACATTCTATTAAAACCAACAGCAAAACTGTTAAATCTGCTGCTGTTTGTCTAACTAATTTTTCAATTTGAATCTGCATCCAACAGTTTGATTTGATACATTTCGTAAAACGTGATTTAACGTCTTGTGGTCAAACTTAATGCTAAAAGATACTCGTAGTATTTTTTATATTAAAAAATCTTTCCACATAGAAGAAACAAATGTTGATTGTTTAGATTTTTGCACGCCTTTTGTGCTTTAAAGCATGCGTTGTTGCATCATCACTAGCCTTACAGACGTCTAGTTAAGCAGCATCCAAAAACTTACAAACTTAAAATATTTTTTTTACATAAATAGTGGGTATGTGTTCAAATAACATGATTTCCTCTCTGGCAGCAGATTTTTTGGTCATAGTTAAACAAGCTTCCTTGGCAGTAGGTTTGGACACTACAACTGTTTGATTTGCTAATATGACTACGGCTCAGATTACTAAAGACTAGAGTTTTCGTTTACACAACTTGATTTTTTTTTGTTTTCGGCACAAAAAGATTTGTATAAATTTTGTGTGCATTTGAAATCATTTCTTTACAAATTTATATACGCTTGATTACAGCAAAAGCAGGCATACAAATTAATAAAATCAAATTGCTGCATTTATTTTCTTATTTCCTAAGCTCTGATGCTAAGCACATGCAATAAAAAACAAAAATGTCTGCATTTTTATCTGCCAGACTGTGTAGTATTCATTCATTTATTCATTCATCTTGTAGTTTTACTACAAGTAATTTTATGGTGAATAATGCACACAATTAATTGTAGGGTATGTAGTGATTTATGTACGATATGTTTTTAACATAAAACCATTAAATTTTTATTATGAAAAGAAGTATATTTTTGGAAGCGGATTTTAATCAAAAAGTACATTTTAATCTAAAAATTATCTATTATAAAAAAAAATTCTTTTTCTATTTAAATACTTTTTATTTAAAAAGTATATTTTATATAAAAAGTACCCTTTATTCGAAAAAGTACCATTTTCAAAATAGTTTTTTTTTCAAACATGCATGTTGTTCTTAAAGTACGTTTTGTTTAAGAATTACATTTCATTAGAAAAAAAGTACCTTTTCCCAAAAAAAACTTTTGAATATAGTTTTTATTATGAAAAAGTACCATTTATTGAAAAACTACCTTCTACCTTCTTCTTCTTCAAAAGTACCTCTTATTAAAAAAGTATCCCCTTTCAAAAAAGTTTATTTCAATAAGAAGATCAGGTCAATAACATTTTGGGAAAAAAGTACTTTTATTAAAATAGTACTTTTATTAAAAAAGTACTTTAATAAAAGAGTAATTTTGCTCAAAAAGTATTTTTTATTCAAAATAGCCTGTTAACTACAAAGTACCTTTTGTTAATAAAAAAACATTTTTCAAGAAGTACCTTTTATTTGAAAAAGTACTTTTTATCCAGAAAGTACACTTTTTAAAATAATATCAAACAGCGTCATTTGTTCAAAAAATGCTTGTTATTCATAATAATAATATTTAATAAATACCTTTCAGCCAGAAAGTATCTCTTACAAAAAAAAAACAACTTCTGGTTTTAAAAATAACTTTAATATTTATCAAATACTTCTTTCTCTTTATAAAACAAGTTTATTCCAAAAGTGCCTTTTACCCATAATGTATATTTTCTTAAGTCAATGAATTTCAAAATTAAATAAACAGTTTACTGGAAGGAATCCTATATTCAAAATTTGTTATTTGTATTGTTAGTCCTGTTTTTAACAAAAAGTACTTTTTTGTAACAAAAAGTTTTGTTTTTAACAACAATAAAAGTATGGTTTTAACAGAAAGCATTTTTTTACAATAAGTACCTTTTTTGCAAAAAGTACCTTACATTAGAAAGTAGATTTTTTAACAAAAAAATAGCATTTTTTAACAATAAGTAAGTTTTTTACAAAAAGTACCTTATATAAAAAAGGTAAACTTTTTAACAAAAATTTTTTTAAGTTAAGTACTTTTATTCAAATAGTACATTTAGGCCAAAAACTCTTTTATTCAAAAAGAACTTTAAATAAAAAGGTACTTTTTACTTAAAAAATTATTTTTCTTCAAAATAAAAAAAAATTATTTTAGTTAAAAAATACTTTTATTCAAATAGTATTTTTATACCAAATCATCTCTTGTTCAAGAAGTACTTTAAAGCAAAAGGTACCACTTACCCACAATGTATGTTTTCTTAAAAAATAAATTTTATTCAACATAAATACATATTTTATTAAAAGAAATCTTATATTAAAAAGTCTTGTTTTAAAAAAGTCTAATTTTTGACAATAAATACCTTTTTTCCAAAAAGGAAATTTTTTACAAAAATGAGGTCAGTACAAAAAGTAACTATTTTTACAAAAATACTTTTATTGCAAAACGTACCTTTTTTACAAAAAGTACCTTTTCGAGAAAAAATCCCTTTTTTACAAAAATTACCATGTTTAAAAGAAGTACATTCATTACAAAAAATGCACTTTTAACAAAAATTACCTTATGTTTAACAAAAAGTAAATTTTTTTTAACAAAAAGTTCTTTTTATTAAGAAAGTATATGTTATAAAATTTACTTTTATATAAAAAGTACTTTTGTTCCAAAAATTCTATTATTTCAAAAGTAATTTACATTTAACAGAACTTTTTATCCAAAAATTACCTTTCACTGAGAAAGTAACATTTATTTAAAGTTTATTTTTCTTCGAAAATACCTTTTGTTAAAAACGTTTAAAACGGTTTTGAAAAAGTACTTTTTATATAAAAGTTAACCATTATTATTAAAAAGTGCATTTTATTGAAAAAGTAGCTTATATTTAATTACACATTCTTTAAGTACATTTTATTAAAAATGTTACCTGCCATTATAAAACTTGTGTTTATTAAATAAATATATTTTCTTCAAACCCTTACATAAGTTAAATAAGTATATTTTTTTAATATACTGCAGTTAAGCAATTTTGGCTGCAAACATTTGAAGTTTTTTGAATAGCAGCTGCACTCTGTAATTAAATTCTTAAAAATTTCACTCCGATTTACTTTGTTTTTTTTTTTACAAAACTCGCAAAAAATATAGTTTAAATAAAAAACACATGAAATAAGTTATACTCCGATCAATTTGAAGTGATAAACTATAATTTGGCGTCGGAGTAATTTTCCAATTATTAACTCAATAAGTTTTCCTGTTATTTTATATTCAACATGAGGCAAATAAATTCACATAAATTTAATATACAATTAAAGTACTTGCTTGTACTTGCATTTAAAGTAGAATAAATTTAAAAAAACCTGAAAACAAAGACTGAATAATAAATTCAGTGACAATTAAAATTACAATAAAAAAAGTTTTTGAAAATAATAAAAAAAAATAAAACATCAATTCAACAGCGAGATCATGTATGAGATTTCACCCAGACTTGTAATGGTATTTGCAGCAACAAATCCTTAAATAAAAAGTCACAGAATATAAAAATCTGTCTCGTTGAGTTTGGTTTTTTTTTGAAGCAAAATAAATAAGGTTCATAAAAATTTTGTCGTTATTCATTTAAGTACTTAAACAAAAATATAAAAAAAACATGCCAAGCAATTGTCAATGAAAATTTCTACGAATTTTTTGTTTATTATTTTGTATTTATTAAAAAAACTCATAATGATTTTTAAGTGCATTAAGATTTTATAAACATTTAATTGCGGTTTTGTTTCCCTTTTGACACACTTCTTTTTTTATTGAAAAGAATTTAGGGAGACATATTTTTGCACTACTCTTAGCAAAATTTTCAATAAAAAATTAATAAAAAAATAAAAAATATAAAATAAATAGCTAATAAATTATTTTAATTTAGGAGACTTAAATTGGAAAGATGTAAGGAAATTTTTTAATAAAAAAAAAAGAAGCAAAACTAATTGATGATAAGCTTAATTGAAAACTAGCCAGCTAAAAAAATATGTATGGAGTATATATGATATCCCATATATGGTTCGGATCCGAAAAATGAGGGTATATGGGCATATATGATTATATATATTCATACATTTGCATACATGATTCCCTCCACAGTATGCAAAGTTCATATTCATACACTCTTGATTCACAAAAGCGCAATGCTGCGCAATAAATTAAATTACTAAAATTAAATTTTTTTAGACTTGAGAGAGAGAGGTTGTATTTAATGAAACATTTGTTTGGACAAATAATTCAAAACGAACTAAAAGTCATTTCATTCATCCAAAAGTGAATCAATTATTTAAAAAACACATAAATCATATTCGTACATAACATTTAGCTTAAGAAATTAGGTTAAAAACTAATGCAATTAATTACAAAATAAAAAATAATTCGTCTAACATTAGTTTTCAATACAGTAATATGAACTTTGTTTCTTATCTAGAGAATTTTGTTATTTTCTATAAAATTAATGACTGCCCAGCTAAAAAAAATATGTATGGAGCATATATGATATCCCATATATGGTTCGGATCCGAAAAATGAGGGTATATGGGCATATATAATTATGTATATTCATACATTTTCATACATGTATGTGTAAATTCTCTCCACAGTATGCAAAGTTCATATTCATACAGTCTTGATTCACAAAAGCGCACTGCTGCGCAATAAATCAAACTACTAAAATTAAATTTTTTTAGACTTGAGAGAGAGGTTGTATTTAATGAAACATTTGTTTGGACAAATAATTCCAAACGAACTAAAAGTAATTTCATTCATCAAAAGGTGAATCAATTATTTAAAAAACACATAAATCATATTCGTACATAACATTTAGCTTAAGAAATCAGATTAAAAACTAATGCAACTAATTATAAAAGAAAAAATAATCTCTCTAACAATATTTTTCAATACAGCAATATGAGCTTTGTTTATTATCTAGAGAATTTTGTTATTTTCTTTAAAATTAATGACGGGATTATCCTTTTAATTATTTGCTATATTAAATGGGGCCACAATGTATAAAATCATACAAGAATGGTTTTTTTTAACAAAAAGTTTTTCTTTTTTAAACGTTGAGGCTACGCATATAAACTTTGAATACCTTATGTATTTTCTAATGGATTTCCAATTCAGCAGTGATAAAATTCCAAGCTTTTTTGATTGCAAAAACGATTTTATGTGAGATATCATGTATGCATACATTCTTATATGAAGAGCTTCATAATTAAATTTTCATATATGAGCTTATATGTTATAATACATTTCATATATTAGTCCATATATTAGTTTATATACAATAGTTTTGCCATGTATAATCCCATATATTTCCGTACATGAATTCATAAATATTCATATATAGTTGTATACATTCTTATATTAAAAATATATGGACCATATATAATTTTTTTAGCTGGGTATGTAAAATTTTTTTTAAATATATACAATAATGAACTAGCAAAATATTGGTATTAATTTTTTACTGCCATATTCATAAAATTTAAAACGAATTTTAAATTTATTTTATTTCAAATTTTTCATACAAAACTTTCCAAAGTGGATATCAAATTCATTTATTTTTTTATGAATATGGGAGTTAAAATATAATTGTTACGTATTCAAATAAAAAAGTTTTTATTAATTTTATAATAAAAAAGTAAAATGTATTTAAAATCTATTACAAGAAAATTTTGTATGAAAAATTCTATGAATATGAAGGTTTGTATTTAAAAAATAATTTTCTTTTTGTACTAGTGCTCTTTAAATTCGCTGCCACCTACACTTTTGTTTTTTATAGCCCAAACAAAAATTTTGCATACACAAAATTGCTTCAGTAGATATTTGTCATCCTCAAATTTTTTTATTCATAACGAAAACAAATCGCAGCGTAGATCTCTTTTATGAATGTCATTAAAAACTGTCATAAAAGTTATTATTTTTGTAAAAGTTTTATATTTTTTTATCTTTCTTTAATATTTCGACCTGATGTGAGGAGAAAATTAAAAAGAAAAAAATAATTTAAATGATTTTTTGGGTCAGAAAAGGTGTAATGGAAACAAAAATGTTTGACCGTTTTAATCCATTTCATGTTGGAATTTTAATAAGTGCTGCAAATACTTGTAATAAAAAAGGCAAACAACTTTTAATTTCATTGGAATACCCAGGGAAGAAATTGTATTACACACAGAGAACAGATTGTTTAAACATCTGCTGGAGCAATAATTTCAATGAGCTTTCAATTTTCAATTACTTATATGATAATGAGTTAAAAAATACTGTTGTTATTAAATAAAAGGCTAGAGCTACATATGTACCAACGGTTGTCAGATCTTATAATTTTGCCAGTAAAATGTGCTTAAAATTTCTTACAACCGTGTGAACTCACACTTCTTGTTAGACGTTGTTGCCAGAAAAAGCATTGAATGTCCCTTGCAAGACTAGCAACAAATTTGTAGATATTTAAATATTGTCAGATTTTGGAAGTTTATGCATCTGACAATAGCGTCATTGTAAGAGAATTATTTCTATGATCAACAGGCTTGATTTTAAAGAAAAAATACATAATAAAATATATGCAGACAAAATTATTACAATTGCTTCTTTGTGGTTCATAAGAATTTATATTTGCACTCTTTACATTTAATACAACCAATAAAGATTGAAATTCAATAATTTCTAAGAAATTCTTTGAGTCTGGCAATGCATAACAACAGGTCTGATAATTTTTCATATTAAAACCGTGTAAACGACAGTTTTTTGACTGGTGAATTTGTCAGATGAATTTATTGTCATATAACCATCTGGCAATACAGCCGTGTGAACTAGCAATCTACCTTGTGGTGTGCGAAACCCTAAACACGAACGATCGAAAAATAAATCCCTGCAGACAGTCAAATAAACTCATCAATCACATAGTTGTATGCGTGCAGTAGTGTTTCTTTGGCAATTATAAATACAATTAGAAAAGTTTTAATAGTTTGGCTTTCTTTTAAGCAATAATTCATGTTTTAGACTTGGCAGTTTTTCTAGAAGCAAGTGTGAATTTATAGAAGAGAGAGGAGAGAAAAAAGAAGAGGGTTACTGACTTGCTTGTACAGAAAAGTTATTTCAATTCTCTTTTGTTATTTTATTCTCTGAATTAAAACAATAAGAAAAATTAACAAGAAACCATCTGTGTGTAAACAAACGAGCAGTTTTAAAAAAGAATTGAAGAAAATTGATTCAAGAAAAACTGCCGAGTCCAAGTCATAAATAAGTGGGTGAGACTCATACATACGAACTGGTTGATGGGTTTTATTGAACGTTTTCAAGGCACTTAATAGTTTATCAAAATTTTTTCTAGTGATCGTTGGCAAAATCTTTTGTTAACTCTTATACATTGATTAAAAAAACTTGTGTGGCAACACTCTATTCTTGAATAGCTGTCGTTGATCCTTACATTTATTTTATTTACGTACTTCTTACAATTACAATTCGATCTGAGAAAAGTTAGCCAATGTAGCGATGGTAAGTTAAGGAAGTATAAAATATGTGGATTATTAAGTTCTTGTTTCAACTTTGGTATTTGCTTGTACTTCTTATTTATTTAAACGAAAGTTAATATAATATATTTAGTTGTTCTAAGAAATCTTTGGGTAAGGTTCCCTGATGATCAGTATTAGCGTCCAGATAACTCGTAATCAGTTTTAATGTATTTTTAATAATAACAAATATTTTACTGAATAAGAAAAAAATATAATTTGGGATTATTAGTGCGTTAACAAATGTTAAACTTAAAAATAAAATAGTTTATATTGCGTTTTCTTGAATTTACATTGAACATTATCAAAATACAAATAATGATTACCGTATTTATTTGTTAGTTTCCCTTTAAGCATCAATCATACGACATTCACACTTATTCCCTGATTGATGGGTTTTATTGAACATCTATAGGGTACTTGGCCAAATGTTTTTGTTAACTAATTATCAAACTATTTTTCTCTTTTGGTATTCCATGGCGAATGACCGTTTCCACTTAAAATTATAAATTTTGCAAGATTAAAAAAAAGTGCTGATGTTTTGACTTTATTAAAATACACTTTACTTCCCCCTCTTTTAAAGTTTTACAAACTACTGCTTCCTAAAACCCACTTCCAAATGAGTCACCTTCTTGTAAGAGAAGAAAAATAACAAGATCATACATATAAATATTTCTGGATATTTCAATTAAATCAAGCCACGTCTTTTAATAAGAAATTTAACTTATTTTTATTAAAAGTGCAACTGTTTGAAAAAATACGCTATAACAGGTATAACACTTTCATTGGTCCACTATAAATACTGTTAATGGAAGTAGAAAAGAAGAGCAATATATTAAGTTTGTTGGCTTCTACATATTTTCAGATGTTTATTTAATTTTTGGGAATAACTGCAGACTTATGCATTTTATTTGCAATAATTAAAAGTTACACTATTTCTCTACTTAAATGATTTTTCGAAAACTATTTTGTAGCTTATCATTTAATTCGTTTTCCTCTCAAAGCTATTCATTCAGATTCTTACTTTTATTACTCATGCAAATATAATTGAAGCCGGGTTACGTATATTTCATCGTCATTTTCTAATTCTTCTTAAAAGTTGTTGTAGTTCTTGGTCTGTTTCTCTTGTTTTTGTTCATTTTCATTGATATGCAATTGATTTAATTTTTATTATTGTATATACTGTCGATGTTTTAGTTTGAAAAAAAAATTCTTGGCCAAAACACGTATTAGCATTTATTGTTGTAGACCCATGTCTCCGATACCGTGCCACGCTGTGTAGTTATTTAGTCAACATGTTTGTATGTTTGCGTAGCTGTGCTTGTAGTATCTAATGGTGCTGTGTAAGTGCACGTACATGTTGCATTTATGTTCTTGTCAATTGTTTCAATGTTTGTTAGTTATATGAAAAACAAAACATTTCGTTTTTTATTATTTAAGACTCTGTTGTCTGGCTTCAACGCTTGTTGCTGCTTTTAATTTTCTTTGTATTTTTTTTATAAATAGATATGCACATAGAAACGTCTGGTCATTTTTACTATATTCTTTTTTATTTAGATTTTTTTTTATATTTTTTTTGATTGCATTCATCCATGAATTAGAATTCGTTATTTGATTTTGCAACTTGCATTACATTTCTTAGTTATTAAAAGTCTATGAAAAAAAAGAGTTTTTATGTATATTTTAGCGCAGAGATTTGCAACAAAATATAGTTTGTTTGTATAAATGACACTTGACAAATTGTTTTTGATGTATTGTATATTTTAATTAAAACAATATCAAAAATAATAAAAACATCAACAAAAAGCGTTGAACAAATGGAAGGATAGTAAACACAATACTGTAACCAGAGTAACGTGGGAAAATATTGTCTACAGGTATTTGTTCTGAAGTTATAAATATTGTCATTAACACATTGTAATCAACAAAATTAAAATAAATTGCGAGTTCCAATGGCAAGATTTTAGGTCTTAAGTTCCTTAAATTTTTGAAATTCATATGAAATTAAATTTAAAAATATCTTGGAGTTTTAAGATTTATTTCTTTATCTAGTTCAAGGTGGTACTTTTATTTAATTTTTCTCAAAAAAATTTATTACATCCGTTACTTAATTTCAATTAGTTTGCTTAAAAAAATGTTTGTATATATTTTGTCAAAGTTAGAAGTATTTTTTTAGTAAAAGTAATTTTTAAAAAAATACTGTTATGCAAAAAAACCATTAAGAAAAATTCACTATTTGAAAAGGCAGCTTTTAAAACAAATCCTTTCAAAAAATGTCCTTTTAAAAACTTTGCTTTAAAAAAAACGTGCCTTTTAAAAAAATCCTTTTAAAAATTTTATTGTTTTAAAAAAAAGCTACTTTTATAAGAGTATCTTCGGAAAGTACCTTTTAAACAGTAGCTTTTATTAATACGCATTTGAAAAAATTTTTTTTTAAATTTTTCTAAGAAAACATCTTTTAAAAATAATCTTTTAAAAGAGTGCATTTCCTAAGAAAATTAGATTCTTAGAAAAGGTAAGAGTATCTTAAAAAAAGTGTTTAAAAAAGTATCTATAAAGAAACTATATTTTAAAAAGAAAGCATCTTTCCAAATAGGTTTCTTTTTAAAAAGTATCTTTTTACAAAAGTACATATTTGAAAAAGTACTTTTTTAAAAATTATCTTTATAAAAAAGTACCTGCTTACAAAAAAGTACATTTTTAAAAAAGAGTAAATTTTTAAGAAAGTACCTTTGGTAAAACCATTTAAAAAAGTACGTTTTAAAAAAAGTACGTATTTGAAAACTACATTAAAAAAGTATCTTTTAAAAAGAGGATCTTTTAAAAAGAGTACTTTGTAAAAAAGTACCCTATCAGAAAGTACCCTTTAGATAAAGTGCCTTTTTGAAAAAGCACCTTTTAAAAAAAGTTTTCTTTTTAAAATGTAACTTGTTAAGAGAGTACCTTTTTAAAAAAGTACCTTGTTAAAAAAGTACCTTTTTCATTTAATTTCATTTTATTTATTCATCCAAGATGGAAAAACCTAGCCTAATGGCCATAATCGGTTTCACTTTTTAACAAGTACTTTTTAAAAAAAGTAACTTTTAAAAAAGTACCTTTTAAAACAATAGCCTTTAAATAAAGTTTTTAAAAAAGCAACTTTTTAAAAGGTAGTTTTTTTTTAAAAATTACCTTTTAATAAAAGTTTCTAAACTGTATCTTTAAAAAAAGTACCTTTAAAACATTTTAAAAAAAAGTGGATTCGTAAAGAAAGTACCTTTGAAAAAGTAATATTTTAAAAAATTACATTTTATATAAAATAGGTTTAAAAAGTACATGTACTTGTTAAGCGTATAAACGTATCTTTGAAATAATACCTTGTAAGAACAGTATATTTTTAAAAAATACGATGTGATAAAATACTCTTAAGCAAAGTACCTTTCAAAACAAAGCTTTTTGAAAAAATTCTCTTTTCAAAGAGGATGTTTAAGAAAAAATGCCTTTAAGAATAAATAACTTTTAAAAATGTGCTTTAAAATAGTGAAACTTAAAAAAGTAAATTTTAAAAGAAGTATATTCTAAAATAAATAATCTTGGAACACAATTATTTTCTAAAACAGCAAGCACGTTTAAACCAATTTAAGTTTTTCTATAAAGTACCTTTTAAAAATTAATTAAAAAAAGTATCTTGAGAAAAATTGTCTTGAAAATATTAGTCAAAAAAGTATTAAAATGTAAAATTCTGAAAAAGTATCTTTAGAAATAAATATAAATGATAAAAAGCTCACTCAGAAAAAAAGCATCGCACAATGGGAAAATTACTTTATTTTAATCGTAAAACTTTTCGCTATGCTTTAAAAACTTCGTAACAGACCTTTCAAAAATTTCATATTTTTATACGAGTAGTAAACACCATAAAATCGAAATTTGCTCTATTTTCTTAATAACATTTTTTATTTGTCAAATTGTTATTAATAACTTTTAGCAAAAGTTCTATTCAAAGGAGTCCATTTTTATTATTTTTCTTAATGTTAATGAATTTTTCATCTAATCAATTAACAATTTACAGACAATAACTCAAAGAGTCTTGTGCAAAACCTTCAAATTCAATTTAACAATGTGCTATGATTCATGCACAACACCAATTAATGTTTATTTTTCAACACCTACGCACCATGAGCCGACCGAAAATAAAAAATAAAAACTTCAACCTAAAAACGCGCATTAAAGCACACAAAAGCCACACAGGCTTACACAGAAAATCAACACGTTTAAGTTCAAGTAGAGTAGCAGCAGCCTTTTTTTAGAGCAATTTTTGTTTGTACTTTGTTCCTTTTGGCTCTCTAACAAAGGCAATTACGTTGCTTAATAGTCCTATTTTAATGAGAACCCATTTTCTTAGGTTACCGGAAAGGAGCGGTGGTGGGGGAGTAGGATTATTATAGAGCAAATTCAATATTACAGTTATCTGTATATGATATTAATGTCTAAATGCCGTTTTACTGAATAACTTTTGGCGCTACTGTATGATGTTTGTTGCTGCTAAAGCTTTTGCTGCAGCTAACTGTCTTAAGTATTATTATTGTTGCAGTTGCAATTATGTGCCTATTAATGGACTAAATAAGGCGAGCACGCTTATAAATGCTAAAATACTGACAACATCAATCGTTTCCATGAACATGATTGTTGAATTCTGTAAAATAGAATTTCCACACTAACGAGCTTGATTTTTGCCAGTTTGTTTTCTTTGTTGTCTTGTATTTGTTGCTGTTTTCATATTTAGCTGCCACTGCCACTTATGAATGCTCCACTTGCTGTTGTATGTAAGAGTAACCATACGTACGAGGTGAGTTGCGAAATAATATTATGAAAACTTTTGCAGGTCAGAATGTCCTCCACATTCTTTTCCTTAAACGAATTATTGATTTAGAAAAATAATAATATAATAATCAAGGTATATATAAACAGGTGGCAGCACTACTTCAGCTGATAACTTTTGTCTCTATGTGCTTTGTAGCTAACGAATGTCAAAAACTTCGCTTTGTTTTGGTACAATTGTTTTTGTTCTTTTGACGTTTTTCGGTTCTTTACACAGCTATAGTTGCGCACTCACCTCTATAATTACACCATGATAATAATGTTTTCGTTGGCTCTGTCCCAAATAGATTTGAATCCAACAAGTATTTTTGAATAAGTTTTTTTATGTTCAAATCAAAATTTAATTTTACTTATGTATATTAAGGTCTTTATCTTATTATTATCATTATTATTATCATTATTATTGTAGGCACAAGGCCAAGCAAAAGTTTTCAGAAAATGCCAAAAAAGAACACTCTTTTCTTCTTAATAATATATTTGTTTTTCGAATAAATTCTTACAAGTTTTAAATTTTTTAAGCTATCGAATAGAAACCAGTCCAGCAAATATTTCAAGAGTCAGACCTAGCCTTAACATTTTGGATAGGAACTTGGCCTTTTTTACATTTATGTTTTTCTGAGGATTGTTATTAACATAAGCTATTTTACATAAGTTTTCAATGTAATAGAATATGAGAAATGAATATTGTGCGTACAATTATTGATTTATCTTTGGTAAGTATCACCATTCATTTTCTGTTTTTCTTTTCTTCATTTTCTATTTTGGTTAGCACGAAGTTTATTCACT
Organism: Tachina fera; assembly: GCA_905220375.1. Taxonomy (NCBI): domain Eukaryota; kingdom Metazoa; phylum Arthropoda; class Insecta; order Diptera; family Tachinidae; genus Tachina; species Tachina fera. Next base: position 19,004,580 of record LR999964.1, on the reverse strand, counting down.
ATAGTTCAATAAAATTTGAAATATCCCACTTAAATTCTAACAAGTTTTAATTTTTTTTAAATATATCGAAAAGAAGCCAGTACAGGCAATAGTACAAAAGTTTTGGACTTTATACCGAGATAGAGTCATCGAGAGTAGGACTTGCCAGAAGAGCGAGACTCTAACACCAGTTCGGTTCCACCAACCTGCAACACTATGTGGCATTACTACAAGGATCTCCATCATAGGGTAGAAATGGTAATAGACACGATCTAAACTGTTAAGAATTAAGTTTATAAAATTACATACGCTGGTCTAATTATACAAGGATCCCTTTATGATCGAAATTATGTTCCCTAAGTTTGCGAGTACGACCTACGGTTTCTTCTAAATATGATCTCTTGCTGTGAAATCATGAACAGATAAAAATAATAATAATAATAATAATACTGAAGAAGATAACAGAAATGATTTACGACTTATGACAGGATTTTTTTCTGGTCCCTTTAGACCAGAAAGTAACCAAGTTCGTTGACCCTTGTGTTGTTTCTGCTTAGAAGATGCCGAGACAATTGCACACATTCTTTTCGAGGCAGGCGAGTTTTTTATTCTGAATTTCTATGCTGATATTAGGCAGGATTCTCCAACCTCTGTGCTGACTTTCTTAAGGAGATTCATACAGATATATGGGAATTTCGTGGGGTCACGAACGTACGTTTGTACGCTTTTGATGTACAAAAAATATAGAAAACAAACTCTTGAAAGCATTTTTTTTTGCAATTTGAAAGCATTTTGGAAGTGGTAAAGATGAATTTCATCGAGTGTAAGTTTTCATATTAATTGTTATAAACATGGTGGCTAAGAACATACGCAACTTTGGCTGACAGTAGTGAAATGTAAAAATTTGCGAAATGAAACAGAATAATTAAAAGTGATTAATTTATTTTAAAAGTGTATTAATGTAGGTCTCTGTTCAGTATTTACACAATAAAATATCTCTACTTACTTGATTGTAAAAGAGAGATTTTGAAGAAAGAGTGCAAACATAACATATTTTTAATGTAAAATAGTTATATATGAAAACGTGTTAAGAAGTAGCGTAAAAAGAAAATATAAAATTTTCCATCTTCTAGCCCAATTTTCTCAAGTAAAACACCTGAGACATGCTATTAAACAATTCTTTTATATAAACATAAACTTTTTTATAATTAAAAACAATGAAAGACTATGATAATCAACATTTCATTTTTCCACAATGGTAGAACATTCGGGGAAAATGCCCATATATTAATTTAACTCATAGATCTATGGCTCAAAAGATCCATCAAGTGTCGCAGTATTGGTCTTTGACTAGATCTTTCCCTTTTCTATTCTAAAGAAAATAGCATTTGCATTTGTACTAAAATTCAAGCAAAATCGAATCAATAAAAGTATGACTTAAAAGAGTCAGGTCCAGTTAAAACTGTATGAGGTTGTAGTCCAAGTCTCCATGTCTTGTAGTGAACAATATCATGATATAGGGTATCAGTGAGATATTCTATTTTCCTTTTTCAGACATTGACCAATATTCTGGCCAAGTTCATAAGCACATATCTGTTTAATCATGCGGCATCTAAATATATGTGTACCATACCTACATTACTTTCTCTTGAGATGCCAATGTGCAATGACAGCAAGTGCAATCAACTGAAAGATTGAAAGCAACAAGAATTTCAGTTTGGCTCGAAGGACCATATGCTTGCAATAAGTAATCTTGTTATGCATGTTGAGTCTTACTTGAGCAATGTTTGGGAAGTTTAATTGGATAAGGTAGGAAATAGATTTATATTTTGTGTGCTCGACATACAAAATAAATTTAATAAAGTGCAGATTTGACTCCCACATGATGGATTCCGTACGTACACTATATATGAAATACGTACTTTAGCCTATATAATCGAATTTATTACCTAATGTAGACATTTTTAAAAAATGTTAAAGAACCCGGTAAACTTTTTTTTTGGTTTCTAGTCTTGGTGCTTTTATCGATTTTTGGGATTTGCTTTCAGTTTTCGGCGTGTTTTAGTTTAAGCGTTTTTTTCCTTTTATGTTGATTTTTTGCATTTTGGAGATTAAATTTAGTTTAAACATTTTTAATTTTGCCAATTTTTTTTGATTTGGGATTTTTTAGTTCGAGCGTTTTTGAAAATTTCAAGAGTTTGGCTCATACAGTTTCGAAGAAACAGCAAAATACAAAAAATGTGAAAATTATGTGCTAAAAATTACATTATCTGATAGAACACCCTATAATTGCCTTGCCCACTAAGAATTGCTGTTGACCCCCCTCCACCTTTTGAATTATTAAAATATTCACGCAATTATTTATTTTATTATTACTCATGAAAATCTCCAGTCATAATGCCCCTTCCAACCCAGAAAAATTTTTAACTACGCAAGTGTATACAATAGGATTGCAACATTATTCGTTGCTCGCTTTAAAACTCATTTTAATTTTTAACAGTGGTGTTTTTTTATAGAGTGACACAAGTTTAAATCATAATAAAACAAGGAGATATATTGTTAATATCAACGAATGGAGTTTTATTGAAAAGAAAATTTTATTAAATTAATGCCTAAATATGATTTACGCTATATGGCCGCCACGGCTGGCGCATAGAAAGCGCAATCTGGAACACCAATTTTCACCAACTTATGAGCCAATGACTCTTCCAGCCCATAAAGTGCGCCAAACAGTAATTTTCTGTGGATGCAATAGTGTTTCGACAAAAGCTTGTGGATTTTCCTCACTGCAATTGCGACAAATCTGCTTTTTTATGTACCCATTTAAATACAAATGGGTCTCATCAGAAAATAAAATTTTGAATAGAAATCAAAAAAAAATTAAACAATTATTTTTAAAGCAAACTAAATAAAAAGCTACTATCAGATGTTATCAGCACCCAGCTCAAGCAAAGCAGTGATGCCAATTCAAAGTTGTGACACTCTAAAAATAAACCCTTTATTTGTTATTGTTAAGGTCGTGTAAAAATTTCGGGTCTGCAGCTCTTAAGGTTCTCAAGACAACAGCCTTTAAGGGACAGACTGACATCGTAATTAAAATATTAGAGTTTCTTTTCACCTTAAGTGAAAATCAATTTTTTATGTATATATTTCATATTTTTAAAATAAAGCCTCTTGTGCTCATCTTATAAGCAAAATGTATTGATTATTATAATTTTCTCGACAGTATTATGCAGATAAATTAAAAAAAAAATTAATTAAATAAGAGTTTCATTCTAGAACTTCCCTCGTTTGCTTGTACTTTGAAGAACTTAAGCCAAAAATAAATGAAAAAACATATTTATTTATATATAAAACTTGAGAAAAACTTATTTTTTATATTAAAACGCCTGTTTATTTTTGCTGTTGAATTTTTGTTGTTGTCTGCTTGTGTTGTGCTTCGTTGAATGCTTGCTTCTCTATGGCTTTTAATATCGTATTTAAGAAAAGCCTGTCACACATTATAAGGTTCATTTGTTGCAACAAACTTGAGCTCTTTTTTTTATATACAACATATATTTTTTTCTTGCATTATAATATTATTATATCGTATAGTATATGAATTTTTTATTTGTAAATTTTTGCTAGACATATATGAGCATAAAGTGCATAAGAGTGTAGGCGGCATATTAGCTTCAATCAAAAAATCTGTTGCCAAATTTTGTTGGCTGATTTTTGCTTAAACTATACTTATGAGCTGCTGCATGCAGCCTGGCTTGCTGGGGATTAAATCAATGCATTACATTGTCTTGTTAAAAGCAATTATGGTGCATTTTTTTGTTTGGCTTTTGCCTATCTGCTCAAAATGTGGCAAAAATTTTCTAAGAGACGTCATTTAAACCTTTTTCGGTTAACGTGGTTTTCTTTTCTTTTTGCCTTCAATATAACTGCTATTAAGGAAAAAATTTTATATATTTTAATAGAGTTGAGTTCTTGTCTGATATGGCTCATTGATTTGATGTTAGTAGGTTGTGTTTCATTCAGGCTGTGTGTCTGTTAAGATTTTCCTGTGATTTTTTTTTACTCTTTAGTAATACATTTGCGCTTGATGATTGGCTGTTTATTGTATTTAGTTGGCGGCTAAGAGGAAAAAAATGGGGATTTTTGACATTTTCCTGGCAGTTGTGATGATTGCTTTGATTTGTTTTGATTTGCATCGTTAACTGTTATGACAATAGTAATCAAATCCAATTGCCGGAGACTGGAGTTACTCTTTTATACACCTCAACAAGAAACTTATTTCTAGTTTGGTTTTAACTGATTTTTTTCTCTTCTGCTATGAAAATATTCGTAATTAAGGAAATTAAAATGATGTCAAAATTTTGATAGCGATTTTTTTTGTCGTTAGTAATGTTTTGGATATTATGCAATATGCATTAAAAGTTTTGTTTTTTGTGGAAAGCGATGGTCATTTGCATTGGAAAAGTGTAAACTTATAGCAGATATTTTTGCCTAATTAAAGGCAAAAATGTTGAATTTCCTGTGATACAATCAGTGGTGGGTATAGAGTTGGTTGTTTATAGAAAGTTTTAAAACATTTTTGGTATTATTGATTAAATAGTTGACAGCTTTTATGCATTTAAAAAAACTAGCTTTGTTTTAGTTAGATCTTTTACATACAAGCTGTTATATAATAAGTAGTATTTCGGTGGGAATTTAATATGGTGTGATATATATTATGTTGAGTTATGGTATGAAATGGTGTGTTATGCTTTGTTATAGTACGCTATGTGGCAAGGTATGATGAAATTGGGATTGGTATGGCATGTTATGATATATTATGGTGTGATATTGTGTTTTATGGCATTCAGATATATTACTGTAATACATGATATTGCTACACTTTCACCTATTGAATCCTATATTTTTGTAATCCTTGCGAATTAAATCAAAATTCATCAGCAGGGGAACCAGAAATATGCTCTAAAAAGTGTTTTATTCAATATGCACTAAAAACTTGAAAATATGTACTAAAAATTAAAAAAAAATTGCTTTTAAAAATAAAATAAATTGGTTTATTTGTAAATGAAAATATATTTCTAGTTCCAAAATTCAACAAAATTAGCAAAAAAAATAAAAAATAAAAACAAAAAAATTAAAAAAAAAATTTTAAGTGCAGGTTAAAACAAAATTACCAAACAAATTTTGACTAAAACAAATAATACATACTAATTTTTATTTTATGCTCTCATAAGAATTTAACTTCAATTTCAAAAGATCACGATATCAAAATTCAGGCTCTGGATCTGTATTTTGGATAAATAAATTAAGATTTTTATTTATAATTTTTATTGGAATAAACAAAAAAATATTGACCTAAAATTTCAAATAAAAGTCGTTTCTGTCTCATCTAAATAAATATTTATAAATTGACAATGTTCCTTCAATAGACATTGACTCAGTGCAGAGTCCGTAACAAATAGCAAAACTGAATTTGCATTGAAACTAATGTCTCTAAAACTGAGTACTCACTGCATGGAAAATTGAAGCAGATTTAGATGGCGCAAAAGAAAAATAAAAATTTTGACTAACCCTTTAAATTTTAAGCATATTAACCCAGATATCGCCGGAAAATTTTTTTTAGTTAAATCTTAAAATTTTATTTTGAAAATAAAATTTTAATAAGTTTCTAGAAAAAAACATTATATTTATTTTCGGAACGAAGTGTCATTTTAAGAGAACGGTTGCGCCAAGTGGGTTAAAATAAAAAAATCTGTAAAGTATCAAAATATGCACTAAAATCGTAAATTATGCTCTTAAAATTCGTAGAGATGCAAAAATATGCACTAAACAAATCAATGCCAAAATTCATAAATAGTTTTGAAAGGCATAAATAAGTCACACAAGAAACAAACATGCAATTGCATATTTGTGGTTTCCCTGGTCATCACTGTAAAATTTGTATGTAAACTGAATAATTTATTTACTCGATACTAATATTAAGAGCTTTTGAAAACCCAATGTTAAGCTATGCAATGTTAGAATACCACAATGTTAAGTTTTTTCTTCTGTACACAATAGTGTCTGAACCCTAATAACTACATCGTCCTTTTTACACTTAACATAAAGGTTTTAGAAGAATTTTAGAAACAGCCAGAAAGCCACAGCCAGAAAGCCACAGCCTCTCGCAACAAGATTTCGAACACTTTATTAAAATTTGTAACGTTTGTTTGTGTGTATGCTTGGTGATATGTGTATATGCATATGAAAAAGAATAAAAGTTGTTGTTGTTTGTGTCTGGCATCAGCAACAATTGTGTTTGTTTTATAGATTTTGTTATGCTTTGAATGTTTACTTCGACATCGTCCTGCATGTTTGTGTGTGTCTGGATAGTTCTTATTGTAGGCAAATGTTATAATGGAAAACATTTTGAATTAGGTCACTTCAAGTATTGTAGTATTTTATAATATTGTGTTATATGGCATGTTACTGTGCTTAGCAACATTTTTAATTAAACAATAGCTTTGAAATTCACACATAATTGGATGCGTCAGACGCTAAAAGGCGTAACTCCACTTTTCGAAAATTTCTTAAATTTGTTATGTTACTATCTAATTAGTTGTGAGCCCTACGGAAGTTTTTTTGTTCGTTCTTCTTTGGAAAATGTCTTTCAATTAAAAATATGAAAAATAGGCTTTAAGTCTTATTTAAATTTGCTCAAAACCTACTCCAATTAACTCCACTTTAATTAAAAGCATTGGTTTAATCAAGCAAAATTTCCATGTAACTGTTACGAAGGAATACCCTCTCTTCTAATTTTTTTTTTGTTAAATGCCATAAAAATATTTTGTACCTTTTATAATTTTCAACATTTTTTGGAAACCTACCTGCCAAACATTACTAATTAACTTAACTTTTTATTTAGTGGAGTTAGGCCTTTTAGCTCCTAACACATCCAATTAATGCTTTCATTTAGGATCAGTGCAAGTGGTAAAGCTAAAACTGAAAGCATAAAATTAATTAGTTAGTTATAAATTAAAAGAATTAATAATAGTAGTGTATGAAGTTTTATATAGAAATCTCCATCTTTATCACGTCATGTTACCAAGCAATTGAGCTTGTATTTTAGAGCCAAAATCCAAAAAGTATACAAGCATGTGTAACATGACAAAATATAAATTTTTCTATGGAAATGCCCATATAAGTTTATATATACTAAAAAAATAAACATTTTCTACATTTATTTTTTTCTTTTTTTCCAGGTGAAAAACCCTACACTTGCCAATGGCCCGAATGTGAATGGCGATTTGCACGTTCCGACGAGTTAACGCGCCACTATCGCAAACATACCGGTGCGAAACCCTTCAAATGCATCGTATGTGAAAGAAGTTTTGCCCGTAGTGATCATTTGGCGTTGCACATGAAAAGGCATTTGCCAAAAAACAAATAGAAAAATATTCCTCTCAAACAAAAAAAAAATTTAAACAAAAATTAAAAAAAACTACAAGTAATTACAAATAAACTAATGATGTTCATTATTATCAAACAATCCAAAGGACTTAAGTTACGTTTAGTTATTAGAATGCAAATTAGAAATTAGAATTTTTTAAGAAATTTTTATAAAAATAAGCTAATAATCCTAAAAGAAAAGTAAGAAAACTAAGAATAGTGAATATAAATTGTTTTTGTTTTATTTTTAATTTGTTGAAAAAAAATATTTGCCATAATTATTTGTATTAAATAAATTTAAAGTTGTTTAATTGTTTTTCTCTTTTCTTTTGTGTATATTTAAAATAACCTTTAAATCTTGCGTGAAGATATAAATTAAATAAAACAGTTGTAGTTTCATTATAAAAATTTATTTATATGTTTCTTTTAATGAAAAATGTATTCTTTTCTACATAAAAAATGTCACCTTATTAAAAAGTATATGTATAAAATACTCTGCCAATCCTGTAAAAATGCAATTTGCAGTGCACTTTCCACATTGTAGATTTATAAGGGGCATAGAGTGCATGCGGAATATTTTTAGAATAAAACATGCTAGAACTTTATAGACTAAGGGCCAATTTCACCAACTTATTTAAATATCAATTCATATTTAAATGTCATATTTCCATACAAAAATTAATGAAAATCCACATTTAAATATGAACTGATATTTAAATAGAGTTGGTGAAATTGACCCTAAAACATTTTAAAGAAGCAAAAATAAATGAAATTCTAGCATTTTTTTGTAGAAAAGAAAGCACCACAACTAACTTCCTTTCCTTACCTTATCCCTTTATCTAAATTTAAGTATTTAATTTTACTTTATAATTTAATACTGTAAACGTTTTTATTTGAAGCTTAAAAGTAAAAACTGTAAAACTTTAATCATCATAGCTTATAATAAAGTATTGAAAACTCCTTAACCAGTGTCTTAAAAACATTTAAAAAACATGTGTGTGTCTTATTGTAAAACTAGTTTGTATGTAAGAAATGCAAGTAAATGTAATTTATATAAATGTTTAAAAATAATATTTAGTTTTAACCAACTATAACTTCAACTTTTATTTAAATTTACAAACCGAAGAGAAAATTCCTTAAATGTTTCTGTCAAGCATATGTGTAAAAAAAAAATTAAAAAAAAAGAGAAAAATATTGACAAGAAATTTTAATATAAATAATAATCAAACCACCAAAGTGCTGGCACAAAAAAATTAATTTAATAAAAATAATTGAATATATTAAACGGAGTTTCATTTCAGTGTTAAATATTCACGCTCTGAAAAAGCGAATTTTTATTCATGATTATTATTTAGTAAATCTTTGGAGATATGCAATTCTTTGTATGGCTTATTCTTGTGAAATGTCTCTCTAACTTAAACATTCAAATTGCTCTCACAAATTCCTGGGAAACTTCATGAAAAGAGCAACAGTCTATAGTCCAATTAGTGGAAATAGTTCAGTTAGTTTCTAAATCAGAAGTTAGATTACGGAATTCGATATTAAAAAAATTTCCCTTAAGTAGAAATATATTAAATGTGGGCATGACCCTGCCCAGTTTTATAAATACAAATTGTGTGATGGAAATTTTTCAAGAATGTTAAAAATTTCGTAATTATCGACTATGTAGAAGCAGGTTCAATCTTTTATATGAACGTGAACTATAATGGTCATGTACTTATTAGGAATTTTTGCTTATTTTTTGGTGAAGCATTTGAATTTCGTTCTTGCTTAGGAATAACATCAGTAGACTTCAACCTCACAATCACAAGATTTTGTTACCCAATGTGGCAACCAACTATAAAAAGTAACATAACATCACAATTTATGCAAATATGCTTAAGATTTGTGGTTCAGGTCTTAAAACTTATTACGTTTGTATATTGTTATTCTCAATAACATATTAAAATTTTTACTATAAGTATATGAACTTTTTATCTTATTTCTGAAACTCTTGGGTTGAAGCAAGCGAATACTAATGAGTTCCTTAATCAGGAATGAAATGCTCGAAGACGTTGCTGAAGCCGTAAAGAAAACAAACCAAAATTCTTTAAATATTACGTTCGATTTTAAAAAGCATTACCCAACCCACTGTGGAATAATTGCTGAGTAAGCGAATCAGTACACAAAAAAAATTTTTCTCCAAATAACACTTTCAATTGGAAAAAAAACATATAATCAATTAAAAGTTTAATTGATTTAATAAATATTCCGTTTGTTATATTTTGTATACCCATATATATATTTTTTTATTGCATGTTCAAAAATAAGCTAACAATTATTATTTAAATTTAAGGGTGGCATGGGTTGAAGTTCTTAGCACGTTGACTACAAAATCGAAGATCTTGTGTTCGAGCCCTGTCTCCGACAGCCGAATTTGTCCGATGTGAATTAGTTTCTCTTTGTATCAGTTTCTTTAGAAGAGTTCAAGTAATGAAGGCATAAACACTGGGCAGTGAACTACTCCCACTTTAGCGGATACTAATTACAATGTAACATAAGAGCGCCATCCTTGCCGGTATTGCTTAGCAAAATTATTGGTGAAGTAAAATTCAATACGGTTCATTGACACCAAAGGCGCTGTAACACTGCATTCTCAGAAATTTTTAAAAGACCTCAAGCCTTCTTCCATCTCTTACTTCATCTCCTGTCCTCTCTATCACTTTCAAAAGCAACTTGTATACACAAAATTTAAAATCTTGACTGAACGCCGAGTTGCTATTAATCAGCCTATGGATCTGAGTTAATTTAAGTTTTATTTGTGTTAGCTTTGAGTCAATATGGCATTTTTATATAAGCCATCGATCAAGGTGTACATCAAGGTTTTTACTTGTGGATGTTGAGGAACAGATTGATTGTTAACTCGAAGGACGAAACAAGTATCGTTTCGTAGGATTAATATTACTTCAACACAATTTTGTTCATTACGTTTTATTCTCCATAAGTTCATGTATTTTTTCCTAAAATATGCTTCTCATAGCTCGAACTAATCTATGCGTTTGTTCAGTGGTGCTATGCTGACTTCTTAAATCAAATTTATGGAGCAGTATGCACCCATTATAAGTTTTAAATGGGTCACAACTTTGTCACTTGGGATTTTTGTTAGTAAACTTATTTGACTATATGTCTTAGTCTTAGTAAGATCTTTGTTTGGCTTTGGAATCAATAAAGTTGATTAAAAGTTGAGCTAAACGATTAAATTGGTCAGTTCAAATGTTGTTTAAAATGTTAAAGATGAAAAGTTTAGTTGAGTTATTAAATTTTCGCTTAAAAATGTATGGTAACTGAACTTTATTTGTTCATTCAGTTAACAAAATAAAAATTAAATTTTAACTTTCTCCACCTTTTTGCTTTGATGCTTTTTCATATCGTGTGCTTCAGCTATAATTCTAAAAGTAAACTCTCTAATCTAGGTATTCACATTTTTAAAATATATGTATATATTTCCTTTTTGAAAGTGGTAAATTTTTTTTATCTTACCCTCCATGATATTAAAACAAATACCATAAGTATTTACCCATATCTTTATAATTAAAAACCGTAGAGAAAAATTATGCAAAATATTACATAAATTTCTTAAAAAGAGATTATACCAAACTCAAGCAACATCATAATTCAAAAAAGCCAGTTCACCACAAAACGAGTTTGAAGTTTTCATTTAATAAATTGTATTGCCCGCTGTGTGACATGTGGCTCCGTCCTGTTGGAACCACATATTAGCAAGATTAATGTCACGTAATTGAGGTACGAAAAATTTAGAATCATGTTCCTATACTGTTTATCATTGTAATTTCTGTGAATGTAATGGTGTTTCGACAAAAGTTGATGCATTCTTCTCATTCCAAATACGAAAATTCTGCTTATCTACGAACCTTTTTAACCAGAATTGGCTTCATCGGAAAATAACATTTTGAATGAAAATTCAAAATCAAAGTATTCAATTGGCACGCTTTGCTCTGGTGTTAATCGATTCGTAATGAAATTTCAAACCAAACTAAACAAAAAGCAACTACTAATTGTTAAATTGGTGCGCAAATAAAGCAGTGATGCCTACTCAAAGTTTTGACACTATAAAAAACCTCCTATATGAAACAAGGGCAGGTTTAATAATAGGTTTGTTTTGATTTGACATGTTTCAAAGAACGTTACAAAAATATAATGGCAAGCTGTTACTTGCAATATATTTTGGGAGATTCAAATGTCATAGTGTCATAATATTTTAAAGTATTTAAATAAAGTTGTACTTGCTATTGTTTTTTTTCTTCACCAAAAATTTTAAAGCAGTATAACACTTAACACTGTTTGATTTCCTCCAATTACGATAAAATATAATTAGTATCATTTAAAAAAATTTAAATATTTAAAAACCCATATTGTCCCATACAGTTTATAATTTATTATACTTGACTTTGTAAATTCCTTTTGCAATATTTGATTGTAAAGTATGAGTGTACACGTTTCAAGTATCATTGTCATAACATGATATTATTATGCAATTGCAGCTACAACGAATTAAAAAAAAATTAAATAATTTAATTTTTTGTTTTGTTTTTGGCATTTTTCTCCTCAATGTTGAACATACTTAAAGATAATAAAAGAAACATTTGTGTAACCTTCTAAAAACTTGTAACATATTTGAGTATTTGTTTATTTACTTATTTTTTTTTGCTTGTTTTCGATTATGCAATAAACTACAACTAAATTTTGCCGAAAAAGCGAATAATAAATCTATAATTGTCCATAAAACTTAGAAAAATCATAATTCATTATGCATAAAAACACTGCAAATGTTGAGAGGGGCAGAAACAAAAACACAAAAACACCAAAAAGAAGGCCAATATGAACAACAACATTAATAATAAAACAAAAAAACCTACAATTTACTAAGAAGCACAAAAAAAACAAAAACAGTTAACACAGAAAAATATTTTTTTATAAAGGCACCCGCATATAAGAAAAATGTATGTAAACGAAACAAATATTTTCCAAAATTATTTGCACATTATACGAGTGTAGTTGTGGAAGAAGCAGAATGTTAATGAAGAAAGAAGAATACTTTCCAAAAGTATAACACTTTGCAGTGATAGATGGCAACAAGTTTGTTTATGCAATCATTAAAGCAGGCCCTCTCTTGATCTCCGTTTTAATAAGTTTTTCTCGTTTTATTCCAAAAATTATGGAACTTATTTAATATTTATGACATTCTTTGAACCGCAATGTTAATTTTAGCCAAATTACTTTAAGAACCACCTTCGTACCTAGCAGTTAATGTAAAAACTAAGAATAAATATACCAATAATTAAAATATGAATATAATAATGGTCATAATTACACAAACAAAACATTTTTTATTTGTGTAATAAGTATTTTTTCAATTATTTTAATACTTTTGAACAGGATTCAAGTGAATAATAGACATTAATCAAATTTGTAACCCAACAGCCAACATATTTTTATTATTATTAATCATATTTTTTTTTTATAACAAGAAAATAAATCTATTGTTATTGATATATCTTCTGTTGGTAAATATATGAGTTAAATGTTAATTAAAATTTATAAAAAAATATTTTTTTAATATGTCCGTGTGTCATAATCAAATGCTAATTAACACCACCTACTGATCGATTAAATAAACAGGCAAACAAATCAAATACAATACAAGCAGACAACCAGGCGTTCAAACGACCACACTTTTCCCAGGCATACAGTGAAACAAACTGACGGACGGACAATACATTTGGAATAAAATGTCATTATTTAGTGTTATTTGAACACACTACCTCACAGTTGGTTAAATTAATGTTGGCTATTTTCAAATGATCTAATTTATTATAAATAGTTTAAGTGTAAATTGAATATGGGGAACACTGACAGTGAAATGATTAATTTCATTATATATTTTTTTTCATAGTATTGCTGAAACATGAAAACTTTTCAAAATTGCATAAGAAAACGATTGTAATTTAAAAAAAATTTTCAGTGTCAATAATAAAAAACTACGTCCAATATACTCTGATATTTTCATTTGAGGTAAACAGCTCTTAAATTTTATCTTGTTTCTTTGTAAAGAAAGAGCAAGCCTTCTTGTCAGCAAGATCTGATTGGGTGTTGTACTCTCGTCGCTGTAAACCAACAAAAGCTCTTTTCTAAAAGCTTGCATATTCTGCATATGGCGTGGACGCAGCTGATTTATATATAACCAGTAAAATAAATGCTTGTAAACTCAATGCAGAAAACGTTGATAGAAAGAAAAATTTTCACATTCTTTCCATAATTCAGGCAGGTGACTTGTCTCGAAATATACTAAAAATAAGTAATGATTTTCATATAAATTTTCTAACCAAATTGACTGTGTATATTGTAGAAGCAAGGCATTAGTTGCTCTAAAAACTTCAATAATTTTCATTAAAGAATACGGAAGTATATTTATTTGCTTAATCAAAAAATTATAGATTTCAATAATTTAAAATTGGTTTTTAATATGCTTAATTAATGTTTATTCAATACTTTTACAAATGTATAGCCTATTTCTGAAAAATTTCCAGAGCTCTTAACCAATTCTATAGCCGCTATAGTTCGCTAGACTCTGTCGAAAATGGTTTGTGAACCAATTTACATTTAAAATTGTAACTTCCCAGCTGAAAAAATATGTATGGAGCATATATGATATCCCATATATGGTTCGGATCCGAAAAATGAGGGTATATGGGCATATATGATTATATATATTCATACATTTTCATACATGTATGTGTAAATTCCCTCCACAGTATGCAAAGTTCATATTCATACACTCTTGGCTCACAAAAGCGCACTGCTGTGCAATAAATTAGATTACTAAAATTAAATTTTTTAGACTTGAAAGAGAGGTTGTATTTAATTAAACATTTGTTTGGACAAATAATTCAAAACGAACTAAGTCATTTCATTCATCAAAAGGCGAATCAAGTATTTAGAAAACACTAAATCATATTCGTACATAACATTTAGCTTAAGAAATCAGATTAAACACTAATACAATTAATTATAAAAGAAAAAATAATCCGTCTAACAATAGTTTTCAATACAGTAATATGAACTTTGTTTCTTATCTAGAGAATTTTGTTATTTTCTATAAAATTAATGACTGGACTATCCTTTTGATTATTTGATATATTAAATGGGGCTACAATGTATAAAATCATACAAGAATGGTTTTTTGTAACAAAAAGTTCTTCTTTTTGAAACGTTGAGGGTACGCATATAAACATTGCATACCGTATGTATTTTCTAATGGATTTCCAATTCAACAGTGATAAAATTCCAAGCTTTTTTGATTGCAAAAACGATCTCATGTAAGATATCATGTATGTATACATTCTTATATGGCTCCATATATAAAATCTTATATTTATATATGAATCCACATATGAAGAGCTTCATAATTTTTTCATATATGAGCTCATATGTTATAATACATTTCATATATCAGTCCATATATTAGTTTATATGTAATAGTTTTGACATGTATAATCCCATATATTTCCATACACGACTTCATACATATTCATATACAGTTATATACATTCATATATTAAAAATATATGGACCATATATAATTTTTTTAGCTGGGTTATATTCCAGAGATAATAATTTACGTTTAACATTGTAGCTTATATTCCACAGATAATAGTTATAGAGACTCTGTAGTGCAATGGTTTGAATTTCAGTTAGATGCTTAACTTAATCTAAAGTTTTAAACAATCTAAAGTCATATCAGTTCATATTTTAACCTCGTGCAGTGTTATATGTTGATATTAATAAATAAAGCTTAAAATATGAACTTTAAAAACAAACTAAGAAATAGACCATTACAATGAAACCCAACAACAACAATAAAAAGCAACAATAAAGTAAACATGTGCATTTATATGCACATATACATACATACGAGTATAACCGAATAAGTATTCGCACAACCCCAACAACTTTAAGGCCCAATAATGTAAAGTAATTAATTTATGGCGACAATTAACATGACGTACATTGATCTAAAGCTAATCACGGACATTGCACAATTGTCAATTTGTCTTAGGCTAAAAAACAACACTAACAGCAACAACAACAGCAAATGTAAAATATACATATATTTACATTTGTTTGTTAATTTTTTTTCCTGAAGCAATACTAAATTGTATGTTGACCAGACCACACAGTTCTGATGGTAAAACTTTACTTATAAACTTTAGGGGGTGATAACTGCAACAACAATTCTACATGAGCAATTTTTTTTTTATAATAAACGAATAATTGTAATTAGACTGAGTAGAATATATATTGGAATCGTTTCATTTTAGATTGAATCTCTAGTTTAAGGGGCAAATTTTGTAAACCGAAAATTATAAGCGCTGACAAATTTTATATGAAAAAAATAAATTACAAAATAAAAATTGGGTCCCTAGTATTGATTTAAAATAAAACTATTGATATTTGGTGCACAGGGAAAAAATCTGCCTAATAGAATTAAAAAGATTATCTTTATAAAACGTTTTTAGGCTAAATAGTATCCCAGCAGAAAGAAGCGAAGATAGAGAAAATCTTCTTGATTCTATTGAGTTTTCTTATAAATTGTAAACTATAGGGATTTCTTATTGATTTTATTAGGTTGCCTTATTGATTTTTTCGAAAAGGGTTTTACTTATTGATTTTTTCAATAAGGTAGTCCTTATTGTTTTCATTAGGTTCCTACATGATTATGTGTAAAGCATCTTATTAATTTGTTTAATAAGGAAATCTTCTTGTTTTTATTAGGTTTCTTGTTATTTCGTGTCTATAAATAAACATAGAGGCAATTTTTTCGTTCTTGGCTAAGCACTTCTGGATATATTTTATTGCAGCTTATGCGACTCATCAGTAGACTACAACCAAAATTCAAAAGTATATGTAATTGCAGTAAACATATTTTTTATATAGAATTAAATAATTTTACTTTTTCTTTTTCTATTATGATATTCAATTTGGATTCTAGATTCTCGTATAGAAACTTACTAAATTTTGGCTATAGAAGAACAAAAAGTATTTCAAATATCTTAGTTTATTTTAAATAAAATGAAAGCAAGTTCATTTTATAGTTGGGTTTAAATCAATAAAGGTCGAATGAAAAAATCAGCTGGTTTCACAATTTTTCTTATGTACGTAAGCAAAATTTAGTGAATGAGTCCCAGCTAAGCAAAACGAACTACATATTTTCCTTCCTTTAATTTTTTGCGCTTGATTTTTGAACCATCAAAAATATTTTTTGAGTGTAGTATATAATAAAGCAGGTTACAAAATAATTACTTGGATAATCAGTGGTCACCCCACTACATGAAATGCATTATAACTCCAAAGGAGTGTTTTATATTCACTCGCATACACTAACTAACGTTGTATTTATGTGATTGTGCAAAATAATAAATTGCATTTAATTTCATTAATTTATAAAAATCAGTTTCGAGTATATTCCCCATGTATTTCATTTTCATGTGGTTCTTTTTTTTTGTTGCAAAATTTTTATTTAATTCGTTTCGTTCGATTCGTTACATTTTGTTTAATGGCAAAACAAAAGATTATGGCCGGTTAATGTTTATTAGTGCAAATGGGAAATTAGTCACTGACTTTTGGTTTATTTTCTGGATTGATAAATTTTCAAGTCATTTTAATGTTGTTTACACGAAATATTTGCAACACAAAAGAAAAAAGAAATAAAAAATTATACACACACAAGCTACTCACACTCGTGATTATTTGATAATAAAATAAATTTCTTAGAATTTATTTCAAAAATCGAAAGCAAATAAATTGGCTATATAAATTATTTAAAATTTTAAAAAAACATATAAATAAAAAAAATATTATAATGTTTTATCAAACATTAATGATCAAAGTATTTTAGTATTTTCGTGGAAAAAAGGACTTCACAAAATCGTCTGCGAAATAAATTGTAATAATGAATGACAAGTACTTACTTTACAAGAGACTGCTCTTCCCATGCAACAACTAAAAAAAATATGAGATGTTTCTGTTTACAAAACCTTGAAGGCTCAGTTAGCCAACTGTAATGGAATGTAATTCCAACGGTAGGAAACAGCTGATAGATATTGCTATGTGAAAAGAAATAAAAATGGCTAAAAGCTCAGTAAGCCGACTGTAATGGAATACAACTGCAACAGTAGGAAAAAGCAGATCGATATTAATATCTGAATAGTAATGAAAATGGTTTTAGAGATGTAAGTAACGTAATCTACTTTTCACATAAAAATATCGATCAGCTGTTTCCTACTCTGCAAATATATTCCATAACAGTCAGCTAACTGACCCTTAAAGAGATATAATGTAACGTTCATTGCTTTTCACATAAAAATATCCAGCAGCTGTATCCTATCGTTGCAGTTATATTCTATTGCAGTCGGCTAACTGAGCCTTAAGCGTTTAAAATGAGTATTTTGTATGATAATACTGGCTTTATATCTTTAAAGTATCCTTTGCTTTGACTATAAATATGCACATAACTGTTTAAAAAGATCTTTTTAAAAAGAATAATATTTAAAAATTAAAATTATAAACTTTTCTTGAAAGGTGTTTTTTTAAAGTTACTTTTTCAAAAGCTACTTTTTCTAAGGCACTTTTTCACAAGGTACTTTTTCACAAAGTATGTTTTAAAAGTAACTTTTCCAGAAGATATATCTTAAAAGCTATGTTCAGACAAGTAACTTTAATAAAACGAACTTTTTAAAAGGTACTTTTTTACAAAGTACTTTCTGAACAGAAAATTTTTTAGAGTTCACTTGTACAAATATTACTTTCTCATAAGGTACTTTTTCACAAGGTGCTTTCTCCAAAGAAACTTTTTTAGAATGTGCTTGATTCACTAAGTAATTATTTCAAAAGGTACTTTTTAAAAAGCACTTTTTCCCCGTCAGAATTTATATATTTGTATATATATGGCTTTTATATAATTATTTAAATATATTTCTTAGAGTTGCTTGGTTTTTATAAGCATAAAATATGTAGAATTGAGTCATGTTAATAATTATTCAATATATTATCATAACTTGAAAATAATACATACACACATATATACATACATACCGTTCTGCTTGCAACACCAATTTGTTGATACAAAAATTTGCATAATTTATAGACTTTAGTAAATCACCATTGAAACATCAATAAAAGTATCATAAAAAATATCAAATGAATCAATATTTAAATAAACAATTAAATAACGTTCTCACACACCATCAAAATAATATTTAAATGAAAAAAATATCATAAAATTATATATAGAAAACTGACCGCTAAATTTTGTGCGATTATATTTATTTTGTGATCGTAATTTTTAAACGATTGAACGTGGGAAAGTTTTGAAAATCAATAATATGTATACGAGCAGAATAGTAGCAGCAAATTAAGCAGGGCCAAAGACACCGAATGGTAACCAAACATATGGACAACAAACATACAAGATATTGAATATACAGTACAGTTGAGTAAAAAGGTCTTTGGACAGCCGAGACCATATTAAGAAATTTGCATAAATTCCTTAGAGATTAGTAAATAAAAATTCAAAAATATATAAAAACCTTTTTAAAGTAGTTCCTCAAAATAATAAATGTATACATATAGGTATGATTTTTTTTTGTCAAAATACTTTTTCGTTACTTTGTATATTTTTACATAATGAAACCATACCATATATGCATTGGTGTGCTTATTTTATTGGATACAGTTCTTCTGTTTCCTCAAGCAGATTTTTTTCCTTATGAGCTGCTTGCTTGAGCTGCTTATCAAATGATAAACAATCGAATAATTTATTAAAAATTTTATTTTTTTTATTTTATTAATATTTTATATGAATATTTGAAAAATAGCTGCAAGAGCTGCACAATAATTTTGTACATATTGTACAGTGACAAGACTCATATCTAATGTTAAGCCAAATATGTTGGCTGATTAAGCGCGACTGTCTCACTGACTGGGAGTAAAACTTAAGTGACCATTATGGAGGCTGATGATAAGGAAAATAAATTGTGTGAGGATGAATTTTCATGAGAAACATTTGAAGGTTTGATTAATAACAATTTTGGATACGCATAAAAATTTTATTTGACTTAAACATAAATTATTTTCCCTATAAAGACGAGAGAAAGACTAATCTTGGTGAATATGACTGTCAATAATGCTTAAGCTTATAAATGTGTAAAGAAGTAATTCGAGAGATGATTTTAATTGTAAGAAAGCATTAATTTTTATTAGCTTAATAATATAATAACATTTAATTTCTCTATATGTGTTTATTTTGTAAGATGAATTACGTCTATTCTAGGCATAATTATTGTTAAATTTTTTTCTAAGGATATTTTTCTGAGGTTCCATCCAAGCTGGCAAAAAAACTACAAACTGTCTCAATACTACATACTGTTTTTAGCTAGGCAGGAAATCCTAGTGATACTTCATCAGGACATTTTAACATGCCTAAAAGAGAAAACTTTTAAGCCTTGCTATACAAGAATCTTAACTTTACTAAGTTGGGGTACTCCATATTAAGTAGTGAGAAGTAATAGTTCTCATTAATATTTAGTTGTGTATATTTGATTTAAAAAGAAAATATATCGAGGGTTTATATTCAAAAAGTGCTAACTACAAGGCTTGAATATTTTAGAACAGCGCGAAAAACTGTTATTTTCTCAAAGTGCAAATGCTAATAACTAAATTTTTATGAATAGTACCATTTACAGAAGACATCTTAATTCTACTAATGTTAATCAAATACAGTTATTGCTCCTTAACTAGAGAAAATAATAGTTTTATTTTGTTTACTAAAATATTCAAGAACTGCAGATAGCACTTTTTGAATATGAACCCTTGATATAAAAAGTATATAGAATCAAAATAAAAACATATATTATTTTAAAAAAATACTAGCTTCGGATCTTTACGTGGACCACCTGGATGAATGATATGATCCCCCATTCGGCAACGGCTCTAAACCACATTGAAAGAAAAACACTTCGTAATAGGTTTCGTTCCTATTACGTTGAGCCTCTTTCAGTAATGCAACGAAAAAAAATTCATTAATGTAATGAAATATTGCGACTTTCATTAATGGAATGAAAACTTTCTAATATTTAATAAGAGGGCGGATCAATAAGTCCGTGAATTTTCGAAGTTTGAACAAGTGTCGTCATTAAAATTTTTTTGCGAAAAAAATCATCAATCAAATCAAGGTAGGGCTCAATAAATACAATGGGGCTCTGCACCATCGATTTTAATGGTAAAAAAGTGGTTTACTGACTTTCATTGTGGTCGCACAGGTACAAATGACGCTGAAGGTTTTGGACAGCCAATTGAGTTCAGTACATCCAGAAATGTCGAAAAAATACACGTTATGGTGTTGGCTGATCGAAGAAGTGCGTGAGATTTTTGATGCCACAGGCATCCCACATGGCTCAGTGGTTTTTATTTTGAATGATTATTTGGGTAGTATAAAGCTTTCCGTAAGATAGGTGCCTCGTTTGCTCACAATTGACCACAAATGCACGTGCAGTTTCCATGTCAAAAATTCATGATTTTTGCTTCAAATTGCTCCACATTATTCTCCAGACTTAGCCCCTAATGACTACTTTCAATTTCCAAACCTAAAGAAATGCCTTGGTGGAAACAAATTTAGCTCCAGCGATGAAACTATTCACCAAATAAATGTCTCTTTTAAGCATATTGAGTGGACTGAGTGTATTGAGTTGAAAGAAGATTATGTTAAAAATAAATTTTTGTTTTGCAAAAAACTGTTTTTTATTCAAAAAGTCATGGACTTATTTATTAACCCTCGTATTTCACATTTTGTAGCATCATTAACGTTACAAAATAACTTTCATTCGTCAAATGAAGAACTTAAATACTTGTATTTATGAAGAATTTATACATAAAATTGTCTTAATTGATTAGGTTACATAAAAGAAGATAAAAGTTCAAACGTCAAAGATCAAAAACAAGCCACAATTGTAATTAATCATAGTTAAGAAAGTTATAGTTTTGTTGCAAGTTTAATGAAATAAATATTTTCGTAACTACAATGAAGACAATTTCCTGGTGCTGGCAACTAGGCAGTGTGCTTCCTTTATAGTCACAGATTTTAATCCTGGAGACTAGTCAAAGTATTATTTTTATATATAACTTTTCAAATAAATTTCATGTTAAATGATCAATAAAATAATGTTGATTTGAAATTTCATTAATGATGCGATACATATTTACAGCCTTATTCATTAAACTTATAAAGGCTTTTTAAGAAACATTTTGTATAAAAATTTGTCTTAAAAACCCTTTATGAAGCCTTCATAATTTTTATAATTATATGTTTAAGGAAGCCAATATGCACACAAAAATTTGTCTAATGCCTGTTCGAGTATACACACGTAAGTAAAATAAATAATAAAATGCAATGCCAGCCAGCCTATATTAAATTAATGATTCAGAGTCATTACAACAATGTATATAAATTTTAATAATAAAATACTGTAATAATATACATGAAAAATGTTGTTAATTAAATTAAATAATTTGTTAAAATATGTAAAACTAACGTCCCTTCATTACAATAATTACATTTTTCATTTAAAATATGAAAATGTATGAATGTACATATTTCTTTATATACATAAATGAAAATTTTTCTGCTGATAAAACAATTTTCGTAAATCGAATGAGGGTTGCGTTGGTTGAAAAATAATAAAAAAATCACAAATATAATATCAAAAATCATTGCATTTATGAAGGTTTTCTCTTAGTGAATGTACACGTTCATAGATATAAAATTCATACTGCTCAGTAAATAATCTTTGAAAAATAGTAATTTAGCTGACGCTGAAGTTTCTTTTTCGAAAATGTTATTATTGATTATAACTTTTTTTTTTTTAGAATATTTTAATTCGTCGGCAAATTGCTAAATTAATAACAGCGAAAGCTTATCAAAGCTTTTGTTTAATACAATACTTTAAAAAATAAAATCTAATAACGAATGCACAGGGAACAAAAATTTATGATATTAAAGAAGGTAAATAATGTCTCTCAAAATAAAATAAAAACCTACCATCGATATTAAACTGATAAATACCCCCTGCCAAGTCAAAGTGGCGCTCTCTTAATATAAAGCTTATAATAAATTATGATTAAGACCCTCATACCCAAAATTAGCAAAAAAAAAAAACAACAAACATTTATTTGTTTAGATAAAAAGCGCAAACTGTTTATTTGTTATTTATAGAGACATTTGCACGTGCACATTTGCTTATTAAAAAACCCAAAAATAAATAAAACAAAAAAATTCTCATGGATAGAAGATGTCAATTTAAAATAGATGGATATTTTGTGAATATATTTTTATTAATTTACATTTTAGAGAGAATATCAAGCTATTAGTGTTATTAAAAATCAGTTTGTTAGAAGGAATGCTGAAGTTTCCGTAAATTAAACAGGTAAGAGTGCTATATTCGGTTGTGCCGAATCTTATATACCCTTTACCAAAGTGGGTTTATGTAGTATAGAGATACATACATAAGCACAGAGATATGTAGGTAGATATTAATTTTGTGAAAAAATTCATAGTTTTTGCTCTAGTGCAATTTTTAATAAGTGACCTCTCGGTATTTTTCGATTAAATATGTTTTTTTATATTAGCAATAATTCAAATCGATGCCTTATTTTCTAAAAAAATACAAGTTTTCAGGAAAGCAAAAAAGAAACGGTACATCTCTTTATACTTCGGTGTTTGGATATAAGTTCATATGCAATTATTAAGGAATTGATTACATCTATATATAATAGTAGTAAGTTTAATTATGAAGCGCATTTGTTGAGATACGAGTTTGGTGCATTAAGAGTAATTTTAATTCTTGATACTTGATCAATAAGTTACTCGTTTGTTGCACTTATAGCTAATAGCATTTATTTTATTGGGCGATTTTTTTAGTTTTGGTGCTTTTTTCTCCTTTTAGCGTTTTTTGACATTTTGGTTTTTTAATTTTAGTGATTTATTTGAGTGCTAGTTTTAATCCAATTTAGTGCTTTTGTTCGTTTTTGTGATTTTTTGGCTTTTTTAATTTGGTGCTATTTTAGTTTTGATGCTTTTTTCTCGTTTTTAGGTTTTTTGGCATTATTTTTATTTTGATGTTTTTTTTAGTTTTGGCTATTTTTTTCGGGTTTTGGCGTTTATTTTAATTTTGGCGATTTTTTTTCGTTTTGGCGATTTTTTTGATTTTAGTGATTTTTTTCGTTTATTAGATTTTTTTGATTTGAGCCATTTTTTTTCATTCAGGCGATTTTTTTAAATTTTGGCGATTTTTTTATATATGCATTTTTTTTTGTTTGTTTTGACGCTTTTTTTCATTTTGGCGATTTTTTTCGGTTTTTGGCGTTTTTTTTAATTTTGGCGATTTTTTTTCGTTTTGGCGATTTTTTGGATTTTGGCGATTGTTTTTTTCTTTTAGGCAATTTTTTTAGTTTTTGACGATTTTTTTTTCATATAAGCAATTTGTTTTAGCGATTTTTGCGGTTTTTGGCGTTTTTTTCATTGTGGCAATTTATTTTAGTTCTTACACGTTTTTCTCGTTTTAACGATTTTTGCGGTTTTTGTCGTTTTGGTTTTAATTTTGGCGATTTTTTTCATTTTGGCGATTTATTTCGTTTTGGCGATTTTTTCCAATTTATGGCGATTTTATAATTTTCGGATTTCTTAGTTTTACCGTTTTTGAAAATTTCAAGAGTTTAACTCTTACGGTTTCCAAGATATAGCAATTTGTCAAAATTACATAGTCAAAATTGCATTAACTGATGGACCACCCTTTAATATAAATTTTTTTAATTTTAGTGTTAATTGTTGTAGCCTTTATAAAAATACACTAATTTTACAAATTTCAAGTGTCAATATACATAAGTACACACATACATACCTAAGTATGTATATTACATGGGATTTTAGAAGTTTTCGTCACTCGTTTTGAAACACCCTTTAATTTTTAGCTTTTATATATTTGTTGTTGCAGCGACCAAAGTTCTACATACACCGTCCAAATTTCAGACCCGTAGCTCTTACCGTTCCTGAGAAAATAGCCTTCTTCCTAAAACATGAAATATGTTTAATTATTAGAAAAAAAGTTAAAGTTTTCCAACCCTGGAAACGTTTTTTTAATTTGTTAAATTTAAATTTTTTTTTTTAATTATAAATACCAATTTTATTCATACCGAAGTATAAAATAAGTTAATTTAATAGAAAAGTAATAAAAACTAGTTTTCGGTAGTTATTTTGTATGGGAAAATAGAGTTTTAGAGATTTTAGAGATTTTGCTGATTTTCAATTGCGAAGTTTTTCGGAAAATTTCTGACACATCAGTCCAAGAACGAAGTCTCTAGCTCTTCAGGGAGCTTGGGAAAACCGATTTCACGTACAGACAGACGGACAGACGGACATTGCTTGTTCGTCTTCCCTATGCATAAGGATCCAGAATATATATACTTTATGTGTCGCTTATTAATATTGTAGAAATTACAAACGGAATGACAAACCTATATATACCCTTTTACCATTTTTTGGTAAAGGGTGTAAAAATTTGAGTGCTTTGTAAACTTTATTTTATCCAAATCTAGCCACTTTAGAGGGCCAAGATCGGTCTTATACTGGTATCATAACAAATTGCAATGGTTCTTAAGATAAATACTGCCAAATATATATCAAATATGTTTCTTAAACTGTTTTGCACGTTTTCCAAAACAACTCACTGAATATAATATAAAAAACAGATTACGTTTTATACATTAAACACAAAAAATCGCCGCAAATATTTTGAATAAAATTATGCCTGTCGCAACTAAATGATAATAGTTTTATACCCAGTTTCCACAACTCAGGCAGACAACTCTTAGAGAAATTTTGTTTGAAAAACACTCAAAAAAATTAGTGCATTTCATATAAATTTTCTACTCAAATCGATCGTCCGCAGCACAACTTACTTTTACATACAAACTACATACCATCTACAGTACTTTATAGCAGTCATGTAACAACAGCAAAATAAAAAACCTAATAAATTATTCCATATAGCTACACACATATGTGCAGTAGTAGAGCGTGTGGTTATCATGCAGATTGTTCGATGTTCAAACACAGCCGTAGCCATGTGTGCTCTTTTTTCAATTGATAAAAACAAACTTTACTGCGTAAGTTTATGATATACCTGTGATTAAAATGCTTAAGGTTCAATCCGACATATCATAACCATATCCATAGAAAACAGCTGTTTGAACCAAACTTATTGGCAACGCTGTGTTTGATTATAGGTGACTCGCCGTAACGTCAAAGCCATCGCCAGAGAAACCAATTGAATTTTAGTTTGGTTACGACTATGTGACGTGTAATTTAAGCTTTAAATTCAAGCACAGCAAGTGAGTACACTACTGCCAGCGGAAATTTTATTTTTATTGCGTTTTGTATGTGAAATGTCTTTTAAGTATTGACACTTCAAAATTATTAATTGTAATCAAAGGTTTTACATACATGCTTTCAATGGTATTGCCATGTTAAAATAATGAGTTGAAACGCCAAAGCAGAAGCAGTAAACATTATGTTATTCATATAGCGCATTTACATAAACAACATCATAACTCAAAAAATCCCAATTTGTCAGAAAACCAGTTTGAAGTCTTCAATTTACACACAACTTAATAGAAAAAGAAAATTTTAAATGGGAGACTTTTAGTTTTAATTGAACTGTATTGAATTTAATTCAAAAATATATAATTTCTTATTTAGGCTCAGTAATTTCAATTCTTGTTGAAAGAAATATTTTTATTAATTAATTTGAGTTTCTAAAGAAGAGAAGAAAAATAAACTTAGACTTTTAAGCTGGGGAAAATACTGATACTTTTCTATGCAGCCACGCATGACGTTCTTTAAGTGAATGAGAGATATGTTTATTCTCAATTGAAATCATTACTTTTCCATATTTTTTTTTCTAGATTGAATTTAAACATATAACTCCAATTTTACAATTTTAGAATAATTTGCCCAAAAGATTGGTCCAAAGCAGAATTTAAAATTTCATGTTTCAGACTTGCTATTCGTTTCAGATCTGCCATTTTTAAATTTAAATTCTTATCTATACTCGTATTTTTCTTTCTAGCTGTTGGCTAGTGTAATTGCTTTAATAGATACAAATAGTTTTTTGCACGCAAATAAATTTTGCATGTGCTGTACATTTTTACTACCAAAGTGTCATTTTATTTATAGTTGACAACAATTTAGAAAATATTTTCAATATACTTACGTATTTTTTTCTTTAATTTTTGCAAAGTGTGTTTGCTGATTGCTTATTTCGTTGTTGTTGCTGGTGTGTGCAGAGTAGTAAAATGAGTTAACTGTCTGAAGTATTGAAATTGATGCCATAGGCAAATATTTTCAAACATTTGTTAAAGAAAAATGTCAATATAAACAAATACTTAAATAGACTACTAAAACAAACAAAAACAAATCACAACCATTTACACACTTTTATCAACCCAATAGGAATTTAATAATGTGCAGAATTTGAATTTAAATTTAAAGTTTAAAGAAAGTTTCACTTTTCTTACCATGAAGCAAAAGGTTTTTCAAAGAACACTGTTATATAAAAAATTTTCTGAGGCTTAAAAAAGTTATTCCAAAAATTTTATGCTGTGAAGTGCATTAAATTAATAAAGCGTATTGTATGAGAGTTTTGTCCTATATTAAACAAAATTTGTAAACGATTCCTTTAATCTACTACAAAATTCTAGTAGAGGGACATGCGACTCGACATACGAAATACGGGTGAAAAAATTCTTTTGCTAAATTTCCATTAGGCAATTCTCTTGCAAAATATGGCACAACAAATATACTTGTCCTTAAAATGTCAAGCAACAAAATATGAATTGTACTCTCATGGCTTAGAGTTGCAAGCTACAGAGACATATCTGTCACTTACATATTCAACGACGGCAGCATATACAAATACCCAGCGAACATTTCAGACAGACATAAATTTTATTAAGCGCTTGCGGTCTTTAACACAAAGTAATGTGGAAAGATTATAGGGATTGTTTATTATATGGAATACAACATCGTGCAAATGTACGTCATGGCTTCACTAAGTGGAGCTCGTCCAAAATATCCCCTTTGCGTCATATCCACGTGCAGCAACCAGGACTAATCGCTCAGGCAAAGCGTTCAATGTGATACATCCTAGAAACTTTCCATGGCAACTGTGTTACGAAAAGAAACATTAAATTAATGTAATTAATATTTGACTACAACAAACATTGTAGATAAGGAATTTTTTTGGCGAAAAAAATGCCGTCAGACGGTTGCACTCAGAAAAAATATTTTTCGCATAGTGAAAATAATAATAACGAAAATTAAAGAACTAACTTACATTTTCAACGATAGTCGCTGAAGGTTAATGTCAGCTGTGTCATTAGTTATGCGACAATAATTTATGTACTTTTAACTTTATCGACAAAAATCAACAGAAAATGTCACCTGCATCCTATCGCTAAAAATAAGTTTCAGAATTAAACAATCGTTATTTTAAGCGACAAAATGTATAGACAAAAATTTCGATTGTCAGATCTTTAAAAGTTACTGAACCGCACTACTGATCAATACTTTTCATTGAAAAAAAAACCAACCATTGATTAAAAATTTAATTGTACAAACTAAACTCTTAAATTACATATTTAAGTGTTTGAACAAAAGTTTCGTTGACTCAACTAAAAATTTAAATTAAACTTTCAAACAAAAGATAAATGAACTCAATTAAATTTTTTAATGTAATTTTTATGTTAATGATGTTAATTT
The DNA here is from genome assembly GCA_905220375.1 of Tachina fera. NCBI lineage: Eukaryota > Metazoa > Arthropoda > Insecta > Diptera > Tachinidae > Tachina > Tachina fera. The sequence continues at coordinate 18,976,247 of LR999964.1, read as the reverse complement.
TTCTTTAAGCTTTATTTAGACCATTTTTAAAGTATGCTTTTTTAATAAATTAATAATTATATATATTTTGGACAATCCATGAAAATCTTCGGATAGAGCTGTAGATTTTCTTTTAATATCAAATAAAATTTTCACTACGATTTCTGATTCACAACCAAAATTATATAGAGTATTAGGCCGAACTTGGAAAAATACACATGTTTGCTGGGTTTACCCAAAAGAATTAAGAGATGTACTGAAAGAAAATATGTTTTCAAATGTATTATAAGTTATAGTTGATTTTTTTCATTCCATATTATTTTTATTTTTACAATATATTAAATACAAATAAATCACAATTTCATCATACTGCAGCAATTTTTCTATATTAGAGCAAATACAGTAATTTTTTTAGTAAGTAAAATTTAATAAACAAGACTCTAGTACACAGAAAAAATATTTCTCCAATCAATATAAAAATAATAATAATAAAAAAACACAAAATATAATAATTTAATGTATGTTTTTTATTATTTATTAATTTTTTTTATTTATTTAAAACTTTTGTCTATGGATATCGTATTCTTACAGACAGATAAACAATATAATAAGTACAAATAAAATACAATATTATTAAGTGTTTATCAAAACGATAATTTTATATTTAATAAAATTAGCATTGGAAGAACAATCTTTAATTTAATAATATTTATTAAATTGACTGCACATATACTTCTAAATGGACCAGCATTTACGTAATGTGATCTGAAGTTTTTGAATCATAGCAATTCCAAGTGTCGAGATGAACAATGAGGAACATTAAATGAAATGTTATCGAGCAGGAAATCAGAACAAAAATCACCATTAATTAAATTTATTATAAAAGACACACACATAGTCCTTCGGCTTTTGAGACTTGGAAGTCTGATTAGAGCAAGACGGCTAGTATATGATGGAAGATCTAATGGGATCCGCTGTACTCCACGAAGATCTAATTGATTTCACTTTATATTACGAAGCAGAATAACAAAAATTGCTTTTTATTGATTCGTCAAAAATGCTTGCTTCCCAGAAGAGTTTTTATAAGGGAGACAATGTTAGAGAAGCACCCAGCAAAAATTTTGCTTCAACAAAACAACTATTATAAAATAAAAGTAGCGCTGACATACCTGCTGATATCGCTGCTGATTTTTGAAATAAGAGTTCTCGGTTTGGGCAACTACATTTTTAAGTCACTTTTTTCCTGTAGTTTGCTTCATATACGTTCACTGCTTTTTAAGGAGCTCGTATTTTAAAGTAAAGTATGATGTGCTTTATTGCACTATTGCTTCCAAAATATGAAAATTTTTTACTGACCAGCTGGTGTTGCGCATGAATAAGGATTTTTTTGAGATGAGCCAGTTAGAAGCAATACATTAAGCTTCCAAAAAACCATGAATTTTTTTGCCTTACCAAAGTGCTTCACAGAAGTAATCACGCTGCAGGAAATCGAACTGACACAATACTAGTTACGTGACCGGTCCCCAAGTGATAGGGGGTAGTCCGATTTCTAACACCTCCTATGAAGCGGATTAATTGATACTTTGGATGTACCATGTGACTTGTCACTGAACTATACCATGAGGACCTATTCAGTGCAGAATAATATAAATTATATATGAATGTCATTCCAACATTTAACTGTAATTAAAATTTATAATTTTTTTTTATTGTTACAAATGCAATTATAATTTATTTTTAAGCAGAAAATTTTTTGAGATTCGCACCGGCAACCTAGCACATGACAGGCTCGCACACTATATACTCAATCACAGAGCCACTCATATTTCAAAAGTATAAAGTCTAGTTTAACTTAGGTTAATATCTCAGTATAGTTACGGGACTGGTTCCCGAGTCAGAATTGGAGAGAGCAATGAACATTATATTTACACTATTTGATAGGTCCATGTATTCAACCATATTGAACATGTTCAGTGCCGTTTACTACAATATTGCACCGAGTCAAAATTCAATTCGCTCAAGATCAAAACGATACATCACAAACATGGTGTATATGTACCGATTTACACGATATGTCTTTTTTCACCATACACTTCTCCGTACTTTAAATAACACTCGCATTTTTTCCAGTCATAGGACGAGTATGCTTGGATCAATTGTCACCAAATTTGCTGCAGCGAATATATTGGCGGTATTCGGTGTTTGATGCAAATTGTCCTGTGTCATTGTAAATGCAAAAAATATTGTAGCTTTTTTTTAAATCCAACAACAAAATGCACACACAATCCAAAGAAAAGCTACCATACTTTGCACTTGCACTTATGCAAGACCATTTGCATCAAACATCGAATAACGCCATAGTTTTTGTGTACTCAGATGCAAAAGTTACTGACTTGAATTTTTTTTTTACTTTTTTTCTACTTTGTTTGTAGAGCCCGCTTTATGTCTAGCTTTTCAAAAAAATTATTTTTTGAAGCTTGTGTATTTTACTATAGATGCACATCTTAGAACAGATCTCACAAGAGAAACATAAAGTTACTTTGTAATATATGGTTCTTCCAATTCTTTTGCCAATAATTTTTTAAAAACCAGAGTGCACCATGTTTTATTTACAGTTATGGAAATATGCTTAATAAAGTTCAGCTTAGCGTCCAACAAAACTCTAAGTTCAAAGCTGTAACAACACTTTCTAGAATTTTGAGTATTAACTCAAAATTCTAAAATTTTCAATAGAGACGAAAAACTATTTGTGGTTACATTTTAGGAGAATTTGAAAATCCAAATATATCATGGCACGCAAATTCCATTTGAAAATATATTTAGATTGCTTTTAATTTAAAACCTTCTAATGATTGGATAACAATATCTATGTTTTGAAAAGAGTTGCAAATCAGAAAAAGTTTGAGAAATTTTATCATAAAAACACTCACACATTTCTTATTAAAATTATTAAGTAAAACAAATTTGTTCAACAAAAGAATGGTCAAAATCCGTTCAAATTTTTACAGTAGATAAATATTGGTGGTGTTAGTTGATTTCTTGCAAAAATTGATATTTTAAAAATTTTTAACTTAATACCCTCTTGTTGATTAAGTGAAATATATGTGTTCATATTTTTCAAGTTACACTTTGACTGAAATGAAGTAGACTATAGTCTAAATATTGATTAAAACTTGGAAAAATTTTTAAAATGATTCGCATGCATTAAAACGTTAAATTAATTAAAGTTTCAATCAAATTTTCAATCAATCAGATTTTTTAACGAAAGTCTAACAAACTCATGGAAATTTTTAAATTTTTAATTGATGGTTTGTACTCGTATTTATATTTCAATCAAATGTTTAAATAGGAGAAAAATTTTTCCTGTGTACTTTATATATGACATCACATTGATTGGTATGTACGAGTACAATATAATGATTTAAAATAACAAACTTATATTTTCTCTCTTTTCCTTTGTAAGAAAAGTAATAAATTCTTAGGATTTTTATAAATTACAGAAAAAAAATGTCGTCATCATTAGCCATAATTGATGATGAATTTTTGCATTAATCAAGAGCTTAAAAAGAAAGATGTTTTCGATTCGTCTTTACCAAGTGACAAAGACAAACTCAAAGAAGTCAATAATATCTATCAAGAAGTATATAAATAAAAATCGATGCTTATGGCAAAAACTTTAATAAAAAGAGTAAAACACAAGACCTTTTTTCTTCTTATTCTTCTTCTTATATAGATTAAAGCCAATTTTCCATCAGCAAAAAAAAAACAAGAGGCCGTCAGTTGCAGTTGCATGATTGTACATGCGTGTGCTCTCCTACGCAGATATTTTTCATTATTTTTTTGCATTCTTCCAATATTGTTGTTTTAATCTTACATCGCTTTTATTTAAACGTTGTTTATTTCTTTTCTTTTACTAGTCATTAGTGTGTAAAGATTCATGTAAATCTGTGTCTTGTAAATTGTCCGCATGTGTTTCTCTTTTATTGGTTTATGGTTTGCCTGCAGTTGACTGTTTTACGATCATTTTATATTGATCTGCATTTATTTTTATATTTATTTATTTTCGCTTGTTGGATTGTTTATTTGTTTGATCTGTTGCTCTGTTACTCTGTGTAGAAAATGTCCAATTTGTGTTTTGAAGTTGTTGGTAATCAATCTCAATTGACTTGTGATCTTGAAGTGTCACCAATTGGCTTGGCATGACGCACAGTGAAACTCCTCAGAAATACTTTTAATTTTAGAATAGTGAAATAAACTGGGTGTTCTAGGTGTTCAAGCAAGCGTTGAGGAGTTTTTTATTTATTAATTATTTATATTATTATTATTTATATATTTAAAATTTTTTCCAAAATTTTAGTTTTCTGCTATGAATCAAAATACCAACTGCAACTTTATTTCATAAATAAACTTTTAAATTTTTAGCTTACTTCTTAAATATTTAAAATATAGTTCTGAAATGTCAGCTGTAATAATTTAAATGTTAAAATTAAAAATCTTAAATAATTTCAGGGTCAATTTTACTGTTTCTATTTAAAAACCAATTTATATTTAAAAGTTATTTTTCATTGAATGAAAATATTAAAGTATATAGAAAACAACTTTTAAATATGAATTGACATTTTAATAGAATTGATAAAATTAGCCCTCAATCAATAAGAATATTTTATTATTGCCATAAACATATAAATATGTATATATTATTTCCATAAACATATTTATATAATTATGTTTTATTATTGTCATTTCAATAATTTTTTGTAACTATTTCTTAGTTTCTATTAAATTCTTTTAGTGTGTTTTTTGAGAAGCAATATGTTAAGATTAAATCAAACTTGATTGTAACTTACATTCGATATTTAAACTTTTCAAAATCATTCGATTTCCATCTTATATTTAATTGCAAAATCTTTTCTTGCTGTACAAAATAAATAATAATATAAATAAATACCCTTACAAATATATATTGGAAGTTTTTTTTTAGCTTAAGGTTAAAATAAACCATAAATCGTCGCAAATAATTCTTTCAAGCCTTATAAATTCAAACCAATATCTTACTGTTAGCTTGAGAAACTTGTAAAATTTAACAATTATTTCCTATTCATTCCACTGTGCGATCCCATAGTTACAATAAAATTTTATATTGTTAAAGTATATTGAGAAAATATTATAAAAAAACAAATTATGAAGAAAAAAACTTAACCAAGATTGATGTTTCTTTTCTTAATAATTATCTTTAAAAAGTGAATGCGAATCACTTCTCAGTTCAAATTTTTCTTAAATAAAAATGTTAATGTTATGGGGCTGTCTCAAAAAGTGTATAACGAGAAAAAAAATTATCTTTTCTAGATACAAATAAATGATGTGATTAAAGTGAAAAGGAAATAGATTGAAAAAGGCCGTATTTAAAAATATCAACTACTCCTACAATTTAGTTGAATGCACAAGGCAAATTAAAACAACGTAAGGTGTGAGTAAGACATCATCAAAAATTTTTGTTCGTCTTTTTGTCTCTATTATATTATATATATATATATATATATATATAGAATGTAGTATCGTATATCATTGTAGGGTGGCATGCTTTTCAAATTTACAAACTTTATTATTATGGGGCTTTGAAAGCCATTGTATAGACCTGTTTAAGAGGATCCCATAAACAGAGTCTAACTTATCTCAGGATCTCCTTGACCAGTTCCAAACAGATTATCCAATTCCAGCGAAAATTACTGCTCAGCAGAAGCGTTTTTGTAATGGAGACAATGTTACAGAATTACTAATGCATTTTTTTTTTGTTCGAAATGAGAAAGCTAGAAGCAACATGTTTATCTTCCAAAAACCCATTAATTTTTTTGCCTTACTAAAGTGCTTCACGGAAGTAATAATATATAATTTTTTTCCTTACGTTAGTGCTTTTCAGAAGCATTTTTTGAAGCTTTTCTTATCAAATAAGCAACACATTGCTTCCCTCAGTTGTTAGTGCTTCCAAATCAGATTTTTTTTGCTGGGATATGGCATGAGCTGTGTGCCGGTCAGAGCCATAATGTTGGAAAAACATATCGTTGGTGTTACACATCATTCAATTCTGGCTAAAAAAAAAGTTGGCCATCATCGTCATGTTATTGACGTTGACCACCTGGACCGGCGAGTGGTGTCGTTCTCAAAAAATTATGCATCGATAATACCGCCAACCCAAACTGCAAATTAAACAGTAAATTTTTCAAGGTGCCTCAGATGCTCTTGGATGTAAAAATTATATTTGTTGACGTAGACCTTCAACCATAAATGAACCTCACTGATGATAATGATGAACATAAGGGTCAGTTTCCAACTACTCTATGGCCCTTTAAGCGAACACCTGTTCACTTACACCGATGATATGTCTCTTGTGCCTCAAGGGAGCCTAATATATATTTATTTGGAGAATGAAAGCCAAGCTCGGTAAAATTTAATATCTCTTAGAATCAGAATATTTAAACAAACTACAGCTTATAGCGACAGTTGTAGTGTAGAGAATCAAAGTCACTATTTTATTCAGTTTTGGTTCTTTGTTATTTGAACTTCTAATCATAAAATAAATCACGAGGTTTTACTTTCTGGGCGTTCATTCGTGGAGTGTGATCAATATTTTGGAATTACAGATATTAAATTAAAAATAATCTACAAAATTTATTTACTCCAAGATTGAGAGAAGCTGTGGCAAATTCAAGTAAAAAGTTCACTGTAACATCAATGAAATGTTAGGATTTTATATTTCTTTAAACCATTCATTTTTTTAAAAGTAATACACCCGGCATCAGAAAAATGGAATTGTTTTATTTTGAGAAGGATGATTCTAGAAACTTCTCCCACGTAGAAAATTTAATGAATAAGCAAGAAAACTTTAGCAAAATAAACATGAAAGCTCGGAAAGCCAAGACGTACCTTAATTTCTACAATTTCTTAAAAAAGAACCCTCAATTAGCTGATGCTCGTAAAAATCAAGAACCTTCTTGCTATATTCCATATATTCCATATATTCCACTTCGTACAAAGCACTTCCTTACGACAGAATTGAGAAAATTTCGGAAATAATCGAAATCCAAGGTAAGGATAAAGATGTTCGATAACATAATGAAGTCTAAGACATGTAACAGAAACCCAAAAAATATTTCTGAATAAAATGTTTTTTTTCTAATTTTTTGTCATTATTTATTTGAAATTTATTTGCTAATGGTTCAGCTTTGTCTATATGCATTTTATTGTTGCTGTAACAAATCGTCATTAGACTTTGACCACACATTTTGAATGGTTACAAACCTCTTATCTTATGCACAGATTTTAGGAACTGTTATAATTACTTTTATTGCTATCCATTGGATTTTTAATTGTATAAAGGTGTAGGAAAAAAACAGATTATTATTGGGTATAAATTATTTGCTGGGTTTTGTATGAGTTTCTATGTTGTGGTTCTCAAAAATATTATTATTTGTGAATTCTCAAATAGTTCTGGAAAGTCTGCGCATAAGATAGGAGGTTTATTTATTCTTTAGCACAAGTTGATTTATTAACAATTTAAAAAAAATTAATAGAACACAAGGGGTTAAAGTGTGACCTTCCTCACTTTAAGGTTATTTGTGGGAATATATATATAAAAAATTTATATTTTGTAACGTTTTAGATATCAATATATCTCAGAACTTTTCTTGCTAAAAAATCAAATTAAACAAAGTATTTAAATTTTTTATTGGAATATAATTTAAAGAAAATTTTTCTTATTTCTTAATACTTATTTATATCCTTTGTAATCTAATTCCTTCATATATATAAAATATATATATATATTTTTTTATTTATTCATTATATTATTTTTTGAAATTATTTATTTTATTTAGCGCGTGTCGAAATAATTTCCACTTTAGAAAAATTATTTGTTGTTGGCTTAGCATGGCTATGAGCTCTGAATAATTTACTGAGAGTTTGTATTTAAAAGTTGGGATTTTTTTAAGCTTTTTTTTAATTAAACTTGATGTCTATTGAACTATTGGTTAGCAGCAACGAAATCCATCTAGACATGTATTTTTTTTTATTAAATCACAAGTGATGTATCAAGATGTATTATTAAGCAATTTATTATAGTTTATCCTTTTTTTAGTGTATTTCTCATTATTTAGACTGTTACTTTGTTTCATTAAAAATAAGTTTATATAAAAGCAAAAAATTTCAAATAAGTTTCGTTTGCCATTCTTTCAAACACAAACAGCAACAGCACTTAAAATGCATGTCATTTTCAACTAATTTTCATTTATTTAAGTTGTCTTGAAATTTAGCAGTTTATTTTTATTTTTCGTTTGGTGTCCAGAAATTGTTACAAAAAAAATAAAACAAAAAAAACTGAACAAAAGAAGGCTAAAGTAAAACAAATCTTTGAAATTGAATAGAGCAAGTGAAAGGCATTTGATTACAATTTAACACAAATAATAAACATGATTTTAGCAGGAAATCCAATCAATTGAAGATACAATTTTTTTTTCAATTCAGAGAAGAAAACCAAAATAAACAAAGAAAGCAAAAAGAGTTTCACAAAAAACGAAACATAAAAAAATAACAGCAGTGAACTCGTGTTAAATAATGCCACTGTTAAAGACTCTCTTTTTTTGGCAGCAGGCATGCTGCCTACCAAATTGTACCAAAAGTTTTTTAGTGATTTGTATCATTTGTTATTGGTCCCAAGTGAGATGGATGTTAGCTAAGTACTTTTAACTGTAACACTCGTCAGAGAATTTCAAAATCATTTACTTATTTACAAAAAAAATTGGAATCGTGTTTCAAACTGTTTTGGGATCTAGAAAATAAATTTCGAAGCTTAGATTTAAAAAACAAACATCAAATATGCCCCGAATATGCCTCGAATAGGCTTACCTAAAACACTGCTGGAAATTTCATTTATCATTTAAGTGAACTAGGGGCTTACACCTCGTTTCAACAGTTCAGGCGGGTGGCCTGTCTATAAGATTTTGTATGAAAATCGCTCAAGCAAATTGACCGTCCGGATTGTAGAAATAGGGTGTTAATATTTTATTTCTGTAGACTTGTATATTATGATGTTGGATTAAAAACATTCTCAATGAATTACAATTAAACACAAGTCGAGATATAAATTTTCAACTTAGATATAAAATTAAATTTCTTACTTACTTCTTGATACAATTTTATTAAATAGAAGAGCAGACTCCAAAAATAGTACCAATTGTCTCATTTGCTGTTCTTTTGCAATCACTTTGTTTTTAGCAGTTGCTGTTATTGTAAATTAAACTTATTTTTTCCACTTCTAACTGATGTTTATTTTAACTACAGCGAACAGCAAATCGATGTATAGTATGCACATTTATTGTTGATGTTTTTTTTTTGTTTCTATACGTATTAAATGTCCTGTGTACAAGTCGTTTGTTGTCGTCTCTCTTTCACCATCTCTCCGTCTGGCTGGCGAGTACAAAGCTGAAAATCATTTAGACATTTACATTGTGTTGGTACAACTTTTAAATTTCCTACTTAAATTGTTGTTGTTGGTGTTGTTGTTGTTGTTTTTTAATTGATTCAATGTTGTACGAGTAGTTGCTGCTGATTATTGCCACGACTACTTTATTTGCTGCTTAACAAGTGCACAATTATAGTTGGTGTTGCTATTGTTGTTGTTGTTATTGCTGCTGCTTTGAATAAGAAAAAGAAGTCACTTCTTTTGAATGCGCATGAAAATGTTAAAATAAAAATAAAATTTTGTACAATTCACGATCACAAGAAGCGTGACTTTAATTTTATTTTTATATGATTTTTAGTTTTTTTCTTGCTTTATTTTATTTATTATTTGATTTTGTAATAAACTTTTATTTTACGTAAAGAAATTAAGGCAATTTTGGTTGCAAATTGATTTTACAAGTTGACGCTGGACTCGAATTTGTTTATTGATTTGAGGATTTATTGCAATAATTTCAAAAATTATTTTGAGATATCTAATTGAGCAATAGTTTTAAATCACCTGCTAAAAGCGAAACTTTTCAGAATTATTGCTTTTGACATGAATTAACTTATTATTTAAAAAAAAAATTGAAAACAATTATTCAGCAACTACTTTTTCTCTACTTCCAAAATATTAACATGTGTGTATATTTTACTTTTCAGGAATCTGTTATTACCAACATCTAGATAATTATTTAAGAAGGTATTCCAGTTATGCAAAATTGAAGAACATTGCTAGTTTTTGCAAATACTTGCGATATGTCTAGATTTTTATTATGTATTAGATTTTTATTTAACAAAAATATTGATTAAAAATATTTTGGACAATAAAAAAAATATGAAAAATAAGATTTACCCAACATCATGCACATGACATCGAATTGACTAAATATTGATAAGAAACAGAATTTATTTCAATGGCAATCCTTTGTGAGAATTATTAGAAAATATCCAAATTTTTACTACTTCACAAGTTCAGAATCTTATTGAATTTCTGGGAAACTCTTTTTTCCTGGGTTTTTCGGATAAAGTTTTTGTCCGTAGATATATTTTTTATATGGAATTTGCCAGGTCTCTTAGCTAAAAAAATAGAACAAAGCACAAGGAACTGTTTATAAAAAAATTATGTTCCAACAATTGACCGAATTCAACTTTGTAACTGCAATAGTCAATATTAGCAATAAAATTGTACCCTTAAAAAAAATGTGATAAGTACGACAGAAAGCAAATTAAGTAGTTGGGGTATTCAAACAGTAGTCTTATGCTAGAAACACAACTGGGACGAACGACGAATTTTATCCACGTCGACGAATTCTTCGAAAGAGTTCTCTGAGTAAGTTCGTCGTGTGAAGCACAACAACGTCGAATTCACTCATCGAATTCCTCTCTACTATTTGGTAAAGTTGGTTGCTGTGCGTACAAAAACAGAGAGCAAGTGAGAGAAAATTGATTTTTCGTCGTAGAAATAAATCCATCTGGGCCCTCGACACGCACGATGAATTTCGTTCGACGGCAGTGTTGTGTTCGTTTTTATATCCACAAGTGTGTTTTATTTTTTATGAAGAAAGTTCGCACCGAAAAATTCGTCGTTCGTCCTAATTCCAGTGTTTCTAGCATTAAGTTTCAGCGTGCAAAAATTTTAAAATATTATTTTTATACTATGACATTTAATACCACCATTTGAATTCTTCAACTGTTTGTATAGTTTCTTTTTAATTTTTATTGCATTTGATAGATTAAATTAAAAACTGTTGATGGTTTTTAGAAAAGTTTGATTAGTAAGCTGGGAGATGTATTTTGGCATTTAAACAAAAAATTTGGTCTTGACTGTCTGAGGAGTTGATGTTGGAATCACTTTAATTATGGCCTGACTGACCAGTTTAAATCATTTAAATTTTATAAATTCAACGTTTAGGCTTCCTGCTTACAATAACCTCACAAGAAAAAATTCGCTGCAATTGTAGACCAGGTAGGCTACCTGAATATTAAGATTTTTTAAAATAGAAACAAATTTTTGAGTATGATAAAACTGCATCCTTACTGTAACTCAAGGTTTGTCTTTTTCTCTTTTCTAAAGAATTTTTTTAATGAAATCGCTACATATTAGAGATTTTAGTTCATTTAATTTGCCGTTTAATTTAAATAGGTCTCGTTTGACTAAAAAATATGGTTGAGCCAGTCTATAAAGGCACATAGATTTTTTGTTGAAACACTTTGGGTGGCCCAGTACGGCAGCTGAAACAGCAGTAATTGTTTCTTGTATTCTAAGCTTATTTTTTCTGTTTTAAAGCCTTCGAGTACGTGACAGTGGCGTGTTTTTTATAATCCTATATATAAACGCTTTAGTTTTTAGCAAAGTCTTAAATTAATATCGAATGATAAAATTTTATCACTTTTACAAATTAAATAACTCTATTTCCCTATGTACCATAACAAGTTAATTACAGTCAAACCTCGCCAAACACAACAGTCGGTAAAATTAACTTAGAATGAGGCCTTAACAATCAGGATGGATTAAAAAAAGTGACGATTACTAAAACTTTAAAACTATAACCGTATAAGGCTCGATTTAAGATTCCTTAATAAGCCACAATGTACCCACTTACCGTGGCTCACTCTAATAAAATAATAGGTAATAAGCCAAAATTAAAAATTAAAAATTTCTTTATTTTCTCCTGATTCCTTGTTCCATGTTGCTCTAACATTTAAGTCTTTATTTCTTTAAAAAAAAGTATCTTAAATTTTCACATACTCCAAAGCCCTTTTTCCTTACAATTTCTAATAATAACAATGTAAATAAGCATAATCTCAGTTGTATTACTCTTCCAGGTTTGAATTTTGTTTAAGACAGAAATCACAGAAAGGAAAAATAATAGTATTTTTCTTAAGCCACCAGTGGTGGTCTTTGTGATCTTCTAAAGATTACAACATAAAACAAACTTTATAATATTCGTTTTTTCACATGATGTAAAATTTTTTTGTTGAGTTTTATTTCTTAGCTTCTTTCAAACTTTTTCTTTAAGGATTTTTGTTGTCTAAGAGCTTACAATTGTTTTATGCAATAAAAAAAACGCCTTAAAAGTTTACAGAAAAAATATGAAATAAATGCAAATCTAAATTCATTATTGTTACACAATCTCTATTCCAAAAAAAAAAATTCAGCGCAGCAACCAAGCAGAAGTTGCCCCGTGGTTGTTGGATTACAACCCATTGAGCCAATCAGCTTAAGGAGTAAACAAGTAAAAACCAAATAAATTTTTTTAAGGTGAAACACATGTGTTTATGGGAAAAATACTTGTTCAAAGATTCGAAAGAAGAAAAAAATACATAAACAGAAATCATATTACATAAATAAATTTGTTTTAATAAAATTATTAATACGAACAATCGTCTGAACAGCTTGCTGCAGCTGTGACGCATGCACAAACAAACACAAAACAACAATGCTCTTCTGTATCTAGATTAGGAGAAACAAACATTGTTTTAAAATATACTTACAATGCAAATAAATCATCTAATTACGTACAACGATTGCCGACTGTGATTATTTGTAATATTTGTATTAAATATAATTATTGTGATTATAAAATTATTATGATTTCATTGTGTTGGATGACAATGTCATGAATTGAAAGGCAAAATTAAAAACATGGAATATACATGCAATTTTACACTGTCTTAATAACTACTGTGCAGCGGCATTGATTGAATTTAAAGTTAATTCAATTGGTACAGTGGACAATAAACTGTCCTAATATAAACAATTATTAGTTTAATTATAAGACTTAAGAGCATTTTTGGCAACATAATCTACATTGTTATCAAATACTCAATTAAAATTAATTCAATTAATATTTTTACTAAAATAGAATCTACAACGGAATTCGTAAAACTAAAACTATAAATTTGTAAAAGTTTAATAGAGCGCAAAATATTTTTTTTTTTAAATTAAAATAAATAAAATAATGAGACTTATAATCCTTTTCAAAAACCTTTTCAATCAAATCAAAAATTAGCATATTTTTTTTAGGAATTTTAATTATTTTTGTGATGTTGGACTATCAAAAAAAAAAATAAAAGCTTTTATTTGCAAAATATGAAAAAGTTATTATATTAATTTTAATTGAAATTTATTGTGGTAGTTAACCATTGTCTATATATTTTATTAGTGCATTGTGAAATCATCACTAGACTTCAAGCTCATATTTGGAATAGTCCCAAGAGGTTTGTCTTATTTAATTTTGTTTTTGTCAATTAAGGCAAATTATATTTTTTAATAATACAAAAAGCTTTTTCTTAAGATATTTGTTTAAAAGAAAAAAGTTATAAATATACAAAAATCTAAATATTAATCAATTTATTTTCCTTAATTTCAAAGCTGCTAAGCCCCACTGTGCCTTCTCGAGACATTAATTTTCAATTCAAACAACACAATACAACAACTAATTATTATTTTGCTCTGGAGGCATTCAAGCAAAACAGTGTTCATTTCTATTATTATTTCAATTTACAACAATACGATTATTAATGTTTATCTGTATATTCTGCAGCTGATTTGAATTAAATTCCTATTGGTCAATTATGCAATAATCAAACAATTACTATAAGTATTTATTACGTAATCTTTTTTTGCTGGTTTGTGTTTCTATTGCCGATATCAACAGTTAATTTAATTTTTTCTTTTCTTATTCAGTTTGTCATATTAACTGTCTTATTGGCTCTTTGACGCCATTTTTCTTTTAAGTTTTATTTTTTCTTCGTTTTATGTTTTTGATATTAATGCTATTAACTGTGGTGTCAAATATATTTGTTGTATTGTTTTCAATATCAATAATTCATGCAATTGCTGTTGTTCTGGTAGATAACTAGTTACCACAAGTAGAAAAAAAAGTTATTTGCATTAAATTACAAATAAAAGAGATTTGTTTTAGAAATACTAAGAAATCCGTGGGAAATTAAATATTCAAATTATTATAAAATTGATGTAGTTAATAAGAAATTCCTTAGTGCATATTAATTATAAGAAAGAAAAGTTATATTACTACTGGAATGTATGCAAGAATTTTTTGCATAATGGTTTAAGTAAAATGTTAAGAAAATTCTTAAAATTTTTTTACAAAACAGCATATCTATTTTGCCACAAATCTCATTTTTATTTTTATAAATAAAAACTGAAATTTACATCTTTGCAGCATATACATATAACACCTAATAGAGATAATTAATGTCTAATTAAATGTCAAAAATATGCTAAAATAAAACAATTGTTTTTGATTTGTCATTTCAACACTAAAGTTAAGTTGATAAGATCCATCCCTACACTAATTAAAAATAAATATTCAAACCATTTCCATACTTAGTTGTTTTACTTTATTTATTTATTTTTTTATTTATTTATAACAATAACCAACCGAGCCCATAGGGCCATATATAGTTGGTGGACTACAAGAATAGCATAAGAATAATTATACATTTAGGCAACAAATAAACTAGACACAAAAATTGCAAAAAAAAAATAATAATAATGGGTATGTAGTTATAAAATTATTAGATGAGACTACTACTTATAAATTGGAAGATAAATTGCGCATGAATTGACTATTTAGAATCTAGGTCAGTTTAATTGTGAAAAATGTTCAACAAGCTTACCTTTGAATGAATTACGAGTAAGATGGAATGCTCTTAAGGATCGTGGCAATGAGTTCCAACATTTGGCGACTCGTACAGTGAATGATCTTTCATAAATAAGACGATTTCTAGTGGGAAATAGAAGCTGTGGGCTTCTACCACTTTGCAAAAACGTAAAAAGTCTACGGACATAGTCTGGACAATCTGTGAGCATAACATTATAGAAGAAAAGTAGTGATATAATCTGTATGAAGTTTTTAAAACTGCAACCCAGAAAATCATTAACATACATTGAAACGTGATCATTAATTCTTAGTTGGTATATAAAGCGTATTATTCTGTTAAAAAGTAGGGCACACACTACGCTGTGGTTTTTTGTTCACTTTTTGACTTTGCCTCACAAAATAACTTTGAGCTCGAAAACTATTTTAAAGCTCCAATCAGTATAAATTCTTACATATTTCGTCCAGTTGGGGAACATTAAATCGATATCTTTACATCCTTTTTTAAATAACAGTATTATCTAATTTTATTTTTTCCCTCAGATTAATTATGCAATTAAAAATTTAAATAATACAAATAAATTCTTAATTGAAAATAATAATTGGAGAATACTTTTTTCTGTTAGTTAATTTGCTAATTATTTTTCTACTTACAACCTTATTTTTTTCTAATTCTGAAGTTAAAAGTCAAAAGGTGTTAAAAGCAATACCTTCGCGGTAAATTATGATCACCTCTTTAAAAATTCACATGGTCAGTTATCTTTTATGTAAAGCAAGGACGGCACTGAAGTGGCACACAAAAACATTTTGTTGAATATAAAGATCCTCCACATCATTATTGCTCAATTTTGGCCATAGAGCAATACATTCCCTTTAATAGTTGTTCCAGCCTCATTTAAAAATAAAAAGGTTAAACGACTATTCCAAACTAAAAAATGGTATCGTTACTGAAAAGGCACAAAGAAATATAAACGTCCTCTGCATCAATATTGTTCAATTTCGGCAATAGCGTAGCCCATTCCCTGTAACACTTGCTTTAGCCTCATTTTAGAAAAAATAAGGTGTAATGACCATGCTCAGACTAAAAATCGTACCAAATAGTCACAGTTGAAAGTGAAGAAGTTTTTCAATAACAGCTCTTGGGACTTCCGAGGCCTCAATATGAAAATTCTGCATATTATTTTTGCACCCAAGATAAAAATGGGCCTCAGCACTCTAGAAGATTGTTTGATAAATCCAATCAATCAACACAGGGACACGTTTGCTCACGAGTGTCCATAGGCATGATAACTCATAGAAGCTAAACTTGAAAAGCCTTAGAACCTATATTCTTATATAAAATATGATCAGAAGTAATTTCCGCAATGTTTAATTCCAAAAACCAACGAGAAATTCCCAAACCTGGGGCTTATTAAACACAATGAGAGGCAACAGCATTATTTTCGGTTTTTTGAGTCACGTATGCAAGTTGGAGTTTTCCATTAATAGCATATTCTAATAGCTAAAAGTTTTCTACGAATTTTAAAATTTCTGATGTTTTAAAACGGCCACAGAATTCTTTAGTTTTGTAAACAGTGACAGCAAAATTTTTAGCATTTCAATGTGTCGTCAAAACATTTATTTTTTCTATTATATTGGCCATCTGATATATTGAGCTTATAGATATTGTCGCTTAGGATAAAAATGTACATCAATTATCTTGAAAGTTATCAACAATTTGGTATTTACATATTCTTTACTACGAATAGGACCAAATACTTTTAATTTAAATGAAAAAGTAAATTTTTGATTGCTTACGATAGAACCAAAAATAAGCCTTATAATAATATTGAAATCATAGACCGTTAATTGGCATTTTTATTTTATGTACTATTAAAAATTTAGGTAATTTTTAACTGATATTACAAACCTTTAAATTATATAGCGGACGCTCATAAGCTAGAACTCTCAGAAATCCAAACCCTTCGGAAAATAAACCCAACGGTTTTAATACATTGTATGCTCTCATATTAGAACCGTCAGTTCCAGTTTCAGTTCTTATAGATTTTTTTTAATTTCCAATTTCTTTAATTTTAATGAAGTTGTGTGTTTTGTATTTGTTTTATATAAATAAAATTAAAAACATCGAAATGTTTTTGTGTGTGTTTTATAAACAAAGATGCAATTGAATATGTTTATATTAAAAGAAAATTCTGAAAACTAGAATTTCTCAGAAATAAGAACAAAAACAAAGCGTTTTTAATGTACGATTGTCTACTGCATTATAAATTTTTTTTGTGTATATTTGTGTAATTATATTTACCCACCAAATAAAATGCTCTGAATTCGTAAAGAATTCGTAATGACTAGTCGGCAAAATCTTCCGATTCGGAACCGAAATATTATTGAAATCGTTACCATTTTTGTATGAAATTGTTGACACGACTTCGTAAAGATCTGTCGGTATGAAATCGATACGATATGAAGGTAAGAATTCGTAACTACTACCTACTAACTGTAGGTACAATTTCTTTTTGTTTGTACAGCAGATAACCGCTTCACCGCTGTGTTGCTGCTCTTGTCGAAATAATTTGCACATACTTATATTTTATAATATTTATTACAATTTTTATTTGTTAACATATTTTTATTTATTTACTTAAAAAAATAAGTTTTAATATTTCTAAATTTTTTATTAAACAATTGTTTAGAGAAACTTCCGAATTGTCTTAACGAATTCGGTACGACAAGTCTGACTTCAGAAAAAGTCGAAACATTTTGTTTGCAGGGCACATTCAGTTTATAATTCTTTTTTTTTTATTATTCACAAAATTAAGATTTCTGAATTCAAGTTTTTGCCTTAAGTATTTTGTTTTGTGGTTACAAATCTAATGCAGCAGTAGCATTGTTAGCCGGAAAATATTAATTATTTAAAGTTTTCTAAAATATGTTATTTTTTAAAAAAATTTAATAAACTCATGCCGAGTACACAATTTGGCGTTTTGTGACATGGCAATAGTTGTGATTTCCGATAATGGGTATGGCGAGGCATATATTTTGAAAATGACAACAGAAAAAATGCCAGATGCGTACTCGTCATTACAGATCTTAACATTAAGTTCGTTTCTTAAGTCTTATGTTTTGCACCAGGTAAAATGACTCTCACAGTTCTATACCTTTAAACACAAACTGCTAAAAACTTAAAATTAATATAAAAAATTAATTCAATTGTTCAACAAGATTTGAAATCAACATCATCCTTTAAGATCTTTATCAATTGCGATAAAGAATATCGCTTGTAAAAGCGTAAAGCTTTTAAAACAAAATAAATTTAAATTACGCATGTTTAAGAAAAATAAAAACAAAAACTAATATATTATTATGTGCAGTTGTGTGTGAAAACAAAATATTTATAAAACTCTTTTATTTTTGCTTTATAGCGGGAGTTGAAAGAGGACAATAATAAATAAATACAAACATTATTGTGAAAAAAATGAGAGTCTTTTATAAAAACTTATATGAATAAATTCTTAAATCAGCTACAAGCCTTGCAAAAATGCTTTTGCACATACAAACAAACAAACATATTAAATAGAGGCGTATCTGTAGAATACAAAAGCCAACATTTGTCTGCTGTAGATAATCTGTGATTTAAGAACTCCTACAGGTCAGACGAGCACATCAATTACTTTGGCGCTCACAAATAAAATGTATTCCTAAAAAAAACAAAATATTAAATAAACAATAACAATTTTATATACGAATATTTGCGAAAGATATTCTCAGTGCGAGTACCTTAACGTTTAAAATTCACTTTAGCCAAGTAGAATAATATTAAAAGAATTTTTTTTATCTTCCTCTTTCGGTAGAGCACAGAACTCTTAGTTTATTTCAAACAAATTTGTATGCAATATTACATACCAACTACAAAAACAACCACTGCGCAAATGCAATAAGTGACCTCTCAATTTAACGTGGCATCTTGCATGCAGCCATAACTACGCAAAATTGTGTATAGAGTGCAACGCTATTCGCTTCATCGCTTAGACCTGGTAATGTTAACACATGTATGCATATGTTTGATTAGATGTATGTATGTTTAAATGTGAACGTGCCACAGTTACTAAATATTTGTAAACCAAAAAAAAAAAAAAAAAGTCCCAAAACGCAATTGCTGCTATGAAGCGAAAAAGAAGATGTTTTGTGATTTTCTTCACGAATCTGTTAAATATTGTAACTGTTTAATAACTAAATAAATTTTAAGCACTGTAAGCTTGTTTGTTATTCAGACAATTTTCTAAAATTGAAAATTATAGATTGAAGTTTTTCATAATTTAAATTAAAAATATTATTATAGAGATAAATTCTAAGATAATTTTGTAGTTTGCAGTTTGCAGTTTTCATTGTGTTTATATTGTATTTTATGTTTGCTCTAAAATATCAATTGAATGGAAAACTCGTATTAAGCCACAAACAATCACGAAGGATCTGAGCGCCCATAATCATCATCTTCCTGAAAATATTTATTTTATTCTTATTTTGTTATAAAGGCTGTACAGTGGTTCGTCAGAGTAGAAAATATATTACAACGTTTCAAAATCTTTCTATATTTTATTAAATAATAATAGTTGGGTTTCATTTAAATTTATGTTGTACACAAATATGTTTGCAAGACAGTTTTTTTGAAAAATCCTATTTTATTGCTTTGTTTTAAAATATTATTCTTGTTCAGAGGCCGTCTGTCAACCTTATTATAATGTTATCTATTGTCTACCAATAACTAGAATATAATTTCTTATTTCAACTATCAAGTTCAAAGCCGGAAATTTAAAAATTTAAAACCGGAATTTAAAATTTTCTTAATTTTTCTAACAATAGCATACAGAATTATTTTTTATATAACAAATCCAGTACATTTATATTCTCCATTGCAAGCACTGTGCTGCATGAAAAGTTTATGCGAATTTCCTCTTTTAACGATACATCTGCATTTAGCACGCGGCCTTATGCCCACAGAAACCAAAAACAAACAATAATTTTACATTGTGGGTTTATATGCGTTGATTGTTTTATTATGATGATGTTAAATTATTGTAATCCACACTGGTAATCTTCTATAGAAACACATAGCAATACAAAACAAATAAAAAGCGATGAATATAACTCTGTCGATGGGTTATTTAACTTCAACTTTTGGCAGATATTTTTTCGTTATCATCAGCCACATTATCATCATCAAAGGAACCAAAGAAAAAAAAATAACAATAAAACGCAACTAAAATCATAGTAATATACCAACCAGTATTGCCGCTAATTAATAAGTAAGAGTAAATCGTAAGAGAACTATCAGTGACAATATTTTAAAAATGTCATTTATTTATAAAGCAGCAGCTTTTAAGAAATTAATTCTAAAAAAAATAATTTAAAAATGATCGTTTAAAAAATTAGATTTTAGAAAAGTACCATTTACAACAATACCTTTTAAAAAAATTACCTTCTGAAAAAGTAGTTTGTAACGAAGTTATTTTAAAATAGTATCTTGCAACGTTTAACGTTTTAAATAGGTACCGTCTGAAAGAGTATCTTTCAAAAAAGTAGCTTTTAAAAAAATATGGTTTAATAAACAAATTTAAATAAAGTACCTTTTAAAAAACAATTTTAAAAAAAAGTACCATTTAAAAAAGTACCTTTTAACAAAGTACATATTAAAAAAGTACCTTTCAAAAAATCAACTTTTCAAAAAGTATCTACCTCTTAAAAAAGTACCTTTTCAAAAAGTACCTTTTAAAAAAGTATTTTTTAAGAAATTACCTTTTAAAAGTGTGTCTCTTAAAAAAGTACCTTTTAAGTTAATACTCTTTAAGAAAATACCTTTCAAAAAATAAATTTTAAAAAAGTACCTTAAAAAAATTTCTTTGAAAATCTTACACTTTAAAAAAATTACCTTGTAAAAAGTACCTTTTAAAATAGGTACCTTTTAAAGAAGTATCTTTTAAAAAGTATCTATTAAAAATTACATTTTAAAAAGCCTCTTTTAAAAAAGTACTTTTTTAAAAAGTGCCTTTAAAAAAAATACCTTTTAAAAATTTATCTTTTGAAAAAGTTCCTTTTAAAGAAATACCTTTTAAAAAGGCACTTTCTAAAAATAAAACATTTAGGGAAGTTCCTTAAAAAAAGCACGTTTTAAAAAACTATCTTGCCATAGAGTGCCTGTTAAAAAAGTGCCTTTGAAAAATTTACCATATCTCTATTGCCAGATTGAACTATTGAAAGAAGTGCCTTAGAAAGTACACATTATTTGCTTTCAGCTAAAATTTTTGCAAAAATACCTTTAAGGAAATACCTGTTGGAAAAGCTCCTTTTTAAAAATTTTTGTTTTAAAAAAAGTAACTAAAAATATTTTATAAAAAGGTTTTTTAAAAGCATGACTTGTTTATTTTTGGGTGAAACTATTAAAAAATCTGTCAAAAAAGTACCTTTTACAAAAGTACTTTTAAAAAGGTAATTACCTGTTTAAAAAAATACCCTTAAAAGAAGTACCTCAAAAAGTACTATTAAGAAAATATTTTTTATAAAAAAAACATTTAAAAAAGTACCAGGGGAAAAAGTTACTTTTTTTTAGAAAAGAATCATAACTTTTGCAGAAAGTACCTGTAAAAAAGCACTTTTTAAAAAGTATCTTTAATGTCTTTCTAAATAAAACTACATCCTGAATACTTTTTAAGAGAAATTTTTTTAAAAACGTCAATTCCGAAAATGTACTGTTTCAAAAATAGTTTTTCATAAAGCACATATTAGAAGAGTCCCAAAAATGTCACATGCGAAAATTACTTTTAAAAAGTACACTTTTAGAAAATTACGCTTTTCTAATCCTTTTTGAAAAACATCATTTTTAAAATATTGTCTTTGAAAAAAGTTTA
The DNA here is from genome assembly GCA_905220375.1 of Tachina fera. Classification (NCBI taxonomy): domain Eukaryota; kingdom Metazoa; phylum Arthropoda; class Insecta; order Diptera; family Tachinidae; genus Tachina; species Tachina fera. Next base: position 18,954,247 of record LR999964.1, on the reverse strand, counting down.
TTTTGGCACTTCTTAAATGTGGTTGTAAAATAGTACTATTCAAAAGCTTTGCCAAAGATGTAAATATGTATTTTGAAAATGGTAACGCTGTTGGTTAGTTTAACATGCTCAACATAAAAAGGATTAAGATGATTGCAATCATCGCTGTATCCTCATCTTCATCTTTAAAAGAAACTAACATCTTTAAGCAAACGAAAAAAAAACAATGATACCGATAAAGATTCCTCATGATGATTTTTTTATATGTATATCTGAATGGCAAGATACGCTACGGTCAGTCTTTTTTGCTGCTGATGGTCTTCGTAGTATTCAGTCTATTTTCAGCTGGAAATGAATATAGTTTTTATATTTTCGCTGCAGTAGTAATACTTTTTTCTGTACAAATAATAATGGACCATCTTAATAGTGGCCTGAACGGTCGTTTTAAACTCGCTGTAATTTAACTTTTATATTGATATTTTTATTTTTCAAAATTTTGTAATATTCTGTATTTATGTATGTATTTAATGTTTTTTTTTCGATGTGGCGGCAATAATTGTTGTTGTTGTTGTTAATATTGATCATTGTATGTATATGATGTTGCTGATGAAAACGTTCTTGTATGTATGTTGTATGTCTTGTGTGTAGAGTGCAAAGATGTTGTTTGCTTTTCTTTTTTATAATAATATTATTTTCATTATTTTATCTTAATATACTGATGATGCCCTATTGTGATAATTTTGGGTTGTACTTAAGGTACTTATTTAATATGCAATTTTTTATTTTGCGTTCCATCCGTGTGTCTGTCTTTCTGTCCGTTTGCCTTTTGTTTGTTTTTCTGTAAATCAATGGTGAGAAATACTATAAAGTTTTTTTAACATTTTACTTAGGTTGTTGCTTATAGTTTCTTTTTTTTTTGAAAATTTAAGAAGGTGTTTACAAATGTTTTATTTATTAATATTTTATTGAGTTGAATGTTCCCACTCTTTGAGGCATAAAGAATATTTTTAAATAATTTTCGAATACTTCATGTGAAAATAGTATTGCTGTTTAATATATTTAAAAAGTGCATATAAATATTTTTTGAAACTGAATTTTACTTTTGCCTTATAATAATTGGAAACCTGCCACAAATTGAGTAATAACTTTTATGAAAAATAAACCATATTTATACTTATAAAATCTGCTGTAGAAAAATATTGTTTTAAATTCTAAAAAAAATATCCAATCATTATTTGAACAATTTTTAAATTGTTTAACAAAATAAGTTATTAAAGGAAAGGAACAACATTAAAATTACAAAGAGAAATGAAAATAACCATAAATGTATTTTCGTGTAGGCAGTATATGTATATATATTAAAATAAACAACAGTAATGATTTAAGTAGGCTTGTAATTCGATTTATTTAAACGTTGATAAATCAATGACTTAACAAAATCATAAAACATAATTTCTCTTTCAACATTTAATTATGTCTAGTGAAAGATATCTTTTTTTTTGTTGTATCTTTAAAATTATGTTAATTTATTTTTCAAACAAAACAAAACATATCATGTTTGCTTGTGTGCTAAAAACCCATATCGAATAGTTTGTAAAAAATTATAGAAAAATCAACAACATTACAAATATTTAAATACACATTTGTTAAGAGATTAGTGAGCACCGTTTCTTTTTCTTTTTCAAAATTTAGGAAGGTGTTCAAAATGTAGAGAACTGAAAGATTTTTAATATGAATGTGCTTTAAGTAAGAGTTTACTATATTAAAGTTTAAATAAAACAAAAATGTATCTGAGATATTATTTAAATGTCTCATTTACTTGAAAGTATAATTGATGCTATTGTGCCAAAATTTTATCCTTAGTTTAACTGACGACATAGTTTATAAAGCTCTTAAAACTGACTTGTGGTTTATTTGGATAGACTTGTGACTTAAGAAAAAACATCACAATAAAATTAATTATAATTGGTAATTGTGGCAGTAGAGCGGAGGTAAAACAGAGAACAAAGATATCGGTTTCATGACAGTTCTTCAAAAAATTAAGTAATGAAAAATCAATAGTAGAACACATCGAGCCATAACCGCCAAAAAAGCTGTACAAACATATATTTTGGCCCTAGTGTTTTTTAACGAAAATCGATTATTTATAAGCTTTTTTGGCACTTATGGTACGATATGTATGTATGTATATATTTTCAAATAATCAAAATATAAAATAACAAAGTAGCTATTTTTGAAGATCTACTAACAATCACCATATAAAAAAACAATTCAAAATATGATATATTTTTAAAGCCCTTCAATGCCGAAGTGGGTTTTTATATTTTCATGCAGTTAATAAATATGTTTAAGAAATTTATTATTTGATATATTGTCATAAAATTATTCTAATTAAAATTTGTTTGCTAGCAGTTAAGCATGTGCATATGTATTTCATTGGTGCTTTGCCAGACCATCAGTACACTTCAGCCACACATTTTGAAAAATAAAATATATTCATATCGAATACAAAATGTTTGCTGTATTTTGTACAAGTTTCTAAACCTACTACACTTATTTTATTCTTTATTAAATTTCACATATATTTTTACTTGTGAATTCCCAAATAGTTTTTGAAAGTCTGTGCATAAAATAAGAGGTTTATGGTTCTTCAAAACGTGTGGTTGAAGTCTACTGATGATTTGACAAATTACCAAAGAAATGCATATAAACATGCTTGGCCACCAAAATATAAGATTCAAAAAAGTTCATCTTCAGAGTATAACTTTATAATTTTTTTTTAAAGACCCTCAATTGCAATATCTTTTTTGGAAACCTCAATTGGACATTTTTTAAATTCTTTTTTTTTGCTTTGTTCTATCCATTTGTCATTAATGATTTAAAATTTAATTCCAAATTTTCTATTTTTATTAAATGTCTTTTGCTTGTGTAAACAGTGTATCAGCATTAATTTTCTGATAAATTAGAAACTTTATTTGACTTAACAAATAACATTAAAATCAATAAAAATGTTAATACTTGAGTAGGCGTTAATCATAATTTTATCATCTTTTAATGAAAATATTGAAAAAAAAAATATTAAAACATTTAAGCTCAAATATGCTTAAGTTTCGGATACTATAACTGATTGTTTATAAATACATGTTAATTCGTATAAAACCTGCAGGCAAAATTCACAAAAATTAGGCCAAAAATGTATGCATACATACATACACACATACACACCTATATTGTAAAAGATTCATAATTAATCTTAATCAAATGTATTAACTAGACATACACACTTATATTTTAGTACATATTTTGCTATGCTATTGGTAGTCATATCGGAGAACCAAGAGTTTTATGTAAAAAGAGGGGATTATAATGAAAATTTATTTTTTGAAAATTAATTTTTAAAAGATATTTCTTCAAGATATCACTTTTTACGTGTATGTACTTCAAAAACAGAAATAAGAACTTTTTAGAAAGTTTATATTATGCAAATATTGTGATCACAGTCAAGCAGCAGGACAAATGCAGACTATTGTCAATGTATTTAAAAAATTATGTTTGTTGCAGAATATTTCAATCCATAATTATGCTTAGTATATCAGGAAGTCTTCATTCTGCGGAAGGTGTCTTTGGTTGGTTTAAAGGCAATAGTGGGCATATGAAAAATCAATCAATCGAAAAAATCTACTCTTAAATGCTGACATCTGTAAGAAATTAAGTGAGCGTTGGCCCAAAAATCTTTGATCTAAATTGCAAAAGTTGTTTAATATAGACTAATTTCTTGCTTCTTAAACGTTTTCAAATTTTAACGTGGCTTATTAAAAAAATAAATATATTCACTTATACATCCTTTAAAAGTCATGAAAATATCATAACGTGCTTTCGAGCAGGCCTCTTGGATAGTTGATAAGATAATAGCATAGTAATAAAAGGGTTGCAGGTTTGATAACCACAATCGACTTTGTTTATATAAGCAGAAAAAACAAAAGAAACAAATTTTCAAGAAAGTCTTTCAATAAAACTTTTTTGAAAAATAATTTTTTAAAAGGCACAAAAATTCAAGAAGTAAATTCTCAAGAAAAAACTTTTATTAAAATTCACTTTTTGAGGTAGTTTTTATACAGAGTAACTATTTTTAAATGACAACTTTTTAAAATTTAAATTTTTAATGGTTAATTTTTCAAAATAATTTTTTCCATAATACTTTTTTGCAGATATGCAAATATATTTTTTAAATATACTTGGAAAGGAATCTTATATTGAAAAGTGCTTACCCAAATGGTACTTTTTTTAAAGATTACTTTTTGAAAAGAAGAGAAAAGGTATTATGTGCTTACTAGTACGTATTATGTGCTTACTGGTACGTTCTTGAAGAGGTACTTTTTTTATAAGATACTTTTCTTTAAAGGCACTTATTACAAAAAGTACTTTTTTAAGTGGTATTTTTTGAATCTATATGTACTTTAGTTTAACTTTTAACTGTTTTTTAAATGTAATTTTTGGGAAATTTTTGTTTTTAAAAGTTTCTTTTTTGCAAGGTTATTTCTAGGTACTTTTTAAAATGTACTTTTTATATACATATATATGTTTTTAAAATAAGCTTTTTTTATAAAATAGACGTAACACTCAGGTAATGCATGCATTTTACTATTACTAGGTATTAACCTTCTTGAAAGATATATTTCCAAATTTTTATTTTCTTAAAATTTCTTTTCTCAAATTAATTTAAAATTCTAATTATATAAGTACTCATATAAGGTTCAGTTGTTTTTGACGTTTTTAAAGCTTTTTTAGAAAAGAAATCGTTAGAATTATTTTTATTAGCTATTTAGATCACTACCATCTCTGATGTAGAATCTTAGTTCGGAGGACCATGAACAAGGCTTATTTGTATATTGAACTTGTAATTTCGATATAATAATGCTATGTTGTAAAATAGTTAATCATGATATAAGAGTTAGTATAATTAAGTAAGTATCTTAGCGTTAGTGTGTTTCTGTTAATGGCTCGTGAGAACATTAAACAAATTCTTAAATATAAATAAATATATTTCAATTAAATATGTGACTTAGCACATATATATGTATATTTTTTTCATAGAAATACAGAAAATGCTAACAACACTGGTGACTGAAAAAATGTTTGGTATTTCTTTTTTCATTCAGTTTTTTCTTGTATTTAGATTTTATTAACCATTTTATTATTTGAATCACATCAGTTGTGTCACTTGAGTTTCCTGGTTTGTTTAGATTTCTTTTTCTTTTATATGCTAAAAAAAATCTACAAAATTTTCCTAGAACTTAAAAGCGTGTCAAATACGTGTTTACTTTTTATCTATTGTAGTAATCGAAAAACTATCAAGTTTTATATAATTATATGTGTGTGTGTGTGTGTGTTTTATTTTATTTTATTTTATTTTACTTTATTTAATTAACATGAATTCAGTTATTTGCTGCGATGGGGGAATGAGTAACTTACTTTTTTAGTTAATATTTAACATTGAAGATTAAAAGTCAATATAAGTTGGTTTTCATTCAAGTCTCCTCAATGTTGCCAATTCATTTTACTATTTTTCAATTCATATTGCTATTTGTAAAGAGTTTTACTCAGAGATTAATAGTGAGCTAATTAAGACACCGATATCGATAGAATTTTTTTATTTGGAAAACTTTTTTTAATGTAAGAAATCTTTCATTAGCATATTTACATTTAATTGGAGCTTAAAGAAGAGTAACACTCAGACAATGAATGCCTACTACTACTACTACAAGGTGTTACCTTCCTTAATAAATGGGCAATGATAGAGAATGATGATTTTTCACTTTTCTAATAATGCAGTGTTGCAGCGCCTCTGGTGTCAATGAAGCATATTAAATTTTTGTAGCTGTGCTTTTTAGCCATTTTATTAGTTATTTTACTACCGTCAATAATTGTTTTATACAATACCGACAAACTAGGTTGCTCTAACGTAACATTAGAATTAGTATCGACTGAAGCCGGTCTAGTTCAGTGACAAATTCTATTTTTATATGTATTTGAGGGTAAAAATATAATTTTTAGCAAATAGCAAGCAAAATCTTATGAGTTCCTAAAAAATAGTATTTCCTTTTTCATGTGTTTCCTTTAAAGACTAAACAAAAGTTCAGTCTGAAGTCTTTGAGTGCTTGAATCAAAATCATATTTAAATTATAAAATTTATGCTGTAGGGCATCAGCTTGAACAGTTACAAGCTCTTGCATTCTTTGAAATACTCACATGTCTGTAGAATTTGTTTTTTTTTTAATTTTTTTTTGCGAAGTATATTTATATGTAAGTGTAGTCTTGTGCGTACGTGTAAATGGTTTATATCAGTTTAAATATTTACATTGTTATTTGTCTATTTATAATAAATCTCTCTTTATTATTAGTAGAGAGACATTTGTTGATAAATAAAAATCAAGTACACGTGCCAAGAATTTTTTATTCTTATTTTTGTATGTGTTTTAACTTTCTAAGCAAATTCTTACCTTAAACAGCTTCGCTAAGGCGAAAAGATACTTATTGCATAAGTTTTTAAAACTTTAAAAAGGGAATCAAAAGCAAATTAAAACATGAATGTTATATTAGCACCCAGCAAAAAATTACACATAACAATCAGAACTACTTGCCATACAATGACTTACTTTTCAGATTACCACATTTTATTACTCGCTTACAAATCACATTACCTAAAATTTAAAAAAATGATATACAAATTGCTAAATGAGGAGAATGATTTTTTTTTTTAGATTAAATAGATTACGCGAACAAGTTGCCAAATAAAAAAAGTAAGTACTTCTCAAGAATCGTTTATTTTAGTCTCACGCCTTTTTAAAATATTAAGTTGGTAATGCAGTAGGGAAGTGATTCCACCAAAAATGTTTAATTCCAAACCCGATTACCTTTTCTTAATTTTTTTGACTTAATTTTTTGCAAATGATATTTTTAGGTTTTACAGAATAATGAATATTTTATGTGCTTAGTATCAAAATTTTGTGTGCTTTAAAATAAGGCCCAAGGAAATAACGCCGAAGTAAGAAATGAAATAACCCCCAACTAAATAAAATCCAAAAAAACCAAATAAGGTCCAAAGGAAAGTATATGAAAAAACAATCAATATAAATAAAATAAAGCCCAATAAAAAAATCCCAATATAACCAAAACCAAGTTGGAAAAAAGCCCAAAAATATTAAATAAGGCCCAATCAAACTCAATATGATATAAATCCCAAAGTAAATGAAATAAGGCCGAATTAAAAATTCTTTATTTTATTGGGTCTTACTTCATTTTATTACTCGGACGTTATTTCCTTTTGTTTTTTAGGCGCTGTGAAATAAGGCCCAATGGAAAGAGATTTATTTTAAATCTTTCATTTATTTTGGCATTCGTTACATTATGAGTTGGGGCCTGATTTCATCTTCACTTTTGTTTTACTGGGCTTTTTTAGTAGATGCTTTATTTCATTAATATTGGGTATTTTTGGTTCATTTTCTCTATGGCTTTATTTAATTTTCTTGGTGCTTATTTCATTCCTTAGTTAGTTGTTATTTAGTTGTGCTTTATTTCATAGCATGGAAATTTTGCACATGGTCCAAAAGTATTTTATTTAATGGACAGAAACATGTAAACCTTTCGGGAAATTTTTCACTTTTGTGGCTATTTAAGCGTTACATAATCGGTGATAAGACTTTTTCGTAAGAAATTTATATGTTTTAAAAAGTTGTTTATTAACATCTTAGGAATATTTTTGTAGTGAATTGTTTCCTTGAATTTTGAACGGTTCGCTACGTATGGACCTGAACAAGGAAAAAAGGAAACAAATAGAGTTTTTTTTTAACTTTTTGCGATTTTGATCTTAAAGATAAAGTTTTTTTTTGGATTTTATATGCTCACAATTTTTGTTCTTTATGACAAGACGCATGAGAAAATGCAAAAATGATCGGGGATAATAAAAACAATTACTTTACTTGGGGAAAAGTGGGAGAGGAAAGAAGAAAGGTCTTTTTTGTTGTCTTTTATCACGTAGTAGTGTCCGTGTATGGTTATGTTTCCTGACTTAAATCTAACAGATCTTTAATGAATCTTTCCTTTCTGTGTATTTTTATCGTTTATAAAACAAAAAAGGTATACATTTGTTACACAGAAAGAAAAAAACCGTTCTAAATTTAAGTTTTTTCTACTTACTTTTAGTAGGAATGATGCTTAAAAATTTAAGTTCTAAAAGCACCAATATTTACTTAAAACAAACCGCTTTTGTTATTTTGCATTAAATTTAATTGTTATTACCATATAATGAAAAATTATATTTTATCTTTTTATTCAATAAATCAAGTTAGCATTTCTTAAACCAGGTGCACTTTGTGCATTGTTTCTTAAATGAATTCCGTCTTTGGATTATTTGAAGTACGGAGTCGGGATTAAATCAACGCCATTTTTAGAATAATTCAATCTCTGATTTTCAGTATGGATTCCATTAAATCAACTAAGAAATTCTTGAATCAAGCGTATTTTGAAATTAATTCTGTCTCAGGTTTTCTGAAACCAATCTGGTTTTGGATTTATTTCAAGTACGGAATTGAGATTAAATATCGATAAAATTAAGTATTTGGCTCTTGAAGAGTACGTACTTGAATTGAGCCTTTTGTATTTGATTTGAATAAGTCCGTGCATGCCGTACTTATGACACTGCTTTTGTTTGGTTTGAGTACGCATGGATTGATTTTTATTTTGAGTGTACTATTGTCCCATAAGCCCTTTTTGAATTATCGTAACACACACTTTTTGCATTTTTTTATATGCTTGTTTGTATGCAGCAGTTTAAATTATTTATTACATGATTAAGTTTTATTTATTTTGTTTTCCTTTCATCTCATTAACACACTATCTAGGTATGTGTGTTTGTGTTCAGTATTTATGTAACAGTTTGAATGAAATTTGTTTTTTAAGTGATACGTTGTAAAAGTAAGAAATCTTACAGGCTGCTTTTTTTTTTGTTTTGCTCGAAGCTTAGATTTATTACACATTTTCAAACATTAATAGATTGTAAATAATGTGCGTGAATAAAATTTACGTAGCTATACTTTTTTTTAATTATCTTGATAAAAAAAAAAATTATTTAACTATTTTTGAAGCAAGGTGAAAAATAGCAATATTTTTGTCGCATAACTCATTTTCTAAGCTTGCATACAAAAAATTAATGTTCACATTGACCTTACACTTTAGAAAATCTTGTGGGCATGTCGAGCAAAAAATTTATGTTTATTAAGGTCTTTTTTATAATTTTCTTTTAAGCCCACTGTATCCTTTAAATAACTACTTTAAAAATACTTATTTGTAAACTGGTTTATTTCCTCACACCGCAAACATGTGTAATTTTACGGAAATGTACAAAATATTTGTTTGCAAATATTTGTAATTTTTTTTTTCAGCTGACACTTTGTAACACCAAATTTAAAATTAAAACAATTTTTGTGTGTTTAACACAGTTTGGTTATTGCAGCCAGTGCAAGTGTGAAGTGTGTGTGTGTTTTTTAAACTATTATCTTGAGAATTGCTTACAAAGAGGCAAAAAAAGAGTTAGAGTTTTAAATCCAATAATGAGTGGGAAGTTATTAAAAATTCAACACCAGCATAAAAAAATGTTGGTTGGGCGCCTGAGACCTGCTGCATATCAAAATTGTGACCAATTAACTAATTAATTTTGTTGTTTATATCTTTGGCTGTATTATTTTTATGTTTTCTTTACAAAACAGTAATAGTTGCTGTTGCTGGTATTGGTATTGGTCATAGTTTTTTTTTTTTGTGGTGGCTTTATAAAAACATAAAATGCATCTTACATAACATTTCTTGTTTCTATCTGTCCATCTAGCAATTTAGTTGTCTGTCAAAGCAGTAGTTTTTTCCTTTCGGGTGTTAATTTGTGTAACATAATAATGCTACTGTATTACCACTGATTAAATTTACGATAGTGGTTTTGTGAATTTTTGGTGTGTTATTTGCTTTAAACTATTTTTTTTTGTGTTATAATACTTTTAATGTAATATTTTTTTTAAATTAAAATATGCTAAACAAAATTTAAGGAAACATAGTTATTGATTAATACATTCAAAGTAATTGTGTGCTTAAGCTCCTGACATAAACTTAAGGAACAGAGGATGATGATGGTGTCCAGTACATATTTGAAAGGTATAGAAATTAAATTTTTTTATGCTGCTGTACACGTGCATAATATTTTTTAAAAAAGCCCACAAAAAGACTCAATGTGTGCTTGTGTTTTATATAATTTTTTTTTTGTGTGTACAAATTTCAAATATGAGAAATATTCCTATATTAAGTTTGTGTCTTAAGTCTTTTGTTTTTTTTACAAGTAAAGTTTTTACATCTTGTATCCATAAAAGAAGTTTATATAAAAATTGTTTTAAATGTATTTTGCCGACAATTTGTGTTTTATTGTATTTCTTTCTGCTACTGCCTTTTTGGCAAAAAATAAAACTATATGCGCAAAATATGTAAAAGTGTAATACAATGATGGCAATTTCTTGTCTGAATTTTTTGTTATTGTGGATATGGTTTTGTTTTTGCTCAAATTGTTTTAAATTTGCGTAACTGTATTTAAATAAATTTAAATTTACTATGAAGTAAAATTTGTAAGCAGTGAATTATTTTGTTAGATTAACTTCCAAATTAGAGTTTAAAGAATGCCAAAGCATGGAAAAATAGTGGAAAACTAAGTAAACCATGAATTATTGGAACTAGCAAAAGTTAATTTTCTTTAAACTTTAAAAAAAGACTTTGTTGCTTTCATGTAAATGCTGGAGGCAGTTTTTCCTAAGTGATGTTTATTTCTTTAAAAGGAGGATATTCTATTTTCAAAAATTTTCCGTCATTGCATGTTAAATAAGATTGACCATCATACTGGTTTCAGGTCTGCATTATCTTTATTGTGCTTTTGAATATATAATAATTATTTCCTTCTCTCAAATAATGTTTGAGGTCTTAAACATTCGACGGCTTTTTGAAATGTTATTTTGCTTACATTGATATAAATATAATAACACTATGAAATTAAATCAAACTTTGCGGCTTTGCCACACGTAAGGCTTACAAAGTGTTGAGTTTGTTAGAGAGAAAGAGAAAGAGAGAGACCCTCTTATTAAAAAATTTTTTTTACTTTAGCCTTAAAGTTCATAGTAGCTACCAAGCACTTTAAGGATAACATTGCTTTGTTAAGAAATTGTATTTTAAAGACAACTTTAATTATTTTGTGATTTACTGCCTGCCCCACGATGTCGAAAGAAAACTTAAGAGAACGAAAGTAAGTCACTCATTTTCTTCTATAAAATTGTTCCACTATCTTTCGACTTATCGTTCGATTGTCTTTACGTTTCTAACGTATACGTTGTCAAATATCCATATTGCCACATCAACAATTTCATATATTCATCGTCAAATGGGAATAAAAAATCGTTCAAATGTGTGAATTGTGAATTATTGCATTTATGTACTATGTGTAATATACCGAATACCGCTTCCGCTTAGAAGAGTTTTCTGTATAGCCGGATGTCTTAAGGATTTTCAGGTCTGTGTATGTGCAACAACTGTTTAGATGAATACGCCTTGATGTAAAGAAAAAACTGGCACAAAGTAAGTGACGACAGACATTGCCCTAGGTGCTAACGAGTTCCTCCATACAATTTGATATTAACCGGCGCATAAAACTTACAAGCTCAGGCGTGAGAAGACCGCCAACGACGGGTTATGCAACAAAGCCATTGCCATCGAAGCCGGTATTGTATTTGCTAATTGACAAAGAAAAATATTTTATTTACATATGTATGTAAAAGAAAATAATTTGTTTCATTTTGCCTCATTCGACAATAAAAATACCAGTGCCTGTTTTTGACATTTGAGTTCGTACAAATGACTGGGAAAGATTTTATTGGGGCACAAATTTGTATTGAAATGCTTACGTTATCGTTCGCATTCATTTTCTTTCGACTTGTCCTGCTTAAGGTTTTTAGGGAAACGCAAAACAGCTGTTTGCCGTTTAAAATGCGTGCGAACGAAAATGAGTGGTATCCTGGAACAGGCAGTTAATAAATAATTCTGATAACACCACCATTTTCAACAACCAATTCACAGCTTATGATGTACAACATCGAATACAATTTTATTCGAGTATTCAAATAATTTTTTATTTTATTAAATAAATTTTTATTATCTTGTAGTTAAGCATCCTAATTTAAAAAATATGAGCATCTCACACTGAAGCAAAACATATAAGCTTTTCTATGAGGTAAATGTAAAAAAAAATATGATGAACATGGGCAAATTATTTGAATATCCAGCTTTTTTAAATGTACATCACTAAAACACTTTTGTATAATTGTATTTATTTAAATATTTTTTTTAGGATTTTGCTATGCATTTCGAATCAGTTGGAAAATTTGGTAATGTTTTCCATTATATGACAGAAATAATAAACTTAAGCTAAGAGGTAGTACTTCTAGCTTAATTTTCAGATGTAACATGAATCAGTATGTGCTATATTAACAAAAATATGTCAGGTACAAAAAAACACATTTTGGAAAAATTAACTTAAATTACTCTTATCGAACGTGGGTGCCTACTTTAGAATTTTGATATAATAATTTTTTTTGAATACAACTTTACTTAACATTGCTTGGCAAAGCTTTGTTAAGTGTTTTTGAAAACGACCGAAAAACTTTAAAATGGAAGCCAAAATCATATTAAAGAAAACTAAACATAAAATTCTATTTTAAGGTTTTGCAGAATAATCATAATTTTGTAGTGTGAGAGTTGAAAATTTATAAATAAGTTTATTAAAGGAACAAAAAAGTATGGAGGAATATGGTTCATGGCGTGTTGTTGCTGCTCACTGTGCAGATATTAGGTCATATTAAATAAGGTCGTAGCTATTTTCACAATGAATGTAAATTTTTTAATTTTTAGATGAAAATATTTTTTTTTATAATTCTATGTTTCCTTAAAATATAATTTCAGGACAAAAAAGAGCAAAATTTGGATGCCAAACTTTTTAAAATCGACAGAACACGTCATATAATACAAAACGTTTTTATCCTGAAACGGCTTTGGTACTTTCGTAATGTTAGTTTAAATTCGTTTTTAAATTTTTAATTAATTTGACCATAAAACGTAGAGGTGTAGCAAAAATGTAAATAAGACTTCATTAAAAAAGGAAATAGTAATTAGCAGTAAAATAAATAACAACAAATTCGAAGGATATGATGCCTTAACAAAATTAAAAAAAACCTCCTGACTGTATGTCAGAAGTTTTACATGAAATCGATTGAAATTTATCATAACCTTATCGATTTTCAGCAATTTTAATGACTTACGGCATATTAGCCGAAAAAAAATATATTCGAAAATAAAAAAACACATATATCCGACGTGCCAAATACTTTTTAATTTGGTGTAGTATCATATGTAAGAGATACTAAAATCTCTTATTTCTCGTAGACTTAATTTAATAATATAACAAGAATATAAAAACGATAGTCAAAATCATTTGAAAAAAAACAACATTTAACAACTCGAAATTGCATCAAGTAACAGGCCACAATTTTCAAATGTCAATAATAATAAAAATACTGCAAAAATAAGATAAAATTGTAATTACCTTAAAGCGAATTACACTTGCCAACAGTTGCATTGATTTTATGGACTACATACTTGATTAGTCGGCTATTTGAGCAAGCTATTTTACCAATTTTATGGTTGTGTTATTAAACGGTTTGGCTCGAAAGCATTTAATAACTCAATTAAGATTGGAAATGTTTTTTTATGGCATTTAAAAACAAATCAAAATAAAAAATAATTTTAAAAGAGCTCAAATAAAAGTAAGATAATAAGAAAGATTACAGAAAAATACAGCTAAAGAGAAAGATATCATGTTAGAGTGGTGTGGTGGAGAAAGTCTGTAAAATGAGTTAATTTTCACAAATTTACTATATTAACTGAATTATTAATAATGCAAAATATTTTTATTTAAAATAATTTACTGGTGCTTAAAATTACCCAAATAAGAAATTATACTTAATTTTGCATTTACAAAATGTGTTTAAGTTATGAGCAATTTTGCAAATTTGTATGCAAATTTTGTTAAAAATGTGTAAACAAATTATACGAAAATTTAATTGAAAGATGTGTGCGTACCTGTGTGAAGCAACATATAATTTAGCATTTTATTTGTGCAAAAGTGTCAAGTAAAGCATTCTACAGTTATAAAAGCTGAAAGTTAAGTTTTATGAAATATAATACCTTTGTTTTGACAGATCACGTGTGAGTCGTGTCATGCTGTCATGTTATTTTTGTTTAGTATTGTTTGGCACTTCATAATGGAAAAACTTACGCCTCAACAACGACATCGCTTTGTTTTATGGGCTCTTGAAAAGTTCCAAGAAAATCCGATGTTTCTGAGGCAAATTTTGTTTAGCGATGAGACCCATTTCTAGCTAAATGGGTGTCTAAACAAACAAAATTGCCATATTTGGGGCGAAGAAGAACCTGAAAAAATTCAAAAACTGCCACTTCATCCAGAAAAAACAACTCTTTATTGTGGTTTGTGGGTCGGTGGAACCATCGATCCATATTTCTTTAGAAATGATGTCGGTGCAAACGTAACCGTTAATGGCGACCTTTATTGTTGAAGTTAAGGCCCGTGAACGCAGCTAAATTTGGTTTCACCAAAGATGGCGCCACTTCCCACACATTGCATTAATTAATGGATTTATTGAGAGAACATTTCGGTGAGCAAATAATTTCATGTTTTGGGCCGGTCGATTGGCCACTAAAATCGTTTGATATCACATTGTTAGACTTTTTCCTGTGTGGATATGTAAAGTCAAAAGTTTATTTCAAAATGCTCGAACGAGTTATCGAAAATTGGACTCAGCGGATGCACCATCTGTGACGTACCAACGGCCAACATTTGATAGACATAATTTTAAAAAAATAAATGCCAAAGAATTTCTCCATTAAATTTGAATATTCTGTGTTTTCTTCTTTAAAAAAGTAGGAAACCTCAAAATATATCACGCGTTATTAAAGGCTAGAACTTGTAAATACAAACGATTTTTTCGTTTTGAAATTTTTATGAAAAAAATATTTGTTCTAACGAATTTTCTTGATATTTCATATGAATTTGAAACGTTTAGATAAAATATTTTCTTCAAAATGTATTACGAATATTTTTTATAAGTTAATATTTTTTTACCGTTTGTATTGGTGTTAAAATTACCCTTTAAAAAATATTTTTATGAAAAGATACCTGAGCAAAATTTTTATATTATCGTTGCTTTTGTTTTTTATTACTTAAAATAGTAACTAAATGAATAGATGTTTAGATCGTCTATGTACAAATAAAAAAAAAACTAAAAATAAGCATTTTTATTTAATGTATTTAAATACTAAAATAGGGAAATAATCTGTAAATTAAATGTATCAATTATTACGTTATTAATTTTATATGATACAAATACTTGTAGAGGATTATCTTGATGCTGCGATTGCACATGGTCAGGAAAAAAATCATGGATTCAAACTGATAATCCCACTATCAATGATCAAAATTGGTGGCGCTGCAACAACATGTTTAATTTTTAATATGCTACCATTTTAAAAGTCTAAAACGAAAAATGACTCAAGCCTTTTTTTGGAAAAAAAAAATTATTTTGGTTTACAAAACATTTAACAAACTAATTTTCACATAAAATTTGTGTTGTAAACCTTTGGTAAATCATAATTATTTTTTTTAAATAAAGCTTCAACTAATTGGTAAAACACAGGTAAAAGTAATGCTATTGATTTGCATTTAAATTATTAAAATTTATTATAAAAATCGTAAAAATTTTTCGTTAGCATTTTGTAAAAAATCTCTCCCGTCTGTAATTTTCAAAAAAGTTTAAAAAAATTGTATATGAAGATTCAAACTAGTACACGTGGCGCAAAAATAATTGTTAATATTCCTGTGTCTAGCCATAGTGTTGAAGAAACCGCAGAGGAATCCATTTTGCACCGATTCTCGGATTTTGGAACTCCACAAATAAAATTACACCATACTTTACATTAAAGCTTCAGTCTTACTGATTTTAAGGTTCAATTAACAAGAAGGCTTACCACTATCAATCAGTAATAATGTCGTGGCTAATTGGGTCCTTGAAATACAGGGTGGCCCAGAAAGACCGAAGTGGTGTGAATTCCTTATAACTTTTTATTTAAGACATATTTTTTTAATTTTTTGTTTTTTAAATACAGTAAATTTATAGGGAATATTTTTAGATTAGTTATTAAAAATTGTATCCCGCAAGTGGTGGCCATTTTCTGCTTCGCACAAATGTGCTCTTTCCATTTCCATTATTCATAACTTATTTATGAGTGACGAAGCCCATTTCCAATTAAATGGGTTTGTTAACAAGCAAAACTTTAGGATATGGGCTAAGGAAAACCCGAGAGTACTTCATCAACGACAATTACACCCAGTTAAGTGTACTGTTTGGTGCGGTGTTTCTTCAGAAAGGATCATTGGCCCATATTTTTTGGAAAATGAAAGAGATGTCGCCATTTCCATCAATGGTGATCGATATCGGGCCATGTTGGAAAATTTTGTAAGGCCACCCGTGGAATACCATCCGCAAATATGGTTCCAACAGGATGGAGCCACAGCGCACACTCCGAGGGCCACAATGGCTATTTTACGCGACATCTTTGGGGAAAGAATAAATTCGCGTAGAAGCAATTTTAATTGGCCTCCGCGTTCCCCGGATTTAACCGCTCCAGACTGTTTCCTTTGGAGTTATTTAAAAGGGAAAGTTTATGTTAATAAGCCTAGGACTATTGAGGAATTAAAAACCAATATTCCAGACGAAATTAACAACATAACACCGGAAGTTTTGCGAAAGGTCATGGAAAATGTGTTGAAAAGAGATCATTTGTGCGATGCAGAAAATGGCCTCCACTTGCGGGATATCATTTTTAACAACTAATCTAAAAATATTCCCTATAAATTTACTGTATTTAAAAAACAAAAAATTAAAAAAATATGTCTTAAATAAAAAGTTATAAGGAATTTACACCACTTCGGTCTTTCTGGGCCACCCTGTACATCAGACTAATAAGGAATTGAATCGAAAAATATGACAATATGTTGACAAAGAGACTTTGTGCTTTTGTGATTCGTAAAGTTATAGAGGTCCTGCTGATATTTTTTTCCATTATTATTGGTAGTAGGGGATTTTGCTTAAAAATATCCTTTGTACATATCAAAATGTAAGATCTTATTAGAAGATACTTCTTACATATAACAATATATCTGTGGCACTAAGGGGAAAGTATTTAAGTCATATTTTACTATTTTTCAGGAATGCATTTTACGCATTCAAGACGACTTTCAGAAATTTACTTCTTTAACAGTTAAATTGGGAAATTCTATTTTAACTTTTTTTTAAGCAAAAATCATTTAAAATACTAAATGCAGTACATTTAAGTTGAAATATACCAAAGTTTAACCTAAATAAAGCTATTATTGCAAATGATATTAAAAGTCTGAAAAAGATAAGCCACAAGTCATTTTGCTATAACTTCCTGAAAAACCACACAAATCAATAGAGATTTTAACCAGAAGTACTCCCAAGTATGAAAATTACAAAACTGCTATTAACTTAAAGTAAGGTAAGATTTAAAGTCGGTTTATAAATGCATCACTACGCTGAAAATGAAAATTTAAATGTTTTAACTGAATTACTGAAGTAGATAACGCACAAATAAATATCAAATATTTAGTACAAACGAGCAAACTTGTATTGCATTTTAAGCAAACTTATGCACGTATTATGCAAAGCAGTTATGCATTTAAGAACATAACTTTGCTTTTAATTGGAGTGGCTCTGCCCATTTTTCTAAACATAATGTTATATTGTCATGGGAACGCAATTTGTAAATAAGATTACTAATAATGGGTATAGTAAAACTAGTAGAAAGAGCTCTCGCAAATGTTGCCATTTATAATCTACAGCTTTTAATAAAAAAAAACTATGTACACTTTTTATGCCGCATTATTATCATGATTATAAAATTTCAGATTATAAAACAAATTTTAATAACAAAATTTCAATGTGCAATAAAATTACGTAATTATGCAACAAATACTTTAACAAAACAATTCCAGCCACCTTTTTAAATACTTCATATATACATATGTATGAAACTTAAAAAATAAAGCCAAAGTCAAAACCAAAAACTAACACATTCGTACTATGTTTGAAAAGCACTGTAGCATTACTTTAAAAAAAATTGTCAACCAATGTCGCATGTACTAAAATTCAGCACAAAAATTCCAACTAAGTGCAAACAGCATCTAAAAGTAGAATAAATACTTCTACAAATAATTTAGTTTGGCTGCAGTTTTTCTCATACACTCATTGGTTGTACCTGCAATATTTTGCATAAAAAAGTAATTAAGCAAAAATGCTGATTTATGTTCGACTTAAAAAATTAACGCATTAACACTTCATCTCATATTTGAAATTGCCTTAAAAAAACAGCAACAGCAATAGCAAAATATTTTAAATAATTACTAAACATGATTTGAAAAAAGGAGAACAAAATATTGTATTAGTTTTTTAAGTTTGTCAACAAGTTGTGGCATTAGATAAACAAGTTGCTGTCTTAAGTCTTTTGTTTTTGTTTAAAATCACTCGCACAAAACAATCTCTTCTTGCTTGCTTATGTTATTGCTTGCTTGCACCTACTAGTGTTCAAGCTAAAGCTCATAAATTAAATATATAATATTGAAAATAATTACTTTGTAACAAATTAATTTAATTTAAAAGCTCTTGAGAACAATAATGGATTATAATTGATATTGTTGTGGACGGTATACTTTCAATCAATAGCGAAACGCTACAGTGAACAAAAGCAAAATAAACAGCCAGTTTTTTTTGTTAAATTTTATTTTATAATCTAATGAAATAAATTATTGTTATAATATACTAAATAGTAAATCCATGCTTATAGGAAAAAAGTGCTTAAGTCGAGATTAAAGTTAATGGCACCATTGTAATCTCTAAATTCAAAAGTACTCCTGGCCAACATCTTAACTGTTTTGTTAAATTTTTTTCAGGCTACAGCTCATTGCTCATACTTAATCAACTCATAATCTCATAAGGAATAACAACTTAATTTAGGTTTTAGTGTAATCAATTTAAAATAGTGGAAAGTTGTTTGCCAAAGAAATTTAATTCCAATTTCATTGTAATTGCTCTGCTACAAAACAGTAAAATATGACTTAACCGCTTTTTCCTTATTGCCAGAGAATTGTTTCAAACAGGAATTTTAATTTTGCAATAGTGTTGTTTTTGTTGTAAAATAATTAAAAGCATTCTGAAAAAAATAAATTGAAGTTATCTCAGTAAGGAAGTTGTCTTGTGCCAATATTTATATGACATAAAAGATAAATACATTGTTTCAAATAGAATTTTAGTTTTTAGCAAGATTGATGAGTTTATGTTTTCATATTTTGGATTTCCGCTTTGTCTACTGACAAAACATTTTTTGCCTTTTTCTTATTTTTATATATTCCCGAAAAGTTTTTTTTATTAAACGTTTACATAAATACAGCTGCTACTCTGTGAATAACTATTGTGCATTAGGCTAGCTTTACACTTAACGCTTAAGGTCTTTTAAATTTTATTTGGTTATCAACTTATAGTTTGCTGTTTGTAACCCACATTAAAGGAGTTGTTTTATTATTTTTTTTATTAAACATCATAACAAGTTTTAGTTTGGTTTAATTTAAACTTTGAACTCCATTTACAATCAATGGTGAAATAAAAAATATCTTTAAGAAAAGAAAAAACTTAGAGTTAAAAACCAAATGAAGTAAATATTTTTTGAAGTATTTTTAATACTTAATAATGCTTGTGACACAAATACTAAAAAAAAGCAAAAAATATTCTTGCATTTTTAAAACTTTACGTCCTTTTTTACAGTGTATGATTCCGAATTAACGTGAATTTTAACTGCAAGTTCTATATACAAAAGTTCCCGCTAAAGTCCTTGTTAGTTTTTGATTGTACTTTTTAAAAATATTTCAAATTATATTTACAAAACTCTAAAAATTATATTCATGATCGAATAGAAACTCCTTAATTTCGTTGTGCAATATTTTCTGCAAACATTTGTTACTCAAGTTCTGCAACTTTTTCTTTTTTCTGAATTTCTCTCTTCTGCATAAAGTGCAGGGTATTCGAAAAGTCGTCTTGTTTTACTTTTTTATTTATATTCAACTATTTCTAGTTTTTTAAGTTAAAGTTGTTGTTTGCTCGTATTTGTAACTTCTCTTTGCGCGGGAGTTGCATTTAAAGCAAGCACTCGTATTTATATCAGGGAAGTGAATTTTAAAGAAAAACTTTTAAAAACTAAATAAGAAAATAAATGAGTTTTTGTAGCAACTTTGGCAATTGTAACTGTATGCAATTTGCCAAAAAAAAATCTCTTGTTGACTGTGTATTGCCAAACTTTTACTTTTGTTAAACACATTTAAGCAGGACCGTGGCTCTTTGGTCTCTTACATTTTTTTCTCTGTGCTTTGAAAAGAAACATAATATTTTCAGTGACAATAGTGAAATTTGATCAATGATATGGCTGCCACAAATAACAACAAGTGCTTGATAAATAATATCAGACATGATAACTTATGGTTAAAAAGCTGTTAGGCAATAATTTTTGCCAGCATTGCACAAAATACACTTGCAGATATGCACCACTCAGTATAAAGTCTTAAAAGAGATATTCAATTTTCCAGATTTAAAGCAAACAGCTACAAAATCAATCCACTTTTTCGCAAACATATAAAAGGTACTCTCAAGAAATAATGTTGTGTTTTGTTCTGAACTTTAAATAAAATTTATATATAAAGATTTTTTTTTCCAAAGAAAAAATTGCAAAATGTAATAACTGTAAGACTTGAATTTTTCCTAAATATTAATTTTTTTTCTAAGGAGATCACTTAAAACTTAAGCATGTAGACACCACATCAGAGATTCGGATCGGAATAGTTTTGTTTCCGTATGTTTAATTCCGACTGATTTTACTTTACATTTTTCGGATTCCGAGAAATATTGTTTAATCCGAGCAATTATTAAATCTCTGTTTTTCAAAGAAATTATGGCTCTATTGTATTGGCAAAAACATAAATAAAATTAAAAAAAACCAGAACAAACAAAATATTGTGGAAATGTTTCGATTAAAAAATTCATCAGCTTTTGTACGGCCAAAAAAATTTTAGATAATAACAAAAATTTTATATTTTCAAAAACCCCGAATTTATCTCGAAAAGATGTGATATCTTCTAAGCTTCTTCACCGATTTTCTTAAACCATAGTTAAGGACCATCTCGATCTCATCTCACCTTTCAAACAGAAGAAAACTAAATCAAAATCAGTCAAGCTGTTTGGTCTGTACATGGACACAGATACACAGCCACACACTACAAACTTATATAAAAAGAAATTTCATATAATAATCAAATATTTAGTCCTTAATTGTGATTTACTTTTATTAATATTTTTATTTAATATATCATTAAAAATATCAATCACTTTGAAAATTTGAAGTGGGTTGGTTTCTAAGAATAAAAGAAAAAATATTTGACAATTATCAAAAAAAATTTTATTATAATAAAAACTCATCACGGACTTCCCAATGATTCATCAAGTGTTACTTTTGTAGTGAGATTTCTTATTTCGGGCTTAATTTAATGGGACTGTTATATGGACGACTTTGTGAAATATTTTTCAACAAGCTGACGTTGTAAAAATGGCATCAAAAATCTGTTGCATATGAATTTACTATTTATCTGAAGCTAGCTCAAGCATTTACTATAGAAAGCAGTTTTTTTTGTAAATTCTGTAATAATTCTTTTATTTTTTTAATTTTTTTTAAACATTCAGGGGTGTTCTGTAAGCAGCGCGTTTTGAATTCGGGTGATTTCAAAAAACGAAAAGCAGTGTTCTTCTGATCGGATGATTGAGTGCATTCGAGGATAAGTTCGTATAAAATATCTTAAATATCTAAAACATTCAATCCAATTAATAAACTGCAATAAATCAACTCTTAAACCGAACTCTTTCCTAGAAATCAGGTGATTCCAAAACGTGCGATTTGAAGAATACCCCTTTTTATTTTCAGCAATACGAGGTTTAAAAAAAACTATATGGTAACACTGCTCTCTTCAACTGCTGCTCTCTTCGTTTCTCTCGGTTCTCTTTTAATTCTTGAATCAAATTGTTAGGCAAGCCACACACTTTGCGACCGTTAGTATAAAGCAGGGATCCCACTATCGGCACAATGTACCGATTTTCGTCGGCTGAGTGAAATAAAGTCATAAGTAATAAGCTAAATTGGCCTTAATTTTCAACTGATTGAAATATAAGGACATACATAATTGCACCACACTGCATCGGTAATAGAGCCATATAGACTTATCCTGGAATAAATTGGTTTATTTCTTATGAGTTTATTGCAGTGAGCTGACGTATTTCGGCACATTGTGCCGAAAGTGGGAACTCGGATTAACAGGTTGGTTTACAAATTGGCGTGTTTTGCGCACAAACTATACCGATAATGACAATGAGCATTAAAAAATATACATAACTACATAGTCTTAAGGCCTGTCCCACAATTTCAGCAGCAAATTTTCGATCGACAACTTGTATTGTAAACAAAAAATAACATTAGAAAATTTGTTGTTGCTTTCAATATAAGTCGAACAATTCTAGTGACAGTTTGGGACAGACCATTAAATTTAGTAACTGCGTATAAAAATAATTGTGGCACAAACAATTAATTTGTACACTCACATATTTTCTCTCGAGCATCCTTGACTTCACCACCATACAAGAGCATTTTTATTTCGTTTATGTGACAAATAAAAAGACATGTGTGAATCAAATACATTGACTCTCTTTTATAGTTATAGTCTGAGTATGATTATACTCAGGCTATGGATATTTAATCGGACAAAAAAATATAATACTCGGGATGGAGTGGAAATAGTGTGGGTGGGTGTAGTCATTTTCAAACATGCTTTAAGCTTATGTTCAAATAAAATAGCCCTGCATATACGCACAAGTAACCGATTGATAATCAGAGTATTTTTATACTCATGCGGGTAATTGTAAACGTGTTTTTTTATTTTGAGCTGTACCAATACTCAAATTGTACTTAAAATGAAACCTTTGTCATTCTCTGCTATACAACAACGTGTACAAGATTATTGCACAACTTTATTTTGTTATTTTTTTTACATATATGACAACGCGTTTTATTGCGCGTGTTGGTTGCAGTAGATGAATTTTCAGTGAAAAACGACAAAAAGCATTCAATCAAAGGTTTATATAAAGAGAAATATATTTCAAAAATAAAACTTTTAAAACACTAACCGAAAATGAGCCAAACGGCTACAAAAATTACATGTAGATGACTGACCAAGTATTTAATAAAATTTTTTTTAGAGTTTCACTGAGGAAGATATCACATTGAGAAAGGCAATTCTTGCCAGCAACTCAAAATTCAATAAAATCACTTATATCTGCTAAATTCTTCATTAAGATATAAATATAAATTCCTAAATGACAATTTTATATGATCGCAATGAAAATAAAAACAAAATGAAATAAAGTTATACAACAAGCTAAAAATTTTTATAATCTGTCTATAGAACTTAACAAAAAATTAAATCTTTTTGATATTTCATACAACTTCGTACAACTGCTCATGTTGCAATAATGAACTCAAAGTGTGTGTCTTGCCTAAAGAATGTATTCTAATCTATTTGAATATTTTAAATTATTATTGTGACATCTTTACTTAGTGCTTTGCAAATAATTATTGCTATTTTCTGAAGCATTTGAATTCATGTGCTAATTTTGCATGTATCTGAATAATTATGAAGTTACTTTAACAAAGATTTCAGCTACTTTTGCTGCATATCATATTATAAAATTATAAGCTGCTTATTTTGGCGTTTAAACTTATTGTCACTAGAATTTGTTTTGGTCTTTTTTCCTTTAATAATAATGACTTGATTTTTTTCTAATCAGTCAGCAATAGTTTGTCTTTGAAAATGTTTAACAAATCCTCGCACGTGCTTTCAATATTTATTTTTTTATGTATAATAATGTTTTTGCTATCGAAACTTTTCATGTTTAACAAATCATAACTTTTTCTATATATAGAAATCTAAATTAACTATTAATTGTTATTTAAGCAAAAAAAAAAAAGTAGTAATAATAATAATTTAGTTTAAATGGCTTAAAGGCAATCAAATGACTTCAAATTCAAATCACGTTTTGCGATACCACTACAATATTTATATTTGGTAACATGTTTTGAAAAAAAAGAAAAAAAATGACCATTAGACACATTTTATATGTTTGAAATTGTATTTCATATACAATTTTTTTTGTACCCACAAACTCTAGTCTAGAGTTACTTTTCCATTATTTTAATTTGTATTTGCTATTTATTTATTTTTTTTCGCTCTTACTCAAATCTAGAGAGGTGGTCAAAATATTTAAAATAATATTTTCTTTAATGATCACCATTCACTCACCATGAGTGATTTTTTTATGTTTCTTTTTAATCTGACCATTTGGGTATTCCTTTTGCAAAATTGTGGTATCCACCATATGTGGGCTGTTGGCTGTGGTTCCAATTCAATAGCAAAAGGCAACAAAAAAATTCAAATGGAATTTATAATATTTTTTGTTTGCTTTTCAAGTTGAGGCCACTTTTTAGATGTTTCCATAGACAAATTATACTAAACTGCTGCATAAGGATTTATTTGATTATGTTATTTTCTATATATTTCGATACAGTTTATTTTTTTCTTCAATTGCTCTAATTTCCCCAGAGGCTTAAAAAATTGAGTAATAACTTAACTAATTGTTGCAGCAAATGTAATATAAAATGTGCCATAGAAATAAAAAACATAACGAAAAACTACCTATAAATTGATTTATTTGCTTTAATGCCTCGCTTTGCTGTAATCTAAATATTAATGAAAAAAAATATATATAGTTGTATGTTGCAGACCATTGTGCTTATTTAATAAAAAAGTTTTTCTTTAAATAAACGACTGCTAGTTGCTTGAATTAATTTTGAAAAATTGTGAACTGATTAATCGTTAAAGTTGTTAGCAACTCTCCATTAAACCCAATTAATTCATTCAAACATTTAACATACGAGTTCTTTCTATAGTTTTCCAACAAAAATTGTTTTCCTTTGAATCGAAATTAAATGCAATAAAATTTAAAAACATTCGGCTTAAACTACAAAAAGTAGTTTACTATCTATTATCTCTCCGAAAATATAGAGCATTTTGATTTTTTTTTTGTGGCGGCCACAAACGAACATCTAGATTTATTTGGTGCAAATTCTTCCTTCTCTTGGCATTTGTACAAAGTTTTCTGTTAGCCTAGTGCTTGGCATATATTTCCATTCATTCATAATCATAAATTTGTGCATTTAATATATACTCATATCTTGTATTCTAGTCAAAAGCCATAAGTGGTTTATTTGTGAATATGTTATTGTTTTTAGCTTGATTTGGCTGCATGTTATTGTTTTTTTTCTTTCTTTCTTGCAGATAGAGTTGTAAAAGCTCATGATAGTGATTTATGACAAATGCTTTAAAATTATTGTAACCGAATTAAAGTACATTTAACAACAAACAATTGAAAGTGTCTTTTGCCACAAAACGATACATGATTACAACATGACTACTAGGAAATTCATTGTTATTGTGTTATGGAAAATGTTTACTTTTGAAGAAAATTTATTAAGGTTTCGCTGGCTTTTTAGTGCACAGTGTTTTGCTTCCATGTAAAGATTGGTGAAAAATATTTAAATGCAAGTGAACTATAATAAATTTTAATTAGATATAATTTCCTAGACAGGCTTAAGTTCAGTATTTTCAAGTCTAAAATAAATAAATATTTGTTTTAATAAAGACATTTTCTAAAGAACACAAATAAAATTAACCTAAGTTGAAAAAATACAGATTTTTTTAGCCGCCATCAGTACCCGTGTATATCTATTTCATTAAAAAAAATTGCCTATACCAAACTACAGCCTGACTTAGAAATTATTCCTGATTTGATTTTGACAAATAGCAAACAACTAAAAATTAAAGAAACTAAAAATAATAAAATTTCGGACAATCTTGTAAAACCAAGCTATTTTATAATAAGTCAATAGTAGTAGTCTAGTGATGTCTTAGCAACTTCATGCTTAGTTTGTTTTGCTTTATCATTGGAAACAGACTGACATTTGAACAATGCCTGCAAATTATACCAACTTTAAAAAGTATGGTGCAATTTAGATAATGCATTTACTTATTTTATGATCAGATAGCACGAAAGCAAAATAATTCGAGCAAACCTCTCATGTTGTATAATCTTTTATGCGCATCAGTCGTACATCTAATATTTCTGTACCACTGTTGCACTATAACATGGTCAAGACCTGGAAAACATAACGTACGGAATCGTCGCATTCATCTAGTAAGTTAGACATGTTTAATATAATTTTTTTCATTTTAATGGTAAGCGACAAAAATTTTAATTTTCTGGAGAAGTTTTTTTTAAGTTGAAATATATTTTTTACGTAAGTTTAAAAGTTGTCTACATATTTAGCATTTTGATAATTCTAAAATATGGGTATGCGCATAAAATTCTAATTTAAATAAGAAGTCTATTTTCGATAACATGTCGCTTACGATAAAGTTAAAAATAGGGTTCAATACATTAAACTTTTGTTTGAAGATACCTTGTAGAAATCGTTAATCGACTTTTATTATTTTTTATATTGAACAAATGAAAATATTAAATCAAATAATTTATCTTACACACAAAAAATAATTTATGTTTCAACAGTTTTACAAAAAGCACCAATGAAATACATATAGACATGCTTAACCATCTGTATATAGGCATGCTTAAGCACCAGCATATAGATATGATTAACCACCTCGAAATGAATTACAATTAAAGATTTATTTTGTTTGTTAAGGGTTTTGTAAATAAAAATAATTATTTATGGAATACATATTTAAATTTAATTAAACTATAATGCATTTTAATTGGGAATAATTTCTTAATTATTTTTTATGAATATGGCAATTAATCTTCAACAAAAATTTTATACTAATACAATCTCTACAAAAATCTTAGGATATATCGAGCCTTGTTTTCAATTTTATCGTTAGCGACAAAAATTTGCATTTTCAGGAGAAGGTTTTTATAAAATATTCAAATATTTTTTTGTTCGTAAATTGCGGCATACCATAAACTTTTACAGTCCATGTATTAAAAGTTATCATCAATTTCGGCATTTTGATAATTCCAAGCTCTGGGTAGGATCATAAAATTTTAATTTCAATAGAAAAGTATATTTTCGATAGTATTTCGGTTACGGTAAAATCGAAGTAAGGTTAGATATAATCGAATATCTTACACGCAAAAAAAAAGTTAACAAAAACTTTGGAAAATTTTCTAAATTTGAATAAAAAAAGTTGTCGTATGGCGCCAAAGCTGTTTTTACTTGAAACCAGTAAAATATATACTAAATTTGTAGTTCATTAATGAACTAGTTTATAGTAATTATATTTTCATATTTAAGTAAAATTTTCCTAAAATTAAGTAAAATTTTCCCAAAAAATTCGGAGCTTTCAAAAAATTTTTTTTCGTCTTTGATCTTAAATTTAGTAAATTTTCCAAATTTTTTTTTGTCTTTAATTCTGGTACTTATTTTTATTTTTCATTAAATTTTATACACCATGATATGGTTTTTAATTCACCATTCACCATACATACATATATATAAATTTCTTGAGAGGAGACATTGAAGAGCATTGAACCAGCAACCTTCTGATTGATAGGCAAGCACTCTAATCAATTGCCTAACAAGGCAGCCTGAAAAAGCATTGAAATTATTGAGTTTTAAAATTTTATTTTATTTACAAAATAAAATTTCAAGTTCAAATATTCCTCGAAAATATGAAAAATTTACTTACATTTTTCGCTAAATGCAAATTAATAATAAATTCTATAATTCAAAGAAAAAATACTTAAAACTGGTAAATATTTTCCTAAAATTTAGTATACCTTTTTACATCTTTTAAGTAAGTCAAATTTCATGAACTAGTCAGGAGTAATTCATTTCCTAAAGCTTATTTTTTGATTTAAGACGAAAATGACTAGTCCTTAATATAAAATTTCCTTGAGTTCATAACCATTTTCCTACTCTTAGTAAATATTTCCTTTAAGTCAATAAACATTTTTTAAAATATGAGAAATGTATTGTGTATTTTTATGAACTACTTTTGAGGATATGAACTTTTTATTTTTACTCATATTTAGTAGATTTTTGTAAAAATTTACTTAAACTTAGAAAAAATTATTTAAACTTAGAAATTTTTTTTACTTGAATTTAGAAAAAAAAATTCTTAATAATAGTTACATGTTTTTTTTAGTGTACCTGATGAAATTTTTTTGTAAAAAATCAAACTCGCGACCTCTACACTAAGAGCATAGCATCGCTGCCATTTGTGCGATTTTTTTTAGCTATGCCGCCTCTTTTTAGTTTTTGGTGATTTTTTTCGCTGGTGAGATTTTTTAGGATTTTGATTTTTTTTTGGTTTTTGCGAATTTTTTTTTTTGGTGACTTGCTCGTCTGGCAATTTTTTTCGTTGCTTGTAATTTTTTCGGTTTGCCAATTTTTTTTGTTTTATTGATTGTTTTTTTTAAGTTTTGGCCATTTTTTTTTGCTTTGGCGATTTTTTGCTTTATGGTTTTTGAAAATGTCTATAGTTTCTCTCACGTTTTTCAAGTTACAAGTTCTCAAAATCACACGGTAAATTTAACATTAAATTCTTAAGTTTCAATGCTTATTTTAACTATTGTTCATAGAAACACACTAATTTTCAAAGTCTTAAGTGTCTATATATAAATCTCTATATATTACACACATTATAATTTTAAACTGTATTTTTTTTATAGCGTCTAAAATTTTACATATTCTGTAATAATTTCAGGTCCGTAGCTGTTACGGTTTTCAAAAATCACCTTTTGACAGACAAACGGACTGCATAGCGAAAACAATAGGGTTCTTTTTCACCTTTGGTGTACTTTTATTCTTGCTCTGGAAGTAGTGAAAACTCATCATTGTCTAACAAAACTCAATTTTATATTTTCTCTTCCGCGAATATAAAACCACAAACTATTCATGTGAATTTCCTATTAATTTCATTGACTGGTTGTTGATATTGATTTCAATTCGTAAAATAACGTTAATTATACGCCTTGTTAATAAAATCTAAAGTCTGTACAAAATTGATTGTGCACACAAAATTGTGCATGAGATCTTGATTTATACGAACTCAATGTTCGACTGTATAGTGGTGGAGAGTTTGTATTTAAGTGTGTTAACAAAAATCTGACGTTTGTATGACACGTACATTTTCAATAGAAAAATAAAATAAACTACCAACAGCAAACATACTATACAAAACTTTATAGAAAAAAAAAATATTTTTGTCTATTTTTGTTTAAGCTTTTCATGCTAGAAATACATGCATACATACATACATAAATACAAAAATACACATGTACACAGCTACAAAATAATATAAAAAATTTCCTAAGAAATCTGCAAATATACGAGTAACTGAAACTGAAACTATCAAATGAAGTTATTATGACATAAAGGCACGCATCGCATTGTTAAAGATTTTAAGATTGACATCTAAACGTGAATCATATGAAAAGTAACAACTGCAACAGCTCAGCTCAGCTGTGCACAGCATTGATTCATTCAAGGCAAGTACAAAAAAAAAACAAAAACTAAATACAAACTGACACGCGTATTCCAAAACGACCAGCAGTAATAGACGTACAGTATAAAGCCAAGATAAGCCACTCTAATGTTTCTGTATAAGAACTGGCTGGCCAAAAGACTTAAAGGAGTTAGTTTTACTTTTTGCCACTTGGATACGTGAGTATATGTTGGTATGACTGACTAACAGGCTGGCTAAAGTGAGTGACTGGCCAGTTACAGGTGGAACGTGTACATACTTCTTCCTACTAGATGCTTATTAAAATTAATATCTCATTTTCCTCTCCTTGCTCAGCATTGACTAGTCAACGGATATTGCTTATTTCTGCAATTCAAAACAAATATTGCTTGCAAAATATTTCAAAAGGCCATTGAATGTTTAAATGTTTGTACGTTTGGTTAGACACTTTATTTTAATTTCATGCTTACGAATGATTGTTTTAAAATTATTTACTTATTGCTTTTAGCTACTTAAGCTGCTGAGTATTTATGTGATTTTAAAATCTTTGGCAATTAATGTCAACGCCTAATGTGTAAACTAAAGATATTTATAACTAAATATGTATATTTCTATATGCATATAGTTTAAAGAAAAAAAATGTGTTGTTGTGAAATATATACAGAAAACCTTTTTCTTAAATAATATTATCTATCTCTAAAAGATTTATAAAATAAATGTCCATTAAAGGGCATTTAAACATGCACAAAATCTAGCAGACCTTAAGTAGAATCTTTATGAAAATCTGTACCATTTACATAATTTTTTTTGACATTTATCAAGATTTTTTATCCAAAACAAAAGTTATTAACTGAAAAACTTCCAAAACTGCAACCAAACAACTGCAATGTAGCCAATACAAACACCTTTTTAAGCAGACCGTAGCTAATTCACTCAACTTTTTTTATAAGTATGTTGTACAGTGTAGTAATAAATAAATGAAGATACTAGATTTTGATTAGATTACCTACAAATCTAATGCGAAGATAAATTTTGTTTTGTATGGGAAATCTTGTACAAATTAGCAAAATTTAGGTAAAAATCTCGCAAGTACTAGATTTCAGGATAATGCAAAAGCCCTATAAAATATTTGTTTTAAAAAACTTTTATACAACTGAAATAATTTTTTATTAAACGTAATTTTTATTATTCGACATATTGTCATAACTTTATTTTAATTGAAATATATTTGCTGGTGGCTTAGCATTGTCTATGTATTTCATTGGTTCATCATGTAGTCTTCAACCGCATTTTTTATTTTATTTCTCTACACCTCAATATGGTGCTGCTTTTGCTCACAATCGTCCACATGTGAACATAGTTAGGTGCAGTTTCCAGGGAAAAAACTCATGAATTGGGCTACGAATTCATTCTTCATCTGCCCCCATCTCTTCATCACCAGACTTAGCTCCGATTATTGTTACTAAATTTTCATAAAAATGCCTTATATGTATTAAACTGCAGGGCTCTAAATGGAAACCATAAATAATATGAATTATGCTTTAAACACAATTGGAACAAACGACGAATTTTCGGTTACGAATATTCCTCGTAACAGATAGAATACATGTGTGTATATGAAAATACACACAATCAGTACGTTGGACAAAAGTTGCCGTGCGTAACGAACTTGCGATATATTTATTTCTATTTTGCACGCCGACGAACGATGAAAAAAACTATTTTCGCTCTCTCCCTCTCTGTCTTTGTATACATAACCAGGGCTGTCAGATGTTGCAATTTCTCGTCAAACATGGCGATATTTTGGCTCTTTATAAAAAAGTTGGCGATTTTGTTGGCTATTTTTGATGAGCCATGAATTGGCTTGAAACTCGTTAAATATTATTTTTATTCTGGTATTTGTCTCGTGTAGATGGCGTGCTAATTAACATTTTAATTAACGTCTTCTAATTAAATATTGTATTCTGGCAACGTTTTTTTGCTATCATATTAAAGTGAATGCAATGTACATGTCAAAAATTTTTTCCTGTTTAAGAAAACTAACTGTGAACAGAAGACATCTTACCGAAAACGGTAAGAATAGATATGTATGTTGAAAAAGTTCAATTCCCATTTTATGTATTCAAATGAAGAAGACGATATGGAATGTCTTGAAATATCTAGTGTTTAAGATATGTAATAGAACTGCAACTACATTAAAATGTACATTTCCAATATTTGATTAATACTAACCACAAAAGCTTCTTTACTAGACTATTATAAACTATTTTATATCAAACATTGTACCTCTTTATGTTAATTGTTCTAAATAAAAATTATGAAAAATATAAACAATGGCGATTTTTCTCCAATTTTAGTGAATTTTAGCTATTTGGAACAAATTAATTTTTCATAATTTATAAAATATATTTTTAATAATCTATAAAATATATATTTCATTGTCAAAAACTAAAAAAGGCGGCTTTAATGTTTTTGGTGATTTTTGACATTGGATTTGGCGAAAAGGCCCTGCACACAGCAACCAACTTTATTAAATATGAGAGTAAATTCGTCGTTATTGTGTTTTACACGACGAATTTATGCAGCGAATACTTATCGACGAATTCGACGACGTTGACGAAATTTGTCGTTCGTCCCAATTGTGTTTATAGCATTAGGGGCTTAAAATTTGATATTATTTGTTTTATGTGAAAAGAATGAAGCCATGATCCAACTATCGGCACAATGTACCGATTTTCATCGGCTCACTGCAATAAAGTCATAAGTAATTAACTAAAATACGGGCCTGTTCTGCAAATCACGACATGTCAAATCACGGTGATTTCAAAAAATTTATGAAAGCTAAATCATTGATTTTTTGAATTGCACGATTTTTAACATTGGAAGTTGGAAGAAACTATTTTATTATAATAAAACAAAAACTTAAAATACAATAAATCCCCACTATCAAGCCAGCTATTAGTAGTTTACTTTTGAAATCACGTGGATTGAAATCACCGTGATTTTCAGAACAGGTCCGATAGCCTTATTTCTCAATTAATTCCAAGATAAGTTTATATGTCTCTATTACTAATGCAATGTGGTGCAACAACAGCTTATGATTTTATTTCAGTGAGCCGGCAAAAGTTGGTTCACTGTGTCGATAGTGGAATCATGGTTTCAGAATGGCCCTGAAATTAAATATAAAATAGAAAAAAAAGAGTTCAAAAATAATAATTTTATAATAAGAACACAACATTGAAGAATGACGAATTTTTGGCCGCAATATTCCTCGCCAAATTTGTCATAAGTTGCGACCTCACCATTATTTTTATATTAAAAAATCATATTTTCCTGCACAATGGTGCAATTTTTTAAAAATACAACCCTAGTTTGAAGTCTATGAACATTTTGAAAAGACAATAACAATTCATTAGATCAGAATTGTATTTTTTGCGAAGGTCGTGTGATTGTGTAGGATATTGAGTGTTCGTCGTGGGGCACGAAGTTCATCGTTCGTCCCAGTTATATTCTTACCATGAAGTCAATCAAAGAATTTAAGCTTGTTTATGATTTAATAAAGAATTTTTGTTTGAACTTTAAAACTATTCTCAGTTTATAATTAACAACCATTTAAGGAGCAATTACAGTGTATAGGAAACTATTTACCAGCTTAAGAAACTAATTACAGAAAATTATAAGAACAAAAATTATACATAAATTAAACGATGTAAACAACAAAAATATAATTGCCAGCATAGTATCTCATTTGTATACAAAATGTGTGTAATTTTTTTTTTGTATATTTCCATTAAATTATTGCTGCTTGAACCTCTAGATGGTAAATATTGTGTATGAATATTTTTGCATTTAGCAAATCGATGTATACGAGAAGTGAAGTTTATGGTAAAAGATAATATTATATGATTAACACAAATACAACGCTGCAGCTACAGCTACAGCTGTCTGTTGGCAGAAACAACTTTTGGTCATTACTTTGATTGGTCATATTATTTTGTTATAGAAATGCAGCAATAACCGCTTATGTCTGGAGTAAGTTTTTCTTTACGTAAGACAGCAGAAATCTCCTTAATCATTGGAGACTATAGAATCCATATTACATGTTAAAAGTTAATTGATAAAAACTTTGTACCAGAATTACTGGATGGTAACTCACTTAAGCCCAGTGCATAGTACAAGATTAGCTTATATTTTTAATTTGAGCCTATCGCACGATGTCACCAACTTGTCGCACAGCTACATGGGAAACAACAACAATATTTTAAAATTAATTTTTTTTAACGTGTGTGACAAGTCGAATGATGGTGCTATCGTGGGACAGGCCCTGAAAGTTTTATTAAGCCTAAATATAAATTTTGGGAATTTAAGGTCATATTGTCATAATATTTTAAATCATTTAAAAAAATTGTTTTTGCTTTTTTTTTTAACAAAACTTTTAAAACATTGCTACACTGTAAACTTTACGACTATAGTTTCAATACCCCAATTTTATATTTTATAAATTCATTTGAATAATGAAAGAAGTTACAAAGCAAAAAATATTTAAAAACATATTAATCTGTTAAATGCATTTGCCAATTAAAATTAAAATGCAGTTAAGCAGTTTTAGCTAATAACTCGCAAAATATTTCATGTTAATACAAACTTGGTCTAAATCATAAACACTAATAGATAAATACACATCAACATATATAGACAGACGTCTTTAGACAGAGTTTTATTTAAAATACCCAAGAATTTGAATATAAAAAATTTGTTTGCAAATCTGTGTGTATAAGTGTGAGTGTGTTTTTCAATTTATCTAACTACATTCCTAATACATGTTTGTGTGTAATTTAACACAGGTATTTTATCTTAAATCAACATTTAGCAGTGAATATTGTATGTCCAAACTTTGATCGTGGGAAACTAGACAAATTTGCGTGTGGCACATTTTAAAGCTGATTAAGAGATTTGCTTGAATGTCTATTTACTTGCTTGTTTGTTTATATGTGTTTCATATAAAAATAAAACATCTTGTTTTTATTACCACTGTAAATAGTGTAACATACAACATTCATTAGCAATTCCATTAAATGTCCCAAATAAGAACGATTTGTACACTATATCTTTTCTTTTATCTCAAAATATGAGATTAAGATAAATATAAAGTTAAAGTCTTTAAAAAAATGATATGATGCACAGTGGGATTGACTACAAAAGAAATTTGCACTATATTTAGGGACGATAAGTTGGATTTTTTGGAATATTGTCTTATATTCTGAATTTTAAGCTCAAATGATTTTTACCTTATCGATAAAATATATTTTAATCTTATTTGGTTTAAATACTCCTACAATCTATAAAAATTTATTATATGAATTACTATTTTACTCATTTGATTATTATAAAAATTAAGATCTATATCAAGCTTTGGCAAAAAGAAAAAAAGGCTAAGTCATATTTTACTGTTTTGCATAGAGAGCTCTTTTAAAATTTTAAATTGATTCTTAGAAATTTATTTCTTTTGCATTAAATTAGAAAATTCGGTGTAAAACTTTGTTTTATTTAAATATCATTCAACATACCAAAACTATTACCGTCAATGGGAAATACACCATAGTATAAATTGAACTAACCCATTCCATATCAGAATATAAGTTAAAACAAAAGGAAAGCAGTAAGTCATTGCGCCCTATCTTCTAAAAAAATGTAACAAGATAATTGAAATTTTGCAAAAGGGTACCTTAGATTATGAGTACCATTAATTCAAAACTAACCTATCTCAACTTAAGCACTTTTTCCATTTTTTTTTGCAGATTTATAGAAACGTCTTTTTAAATATATGCTTATTTATTATTGTAAATTTGTTTGGGAATTAATATATTATCATACTCATTACTTAAAAATAAGATTTTTAAGATGGAACAAATTTATTTGTTAATAAAAATTTGTGTTATATTTCTGTTCGCACCTGTATTCGTATTTTTTAAATTATATTTTTTTAGAGATAGAATAACAGAATTAAAAAAATAAATAAATGCCTTTCACAAAATTTAATCTTCTGTCGTTTATTATTAAGTTGTGCTATTTTTGTGCCCTCAACTATGCAAGCATTATTTTTATTTTTTATTATTTTTCCTCTTCAGCCAACAAAAACTAAAAATTTCATATATTTTTTAACCACTTCAGCAAAGTTAACTGAAATCTAGTTGCCATTACCACCAACACCAGCTTGAAACGTACATAATAACTTTTTGCAATTAAGAATATTAAGATCATGAAAAAATTTATGTTTAAAAATAAAATTTCATAAATTTTTTTTAACTATAAAAATATTCAACGTTAGAAGAGTTGTTGAAAAGCCTTAGAAAAACAGAGTCATTATACTGTAACAATAAACTACTAAAAACTGTTTTGGAAGATCAATGTTTTTGTCTGAAAAAAATAAAATAAAAATAAGAAATCCATATTTAGTAATCATTTGTGACATGTTCTGTGAACAATTTATTCTTTTTTGTTGTTATTTTTTGTTGACGAGATGTTTGACGCATTGTTTGAGTTTGAGCAATACAACACAAAATAACAATGGAAACTCGATATTTACATAACATGTCTTGAAAATAAAAGAACTTCAGCCATTAACAGTAGTACCAGTAGTTATTGTAGAACCAGTGCTTTCAGTTTAAGAATATTATAAAAAAATTAGCTGCAACCCGGCATGTTGTGGCATGTTCTAATGGGATATTTTCTATTACTTCATACATACAGTGACTGCGAAATATAAGTGCTTATAAATTTGATTAAACTTGAACCACTACCTTGATAAAACTTTTTTTGATTTAATAAAAAGTAATCACAAAGAAAAAACAAATTTTCCATTTCAAACACAAAATTTTCTAAATCAAATACTAATATTTTAAAAAGAAATTTATAAATTCAAATGCAAAATTTATATTTTCAATCAACAGTATCTCTGATTCAACAAAATTTTGTAATGAAAATAAAAATTAAATAAAATAAATAACTGCTGTGTACAGTATGCAATTTCTATATTGGAAAAGAAATGTTCTCTTAACAATTTTGTTACAAGTATTACTTTATATTAATTGTATCAACTAAAATGTTCACTACATATTGTTTTTTCTTTTTCTTAACACAAAATTAGATCAAACAATTTACTGGAATAGTAAAAAATATTTACTGAATCAAAATTTTATTTCAAACAAACTTTCGTTTGAAATTTTTTTGGGAATAATTTTTTCTGTGCAATGATTTTTTTTCTTGTACTAGGAAGTATTATTTAATTATTTGCTTATTTTTTTTGATTTTTTTATTTGTGTTTCACATAAATAAAACAATTTATTTGTATTACAACTGTAAGCAGTGCAACAAACTTAAATTCATGAACAACTAAATATAACTAATCATATTTTTAGACCAAGCTGAACCACCAGCAAATAAATTTAAAATTATAATATAACTAATAATATTTTAAATATAATTTTAATGCCCTAAATTTATAAGAAGATTTAGGACGTTTTTGTTTGAAAATATTTTTGAGTGTATGGTTTTGAAGTCTCTAACCTCATGTTTTCAAAACCCACATAGAAACTTTTATGAAAGACACTAATTTTTCTGGGATATTTTCATAAAAATTTTCTATTCATATGAATGCCAAATATTCAAAAAAGGGGAAATATATAAGTTTTTAATTTGATTGGAATTGATGATATGAAATTAAAATTCATGTGAAATAAAAATTTTATTCCGAAACTTTCACATGTAGTATTCATGATAAAGCTGAATCATACAAACTAATGGCCTGTTTCAAAATAACGACACAATTTACAATTTACATTGAAAACCAAAAAAATGTCATATTTTATTGTTGTTTTCAATATAAATTGTATGTCGAAAGTTTCGTGTCGTTATTGTGAAACAGACCATAAATTAAAGTATTATGTAATATTTTGAAATGGTTTGAACCAATAGACAATAAATAATAATTGCCTTAACGAATCGCTCCTTCGACTCTTTTCCATCCATAGACAAGAAAATAGAATCATCGAATGACCTAATTATGGGCATAACTGATGTGAAAAAATATTCTCAAAGCAAGTTCCATCATTCTTAGAATAACCACATCTTGGTGTTAAGATCTGTAGGTTTTGGGTCATTATTCTGGGTAAATAATAAGTTAATCGTAGCGATTTAAAAATATTAACACATTGCTTGTGATGCATGATACCATACACTCAGTGTTGCCAAAATGTTGTAGGCATTTTCCACCATATAGCCTCTGAAAACCCGCTAAAAACCGTCAGCTAAATAAAAATAAATATATATGTATGTCGGAATCTCATATTTCCCCAATATTTGTAAGCAAAACTCAGCCTACTCTTTAAGTAGCTATTTTATTTCCTGCAGAGTTTCCATACCCAAACATCGAACCAGAAAAAATTAGGATCCAAGGGACTATTCCATCTATTAATATTAATGTTTAGGCTGATTAAGTATCTTTTGAACATTTTCTGCGATAGACCCTAACTATTCTATACGTGTGGAATAATGTCTTGCCGTTTTGCTTGAAGTATTTGTAAAATATTATTAAAATTTCCTAATTTTCTGACTATCTGAAATTAAAAATTAGTGTTGATAAAATAAATTCTGTGGCTCAATTCTAATTGGCTTGAAGTTTAATTTCGAAGGAAAATTTCAAAAAAAAAGTCTCTAATCAAAAATAAATTATTTAGAAAAGGTTATTGTTCTGAGAGATTTTGGTTGATATTATGTTTTTCTCATACTCACTCGTCCAATCACCCAGTTTTCGGTTTGTTTTTGTTTTGTCTAAAGATTTTTTTACTATTTCTTTTAATACGAAAAGAATGATTACATTCGATTGTAATACAATTTTAATCTCGATTTAAATTGTATTCACTAAAATTGAGATTTCTTCAGTTTTATACTCGTATTTATGTATATACATACATATGTGTTTTTATTTTCAACCAAAGTTTCACATTATACTACACGATCACAATATGAAAATTTTTTATTTGCAAAAAAAGTGACTTTAGCTTCTTTTCGCTGTACGTGTTAATATGGAAAAAAAGTCAACATAAATACCTGGATACATGTCACATAGCTGCGTTAAAAATACTGTATTTTGATTCAATATCTTTCTTTATAAGTTTCAGAAAAACGCTGAAAATCCCGTAACTAAGAAATTCTTCCCCTGAAATTCCCGGTGGTGCTTTTTTAAATAGACTTGCCGCTAATGACAACAAATTACAGTCATATATAGCGGGAAAACCACCGTTTTGGCAACACTGCATACACTGTACATTAAGTTCTTGTCACGAAGATTTCGATGCTCTTCTTTTTGTATTTTCCGTTACTGCCCTAAATATTACTTTTATCTTTAACAATCAAGCAATTGCAGAACCATGCATCGCTTATTTTTTTTAACTTCCCAGCTAAAAAAATTATATATGGTCCATATATTTTTAATATATGAATGTATATAACTATATATGAATATGTATGAATTCATGTATGGAAATATATGGGATTAAACATGGCAAAACTATTATATATGAAGTAATATATGGACTAATATATGAAATGTATTATAACATATGACCTCATATATGAAAATTTAATTATGAAGCTCTTCATATGTGGATCCATATATAAATAGAAGATTTTATACATGGAGCCATATAAGAATGTATGCATACATGATATCTCACATAATATCGTTTTTGCAATCAAAAAAGCTTGGAATTTTATCACTGCTGAATTGGAAATCCATTAGAAAATACATACGGTATGCAAAGCTTATATGCGTAAACTCAACGTTTAAAAAAGAAAAGCTTTTTGTTAAAAATAAAACCATTCTTGTATGATTTTATACATTGTGGCCCAATTTAATATATCAAAGAATCAAAAGAATAATCCAGTCATTAATTTTATAGAAAATAACAAAATTCTCTAGATAATAAACAAAGTTCATATTACTGTATTGAAAACTATTGTTAGAGGGATTATTTTTTCTTTTATAAATAATTGCATTAGTTTTTAATCTGATTTCTTAAGCTAGATGCTTTGTACGAATATGATTTATGTGTTTTTTAAATAATTGATTCACCTTTTGATGAATGAAATGACTTTTAGTTCGTTTTGAATTATTTGTCCAAACAAATGTTTCATTAAATACAACCTCTCTCTCTCAAGTCTAAAAAAATTTAATTTTAGTAATTTAATTTATTGCAGAGCAGTGCGCTATTGTGAATCAAGCGTGTATGAATATGAACTTTGCATACTGTGGAGGGAATTTACACATACATGTATGCAAATGTATGAATATATATAATCATATATGCCCATATACCCTCATTTTTCGGATCCGAACCATATATGGGATATCATATATGCTCCATACATATTTTTTTAGCTGGGTTAACTAATATACCGAGCCTTAACCTCTTAAAAGGGTTAAGTTTCAAATTTTTTGACCATCGTTTTTTTAAATAGATTATTTACGATTGCAAATAATCGATTTTGGTCAAACATATTGTCGCTTAAGCTTTTTATAACAAAAATTATTAATGCTAAAACAAAATGTTACTGAATAGCTTTAAAGTAATCACACTTTGAAATTACATCTTTGTTTTTATCTATTGGTATTTCGTCCTATTAGTGAAATATGTTTAAGTTTTAAATGTCTAAGTATTTTTGTTTTTGACTCCCGACTAAAACACGGGGTGTTTTAAACTTGTAGTGTATGTCTATGTATCTGAGTATCTGTGTATCTGTGTGTCTGTCCGTGTCCACGTACAGACCAAATGGCTGGACCAATTTTGCTTTAGTTTTTTTTTTGAAAGGTGAATTGATCGAGAGGGTTATTAACCATGTTTCAACCATTTAGAAAATCGTTCTAGTCATTTAGAAAATATCGCATCTTCTCTAGATATATTTGGGGATTTTTAAAATTTTTAATTTTTAATGAAATTTATTTATTTGACATGTTGTCAGAAGTGTAAATACTACAATAATTGAAATATATTTGCTGGTAGAAGAATAAAATGAATTTACTTAAAATGAATTATTTGCTGTATTTTGTATCAGCCTACTAAGCTTATTTTGTCTATGCGATTTTTAAAAATTTTATTATTTTATGAATTCTCATATAGTTTTTGAAAGTCTGTGCATAAAATAAGAGGCTTGTGACTGTTCAAAATTTGTGGTTGAAGTCTAATGATGATTTGGTTCAAGCGCCAATGAAATACATATATAGACACGCTAAACCACCAGCAAATAAATTTCAATTAATGTATTTTTAATTTTTGTTATTATTTACTATATTGAAACTCTACAAAAGTTTTATGCTACAAATGTGATAAACAACTTTAGTATGTAAAATAATCGTTCAAGCTTCTTAATTTTTTTTTATTTATGTTACAGGCCTTTTAGTGAATGTGTATGTTTTTTTTTAAAGTTATATGAGCTCTCATAATTTGGAGTGACTGCAAAAATATATATGGCGAATTTAAGTTTAAAGGTCTATTTGCTTAAATTTTTTATGCATTTGAATTTAGTTATATCAAAAAAATCTCAAGTTATTGATAAAGTAATGTAATATATGACTTTTTCGATAAAACTGTTATTTAACGAAGGCATATTTAAAATGATTTGAAAGTTTTAAATATGCTTAATTCACAAGCAATTGTTGGATGTGTTTTGAGCAATAGTATTGAAAAACTAGATAGCTAAGTGAATTTGCATAATTAAGCAAATTTATTTACAAAAAATATGCTGATGGTCACAAGTAGAAATGCCCTAACTCGTATTTTCTAGAAATTAAATTTTTCAGTGATTCCAATACATTTCACACATTTCATTTCTTCAGGAAGTTTTCTTAGAGTTCTAAAATTCATCATCGAGTTATATATTTTAATTGCTAATCATTTTTCAGCTTGATAAGCTGGAAAACCGACACAGGATGTCTTAAAGTGCGATGAAACTTTCTGTTGTAGTTGCACACATAAAATTAAATTTTAATCCAAAAAATTATTATTCGAAATATCATGAAACGTATTCTGAACGTCCAAGTTTGAGACACATTTTCAAGTAGTGGTGTGGCTGTATGTCACGAATAATTGAAGAATACTAGTAAAAAATGGAAATCATTCTATTGGAACTAATTTTTCATTGCTTCCAAAAAAAATCGATATTTTTAATTTGCCGAGAGTGAGAAAAATGAGCTTATTTAAGTCATAAAAAACCTTTTAACTACTCCATAGTGTTAGAAAATACTCATTAGAATTAAATTAAAATCATTTTTTTTTAAGAAATTTATGAACAAATTTTATTCTAAAATTT
This sequence comes from Tachina fera, assembly GCA_905220375.1. Lineage (NCBI taxonomy): Eukaryota > Metazoa > Arthropoda > Insecta > Diptera > Tachinidae > Tachina > Tachina fera. Next base: position 18,911,994 of record LR999964.1, on the reverse strand, counting down.
AAAAGTTATTTGCTTAAATTTAAATGAAAACATTGTTTCGGGCTTAAATTCATATAAAAAGAAACGAATTGTTAAATTATGTAACTGTTTACCATTTTTTCTAGATGAAGATATTATCATAGAACACAAAAAATCTAATTTTTCTTAATATCGCTCCAATTCAGTAACCAAGCATCGAAAGAGAGAACTTCTTGCAATGACAACCCTATGTAAAAATCATTAGATCGGATCGCAATTTTTAATACTTCCAGATCGCAAACTCTACATTTTCATGACTTTTTTGGAATCTCTTTATTTGCTGGGAATGGTTTCCTTCAATGCATTTATTTTTTATTGACTTATCAGCAAAAGTTAGTGACCTCAGGTAACTCCACAAGAGATAATAGAAAGGTGTCAAATCACAACAGCTTGTGAGCCATTTCTCGAATTATATTTCTCCCCGAATTTTTATTTCACAAAGACAATGGTAGCTGTCGCCTTATGGAACATACCAAAATTATAACAAAACCTTACCGCGCCCGAATCAACTTCATTCATAATTTCAAACTAAAACTCTATGATCATCTTAGCAAAAAATTTCAAAAAAAGGTAATCTAGTTTTGGAATTAAACATTTTTGGTGCAAGTTCTTCCCTACTGGATTACCAACTGAATGATTTTAATAAGGCGTGAGACTAAAATATTTGATTATTACTTACTTACTACTACTACTTACTTACTTTGATTATTACTAACTTACTTTTTTATTTGGCAATATGTTCACTTAATCTACTGAATGCAAAAAACTCATTCTTCTGATCTATTAAATTGTACATATTCTTTTAGATTTTTTTGTAATGTGATTTGTAAATGAGTAACGAAATTTGGTAATCAGAAAAATAAGTCATTATATGGCAAATTGTTTTAATGGTAATGTAAAATTTTTTGCTAAAATGTTATACTCTGGTAATAACCTGCATTGACCTTAAGGCGAGCTTCAGCTTAATTTTTTGAGAAATAAGGTTGACCATGCCATTTGCAAAATCTTTTGTTGGTTACTCGGTATATGTCAATTTTTTATTAATAAAAAGTTAAGTTAAGTTAAAAATGGGTCTCACTGCTAAATAAAATTTTGCTTTAAATCTCCGTCTATAAGTAGCGTATATTTTTGGATGAACTACGAAGTTAGTAGTGCTATTGGAGCATTAATCTCTACATGATGATGAACTAAAGTATGCTCGTAATAAATCTAAAAAAGAGGATAGTAAAGCAGTTTATTTATTAGTTGACCTCTTTGTCAGTTCTATTCAAATAAAAAAACACATGCAAGCATTCTATTCTAGATCTGGTTACTCGGAAAATAAAACACAAAATACTTTCTACAAAGAAGTTAGTGGCCGTCTACTGTGGGTCACCTTGTTAGATATGCACTAAGATGGTATTATGTTCGTCGATCCCCCTTTTTTATTTAAATTTATCTACATTCATGTTGAGATTTTTGGGTTCTCAAAATTGGCACTGAAAACTCTTTATGTAAAAAATATTTCTATCTTCTAGTAAAAATCATAAATACCACAAATCGAATAACAAAAAGAAAATATTGACGACTTATGTAGCCACAATGAAATGAGTTTCATTCTGCTGATGTCTAATTATAAACCAGTAACGTTTTGGTTACAACAAACAGAGGCAACAAGGGCAATTAACGTTTGCAGGCTTGTATAATGACTGAGTGATTCCGACTGACTGTTTGGCTTCTTGCTGTGACAATTCAGCCTGCGTAGGCAGGCAGCTGTTGTTATTGTCACTGCTCTCATTACTGTTATTGGCTGTTGCTGTTGCTGTTGCAAGCAAATACTACACTACTATTTCTTGTTTCTTTGAATTCATGATCATTGATTATTACAAAAAAAAAAAACGTTGTAACAATATTTTAAAATACATCAGTTACCATTTAGTGACACATTAAGGACAAGTTCGTTAAACACAAAGTGAACACAAACACACATACACGCATAAACTATTCAATACTAAACAAAATATCGGCTACAACAAAACTTAAAGCAGCCACAGAGCAAAAAAAACACTTTGAACTACCAGACAAAATGCAAATATTGAGCACAGAAAAAGGTTATAAGCCGAAACCTTGAAATCTATACCGTACACTTCATCTGGTCTACTGTACTGGAAACTGCCGCAACAAAAACAACAAAATGAAAAAAATAAAATCTTAAATAGCAAACGAATGAGTCAACCAGAAATTTTTGTTAGAGCTTTAAATAAAGAAAAACACACAGAGCCCACATGGGAGTTATTTAAATTTTAGCTTTAATAGTTACAAAAAAAAAACATTATAAATATAAAATATATGGCAATGATGTTGTTTTTTTTCTTAATTAAAAAATCAAATTTTATTTACTGCTATCATAGAAGATTAAAATAAAAAATATCCAAAATTTTTAAGTAAAGTCTTGCAAAAGTATTAATTTTGTTATATGATCGAGAGGGCTTTAATATGAGTCCACAGTTTAAATATTAAGCAGTAGTACATTGATTTCAAATTAGCTTTTCAGCAGCTTAACAGAAGGCTTTTAAGTATTTAATAGCTTAAAAAATTTTTTATTTTTTTAATTTTAACAGCCACTTTATATTGGTTACTATTAAGTTTTAGTTTCGTTTTTTTTTACTTTAAACATATTTTTGGCAGTTATCTATTTTAAGACTTTGTATGTATGTAATTACAGTTGTAACAACCAATCTACCAAAAAATCTCACAGTCATCATCTTTATTATGAAAAATACACATACACACTGAAAGTAAAAAAAAAATATTAGTAATAATAAAAACCTCTGTGAAATTACACTATATTTTTAGATTTGGCACAACAGATAAAAATATCCACACAGCTCGTTAACTTAAAAACTATCACAACATTTTTATTAAAGACAAGAGCAAAAAGAAAAAAATTCCTCATAATAACTATTGATCAGTATCACGATGGTGGGTCTTTAATTGGAACGTATGCGCACCAATAAGTTTACTTTCATTCATTAAGTAATGCAAAATTTTCTGCTTGTACATATAAAAGTGATAAAAGCGTAAAAATAATCAAAGAAAGTCATTGCTGACTAATTGAGCATCTATTTATTACACTCGGAGTGTGTGTGTGTGTTTTTTTTATAGAAATCAAAAGACTTAAGGCACATGCGGCATGTTAAAGACCATAAAATCATTTTGACTTTTATAATCAAGATGATTTAAAATTAAAAAAAAAGAGAAATGATTTGAACTTAATATTAAAATAATAATAATAATAAAAATAAAGTGAAATTAAAAAGTAAAAACAATTAAATAACATCACGACTCTTTTTATACGCGGTTGCTGTGAACTATTAAAAATAAATTTAAAAAAAATATATTTCTTATGAATATTAACTGTTTTGTTTTGCAAGAAAGCGAAATTTGTGCCATTTTCAAACTTAAATGTTTCCAGTGAGTAATGCATTTAATAAGAGAAGGCAATGAATTAGCATTATATAATAATTTTCAAGCTTAGCAAATTTTTGACCCTATTGCAGTTCTCAAATCAACTCCGTCGGGCGCCCTGAGAGTATAGCGTGCTTCACTATATTTAAATATAACATCGTTGCATGAGACTTGAGTTGAGTTGAGAACAATAGTAGGAGCATTTATTTTTTATAAACATACAAGTATGTACATTTTCTAAAAAGCAGACACTTTGCTCTTAGTACACCGAGAGAATTTTGCTTCATAAATCCAACGAAACAATTTCATTAGATTTTTTTCACAAATCGAATGAAAATTTTCCGAATATTGTGAAAGAATTTCATTGGAATTGCTTCGTTGGCATTCTAGTTTTGTATCAATATTTCATTGGATTTATGAAAACAATATTTTCTAATTATTAAGAAACCCCTTTATATTTAAGAAACATTTATAGTTGTTGCTTGCTATAAACACATATACACATAGATAAATACATACCTTAAAGCAGGAAAGTTAAAGATTAAATTCCTTAAAACTAAAAAATATAATAAAATTTAATAAATTAATTTAGAATTTCATTATAGCTATGACATGTGTTCGTTGTCAAAATGAAAATTTCAGTGTAGTCATGAAAGTCTGATAAATTAAATGTATTTCAACAGTTGTCAACGAAAAGCTTGCATCAACGTTAATTCTGAATGATTGTTCTTGTACTCTTTGTGCGCTTATTTACACATATAGTTTCAGTTAAGTTTTTTCGTTGTTATAATAAAGTTATTTCATTGTTTTAATGAAATTATTTTGTTATTTTAATGAAATTATTTCGTTGGAAATTATCTCGTTGTTTTAATGAAATTATTTCGTGGTTTTAGTGAAATTATTTCATCGTTTTAAAGAAATTATTGGTTTGGTTTGATGAAGTTTTTTAATTGCATTGATGTCACTGTTTTATATATTTGACGTAGTTTTTATTAAAATAATTTTAACGAAACTGGTTTCATTAATCCAACAAAGCGTGACATTGATTGAATTTTAATGAATTGCTTCATTAGATTAATGTCGAAATTCATAGAACTTATGATCAAAATTCTTTCATTTCAAAATAGGCAAATCTAAATGTTTAGAGTACCTCTTTATAGAAAATATTAAACACGTTTTGTTTATTTATTTACACTCTTGCAATTCATGCCTCATACTATTATTAGGAGAATACAGTTGCTAGATATAGCGGATAGTTTAATTTTTTTTACAACTCTGTTTTTAGCATGTTCTTTTTAATGAGGCAGAGCTGCAGCACCTCTGGTGTCAATGAGGCGTATTAAATTTTATTAAGTTTAGCTAAGTTGCTAACTTATTTTACTTTGGCGATCTTTTGTTACACAATACGCATGAAGGAGGGTGCTCTTATGTTCCATTAGGATTAGTGTGCTCTAAAGCAGATGTATTTCAGTAATCAGTACGTTCATCACTTTAACAACAACAACTACTTATATAAGGGGACTTTAATACACCTCATAGAAACACATGTTATTATTGTTTGATGATTTTGTCGATGACCGATTGGTTTCGTAGTCAACATGCTAGAATTTAATATGTTAAAAGTTTTAGAAACAAAAATTATGCAATACTTGTTCTTTAATGAATATACGTACAAAAAATATAACAAATTGTATTAAGCTATGTACAGGCGGTTGTCAGATCTTAGAATATTGCCAGTAAAATAAATAAATAAATAAATAAATAAAATGTGCTCAAAATTTCTTACAACCATGTGAACTGACAAATTTTGTCTGACGTCCAGAAAAAGCATTGTCAGTCCATTGCAAGACTAGCAGCTGACAACAAATTGTCAGATATCTTACAATCGTGTGAACACATTGTAAAATTATTGCCAGATATTTGTCAGACGTTTTAATATTGTCAGATGTGCGAAGTTTATGCATCTAACAATGGCGTCATTGTAAGAAAATTATTTCTATGGGCAACACTGCACACGCTTGATTTTAAAGAAAAAATTTATGGTAAAATATATGCACACAAAATCATTGCAATTGCTTCTTTCCATAATAATTTATACTTTCACTATTTACATTTAACTCAAACACAAACGATTGATATTTAACAATTTCTAACAAATGTTTTGAGTCTGGCAACGCATAACAACAGATCTGACAATTTGTGCATATGACAACCATGTGAACTGACAATTTTTCGACTCACGATTTTGTCAAATGAATTTATTGCCATACAATCGTCTGGCAATAGATTGTAAGATTTTCTTACAACCGTTTGAACGGACAGGGACTATTGTACTAGCAATTTTCGATTGCCAGTACATTGTCAGCACATTGCCAGATCTGACAGTAGTGTAAGATCTGACAATCGTCTGTACATAGCTTTACTCTTATAGAACGTTGCGTTTTAAAGCAAATAAAGGGAAATTTTGCAAAATATTAATAAAAAGATTTTTTTTGCCAAAATCAGTTTAGGTTTTGTTAGGAGGATGCTTAACCTTCTGCACCTAGAAACCTAAAGGTCCATTTTGAATTCATTCATAGTTTTTCCCCTTTTTTCACTTGATGAGAATCACTGTACTCAAAAACATAACTTGTCATTAAGCCACCTGATATCAATTGTTAACCCGCTGATATCCCTTAAGTTACACTCTGTAACATCTTTTATTTTTCTTATGAAGACCATGACTAAGTCATTGGGATCTGTGGTGTTGTAGCCTTTGAAATTTCATATATAGTATGTTACAGTGTTCTTTGCTTTCCCGAAACCGTAGTGCCCGCTTTCTAACTCCTGATGCTTTCTGGGCAATGACCATTCAGTAATACATATAACCCTTTTGTTCATAGTCCTTAATAGTTAGGATTTTTGAACGTCAATCCTTGGCCATAAGGACTACATTTTTTTGTTCATCTTAAAATCAATTAGTTGAAATTTCTGAAAAAAATTGCTAATCGGCGGTTTCAACGACGCCTCTGCTCCTGCTGAATTTAATATTGAGTCGAATTTTGCTAATTAATTGGAGTGTTATTTCGCTCAATATTATTACAATGGGTTTAAATCCAGTTCATTAGTCCGTTGTGTATTCATTGAAGACTGGTATTTACACTACATAGTCAAACCATATATGCTTAATTTAAAAAAAATTTGCATCGTGTATTTGTGCATCAAATACACTTTATGTTTTTTAATTGTGGACACCCTCTTTGTAGAGTATTAATGTATTTTGTATTTTTAATGAAAAAAAAAAGAACAAGCTACATACAAGTTCTCTCAGAGAGCCTCTCTCTGAATACAAAATTTCAAAAACATATGAAATAAAAGTGTAACAGGGCACTTCATTTTTATATGAAAATTTCATACAAAAAATTTTACCCTCTTGTATTTAATATGATAATACAATCGATACAGAGATATAAGAGGTTTTGTGAATTAAGCAATAGGTTTGCTAATCCGCATTTTTTATTTTTTTTTGTTAAGGCAGGACTTTAAGCTTTGGAGTTTAATAAAAAATAAGGACACGAGTATGAAAAATTATTTTTTAAGAGTATTTTAAGCTATTAAAAGCCAGTTCAGAGATACTTATTTATCTTTTTTTAAGGTACGAAAAAAAACCAACATGGCAATGTCTAACTGATCAAAAAAATTTATTGTAGGCTTGTTTATAAAACTGCCGAGCTTCAAGTATTAATTGATGTGTAATTAAGTCTGAAGAGTATTTCAAGTTCTGGCTGTTTGGCTGCTCAACTTTAGTTTCAATTCTTGTGGTATTCAGATATATACGATTATAGAGTTGAACTCTCTGTTCAGCCATCAGTAGCATAATTAAGAACTTAACTATTTTTTCATAAAATCATTTGAAAGTAGTACTGAAATGCTGTTCGCATTTTAGTCATTGTATTGTTAAAAATTGTTTTTGTTGTACTTTGAAGAGACTTGTGATTATTATCGATTTTATAGAAATTTTTTCCTTTTTTTGAAATCAATAATCATATCTAAACCGTACAATTTAACGACACGTTAAGTGACACTTTAGCTCAAGTCCTAATTGTGTGTTTTCGCCTGTTGTACCAGTTGAGGAGTTTTTTAAGCTATATTGTTTTTATTTGTAATCATTAGCAAGTGGTTAGGTAAATAATTAACCTAAAAGTGATTTGTAAGAAGAAGAAAAGTATTTTGAGATATATAATCCAAATATTTCGCACTTGTTCCTCTAAAGCACATACGTCCAAGCCATATGCACAATGTGCATATTTTTGTAAAGAGCTTTTTGTGCTTTCAAACCAAAGAGAGTTCAACATCCACAACAACAATACAACAGAATAGAATGCTTGGTCTTACTTTGCAAAGAAACAAGACCGAATTCAAGAGCTTTAAAAGCTATTTACCGCAAATGAAAATATCAGTGTATGTGTGTTTGGACGTAGCTGCTCTAAAGAGTCAGAGGTCAGTCATATCTACTACTATTATTGTTTCCCTCTTTTTGATATAAAACTATGTATAAAAGCAATTTTTTGACTATAGAGAGAATTTGTAAATTCTGAGTTGACTTCTTTACACAGAAAGAAATAATTTTCAAAAACCTGAAAAATAAAATTTTGCTCAACAACTTTTTTCTTTGATTCTTTTTGTTCTTTATTGACTGAAAAATATATATTTTTTTATAAACTTAAATATAATTTTGATTGCTGCGAAAATTGTCATCACCGAAAATTCAGTAGATTTTTTTATCAATATCAAAATCATTTTTTTCTGTGTAGAGATAGATACAAGTGCAATTTTTTGAGTTAGTTAATTTTTTGTGCAAAATTCGATAAATTTAGGTATTATTTATAAATTCTGAATTGATAGTAAAGAAATATAAAATATCAGTTGCCTAAAACTTTTTTGGCTGAGCCAAATTTAAAGATATTCACCCTTATTCCAGTTGTCGCCATCGACATCACTTTAACACTACACCAAAAAATTGGTGCTCGTATATCCGTTGTCAAAAACAACTGACTCCTGTTGGCAGGTTTATTCTATTTTATAGAACTTAGGGAACAGAAATATATTGTCACTTGCGCAAAATTTTTCTTGAGAGCGAATAAACAAACCCCAAGTTTTTGGTATTGTGTTAAAGTGACGTAGGTGACGACAACTGGAATAAGGGTGATTAAGAATGACTTTCATATAACAGAGACTCACTCAAAGCATTATTTTTTAATACAAGACCAGACATTAGTTAATTTCAAGTTGCATTAAGAGTATGTAAGTGCAGGCTCAAAAAATACATTTTTTTAGAAGAAATCTAAACTTTTACCAACAAAGGTAGCAACTGTTCAATGTACCCTACCTAAGTCAGTTATGAAACTTTGAGAAAATGCGGGCGTTGCAATGAAAACACCAGGAGCTTGATTTTCCTTCTTTCCAGCTATCAGCACACAAAAAAACTGACACCAACACACTTGACCAACACAAACAACGACAAAAGCCTAAAAAATTGCTACGAAAACAAGAAACATGTAATATCTTAGACGTTGTTGCAACAATATACAATAACAAACAGTAAATATAACAATATAATATTATTAACTCACAAGCACACACTCTCTCTATACATATATGTCATTCAGGCACCTATTGAGTTTTCAGTTTCCTTTTTTTTCAGGCGTTCGTACGTTAAATAATTGTGTTTTTTTACTTTTGTCATTTTCTTTTTTTCTCTTCTCTTAAATTTTCATCTATTTTTTGGAAAGCTAATCTTTAACGTGTAACAATTTTCCTTTATGCTTAAGTATAGATTTAACAAAAAATAAAAATAAATTGATGAAAATAGTAACTTAAGTAGCTATTGTTGCAGCAGCTTTGCAATGGGCTGTGCCAGTGGTTGTGGCTAGAGAAGAGCATCCAAACTTTAAAATTAGTGTTGCTGGCGTTGGTAGTTTTTAGTTTACTGGGCTTTTTTTATGGTTGTGCTTGACCTTATGGAGGTGAGAAGCGTGTGTTCATTAAAACTGGAAAAATACTGAAATCATAGCGAAAACTAAAGCGTCTGAATCTGGTAAGTCGAAAAATTTAAAAATCTTTGTATGTTTCATTAATGGCCACTAATAGAAATTCTAAGTGCGTTCATTGAGAAATAATTAAATAAGTCTTAATTTATATTTCTACCTTACATTTATCAATAAAAATTTGCAATTTCGGCAGTTTAATCAAAATAATTATACCATAATTTACATTAATAATTCTTTCTTAAACCAAAATTTTTATATTTATGATAATATATAAAATGAAATGATGAAAATATGAAATATGAAATATATGCAACATATAGAGTTTAATGCACCAATTTAAAAAATTTCTACAATTCTTCAAATAATAGGCATGACAGGTATTAGGTTGAAAATAATTTTTCCCTCTAGCATTTTTCACCAAAACTCAAATCGGTTAGTTCGATTTGTGTACTAAGGAGTACAGGATAAAGATGCACTAAAATTAGGTTGATAATATTTTTTTTAACAAAACTTTTCGAATAAATGTTTTCTTAATTCTCAACAATCTTTATCGTGTATTTGTGTATCAAATACACTTTTTGTTTTTTAATTGTGAACACCCTCTGTATATTGTATTAATGTATTTTGTATTTTAAATGAAAAAAAAAAGAAGAAGCTACCAAGGCGAATTCAGTATCAGGTGACCTTATCAGCCCGGCTGATTATCAGCTGTTGATGCCAAATTGAGCAATTTGAACCAAAATGTCAAAATTTGCTTGGAAATCTTCTGACAGTTTGGTTTTTTAGCGCAGAAAACTACGTGTTGTTTTTTGTGTTGTAAAATTGTTGTAGCGATGAGTTCACCTGATACTGAATTCGCCTTGGAAGCAACATACAAATTCTCTCAGAGAGCCCCTCTCTGAATACAACGTTTTAAAAACATATGAAATAAAAGTGTAATAGTGTATTTCATTTTTATATGAAAATTTCATACAACAAATATTACACACTTGTATTTAATATAATAATACAATCGATACAGAGATACAAGAGGTTTTGTGAATTAAGCAATTATTTTTTGTAACAGTATTATTAGTAGTATTTTAAATTTATTATAATTAAAATTACAATGAACTAAACTAAGGGCTAATAAATCATTTAATGATTATATAATTGTTTGATTTTTAAATCTTATTTATAGACAAAACTTTGTTTTTCACCCCAACATTAAATGAAACTTAAATGGCCAACATTGTGCATTTAAGTGTTGTCTAAATTTTGCAAGCATGCCATATGTTTTGTGTGTGTGTGTTTTTTGAAGGCATGTCCAGGAACATTATTTGGTCGTATTAAAAAGAATTTCGTATAATTTTTGCAAATATACAATAAATGTAACACATATTTTCATGTCATGAAATATACAGATAGAAAAATTCATTCTGATGCTCTTTTTGTATCATAAATGTGGTTTTCGCTATTTAATTTTTCTGCAAATTAACAAATCAACTTCCTTTATTATATTGAACAACTGTTTTTTAGAAAGTTTTCCATAACATTTGGAAATATTATGGTGCTACCATACTTTCAACGTAATTTGATAATAACTTTAAATAGCCACTGAAAAAACGAAAGTGTATTTAAATAAATTTTAATTTTTATGAAAAGTAACTTAAACTATGTTTAAATATTCACTGATTTATTAGCCATAAGACAAGGAACTAGCAACTATTGCTTCATTATTTTTTAAATAGTATGGAATTTTTCATTTCTTTATGGTCTGGAACATCTACACACACATATTTTCATACAATTATTTGCATTTAAGGTAAACATCTTTGAAAGCTCTTATATTTGTTCTTTTTTTACCAAACAAGAGCAATTATTTTTTTCACCGAGATCTGATTCGCTGTTGTGCTTTCATTGGTGTGAAAGCACAAAAGCTTTTGGCTTGAACGTAGCTGGAGTAGAAATTTAACTTGAACAAACCTTTTTCGAGTTCTGGCGAAATATATGTATACTGGACCAATCTAAAAAATATCTGTACCTGAAGAACTGTAGACATTTCTAAACTTTTTTTCCTTCTGCTTTTAAAAAAAAATTAGATATAACCATTTGAACTAAAATTTTAAAAATTAGAGTTAGAAGTTGAACCAAAGCTCTGAAGTTGATTGCCCAAATATGTAGATATTTTAAATAAATTGTAGATATTTCTGAATTGCTACTTATTTATTTTAAACCAAATAATAAGTATTTACATTTTGTAAAATAATTATTTAAATATATGTAATTAGTTTCGAATAATTTTTTTAATTTTCGGTTTTAAAAAAAGTTCCTCAATCAAAACAATTCAAATTTTTCAAAATATATCCCCATATTCATAAAAACTACAATGAATTTGAAATCCATTTCCTAAAAATTTTGTATGAAAAATAGGAAATTAAATACATTTCAAATTCATTTCAAATTTTATGAATATGGAATATATAAATAATGCATTTCGTAGTAAGACAACAGTTTTTTAAATTTATTTATATTTTTCTTACAAATCTTTTATTTATTTAATCGAAATGAGTTTTCAATCAAGATCTTCCATTTACGCAAACCACGGCATATTAAAAAAAAAAATTATTGAAAAAAAAAATTTCCTACAGTAAATAACATAACTACTTCGCAAGAATCAATTATTTAAGTCTCACGCATTGCTAAAAATCATTAAGTTGGTAATGCAGTAGGGAAGCGTTTCCACCAAAAAGTTCTTAATTCTAAGCCCGGTTACCTGTTTTTGAAATTTTTCGCTAGGAGCTTTTTTAAAAATAAATTATTTATACATTTCGCAAGATATTACTTCTTTAAGGAATATTTTTGAATTTTCATATAAAACTTTCTTAGCATACATATATTCGAAACTACTGATGGATTGTTAATTCGTTTAAAAAACATTACGGAGATAATTCAATAAATTTTTACTTATTTTTTTAAATGTTAATGTAATTAAAACTGTCCGACTAATGCATTTTATAAAAAAAAAACAAAAGAAAAAATAAACTTGCTTCCCAAATATATAATGTCTGCACTTCAAGTTTTAAGTGCTCTTACAATGACGTAAATATATAAACGTTAACATTAGCTTTCTTGTCTAATGACAAGACTAATACTTCGTACACGTACAAGCTTAAATATCTGATGCAGCCATGAATAGGTTTTCAGTGACAGCAGCCAACCACCTTCCTAATAGCTGGTTACGAGTACAATGTTTGGATGCTGTGGCATAAACATGTGGTAGCTTTGAAATACTAATTAGATGCTGTTGAAGTCTTCACTGGTCTTCGAAAAATCACTTCATTTCAGTTTTCTCTCAAACACTTAACTCTGTAAGCGGCAACTTTAACACTAACAATACTGCAGGTTAAAAAGTGATGGGTTGCAACAGCAGCAGCTTTTGTTGATTCTTTAATGCTTGCAAGTCTTAAAAGGGGTCATTGTGTCAGGAAAATTTGTGCGGAAAATTTTTAAGCGTTTAAATAAAATGATGTCATAAAAACTTGGGCAGTTCCTTTTGTCTTAAAATTTAACAGTTTTGATAGTTTTCTTTAAAACATTAAATTTCAAAATATGTATTTATATTGCAGTTTATTGAAATATATGTTTAAGGCGGCGTTATCATTTTCTAGTGTGGCGAAATATTTAAGTGTTTAATAGCATTTGGGGTCAAGTAGTGAATAGTAGACTCAAAATTTAATTATTTAAAACCAAAATTACATAAAAAATATTTAGTTTAATAAAGGTTTAAAAGTTTGATATGAAAAACTGTTTCATAAGCTTTTTGCAAATCAAAATTTTTTTAAATCTTAAAGCAGGTTTTTGAACTTAATTTTTGTGATTATTGTTGCAGTATGAATTGATTTTTTTATATATTTCATTTTTATTTAAATATTCTATTTTCAGTTAAAGCGTGTTCAAATGAAAACTAATTTAAACAAAAAATTATCTTTTGTTGGTTAAGCTATTCAAGATTTTTTTCACAAATTTACTGATGTGTCGTATAGCAAAAACAAAATGTACCTATAATTTCTAAGCCCATAACATCTAAATTTTTAAAATCTCTTTCTGCTTTATTTTAATTAATAAAAATGTTTTTTCTTTTTAATATAATAATAATAGTCACCATAAAAATATAAGGGATTTTTTAAATTTTTAATAAAAAATTAAGAGAAATACACTTAAATTAAGTTTCTTTGCAATAATTAAAAACGAACGTCCTCAATTTCAGATTTACTAGAGAGATATCAAAAAACTTATATTTTTAGAAAGACAAAACTTCATAAAAATTATAAAAAATTATACAAATTTCTACTACATCTGTATCATAAATTCTGTAGATTATTAATTTATTAATTTCGTTATTTACTGGGCTTTTTTATGTATTTAGTTAAGTACTTGAAGCATAAGCACATTACAATTTTTCATTAATTTATCAAGCTTGCTGGCACCAACTCGTAGGAACTCTTCATGCAAATAATCACCATAAATAATACTTAAATATTTTTGAATTAACAATGATACTTTTTAAGTAGATTAATTTATTTTACGTTTAATGTATTCAAATTAACAATAAGATTGCTTAAATAGAAATTTTTGGATTATAAATTAAAAAGGACTGATGTACAGTCCTCTTAACTTTTTGCATAAAAAATTGACGACGTACTGTCCATTATATTTTTTGCATGAAATAATATTTTGCATGAGAAATGGACGATGTATAGTATTTTTCGTAAAAAATAATATTTTGCACGAAAGATATACTTTATGTTTGAAAAATGAACGATGTATAGTCCATTTAATTTTCTGCATTAAAAATTAACGATTAAGTTCATTTACTTTTCTGCACAAGAAATGGTCTATTTAATTTTTTGCATGAAAAATGGACGATTCCATTAATTCCATTATATTTTTTGCATAAAATAATTTTTTCCATGAAAAATTAACGATGTATAGTCCATTTGATCTGTTGCATAAAATAATTTTTCGCATGAAAAATTAACGATGTCCATTTAAGTTTTTGCATAAAAAATGGGTAATATATACTCCACTTAAATTTTTGCATAAAAAATGGACGATATATAGTTCATTTAATTTATTGAATGAAAAATGGATGATGCATAATCCATTTAATTTTCTACATGAAAAATTAACGATATATTGCCCATGTAATTTTTTGCATACAAAATGGACGAAGTATAGCCCATTTAATTCTTTGCATTTTATAGTATTTTACAAAAAAAATGGACGATGTATAGTCCATTTAATTTTTTGTATGAACAATTAATTATTAATTATGCAAACAATTAAGTGGAATAAACCACTTAATTTTTTGCATAAAAAATGGACGATGTATACTCCATTTATTTTGTTGCATTTATCATTTTTTTCATGAAAAATTAACGATGTTCATTTAGTTTTTTTTCATCCAAAATGAACTATGTATAGCCCATTTAATTGTTTGCATGAAAAATTAACGATTTTTTGGTCTATTTAATTTTTTGCATGAAAAATGGACGATTCCATTAATTCCATTATATTTTTTGCATAAAATAATTTTTTCCATGAAAAATTAACGATGTATAGTCCATTTAATCTTTTGTATATAAAATTAACGATGTTTTTTCCATTTACTTCTTTGCATAAAAATGGACGATGTATAGTTCATTTAATTTTATGAACAATGCATAATCCATTTAATTTTCTACATGAGAAATTAACGATGTATTGCCCATTTAATCTGTTGCATAAAATAATTTTTCGCATGAAAAATTAACGATGTATAGTCTATTTAATTTTTTGCATGAAAAATGGACGATGTATAGATTATTAACTTTTTTGCATTTATAAGTTTTTCGCATGAAAAATTAACGATGTCCATTTAAGTTTTTGCATAAAAAATGGGCAATATATACTCCACTTAAATTTTTGCATAAAAAATGGACGATATATAGTTCATTTAATTTATTGAATGAAAAATGGATGATGCATAATCCATTTAATTTTCTACATGAAAAATTAACGATATATTGCCCATTTAATTTTTTCCATACAAAATGGACGAAGTATAGCCCATTTAATTCTTTGCATTTTATAGTATTTTACAAAAAAAATTAACGATGTATAGTCCATTTAATTTTTTGTATGAACAATTAATTATTAATTATGCAAACAATTAAGTGGAATAAACCACTTAATTTTTGCATAAAATGGACGATGTATACTCCATTTATTTTGTAGCATTTATCATTTTTTTCATGAAAAATGAACGATGTTCATTTAATTTTTTTTCATCCAAAATGAACTATGTATAGCCCATTTAATTTTTTGCATGAAAAAATAAGAATTTTTTGGTTTATTTAATTTTTTGCATGAAAAATGGACGATTTACAGTCCACTTAATTTCTTGAAAAAAATAGACCATGTATAGTCCAATAAATTCTTTGCATTTAATATTTTTTTTGCATGAAAAATTAACGAGATGTAGCCCATTTAATTTTTTGCATGAAATAATTTTTTCAATGAATAATTAACGATTTCTTAGTCTATATAATTTTTTGCATAAAAAATTTACGATGTATAGTCCATTTATACTTTTGTATGAAAAATTAATGATTTATATTCTATTTGATTTTTTGCATAAAAAATGGACGATGTATAGTCCATTTAATTTCTTGAATAAGAAATGGATCATGTGTACTCTATTAAATTCTTTGCATTTAATAGCTTTTTGCATGAAAAATAATGATGTATAGTCCATTTAATTTTTTGCATGAAAAATTAACAATGTGCAGCACATTTCATTTCTTACATTCAAAATTGAAAATGTATATGCCGTCAATAAATTTTTTTGCATTTAATACTTTTTTGCCTGAAAAAATTAACGATTTATTATCCATTTAATCTCCTGCATTCAAAATCTTTTGAATGAAAAATTAAAGATGTATAGCCTATTTAATTTCTTACACTCAAAATTGACAAAGTTTATGTAGTCCATTATATTTTTTGCATTAAATAATATTTTGCATGAAAAATTAACAATGTGTAGTCCATTTAATCTTTTGGATGAAAAATTAACGATATTTTTTGCATTATATAATTATTTGAATGAAAAATAACGATGTATAGCCCATTTAAATTTTGCACAAAAAATAAACAATAAATAGTCTATTATAATTTTTGCATATAAAATGTATTAAAATTAATGATGTATGTCCATTTATCCATTATAGTGTTTGAATAAAATAATGTTTTTCTTTTGGATGAAAAAATGGACGATGGATAGCAACATTTAATTTTTTTATGAAAAATTAACGACGTGTAGTCCATTTAAGGTTTTGCATAAGAACTGGATGATGTATATTCCATTTAAATTTTTGCAGGACAGATTTTTTTGCATACAAAATGGCCGATCTATTGTTTTTTTAATTTTTTCGATGAAAAATTATCGGTTTATATTCTATTTAGTTTTTTGCATGATTTAAATTTTTATGCATAAATGGACCATGGACGATGTATGTATTGTTGATTTAACTTTTGCATAAAATAAGGACGATGTAGTTATTTAATTAATTATATAAAAAAACGAAAGATATATGTCTAGACTATTATTTTTTTATAAATAGTTTACTGATGAAGTATACTTTTGCTTATTTAAGTGAAACTTTTATTTGGTTTTCTAAATATTTATTTTCATTAAATTATTAAACTTGTCTGCACTTCTGTGCCAATTAAGTAGTCTGCCATAATCACTGCCTATGTTTAGCAATAAGATTCTTTTAATTAGTTTGTTTTTTGTTATTTTTTGGTAGAATCTCTCAAGGTGAAAAAAGCAAATGCAAAATCAATAAAAGGAAAAAGACTTCAGTAACAATAATAATTAAATAAATTGAATGTTACTTAAGATATTTAACATATGCTGACAACAAACCACTTGACTTAAACTTTTAGTTTCAATTTCATTTGATACGAAAGTGTGTGAGTGTTACTACGTAATTTTGTTAATGGTTAAATGTAAGGTTGTTCATAGATTTTGAGGAAAAATAAAAATTTTAACATAAAAGTTTAAATCTCAATTGGAAATTAACTGCCAGTTCATAGAAGCCTTGTAAAAAATCTCGTCTGCCTTTTTATAATGAAAACAAAATTAAATTTTTAGTGCTTTGTTTTTTTTAATATAAATAAGCAGACGAGAATTTAACATTGCTTTTATGAACTGGCAGTAGAAGTAGAAGTGAGTTCTTGAGCACTTGCAAAGAAAGTCTGCAACAAGTGGAAATAATTATCTGAATTAAAAAATAATTTAAGCACAAAATTTGTGTCTTCCTTAAATAAGTATAAGTGAAAGTAATAGACTTACAGTTAAATGCACATTTTTTGTACCGCAAGTATTGGCCAAAAATTAAATATATCGCTTAAGCCGGAAGTCGGTCTATTTGGGTAAATTTTTAGTACAAAAAGTATGGTCAATTGTCATTTTATCGTTTTGCTATTAAAATTTTCTACTGGGCACAATTGGACATTTACATTTTAACATATTGCAGAGGCCTAGCACCATCAATTACATGAATTTATTTATTTTTTGTTTATTTTAATTTTGCAGTTTAATGCTCAAATGTGTTTAATCGTACATCGGTATTAACATGCTGTTTGCCATCAAATTAATTGCAGTGCACTGCAATTTTAAATTAACTGGTGTCGATGATGTTGTTCACCGCTACACATGTACACATGCACACATTCAGCTTAACTAAGCACAATAACACAATAACACTGATATGAAACAACACACACTAATGAACGTGTAGAGAAGAGACCAAAACGAAGTTGCAACAGCATTTAGAATGAAAAACAAAAAGAAAAAACTATACAAAAGTAATAGGCATCAATGCATCAGAACAACCTACGCTTAAAGTGCTATTAAAACACATAAAGCTTAATCTTTAGCTTAATATGAATTACTCGTATAAATATTTATATACTGCCATATATTTAAAGCTATAATATAATAAAGCTAGCATTTTATAAGATTTAATCATGATTAAATTTGTTGTTGTTATTTAAAAGATTTGATTCTTTCACTTCACTTCTTTTATTTAGGAATAATCACTAACAGAACTTTTTTTCTTGTTCATTTTATGTGCAATAAGTTAGTGATGTATAATGGATTTAAACAGCAGACAAAAAAACCACCCACATGCCCAGACATACAGACGGTAAATGCTCAAATTGAAAACATCTACAAGCGCAAGAAAACAAAATAATAAGACAAACATCCTTAGACATAAATCTGTGCTCAAGAAATTATAGTAAAATTAAAAGAAAAAGGAACGAAATCGCTTATTAGGAAGGTCCATTGAAATATTGACAGTCCACCACAGATGCTGCTGTACAATACTCGAAGTAATCAACTAAAATTACAAATTTGTATAAGAGAATAATTTAAAAAAAAATAATTGTGCAAAATACTATAATGGCAAACAATCCATCTTTGTTGCCTTTCTCTGTGGAGCGAAAAATGTATCGGTCACAAACAATATTGATATTTGATGTTCAAGGGCGGAGGATTGACATTTCAAGGTTCGTGAAGGAAGGATACTCCTGGTGGAGGAAAGGAGTGCTGAATTTTATGTGGATGGCTCCAAAACTAAAGAAGGTATGGGATGCAGAGTTTACTCAGAGCTTTCTGGGTTAGTTTACTATACTTCGTGTGCAAAATGACCACGGAATCACTTCAGTGCTTGCCAAGAGGATAGTTTTAGTATAAAGAAAGTTGCGAATTAGGCGGAAGTGAATGTCATTTCTATAGTCATAATTGGAACATACACTGATTGATAACTAAGCCACTTTCATGGTTCTCGAATCAATTCGTCTGAGAATAGCAGCAGTTTGCGACTGCCTATCATATCTAAACGAAATGGCAAATCAGATAAACGTTAGCATTATCTATATTCCTGATCAGGAGAAATCTAAGGCTGATGAGCTTACAAGAGTTGGATCAACCTTACACGTTCAACTAGAATAGGAATTCCTTTCGTACAAACTCACTGAAGAAAAACATAAAGAAAATGGCCAACAATAAATTGTGGCATTATTACATTCGTCAGTTAAGCTTCCACTAACATAAGAAAAATATAGTTTCTTTGATTTCAGTAATAAAGAAAAAAACTAAAGTTTCGTATTGACTAAATACTGTCTCATAGATAGGCATACCTTTAAAGCTATCAAATTTCTTATTAAAATGAACAAAAAATAAAGTCTTTAGAGAATGATACAAATGCATTAGTTTTCATTATTTGCCTTCTATTTTTGTTCTATTGTCTTCAAGAAATAAATTAAATCGGGAACAAAAGTTTGTTTTAATATGTCTTGGAGCAAAGATGGGAAAATGGTTTATGCATGGTGCGTGAATCGCCATCCACATCGTATATCGGGCTCCGCATAAAGCAACGTAAACCGACTAAAACCCCACCTTGTTGCTTTTGGGATGTTTTGCCCACCTGAAAACTGTGGTGGTATTACTTCCAGGTGGATCATCTTCTTCTTTTTGCCTGCGTCTAGGCCCTCACTTTTGTTGTTTCTTATCTCGTGAACTGCAGAGCCTTGCGCTTCATCCAGATATTTTTCTTTGAGCGAAGTACTTATTTGCTGTACTTAGATACCACTTCCCATGCTTCCGCTTAATTTATCATTTTATCAAAAATATTATCTGCTGTGATATTAAGAATTTGCATCTGCAGCTGTTCGCGACTGTGTTGGCAGAAAAAAAAATATGATCTACGTCGTCAACTACTTCCATTTCTTCGTACAAGCAGAATGGCTTGCTACATTTTCTCATTTTGTGGAGGTACCGTTTCTCGCTTCGTTCTAAGGAGACTGTCACATCTCGATGGCTTTGTATCTGATATGTTGTAGCAAAAATGTGTCAACTGCCAGTTTTGGTTTTGCATTAAAAATTGTCATTAGTTCTGATGCCTGTAAATAAATGGGTATCATTCCATCTTTTACAAATACAGCAGTTGCCGATTCCATTCGATGTTACGCATAATGCTGCAGTCCTCTGCACTGCCAACAATGCGTTTGCTCTCTTTTTGTTTTCAGCGTTTCTGCCCAAATCTTACAGCCATATAATAATATGCTGTTACAAGCTACCGTGAACAACTTTTTTTTGCACGGGAGGGGTTCTCCAATATTTGCCATTCGTTTGCTTAACTGCGCTGTTATTTATGCAGCTTTTGTTGTGAATTTCGAAAATATTTAGACAGAAAATTATTCTATTCACAACACATCCCAGCAAAAAAGGCACTCCAAAAAAGTCATAAAAATGTAGAGGTTGCGATCTGGATTTTTACAAACGGTTGTCATTGCAAGAAGTTCTCTTTTTCGATGCCTGGTCACTAAATTGGAAGCGGTATTAAGAAAAATTCCCTTTTTTGTGTTCTATAACAATATTTTCATCTAGAAAAAATGGTAAATAGTAACATAATTTAACAATTTGTTTCTTTTTATATGATTTTAAACCCGAAGCAGTGTTTTCATGTAAATTCATAATTTTCATAAATTTCTTTAAAAAAATTATTTTTTATAGTTCTGGTGAGTATTTTCTAACACTATGGAGGAGTTACAAGGTTTTGCATAACTAAAATAAGCCTCTATGTACATGGTTTTTTGCTCACTCTCGGCAAATTAAAAATATCGATTTTTTGAAAGCAATGAAAATGTAGTTCCTCTGGAATGACTTCCATTTTTTTACCGGGATATTGCTCCTTTACTGCAACATCGGCAAAGCTCAAAAATAACAGTTTTGAAGGAAATACGTTGCAATTTTGAAAGTCTAATGAAAATATAAAAAAATTTTTTTATCAAGAGGTGCTTTATATACGAAATTTTTACATAAGATTAAATATAACAACTATTAAGTTCATGCAAAAGCAATTGCCTTATGTTTTAATAAATAAGCTTTATAATCATAATATTGTGCTCATTCTCAAATTAATTTTGATGATTTTTATTACCTAGAATTCCAAATAATAAAAAATTTACTCTTAATATAATTTTTTTTTTATTTTTATTAATAACCCAGAAAAAAATTTAAAAAGCTTGACAAGCGTGTTGTTCAATATTTCTAATCAGCCGACACAACAATTTCATTGTTGCTACAAAAATGATAATGCGCCTTAACTTAAAAGAAGATATAAGTATATATTTTAATGAGAATGTTAATAATAATTAAATTTCCAAAGCAGTCTATATTTTACGCTTTAAGAGCAAACTCACTTCGAACTCTGCCTCGTGCATATCAGCATAAACTAATTTATGCATATCTCTAGTGCCACAATACTCAATCTAAGCCATAGATTATTTAGTTAAAACTCCTCTTCAAATATGCATATTGATGTTTGCTTGAATTTTCTAATCATTTCAAAATTTATATCTTTAATACCAAATTCAACTGCAGGCAACTTAAGCTTAAAAAAAATAAAAAATAAAAATTATATATAAATCTTTAAGACTGGATAAAAGCACAAATGTAAAGCTTTGCAATTTTACAGTTCCATCCTCTAACTTTCCCAAATCGATGTAAAACAATTCAAATACACAGTCTGTCCATACGTCCGTCCTTCCGTTTGTACGACTGTTAACTTATTTTGTATATTTCTATTGACCACCTCAAAGTTTTATCACATTATCATATTTTTGGTCGATGGCTGAAACTGATGATGACGACAATGATGCTGTTCCACGTCTTGCTGTTTTTGGGCTTTTGGTGAGTATGCAGCGGTTGCTAAGGTGGCATGAAGATGACGTCTTAGATTTGCTTGTATTTGGTATTATGGCAATTGTTATAGATTTTGTTTAAGGTTTGTTTTTTGTAGTATAGTGGTTCTTTTTTTATTTTAGGCTGCAGCTGCTGATTGTTATCACACTTATTGGATAGTATTTCATTGAAACACTTCATTGCCCTCTCTGGTTTTCTCTCCCTCTACCACTGGATCAGTCTCGTTTTTTTGCATGTTACTGGCAAGTAAAAGTGTAGATGCGCTTGAGGTTCTCACTCTGGCGACAATTGTTTTTTATGTTTTTATACTCTACACCATTTTTAAAAATTGTACAGAAGATCGTCATTGTCATTTTTATTTTTACAAAAATATTTTGAGAACCAAAAATGTACTTATAAGTAATTCCGAGTCCAAGCAATTAATAAACTTGCAATCTACATATATATATGTATATATATAAATATATATATATATATATATATATATATATATATATATATATATATATATATATATATATATATATATATAAGATAAACTGCTTGGATACTTGGAATAAGAAATTCTCAATTGCACTACTGCCAGAAAATATTTTTGTGATGTTATTATTTTAATAACTGATTTGATAATGTTCTGATGTGGTTCAAGTATGAAGTATTTAGCACGTTGAATACAAATTTAAATGTATTTGGATTGAGCTCAGTTTTTGCCCACGGACAGTTGGTACTATAGGTAATATTGCAACAGACCACATTGCATCGGTCGTGAGTAATAAAATTATCTCGCTGAAATTATATATAAGGGCTATTGAGTATAGTTTAAAAGATGTAAGAATTATCTTTGACATCAGAGGCACTCTAACACTGCTAGAAACAAAAAAACGTGCAAAGGCAGAATTGTAAAGATAATTAATTTTTTATTTGCCTTCATCCTTCTTTATCAATATTCCTCTCCTAACGAAGGTAACATCTAACATAAGTAGACATCCGTTGATCTTTTTGACTGATTTATATCAAATTTACGATATTGAAAGTAGTTTCACTGTAGCAACATTAAAAATTTTAATGCCAGTTGGTCTCATTTTTGCATATTTTGAAGGAATATTTGGGCTTAACTTTATATTAAATATAGTTGAGTAAAAGAAATTCACCAACTAGACAGCTTTGAGGCTTACTATAGGGCCTTTTACAAATCTACACAATATTTGACGCATGATTAAAAAGTGAATGCCACCATTCATGCTAAAACTATCACTAGGCAATTTTTTTTGCAAATTATTATCAACATTTTAATATAAAAAGACATTGAGGTATGTTAGCACAATACATCCATGAGAAAAAAAATAAAGTCTGTATAGTTACTTGTTTGAACAATCTGGTGTACTATGTTACACTACAAATTAAATAATCTACAGGATTGAAGTAAACAAGAATTTACTTATGGTTCCTTTGGCGGGTTGTTTTTATCTACACCATAAATCCTCCTTGTGTCAAATATTCGTACCAAAGGCAATTTACAGCAGCAGATATGTACAAAAATTCTATCGAAAATTTATAAAACATTTAGTATTTGGGTATAGTGAAAGAGATGGCTATTTGATTTATTTTGCATTTAATAAAGCCTCCAAAAAAATCTAAGAATACTTGCAAAAATCTTTGAAAATTTGTCAAAATACACCGAAAAAATTTTGTTTCATAAGTCCAACGAAACAAATTCAATATATTTTTTTCACAAATCTAATGATAATTTCACTAGTCTAACGAAAATTTCACTAATATTGTGAAAGAATATTTCATTGAATTTATGATAACAATATTTTCTTATTATTAAGAAACCCCTTTACATTTAAGAAACATTTACAGTTGTTGCTTGAAATAAACATAAAGATAAGTGCATACCTTAAATCAATTAAGTTAAAGATTAAATTCTTTTAAACTAAAAATATATTAAAATATACAGCAATTTAGAATTTCATTATAATATGTATTCGTTGTCCCAGTGAAAATTTCATTGAAGTCATGAAAGTCTGATAAATTAATTGTAATTCAGCAGTTGTCAACCAAAAGCTTGCATCAAAGGTAGTTCTGTATGATTGTTCTTGTACTCTTTGTTTGCCTATTAAAACATACAGTTTCAATTTAGTTATTTTGTTGCTGTAATAAAGTTGTTTCATTGTTTTAATGAATTTATTTCGTTATTTTAATGAAATTATTTCGTTAGAAATTATCTCGTTGTTTTAATGAAAATATTTCGTGGTTTTATTGAAATTATAATGAAATTATTTCGTTGTTTCGATGAAGTTAATTCATTGCATTGATGACATTGTTTAATACATTTGACGTAGTTTTCATTAAATTGATTTTAACGAAACTGGTTTCATTAATACAACGAAGCGTGACACTGGTTGAATTTTAATGAATTTTTTCATTGGATTAATGTCGAAAGTCTTAGAATTTATGAAAAAAATTATTTTAGTGTACCTTGAAGGAAAATCTCGTGTCAATTGCTGATGAAAAAAAAATTGTGCAAAATCGCTACTCACATACTATTTTAGTTGAAACTAGTGCTAATCGTTATTTAAATGCCTTAAAAAATAAACAAAGAAAATATTATTAGAACATTCAGGTACCCCGAAAATCGAAAGACTTAAGAAACATACTCTATAGAGTTAAAGCGTTTTGGGATGCAAACACTTTTGTTTTGTTATAAAATCTGTTCCTTACTGAAATATAATTAAAATATAAGGAATTTTCACCCTCCGTTAGTCGCAACTGATCTGGTTGATATAACCAACAATTTTTTGTTGTACATTTTTGCCGTTACATGACATTTTTCATTCACGTGTTTATGATTTGTATGTTTTTGATTTAGTTTTATAAAAGCATGGGGTAGCTGATTGGTTCAATTTGATACATTGCAAATGTTGCCAAAATCGTTCGGCAACTCACAAAATATAATTGAATAAAATACAATAAAAGCTAGGAAATATATTTTCTTACAATATTAAAAAGTTTTTTTGCAACAACTCTATAAAAATGAAGAGATAATTTTTAAATGTGACTTTTTATTTATGATTATTTATTAATATTTATTTAATACATTGCGAATAATCTCATTCAGAAAATATTGCGACTAGCGGAGGGTTAAGGACACGTTTTTAAAATTTTTGAAGAAATTTGTTTCAAGATATTTTTTCTAAAAGAAGTGGTAGAGAAACGAATAGCATGGTAAAGGCAAAACTTTAATTTTAAAGCTTTTTTATTAATATATTTAATTAAAAGCTTTTAAATGACTTTCACTGGAAAGTAAAAAAAATATAAGCCACCATATTATTTAGTCAAAAATTGCATAAGGTAATTTTAGTTAAAGTTATGTCAGTGTCCCGTTTAAAGCAAGCTGAGCAGAACTTTGAGCAAAAGCTGTAAGCGTTTGGCTTGATAACGACCCAAAGTAAATAATGATGATTTGCTGAAAAGTATCTTAAAGTCGACTTATACAAATTAAATAGATACAAATCTATTACATTTTCAATATTTTCTTTTCATATTGAACCCAAATGTATGTATATATGTATGTATATATTCATATATATTTGCATTAGGCACTCGTTGAATTTGTCGACGTAAAGGGGTATTACACTTCACAACTGTTTTTTTTTTCTTATACAAATTTTGTAAAAGCCTAAGGCGGTTGACTTGTGAAAGTTTTTGTCTTTTCTAACATTTTTGTGGTAGTCAAAACAAAAAAAAACCATAGATGTTTGCATAAAGTAGCACCTGAAGCTTAAAATATTTGGTGGCCAATTGTTATTTCGACCATAAACAGACATTTAAACAATGCATTGTTTTTGTTGCGTACTTTTTTTCTCAACTGTTTTGTATTGCTTTTAAAATATAAGATTGAAGATGTTAAGTGTAACATTTTAATTTTTTTACACCAGTACTGCTCGCACTAAGAAGTTAATGGTGCAAGCAAAAGCTATTTAGAACAAAAGACTTTGTATTGGCTTCAAATTGAATGGAGCCAATAAATAAATGTTTGCTTTTTGCATCTTTATAAAAAAAATGTATGTGCAACTATTCAATTTGAGATCTGTTTAAATTATTTAATTTTAAAACTAGTAGAAAAAAACTTTGCAGCATTTTTTAGCTTTAAAGAAAACAGTTCTAAGTAAATATTATTTTTTTTTCTTATATCTTATAAACTTGTATGAATTTAAAAATATTAAATATAAAAGTTTATTATGTGCTGAAAAAAGGAACCCTATTGTTTTCGCTACGCTGTCCGTCTGTCCGTCTGTCCGTCTGTCCGTCTGTCCTACTGTCCGTCTATCCGTCTGTCCGTCACACGGTATTTCCTCAGGAACCGTAAGAGCTACGGACCTGAAATTTGGACAGAGTATGTAGAACTTTGGCCGCAACAACAACAAATACATGAAAATTAAAAATTAAAGGGTGTTTCAAAACGAGCAACGAAAAATTTTAAATTCCCATGTTATATATATAATTGTATGTACATACGTATATTGACACTTGAAATTTGTAAAATTATTGTATTTTTGTATAGACTACAACAATTAACACTAAAATTAAAAAAAAAAATTAATTAAAGGGTGGTCCATCAGTTAATGCAATTTTGGCTATGTAATTTTGACAACTTGCTATATCTTGGAAACCGTAAAAGGTAAACTCTCGAAATTTTCAAAAACGGTAAAACTAAAAAATCTGAAAATTATAAAATCGCCAAACCAAAAAAAATCGATAAAAATTCAAAAAAATCGCCAAAAATAAAAAAAAAATTTCTAACACTAAAATAGGTCGCAAAATTCGAAAAAATCGTCCAAATGAAAAAAATTGCCAAAATAAAAAAGCGCCAGAAATCGAAAAAAATATCAATTAACGCGAAAAAGGCTCCAGTAACAAAATAATTGTTAATATGAAAAAAAGTCGCCAAAAATAAAAAAATCGCCAAAATTAAAAAAAAATCGCCAAATTGAAAAATCGCCAAAAACCGAAAAAACGCCAAAATGATAAAAAAATCCCAAAACTACAAAAAAGCTCCTAAATAAATAAAGTCGCCATAATGAAGTAACTCCAAAAACCGAAAATCGCCAAAAATTAAAAAAAAACCAAAACGAAAAAATTGCCAAAAAATAAAAAAAAAAACAAAAACCGAAAAAAATCACCAAAACGAAAAAAAATTTCAAAACTAAAAAAGTGGCCAAAATGGAAAAAAATCCAAAAACCAAAAAAATCACCAAAATTAAAAAAAACGTCAAAAACGAAAAAAAATGCCAAAACTATATTTTATAGAGGCTACTAAAGTTCGTATTGAATAACATATCTCGTGTCCGTACAGAACCCTTCGTGCGCGGGTCAAAGTCGCACTTTACTGAATTGAATTAAAGTTTTCTGGGAGACAACGTATAATTGCATCCTCCTTGAAGATATCAGTACGTCACAGTCCAAAATGAAGGACTTATGGCGAATTAGAAAATTATTTTTTCATGCAAATGCTATAGTTTTTCTTCAAAGTTTTGCTTCTGTTATAAAATATCGAAATATTTAGTTCCGCCTTTCTTATATTAACCCATCGATATAGTTTGGAAACTTGAAACTGTTTATCTCAACTGACAAAAGCATCTACTGTTCAACCTAAAGATTTAGTCAATAAATTTAGGGTCATGATAAAACCTTTTGATGGTCTTTAACATACGAGTAGCTTTCACCTGCCATAAAAGTGTAAGGGTCTGTTATTGATTTAAATACCACATTAAATACACTAGTGAGAAGTGGATTAAACAAATTATTCACAACACATATGCTTCAGTTTCTTCATTAAAAAATTTTACTTTATTGCTCGTTTATGAACAAAATTAGATTAATTAATTTAGAATACACTTTTATTTTAATTTAGTGACTTAATTTCTTGTTTCTATTTAACGCATAACAGCAATAATGCGAAAGTAAAAAATAATGCTTTTAAAGTTTAATCCACTGAAACCAAACTGACTATTTTAGTGACTTTTTCCCTTTTCAAAAGTCAAGTGACAATTACTTCTACACTTTAACAGCAGCCCCATTGTATCTTATATACATAAATAAATTCACTAACTAATCTTTCACGAAACCAAATATTTTGTTTTATTTCTGGCAGATTTCTATTAAATGTTTGCATTTCAGTTGTAGAATTTCGGCTAAAATTGATTGTTTTACAAAAAAGTGCAGGCATAACTGACCGCATTGGTCATACATTGGCTATTAAGCAGCAGAGAAGAAAAAAACTAAAATATTTTGCAAAACTAAATGGAAACGGAAAAATTTATATAAAAATGAAATTAAACAAAAAAAGTAAAGATTCATGTACAGTACGTGTAAATAAACCAAATTGGTCACGATTTTGGTATTTTGTGTAACGTTTGTTTTTACTATTCGTTTCTTTTTTTATTCACTTTGCTTTGCATTGGATTTTGTTGGGGGTTCTATTTAAGAGCCAAAAGTGCTTGTTAACCACACAGATGAAAAAATTGTCAAGAAATGAAAAAAAAGAAACATATATATTGCACACACTGCACGGTTGCTCATGTATTTCTGCTGTGTTTTTGTAAACTAACAACAATCGCGTAGAGAGCGATGAAAAAAACCTTTTAAATTAAATTTAAACATTGTTCAAATTTCAATTTATTTCAACAATGTTTTTAATTCTTTTTTTCTTTTGCCAAACATTGGCGTTTTTTATGAAATTTATGACTATAATTTGGAAACGTAAATATTTTTGTAAAATTGAAATTGAAAAACTGCCACTTATACAACATTAAAACCACAAATTTTCATAAACAGCACAAATAACAATCGCTTAAAAGCTTTTTCAAATATTGCTGATTCCTTTTGTTATACGATGAGATTTTAATTGAAGTTTTCAAAATAATGTTTAATTTGTTTTTAATTTGTTTAGTATTTGTAGCTATTTACTCGTGTTTGTGTGCAGTTTTGCTGAAAAAAAAACACTTTAGGCTTAAACAAGTAATTTGCTTACAAATTACTGCAAATCTGGCTATAAAAATCTTTTAAGCAAAATTAAAAATGAAAAAAAAAATGTTTCAGCTATTTTTGCTAAAATATATCTTTAAGACATGTGACTTTAATATAATTTTGTCATCACTATAAAATTAGTGTAGTATTATTGTTATATGACTGGTATTATGGTAGCATTAGCATGGTTTTTGCTCAGCTCTTGGTCTTTACCGTCATCTAAAGCACACTTACAAGTCTAAATAAACCTTTTAAGAGATAATATCATCATCACCCAGCAATCATGGAATTAAGCTTTTACATTATAAGCAAAGTATCTTAGAGACGTATGATTATTATACGAATACACAAAGTAAGATACAACTGCATGTAATATCATTTTGTTTTTTGCTTGTTATGTATTTTGTTTGCTTCTGTTTTTGAAAAATTGTTGCACGAGATACTGCATCAACGCCAAAAATTCGTTCAAAATACAATAAATATAATAGTTATTCCTTAGACTTTATGGTAGTCACATAGAGATATTTGTTTAACTACAAAATGTATGTTCAAAAGCTAATGTGTAACATGCGACATGTCATGTTCGATTTAATGACAACAACTATAACAAAGACAAGAGCAACAAAAACAAAAAAAAAAAAAAAACAGCGCCTGCAACCAATATATCAATACAGATTTTTTTTGGGAGAAACGTACACTAAACATAAAATGATATAAATAAATAGAGTTTAGTAAATCATAGCTATATGTTAAATTTATTTATTACAATATTTTTCTGAATCCGCGCTTAAAGTATTAATTTAAAAAAAAAGATGCATGACAGGTACCCTGATAAAAACGAAAGACTTAAGACACATGCTCTATAGAGAGAAGGATTTTAAGAAAAAATTCGCTTGCTTTTGCTATTAATTACACTAGTTTTTAAATGAAATTATAGTTAAAAAAAATAATAAAATTTAAAAATCCTATTTGTAGCTAAAACTGAATTGATATACGAACTTTTATAAGAAACTTGTACCCACAAACTCTTTCTTTTTCCTGAAAGAAGTGGTGGAGAAAAGAGTGCCATAAACAAAATGGTGTAGCATACATTGTTAAAATCTTTTCATTAATTCGGTTCCTATCCATTGATGGGAAATGTGGCACAATTGTGCTTGTTTTGGCACTATTAGATGTTAGCTGGCATTGTGGCACTCTCGCTCGTTTACTGGCACTTTTTGTCCATTCGAGCCATAACCGCAAAAAAACTTTAAGCGGCATATTTTTCACTTTATTTTTTAACGAAAATCGATTGTCTACAATCGTAACTAATCGATTTTCGTCAAAAAATTTAAATGGAAAATTATGTTGCTAAACCTTTTTTGGCGGTTATGGATCGCATTAAGTTGGAAACGTTTTTTATTTTAATAATAAGTATTTTTGTACCATATTAAGTATTGAAAACCTAGTGGGATTTCATTATGGTAGGTAAAAGTAACGGTGTATAATGAATGATTGTGAAGAAATATTTTAAAAATTTCCTCAAAACTTGGGTTAATTTATAATATTTCTTTACATTATCAATTGTTTAGTCAAATTGCAATGATAAAACTTATGTTCTTAAAATAATCAGGCTTATCTTGAATAAATTTCACATGGAAATTTCCAAACGTGTGAACAATTGGTATGAAAAAACTTCATAAGATTGCGAAATATTTTGACAATTTATGATGAAAGTCGTTCACAAAGATTTGTGTGTTGGAACAAGGGGAAATACTATCAGTTACATACATCGCATCGTTTTCAAATCGCATGTGAGTTGCAAATCTCCAAACTTGTTTCTACATGTTCTGCAACTCATGCGTTTTGCTTGCGACTTGCCATATTTGTTTGTTGAAATCGTCAGTGTAAAAATAAACAATGCAAATAAAAAATTAACAAAACTAACGTACCTTTTCACAATGTATGGTTAAAAGATAACAGGGACTTTAACGGCAAGTTTTGTATGAAGAACTGTCAGTTAAAGTTCACGTTAACTCTTAACCATACATTGTGAAAAGGGACGTTAGAGACATTTTCTAAATTTAAATTTTATAATAAAAATTTTACGAAACTATTACTATTTTTGATCAAAATCAAAAAAAAAATATTTAATTTAATTTTTTAATCATTTTAGAGTTTCTTTAAAATTTGGTTTAGGTTAAATTCATCAGTTCACCCCAGAATATGCTTGTGATTTGAACTCGCCAAGTGGCTTGCGATTGCGATTTGCAGAACACCTCTTTTGCGAGCTCAAGTCACAATCGCAAATGTTATGCATGTTTTGTTCAATTATGTAAAAGACTAGCTGACCCCGCTAAATGTTACCTTGCTCTCAATTATTGTATTTTCGTCATATGTTTGTTTTATATGCAAATAAAAAACCATTTTCATAAAAATCAGCAGTCACTTTTACATTCGGTCAGGTGACGGTCAAGCGGACAGATAAAACTGGAGGCGGAATGTATGGTTCACGTTAAAATAGCTTTGGTTTTCTTTTGAGTAAACTATTTCTTTAATAAATGTCCTCTAAAATGATATTTAATGTTTTCTAAGTATAGACCTAATTTGGGATATTCATGGAATTTTCTAGGTAAACGCATTATTGTATCATTCAAGGACCATAGTATACTACACGAACATCGAGTGCTAATGCTTAAATTATATAAAAAGTGGTTTGGCACTATTCAAGTGATTTTGGCACTATTTAGAAACAGATTTGGCACGAAATCAAGATTTTCAATTCCCATCGCTGTTTCTTTCTAGCTTCTACATATATCTCATTCTCTCAAAAAATAAAAATATAATTATTTTATTAATTTTTTTTAAGCCCAAGGTTAAGTTAGGCTGCTGGTAAGGAAGGGTAAAATTTAGAGTCCAGATCACTTGGCTTCAATACAATGACCCCTTTATGCTACATGTAAGTTGAACAAAAGGAATATTGATAGAAAAGACAAATGGATGGTGAAAGAAGAAATTGAAGAAATCTTCATTCTTTTTACAACTCTGCGTTTTGCACGTTTTTAGTAACAAAGCAGTTTTGCAGCACCGCTGGTGTCAATAAGAAGTATTAACGTTTTTAAAGCTGTGCTTAGTAGCCATTTTATTGGTTATTTTACTTTGCTGATGATTCTGCTACACAACATTGATGAAGGAGGGTGCTCTAATATTACATTCGGATTAGCATCCGCTGAAACCAGTTTTGTTCAGTGAGAAGCTTCATCCCTTGAACTTTCTTAAAACAGTTGATACAAAGCGACAATAAATCATATTAGAAAAATGCTTGGAGTTGTTATTTTTTAATGATTATTGGAGACCGGGCTTGAACTTACAGCCTTTGGTTTTTTAGTCACCTGCTAACTACTGAAACCAATGCCACCCCCATTTTGAAACCCAAAAGAAATTACAAATTATCAGAATTATTTAACTTATGATCAGTATAAGCTAGCAACTCATGATGAATAGATTAACACCTAAGCAATCACACAAACTTTTTCAGATTTTGAAAGTTAGTCATCATTATCATAAGGTGCATATTATAGATGATATTTTGTCACGAGATTATGTTAATCGATGAGGTTAATTTTTGAATAAACAAGTTTTTTAATGCACAAAATTTTTTTACCTCATTTCTTCCAAAAAAAGTCAAAGCTCACATGTAAGTCAATATGAATCATTCCCAGGGAAAATAAAGAGCTTACAAGGAAAACAATAAGATTTTGAACTTGTGATCCAGAAATAGTGCAAATTTGTATTATTTTTAATGATTTTTACATAGAATTGTGAATATTCAGACACATTAATTTAAATTTCTTTTAGATCAATATGTTTTATATAATTAAAAATCTAACACTTCATAAGATTGATTTAATTTTCTTAAAATATTAAGACATATCGTAGGTATTTGCAAAAACTACAACTGATCTACAATTTTGAACAACTGAAATCACTTCCTAATTAATTACATATATGGTGTTGGCAATCTTTTCCTCAAAAATGGAAATGCATACATATTAATATTTTGGAAGCAGAGAAAAAATTATTCTGAATAATTTCTTAAATTTTTTTTCACTAGATTATATTGATGTAAGTGAAATATGATTTCAACAAGATGTCACTAAACACCATACGGTGATCTCAGCCATCAACGTTTTCAAATTAAAGTTGACTTCAATAAATTGACTGGGCAATTCACCTCGAAGTCTTATACTTTGACAGCTCTAGTATTTCTTTGGTGAAGCCACGTAAACTCACTTGTACAGGCTAGCGCAAAATAAGCTATATGGTTTAGATAGCTTAAAACTTTTTTAAATATGCGATTATTATAATTTTTTTCTTTCAATTTTTTGCTTCGCACATACGTGCTCTTTTTAGTATATTTTCGATAACTTGCCGTAAAATTTCGGGTGTAATATCCATCATTTCATTTCAAATTTTGGTTTTTAGTTGGAGTGTGCTTCCTGGTTTGTTAACGTATACTATTTCTTTCAAATACCCCAAAAAAAACTGTCAGAAGCTGTTAAATCTGCTGAACGTGCAGGCCAGCTCAAATGGCTTGTGCGCGAAATAATGCGTTTACCGAATATGTCTTTTAACAAAGATTAAGACACCACTTTAATTTTCAAAAAGAATATGGGCCAATTCAAAATGAAACGGTACACTTATGTGTGTGTAATTGTTGGATTTTCCATCGCCCACATCCTGCAGTTTTGTTTGTTGACATACCAATTTAAAAGGAAATGGGCTTCATTGTTCATTACCAAATTGTGAATAAAGTCTAGATTTTCCTCCGCTTCTTAACGGAAATGAATGGCATATTCAAGCCATTGCTGATGGTCTGTCGTTTGATTCATAGTAAATTCCCAATAATTAAAAAAGTTATAAATAATTCAATTCAATTTGCGCCACCCTTTATATGCTGACTACCCAGCCATAATTGGCGAATTAGAAGGCTGCATCATTCTTGTTATTTCATACATAAGGCTAACAATGCTCGAAAAATTGACCAAAAATTGGACGAATGCAATGCATTTTATTAAGATCTAATGCCAAAAACCATTTTCAGATTTTAATGTCATGTAAGTATCATTGGATTAAAAAATAAATTTGGATTCAAATTAAACTTTTGAATTATATGTCACAATGAAAAACTCTATCGAACTTAAGGACACACTTCCTTTTTTCTCAAAAACTCACATTGTGATTATTATTTAAGAGCCTTTAATTACGAATTTTTGATGAAATTTGCAGCACAAAATTTTTTTATTAAGATATCTTTTATTTATATCTTTTATATATAAATATATATAAATCAATTTTTCTTTGTCATAGCATCACGCGTGAATGAATTGATCAATTCCTTCCTCCCATTCTTTCTTTTTTGTTTTCGTTTTTTATTGTCTAGAAAAGAAGAATATGATAGAAAAAAATTAAGAAGTTGAGCGGATAATTACACTGTGTAACAAAAAACCAATAGTTGAAACATATGTTGTAAGTCTTAGTTTGCTCCATGGTAAAGCAAAAACGACTTAATTGATTTGAATAAAAATTAGTAGACGGATAGCATATGATCCAGATAAAAGAATAAAGGCTACTTTTAAGGTGGTAAAACATTCGAAAATTCGCTATTTTGATAATTTTTCTGGTTTTTTTTACTTGGTATAAATACAATTTATGGGATTATTTAAGTTTCTTTCTAAATGAGATGAAAGTGGCGGGAAGATAGTAGTTACAAAATAAATATCTATGTACATTTATGTTGTAAAATAACTTAAATGTTTATGTTTTATTAAAAAACATGTTAGATTATCTTCAACCAATTGCTACAAACAGTAGCCTCTAGATAGAACTTCAAGTTTTTTAGCTCATTAGCTTTAATAAAAGTTAACTGATTTTGATTTGGAACTAATTAAAAGCATCAAATGAGTTTGACATTTAACAAGATACAAAATCAAAATTTTCAGCATACCAAATTACACAAAAATTCATGCATACATAAACATCACTCGCTTGCAAAAACACCAGTGCAAGTGAATAATTTAAAAGTAATTTTCAAGTAATAAAATATCTAACTCAAATACTCGCTAGATCATACTAAAATACAAGAAACAAGCTCAGTTAAATACTTCAAACTTATATTCCTGAGTTATTACCAACATGCAGTTAATGGTCTTTATTTAAAGTAATTTAAAGTTATAAGTATGTGTTGACTGGCTGTTTGTTAAAAAAATAAATTCAAATACCAAATATAATGGTCGATGGTTTTCTTGTAACATCAGCTTCAAAAAAAAATTCGATCTAATTAAAAATCTCAAACATCACGTTTTTTGATTTAATTTATAAAAATTAGTTAAACTTATTTCTGTTTCTCCTTCAATTCATTATTTTTTTATTTATGCTTAGTTTTTTTTCAATTTAATTTTAACTGCATCTTATTTGCAGTTTACTATTAAATGTTTAGAAATACTTTAACCCTTGGAAGACTGGATAGTTAAAAGATGATGTTGGGAAAGGAAATTATATGAATTTATTATAACTATATAACAGCTCTATCTAGGTTTAATTGCAGAAACGTGAGGGTAGTGTGCAGGCATACCTACATTTAGAAATTATGTATGTATGTATGTAGTTTTAGTGTTTTCGTCGATATCAATGTTCTGTATTATTAATGCAAATGTAAAGGCCAATGAGGTGGCGGCGGCTGAACAAGACCAAATTTAATAGGGATCAATGTAGGCAAAAGTTAGAAAATATAATGGAAATGAAGAGGAACAATACTTTACACTCCGGCATTTTTACCAAGCTGAAAAAAGACTCCCAACGCATAAATAAAGATAAACAAAAGAAGCAAAAAACTGTGGTTATCTTTTAGATTTAGAAAAATGTTAATAGAAATATATGCTTGAAAGTTTGTCAGACAAGAGAAGACGTGGAAAAAGCTCAAAAGAAAAACCAGTGTACATCGTGGACAAAAACATCAAAGCGAGAATAACTTACCATCAGAATTTGTGGAAAGGCCAAGCAAAGGAAAAGCCCAGTGGAGCTGAAGATAAAGCAGAAAAATATAAGTCAAAGGTAAATATATTAATTCAATTGCTTGAGCAAACATACACAATGCAAGCAAGCAACTTGTCTAGAAAAAATATATGAAAAGCCCTCAAATTTCTGAGTGATTCCTATACAAATTTTCTAGAAAAGTCGCTTGCTTGCATTGTAAATACAACACATTAATGTACATTAATATGTATGATTCAGTTTTTTTATTTTTATATAAAACAAGCATCAATTATAGTGTTTGAGTTTATAAAAAAAACTCCAGTCTTGTTTGCAAAGGTTGTCTAGCGGAAATTTTATAATATATAAATTTGTTTCAAATATATCTTTGTAAAACGTGCATTTGAATGAAAATATTTAAATTCTAGTGTTCGTGTCTTTATTCTAAGCTGTGTACTTATTATTATAATTTAATTTATTGTTGGTAATATAAGGGTTAAGTACCATAAAAAAGTCATTGAAAAAATATTTTTTTTATATATTTGTACGAGTACAACCATAGTAATATTTATATAAATATATGTATATAGTTGAGTTTAACTTGATGGCATGATCGATAATGCACAAAATAACAATATATAAGGTAGCAAGCATCAACAAGGTATACATGAATAAAAAAATAAATCTAAACCTTATAAGTATAACAAAAAATTAAGTTTGAATAGTAATAATTAAAATTAACTAAAATTAATAGCCATTTACCTGTAGCAAAAATTATAACAAATATACTGAATAGTAACCACCTAAAACAGTTTGTTTATACTGAAATAAAAATAAGCAAAATAACTAACATGTGCATAATTAGTAAATAATAAACGACAATGGTAAGTCTGTTGTAAGTTAGTGATGGTAAATTTGGGTTTTCATTACAAAACACGTTTTTAGCAAATTGTAATACGATGAATCAAAACAATTCACGTGTTCCATTTGCAAGAAAGTTTGGTATATAAGGCAGAAATATACATCAACTGACACCACACACAGTGGACCAACACAGAAGAACGCTGATGATGAAGGTTTAGTGGCCTTCGAAAACGGCTGGCTGTTCCGTTCAACTATGTGCTGTTAGAATATTTACAACTAACTTTGATGTTATTTGTTCATTAATAATTATCACATGTAATTTGGCTTAAAAATAAAATCATAAATAAATCATAAATATAGAAACAAATGAAGTTCGAAAAATAATAATTAAAAATTAATAATAATTAAAAATGAATATTTTTATTTATTTAATTTATTTATTTATTTTATCTAACTGACAGGAGAGCAGATTTTTTGACTGTATTGCATGTATTCTTATGGAAACGTCTGACATGTTTGCTCATATAGGCTAAACATTAATGTTTACAGTCAAAAACTTGTAGGCAATGGGTAGTATGAATAAAAAATTATTTGCTTTTTACTTATTTGTTTTTTTAAAAAAATTTTTAAGTAAAAAGCAAATACTTTTTTTATTAATCATTGCGACCCAATGTCTATTATGACTAATAAAGTCTAGTAGTGGACTTACCTAATTTTTAAAAAAAAAATGTCAGTTAGGTCGGTTAGTTAAAGCAGCGACGATATATAAATATCTATCTCCTTATATTTATATATTAATATAGTATCTTCCACATCAGACTTCCAAATTTGGAAATTTTTTAGCTTCTACAATATGGTTGATATTGTAGAAGCTCCGTATATTAAATCATTTGAATGTATCTCAACTGTTTTGCGAGATAGCCACGGACTGCTATAGCCTTTAACAAAGAGCTGAAAATGCTAAAATTGTTTTATAAATTTTGGTGTTGTCTTCTGACAGTCATATTCTCCCTGCTGAGAGACTATTCGCAATGAAAAGATCAAATTTGAGTCCAATGTTCAAAATATTAAACAGAACATGGCTTATTTTGTTTTTTTTTACTAACATTTCATCACAATGGATCTAACATCTTATTGAGGGCTTTCCTACAAGCATTGTGGCCTAGCAAGCTTTTTAATTTATGATTAAAATATAGTGATGAGTTAATAAAGCAGCTATTGAATGCTTCTAGATATTTTTAAATAACAACAAATAAATGTTTGAATTTGTATTAATTTTGACACGTTTTAAATAAAAGTACGACATTAGCCACTTTAGGAAAATAAATATTTTACTTTAGCTTTAAAGTTCATAGTAGTTGCCAAGCACTTTAAGGCTAATGTTGCTTTGTTAAGTAATTATATGCAAAAGACAACTTCAATTATTTTGTTAATGAATACTGGTAATACCACCATGTTAAACAAATGCTTCACAGCTTATGATATACCAAATCGACTACAATGTCCTTCGAGTATTCAACTAATTTTTTATTATATTAAATAACTTTTTATATGTTGAAGTAAAGCAACCTAGTTTTGTGATAAGGTAGGAAAACAGATAGACATTTCTGTGAAGTCAAAGTTAAAAACATGTGATGAACAAAGAAAAATTATGTCAATTTATTTTATTCTAATGAAATGAACATTTGAATGTTCAGGTTTTTTCGAATTATTTTAACTGAATGTACATCACTAAAATATTTTTGTGTAATTGTATTTATTTTAATTTTTTTATTGATTTTAATTCGAATCAGTTGGATAATTTTGTGATGTTTTCCATCACATGACAGAAATAATAAATGTAAGATAAAAACTAGCACTTCTATCTTAATTTTCAGATGTAACATAAAACAGTATGTGCTATATTAACAAAAATACTTAAAGTACAAAATACACATTTGTGAGATATTAACTTGAAATACTCTAACAAACGTGGGAGCCTACTTTAAGCCGTGTATCCACTACCAAGTTTTCTTGTGGAAGTTGCTACCAGAAGTGACTTCCAAAAGTTTTTGTCGTATAAACACTTATTAGAAGTTGACTTCCAGAAGTCGGATTGCAGAACTCACTTGCAGCAATTATGTGAAAACACGTATTTGTTGCTGTCTGGAAGTAACTTAAACGACTTGATGTGAGCTACAAGTGTTTTGAAGACTTGCAGAAGAAGTGGGGTATACAAGAGTAAATGGTTTGTGGTATTCTGTTTTGCTTTCAGTGTAGTGTCGTGTTTTTTTTTAGTTCTTTTAAAAATTTATAAAAATGGACAAAAATAATTTCATTTAAAGCAGTGAAAAGCACATTTGTTAACTGAAAAACAAGAAAGTTATCCTGAATTATGTGACACGTCCTCAAAAGACTATAAGAATAAAATTAAAAACCAAAATGCTTTAAAGGCAAAAGGCAATGATATATTATTTAAATATGCTGCAATGACAGCTGCCCATCTTATTTTGCTACAAGACATTTTTATACTGTCATTCGTAAAAAAGCAAACTACTGCAATCTGTACTCACATTGTGTGGGAACAAGTTTGTAGTCATAACTTCTACAAACTACTTCTGGAAGCAGACTTCCACAAGTTTCAGTTTGAGTGGAAACACTTCAACAAATACTTGCAGAAGTTCTTCCGAAAGTGGCTTGCTAGTAGACAGACACACGGCTTTAGAATTTTGATATAATAATTTTTTTAGAATATTAGTTTACTTAACATTGCTTGGCAAACCTTTGGTAAGTTTTATTTTGCATGCGACCCTAGTTGCGTAAATATTAGTTACATTTGGAATTTTTTATTTTTTTTTGTTAAGCAATGTCTATATGCATTTGGAACACGCCAGTAGAATTCAACCTAAAATTATTAAAACCAACTAATAAAAATCATTTATAGTAACACATTTAATATTCTATTCAAAGGCAAAAAAAACCCAAATCAAATATTATATAAAGATTTTATATTAAATAGCTATACATACATATATATTTTGGTATTTCTTATATCAGTTAATTTATTCTACTGGTTTTCCTAGCTAAATTGATTTAAAATAAAAAAATACTAAAACTATTTTATACTTATAAATATATTGCATTGACCTACTGGTACAATACACTTAACTAACAGCCTTGGCACTTCTCAACTTAACATCATTCGAAACACAATAAACAGCTGAGCCTCATATATGTAGCTTTACTGCTACAAAATTTTGGAATTTGATTTAAAAATTACTTAATAACAACTTAAAATAGAAAACAATACATGTTCATGTATTCACATAATTAGCAAATGTCTGATATGTTTCTGAAAACATATTTACATTATGTATTTTTTATTACATGGAACAAAAAATTTCTACAAAACTTTTCTACTCACTAATTTAAATGAATTTAAAATAAAGTATTTTCCAGTTCTAAGATATTTTATCTTTACTTTAGCCTCACATGAAATAGCAGATTGACCGATTTTACAAATGCACATAGTGTAAATGTGGTTTTGCTATTTGGTTTATAATTTATGCCTCCAACTGGCAAGAAACTAACAAATCATCTGCTAAATTTGTTTGAAAAAAAAAATTAAATAAACCAGCATGATTTGTGGAAAACAAAAGTTTAAGATAATTTTTGCAACACTTCATTTTTAACAACATGCTTCATGATGAATTACACGTTGGCATTGGTTTCGTTACCGTTTGCTGTCTGTGATAAATTGCAGTTTGCCAAGAGTAAAATGATACCAAAAATAATTGCAAAAAGAAAAGAATAAGCATTCGACAAGGTCATCTCTGTATTATTGTGGCAACTTTAATGTGGGTTGCTTTTTTTTTATAAACTCAAGCATATTTAAATAAAATAAGTTCATTTAAATGTAGAAATATAAATTTTTTTTAGTTATTTTTAGCAATTTAAATTAAATAAATTTTTGTGTTATTTTTTTAATATCTAAAAGAATTTATTTAAAGCCCTTTGATTTTTCTTAAATATGCATAAAGTTACAGCTGCATTTTATAATTATTTTAACGCTAATTTTGTGTGTGTGTCTGCTATAGAAATATATGCCTGTTAAATTTTGGTGTCTTATTTAGTGCTGAATTTGTTATTGTTTGCATTTTTTCTTCTGCTGCTCGCTTGTAACTGTTATACAACTCACGACAATGGCAATTCACGCAAGGACCTTTCCTGACCCAACGCCATGTTTAGAGCTTCAAACCTTAAAGTATTTGTCATCTCTATTTTTAACACAACACAACACAACACAACACACTACAACACAACACATACCAAATAACACCAGTAACACAAAAAGAATTGTGTCTTTGTTGGGGAATATTTTTTCTACCAGTTATAGATGACTGAGATGTTTGCTATTTAAATAAAGTATAAATATTTTTAATTACACAAAATCGTGCCACAAACGCCAAAAAAATCTTAAGCGACACTATTTGCGAAACTGATTTTTTTTTGATTGCTTGAGATCGTAAATAATCGATTTTCATCAAAAAAAAAAACGAGGCTTCAAACAATATGTAGGTTAAGCTTTTTTGGCGGTTATAGCTTGATATATTGAACGATTATTTGTTTTGTTATTTATAAAAATGATGATTATATAAATAGTGATATGAATTAAATATGGGTTTCTTTTAATTAAAGTTTTAAGTAAGAGGCTTAAAATATTATATATCCAGAAGTTTTTAATTATATATCTAGAAGCTTGTACAAAATTTTCAGTCTCTTTATATCTTTTCTATTTTGTTGTTATTACATTTTAAAAATTTTAAGATACTTATCGGTTCATATTTACCTGCTAAAGTTCTACTAGAAAATCATTTCTTTGCAAAATGTTCTACAAATTTATTTATCAGTATTTAATCTAGTGGTTTTCCATAATATTTATAAATTAAAACCTGTTGTTGCATTAAACTATAAACGAATTAAATTTAAATATATTTTCAGGCTATTTATTTGTGAGCTTATTGTTTTTGTTTTTCTTTTTTAAGTTCATAAAAATTATTCATGCAAAAATCGTGACAATTTGTAAATTAATAATTGTAAATTATGCTTAAGTAAAAGTGAGTTATACAATTGCTAAATTGGTTATAATATAAATGGGTTTTAAATTTCAATTATTATTTGCATAAATAAAACTTATTTCGAATTATTAAAATAAATCCTTTAATATTAGCTAATCGAAAGAAGGAAAAAATATGTATATACAAGTATGTGTGTGTAAGCCTGATGTAATAAACGATATAAAAAATAAGCTTTCAACTTTGTTCACGTTTAGCAAAAACAAAAGATTTAAGCAACGAACTTTTTGCCAACACGTGCAAAATTTTTAATTGAAGAGCTTAAAAGTAGTCAAATAAAATAAGTTATATATATATATATATTAATGCTTATTTAAGATATTGTTATAAATATAATTGATTAGAAATACGATAGTCATCTTAGTATTATATTAAATTAGGCCATTGCTAGTATGGCAGTTATATTTTTATAAAAAAAAAATATTAAAAATACGACCTTAAAACTACAGTATATATAAAAGAGCTAAGGAACTGAAATCTTCTAAAACTATGTAAAAAGTTGGCCACTAATTTATGATACCTAAAAATTAAGGGCTAGTCTTAAGCAAGGAAAGAAGAATTTTGAAGTCCTAATGTAATAT
The DNA here is from genome assembly GCA_905220375.1 of Tachina fera. NCBI lineage: Eukaryota > Metazoa > Arthropoda > Insecta > Diptera > Tachinidae > Tachina > Tachina fera. Next base: position 18,869,102 of record LR999964.1, on the reverse strand, counting down.
ACAAACATTTATAGATATATTCTTGAAATTTGCAAAGTTTATTGTTTTTATGCAGACCTCACCAATTACTCGTAATACTTAAAATAAAAAAAAAAATCAAAGTAAGGGTAAATGTAATTTTGACTATATAATTTTGACAACTTGATGTACAGTGAGAGATAAACTCTTGGAATTTTCAAAAACGCTAAAACTAATAAATACGAAAATAAAAAATTGTCAAAAGGACACAGAGAAAACAGTGCCTAATAAATACCTCATAAAATAGAACAAAATTAATAAGATATCTCTATGGTTTTTTTCAATAAGGAAATCTTATTATTTTCATAGAAAAAACCTTTTTGGAAAAATCAAGAAGAAATCTTGTAGTTTTTATGAGGTTATCTTGTGCGTAAATTGTAGCTTATGATAAAATTGTACATCCTGTATCCTAAAAGTTATCAACATTTTTGGCATTTTGATAATTCTAAACTATGGGTATGCCCATAAAATTTTAATTGAAATAAAAAAGTCTAAATCGAAAAAAGGGTTCGATATTTTCGTAAAATAAATATATTAAAAATGATACCATAATATACAAAAATTATAATTCAGCTAAATCGGACAAGTGGTTCTCAAGTTATGTCAAACAAAAGAGCCTAAAACGTGAAAAATTCCGCTATACGATAGTTACTAACTTCAAATCGATATTAAAAATATTTTAGCAGGTAAGAAGACAAAACGAATGATGCACAAGTTTTTCATTTTGGGCCTACTTTCACGTGAATTGAATCCCAAAATCATATGTTGTACTGTGATATACAAAGTTTAATAAGAAGAAAGAAATTTTTCAAATAATAAAAAATTAAATAGCGGTCATTTAGATAACAGTTGATTGTATTCTGAAATAATATTATTTCTTTAAGGATGTCGACGAAAACCAGATACTTCAGAAAGAGGTAAGTAAAAGACACAGAAAATGGTAGTTGTGTAAACGAAGTCATTTACTGCGTCAACTTAGCAGGCATAATCAGCCATTAAGGAATTCAAACGAGTAATAAAAATTATTATAAAAACATTAAAGTTATTTGAGTGTTTTGGTACAAGCACGTCGATTTCAGTAATGTAATTGAGAATTATATAAATTTTTTATTTAATATTTTTTGTAGTAGAAGTCTACTGATAACTTGCCCAAGCACAACGAATCTACTTGTATATGCTTCACCTACAAAAAACTTAGTTTTTTAAATTTATATTCATTTGTATATATATAAATATATATATATATATGTAAAACTTGCTCCAACTTTTTTCTTTAGTTTGAAAATTGGGCAAAAATGAGTCTCCAAGTGGAATTGTGTTACAAGTACACCTTTCCTTGTCTAGGTACAAAATATAAGCTAACATGTGCATACTTAGTATAGAATAAACGACAATGGCAAGACTGTTGTAAATTTAGAGATGGTAAAATTAAGCTTTCATTACAAAAAAATTTTCAGAAAATTGAAACACAATACCCCTTATTCTGAATGGCGTCATCGACGTCACATAAAGACGACAATAAATATTGTCACGGCTCTTTTTCTAATCTCTAAAGCTTTGTAAGTTACTGTAGCATGTTAATGGTAGTCAATTTATGTTGAAAAAGAGTAGACCAATGAAAACTTTTAATGTCGTCTTGATGTGACGTCAACGACGCCATTCGCAATAAAGGGGAAAGAATCAAAACAATTCACATATTCCAGTTGCAATAATGGCTAAAAACATAAAGCAGAAATCTACTTACATTAACTGACACCACACACAGGAGACCCAACACAAAAGTTCGCTGATGATAAAGGTTTAGTGACCCTAAACAACAGCAAGTTGTTCCGTTCTTCTAAGTGTTTGTCAGAGTATTTATAATTAACTTTGGTGTTATTTGTAAAGGGTATTAAAACTCTATACCCAGTTTGACGATTTTGGCTACCAATTTTTTTATGAGCGTCCAATTATTTCACGTTAAGATTATGTTGATATGTTCACAAAAGCTGTTGAAGTTGAACTTTAGTTATTCTGAAAAAAACTGAAAAATGATGTTCCCTTAATTTTTGCACAAAAAAAGTGCACAAAGAAATAGTTTTTTTTGGCAAAAGATATTAGTAAGCTTTGCTTGGTAGACTTATGTCTACATTATTGTTTTATATATCTAAGTGCTAGCAATAAGTCTGAATTAGCTGAAACTTATGACACTCTTTTATGAGGGTGCATTGATTTTTGAAATCTTTGGAGGCTTATAAAAAAAAATTCGCCAAACTGGGTATATGGTTTTACTACTGTTTAGTATTACTATCGAATTTATACTGTCCGTGTGTTTTTCCAAGAGTCTCAACTTGTTGCATAGTGTTATTAAATGTAATTTGGCTTACAGGATGGTACGAACTTTAGCCTAATTATATCATACGAGAACATGAAGTTTGAACAATAATAATTTAAATTAACTAAAATTAAAAACTCATAAATTTTAGTTTGTAACATATAACAAACTATAATTTAATAATCACGGAAATATATTTAATACTTGCTGCATATACTTTCGGAAAAAATCAAAATAAAGTTCTAAAGCATTGAAAATATATAAACATTGGCACATAAAATATATTCATATTTCTATTTACATCTATGGAAATTATTTAAGAAAATCCAAAATATTAAGCAAGATTCTTAAAATGTTCAAAAACAAATATGCAAACCAATATTTAAAAGAAAATTTCTGATAACCAAACTATCCTCCTCCATTCACAATGAAAACATTACACGGCATTCAAATGTATGAATCATACAAAATATCTTACCCAATATTTCTAGTTTCGCTACGATTCTTTACAGACATAAGTTTGTATGTTTGTTAAACAAAATTTCAATTATGCGCCAATTATAAAATCATATTCAATCAAGCAAAGAAAACAAGACTTGTATTTTAATTCTTTGTCTTACACACCATCGCGGCCTTACAAGTTTTAACACTTCCAAAAATCTTTTTCCATAAGCCAAAGTAATATGCAAAATGCAACAGCAGCAAAAAGAAAAAAAATACAAAATATTAATAAAAAAATAAACAAATAAATAAAATGCATTATTTTATTGTTTGTTTCTATATATTTTTGCACAAAGTGTAGGTGTAACATTATTTATAAATTTAAGTTTTTATTAAAAAAAATAATACTAAAGTTTAAATGTGAACTTAAAATTCCCAAGCTTTGAATAAACATGGATTTTCTTAATTTATGATTCGTACATAAAAATCTATCAATAAGATCATATATAATTTTATTCAATTTAAGGTGGATTTTTTTTTTGGTTTCTGCTGCCTAACACCATTTAAGATAATTAATAATTAGCTTTTTGGCTGTTAGAGTGCTTGAGGCGCAATAAAATTTTTTTATTTAAATTTTAATTAAATATTTTTTATATAGTGGAAAATCTGGTTGTGTTTTTTTACAAGTTGACAAAGAATTTTTGCATTTAGATAATTTTTGTTGAATAATTGGATATTATTAATAAAAATACGTAAGAAGTGTATTTTCTTTACTTATTTTGAAAGAAATTATATATAAAAAATTATAATTTGACAATCTTTTCTCTTTTTCAATGGTTTTTCAATGAAGTCTCTTATTAACTACGAGTGCTATCCTAATAAAGAAATCAAACTCTGAGTGCAACTCGATAGTATTTTTAAATGAATATGCAAGCACACAGCCGATGGCGGTAGGAACTAAGTCCCCAATGAACTAAGTCCCCAAAACATAAATGAACTAAGTCCCTAAAGTTTTATATGGATGGCAACAAAAACAATTTTTGGGGAATTAGTTCTCTTTTTGTTAAATTTTTGGGGGCCAAGTTCATTTTTATGTTTGGGGACTTAGTTCATAGCGAACTAACTCCCCAAACTTTAGGGACTTAGTTCATTGGGGACTTAGTTCCTACCGCCACAGCCGATATGTTGTGTTGATGCTCCATTGAATCAATAGAGTTATATATGTTCTTGGCTTTCTCTTGTATGCGGCCGAGACTTTGAAGCATCGACCCATGAGAGTTTTATTACATTTTTGGATCGATATTTGTAGTATAATAGAGTAAAGTATCTTTTACACTGGAATGCTTTTTTGAGACTTGAAAAGTGTGACTTGTTCATTAGTAATTATCACATGTAATTTTGATTACATGGTGATATGAACTTTAGCCTAATCAAATCATAAGTAAAGAAATAAATAAACTTTGAACGATAATAATAAAACTAAATAAAGATTAATAGGTATGAGCTTGTGGCAAAAACTAAAAATAAGAATATACTTGATAGTAACAAAAATAAGCAAATTAAGTAACATGTGCATAATTGATAAAGAACAAAATTTGGAGGTGTGCAATATTGAGCTTTCAGTACAAAACAGCTTTTAGCAAATTGTAATACGATAAATCAAAAGAATTTACATATTCCAAAAATCTACATCGCAGTGGACCAACCACAAAGAATGCTGATGGTTCTGAACAGATGGTTGTTTCGTTCTACTACGTGTTTGTCAGAATATTTACAATTAACTTTGGTGTTATTTGTTGAAAAAATAAAAATTATTTGCTTAAGGCATTTTCTTTTCTGGAAAAAACTGTTACATTTATAACACTTTTCAATGAAAATTCGCAAGAAAATGACTTTCTGATATATAAATTTTATTGGAAATTATTGCATTATACCTTGAGAGCTTAAATTTGTCCTTTAAACGAACACTAAATTGAATTTTGTTCAATAAAAAGTTAAGAAATGTTACACATTTTTCAGAAAAGAAAACGCCATTATATCTACATGAAAACACTGTTTCCCATTTAAATTGGTATGAAAAGAAATAAATTGCAAAAATTGGTAACTTTTTACAATTTTGCTTAACTTCGCAACATGGTTCCAATACCAAGCTTAGCGCGAAAAAAGTCAATTTTTCAAATGGTTATATGAAAAATGCTACACATACTCAACAGAATTTGGCCTTTATTGGCGTAAGATCGTGTTTGTTTATACAAATTTTTATGCTGATAGGTACTTCTAAAATTGAGTTTCGCCTTTTTTTTGCGCTTAATTTATAATTGGTACTAGGCATCGAAAAAAAGAATTTTTTGCAATGAGAAACCTATATAAAAATCATAAGAAATAATCTAAGTTTTCACTTCTTCTGCATCCCAAACTCTACATTTTCATGAAATTTTGGAGCGTGGTTTTTCACTGTAATTGAGAATAAAACAAAAAAACTTATTTTTTGTGTTCAAGTTTAATTATTTGACCCTTAAAATTTTATTCTGAAATAGATACGTATTCTGTCCCAAAAAATACTTTATTACTAGATTTATACAATAAACTAAATAAATTCAAATTAATATTGGCTAAAAGTAGTTTAAAAATGTTTTCTTTTGAAATTTTTATATTGCACAAAAAAAAGTAAAATATTAATCAGGCATGTGATGAAAACCGATTTACGCATAAAACCATTTTGTAATCAGTTTAGATGAATTTCTTTTCACAGCCCTATTAAATTATTTATATTTTATTTTATTTTAAAATGTCAGTATCTCACGACTAAATAAAATCGATCAAAATTTATCACACCATTTCAAAACGATCGGTATGAAATCGTTTTGAAAACGATCATTTTTAATCACATACCTGAATATCTTTTTCTTTGCCTAAGCATTTATAATATTATTTAATGAAGTCATTTTAATTTAATTATCTACAAAATTTTGTTTAAATTAATTAACATACAGCTTGTATTTGACCCGCTTTTCACAAAAATAAAATTTGCTTTAAACATTATAAGGCTTAACAGGTATAAATTTTATTTGAGGCATTTTACATGGTCAATTTAAGTTCGGCCCACGCTTAATGTTAAATATTTTTGCTTTAACATATTTTAACGTTTTATTTAAATGCTTGTGCGTGTCTAAAATCAAATGTTGTTATCATTTACAAAACCACAAGCAGAAAAAAAAGAATCAAAAGAAAAAACAACAACGCCACAGACGTTTTTCATTTTAAGCCAATTAATTAAATTAACACATTTAAATAATACGATTTAAGCCAAGCGAGCAAATATCAAAAATAATATTTGCTTTAAGCTGCTGGGGCAAAAAGGTTTAAAACTTTAATGCTTTAATAATCCGGAAAATATTTCAATACTGAATGCATACACATAATGGAGTTGACAATTTTTTAAAATGTTTATTTTTCTGGCTTTTGAAAATTGTTTTCTTAAAAATGAAAATTGCTTTTAAATGAGTGCTGGATATAATTGTATTGCACTTGATTTAAATATAAGTTTTGTAGATTTTTATCGTAAAAATCAATATCTGTAATTAAATTTAGACAATGACTTTTATTTTAAGCCGCTTTTTATATCAAATAAAAAAAATTGAGGAAAATATTATATCAAGTGTTAGTCATTGTGCTTACTATGAAACTTTTGGGTTTGTTTAGAAAAAAAAGTTAATTTTAATGCAAGAAGCTAATTTGTCTCCTGTATGTTAAAATAGGAAACCCACATTTTCCTTAAACGGTCAAAAAGCAGTTTTTAAATAAAATTAAATAAAATATAACAGCAAAAGTTTCGTTATGTGTTTAAAGACTTAAAAAGCAAACACTGCGGATGATTTTTATTTGGCTGTAGTTCTGCTTTGTGATCATATAAAAATATACACTTGTTCCACTTTAACTGCTTGTTAAACCCTCAACCGCCAAAAGAATTTTCTTGTGCTGTATTCTTTGAGAAATAATTTTTTTAAACCATTTTTATTTTCTCTACTGTTGATGATAGACATGTCAATTTTTTTTACTCTTGATTATTATCTTTTATATTTGCCATTTTTGTTCGTTGGTATGTTGATCTAATAAAAAGATACTAATGTTGCCAAGACTCTGTTTGAATGTTTCTAAACGTTTTTTTTTCTTTTTATATTTATTTTGTCTTTATTCAAGTTATAATGAGAGTTAAAAGATAAAAGCCCATTTGCTTTGTTGTGTTAGCGGGTGTTGTCTCTAGTTCTTAACAAAAATAATAATTGTAAGATTGTTAGCTTAAGATAGCCTGTTTTATTTAATTATATTGGGTGTTTTTTATTGAGGTATAGAACTTTAAGTTGGCATCACTTTTTTAACTGGCGGCCATTTTGTCAGCTGTCAAGTGATTAATATTTAGTTTGGTTTGCCATTTCATCATGAACAGGTTGACAAAAGAACAACGCTTGCAAATCGTGCAAATTTATTTCGAAAATAATGGTTCAGTTCGCGAAGTTTACCGCAAGCTCCGTCCATTTTATGGTCGACATAATCGTCCATCAGAGCAATTAATTCGGTTAACTATGGATCGTTTTCGTAAACGTAGTGACTCTATGTGATAATACGCATTCGCAGAGACGTCGAACAGTGCGCACCGAAGAAACAATTGCCGCTGTAGAGCAAAGTGTTGAAGAAGACCCGAATGAATCGATTCGCCACCGTGCACAGCAATTGGAGCTTTGTCCATCAACTTTTGTTCCCGAATTGGATGGCATGAATGTGGATGAGTTGTGGTTCCAACAAGACGGCGCTACATGCCACACAGCGCACGTCGCAATCGATTTATTGAAGGAAACATTCGATTATTTCGCGAAATGGACCTGTCAATTGGCCACCAAGATCGTGTGATTTGACACCATTGGATTATTTTCTTTGGGGATATGTGAAGTCGCTCGTCTACGCCATCAAACTAGAAACGTTAGGGGACTTGGAAGCCAACATTCGTGGCGTTATTGCCAACATATGCTCGAAAAAGTGGTTGAAAATTGGACCTGTAGAATTGGCTTTATTCGAGCCAGCCGCGGCGGCCACATGCCCGAAATCATATTTAAACATTAATGGCATAAAATTATCCTTCCAATAAAGCCAAATTGATGGACATTAAAACGATTTTCTTGTGTTTTATTTCAATTCGAAGTTCTATACCTCTAAAAAAAACACCCTGTACTTATGGACAATATGGCTGAAAGTTTTCTTGAGAAAATAAAGAAGTTTAAAATTTTGTTCTTAAAGGGAGGTAAAAAAAATGCACAGTGGGAAATGTTAAGTAATAAAAAGAGTTCTGATTTTTAGGATTCCATATACTAAAGGTGAAATTTTCACAAAATATGTAAAACTTGGGCCACTATAACAACAAATCATCGGCTGGTTAGTGGTTTGCCGTGTAGTATATTTAAAAAAAATTTACTGCTGCAAACCAATAACCACCCAACAAAAAAATTAAATTTTAACGAAGCGACAATTATATATTGACACTTGGGATTTTCATAGTTAGTGTATTCTTATGCAGACTACACCAATTATTTAACACTGAAAGAGAAAAATTAATATGAAAGGGCATTCTATCTATTAATGTTATTTTAAGAACTTGCTGTATATTGGAAACCTTAAGAGGCAAACTCTTGCAATTTACAAAAACGCTAAAACTTAAAAATTCCAAGATGTAAAAATCGCCAAAAAAAACCGAAAAAAAACAAAACTAAAAAAACTTGGCGTTGACTAAAAAACGCAAAAACTAAAAAAGCTTTAAGAACCGAAAAATATCCCGAAACCGAAAAAATCTGATAAACTAAGAAACAGATTCAAAACTAAAAAATCTCCATAACCCGAAAAAAGTTTACCGGGAACTTAATTTTTTTTTTACATGTCTACATCAGGTAAGATATTCATATACGAGTAGTATTAAATTTGCATGCTCCGTGTTGAACCCCTCGTCTGCGAGCCAAAGTCAAACTTTACTGAATTAAATTAGTTAAAATTTATTGAGACTGAATTAACATGCATTTACACATATAAGTAATTACTTGCAAGTAGTGTATACGTATTATGAATGAAAATTTAGAAGAAATAACCAAAAGCTTTGCAAGTTACTTGAGAATCTGCGCAGTCCGTAATAAGTTCAATTTAAAAACGTTCTCGAAGCGTACACGTCTTACAAAAATAAATTCTATTGTGAATGAAAAAATATGTTTATTTTAAAAATATATCAACCAAGTATTGCCGAATTCCCGATATCATAAAATTACTGAAAAGAATATTTTATGCAATAACTTTTTGTCAAAATGCAGAAAATGTATATATAAAGATATGATTAAGATGCCTTGTTGCGTTTTTCTTATATACTATTTTTTATAAATACCTAAGAAGTCTGCAATATATATTTGTTTTTTATACGGAGTACTTATAGATATATACAAAACTCATTCTCGGTAACACTGGGTGTGTTCGTAAATGTATCACTGCGCTGCAAATGAAAATTTAACTGTTCTAAACTGCTTCACGGAAGTAGATAAAAATAATAATAAATGTCAAATATGTTGTTAAAATATGACTATTAGTAAAACAGATTATCAGCGAACTTTTATTGCATTTTAAATAAAAGTTTTGCACGTGTGATGCAGATCAGTGATGCATTTACGAACACACCAACTGTTTCTTCATTTGTCATTTTACTTACAAAAATTTACTTACAAGGAAATTGTGTGGTAAGCTGTGCAATAAGTACACAAAATATGATTGTATTAGTAAAACACTGTGAATGTATTGAGTTGTTCGAACTTGCACTTACATGTGTAAATGCTAAGTTACTTAGGAAATTTTAATAAGAGCTTTCTATTTTTTAATTTATAGAAAGCAAAGTGTATGTGTTTGAAACATCATCGAAAATTTTAGTTCATCTGAAAGGCCTCTTCATGACATAGTGAATGTATGTAAGAGTATGGCGCATAAATCAGGCTAAATTTGACCGATGCACTATAGTAAATTTGAGCCATTTTGTTGCCATAATTAATTACTGCCAAACAGTTGGACCGATTTATATAATGTTTTGGAATCAAACGTCCTTGAAATTTCTAACACTCAATCTCACAAAGAAAAAAATTGGTATCATTCGTGCTTACGTCTTCTCAGGCATAAGAATTTTGGACGAATATTAATTATATACTCTCGAAATTATTTTTCAACTTTTGTTTCTATTTTCTAAGACTATACATTTTTATTTTGATGTAACACTTCAAGTGTCTGCTTCCTTTGTGATTGTGGCCACCAAATTGCATAGCGCTGCAAAGAAATAATATGGTTATAGAATGGTTGAGAAAAAAATATTATGTTCTCTGAAACAAATGTGTGGTCGTGGAAAACTATTTATTGTTATTTTTAAACATTAATTTCGTTACAATAAATAAAGTAATGTTTGAATTTAATAATAACGTTATTATAATTATACAAAGTGCAATATGGTAAGACTTTAACAATATAGTTTCGTTAAAAATGTATTACTACAATATATTTGTATAATGCTATCCAAAACCATACTATGTTAAGTTTAAAAAAAAACATTTTTCGGAAACATCTTCTGTCAGTTCAGTGTTTCGTTTGTAAGCTATCGGTAGTGCACACGTAGTGTTAGATAAATAAATAAAGTATAAAAAAACCATAGATCATACAAAATATATATATATATATATTTAGCTCTTTTTACAGACCCGACTTTATTTTGTATATACACACATCTATTTTTAAGTATACATGCAAATAAATACATTTCATTTCAACAAAATTAATTTATTTTTATTTATTAAACGCTTAGCTGTTTTGAATAAAAGATCTACCAATAAATATATCATTAAAAAACAAAATTTTATTATTATATATAATAATACTGTGGTAGTACTTAACAATATTATTATAATACTGCAACATGGTATGGTAGGTATCAGTAATATTTTAGTCACATCTAACCATAGCGTTGTGATATTTACAATACTAAGATTAGGTATAACAAAGTAAATTGTTTTTGTAGATAATATTATAATAAACTCAGATAATAATAATATTTAAACTTTACTTTCTATTGACAATAACATAATTTGACTACAATCCAGCGTTACCATATTTTTTTATCAAAAACCTTTAAGTCGAACAAAAAATCTTTTTTTCCCATTAAAAATCTTTCATTTTGTACTTTCACTCAAAATATATTAATATGCATTGATTTTGCTGAATTCAAATTCAGGAAAAGTTTATTTTGTTCCAAATGAACTAGCAAAACTTAAAGGTAAATTACACAAAATATTTACTGAAATGAACATGTATAATATAAATATATATGTGCCCTTAAATATGAAAGTGGTGTAAGTCATGTGCATTTTTGCTTTCAAATATTAAATGAAACTTAAAAAAATTTAATAAATATTATATATTTTTATATTAATAAAGACAAGGACAACTCTAAATTAAAATTTTGCATAATATAAAAATGTTTTTTTTGTTTTATCCAAATGTAATCTACAAAATATCTCGACCATACACATATATTGACAAAAGGACTTCACTTAATTAATAAATTAAAAGCACCAAGTATCATATTCTTAAAACTCTTATTTTTAACAAAGAAATTTTTTTGTATTTTTAACATCCCGAAAAACTTCGAAAATAAAATAAATCTTGACAATGGTAACGCTGCTGCAACCATATTATTCAATCATAGTATGTTGCTGTTTCATTATGGTTACCTTAATCATATTTGTTTACGTGTAGAAAGAGAATCGTTTCCATTTTAGTGTAATTCTAAAACCAAAAGTAATTTTAATTTAAAACTTTTAAAACATAAAAAACCATACACGTTCAATTTATTAATCAACATTTGGCAATTTAAAATTATTTATGTGCATTTTTGTTATATGCTGCTTTAATTTCTTTATCTAATTGCATCTAATTTGGTTTAATCTGCTTCCAATATAGTTTTATTTTAAAACACTTTTTATGTTTTATGATATTTTGCATTAAAATTGTGTTTAAGTTTTTGCTATAAATTTTTATTTATTTGCTTTTTTCCTTCGTTTACTTTTAATATTTATTAAAGATTGAATAAATGCTGCAGGCATGTGATTTTTCATTCAATAAATTTTAGTTTTTTATACTGCATTTCCCAAAGATTGAAAATCTTTTTTCATTATTATTATTATTACAAATTTTTTTTAATCCAGTTCAGTTCTTGTGTTAAACTTTTTCCTCTTGAGATTTCGTGCTTTAAGCAACCCACTTGTCTTTTTTTTCTTTCTGCCTAAAGTTTTGTTTGTTTTTGGTTTGATTTAAAACTAAAAATATTTCAGTTAAATGCTTGCCAAATTTATTGACAGTTTTGTACAAGTTTGTTGAAATTATTATTTCAATTAGTTTAACGAGAGAGTGCTAATCTAAAGAAAAAAAATCATTAGTGGATTTTTATTGGTTTTTGATTACAAATAAAAAATTAAAAAATTAAATTATGCAAATGCAAAACGAAAAGTAAAAATAAATATTTTCATAAATACTTCATTGAATGCAGTTTTTTAATAAAACAGGTAATTAAAATATATAAAATAAAGTAACGAATTTATCTTTTTTTTTTTGGTACATAAAGATATTAAACTGTTAGCTTATCTTAAAAAAATCTCTTAAAATATCTTACTCTTTTTTTAATTATTTATTTCTGACTTCACTTTGCAGTCATTGTTTTAATTTGTATTATGAAAATTTAAGTTTTTTTCAAAATGTTAATTATAGATAAATTTTGCATTCGCACTTGTACTAATTGTGCCTGATAGTTTTTATTGTCGCACACACCCCTGTTAGTATTTTAAAGTTTGCTGTCAATAGTTATTTAAATTTTTACCATAAAACAATTGTCACTTAACATTAATTTGTAGCAGACATATAAAATATGCATTTAATTTCTATTATTGTCTTAGAAGTCTATATAAATTTGTTAGCAATTATATGAATATTTATTTAACTGTTTAACTAATAATTACCATAAACTTTAGATTTTTAAGGAAAAAACTAGAAGTTGATATTATTAAGATGAAATATAGAATTTTTGGCCCAAAATGTTTATTTCTAAAAAGAAGACAGATTGATATTTATAATAAAAGATTTTTGATATCTTAGGCGCATTCACCTCAACGTTAAAGGGTATTGATAGGCTTAACGAGAATTTTATTTATAATTGGTCTCTTTGTCTTTATATATAAATATATACATTAGCTACATGTAACATGAGATTACCATTTGTGGAAAAAATTATAGAAATGTTCGCTTAATTAATAATGTTTCCAAATGACTTTTTTTTCTTTTAATTTAAAAAAATTATGTTTAATATTTTTGAGCATAAAATTATAAGTACATCTTTATTAGTTTAAGTTTCTTAAAGTCATGCTTGAAGTATGATTTTAATTGCTAAGCTACAAGTTAAATTTTAAGCCAAACTTGGTATTTTTTAGTTTTGTATTGAATGTTAAAGTTTTTATGATTTTTAACAAATGTTTTATCACCCACTTTGGCAACTGTTAAAATCCACATACAAATAATATAATTTTTTTCCTCCGATTAAACATTTAATGCAAGTTATTACAAATTGTTTGTTGTTTTGAAAATGCTATTTTTGTACCTTAAAGTAAAATTTTTTCATTACTTTTTTTAATGTTTTTGCTTAAATAACTATTTTTTTAGATGCTATTTTGTGGTTGCTTCTATTGTCTTTATTTGCTTTAGGCTTAATTGCAAGCATAATCAATATTAATTGCTGCACATGTTGCAATTGACAAAATATGTTTTCAAAAACTAGGAAAACACTGTTGAATTGTATGTTTATAAAACTGTATAAATGTTTTGTCTTTCTTGTTATTTACTTGTTTGCTAATATTTGAGTGTATTCTTTGTATTTTGCCATCTAGAGAGTCTGGTCCATGTTTGGTCTATGAGAGCCAATATATATTAATAGTGACATATGCTTGATTTTTAGCTGCGATAATATTTATTAGCATAATAAATATAAAGATGTGTTTTCGTTGGAGGACTAACGTTTAACTGCCATTTGAATAATTAGTTAGTATGATTCACAATTAGTTGCTTATTTTGTTTTAATTCTTATTAGATCTCAAAATAAACTTTGTTTACAAGATCTAGATGTATATATCAGATAATATTTATAGGGTTATGTCAGATATATGTATGTATGTATACTTGATATGGTAATTCTTCACGTGCAAACTAACATGCACACACTTACTCATAAAAAATGGATGGCGATACCGGATGCCTGTGCCACTATCAACTTTCCTATTGAAAGATTGTAATTTAGGAAAATCAACTTTTCTATTAGAAAAGTATACTTTGGCTTATTATACTTTTCTACGAGAAAGATAAGAGTGGAAAAAGTTCACATTTCTTAAAAAATATATTCCACGGGTTAGTAAAATTTTCTAATATAAAAATATGTTTTAACATAGCCACCTATTTTCTAAAGGAAAGTAAGCTAGGGCACAGTCATACCTGTTTTCTATAAGAAAAATGCAGAGTAATGCAGTGAATCAGATGTTCTATAAGAGCAGTGTTTCAACGCATATTCTACCATCTTGTCTCTAAGTTAAACAAGAACATGTGCTACCACACATATACAACACCTTTTCGATAACAAGAGTAAACCATTATTTCTCTCAAAGGAGTGTGTAATCAAGAAGTCAACCTAAATTTATCAATCATAATATCAACCAATATTTCTTTAAAACGAGTATCCTATCACAAATTCAACCATCTTTGCTATATGAAGAGTGCACCACTACAAAGTGCAACAACTTTTCTATAAAAAATTTAACCATTACAAAGATAAATTTTTTTTCTATAGGAGAAGTGTTTCATCATGTAGACAACTTTCTTTGCTAAAGGGTGGTTCAGCCATAATGCACGATGTTAATTGTGAGTCACACCTTAAAGTTAAGTTTTTTGCCCAACTTAGTTTGACATATCTTTCTCTCAGTGTTTGACAGATTCAACCATCGAGGTGTACACAATTGAGCAGCGTGTTAAGATTGTTGAAGCCTTTTAATTAATTTGTTGAAAAGTAGATGCATTCAGAACGAATAACTGAGCTTGCGGCGTCATTGAACCGTTCATTTTCGAAAACAAGATTGGCCAAGCAGTTACCGTGAATGGTGTTTGCGAGATGATAACGTATTTTTTTAGGATATAGACCTGGACAATATGTAGTTCCAACAAGATAATGCTATTTACCACAAATCCAAGGAAAACATGGTTCTTTTGAGCAATAAATTCAATGGCCATATTATATCACGTCGTGATATAATTGTCTGACTTCTTTTTTAGTGATATTTACACAAAAGTGCACTTCAATAAGCCTAAATAATTCGGGAGCTAAAGGACGCCTTAATGAAATAGAACCTCAATTATGTCCTCAAAAATGTTGTGTCAGACCATGAGTGTATTAGCCTGCAGAATGTGGACTTATTCATGTTGCTTACCTGGTCTAGCTTAATGTTCATTGCCAAGCTTACTTAGAGGTAAGCACATATGAGCTGAGTGCTTAGGTGGCAGCCTACTGTCGGAGCAGATGTATGTTCTTCTCTCTTCGTAGCCTCTGTTAAGATTAAATTTTGTGCTCTTGTCAATGGCATAAACTTTCGATTAAAAAATGGTAGAAATTTTTTCAAGGACTCGTCGTAGTTACTCCTTGCTCCTACACACTCTTGTTTAAGAAAGATTGTGAACTTTTAATTGAATTGAATCTCCTCACAAATTTTTTTATAATCACTTCTTCTTCCAAACATATAATCCCTCTTAAAGAGATTATAAAGGTTAGTTTTATTACATACTTTGTCATATGAAACATGTTTCTTCTAGAAAAGTTGCCAACGTCACACAAAACAATATAATTTTTTAAAAGATAGCACTATATTACAGCGCATTTTCTTGTAGAAAAGCTTAACTGCTTACACAGCACACTTATCTTATAGAGGACGTTTTTTTAAATGTCAAAGATGTTTTACAGCACATTTTTTTTACAGAAAAGTAGACATCATAGCAGTTTCGCACTCTCGCTGCATGCTGTGCTTACAGAAAAATAAATCTTTTTTGGTTTTAAGTATAATATTTTCGAAAATTTACAATAGTTAAATTGTATTAAAAAAAAATTATATAAGAAGGCTTTATTGGTCAAGAATTAAACATTAAATCAAGGACTCTTGTCCACAAAAAATACCGTTAAAATAAATTGTATTTTCTTAGTGAGAATCCTTTTACTTGAAAGCTGCTGTAATAAATTATTCTTTTAATTATGGTTATACAGTGGCAGTAAGTTATTTATTAAACTGAAACACCTTTGCATTGCTTTTTACGTTCGTATTTATTGCTTTAGCCAAAAACTTATTATTGTGTTTCATTGGGTTTCTTTTATATCAACTTATAAAATAGAATATAAATATAAGAATTGCCATTAATAGTCATCAAGTATTGACATAATAAAAAATGTCTTAAAAAATTAAAAAAATCTAAAACTTGGTCAATAAATTCAAGTACAATTCACTCACCATTCAATACATTTCAGGTTTCTTAGAAAAAGTTCAGTTTTTACGTGCGGGTGCTAGCCTTTAGGTTAATTAATATTGGTGTATGTGTGTGTGTGTGTTAAATGTGTGTAAGCTTGTGCTGTAAATAGTTTTAGTGTTAAATTTTTTGTATTATACACTGTATAAAAGTCGTCTGTGTGCTAGAAACGCGTGTGTGTATGTGTTTGAAATAATGCTACTTTTCAAACGTTTCTAACAATATGTATTCTAAATATGGCGCCATTGTCATTATCGTAAAGATAAATTATGGTTTAACATCAAAAAAAAAAGCTTGAATAAAATTTTTTTTATAAATTTTTGGACTTGCATAAATTATTGTTTTAAAAGAGGAAAATAAAATGGGCAAAAATACAATAACAAAAAAAATTACTTGAATAGTCTATGAAGGATTTTTGGCAAAATGAACTCTTTGTTAAAAAATTCAACGAAAGGAGTTTAAAAAGTCTTTTGAAAAATATGCAAAAATTAATTAAGTTTGCCTTAAATTAACTTATCAGTTAATGCCGAAAGTGGAATAGGGCTTTTAATTAAAAATAGCATCTTTTCTTGATTGAGGGCTTTTTTCTTTTTTTTCAAATTTAGACAAAATATTTTCTCCTTACAAAAAGAATGAAATAAATTTCATATTTATTGGAGAGTGAAAATCTATTTAAGCAGAAAATTCCATTTTTTAAAGCTATCTGGCTTCTTAAATGCTGCAGTTGAAAATGTTCCTTAACTTATACAAGTAGCAATTTTGCTTCTCTTAAAAAAATAAAAATCGATTTTCCAGGTTCTGAAAACCATTTCATTTTGAAACCGACAAATGTCAGGAAAAAAATTCACAAGAAATCTCACTTATATTTTTTTAATTTTAAGATTTAAAATGTTTGAGATATTTTATCAGAACTTAATTCGAAAGCACAAAATTACCTCATAAAGAGAAGAGAAAATTTTAAGGTCAAATAAAACTATTACAAATGCAATAGCTGACTTCGAAAATTCAAAAGTCTATCTCAATTTTTGTTTATCTCATCATCTGTTTGCATAGAATTTTGGAAAAAAATTATTTATTGGGAAATTTTTTTCAGGGGATTATTTCTAATTGGGCTATAAATTAATTTTTCCCAATTCCGACATTTATAATGAAACAGTAATTTATGCTGTTATAGAATTTATTATTTATTTGGAAGTTAGATTTTATTCTTATTGAAAAATTAATATTCTATGATACATAAACTTTGTTTGCAATCCAGATTTAATTTTTATTCGAACTTAATTTAATATTTTTAGAAATTATTAATCTCGCTATGCGAGCTTGAGTTGAGTGCCGAAATTCGGTCAACTAATTTTATGATCACAAAGAGTTGCACAATTTCATGCGAAAGCAATGATAATTGTACCTGTCAGCAATATGGGTTCACATTTCATGTGAACGGAATGTTAAATAAAGTGCAAGACAGCATTTGCTACAAATTTAATTAAATTCAAAATTTAAAATTCTTTTAATTTTACTATTTTTTGTTGCGCGTGCAGCGCTCAGTTTTACAGAAATGTGTCGGGATTCATATTTCATGTGAACAAAATGTTAAATAAAATGCAAGGTAGCGTTTGCTACAAATTCAATATTTTAGCTTCAATATTTTTGGTTGCGCGTGCAGCACACATTTTGCAAATATTGTAATATTTGCGTTTCCGTATCTTATCTTATCTTATATATTATCCTAAATATTTACTTAGAACATGAAATAAATTCCATCCTCTAAAAAAAAGCAATTTGAGTCCGACCACAGGGGAGATGTGTAAACATCTAGTAATGATTTTTTTAATATTGGCTTATGGTAACTAAAATAAGATTTATAAATTTTTGACTCGACTGTATTTAAAAAAGCTATGGTAAACTGCATCTATAGTAGTGCAATTATTAATTGTGGGGGTTTGTGAAGAAATGCTCATATGGAAGTGCTCATATGAAAAACGTCAAATAAAAATTTTGATTAAGCTTGCGACTGTGGGTTTGCAAAATTTGTATTAAAATCTCCACCCATAATAATTGGAATGAGATGGAGATTGCTACGATTCGAGATTGTCGTGCACCAGCTTCAGTGTAAGGCCACAGTACCTAATGAAGAAATTTTATAATATAATATTATAAATTCTTAATAAAGACTACTATGTATCACTTAAACAAATATTTGACATTTAAAACACTCTTTTATTTAAAAGTTTATATTTATTTTATTAATTTTATATTTTTCAACTTTTTAACAAAATTATCACCACTAGCAACCCTTTTACACTTCACAAGCAATTTCTATTAAAATTAACATTGCTCCTGAAGATATGCTTTAAAATTCAGTTAAGTGCATTTCTATGCAGCTGTCAAGTTTCTCTGTACTTCTTGTTCGTATGATTACGCTAATACACTCATACATAGCTCACACCTATTTGATAACGCTTTACGATCTTAGTCAAAATTTGTGGTTATATTGTGAGAAGAATTCTTACCCCCTAGCGTATTGATGTTTACACATCAATTACAATTTTTACAATTTTTTCTTTGACGTCTTAGACAAGAGAAAACAATACGATGAATTAAAACCTTTTACATATTCCACTTGCACTGAAAAGCTGAGTATTTATATAAAGCAGAAATCAACATGAATTGACCTGACACACGCTGGGACAAACACAGAAAACGCTATTGAAGAAGGTATTACGACCTTCAGAAATAGATAGTTGTTCTGTTCTGCTAGTGTTTTTTCAGAATATTCACAATTAATTTTGATATTATTTCTTCATTAACAATCAGTCACATGTAGTTTGATTTATAGAGCGATACAAATCTTACCCAAATCAAATCATTAATATAGAAACAAACAAAAGTTTCAACAGTAAAATTCAACTTCATTAGTAATAATTTTTAGTTAACTAAAAATTATATCTGCAAAAAAATTGTCAGGCTGAACTAATTTTTTTCATCTTTTAAGATTACTTTCACATTTTTGTTTCCAAACAGAAAGTTGTAAATTGTTTACTGGAAGGATTTCCATTAAGTAATTATTACATTTAAATTAGAAAAAAAATTAAGTAAATTTTTTTTTAAATTTAAAATTATAAAAGTTTGCTGTTGACATAAAAAAAACATTGCGAATCCATAATTCTAAAGTCTAAGAAATATCACTAACTGTTTTATAAATTATTTTATTGCATAGTGTCTTATATTCTTTGCAATCATAAGTCATTACGCACATAATATTTTATACTATTATTAACTTTAATGACAAACAAAAAAGTCATCCATTTAGTTTTCTTAAAATAATAAAACAAAACTTAAATTTTATTTGCTTTGTTATTTGTTTAAGCAACAGGAAGATGTCGATTATGTGGAAGAAAAAAACAAACAAAAAAATTACTTGTATATCCATCATACTCATAAAGACAAAAAAAAACAATAAAAATATCCCACGCATTTTTTACTTCTGACACAGCAACCCATAATCATAATCATTAAAGTGTGACTTTAGTTGAAGCCGTTTGCGTGTACTGCAGCTGAATCATTTTGCTCACTTTTTATGTTGTTTTAAGTCTCTTTTAGCTTTAGCTTTTAGATTTTTTTGTTCTCTACTTGTTTATTTATGCGAATATCACAACTAAATATTTACATTTGTTGTCATTTTAATAGAACTTAATTTTTTCTTATTTTGCATTCTAAACTTCTCAGAGATATTTGTTATAAATATTTGGGTTTTAATAGAACAAAGAAATTTAAAATATTTGTGTAATAGAAGTATATTCAAATTGTTTTAATTTCTAGCATATCGTGCCATAACCGCCAAAAAATAAGTGCAAGCGCCATAACTTCTGAACTTAATTTTTTTTCCAAAATCGATTATTTACTTTGCAAAAAAATATAATTTCGTCAGTAAAAAAACATGGTTCAAAATATACCGGGTAAGTTTTTTTGAAGGTTGTGGCCCGATACATGAAATGTAAAATACTACCTTCCTTGGGAACCCATTTTTAAAAAAATTATCTGAAAACCTTTCTATAAAGATCACTTGTTTCAAAAAGAACTCTTTTTAAATAGAAATTTTGTAAAGGTATTTTTTTAACAACTACCTTTTCAAAGGTACTTTTTTAAAAATGCTTTTTAAATGCAATTATTTAAAGGGCAATTTTTTAAAAGAAGTGTCTTTTAAAAGGTACTTATTGGAGAGGTACTTTTTCATAGGGTACTTTTTTAAAAAGTAGTTTTTTTAAATGTGCTCTTTTAAGAGGTACTTTCTTAAGAGATGATTTCTTAAAAAGTGCTTTCTTAAGACGTCATTTCCAAGAGTTACTTTCTTAAAAATTCCCTATTTAAAAGGTACTTTCTTAAAAAGTACCTATTTGCAAGATACTTGCTTAAAAAGTACTCATGTAAAAGGTATTTTTTTAAAATATACTCTTTTAAAGTGCATTTTCGGGAAAGGTACTTTATTAAAATGAACTTTTTTTAAAGATTTATTGAAAGGTACTTTTGAGAGATTCTCAATTAAAGAGTATAGTATGTCTGAAAAATATTTATGAAAATGTACAGCCTTAAAACTGTTTTAAAAGTTATAAATAATAATTTTTAAGGACCAGTTCTTCAAAAATCAATTACTTTGAAAAAAATATCTTCTGAAAAAAGTTCTGTTTTAAAATGTGCTTTTTCATGCATGTATATACATACATATACATACATATATCCTTTATTCATCTTGTCAAAAAATGTAATTTTAATATGAATAAACATTTGAGGAAAAAATAAGAAGTTCACTTTGGGAATATAGGGCTTCAAATAGTCCTCTGCATGATTATCGATTTAAAGCAAAACTTTTGACTTGGTTCAAGGAAAGATTTGCTTTCTCACATTCAGTTCATGCCGGATGATATATGTCCCTGCGGGTTCCATTCGATATCTATCATGCCCATGTCTCTTTGGGGTAGTCTTAGAATGTGCCCAATCCGTCCACTTTTGTGCTTAGTTTGTTTTTCAGCAGGGATGAAATTTGTTACAGCGGATGGAATTTGATCGTTTGCCACCCAATTTGGCCAAAATATGCGAAGAACTTGTCTTAAATATTGATAACAAACGTTTGTAGTTTACGTTGTTTTCTTTATGCAGTACCCCACTTGCAGCAGCCATATAATAATAATAATTTTATGTATTTGTCCGTGCCACCATTTTTGCAAGTATACTATCAAGGTAGCAGAATTTCTCTAGATCTTTGTTTTGTTCACCCTCCAAGTATATTAAATTAATGCGCAATAGTTTTTTTTCAGTTGATTTTAAGTGCCACTGCTGCAGCATTATTGCAAGGTTTTCCAGTTTCGAGCCTGTGCTTCAAAAATTTTGCGCCAACACACACACATCGTCCGCATGATCTACTCCAGAAGAAATTTTAAAAGGTGTGCTTGTTGAGCCATTAAAATTCATCCAGACTTAAAATTTATTAATTTTTTCTGGTATGCCCATTGATGTTAGTGCGTCTCACAGTGCAGATTGAAATACAGTGCTTTTTCATTAACTACTCCTTTTAAAAAATTTTTTTCAAAAGTTTTCTTTTCGATATATTTGGTTTTTAAAGAAAAAAAAGGAATTATAAAAAATAAGCGAAACACCGAAGTATTTGACAAAATATCTTTATTTATTTAATTTTAAAATTTGGATTCTTTTTATGGTTGAGCAATTGTATATTTGAATTTCGTTCGTGCTTTTGGAACTCATCAGTAGAATGCAACCCAAAAAGTTTTTGAATATAGCTAAGAAACTCCGCATGTTTATAGTAAGACTCTTAATATTATATTGAAAATCACAATATACAAACATGATAACTTCGAAAGTCGCAAACAAAAATCTTTACAAAACAAGAACCGTTATTCGATTTTGCTTCTATTTTATTTTTGATTACTTTGGTACTTTCAAATAAGCAAATTGCGGAGATACCATTAACTCAAAATCTCGATTTAAGCACTTTTTTCTTGTCACAGATATTATTACCATGTGCTTTAAAAAAATAAATAAATTAAAATATTATAATAAATAATATTATAAATATTATAAATATATGTAAAAATATCTGTTGGATAACTGTTTTCAACAACAGCGGAAAGCATAGACACAAACCTTCTAGCATAGACAATAAATAATAATTCCCTTAAATAATCACAATTGCGACTTTTTCCGTCCATAAACAAGACGTTACAATCGTCGTACAGAATTATGGCATTATTCTCCTTCCAAAGGCAAAACTTTTTTGTTTTAGCTTTTTCTTTTATCCCCTAAAATTATTAACTCAAAAAATTAAGACACATTGCCTGTGTAATTAAACAATTCCTTGATATTATAAAATCCAAAAAATTATTTTAAAAAAAATTTATTATTATTTTTTATCTAAGAATATACATATAAATATAAATATTTTTCTTTTTTAATATTTCAATGCAAAAATGTTTGTGTTTTATATTTTGATAGCAACTCCATCACACGTGCTTAATTGCTCAACACATAAATCATTTCTCGTGTTGTACGAAATGTTTTTACTTGTTTAATCTTTTCCTTATTTATTTAGATTTTGGTGTGTGTTGAAGTTGAGGTTCCTTTTCCAGGGTAGACTGCCAATGGTTCAACACACAAGTTGTTGTATAAAATGGTGATATGCAATAAAAATATTTTTTCAACTGATCACAATCGACATCACGCACGCGTTTTTTTTTGTATTGTTGTTCTCGCTAGAGCTGTTGTCGTGGGTTTTTGTTTTGATTTTGTTGTACTTAGTATTTTTTTGTATGTGAAATATGGAGCAAGTGCGTCACAACTTCATTAAAATATAAACACGCATTTATGGTTTTCTTTTCCTAATGACGTTTGTACTCGATTGCACATGGTAAGAGATCCACTGATAGCATTATTTGAATTTTATTTTAGATCTTTTTTCTTGTGTACCATGTTTCTATGTACGAGTATGTAGTTTGTTTGTTTATTGCCAGCCTGTCATAACTACTCACACTATATTAAACTATGATTTATCAATTAATCAAGTTTTAACTTTCGATTTATTTAATTAAGAGCAATTTGCTTTAACATTAATTTCATATGCAGAGTGTTAGAATGCTTTGGTATATTAAACAGTTATAATCATTTTTTAAGAGTAGAGGAAATAAGTTTACCAATTTATTAGATTTCCATGAATGATATGAGTAGCGATAAATTTTGGTAAGTGTCAAAAAATTGCCCACCAATTAACAGGCTGAAATTATAATTTTAAAAATTTATTTGGTGTCAGTTGCTGTTAGTGGGCGAGGACGAAGTGGGATATTATACTACTCAACAAATTTAAGAAAAAAATTAAATTGACAAAACTGTATGTGCTGTGAAAAGTTTTTAGTTTTCTTATGAGGGATGTGGAATTAGAAAAACTCCAGCATGTACAGTTTTTGAGTTTTTTTTATTATAAAGAGAAGTAAAACTCATACAATGCATGCCTATTACTAAAGCATGTTTTTTTAGTATCGCAACTTTTAGTTGGCAACACTGCTTTATTTGAGCACCCATTTAACAGCTGATAGTTATTTTTTTTAAGTTTGCTTTGAAATCGTATTATAAATTGACTTATACCAGAGAAACGCATGCAAATTTTTAAAATTTGTTATCAAAATAAATTTTCTATTCATCAAACTCATCGTGCACTTCTTTCATTTTATGTCATATATAATCTTTTCTAAAAGCAGCTAATTTGCAAAATAATATATCGTTTCCAGTCGTCTAACAATGCGCACTGCAGAAGTCGCTGTGCAGGAAAGCATTGAAGGTGATCCTAATCAATCAATTTGACACCGCTCTCAGCCATTTCAACATAAAATTTTGCTGGAATTAAGGCCATAAAAATATCATAAGCACCGCTAATTTGACAAATGGGCTGAAACACAAATTGATATTGATTTTGAATTTCCATTCAAAATTTTATTTTCCGATGAAGCTCATGTCTGGTTGAATGGTTACAAATAGGGAGAAAACTTAAAAATTGGGAGAGAATTTTGAGATTTAAAGCTCAGCTTTCCTGTTTTCAATTGCGCAATTTTGACTAAAAGATTTCAATGATTTATCAAAATAGGGGAACAAGAAATAGTGAAAAAATGTCACTTTCAAAATTATAGTCCTAGTAGTTTCTTTTTTATAAAGCGTGTTTTCTTCAAGTGTCACAAGTTATAGTTGGCATCACTGCTTTACTTGAGCCCCTATTTAACAGCGTATACATGTTTTTTATTTAGTTTCCTTTAAAAATTTTTTATAAATCAACTTACACCAGAGCAACACGGGTAAACTATTGAAATTAATAATCAAAATAACTGTTCTTTTTGTCAAGGTCATTTCATTCAAAATTTTATTTTTCGATGAAGCTCATTTCTGGTTGAATGTGTACGTAAATAAGCGAAATTGTCGGATTTTGAATGGGGATAATCCCTAAGATTTTGTTTAAACACAATTATTTTCACAGAAAATTACTGTTTGATGCGGTTAATGGGCTGGCGGAGTCATTGACACATATGTCAATGACAGAATGTTATTTTCAAAAAAATTCAAAAATTTATCAGCGAAATACGGCCGCAAATGCTACGAAAAAATTTTGAAAATCGGTGTTTTAGATTGTGCCTTCTACTTACACACCAGCCATAGCGGCCGCATGGCCGCTATGATATTAAACATTAATATCATGAAATTTTCTTTCCAATAAAGCCTGTTTTATTGATATTAAAATTTTATTTCCTTTTTTATTATAAATTAAATTTAAACTAGTGTCACTCTATAAAAATACACCATTTAGTACTAAGTGTTAACTGCTTTCAAAAAAGAATAGTGATAGAAAAGAAAGGTGGGTGGTGAAGAAGTAAATAGAGGAAGGCTTTATTGTATTAGAACTCAGCTTTTCCCGTTTTTTTAATAATGCAGTTTTGCAGCGCCTCTGGTGTTAATGAGTGTTATTTAGTAGCAATTTTATTATTTTGTAAAGGTTAAAAGGAGGATCGCCTTGTAACGGTTGAAAGGTGGACCACCTTGTAATATTAAAAGAACGTGTAATGGTAGTGCGTTTGTGAGTGTGTGCCCCTATATATATGGTCCAGCTCAATCAGTAGGGGCTCAAAAGAGGTGTCAAAAGTTTTTTTTTTTTTTTGGAGAAGTTAATTTAAAAACAAGGCAAATTGGTGCTAGTTTACGTTCCCAAATTAAAGTCTTATTTTATCTAATATTTTGCTCTGCTTATAAACTATTTTATATTATATAATTCTTGTGTTTCTTTGTGTCTTTAATATTGTTATAATAACATAAAGTAATAAAAATAAAATAAATTTTATAATGTAAACGTTTTGTTAATTGTTGCTATGCAATTATACTATGATACAGTGTAAGTAAGTGAAGTACAGTGCAATTTATTTAACTTTGCTGATAATTCTGCTGCATAACACTGACTAAGTAGGGGTTCTGATGTTGCATTAGGATTATTATCCGCTGAAGCCGCTGTTGTTCAATTCATTACTAGAACTTTAGTGTGACTACTGATACAAATGGAAACTAATTCACATTAGAAAAATGCATAGAGTTGTTACTTAATGACTGTTGGGGACCGGGTTTGAATAAAAAAACCCTTGATTTTATATTTAATGTAGCGCCATCCTCAACAACAATAAACTTTTTTCAAGATTGTAAAAAAAAAATTTAAATATCGTAATTATTTTGTGAAGTCTTCAAAACTTTACCTTAGAATCATATAATGTTTTTGAGGATTCATCACCTACACAAGATTTTCTTTCTTTTATGAGTATCTTTTATAGTTCTTTTTGCGGATAAATTTGTTTCATCGCAAGTATAATTCATCTCCTGTGCAAAGTTCTTAGACAATAACGTTTTTTTTCGTTATGTGTCTTACAGAGTTATATTATTTCTGTTATCTTGCTATTAAGCCTATAATAGAATTCAAGTAATGCATTTAAGGTGGATGAATTAGTGCGTAGTTTTTTGAATGCAGCACATTTTTTTGCAAAACAAAAATTTATTTTCAACATAATCTCCTTTTAACCAAATACACTTGGTCCACTCAATTCCAATTTTTGTATACTTTCCAAAAACTAGGATTCTTCGATGTCCTTAAAATAAGCATTTGTTTAGCTAATAATTTCATCGTTGAAGCTAAATCTTTTTTCACCGAGCCACTACTTTAGCTTTGGAAAAAGTAAGTAGTCACTAGGGGCTAAATCCCAATTCATGATTTTTGACATGGAAACTGCACCTGCGTTTGTGGTCGATTGTAAGCAAACGCTGCACCCATCTTGATGCAGACTTTATTATACTCAAGTAATCCTTGAAAATAGTAACCGTTAAGCCATATGGGATGCCTTTGGCATCAGCAATCTCACGCACTTTTACTCTTCCAACACCATATCGCGTATCTTTTTCTAAATTTTTGGGTGTATTGACCTCAATTGGCTGTCCAACACGTGTTCAGATTCAGTCAGTAAACCACTTATGTGTTTACGATTGAAATCGATTGTATAGAGTCTCCATAGGATTTATCGCGCTTTTTCTTGGTTTATTTAAATTTTTTTTTCACAAAACATAATGTTTAATGAACACTCGAATTTCACTGTTTTCCATTTTTAGAAAAATATACGAGGTTGTATGTTTTGAGCAGCTATTACACGGAAAGTAAATGACTACACTTGGTCAAAATTTGACAGTAGTAACAGGTGGTACTTGACGGGAACAGTGTTGCATTTCATACAACTATGAGGGAAGTTCGAAAGTCACGGACTTATTGACACGCCTTCGTATAATTTTTTTAAGGGAAGCTAATTCTAGCTGTAGCTAACTGTGAATTTATGGTGTATCTCTAATAGTGAAAACCAATTTTTACCACACGTCAGGCATAGATAGATTCCACAAAATTCTTTTATTTTAATAAAGGTATTCATTTCAGGGTTTTCTCGTTGGAAAAATGAAAGAATTTAATTTTTTTGACAACAAACACAGGAAAAAAAATCAAGAATTTTTTAAAAATTTTTTTTCCTGTGTTTGTTGTAAAAAATTAAATTTTTTCCATTTTTCCAACGAGAAAAAAAACTGAAATGAAGACCTTTAATATAAAAAAATTTTCCCTAAATCATTTATCTTTCATACGGCCAATAAATAATAAATTCACCTGCTAACATACAAATGGAAACTTTTCTTTTTAATTAAAAAATTGCATTTCAATATTTGTTTTTCTCCTCTCCGCTTATGGAATATAAAACAAGGTGTTGAATATGTATTAATATGGTTGTACATTCAATTAACCACATATTTTCTCTTATTTCAAATGCAATTCTTTAAGAGCACGTTAATTAAAATTACACCACAAGACAAACGATTAGTGTACATACAAAACGATCTGCACTCACAATGATGATTCACATATGAAAATAGTCGATTGTAAGAAATAAATAAATCAATATCAAGGTAGAGTGTGGTAGACAAGCCAAAATTATAATGAAATGTGTATGTAGGTGATTTAATGGAAGTTTAAAGACATTTCGAACTAATAAATTAAATAAATCGATTTATTGAAAAACCAAAGAAGAAATGAAAGACAAAAAGGTAAAAATATTATTATAACCATCGATGCAAGCGACATAATGAAATTAACCAGCAAACCACAATAGCCTTTAAATTGCACATGTGTGTAGGTGTGTGTGTGTGTGTGTGTGAGTGTGTGTTTGTGTGTATATATGAGCTGCAACTAGTCATCATTCATCATTTTGTAAACTTTTTTTATTTAATAAATTTAAAAACTCAAACAAAAAAAAAACAAAAAGGCAAGGCTTCAATACATTTAACGGCAACAGGAAAGTGATAAATCGTAATACAGTAGCAAACAGCTAAATTGACAACCAAAGTTGATGATCGGCTGCATTTAAGTTTTGATTTCTACACAAAAATACCATGATATTCTGCTTTTATGGAATACAACCACATCACTTTTTTTTTGTTTTTGTGAAACAGTACAAGTGGCAAATCTTATATATTATTAAATGAATTTTTTTAATTATGCCACTAGTTACAAGGTGTTTGCCAATTACAATTCTCCACAGGCTGTATTGAAAGTTATATGGGTTTCTGCCATGGAACTTTTCTTTTCTCAACAGGCCAATATTAAGGAGGTCCCATAAGATCTTCGAAACAGCATGATATCTTTAAGAGGATCGATCAATCTCAATTAAGTTACTTAATTATTATAAGGTTTCAAGGAAACAAACACAAACAAACAACAAAATGCGGCTTTTCTGTAACTTTTAATTTTAAGCTTAAAATTTATAATTTTTTAAATCTCATATTTTAAACGAGTTTTTTATTTTTTGCAAAAAGTTTTTAATTCTATTGCCTTCGCTACGATGTCGTCCGTCTATGGATGTATCTGCCTGTCCGTCTATCTGTCTGTCTTTGGCTGGTTTCTCGAGAGCCGGCTGCGGAACTGACATTTTCACAGAATATGTAAAAACTTTAACCGCTACAACAACAAATAGATGACAGTTAAAAATTAAAGGGTGTTCTAAAGCGAGCAACGAAACCTTTTGAAATTCTAATATAATATACAGATAATTGTATAAATACATTAGAGATTTTCAAAGTCAGTGTATGTTTATGCAGACTACAGCAATTAACATTGAAAAAATCAAACCTAAACGGTTTTCTAATTTAATTAAATTTAATTTTTTTAAATTTAATTTTAACAACTTGTTATATATTGGTAACCGTAAGAGGAGAACTTTTAAAAATTTCCAAAATTAAAAGAAATCGCAGAAATAATACAAAAAAGTCAAAAAGAAAAAAAAGAAATCGCAAAAAATCAAAAAAAAATTAGAATAGAGGTGGTTTAGGTAAGAGCTATGCTGCTTAGTTGTGTAAAACACATTTCATGTGTTAAATAATAATGCATTAAAATTAATTATTTCATCGCATTTTTTAACACATTATCATTTAATGAAAAGTTTATTAATCTATATATTTGATTAAATTCGTATCACATTCTTCTAAAGGGATCGGCATCGTCATAATTGGCTCTGTGAACTTTTACCGATAGATGAATAAAATTAAGGAATATTAAACAAAATGTCGTTGATCAAAAATCCAGAACAGATATCACCTCTTATAAAATTTAAGACTAATGATATGTTCAGCAAAGCTCTAGCTTTTTAGAGTAGGCAAATTAATAAGGGCAAGTCAAGTTTACTGGGTTAAATTATTACTCTCACAGTAAAATAGCAGGAATTGCTTTTGCACCAATTCAATAGCATGAGTGTGAACTTGATTATTATATTATTGATCCATATTCCAGAATCGGGCATACCAGTGACATGTAAAATGATTTTCCAATGTACGGATTGTTAAACTCTTTTGCCCAGCGTTTAATATATCCAAGTGTACGTTGATAATGACATCAAATTTGCCACAAATATTTATTAAAGTTTCCATATATAAGCCATTATTTAATTTTTCGGCTGCTCATATACAAAAATAATATAAAAACAAATTGAGCAATCGTTCTAATGTTTTTGTTTTATTTTTGTTTCACTCACTTCAAAGAACGAAACAAAAAAAATCGCTCATTTTGTTTCGTGTATTTTTGTACTCTAATTTGAAGTACAAAAAAATCAAAGCAAAAATTAATTTATGTATATTTGTAAAAGTGTCGATTATTTTTGTTACGAAAGTCATTTCCTAGCTCTTGTGCAGTGGCATAAAGAGCATAGCTTTAAAAATCAACAAAAGATAATGGGTTATATAGGCTGAAAGTTGGTTTAGTATTACATATCGCTCATTTATTCAAAGAACTACTTTGCCAGAAAACGAGTTTAAGGTTTTAAATTTACACCCAACTTAATGGATAAAGATTATTTTATTTTGCTTTCAAGACTTAAGTAAATACAATATTTGTATAGCATTTCTACACAATTCGAAGAGTAATATAAGGCTTCATTTTCCATCACTATCTCGCAAATTTCCTTTTTTTAATTAATTTTAATGTCGTATCCTTACGGAACACTTGTTGTGCGAGTCAAAGTCGCAAGTTTCTTTTTTTTAAGAAGTAACACTCAGGCAGTGAATGCCTACTACTTTTATTTTGAATAACATTCTGTAGGAAAGGGATAGTGGTAAAGAAAAGATGTAGTGAAGGGAGAGATAAGGAGATCAAAGCTTCTTTCTTTAACAAATCTGTTTTTTGCACGTTTTTAATAATTCAGTGTTGCAGCGCCTCTGGTGTTAATTAGTCGTATTTAATTCTTGAAGCTGTGCTTATATTATTATTTTTATTCTATATTTTATTGGTTATTTTACTTGGTGAATAATTTTTCTATATAAGGATTAGTATCCGCTGAACCCGGTGTAGTTCGGTGACCAGTGTCTATGCCTTCATCACTTGAACTTTGGTACAACAACTGACACAAGAGCACAGTAATGCACATCAGAAAAATTAATGGTGTTGTTATTATATGACTATTGTATACAAGGATTGAACCAAGAACCTCCAGTTTTGTAGTAAAGTTGCTAACTACTTCAGTCAATGCCAACCTCAGTGATTAAGATCAACACTTAAGATTTTAATTACAGAAGTAACAATTTACTGAAATTATTTTTAAATAATTTAATATAATTATGCATGATGTTGATCAAATTTTAATATATTTTTACATACTTTTATATAAAAAGCGATTTAAGTGCTAAACACTATCCAAAAATGGTCTCAATACTAAATAATTATTATTGTTAAATATTGGGAAATTTATATTTCTTGGCTTTATAATACAGCACCAGACTTGGTTTTATAGCAGTAAATAAAGTTCTTTTTAATCTCTTTTGTCTATTGGTTGATAATGAACCACAATTCTGGGCATGATACATGATTTAAAAGAAACCATATTGTAAAATTTTTTCTACAAAGCAATATAGTTTTAATTCACATAAAACTCCAACTCTCATATACATACATATGAAAAAAAATCTGCAGAGTTAAGAACTCTAGGAATCATAGCTTCGTCATACATCAAAGCAGTTGAGAATAAAAAACCTCCCCTTAACATTCTTACCAATAAACTACCATACACAACTATTTAATTTTTTTTTTTTGGTTAACATTCAATTTATGAGTGTATGTACATGAGACATGACATTTTTATGGGCTACTATTTTCATTATTGAAAGGCTTAACACAATTGCAAAGAACAGAAATCAGACATGCAATAATTAAGTTAACCGACAAATAAGACAACAACAACAACAATATTTAACATAACGAAATCATTATAAGCGCCCAACCATATAAAAGTCTAAAAACAGTGTGACTTGAGCCGTTAAGAAACCAGCGGGAGTTAAATAATTAAACTAGTTTAATTTATTTTTTTTTCTTAAGGGGTTGGACTACTAAACTTCTAAGCTAATTGTTTAAATGTTATCTTTTACTATTATAATTCTCTGAAATTTTTTAGTAAATAAATAAGATTTGGTATTAAGTTCAAATAATTAGGAATCATAGATAACAGGTGTGTGTCTTAAGTCTTTTTTTTTTTTTTGGTAATCCCAAGTTTTAATTATTTATAATTATTTATATATATAAATTCAATTTGAAATAAAATTTTGCATAATAAATGATAATTTAAGGAAAAAAATATTTGGTTTTTATGTTTTTAATATAAAGATAATGTTTTGCATTTTAATTACAAAAATAAGAATAAAAACCCGCCTGCAACCAATTTTAAACCGTTAAATATTCTAAATGGTCATTCGAAATGAAAAATAATTAGAGAAAACTAAAAATTAGTTTAAAATGCCTAATTCCATAATTCGTACACTCAAAAAAAAAACTAACTAAAACTTTGGAAAATTTTCTAAATTTGAATAAAAAAAAGTTGTCGTATGGCGCCAAAGCTGTTTTTACTTGAAACCAGTAAAATATTTACTAAGTTTCTAGTTCATTAATGAACTAGTTTATAGTAATTATATTTTCATATTTTAGTAAAATTTTCCTAAAATTAAGTAAAATTTTCCCATAAAATTCGGAGCTTTGCAAAAAATTTTTTTCATCTTTGATCTCAAATTTAGTAAATTTTCCAATTTTTTTTTGTCTTTAATTCTGGTACTTATTTTTATTTTTAATTAAATTCTATACCAAATGATATGTTATTTATTATATTTTCATTATATATTCTTAATTATAATTCACCATTCACCATACATACATATAAATTCCTTGAGAGGAGACAAGTATTGAACCAGCAACCTTCTGTTTGATAGGCAAACACTCTAACCAATTGCCTAACAAGGCATCCTGAATAAGCAATGAAATAATTTAGTTTTAAAATTTTATTTTATTCACAAAAAAATAAATTTCAAGTTCAAATATTCCTCGAAAATATAAAAAATTTACTTAGATTTTTTGCTTAATGCAAACAAAATATATATTCTATAATTTAAAGAAAAAATACTTAAAACTGGTAAATATTTTCCTAAAATTTAAAATACATTTTTACATATTTTAAGTAAGTCAAATTTCATGAACTTATCAGGAGTAATTCATTTCCTAAAGTTTATTTTTTGATTTAAGACGAAATTCACTAGTCCTTAATATAAAATTTCCTTCAGTTTATAACAATTTTTCTATTCTTAGTAAATATTTCCATTAAGTCAGTAAACATTTCCTGAAATGTAAGAAATTTATTGTGTATTTTTATGAACTATTTTTGAGGATATGAACTTTTTATTTTTTACTCATATTAAATAATTTTTACTAGATTTTTGTAAAAATTTACTTAAACTTAGAAAAAATTAATAAAACTTAGAATTTTTACTTGAATTTAAGAATGAAATTTTCTCAATAATAGTACATGTCTTTTTTTTAGTGTACTTACAAAATAGCGTTTGTTGGCCTCCATATTGAGTTTTGACTACTGTCATATCTTTAGTGACGCTCATAGGATTAAGATATATTGATTGATGTAACAATCATTAAATAGGTAGATGCGTCCGGTTTATATATTGCAGCAAAGGAACACATACACATACATACAGACACACATATAAAAATACACAGACTGATAAACACAATATCTTCTCTCCTTGCGTTGCGCAGTAGGGTAAAAATATGTAAAAAGCAAAAGTAAGAATTATGCCACAAGTTTTTATTAATTATTAAAAAAACAATATAATTAAATTTATTTTTCGGCATGGAGTCAAAGGACTCAAGGTGCATCCTTCCTGAGCCATATACATATTTTGGTTTGTGTAAGTAAACTTAACATTTAAGCTGACTGTTCAATAAAAAATTAGTCTTAAAGGTTACATTAATAGCACAACATTCATATTTACTTCAAATTCATTAGTATCAGAATTGCATGCAAAATAAGCATAAATTTTGTTTTGCTCTTTTTCCTAACATTTGCGAATGCATTCAAAAATTATGGCCTTTAATGTAAAAATTATATTGAATTTATTTTCAAAAGTTTTAATTCGTTTCAAGCATTTGTGTTAGCTACAAGACAACTTTATAACAGTCGAGCGAATAAATAAATGAACCTTGATATAATTGGCAATTAGAAATACGAGGTGTAAAATACTGAAATGCAAATTTTCAATCAAAAATTCGTTAATGTCATAAATTGCCTAAAGTTCTTATTAAATTAAACAGAAAAGCAACGAAAAGCTACATGTAACAAATAAAACTAATTGTAATGCCGTGCTGTAACATTATTATTACATTTTCGTTTGAAAGGGAGAACAACTTTATTTGATAGCAACTAACAACTTTATTCAACTGTTTTACTTGCAGCAAGAAATAGAGACATAAAAATGTTACCAAAACTTAAAAGAATTTTATTATAGTACACTATTTGAGCACTTCAACTACAAAATATTAATATTTTGATTTCAACGTTAAAGCCAAATAAATATTTTAATAAATGTCTGATGAAATATTTTGTAGTGCAAAAACTACACCACTTAGGTTGTATATTTGGTAATTGATTAAATCGAAAGATCATATAAAATTAATTATAATTGATGGTAGACAGCTTGTTTCTAAGGATATTCATAAGAAGAGATATATTTCAGAACTTATCAACTCGTTTTGGAATTATTGAAAATTCAATACTAGGCAAACTAAATCTCCCAAAATAAGGTATTTGGAAATAATTTTGAGAATATTTATATGTTACTTGGAATTGAAAACAAAATGAACAAGTAGTAATTAAAGAAATAAAAAAACCCCACTGCTACCAATTTTAAACTGTTAACGTCCCTTTTCACAATGTATGATTAAGAGTTAACGTGAACTTTAACTGACAGTTCCTCATACAAAACTTGCCGTTAAGGTCCCTGTTAGCTTTCAATTGTACATTGTAAAAAGGGCCGTAAATATCCTTAATGGTCATTCCAAATAAAAAATCATAAGAGAAACCTAAACATGAATTTAAAATATCTGTCAAATTAAACCCATTTTGATATAGTTCGCCGACTTTTTATTTTTGTTTCGTATTTACAAAATGGAATGTGTTGGCTGCCATATTGAGTTTTGACATATGTCATATCTTTAGTGACACTGCCCACAGTGCACAGTGTTTCATTAAAGAATTTAGGATGACAAAAATCATAAATTTGTAAATAATTAATTTTTGTTATTTTTTTTATATTACATTTTTGTATATTAAATTTATCTACATATTTATGGCATTCACAAATTATGTACTTAATAATATAAATAATAATATAAAAAAATAATAATAACTTTTTCTGAGCTGATGCTCATATTATATTTAAAAAAAAATTAATGGGGGCGGCTTAGGGCAAGAATTGAATTTAAAATCTATACACTCAAAAAACAAATTAACTAACATCTTGGAAAATTTTCTAAATTTGAATAAAAAAAAGTTGTCATATGGCGCCAAAGCTGTTTTTTACTTGAAACCAGTAAAATATTTACTAAATTTCTAGTTCATTAATGAACTAGTTTATTGTTATTATATTTTCATATTAAAGTAAAATTTTCCCATAAAAAATTTTTCGTTTTTGATCTCAAATTTAGTAAGTTTTACATTTTTTTTGTCTTATTTTTATTTTTAATTAAATTCTATACAACAAATGATATGTTATTTATTATATCTTCATATTATATTCTTAATTATTATTCACCATTCACCATACATACATATAAATTCCTTGAGAGGAGACAAGTATTGAACCAGAGACCTTCTGATTGATAAGCAAGCACTCTAACCAATTGCCTAACAAGGCAGCCTGAATAAGTATTGAAATTATTGAGTTTTAAAATTTTATTTTATTTACAGAAAAATAAATTTCAAGTTCAAATAATCCTCGAAAATATGAAAAATTTACTTAGGTTTTTTTGTCTAAATGCAAATTAATAATAAATTCTAAAATTCAAAGAAAAAATACTTAAAACTAGTAAATATTGGGTGTTTTATATTGAGGTATAGAACTTTAAGTTGGCATCACTTTTTTAACTGGCGGCCATTTTGTCAGCTGTCAAGTGATTAATATTTAGTTTGGTTTGCCATTTCATCATGAACAGGTTGACAAAAGAACAACGCTTGCAAATCGTGCAAATTTATTTCGAAAATAATGGTTCAGTTCGCGAAGTTTACCGCAAGCTCCGTCCATTTTATGGTCGACATAATCGTCCATCAGAGCAATTCATTCGGTTAACCATGGATCGTTTTCGCACTACGTTTACTCTATGTGATAATACGCATCCGCAGAGACGTCGAACAGTGCGCACCGAAGAAACAATTGCCGCTGTAGAGCAAATTGTTGAAGTGGACCCGAATGAATCGATTCGCCACCGGAGACCGGTATAGAGCCATGATAACCGACTATTTTGTTCCCGAATTGGATGGCATGAAGCGCACGTCGCAATCGATTTATTGAAACATTCGATGAGCGCATAATTTCGCGGAATGGACCTGTCAATTGGCCACCAAGATCGTGTGATTTGACACCATTGGATTATTTTCTTTGGGGATATGTAAAGTCGCTCGTCTACGCCAACAAACCAGAAACGTTAGGAGACTTGGAAGCCAACATTCGTGGCGTTATTGCCAACATACGGCCCCATATGCTCGAAAAAGTGGTTGAAAATTGGACCTGTAGAATTGGCTTTATTCGAGCCAGCCGCGGCGGCCACATGCCCCAAATCATATTTAAACATTAATGGCATAAAATTATCCTTCCAATAAAGCCAAATTGATGGACATTAAAACGATTTTCTTGTGTTTTATTTCAATTCGAAGTTCTATACCTCTAAAAAAACACCCTGTATTTTCCTAAAATTTAGTATACCTCTTTATATCTTTTAAGTAAGTCAAATTTCATGAAGTAATCAGGAGTAATTCATTTCCTAAAGTTTATTTTTTGATTTAAGACGAAATTTAGTAGTCCTTAATATAAAATTTCCTTGAGTTTATAACCATTTTCCTACTCTTAGTAAATATTTCCTTTAAGTCAATAAACATTTCCTGAAATGTGAGAAATTTATTGTGTATTTTTATGAACTTTTTTTTAAGGATATGAACTTTTTATTTTTTACTCATATTAAGTAATTTTTACTAGATTTTTGTAAAAATTTACTTAAACTTAGAAAAAATTACTTAAACTTAGAAATTTTTTTTACTTGATTTCAGGAAAAAAAATTCTTAGTAATAGTGCATGTCTTTTTTTTTGAGTATAGCAACAAGGTTAAAAGATTATAGAAACGTTTATGGATGTGGTGAATATAAATCAAAAGATTTCGTTTAACAAAGTTAGTTAATTTGGTAATCATTTAAAAAAAATCACTTAGCTTAACACTTAATAAAAAATTTACTATTATTATAAAATAATTTGTTTTTTGTGTTATTTAAAAAGAACTCTAAGGTTACAATTGAATAAAAAAAATAAAAGCGCATCTATTGCATAAAATACGCATAGTATTTTTATGTTTTTCTTTTTTAACATGTCACTTAGAGTACCGCTATAAGCATTCTAAGTGAAAGATATATAGAATAAATATATATATATATAGAATAAAATAGTTTTAAGCTATCCTAGCTCTTAGCTTGCAAATGGTATGGTTAATTTAAATATTTAATTAGCTTTATTTTTTTATTTTTTTTCGTCCTAATTTCTGAAACCGAACAATTGTGGTGCTGTAAAAGAACATACACATATACATACAGACATACATACACATAAATAGGCTGATAAATACAAAATCTGCCCTTGTTTGAGTCGCGCAATCGGTTAAAAAAGAGCTCACTTGATTTTTAAGAAAACTAAAAATTATTTAACAATGTTAAACAGTGTTTTCAGATTTATTTGGACCCTCCTCACCAAATAACTTATCCAATATCGCCAATATAATAAAACATTAAATTATTGCATTAAACATATTCACCACAGCAGGCTACACGAACATACGACATCAAATGCCGCTAGCAGCATTTATAGTCTTGTAGCCAGCTACTTAATTATTTTTGAGGCGGCTGCAGCACCATGTGCATCTCAGATTTAAATATATATATACATAGTTCAGTATTACCACCTTCAAATATTTCGCATTTATAAAAATGAAGTTACTGTTTCGATATGTACTTATATGACGTAAAGGTATACAAATTAACCAATTTATGCTTTACATAAATTTTTAGATATTATTTCTGTTAAATAATATGGAATAATTGTACGATATCAATTATGCAATATTTTGCATAACACTGAATTTTTTCCTTGCAGCCAAAGAAATAGAAATTAATTTAATTGGACTACAACGAGAAAATCAGCATAGACAACAACATGCCGCCATGTTGCCTTGCTGTCGTCCTCAAAAAATCATTCTCATATAAACATGTATATTTAAATGCTTACAATTTATATTCTGAATAATTAAACACAAAACAAAAACAAACAAAAAAAACATGTGTACTCTTTTTTTGACACTTTGTAGTCGGTAGCTGGCTGTGGTGAATGTGTTTAATGCTTATGCCTATATAAATACTTTTTATTTTGTAATTTCATTACAAATATTGTTAAATTTTAAATTCAGTAGGTTACGTCTACCGTAAAACATAAGAAGTATATTATTTAAGAAAAATAAAGAAACGTGTTTACATTAACATACAAAAAAAAATAACTTATTGCAAAAGATTCATCTAAGTATGATAAATTGAACTTGAGCACCAATATAAAATTTATTATTTAAATCTTGTGACATGTAATCCCATTACCGGAATATGTTTGTGCTCTTAAAGCATGTTCTAGGCTGATCAATAACTGTCAAATTAACTGTAAAATAATTATGCTAAATTTTCAAAAAAAAAACAATTTCTTTTAAAACCATATTAGCAAACATATTCTCTTTATCATTTTTATCGTGGCCGTTGTCGTCGTCGTCATCTGCATAATTGTTTTCTTGGTGCTTTTGTTGCTGTAATTTCTGTTGCCATCTTTATAGTTACAATGAACAGCTTTAAGTATTGTTTTTACATAAGTGGGATAAAAATCCAAAACACATTAACTTTCATAAAAACATATTTTTATGCCTTCAGATTTAAACAGATTTTTATTTAGCCTGTAACACAATATAATAACAGCCAATGAGTCTAGTTTGGATTAAAGTTGTACAAACAGTTTTTGAAAGAGTAAAATCATCTACCAAATATTAGGAAACAATTTAATTAACTTATCATAGACTGAATTTAAACTAACTAAAGGTAAGGTTTGAAATAAAAAAAATATTCTAGTTCATACGATCAGTATGCTCTGGTAAATCGTTATCAATATATTTACACTTGAACAACGCTACCAAGATATCTAGATTAACTTTCGCTTAACTTAAAACTAAATTGGTGGTTTTTATGCCAGACATAATCGTTCATGTGAGCAGGCCATTTTTTAAACTGTGAATAGATATACAATAATACATAAAGGTTGCACGAATAATAAATAAATAAATTCTTCAATATTGTTTCAAGCACATCACACAATGCATGTTTATTCCTTTATACATAAATTTCAACAAAGACTTACAAAAATTTGTCTAAAGGCGTTAAATCTCACGATATAGATGGTCAGTTGACTGGCCCTAAACGTGAAATAAACTGTTCACCGAACCTGACTCTCAATTGGGCCAATGTTTCACTTGATGTTCTTCCATTTTTAGCAACAAAATAAGTAAAATATGCCCAATTGCTGCGAATGGTGCCGAATCGAGAATTCACGGTCACCAGCAATACTGGCAAATACAGCTGCAATATTTTCCTCTGTCCTAACTCTACGTATGCGGGTTGGTGATTTAATGTTCAATAATGTAATTTTGTTGGGAATTTTAATCACAAGATTCTGAACATTCTCCTCAGAAGGCCGCCCAAAGTAACCATACAATTGAAGAATTCCACCGATGCACTTTTTTAAACGAGCACGAATTTTTAATTCTAGACTACAATATGACGTGGTACTAATAACCATTATAAACAGAAATATAGCCCTTACAGAATCATGAACACTGGTATACCAAATGTTATGATTGGACTAAAAATGGCGAGACAGTGAAGAAAAAAATTAAAAATATATTTTTAGATATGTTTTTACTTTAAATTTAATTCTAGAGAGTGACTGGAACATGGTTTTTTTGTACAGAAGGCTCTATCTAGTGTTGCCCTTTACCTTTGTGACATTTTTTTTATAAAATACCTTAATGATATGAAGAATCATATCAGTAAAAATAATTGCGAGAAATAATTGGAAGGGTTCCGTATGGATACGAGATATTTAATTCAATACGAACTTTAGCCAATATAAAATATAGTTTTGGCATTTTTTTCGTTTTTTGACGTGTTTTTAATTTTGGGCGATTTTTTAATTTTGACGATTGTTTTAACTTTGGCGATTTTTTTCATTTAGGCGATTTTTTTGTTTTGACGATTTTTTCGGTTCTTAGAGTTTTTTTTTCATTTTGGCAATTTTTTTAGTTTTGACACTTTTTTTCTCGTTTTGGCCTCTTTTTTCGGTTTTTTGCGTTTTTTTATCTTTTGGCGATTTTTGTCGTTTTGGCAATTTTTTTTAATTTTGGCGATTTTCGGTTTTAGCCGATTTTTTTTAATTTGCTTTTCTTCATTTTGGCGATTTTTTCTTTCATTTTGGCAATTTTTTTTTAAATTTTGGCGATTTTTTTTATATGAACAATTATTTTCTTATTGGCGACTTTTTCGAGTTTTGGTGATATTTTTCGGTTTTTGGCGATTTTTTTCATTTGGACAATTTTCTCAAATTTTGTGACTCATTTTAGTGTTAGAATTTTTTTGTTAATTTTGGCGATTTTTTTAATTTTTTGGCGATTTTTTTAGATTGGCGATTTTATAATTTTCGGATTTTTTAGTTTTACCGTTTTTGAAAATTTCAAGAGTTCTTCTTACGGTTTCCAAGATATAGCAAAAGTACATAGTCAAAATTGCATTAACTGATGGGCCATCCTTTAATTTAAATTTTTTTAATTTTAGTGTTAATTGTTGTAGTCTATATAAAAATACACTCATTTTTGCAAATTTCAAGTGTCAATATAGTACATATGTAAATACAATTGTATGTTCGTTTTGGAGCACCCTTTAGTTTTCAATTCTCATGTATTTGTTGTTGTAGCGGCCAAGGTTCTACAAACTCTGTTCAAATTTCAGGTCCGTAGCTCTTACGGTCCCTGAGAAAATAGCGTGTGATGGACAGCATAGCGAAAACAATAGGGTCATTTTTTCACCTTTTGTGTATGGAACCCTAAAAATTAATCAATTTATGCTTTTCGTTAATTTTAGGATATTAATTCTGTTAAATAATATTAAAAAATTGGAAGATATTATTCATACAACATTTTTTGTTACACTGGCAACACTGTATTTGCTCACTGTCGAAAAAGAAATAGGATTAATGCATTAAACCATTTGCCAAAGCAAGCTACCGACTACAAAATATCTAGAATAGAATACATATTTTTATGTAAGAATGATTATATGGACGACAGCAAGACAACAGCAACAATTTGCTTACAGCGACAAAATCAGCATAGACAACAACCTGCCGCCTTGTGAATTTGCTGTCGTCAAAAAAATCATTCTCATATAATTATAAGCATTTTATTTTTGATATTTTGCAGTCGGTTGCTTGCTGCGGCAAATGAGTTTAGTACAGAAGTCAGTCACTTAACTCGCTTAAAAAAAAAATTTTGCCTACTAGAATGCAAAAAAGTGCATGCACTCCTAAGTCGTAAATAATTATTAAAAATATATTGGGTTATTTTTTGCACAAAAATATGCAAAAGATTTTGGATTACTTTTTGTTTAAAATTATTTAAAATTTAATGAGCATTTTTATCTTTTTGTTGTCTTCGAAGCTCATTTTCAGGATAAATTTTTCTCTCGATATACATATTTCGTTAAAAATTGAAAAGTACTAGAATAAGAACTTTCGCGTAATGGTATAAATAAGTTGTTATTTTATTAATTACAGGACAGTTATTATTATACATATAAAATAATTAGATAACATTACATTACAAAATCATGAAAGTTTTTTGCTGGGAAAATATATTATAAAAATTTATAATCACTTATGTGGCACACCTCCTGGAATCACCCCTGGGGGTTTCCCTTAACAAATTTGTGATTTTCGGATCAAAAGTCGGGACATCAAAATACATTTCAGAGTTATGGTTCCTTCGGCAAAGTTTCTTATTTTGATGCCTAGAATACGATTTTCCTTGTAATTTGTGTGATTTTAAAATCGACCCGCCCTACTGTACACTAATAGATATATCCCAGTCAGCATTTGGAAGATTGTTTCATCAAACTGAATCTTTTTCGACTACTTTATATGAGCAAAAAGAGATTAATCAATTATGCGTTTAAAATAAGACTCGAAAATGATTCTCAGAACTACTTCGAAGGTGATTTGTTTAAAAAACAAACAGCAAGCTCATGCAGTAAAATCAATAAAGTGTATTTATTGAATGTGTGAAAAAAAATCTAAATGTCTCGAAAATGAGTCAAAGTTTATCAGAAACGCGAGCCATAAAGAGAGTCGCGGTTAGGGTACCATTTTCTCCCGAATGAACAGTAATTTTCGACTCGAAAACGAGCGCATAAATGCTTATTTTAATCGTGCGGGGAGTCGAAAGTGACTCGAATATGATCATTAATTTCATAAAATGCTGACTGGGATATGGGTAGAAATAACGGGTATAAGAGGTAAATTTTTATTTATGTATGTTGTGTTGGTAATAGAATTCCTTTAATCACGTTTTAAATTTTAGGTTATATTGCTTTTTATGGCCCTAGTTTTAATGACAGTAACGAATTCTGTCTAGTATATTTTCTCCCTAGAAGCAGCAATCATTTAGCCATAAAATCTTCAAATACTTTCAAAGTACTTTATATGCCAAAAATTTCATTGGAATAAAATCAAAGATTGAAACTCCTTTAAGTTTTTACACATGTATCGACGTTAACAACAAACAAGTTTTAAATGATATTAATAATAAATACACGTTAGCTGATGCTGCTGATGCTTAGTGCATTTAACATTTATTGCATATAAATTATTATTTTTTTTGTGTTCAATGAATTCCTGTTCGATATCAAATCCAAGCATCTCATACCTTCAGTCATTAACAAGAAAACTGCACAAACTCTGATCATATTATGACTGCATCTAAGACTAAAATAAAACTTCAACTGCGAGCAAGTAAGAGTATGTATTGCTTATGATGCTTAGATATCGAAATAGACAAGAAACTAAGGCAAGCAAAAAAAAAATCAATATTTTAATAACAAGTTTTGTTTTTCTTATTAAATATTTGCTCATGATTATGGATTTTCTAATTTTAAATATAAGTATTAAGTTATTAAATTCTTATTAACTTAATTAAGAAGATGCAGTCAAATATGTATTAAAATAAAATGCTTTTAAAACTAGAAAAAACAAACAAACAAACAAACAACGAGCTGAATATTTACTAAGTGGACTTTTAAGTGTGATGTCAAATTTAATGGAAATTGAAATGAAATTTGTCTGTTTTGTTTATTGACTTGTTTGACATTAAAAACTTTAATATTAATGCAAAACTTTATGATATTTTTAAATGGAAAAATTATATTTGCAGAAAAAATTCCTCTCTATCTTAACATAACAAATAATATGGATAAAAGTTCGAAATAAAAAAATATCAAGAGATTTTCATTTCTTGCAAACTTAAACAAACAAACAAACCAAACTTAATGTAAGAAAATATGCAATCTTTTATATTAAGTTTGGTTGGCCAATTCAGGAATAGACTTAAAATTACCGGAGAAGTCACACATCTGCTCTAAGTTTTCCAATTAACTTTAGCTCCCACCAGCACTAATTAATTTTCCTATGGATGGAATTTAATTTACAGCAAAGTGAATTTCAATCTGCAGACGGAAGCTGTTTAAAATCCATAAAATTATCTTAAAAATATTTATTATCTTATTTATTGCCATAAACTTTTATTTCACAATAACAAACCAAAAACTCTTAAGCAATTACATTACTGAAAAATTAATCTCTTGAGACCAGACAGTGGAAATAAAATAAATGATGTCACTAAAATGATGCAAATGAAGTATTAACTGTGGGTTTTGCAAAACTAAGCAAACTATAACTCTCAAAACTAAATTTTATTTCTATGTAGGATTTAAAAAAAATCTTAACTGTTACTAAAACTTATGACTGCAAACTATCTTACAGAAAACCAAAAAAAAAAAACATTTAATTATAAATTACAAAAAAGAAAAGGTAAATTGATATTACAACAACCGACAACATCTTTAATTAAGTTTAAAACAAATAAATCTCATATTCATTGTGCTGTAAAATGCAAATTAAATTATCGCCATAATGGGGCAAAAAAAAAATTAACTCTACCTTATGGTAGATGCTGCATAAATTTATAAAACTAGTGTAAGGGAAGTTATTAATGTTCTGTTAAATAGTTGAATAAATTTCTTAGACCGGTTTTTGCTCTCTACAAAGTCTGGAACATGATAATGGTAATGGCGATGACATTGCAAACTTAAGATGCTGAACACAGTAGCCAAAGTACATA
Organism: Tachina fera; assembly: GCA_905220375.1. Lineage (NCBI taxonomy): Eukaryota > Metazoa > Arthropoda > Insecta > Diptera > Tachinidae > Tachina > Tachina fera. Next base: position 18,824,457 of record LR999964.1, on the reverse strand, counting down.
ATTATTATGAATATGAATTTGTTGTCACAATATCATCGACATCGCAAGCATCAATTTTACTGATTACAGTCATTAATTTAATCGCCATTTAAAGTACATGAATCTAAGATAACAATGCAAACTTTATGGAGTATTTGCATAAAACTGAACATTTATTCACTTTTGTAATGATTTGCTGTAATCACTAAAAACTTTTTGATGCTATGAAAAAGAACATGGTTGAGAGTGAGTTTAGCATGGCTAAAAGTGTTGTTAAAAGTTTCCATAAACTCTCTCAGATTTTTAAAATTTTACAGCAGGTGTCTTTAGAGGTTAAATTAAACGTAATACAATCATACAAAACAGCTGTTCGTGCCGTACCGTTATGGACAACACTGTATTTGAATAAAGGTGACACGCCAAAACGCCATAATGCCATAACCATAACCATAGAAATTAATTGAATTTTGATTTTTTGCCGTAACCATAATTATACATATCGTCCCTACCACGTCAAACTATCGAATAGCAAAATTGGTCTTTTAGATTCGTTATCTTGGTAGCCTAATTTTAACGATATTCCTCATTTCAAAATGTTGACGATAGATAGCTCAATAAGAAATATTTTAAGTATGGCCTTTTAGGAATACCGTGACTTTAAATTCACAGTTGACGGGTCTTCGCGCTCTTCTGAATAATTCTAATTTGCATATTGGATAGTTTGACGTTGTAGGGACGATGTTTGTTTTTGCATTTTTGCAATAAGTAAACAAATGAGAATACAAACAGCATTTTGTAATTATAGCAGCACTAATAGCTGAAGCAAATATATTTATGGTTATAGCAATAGTTATGGCTATAGGATTATGTTATGGCACGTCTGATTGAAACTCAAAAAAACGCTAACAAAAATTTAACTTGGTAGTCTTCTGTAAGATGCATATGTTAAGGCGAGAAAAAAATAGGACAGTCCTAAATATTTTGTGGATTTCTTTTTAATCCTAATTTTGAATCAAGTCTATATTGCCAGTGCTCTTATGTCAAAGTTAAGTGTATCTAGAAAGATAGTTTTAATTGCTAGCATAGTCATAGATATTCAATGAATATCTTTTTGGCCCTCATTTCGAAATAATTTTGTATTCTTAGTTCTCTTATGCTGAGGCCAAGTTAAGCTAAAAAATAATCGAGTTTATTCTCGTTCTAGTATCGTTTTAGTTTTTTTTTAAATTAACTCTGTATCTCAAGATTTTCCGTTATTAAGAAAAAAGTAAACATAATTTGCATTTACTTGAGAACCAGTTCTTCGATTAAATAAAAAATACACAGCAGGCTGGGAAAAAAATTTAACTTTAAATTACATTCTTATTTATTTTTTAACAGTCAGAAACGTTTATACAAAAAAAATTAATTTTTTCAAAAAAAAATTAGAAAATCGTTTCTTAAAAGATTCATTTAAATTTTAAACCGAAGAAAATTTTATATATCGAGGGTTTATATTGAAAGAGTGCTATCTGCAATTCTTGAATATTTTAGTAGACAAAATAAAACTGCTATTTTCTCGAAGTCCAAGAGCAATAAATGTATTTGATTAACATTAGTATAATTAAGATGTCTTCTGCAAATGGTACTATTCATCAAAATTTAGTTATAACCCTTGCACTTTGAGAAAATAACAGTTTTTTGCGCTCTTCTGAAAATTTCAAGCCTTGCATAAGCTTTTTTTTTGAATATAAACCCTCGATATTATTCTTAAATAATAATAATAATATGTCAATAAATTCAGAAGTAATAGAATGATTTTTAATAAATTTAGCTCATCTTATTTTTAGCATAAGAAGGTACCACAATTAATAATAAAAATTTAAGCTTTAAGAAAGTATTTTCTATTTTTTTTGAAAAAATGAATTTATTTTGTACAAAACTTCCTGAATATCTCCGAAACTACAAGAATGTTAAAAAACTAAAAAACTATTAAAAGGTCAATTTGTTTCCTAGCTTTTTGTTTATTATTTTATTTAACCGAACAACAGGTTCTTGAGTAAATGCAAATTATGTGATGCAGCATCCTCAGTTTTATTGATAACGAAAAATCTCGAGATAGAATTTAAAAAAACTTATTTATAGGGATTGATACTCAATACTTACAAATTGACTGTGAATTCTTTGACCTCACATAATAAATTTCATTTTGTTGAATGAATGATGATTACACACATCATTTGTGGCATTTTATTTTAAAACCCAGTAAAAAAAGAGACTCCAAAAAAGTCATGAAAATGTAGAGTTTACGATGCGGAAGTAGTGCAAATTTCGATCCGATCTAATGATTTTTACATAGGGTTGTCATTGCAAGAAGTTCTCTTTTTCGATGCCTGTTCACTGAATTGGAAGCGATATTAAGAAAAATTCCCTTTTTTGTGTTCTATGATCATATTTTCATCTAGGAAAAAGGGTAAATAGTTGCCTTTTTTAACAATTCGTTTCTTTTTATACGAATTTAAGCCCGAAGCAGTGTAATCATGTAAATTTAAGCAAATAACTTTTAAATTTTAGACTAAAAATAATTCATAAATTTCTTTAAAAAAATAAATTTTTTTTTAAATTCTGGTGAGTATTTTCTAACACTATGGAGGAGTTACAAGGTTTTGTGTGACTAAAATAAGCTTCTACATGGTTTTTTGCTCACTCTCGGCAAATTAAAAATATCGATTTTTTGGAAGCAATGAAAATGTACTTCCGCTAGAATGACTTCCATTTTTTTCACTGGGAAGTTATTATTCTTCTCAAGGGTAAAACTGAAAGTACCCCATACACCTTTTAATTCAATTGACAACTGATTTGGTTGTTGTCGAAATCAAAGCATACATGGCAGTTGTCGAGGTATATATATATGTATACATATATATATATATATTAGATCCTTTAGGTCCTATAAGGAGTATACGGTCTCAGTTGTCCAGTTGGTTGAATAAAAAGCAAAAGGTTTTGATCTTTTCAAGTTCAAGTTTCGATTGTGCTCTCAAAATTTATGTTTGTAGTTTTACTTTGCAAAGAAGCAGTTAAGTATTTTTTAAATTATATTTAATTTCATTGAATTTTATATAAAAAAATATAAAAATTAATGAATGAATGCAACAGAAGTTTTTTATTTTTAAATTTGTAATTGTAAAAAATATGGATGAAGCGCTGAAAACATGTCATATCGATTTAAATTGAGTAAAAATGTTTGATATAAATTACATTGAAATACTTTTAAAATTTCGTTTTCTGCTGAGTGCCCTAATTCTAGTTTAATCTCTTTTTATTTATTTTTTATTTCACCCAGATTTTCGAGAATTGATTTTCAACGAATCTCCAGATTTTTAAGTGATTTTTTATAGAAAACAAAAATATTTCAACTAAACATAGCTGGCAAAAATGCTGCATTTTTCAGCTGCTACGTACTTAATCACATAGTTTTTATAAAAGCTGACTTAAAATTGACGCATAATTTGATTTTGTTGCCGTTAATAAAGTGTTTTGCAACGCTAAAAAAAAAATGACAAGTGACAGTTTAGAGTAAGTTAAAAAAATGTCCATGACACACAGCACAGCAAAGAAAATTCGTTCAATAGTTGATGATTTTTCGAGCAAAATCATCCAAAGCAATGAAGCTCATTTTCATCTTAATGATTTTGTTAATCGCCCAAATTGCCGCTTTTGTAGTTCTGAAAACCTATATGTGATCGTAGAAAAACAAATACATATAGGACGTATCAATGCTTGGTGTGCATTTTGATCTGGAGGCATAATTGTACCATACTTTTTTTTAAAAAGTGAGGCTTGTAAAGCAGTGAAACATATCTTTCTGCCGAAATTGGATAATATTTATGTGACCAATATAAGGTTTAAATCAGATGGTGCAATATAACATACAGCTCGTGAAAAATTCAATAACCGTATGACGCATTTTAGTGTTTAGGATTAACCCCCTAGATCGAATGACTTAACACCAATTAAGTTAATATTTTGCCCTATTAAAATAAGAAATTTCAACATGACTAGACTTACGTTCATGTTTCTTATTAATTCAATATGGTTATTATTGGTTTTAAGCTGTTTTTTCTCTAGGTGTAAAAATTCTCAAAATTTCTCAAAAAGAATATGTTGAAATGAAAAATCGCAAAAATTAAAAAGCACTTAAGTAAAATATATCACTACAATAAAATAAATCGCAAAAATTCATAAAAATCACCAAATGTAAATTGCTCACCAACAAAAAACAAATAAAAAAACCCCAAAAACCGAAAAAACGTCAAAACGATAAAATATCAGAAACTAAAGAAATGGCTAAAAGTAAGAACCAAGCGTTAAAATTTACCAAACCCGTTAAAAATCGCCAAAACTAAAAAAGCGCCATATATAAAAAAATCGGTAGAACTAAAAAATCGCCGAAAACCAAAAAAATTTCTGCATCAGGTAATATATTCGGTTATATAGGCTAAGGTTCGTATAGTATAACATATGTAGTGCCCGTGCGGAACCCTTCGCATTCGAACTTAAGTCGCAATTTACTGAAATGATTTTTTTTTTCTTACAAAATTGCTCGGGCTTTCTACATAATTTTCAAAAGCATTTTTAATTATTATTTTATTGCTCTAACGACTAACCTTTATCACAGCAATTATAAAACGAAAGACTTAAAACATAAACTCTATTATTTATGTTTTACTATGCCTTGTCCCCACAATAATAACAAATTATATAATTTATGCTTTTTTGTTCCCATTGCCCTTTTCATTTTTTCCGGTTTATTTATTTTAAAATTATTACCCAACCAAAAGTCATCATAATCTTTAGCACGCAACCTGTCAACACACAGAACCTCTCACCTCTGAAATAGGAAAACGTTTGAGAGGGAGAGGAAAAAAATAAAAATCAAAAAAGACGTTTTCTCTTCACTTAACAGAAACAACAGTTAAAAACAATTGCCGTTTAGCAAATTGTTGGTTTTTAAATACAAAATTTTAAGGCAAACAAAAGTGGCGGCCATTAAAGACTTTTAGACTTTAATAATCTATTGGCTCAGTTTATATGTGACCAGGTTACTAAATGGTCCCAGCAGCATTTGTTTTGTACAAGTTTTGCCTACACCAAGTTGCTAGTAATAAATAATTTTTTTTCTGATAGTTTTGTTACTTTGCATGTTTAGTATGATTAAACACTTTCATTGATTTAGTCTTTTCTGTTGGGACTTCCTTGCGTGGGGCTTTTAAAAGGAGTCGGGCAAATGCTTATTTCTTCGAACAACAGCATGTTTAAGAAGAGAGGGGTAAAGAGCGTTAGAGAAAAAACCTTATTAGATTAAGTTTTTAAAAGCAACAACAAGAAAAAATTTATGCAACAAAATCGCACAGTTCACTGGGTTAAATGTGTCACGAATTGTTTGCTTCAGGTTAAAAACTGATTGGAGTTTTTGAAGAATTTTGTGGCAGCACAAAGTTTTGCTTTGTTATTCATAAAAATGATTTCATGTGCTCTTTTTTTTGGCTTATTTAATCTTGTTTTCTTCCCTCGAAATGAAATTGAAATTTTGCTAGCGTTATAAATTCAATTTCAATTTTAGCTTCATACTCGTAATATGAATCTGTAATTTCAATATGTATTTGAGCCAAGCAAAAGATCACAATATATTTTATAAGAAATTTAAATTGTATTAGTTTATGTATGACAAGGTTAAATAAAATGGAATACATAAATAAATATTAAGCATTGACTATTGTTGAATTAGTTCCATTGTTTTATCGTTTTTTTTCAATTTCCGAAAAACATTTTTAACATTTTCATTATGAATCTCTTTTTTTCAACAAAGAACCTTGCTAATTTTTTCATAATGATTTTCATTCAAGAAACATCCCAGCAAAAAATTTTCAAGATTTTGTAATGGGTAGTACTTTTTTAATGGCTTACAAAGTAATGAGTGGTACATATTTATATAATTATTTGATATGCATAATAATGACTCTCCTCTAATGAATAAAATAACAACTTATTTATACCATAACGCGAAAGTACTTATTGTAGTACTTTCCAGTTTATAACAAAATATGTGATCTGATCATGAAAATGAGCTTCGAGGACAACAAAAAGAAAAAAATTCTCCTTAGCTTTGAATAATATTAATCTAAAATTGTTTGCATATTTGTCTGCCAAAAATAACCCATCATATTTTGAATACTTTTAAGCAATCAGTAATCTATTAACTTTTTGATGTTTTTATACAAAAATATAGGGTACTGCATTCTAGTATGCAAACTTTTTTGCTGGGATATGTTATAATATCTTATTTATAATATTTTCTAATTGAAATTTTCTTACATATTGGCTTGAAGCTTATCTGTACTTGATGCTATTTGAAAAATATGCAATGTAGACTTTCAAGATTTCTAACTCATTATAAAATAGAATAACTGCAAAATAACGACCGGTTTCACAATAACGAAAGGAGATTTTCTACTGAAAAATTTATATTGAAAACTGGCCACAAATTTCAAATAGTAAATATTTAATATTTGTATATAAAAGTATTATAGAAAATGCTTTAAAAAGTATATGAAACCTATGCTTAAGAAAAAATATTAGAAAATCTCATAAATAGACACCATTCATTAATAAAATTGAGCCGAACATGTTTGTTGTAAATTATCCAAATGATGATCTTAGATTTAAAGACCAAAACTTTGTCTCGTTTGGCGTAAGCAATGTTCTTATATTTAAAGCACATCATTTCAGAAACAATTGACCTTTGCTTAGACTAAGAATTTTATATTGATGTTGCCAAATAACGTATAATAATTTTTAAAGTACAAATAAAACAAAAGATAATTGTAAATATACTGAAAAAAGTTCTAGTAGAACGGAACAACATGCTGTTTTCGAAGGCCACCACACTTGTTTTATCAGAGGTCTTGTGTTTGGATGCTTATCTATAACGCCATTTAATGCAAATTTAAGCCTTATATATATATATATATATATATATATATATATATATATATATATATATATATATATATATATATATATATGTGTGTGTATAGTTCAGTGCAAGTTATGTACATGTTCCTTTTACTTTTATTAAAGCAAAAGGCACCAAAAAAAATGCTATCCCGTATCGACCAGATTCGTGATAACCCTGCTAACTTTACGTCCGATCACACGATGCAACCACGTTTCAGCGGTGTATTGTCTACTTTTTTGAGATATCTCAGGTACTTAGAACACATGGTTTTTGTGACTTCTTACTCTAGCTAGCTTCAAAACAGTTTCTGATTAAATAATTCAACATGGAATATGTGAAGTATTATGATAAATTTATAACAGTTTGCTGAAAGCTTTTTTGTAACAAAAACTAAATTCATTTGTTTATTTCAAAACAGGAGGCTTTTAATTTAAGAATAGTAAATTATAGTTCTAGCAAGTACAAAGACACGAAATTGTGTAATGAACTACATTAAAGATCTTAGTATTTATTTTAAAACTCGTCATGTTATATTGTTTCGTTGTACTGATGCTGGTTTAGCTATAATTTTTTTTTGAGGGGTTGGGGGGCACTAAGACTGGCGATTTTCATAAATAATATTAAAATAAATAATTACATAACATTTTTAAAAATTTTAGGGGTGCAAGGGCAATTCTTGGGGGTCAATGCAACCCCCAAAATGACCCTTCTGTAGCCTAGCAAATAACTGAGACATTAGATGTTCAAATTTTTTATAACAAGCAAATGTAATAAGCAAATTTGGTCGTCCCTATAGGATAATTATGTCTTAAATATAAATATGCCCTTAATTATGAAAGTGGCCTAAGTCATGTGAAAAACTTCAATAAATACTATTAAATAAATTTATATAAATAGGGACTAGTACAAATTCTAAATTAAAATGATGCATGATAAACAAATACTTTTTAATTTGTTAAAATGTAATCTAAGCTTAAAAATAAGAACGCGTCACATTAATTCAATAATTTTCAATATAATAGAAAATATATGTTGAGTTACTTAAAAATAAATTTAATTAATAAATTAATGCTTTAAATTAATATTTTTTCATATTGAAATAAAAACTTTCAACATGATTAAATTTTCGTTAATGTTTCTTATTAATTCAATATGCTTTTTATTGATTTTAAGCTATTTTTTCTCTGGGTGTATTAAATATCTCGACCAGAGAAATATATGACTTAGATGGCTTTTATAATTAAGGGCATATATTAAGGTGGTTTTAAATGCCATAGTACGGGAAGAGCCGATGTTCATATCTTCAGGTTACTCCCATCTAAAAGGTAATGAAACAACAAAGCGACCATCTTCAGATACGTTTACAGAAGTGTTCTGAATGTTAATCCTCATCTAACAGGCAACCTTTCTTGAGTACTTCTTCAAGTTCCAAAGACTTTTAAAGTTGCTTGTTTAAGTCAACTGCATTATAAAAGGACAAAACTCTAGGTGAAATATTCTTCGAGACAAATTCGCCTACAAAGATCTATTCAAAAACTGTTTGTTCGCTACTAAGTCCTGATCATGGTTTATGATCTTAGGACAGACATCACCACCAAGTGGGACGTCAATATCCGAGTTTGTGACATATTCAAATCTGCAAACTTACTGTACTGCACTGTTGACAATGGGCAACAAGATAAGGGACACTAAGGTTCTTTACTATAAAAGGCTCAACTTGAGTTTGAAAAGATTTATCAATGGGTGAAGCTAAATGACTGTGCAACATCCGATTCAAAGGACCAAAAGTATGTTGGCGTATAGTATTTGACGAATATTATGATCAAATCATTAATAAAATAATAAGAAAAGTTCGGGGATTAGATTTAATTATAACTAAATTTATTTATCAATGTAAGCACCTTTCTTTTTACGTGATATTATACAGAAGCAAGAACGTTTAATAGTTTAAGGGTATAAATGAGTTAAGCTACAAAAATATACCAATGATTGTTCTCACTCTTTTATTTAACAAGAGTGAGGATGATTTTAGGAAGTACAGTATGAAAATCTTATGTCTACCTCAAGCATTAACACACCTCTGCTTTGCAAAAGATTTAGCGTCTTATGCAAAAAAAAAACTTAACAATGCTTTGCAAAGCAATGTTAAGTAAAGTTGTATTCTAAAAAAATTATTGTATCAAAATTCTAAGCTAGGCACCCACGTTTGTTAAGACTACTTTAAGTTGATATTTTGTACCTAAAATATTTTTGTTAATATAGAACATATTGATTCATGTTACATTTGAAAATGAAGCTAGAATTGTTAGCTCTCACCTTAGATTTACTATTTCTGTCATGTAATAGAAAACATCACCAAATTATCCAATTGATTCAAAATACATGATAAAATCCATAAAAAAATATTAAAATAAATACAATTGTACAAAAATGCTTTAATGATGTACATACAATCAAAACAGATTGAAAAAAAACTGGATATTCAAATATTCATTTCATTCGAATAAAAGAAATTGTGATAATTCTTCTTTGTTCCTCATATTTTTTTACGTGTACTTCATAGAATATGTTTTCCTACCATATTAAAAGCTCATATTGTTTAAATTAAGTTGCTTTACTTCAAAAAAATAAAAATTTATTTCATAAAATAAAAAAATATTTGAATACCCGAATGAAATTTTATTAAATTTTGTACATCATAAGCTTTGAAGTGGTTGTTGAACACGGTATTTATTATTAAATAACAAAATAATTAAAGTTGTGTTTTGCATATAATTTCTTAACAAAGCAATGTTAGCTTTAAAGTCCTTGTCCACTACTATGAAATTTAAAGCTACAGTAAAATATTTTTTGCATAAGAAGGTTAAACCGGTATGTTCTCTATTCCACGTGAAATTAAAACGTGCAGAATTACCGCAAAATTGTTGTTGGAAATATGTATTTATAACAACAATGCTATGGCAATAACGAAAAATATAATTTCGCGTGGAATACAGAACATACCCGATAATCTTTTAAAAACTCTAAATTTATCTGAGCCTTTTGTTACAGAAAAGGTTGCTTTAATATCAATATTTTGAAAAATCATAATATCGTTGTACTTTATTACTTAAAAGCGCGCTTAAGTGGTTCAGTCCAAAGTACTTTACTAAAAAGTTATGAAATACCTTGCATAATCAAGCTAAATTTTTCTAATATTCCATACATTTATCAACAAGTTGTATTTACTAAAACAAAAAAACTTTAAATAATTTTATATGCAATTTACATTAGAAAAGGATTCTTTACAAAACCAAAAAGCATGCAAAAATGCCAAATAAATTTGTAGCCATTGACATGGAATACATGCTGTTTTAGTAATTTACAAGTAGCCAAACACATGTCATGGACTAAATTTTTTTGAAATTAAAAAACCAAATCAATATGGATTGCGAGCACTCGAGCACAAACCTAAAAAAAACACAAATTAAAATGAAAAAACATATAAAATTGTTGGTGTAGCATTGAATACATCTGTAACAGCAACCCATAAGCGAAATTGTAATAAAGAGATATTCGTTCGCGGTCTGTCGTATGTATAGAGAAAATGTAAATGAGATTTGGCTGCATGTGTCTTAAGTCTTATGTTTTTCCATTAACTTTGTAACATTGTTGTGTGTTTGTGTGTTTGCTGGCTTGCTTATTTATTGTAGTCCAAAAATAATATACAATTGTATGACAAGAGTGCTTATAGCAACAAACAAATTCTTCCATAGCTTAGTAATGACAAAAGAAGCAAACTATTTTAATAGTGCAATAGTTTCAGTCAAATATTTTCCAAGAGTTTTTGTAAACAGTTTACAAAAATAAATCTGTTTTTCAAAATTCTTAGAAATTACGACAGCTTTCTGTTACCTAGACTACAAATTTTTGGATCTTCCAAAGAATAAAGAAGACCTTAAAGCTCTGTTGCTTCTCGGAATCATGTTGCATGTAGCATTGCTAATTAATAACTACTTCCAAAAATTGGTAATATTACTTTATATGACTTTTGCTAGCTTTTAAAAGCTAAGGTAACCCAATTAAGCTCAGCACAGCTTTTAAGCTTCACAATAAACCAAAAGCTAGCGGCATATTAATACCTTAAATTTTAGATAAGCTTTCAAAAGATTTTATTTAGTTTCTATTGCAAAATTCCTTAATTTTTGTGTAATGTCGAATAGATCGTAAATTGTTTCCACCCCTGCTAAAAAAAATTATATAAGGTCCATATATTTTTAGTATATGAATGAACATAACTATATATGAATATGTATGAATTCATGTATGGAAATATATGGGATTATACATGGCAAAACTATTATATATGAAATAATATTTGGACTAATATATGAAATGTATTATAACATATGAGCTCATATATGAAAATTTAATTATGAAGCTCTTCATATGTGCATCCACATATAAATATAAGATTTTATATATGGAGCCATATAAGAATGTGTGCATACATGATATTTCACATAAGATCGTTTTTGCAATCAAAAAAGCTTGGAATTTTATCACTGCTGAATTGGAAATCCATTAGAAAATACATACGCTATGCAAAGTTTATATGCGTACCCTCAATGTTTAAAAAAGAAACACTTTTTGTAACAAAAAATCCATTCTTGTATGAATTTATACATTGTGGACCCATTTAATATATCAAATAATCACAAGGATAATCCAGTCATTAATTTTATAGAAAATAACAAAATTCTCTAGATAAGAAACAAAGTTCATATTACTGTATTGAAAACTATTGTTAGACGGATTATTTTTTCTTTTATAATTAATTGCATTAGTTTTTAATCTGATAAGAAATCAGAAGCTAAATGTTAGGTACGAATGTGATTTATGTGTTTCTTAAATAATTAATTCATCTTTTGATGAATGAAATGGCTTTTAGTTCATTCTGAGTTATTTGTCCAAGCAAGTGTTTCATTAATACAACCTCTTTCTCAAGTGTAAAAAAAATTTAATTTTAGTAATTTAATTTATTGCACAGCAGTGCGCTTTTGTGAATCAAGAGTGTATGAATATGAACTTTGCATACTGTTGAGGGAATTTACACATACATGTATGAAAATGTATAAATATATATAATCATATATGCCAATATACCCTCATTTTTCGGATCCGAACCATATATGGGATATCATATATGCTCCATACATATTTTTTTAGCTGGGACAGTAGAATTTCTTCGAATCTTTGCTTCTTATATACTAATTTTTAAAATTTGAAATATTGTCTTACTTTTGCCAGTTAAATATTGCAACATGTGTCTGCTGTCATTTCAATGTTTGTTTGATATTTATTTCTAAAATTTGTCTAACCGTTTTACTTTTTTTATTGCACAAAATCTTTCACATTTTTTTCTATGTAGCTCTTTTACTAAAAATAGGAATGCTTTCCTCAAACTCTTGTTCCTAGTGTATACATACATTTTATACGTATAAGTTTTTTTTAAGTTGCTTGAGTATTTACTTCTTATTTGTTTATTATCTTATACACTCAACAAAAAAAGTATTCTTTAACAGCAGTATTTTTATGAAGTTATTTAAAAACATAACTAACTCTTTTAATATTTATAATTTAATTTTTTATTATCCTTATTATTTTATTTTATTATGTTTGTTAAGTTCAAGGTAACTTTAAAAAAATTTTAAGCAAATTCTTATCTATTTTATATCGTCAAAAATTTCATACTTAACATCGAAAATAAATAAAAAATCAATTATAACTTTATAAAAACGACTTACAGCTTAAAAAAAATTAAAGCTCAATTTTACCATCTCTTAATTTACAACAGTCTTTGCAAATTGACCAAAAAGCTTTCAGTAAATTGATAAACGATAAATCAAAACAATTCACATATTCTATTTGCAATAGAAAAACCTATATAAAGAAAAAATATACACAGTGGAACAAACACAAAGAACGCTGATAATAATAGTGTGTTTAGTGGCTTTCGAAAACACCTAGTTGTTCCGTTCTACTACGTATGTATTTGTCAGAATATTCATCATCAATTAATTTTGATGTTATTTGTTTATTAATAATTATCACATATAATTTGGCTTACAAATCTATTACGATATGATACGATAATAATAACTAAAAATTAACCAAAAACTTTTCTTTTTGTGTAGGCCTGTTTTTTAGGTTTAATTTAATGGTGCGTTCTTGCTTAATAATACTTTGCATACCAAGTTTTTTTCGAGTTTCTGTACTTTGAATTGCAAATTTTTCTAGGCTTATTTTTTATTGTTCTGCCAAGTTCTACTTAAAGATAAATTGCTGCTTTTTGATTTGCTGTAATTTACATTTCCATTTTTTTTCTTAAAACTTTGCTGCAATTTAAGTTAAAATTGTATGCAAAATATATATTTTATTTTATTAAGTTGACTTCTTTGCTGTTTGATTTATGCAAGACTTGGAAAATATTCAAGTTTTCTAAAAAAATCACAGGATTCACACGATGACTTTTATGAAGTCTATTTTTCGATGTCACTTTTGGTTTTTTAGCGAACGGCGTAGAAATTAAAGATAAAAAAATAAATAAATAAATTAAAATAAAATAAAATAAAATAAAATAAAATAAAATAAAATAAAATAAAATAAAATAAAATAAAATAAAATAAAATAAAATAAAATGAAATAAAATAAAATAAAATAAAATAAAATAAAATAAAATAAAATAAAATGAAATAAAATAAAATAAAATAAAATAAAATAAAATAAAATAAAATAAAAAAAAATAAAAAAAAATAAAATAAAATAAAATAAAATAAAATAAAATAAAATAAAATAAAATAAAATAAAACAAAATAAAACAAAATAAAATAAAATAAAATAAAATAAAATAAAATAAAATAAAATAAAATAAAATAAAATAAAATAAAATAAAATAAAATAAAATAAAATTAAATTAAATAAAATAAAATAAAAAAATTAAATAAATTAAAATAAAATAAAATAAAATAAAATAAAATTAAATAAAATAAAATAAAATAAATTAATATTAAATAAAGTAAAATAAGAAAAAATAAATTAATATTAAATTTAAATGAAATAAAATAAATTAAACAAAATCAAATAAAACTAAATAATTTATCTTGCAGATTTTGCTTATTTTTATGGCTAAGCATTTTCTTCACTAGACTTCAACCAAAAAAATTATTGAAAAATCCTTACAAATAAATAGACTTGGGTATTTCATCTAAAAAATATATTAAAATAAATATTTTCCACAATTTTTATAAATATTAGAACATTTTACATTATTTCAATTCAAAATTAAAAATCCGTTGTTTTCACTAAACATATTGTAGCTTCCTCATTTTAAGTTAGATCTTTAAATTTTTGCCTTATAGTTGTTTTCAAAGAGAAAACTCCAGGGCGCCTTAAATCCAGTTAATATCATAAGAAAAGCTTTACAAAGCACACAACGAAAATTGTGTTTCATTCAAGACAAGAAAAATTATTTGCATAGGAAACTTAATCTATAAAATGACAATCTTCTGGATTTACTTTTTTTGTTTGAAAAGACAAACCAAAACAAGCTAAACTATGTTAAAGTTAAATGGTTTTTTGTGGTTTTGGCCAGATGTTAAAGTTTTTTTTTTATTAAAAGGCAAACCATTTGTAAGACTTGGACACATCATTAATAATGGTCAGGAGGAAGAAAAAAAAGATTTTGCCCCCAAAAGCAATAAACTGTAAAATTATTAATTTGAAAAAAGAAAATAAATATTGAAAAATAAATACTTAAGCCTTAATATTCAATAAATTTGACTTATTAACAACATAAATAAATATTGATTTTTGCTAACTACGAGTAATATTTTTGTTTAAACTAAATACATAGAGAGTACATCAAACTAAATACCTTGAAGCAATTTTCTCCCAACAAATAATAGAGATTTTCCATAATGATTTAGTAAAGTTTTTTCTTTTCCTTCTGCTGCCTTAAACATAATCCAGACATAGCTACGCTTCAGTTTAATGGTGCAATTATCTTGGTACACTCTTACTAGTCAAATTATACAAACATCGTACTTAGTACAGCTTTAATATTCAATAAAAATTCTTTAAAAAGTCTACATTTTATTATGGTCTTAGACCTCCACTTGGGTGGCACAATTTGGAGGTTGTAACTCCATTATTATAATTTTTTAGGAATAAATTATGTAAAACATATGTTAAGGTTTTTGCTGAATTTAGATATAAAAATTGTTTTCTAATATTAAATAAAAAGCTCTTTAAATTTAACGTTAATTGTGGATTTAAATTTTTATGATTTTAAATGCTTTCAGATTTTATTTTTATTTTTTGTTTAGCTTAAATAAATTTATAAATGTGCATTGAAATAAACGGTCTTGTGTCTTAAGTCTTTTGTTTTGATTTGCCATGTCTAGTATTACTGTACGTTTATGTACTTACTTATGTATGTATGTCTTGTGGCAGAGACATTATACCAGCTTGAGTTGATACATGACAGCTATAACGGAGTTCAGAAGAACAAATTTTGAAAATATTTTCATTCAATGAAATAAATACAGACAGTATTCAAATACATTTGTATAAGACCAGTTTTTTTTTTTTTGCTATTTAATTTGTAATAAGATCTTTGTCATAAGAATAAAAAATAAAATGTTACATTAAAATTATACAATTCATGTTTTTGTGTACTTTTTTGGTTTCAAAAAGTTTCTGCAAGCGAATATTCACTCAAAATTATATAACAAAAAGTAAGTGGTAAAAATATTTAATAAATCTACAGATAACGAAAACAAGAGTTTAATAGAGTCAAACTAATTTCAATACAACTAGTATATCCAAATTTGCTATTTTGATGGAATCAAATCGAAAGATACTATCTTTCTGCTTTTGGATACACTTTTTTTAGATAGAGGAAATTATTGAGATGAGAATGAAGAGGCTTTTGTCGTTACGTCCTTATTAGTAGCATGTAAAGAAAAGATAGTTTGAGTGATAAGTATGATAAATGCACTTGAACGCAGTAAATCATCAGAGCCCGGTAGTATTTTCCCGAACATATAATATAGGAATAATTAATAAGTGGTTTGAATCAAAATAATGGAGAGTTGTGAAAATCTTTTTATTATTCACTCAAAACAACTTGTTTTTTCTACTTAACTGCCTGTTTCCACAAACCAGATGATCGTCTTGACTAGAAAACTTATATGAAAAGTGCTCGAGTTTCGTACAGATTTTTTAAACGAGTCTATTGCCTGCAAAACAATCAGAAAGCGTAAGTGATCTATCTCATACGATTAGAATTAAAAGGCGAGTTATCAAATGCTTATCTCAAGTCTGCTTTAATCTTTTTTATGGAGCACAGAGCCTCTACATTATCGCTTCATCTTCATCTTTGAATGCCCGATGCACACGCAATGAAAAAATATGGTTGAGGTAACCATAATCAAACAGCAACATAATATGCTTGAATTATATGGTTGTAGTTAAAACATGTTATTGTCAATAGAAAAGCCAACTTAATATAATATTATTATCAGAGTTAGTATTAATATTATCAACAAAAACAATGAAGTTTGTTACATCTAATCTTATTATTGTAAATACGACAACACTATGGTTGAATGTGACTATATTTTGAGAATCACCATACTATGTTGTAATATTACATTAATATTGGTAAATACGACAACATTATTATTTATTATAATAATAAGATTTTGTTTTTCAATCATATATTTATTGGTAGATCTTTTGTTCAAAACAGCTGTGATGTCTTAAATCGGAAATAAAAATAAATTAATATTGTTGAAATAAAATGTATATATAGAAATGCATACTTACATATGTATGTGTGTATACACGAAATACAGACACGTCTGTATAGGGAGCCCCTGTGTCTAAGTGGTAGCGATGCTAGTCTCTCAGGCCAGAGGTCATGGGTTCAATTCCCACCATAGACTCTGGATATTTTCCGCAGACAAGCTAATCGCTTTGCGGTCTGTGTTTGTTCTTAAAAAAAGATATACATATGCATGTATATATATTTTTATTTATCTTTTTTTTTTGTTTTTACTTTATATATTTATTTAGTTATTTAACACCAAGCGTGCACTACCGATAGCTTATAAACGAAATACTGAACTGACAGAAGATGTTTCTGAAAAAGATTTTTTTAAAACTTAATATAGTATGGTTTTGGCTAACATTATATTGTTATTTACATGATATTATTTTTAAATAATAATAAAAATTATGTTGCAGTCATAAGTTTTTAACACAACTATATTGTTAAACTCTAACCATATCATACTTTTTTATGAATATAATAATGTAATCATTAAATTTAATCATAACTTTGCTTACCGTAACAAAATTAATGTTTAAAATAAGAATAACTAGTTTTCAACGACCACACATTTGTTTCTGAGAACATAATAATGTTTTTTCAACCATTCTACAACCATATCTTTTCTTTGCGTGCAGCAGAGTTAGGTTATTTCCACGATTTGATTATCCTTGTAGTTTCTAGTTACCACGAGGATTCCAGTCTAAAGCAAGCTTGGTAACGTTGTGTTGTTTTCTTTTTAAGGTGCAAAAAAAGGCCAAAATATTCTTAATATTCGTCGCAGACCATATTGTGCTATAACCGCCAAAAACGCTAGAGCGACATAAATTTTTTTAAATATAATTTCTGTCATTTTCGCTCACAAATAATTGAATTTAATCAAAAGAAATGAGGTCCAAAAGATGTGTCCATTAAGCTTTCCTTTTTTTGGGGGTTATGGCCGATAAATTGACCTTGATTGAATGTGGTAAATTGCATCATTGAAAAGCCCATTTCCCAGTTAAAAAGTTTAAAAAATGTAATCGAGTTTGGAAGTAAGCATTTTTTGTGGAAGCTCTTCCTTATTGGATTACCAACTTAATGATTTTAACAAGGCGTGTGACTAAAATAATTGATTCTTGAAAACTACTTACTCTTTTTATTTGGCAACATGTAACCCAAAATCTAATATTCTCATCCTCCTCATTCATCAATCTGTGTATAATTTTTTTTTTTAATTTTATGTAATGTTATTTATAAGCGAGTAATGAAACTTGGCAATCAGAAAAATAAGTCATTATATGACAAAATGTTCTAATGGTAATGTGTAATTTTTTGCTGGGTTATTAGTAAAATGATCTCTTTAGATACAATCTTTCAATAGATTGTGTTCAAGATTGTTTAATTTTGGATAGTGTTGAATTGTTTTATGAAATTAGATGAAAAACATATAAAATAACTTTTGCCATTCTTCAGCTTATATTTATATATATAATTCTACTGTACTAGGTGTATGTCACTGAACTCATCCTAAACGGATGGACCGATTTGAATGAATTTTTCTTTTATGCATTTGGCTGATGCCCTGAATGCTTTACATTTATAAATCAGCCCGGCAGATGGCACTGCAGTCGGCTATTTATTTATAATTCTAGATCGACAAAAATGAATTTTTGTGTATGCATCCAAGTGGGAGCACAAGAAAATTGTTGCCACGCTCAGCTAATACATATCGAGGGTTTTTATTCAAAAAGTGCTATATGTAAGGCTTGAAAATTTTAGAAGAGCTGAAAAAACTGTTATTTTCTCAAAGTGCAAGGGCTAATAACTAAATTTTGATTAATAGTACCATTTACAGTAGACATCTAAATTCTACTAATGTTAATCAAATATAGTTATTGCTGTTGGACTTCGAGAAGATATTAGTTTTATTTTGTCTACTAAAATATTCAAGAATTGGAGATAGCACTTTTTCAATATAAACCCTTGATATACATATTTATTTCTTTTATTCCTGCAAGGAGCATAGATAGGGCTTGTCTAGTGATTAATCTAAGGCTATTAATGTTATCTACGCAGGACTTCGTAAGTCTAAGTTCAGTTTGTTTATTAATTATTTGGGGGCTTAACGAGTCTTTTATATGCTCATTATATGATGTCTGATACTACTATATTAACCTTGCCTATGATTTTTGTCAGGCTTCTCTTCTTTAGTATTTTAAACTTTATGCCTTGTTTTAGCTCACTGGGAAGTTAATTTGTATCCCAGAAACAATTTTTAATAAAAAAGGAGCGTCTTTAAAGAGCTCAAGGGATATTTTATCAAGCCCTGGGGCCAGATTCCATAACAATGAATTTTAAAGTGTACACCAATTACAGTGTTCACTTGTTTATGTGTGTGTTGGTGACGGTGGGAATGAATTATTTTTACAGTTTATACTGTAACTAGTGTCAAAATGTTTCACTGAAAAACTTGTGTTGAATTGTGAACATTGAAAATGGTGAACACTTCAAAACTCATCCTTGGGAAATCCGGCCCCTGGTAGTTTGTTTTTCCTTAGTCACTTGAATGTGGTTTAATTAACTGAAGGAAGCCTGACGTAGAGGAAAATATCTTTCTCAGAACAGAGAGGGTACAAGTACGCAGGAATAAGTTATCACTTACACAAGATATAGTGAAGTATAGACTTTTCTGACAGCCGACCACTGATATATCTTAAAGATACTATTCGAACTATATATAAAAAGAGCAAAGCAAATGTGCATAATGACTTATTTTAAGTTTTTGTTCTTTGACAATTCCGATTAATAACTATTACTCAATTACAAATATTCTAATCGTTTTTTTCATGAAAATCTACAAATATAATAAATTCCATTTTAAAAAATAATAACAAATATATCCCCTCCACATAAAACAAAATGTCTTAAAAGCGTTACCAACAGAACAGCACTTGACACAAAAGATTTTGATAAAAAAAGTTTTTTTTTGTAATATTTAAATTAAATGTAGTTAAACAAACATTTTTCAAATCAACCAGCTGAAAACTATTGATAAATTATGATAAATTTCGAGAGATAGAAAAACGCCCATATATGTATTTAAAACCAAATTGCAAGGTTTTTAGCTTTAAACTAATAAATATAAATGTTTTGACAAATATTTTGAAAACAAGCTGCTGGAAACTGAAAAAAAATAAAATGCTATCGGATATGTGACTTAATGGAAGTAATTATTAAAGCACTCAATAATGAATTTATATAAAAAAAGGATTTTTTTTTAATTTAATTTGCCTAACAAATCTGTTATTATTTAGTTAAAGTTAGTCAAAACTTAAATCAAAATTCAACAAACAAGGAAAACAAATAAAATTCATGCCATAAGACAGTGAGAGATCAACTTGTGCTTTTCAGATTTGACTGATTTGACAAACTTGTTTAATGACAATTTAACCAACTGCATCAATAATTTGTTTATGCATAAATATATCATTGTGTTAACACTTCATTTATCACTTTTGTTTTAGCTTTAATTTTCAAATAAATCATAATTTATTTTGAATTAAATTTGTTTGGCTTTCTCATTTTAATGCCCACAACAGATCAATCAAAATTATTCATAAAATTTATGAAAATTTCTTGTTAGAGTTGCTAAAATGCAATAAATAAATATCTTTGCTTAAAGGATTTTTTTACGAGTTTACTATAACACTTGTCGTGTTAAAAAATTATGATGAGAGAAAAAAAAATAGAAAACATGAAAGTTTCTACTAATTTTCTCCAATCAGGGTATTTAATATGTTATGGATAATTTATTGGATAAAATATTAAAATAAATATTTTTGGGGTTTCATTACTAAAAGTTTTTGTTGGCTGGTCAAACCAGGAAAATATTTCAATAGAGTTTATATGGAAATATTTTAAAATTTCAAATCGTACCGAAGCCCGTAATTTGCACCCAGGATAATTACACACATTCTGATTTGTGGTATAACCCTTCGTAAAAGAAGAGATTGTACTGGAAAGAAATGAAGGAAAGATAAATGGGAAATCTATTTTTAAGGATGAAGATAAGGATAAGGATAAGGATAAGGATAAGGATAAGGATAAGGATAAGGATAAGGATAAGGATAAGGATAAGGATAAGGATAAGGATAAGGATAAGGATAAGGATAAGGATAAGGATAAGGATAAGTATAAGGATAAGGATAAGGATAAGGATAAGGATAAGGATGAGGATAAGGGTAAGGATAAGGATAAGGATAAGGATAAGGATAAGGATAAGGATAAGGATAAGGATAAGGATAAGGATAAGGATAAGGATAAGGATAAGGATAAGGATAAGGATAAGGACAAGGATAAGGATAAGGATAAGGATAAGGATAAGGATAAGGATAAGGATAAGGATAAGGATAAGGATAAGGATAAGGATAAGGATAAGGATAAGGATAAGGATAAGGATAAGGATAAGGATAAGGATAAGGATAAGGATAAGGATAATGATAAGGATAAGGATAAGGATAAGGATAAGGATAAGGATAAGGATAAGGATAAGTATAAGGATAAGGATAAGGATAAGGATAAGGATAAGGATAAGGATAACGATAAGGATAAGGATAAGGATAAGGATAAGGATAAGGATAAGGATAAGGATAAGGATAAGGATAAGGATAAGGATAAGGATAAGGATAAGGATAAGGATAGGGATAAGGATAAGGATAAGGATAAGGACAAGGATAAGGATAAGGATAAGGATAAGGATAAGGATAAGGATAAGGATAAGGATAACGATAAGTGATGATATTAATTTTATTTTTACAACTAAAGCAATTTATATACACACAGTCGTATACAAGAAAATGTATTTGAACTTCAAATTTTGTTTTAACGTACACTTTAACCTCAAATAATTTTTTTTTTAATTCAATTGAAATTAATCTAGGAGCTATTGCTTGTCTCTATGTAATAAAAAAATAGCTTCAATAATATTAAATAATTACATGTGTTTCCATTATAGAAATATACTTTGTAATAGAGAAGTTAATTTAAATACAGGGCAACTGATGAATTTTGTTACTTAAAGAAATTCAATTAATTTTTTTATAGTTTGCATAAAATATTGATTTTTATTCAATTTAATAAATAGTTTTATTTCATTAAATATTTTAAATGGTTAGTATATATAATTGAATATAAGTGGGATGCAGATGTGACATCTTAAAAAAAATATTGTTCAATATAATCGCTCTAGTTATGCATTTAAATGGACTATTAAAAATCATTTAAATTTGAAAGCTATCCGTTCATAAAAATCCTCCTGTTCATAGTAAGCCCACAATAAAAAAACCCTCATTCATTAAAGGCGGAGACCGAAAAGGAACAAAATGCTGATTTTCTAGAAATTATTTTATTTGAAAGTTTTTGATGTAATATTGCCATAATGGGACTGGAATATGTTTATGTTTTTTATTTTGCTGAAAAATTAAGAACTACTTTTCAATAGATAGAAATACTTTCAAACAACTTTTATTTTAATATTAAATACTTTTAAAATGAATTTAATTAATATAATTTTTTTTCAAACTTCTCCTTAATTCTTGATAATTAAACATATTTAAACATCATTAAAATTTTATAATGATTTGCATAGAGCTGGCGAATTCATACAATTCAAATATAAAACTCTTTATGCAAAAAAAAATATTAAAAAAATCATTAACTTGTCATGCCACATATTACCACTGTATTTTGTTTTATCTGTGTTATTTTTTTATTTTTGCTGCACTTGTTTGCTGCTTCTTATCTACACATTATGCTGCAGACTAATGAAAACTAAAAATGTGTTGTAAAATTCATTTTGCTGCGGGGTGAATATAGACATAAATTTGTTAAACTAAATATTAGTACGAGTATGTACGAACAGCAGGAAGAATATCTAGTTTTTTTTTTATAAAAACGCATGGCAGGACCGTTGAATAGGCAAACTACAAGCAGACAGACTGTGAAAAGAAACAAGTAAATATTTTATGCTTGCTACTTGTTACTGCTTTAAATGTGTCAGTATTTGCTGCAAGTATTGAATGTTGCTTGTTTTGTTACTTTGCGTGTTTTTTTCTTACTTTTTTTCTTTTGAAGTTTACTAAACTTATTAACTATAAACTCTTAAGTGTACTTAATAACTAAGTAAAGTAGTCAACGGCTGACAACTGAGAGACTTAAGTTGTCAGTTGAAATAATAAAAAAAAGAGGCGCTATTTAGTTTAAACTGTTAAGAATGGATCATACCTGTCAACACATGTTTGTTTACTATTATTATTTTTAATATGTACATTATACATATATGCATACATATATATGTAAATATATGTATATGTGTGTGTGTATAAATACAATTATTGCTTCTACCATTAATTGTTTCTGTTAACACTTTTATAAATTTATTTAATTTCAATGCAAATAATGGGACTGCCCAGATACGAGTACATTAAACTTTTCTCACAGCAGACTAGTCCAAGTTTATATTAAATTTATAGATTACAGTACGCACCAAAGTTATTCTAATTATAATTTTAACGTAAAATCATACTAAATTACTTAAGAGTATTTTCCTAATTTGAATTGATCAGTATTCATAGTTAGTTTTTATCTATGCCACATGCATTAGCAGTGCGTATCATCCTCACTACATCATCTACATCAAAGTCGTCTGTTTTGTTTGTAGTTGTTTTTAAGATTGCTTTTAATAGCAGAAACGCCGATAAAACGATTTTCTTTTCTTTTGCTTTGAACGTTTAAAAAAGCATTAAATATTTTATTATTTAGGTCTTATTTATTTATTTTATTTTATTAGGTCTATTCATTTACTTTCCCAGGAGAAAATAATAACAAGAGAATAAAGCAGAAATTTACAAAATTACTCTCTCGGATACGAAATTGTAAATGAACGCTTTACTTCGAAAAACTTGCAAGAAAATTTTGTTCAAATCACAACCATGTATGGAAATCATAATAGATTTGTACTTTATCTGATGTATTTGGATTGATAATATTTTAAATTAAAAAAATTTAAAAAAAACTGACATTTAAAATAAAATACTTTACACAGTTTCATGCACTATTTACTTTCTTTATGAACTTTTCATATTTTTTTTTAATTTTATTCTATTAACAAATACAAAAATGCCACTTTCCATCTCTGATCAGATATGAAAAATAAACGAAATTTTTTGACAATGAAATTGAATTTCTGTGGCTTGATTTTTCTATATGTATGCATGTTTTTTTTTAATAAAAAAAATTTCACATTTTTCAGTTTTCCTTTTTTACAAATATTTTAAAAACAAAACACAGAGCAGCTAACTTTTTTTTATAAAGAGAAGTAACATTCAGGCAAATGTCTATTACTTCTACTAGGTTTTGAAAGGGATAGTGATTGAGAAGACAGATGTTGAAGAAAGAGAAGAAGGGGTAAGCTTCATTATTTTACAACTCTGTTGTTTTGTTTTTTTTTAATTCAGTGATGCAGCGCGTCTTGTGTTAAATGAGACGTATTAAATTTTTTTTAAATTTGGTTAGTAGCCATTTTATTAACGAAGAAGGGCGCTCTAATGTTACATTAGGACAAGTATATGCTGAAGTCTATATAGTCCACTGAAAAGTGAATATGCCTTCATCACTTGAACTTTTCTACAATAGCTGACACAAAGCAACACTAATACATATCAGAATGCAGGAATTGAAACCACTACTTCCAACGTGCTAACTAATTCAGCCAACCTCAATCTCTGGATAATTATTGCAAGTAAAACTTTAATTAGTAACAATCACTGATGGTATTTTTGGTACAATTGTACCAAATTTGGTACATTACATTTGCATTTGTACATTGGTATACTTTATACTTCAGTGGTACAATTTGAAAAAATTTGTGCCTTGCATTACAGTACTAATAATTTCTTCTGACATAGTTGCCTAAAGCCGAGATCCCAATATCGGCACTATGTATTGATATTCGTTGGCTTACTGAATATCAATACTTCTGAACTAATTGAAATATAAGGATATAATTGCACCACACTGCATTGGTAATAAAGTCATATAGACTTATTTTACAATTAATTGAGAAATAAAGCCGTTTTGTTTTATTACTTACGACTTTGTAGTTGTAGTTGTAGTTGGTAGTTTATGCTAATATTTTCCATTTGTTTTGGTAGCATTTGTCCCAGATCTTTATGGTAGGTACAGACTTAGTAACGTGTTTATGCAACTAGGCAGGTTGCATTATTGGTCGCACAGTGTGTAGTCTTGTTTAAAGTTGCGTTCGAAATTGATTTCAAAGTTTCGAAAATATCAAAATGATTTATGTTTTTAGGTCGCGTTGTAGGTTGCAGTGTCTGTGTCAAAGTATGCAGCATATAATATAAATGTTTTGAGGAAACACTTTGCAACGTGTGTACCTACTATTAGTTAATTTCTTTGTGTTTTTGTTTCCAATAAATGAAAAATTTTTATTAATTCTTATTGTGTATGCTTAGTTAGCAGATTTTGGTACAATTGAAGTTAATTTGGTACAATTTTACCATTTTCATGGTACAATTTAGGAATAGCAATATCCCAAGACAGGTAATATTTTGTAAGAATTTTTTTGTCTCTCAATTTTTCTCTCTCTTTTGACGCTCTCATGGTTCCAATTTACTATGAGCAATTATGACTAAAAAGCAGCAACTGCATTTATTTGTAATAAATATAGATCGCAAATAATAAACTTATCTTTGGCTTAGGGCCTACTTAGCCGACTGTAAAGTAAAGTAACTGCAACGTAGGAAACCGCTGTTTGATATTTTTTTATGAAAAGTAGGTTACGTTACGTTATATTTCTATAACCATTTTCATAACTTTTCCCATAACAATATCGATCAGCTGTTTCCTAGTGTTGCAATTACTTTACTTTACAGTCGGCCTTTAAAGATTTAAGCTGCTAACCCCATTTTTTATAATATATGAGATTTTAATGCAGTTCTAAAAAAAGGAGACAAAACAAAATAATGTTTTAAGCCTGGATCATGCTATCGGCACAATATATTGATTTTCATTAACTTACTGAAATAAACTGATAATTATTTAGCTACAAGTGCTTATTTCTCAACTTATTGAAATATGAACACATAATTGCAACAGACTACGTTGGTAATATGGCCATATAGACTTTTTTCAGAATTAATTGAGTAAAAATATAATTTTGGCTTCCAGGGGCTTCAGTCTTATTTTTTAAGCTAAATAAAGATTTTCAGATTATCAGATTTTTGTTTGCTTTGTAAACATTTTTTGAATTGATTTAACATCTTTACGCTACCAGCCAACAATGTGTTTATCAAATGTTTTCAGCAAATTTTAGCGAATTTTATGACTTCCTTTATTACATAAGCTAAGTTGAAAAACAAACAAAAATTTATACATAATTTAATTAAATTTACTGTTGATACCACAACTAATATTTTATTTAGTTTAATTTCAAAAAAAATGCTTAATGTTAAATTAAATGGTAAACATGTAGAATTATTATTTATGGCTGAACATGATGAAAATTAAAAAGTAATATGTAGAGAAGCAATAGAATTTAAACTTTAATTTATTATACAAATGCTAATCATATAATTAAAAATTACAAATAGATAAATAAATAAAAATAAACCTACACACACTAAGCTTTTTTGTTGACTTTAAATGATATTTTGCAAGAACAAAATAAAGTGAACTTTATTGTGTGTAACTTTTTTCTAATAATAGCAAAACAAAATCGAGCAATGAATGACTCATGCAACAATTTGAATATTAGACAGTTAGACTTTTGATTATTTTCTATTTTTATGATATTTTTTTTGAAAAACTGACACGAATGAGTTTGTAGTCTGAGTATGTGTGCTGATGGCGGGGCAAAAAATGCAATATGCAATAAAATTATATTAAAATTTCAATAACTAGAGGCCACGCATTATTTAAAGTGCAACAAACACTACGAGGAGTTTGAGTAAAAACAAAAAAGATATTAAATATAATAATTAATTACGGGGGTTTCACGGATATAATTAATATCTTATTTTTAAGTTTTTTATAAAGTGAGAGATTGCTGCCCAGACCCTGAAATTAATTAAAAAGTCTTTTGCATACAAAAAAACAAAACAATTTATAATATTACGAATTAATAATAAAACTAAGAGTCTTATTTTGTAACATGCGACGCTAAGCGTTGAAAAATTTTGCATGAATTTTGTTTTTGTAATTTAAATTTAAATTCGTACAAAATTTGTTAAGGTTTAGCGTTACATTTCACAAAATGAGGCTCTAATGTATTAAATAAATATTATCAAAATTAAAAAAAAAATCAGTAAAAATCTTATATAAACAAAACAAATATTTTAGGAGTGACATTTGATGAGAAGCTATCTTTTAAAACCCATATACAAAATATAAAGGCTTAAGCTTATACAAAACTTAATATTATTAAGATGCTACGCTGCTCTCAATATGGATCTGACCCTCAGACACTTCTGCGATCAATTACCCTTCCAACAATAGATTATGCTTCAATTATATATTCTTCCTCTAATAAAATGCACCTTCTTAAATTACACCCTATTTTATATACAGGAACCCGACTTTCTCTTGGAGCCTTTAAAACCAGTCCAGCCAAAAGTTTACAAATTCTATCTTCATGCGCTCCTCTATATCTTAGAAGATTGAGATTTTTACTGAATTACATTTCAAAAATATACTATTTACAAAACCATCCATTACACACAAAAATTTCAAACACGATAAAAATGAATCAGCTCCAAGAAATAAATCCAAAGAACCATCCCTTATACATAAAAGCAATTGAAGAACTTAACAAAGTTAACACTAAATACAATATTAATATTGAATCCATTGAGAACCGAACAATCTCGAATATTGCACCTTGGTGGCAATCAAGAATCAATGTAGATTTATCTCTTATATACGCCAACAAAAAAGAATTCATTCCGAAAGAAGTTCAGCAAAAATTTCTTGAAATAATAAATACAATATACAGCAACTACTCCAAATTTTTCACAGATGGTTCTGTTATGAATGCAAAAGCAGGATTTGCAATTTTGGTGAAAATACAGTCATACTAAAACGTATTCTCGACCACCCTTAAATTTTCACAAGCGAATTAGCTGCAATTAAAACATGTTTGAATAATTTAGATAACAATTTATTAAAATATCTCATCATATCTGATAGCAAGAGTTCGTTAGAAGCTTTACAAAATATTTTTAATGACAACATAATTGTACAACAGATAAAAAACATATTAACATATTATTGAAAAGCAACAACCTCCATTGTGCAGTTGTGGAGAACTCCTAACTGTATCTCATATATTTGATGAATGTAGATTATTACATGAAAAAAAGGCTTAAATATAAAATAAATAACCTTGAAATTCTGACAAACGATAGTGAATTCGAAAAAGTTAAAAACTTTCTTTTTAATTATTATTTTTCGAACTTCATTTGTTTCTATATTATATTTGAACGGGCTAAGGTTCGTATCGCTTTTTTAAATTAAATTTCTTTTAGAAATAAATTTATATAATTCGACTTAAATCTTGTTTATAAATAAAAAATATATTAATAATAATTATTATAATTAAAACATAAATGAATGTAAAAATTAAAATATTTGTAATTTCTGATATATATAATTTCTGATATGTTGTATATAACTATAAAAAGGGCCTATATAACCTTATTATGTTGGGGCCTTCCAAAATCAAAATTAATAAATAAGTAAAACAATGTTATGATTCCTTTCTACTTAAAAGAATGACTTAATGAATCAATGAATATATCACAAAATTTACCATTATTTATAACAAAAAAATGATTTAATATTAATATCTTTATCTCCATGATCTTAAGAAATTTATTTTTGATTGCACGGCTTCCATTTCAATTCCTATCATATACAAAAGCTGTTAAAGCCTTAATCAATCCACGCGTAGTGTGCGCTCATATGCATTTCAAACATGTTTATACACTTGTACGCTGACATTAGTTTGAGTCTGCGCATATGTGTGTCTGTATATGTGCTCATGCGTGTAATAACACAAAAAAAATTTTGTTGTTGGTGTTGGCAATTATTTATTCATTCTATTTTTTTATATAAAAATTACAAATTAAAATGTTTATAAGTTATAATATCTCGTTTGTTTGTACAAGTTTTGCACAAAACATTTTTCCAAGTAATATTGCAAATTTACTTAGTTTCGCATTGCATGTTTATTGGTAATATTTGTCCAATGTGTTTGTATAAAATATTTAATACATTATAAATATTTTATCAACAAAAAGCAAAAATATAAGGTAAAACAATAAAATTCAAAGTCAACCAGACCAAATGAACATTATTAAAACAAGAATACAGATACATTATAAAAATGTTTATTAAAATTTTTGTTATAAAACATTTATGATTTGCTGTGCAAAAAAAAAACTTGAAGAAAAAAGCCATAAAATAGATAAACATATGTTGAGAAAATTCTAGTTATGGTGTTAGGTGTTATTTTTTTTTTTGCAGATGTGATTGTGGCAAAATAAGTTTATAACTATGAAAATATATTTTATTTAATTTCAATTAAACGAGGTGGACATATGTAAAGCAGGGAAAATAAATCATTTCTTGCAGCAGATTGTTTAAACTCGTGTTAATTAATTGTGTTAATTAATTGGTTTTCATTGCATGAGAAAAATAAGAATAAAAATAATTGTTTATTATACATGTTTTAATTTTGTATCTTGGGAAATTGAAATAAAGAATAAAGATGTGGGAGAACGTTGTAAAATATTGTCATCATTATTTCAATATGCAAATACAAATTGACTTGTGGTACTTGCACTATTTTGCTTTTAGAATTTTCTTTAGCTAGTAATTGAATATGACATTAAAGTGTCAGAAAATCAGGACACAGGTTATAGTATTAAAAAATTTCTCCAAATACTGAATAAGATAAATTCGCAGAAATTTGAGAATTCCAAAAATGATCATTAGCAGTAAGGGTCCATCAGAAAAATCTCACCTAATTCATTTCAGCACTTAATGAGACTTGCATTATATTTACTATTTCTCTATTTTCCATAAGCGCCTTGTGACAAAACCCATATGAGTCTGCAAGTAATCTCCCCTGTAACGGACCGATTTCTGTTTTCTTTATTTAAAATATTAATTGTTAGAATTTTTCCTTTTATGCCAGAGCAATTTAGTCAAACAGGAGTGCCCTTAAAAAACTGCAGCATGACCTTCATAATCTTCATATAGAAAGAAGAGAAATGAAGTCTTCTCCCAGAGAATCCTTGGTCTCCATCAGTTACTAAAGTATTGTATGGTCTCCACTATTTTACATAAAATCGCCGAGTTGAGTTTTATATGGACTCTACCAAACACAAATCAAATATTTTTGGAGATTAAATTATTAAAACTCAAATTCAAATAGTTAGTTGAGTGCTCAAATTCTTCTGGGTTAGAAAAAACTCAATGAATGTGGCTAATAATGACACCAAAAATCATAACTTGGTAAATAAAAAAATATCATGGCCTGATTACACTTAAAAAATTAATTAGAACGACTTGAAAGCTAATGTCCAACCCACAAGTATTACTATTGAAGAATAAGGATGTAAAATAATACCTCGTGCTTATCTCTTTAATAATAATTTGAATAAAATTCTCTATTCTCATAAAAACAGGCTCCATGAAAAATCGTCCAAAACCAAATCGCCCTAAATTAAAAATTGATCCAATTTTTTCCATAAAAATTTTGGGCAGTTTTTAATTTTTTGAGTGATTGTTTATTTTGAAAAATAGTCGCATCTAGTTTTTTTTTTGATTTTAATTTTTTTTAAATATTTCATTTTGGGCGATTTTTATTATTTTTTTATGATTTTTCATTTTGATATTTTGGCCGATTTTTCATAAAGTCGTAAAAACTAGTGACCTGCACAAGACCATTTATAAGACATTTCAAGACATGAGAGATTTTTCAAATGCTTTACTAAAGCGAAATATTCTAAGCATTTTAAAAATCTCTCATGTCTTGAAAGGTCTTATAAATGGTCTTGTGCAGGTCACTAGTAAAAACAACCTCTACTTCATTTAAATTATTTCGAAATCTAGTAGATGTAACTTGGCAATGTTATCGAATTCTATATCTCGTACACTTAGCTTTTTCGACATTTTTCAATATTTCGTATCTAAGACAAGATCCTTCAACTAAAATTTGTCTTAAACTGTAACCCAAAAAGTGCAGACTTAGTTCATATACACACCTTCAATAGAATATTTTGTGAAGCATAGCTAATTCACTCATCTTTTTATAAATATGTTGTACAGTGTAGCAAATAAAAAAAACTCATATCTAATAAGTGTGAGTAGATTTCGTATAAATCTACTGACAAAGTAGATTTTATTTTGTATGGAAAATCTAGTAAAAAGCAAATATATTGAGCTTGAAATCTTCTAAAAACTAGATTTCGGAACAACGTAAATGCCCTATTATTGTCTGAATAATAAGAATAGCCTGAAGGAGAGAATAGTTTTGGAGAAGTAAGCTTTGCATATTTAAATAAACAAATAATGTCGCAAAAGAACGTTTAAATTAAGTAAATCGATTAAGAAATAAATAAGACCTTTTAATGTCAAAAGTGTTATACGAGCCTTGTGACAAAAATATTTCTTAATTGAATTATGTTATACATTTTTCCTAACTGCCCATAAAGCCTAAATAAAATTTTAAAATTGTAAAGATGCTAATTTGGTTTCTATTTTGGTTACAAAAACTGAAGTTCGCTAATTCTTGTACAAATTGACAGGATTGATTTATTTTGTAATGTACAAATTTTTAAGATTGTCATATATCTCATCAACCCTTTATTGGAACAAGCCTTTTATATAAAAATATTTTATAGTTTAATAATTCTTTTATTTTTTATTTTATTTTTTTCTTGTGATTAAAGCTAAAATTTGCCATCTCTTTTGGATTTTTATCATTAAATTCCTTGTATTGTTTGTACTTGAGATACAACTTTTTGGTTGTATGCTTTGAGTTTGAGATTAGTTAGTTAAGTAGTTTTTAAGTTGTATCATAAAAAAGACATTGTTTCACAAGGATTTTGAAAAGTTTCACTTCAACTTAAATACTATATTAAAACTAAAGATAACATGAAACAAAATTATATTATTAAGTAGAAAAAGGCAAAAACCTTTGTAAATGTATATATACTATTGTAAGTAAATTTTGTAAATACATTTGGACACAATAAACTGAATTGAATTGAATTAAATATTCAATATGCTTCAAGTTTCTTTACATTGATTTATTTTAATAGATGCCAAATGCATGTTAATTTTTGTTTTAGTTTACCTTTTTTTCTTTGTTTCGTTATGTAAAAGTTGAAGATAAAACTTTGAGCCAAATTATGTGTTATAATTTTCATCAGAAATAATTTCTTAATCGGGGTTAACTTAATAAGAGAGATGTGCCTAAGCTCGGATATCTAGTTAAATCCATTGTGACAAGTTGGGTTTAAATTGAATTTTTTTAAGTTGTTATTGAAGAGAAAAAAAATTAAATCACACTTTGTAGCTGGGGAAAATACCGAACGTTTTTTATGCAAACCACGCATTTAATCAGCACCCATGCCAATATACTGGGTTAGAGATAATTTTTGTTATTAGCTTTTTAACAGGAATTTTTAAGGAAATGGAATATGAGAAATGCTTATATTGTTTATACAATTATTGATTTACCCTTGGCTAATATATTTGAACGCATCACTATTCATTTTCTATTTTTTCGTTCTTTTCATTTTTATTCAAGTTAGCACGAAGTTAAAATTCATTATAATTTAATATGCATACTATTATTTTCTTTTAATAAACCGTGTGTCTTTAGCTATATACTGCCATAGCATGCAATAATTCATTTTGGAACAAGTGGACTTAGTACCTTTGCTGGTCAAGCCAACATTCTTTAAATAAAAATTCCTCGCATTTTACCCTAAGTTCTTCTTAAGGACCCTTAAAGGCCCTTAATAATATTTCTCATTCAAGTTCACTGCTTAGGTCTTTTGTTTTTCTGAAGTAAAATAACTGGTTTCATATTATCAAATATATTCAGGTATGTTATGAAAAGCGATTTCTACACAAAACCGATTTAGAAACGATAAAAAATGTGTTTGCTACAGTCGTTTTGCCAATTATTTTAAAAACTTTTAATAGTTTTTTTTAATAATCTTTTATCAATTCCGTTTCACAGCATTATTATATTGCTTATATTCTATCCTTTAATGTGCTTTTTAAAACTTAATAGTTTGAAATTGACTTTAAAATTATTCTCAAAATCGATCAGAATTAATCACAGCTTTTCAATTCTATCCTTTTAAAAACGATCGTTTTACATCATATACATGATTATTTTAAATAAAGTAAGTGAAACAATATTAATCATATTATATTGCCTTTGATTCTAAAAAAAGTAAAAAATAAATGTTTCTCTTTGTTGCAAACATTTTAAACATGACTGGTGGTCACAAGGAAATAAAATCATAAGAATAATAAATAAACATTTTACTAATAACTAGCATATTATTTCATATTAAGTTTAAGAACTCAGTAAACAATTGAAGTGTAATTAAATAAATACATTTAGCATCACTTTGCTATTAAGATAATTTAAAGAGATATGAAATTAAATTTAACACTTGTTTCTAAATACAAAAGATTCCTACCAGCTTTTGTAGAACAAAAAAAAAACAATAAAGTAGCAATGAATAAGAATAAAAATTAAATAAAATAATAAAACAAAGGAACAATAGATTTGAAGTGTTTGTCAAAACTCCCCAGAGTAATTTAGTCATTAATTTTATAATTTAATAATGTAATATAAAATTGTGTGCACACTGCAATAAGAAATAAAATTAATAAATTGATTGGCTGCTGTAATAAAGATTTGAATCAAATATATTTCTCAAAACATTTTTATGAGGCAAGTTTATTATAATAAAAATCCAACTTCAAATGAATGTTTTGTCTATTTACTGGCTACATAAACAGCCAGTCATTAAATTTTTGTTCATTTAATTTAGTTCTTAGTTTAATTGTTGCTAACTGCAAGTGAATAGTGTGCTGGAGCATTAAACAAATGACAGTTTTTGTTTTGTATATTATTCTTAAAATGCCCTCAAAATGCATTCTTGTAACATATTGACACTTTAATTATTGAAATTCGAAAAAAAAATATAAGTTTATGTATAAATTTACACAATAAGTGTTAAATTAGCTGAAAAATCTATGACACATACTATAGAGCAAAAGATGGCAGTGGGTGACAATGAAAAGAGCTATCAAGGCTAAAATTTGGATTTGTGTAATTATCCAAGTTTGAATTCTTACCCAGAGGTATGAGAGCTTTTGTGGTGAAACTATTTTCTTTTATTTTCATATGTTTTTAAGCTAATATTTCACTTTAGTTTTTTTAAGTCTTATAAATATTTTTCCATTATTTTATACTTAATTGCGCTTTTGATTTCAAAAAAAAAAAACAAAAACATTTTTATAGCAGTTAATAATATGCTATAACACATTTAATTTCTTAGTAAATGACTTTATTTAATTACTAAATACCATTTGTAGTGCTCTTAGTCGCTCAGTTCAGCTTAGTTAATACTACCATGAATAAACAAAAAATTAAAAATTTTCAAAATAAAACCAAAGTGTGACACCTGTTGCATTCAGTATCATGTGTTGCTTGTAATAACTATTTTTAAGCCTCAATAATATATTTTTTTATTTTTAATTTTTGTTGTTGCTGCGGCAGTGCCTTCAAATACAGCCGACTAAATGGCGTGGTGAGTTAGTTAAGTTTAAATACTTAAGTTGCTGGTTTTTTTACGCTGCTTACCAGCTAAACCTTTAGTTTATTAATTTTTTTTTTATTTGTTGATTTCTCAAAACAAAATTTGAATAAAGCGCCATCATGTTATGCCACAAGATATAAATAAATAAGAATTCATACCCGTTCATACAATAAATGTTTGCATATTTTTAATTTACATTTGCGATTATATTTTATGGTAAACATTTTTTGATAGCTGCCAAAAACCAAGTCATGTTTTTTATTGTTGTTGTTGTTGTCATATATATTCAAACCAATGGCTGCTGAAGGAAAGAACTTTAATTTTGTGCATGTTTGTTAGAAAGAATTAATATGGTTAATCTTTTAAAGTATGTACACAAACTTTGAATGTAGTGAGAGAAATATTTACCTATTGGATTGAATATAAAATAGCATACACTCAAAAAAAACTAACTAAAACTTTGGAAATTTTTCCAAATTGTGGTAAAAAAAAGTTGTCGTATGGCGTCAAAGTTGTTTTTACTTGAAGCCAATAAAATACTTACTAAATTTCTAGTTCATTATTGAACTAGTTTATAGGAGTTATATTTTTATATTTTATTGAAATTTTTCTATAATTAAGTCAAATTTTCCCATCAAATTCGAAGTTTCGAAAAAAAAATTTTTCATCTTCGATCTCAAATTGAGTAAATTTTTCAAATTTTTTTTTATGTTTTTATTCCTGGTACTTATTTTTATTCTTAATTAAATTATATATCAAATGATATGTTATTTATTATATCTTCATATTATATTTTTAACTAACTCACCATACATACATATTAATTCCTTGAGAAGAGACAAGTATTGAACCAACAACCTTCTGACTGAGAGTCAAGCATTCTAACCAATTGCCGAAAAAGCAACCTGAATAAGCATTGAAATTTTTGAGTTTTAAAATTTTATTTTAATAAAAATATATATTTCAAGTTCAAAAATTCCTCGGAAACATGAAAATTTACTTACCCCCTAATTCAGTAAGAATAATTAGGACGTTT
Organism: Tachina fera; assembly: GCA_905220375.1. NCBI lineage: Eukaryota > Metazoa > Arthropoda > Insecta > Diptera > Tachinidae > Tachina > Tachina fera. The sequence goes on along the minus strand of LR999964.1, from coordinate 18,788,653 downwards.
TTGTTTGAACATTTATCTGAGTTCTTGTGTTTGAATTCAGTAAATTATTTTCTTCAAAAATAGTTATTGTCTTTGAAAATGAAAAATATAAATATTATTGCCATGTTTTTAAAAAATAAAAATTAAATTAAAGTATTTTAAAATAGTTTGAAAAATATATGAAAAAATATGTGTTGGAAATAATGTTAACAACAATATCATACAGCAAATACACGAACCTTCTAGCATAGACAATAACTAATTATTATTTTATAGAATCATAAGTGCTGCTTTTTTCCGTCCATACACAAGACGATACAATCGTCGAACAGAATTAGGGCATTCGATTTTTTGTTTAATGCAAATAAAAATATATTCTATAATTTAAAGAAAAAATACTCAAAACTGGTAAATATTTTCCTAAGATTTAGAATACCTTTTTATATCTTTCAAAAAAGTCAAATTTCATGAAATAATCAGGAGTAAGTCATTTCCTAAAACTTATTTTTTGATTTAAAACGAGATTAACTAGTTCTCAGGATATAATTTCTCTAAACTTTTAAACCATTTTCCAATTTCTGACAAGTAGTTCCTTTAACTCAGTAAACTTGTCCTTGAATGTGAGAATTTTTGGTGTGTATTCTTATGAACTATTTTGAAGGATATGAACTTTTAATTTTTTACTCATATTAAATAATTTTTATGAGGATTTTGTAAAAATTTACTTCAACTTAGAAAAAATTACTTAAACTTATAGCCAGATTTTGTTAAAAATTTCGTTTCTAAGCGTTTCAAATTTGTATGAAAATAACGAAAATTCGTTTCAAAAATAATTTTTCCAAATAAGAAACTTATTATTCGACATATTGTCATAATTATATTTTAATTTAAAATTTATTTGCTGAACTACTAGCAAATAAATTTGAAATTAAAATATTTTTTCATACAAATTTCCAGACGTAAAAAACGTTTCTATTTACAAAATTTGGGCTTTAGAAAATTTTTTTACTTAACTTTAGAAACGTTTTCTCCTTAACAATAGTATATGTCTTTTTTTCGAGTGTACGGTAAATAATTTTGTAAATAGATGCACAGAAGATTAATTAGATTACAAACAGTTCTTCAGTAGTAATTAGGGGTTACGTTTTTTTTTGGCCACATGACACACAAGGAATGCCACATGTAAGCTCAGTCTTAAGCTACGAACACACTTGTCAATTATTTGCCCAAGAAAATGTAATGTAAAAAGTTTTGCTCCTGACACTTGCTTATCAAATTAAACAGTTTCGAACGAACACATTAAATAGACAATGTCAGACAATCCAACATTATTGGCTACTCCATAACTTGACAAACTTTTGCTTGAATTGAAAGATGTTTAATTAGGATTTAGTGGTTACGCTTTTTTTTGGCAAATGTTTGACAAGTGTGGCCGTACCTTTACTTATTGGCTTGATTTTGCAGGGTACGTATACTTTATTTTTGGTTTAGATAATTTTTTATAACGTATACGCACACTGACACGCTTGTTTATTTTTTCTTCAAAGTTCGATCTTCTCCAGCCACGACTATTTCCAGTTAGAAAAATTTTACTTTTCAAAGTCTTGGATTTATAACAGGAAATTGCAATAGGTAATGGGGAATAATAGCAAGTAGTACGTGATATGGAGAACGTGTATCAAAGCAATAAGGCTAATATCAAAAACGTATCAATAAAAAGCTTGTAAACATTTCCAAAGCGTTATGTATAGTGTATATAGATACATATATTGCAATCACACGTATATACTTTGAAAACCATGCACAGATTTGTTGTTTGCGGCATTTTTAATACTTTTCACATTTTGAAACAAGAGTAAACTTTTATTTGCTTACAGTTTTATAAAATAAACTAACGGCTGTCTTCTTAAGCGCAAGTTGCAATGCATAATTAAAAAAAATTAGTATGTCTTAAGTGCAACCATGCATTGCAGAGTAAATTTTTGCATTTAATCGGCATTTAGGAACGTCGCTATGCAACTCATACATATGTTTGCATTCAAAATAAAAATGATGTGGGATGGATCTTAATTATACATTGCAACTTGCGTTTAGGAAGTCGGGCAACTTTTTCTTTTTTTTTTTTGCTCATATTAAATAAATTCAGTATAATCCATGGTATAAGGAAAATAAAGCTTTTATTCTTTTATTCTGGCAAAAAATATTTCAAGTTCTATAATAAGAACCTAAATATTGACATAAAAATTTATTTGCTCTTATAAAGCAAATTTTCTTCCAGTGTTCGTAATCGCAAAATAAAAATAAATTTACTTTATGTTGCATGTAAGAATTTTTTAATATTATTTAATTTTTGCTAAATTTTGACTACCAAAATAAAACCCACCAAACCGAAAAGTTTACAAAAAATAGCAGAATCTAAATTAAATATTATTCATTACAAAAAATTAAACGTAACTCGCAAAAAATTTGTGATTTTTCTAAACCACTTTATAGCATATTAAGCCAAATAAAAATAACTAAAAAAAATTAATATAAAATAATAAATAAGAGTTAAATAAATAAAACGAAGCTTTAGTAAGATGAAAAAACAGAACAAAATTTCTGTGCTGTAAAGCATTTTGATTATTAATAGTAACTTAACCTTTTGCTGTAATTGTGAACACAAAAAAATAACTAAACAAAAAACTCGATCAATTATTTAGGTCTCCATGATTACATGAACATGGCTATTTAGACAGAAAATAATTTAAAAAAAATATAATTGCATAAAATAAATGTGTACGAATATAAATTTGCAAATTAAACTTTGGAGTTTCATTCTAAGCTGAAAACATGAACATGAACAAGCCAACAACGGCAGCTCCAATAAAGCATCAAAAAGCAAAAAAAAAAAAAACAAAATATAAAAAAGACTTTTGCTAAATTAACATGTTTCGATACGCACAGAAAACCATAAATCCTCAAAAAAGTGTGTTAAATTTAGTTCAATATAAAAAATTAAATTAAGTGTCTGTATTTAAATGAACTATTAATTTTATTTGTTGTGCAGTTTATTTTTTTTTTCGCAGTTTTAAGGAATGGTTAACTTGATGGATTTTGTTACGCAAAAAGAGGTCATGACTTTTGAAATGATACTTGATTTACTTTTTTGATGGCTGCTGCAGTGAGTCATTTCAATGCAATTTACTTTTAAAATTATAGGTTTATTTAAATATATTTACTTATGTCTTCGTATGAGAGTTTTTGTATATTTAATAACCAAGTATAAGATATTCATCCTTACTACAGTTGTCAATATTGCTACCACGTCAATACAATACCAACAGTCTATTTTTATACCCTAAGGTCTAACATAACCCTGTCAATAGTAATCAGTTATATTCGACAACAGGTTCACAACCCTCAATTTTTTGGTATTACATTGACGTGATGTCGATTTTGACAATTGGAAAAAGAGTAATTTTTTAAAAGTCACTATCTTTTTAGACTAGTTATTTATTAAATAGTGCTTTGATTAAAATAATGAAAGCACTGTCTACATGCCATGATCTAACTGGGAGTCCTATGAAAGTGTTATGAATGTTCCTCTAATAATTTCCTTCCATAAATTGACAATTGGTAGTGACCATATTGTTGCCTGTCATTTATTCAATAATAAAATTATTTTATTAAAACGAGTATTTTTATTGTGCAAAACGAGCTAAAGGTCGTGATTGCCCAACTTGTTTTAGACAACCGTGGAAAAAACCATTTTCAATACGCCTCACAAGGTAAATGCAACCAAAATTTTCAGGAGGATGCATTATATTTATATATATAATGACATCGGCAGCCCTTTCAAAAATACTTTGTTTTATTTCAATTTAAAAATAAAAAGATCTTAAAGAACAGGCAATAATCTAAAAACTGTTTCAGCAAGTCGACCTAAGCCTAATGTGCCATGGTCCATTATGTGTAATCATTTAAAGCCCTGAGCTATGTCAGATACTTATGATTTCTACGATCTCTTTCGCTTTCAACATTTGATTAGCTAAAATCATATCATAAGGTTTTTCAATTGTTTTGGATGTAGAGACCTTAACTGAACGTCCAGACTGTTCAGCTTATACGGCCACAACGGAATTCAGTAAAACATGTTTTTACCTTTGAAATTGTTGGTGAAGAGTAATTAAATAATATTAAAATAATATAAACTAGTATTTAAGAAGTTTATTATTCGACATATTGTCATAATTATATTTTAATTTGAAATTTAAAATATAATTATGACAATATGTCGAATAATAAACTTCTTAAATGTTAAATTTTAGATTTTATTTTTCATTTTGCCTTCTAATTACTTTTATTGTTATCCAATGAATTTCTAATTGTATGAAGGTGTAGAAAAATAAAATAGATTCAAATCGAATATAAATTATTTGCTGGGTTTTGTATGAGTTTCAAAGCCTACCAAACTTATTTTGTCTTTGTGATTTTCAAAAATATTATTATTCTATGAATTCTCATATAGTTTTTGAAAGTCTGTGCATAAAGTAAGAGGTTTGGGACTGTTCAAAATTTGTGGTTGAAGTCTACTGATGATTTGGTTTAAGCGCCAATGAAATACGTATATAGACCAAGCTAAACCACAAGCAAATAAATTTCAAAATAAACTAGTATTATTAATTAATAATTAAATAGTAAATAAGCACAAGAAATTAATTTTTTTTCTATTTTTTCTCAAAAAGCGTGTTAGTTTGATATCCACGGCTGCCAAACACAAAGTTAATTATGCGCGTTGTTCAAATTTGTAGAGAAGTCAACCGACAGTTGTTTGTTGATAGGAACAGTATTGTCATCTTGAGTAGGAGGTGGGAAACTAAAAAATGGTACTGAATTAATGAGCCACCCTCGTATGATACCTAAAGCCGTATGAAATCAACAAATTAAAAATGCTTCTTAGAAGTCCTCATTCGACCAAACGTGTCAAATGCTTTTGAATAACCGAGAAGGACTCAAAAATTGATTCATTATCATTTAGTTCACATCATATACTTTTTGAGACATCCAATAGTGCAGATAAAATTTGAATAAAAATATAATCTTATATCACTGAACAAAATTTATATCAATTCCCAGTAAAAAAAATTGAAGTCATTATAGGGGAAGTAAATTTTCATTGCTCCAAAAAAAATCGATATTTTTAATTTGCGGAGAGTGAGCAAAAAACCATGTATTGGGTGTTTTTTATTGAGTTATAGAACTTTAAGTTGTCATCACTTTTTTAACTGGCGGCCATTTTGTCAGCTGTCAAGTGATTAATATTTAGTTTGGTTTGCCATTTGATCATGAACAGGTTGACAAAAGAACAACGCTTGCAAATCGTGCAAATTTATTTCGAAAATAATGGTTCAGTTCGCGAAGTTTACCGCAAGCTCCGTCCATTTTATGGTCGACATAATCGTCCATCAGAGCAATTCATTCGGTTAACCATGGATCGTTTTCGCACTACGTTTACTCTATGTGATAATACGCATCCGCAGAGACGTCGAACAGTGCGCACCGAAGAAACAATTGCCGCTGTAGAGCAAAGTGTTGAAGAGGACCCGAATGAATCGATTCGCCACCGTGCACAGCAATTGGAGCTTTGTCCATCAACTTTATGGAAGATTTTGCGCAAAAATCTTGGCTTGCGACCTTACAAAATCCAGCTTGTGCAAGAATTAAAGCCGCGAGACCATGCAATGCGTCGTGATTTTGGTGTATGGGCCGAAAATGAGATTGATCTCGGTGCTGATTTTCATCGCAAAATTTTGTTCAGTGATGAGGCTCATTTTTGGTTGAATGGCTACGTCAACAAGCAAAATTGCCGCATTTCGAGTGAAGAGAATCCATATGAGACCCTCGAGACGCCATTACATCCACAAAAACTGACTGTGTGGTGTGCTCTATGGGCTGGTGGAGTCATTGGGCCATACTTCTTCCGAAATAATGCAGGAGAGTCAGTTACCGTTAATGGAGACCGGTATAGAGCCATGATAACCGACTATTTTGTTCCCGTATTGGATGGCATGAATGTGGATGAGTTGTGGTTCCATCAAGACGGCGCTACATGCCACATAGCGCACGTCACAATCGATTTATTGAAGGAAACATTCGATGAGCGCATAATTTGGCGGAAAGAACCTGTCAATAGGCCACCAAGATCGTGTGATTTGACACCATTGGATTATTTTCTTTGGGGATATGTGAAGTCGCTCGTCTACGCCAACAAACCTGAAACGTTAGGGGACTTGGAAGCCAACATTCGTGGCGTTATTGCCAACATACGGCCCCATATGCTCGAAAAAGTGGTTGAAAATTGGACCTGTAGAATTGGCTTTATTCGAGCCAGCCGCGGCGGCCACATGCCCGAAATCATATTTAAACATTAATGGCATAAAATTATCCTTCCAATAAAGCCAAATTGATGGACACTAAAACGATTTTCTTGTGTTTTACTTCAATTCGAAGTTCTATACCTCTAAAAAAAACACCCCGTAGATGCTTATTTTAGTCATACAAAACCTTGTAACTCCTCCATAAAGTTAGAAAACACTTACCAGAATTAAAAAAAATTTATTTATTTTTAAGAAATTTATGAATTAATTTTAGTCTAAAATTTAAAAGTTATTTGCTTAAATTTACATGAAAACACTGTTTCGGGCTTAAATTCGTATAAAAAGAAACGAATTCTTAAAAAAAGGCAACTATTTACCATTTTTCTTAGATGAAAATATTATCATAGAACACAAAAAAGGGAATTTTTCTTAATATCGCTTCCAATTCAGTGACCAGGCATCGAAAAAGAGAACTTCTTGCAATGACAACCCTGTGTAAAAATCATTAGATCGGATCAAAATTTTTATTACTTCCAGGTCGCAAACTCTACATGACTTTTTTGGAGTCTTTTTTTTTTTTGCTGGGTGTGGAATGATTTTCCGCCATCGCATGCTAAACTTTGCTGATAGACATACTGAAAAGCAATTAATAATTCAAGAGAAAACTGAAGATGACTCATAGCTTAAAGCGGCATATTTACCATTAAAAATTTGACGTGAGACGACATTAAATTATTCCAAATTAAGGTAAACCTCATCGGAAGAAAACTTCATCAGTAAGTTTATTGTTATCACTGATATATGACAATATTTGAAAATGAAAAACTTTTTGTTTAATATTTTTTTATTCTAAATTCTGAATAATTTTTTTTGGTATTGGCACTATTTTTCTATATTTTCATTTCAGTGGAAATTCCAAATGAAATAACTCCCAATAAATCAATTGCCACCCAAAATGAAATAAGTCCCAATTATAAAAAATTCAAAACTCCCAATAATTGGGACTCATTTCATTAGAAACAAAATACCTCCCAATTAAATAAGTCCCAAAATGAAATGCAGCAGTGTTTCCGTCAAACATCAACTGCTAATAGACTACTGTCAAATTTTGAGCAAGTGACGACAGGTGTTCAAAACATAAAATCTGGTGTATTTTTCAAAAAATGGAAAAAGGTGAATTTCGAGTGCTTGTTAAACATCATTTTTTTTGCGAAAAAAAACCATCTATCGAACCAAGGAAAAGCTCGATAAATACTATGGGGACTCTGCAATATCGATTTCAATGGTAAAAAAAATGGTTTACTGACTTTCGTTGTAATTGCACAAGTACAAATGTTACTGAACGTTCTGGACGACGAGTTGAAGTCAGTACACCCAAAAATTTCGAAAAGAATCCACCATATGGTTTTGACCGATCGAAGAGTCAGTCATGGGTCATTAGTTTCTATTTTGAATGACTACTGGGTTATGACAAAGCTCCTGCAAGATGGTTGCCGCATTTGCTCACAACCGACCACAAACGCATGTGCAGTTTCCACGGAAAAAATCCATGAATTGGTCTTCAAATTGCTCCCTCATCCACCTTATTCTCCAGACTTAGCCTATAGTGACTACTTTCTGTTTCTAAACCTAAATGGAAATGGTGGAAAGAGATTTGACTCCAACGATAAACTTATTGACCAAACAAATGCCTATTTGAAGGACCTGGAAAAAATTTAATTTTTTGGAAGGGATACAAAAACTGGAACTAAGTTTTTTAAGTGTATTGAGGGAGACGGAACATTATTTATTTATTGAAACATAAATTTGCATAATATGGTGTTGCACAAATACAGGCGGAGTAACTAGACCATATGCCTAAGATGTTATTAACAGTATTTTCAAAAAGTTTTGTGACTTGCCTTGCCTTTACATAGAAGAAGAAATTCCGCAAAAGAACCACAAGATTATACGGTAAGCTTGGCAGATCAGTCAACCAGTGTGAGCGAGAGAAAAAACTCTCGAAAGCCAAACAAAACACTTAAGCCTGACCACACTTAAGAAATAATTACGAAGACGTGAGAGATGTTCCTCAACCCAGAGCTGCTTAGCGACTGAAGGGAGATTATGTTGAAAAATAAATTTTATTTTTGCAAAAAGCTGTGCTTCATTCAAAAAGTCATGGACTTATTGAATCAACCTCGTGGGCTCAGTTTCGACTTTGGCTGGACATTAAACACAACGTTTCACTTACTGCCCCTGTGGCTGAGTGGTAGCGATGCTATCCTCTCAGTCCAGAGGTCGTGGGTTTGATTCCCACCATAGACTCTGGGTGTTTTCTGCAGACAAGCTAATCGCTTTGCGGGTTGTGTTTGTTCTTTCAAAAAAAAAAAAAAAAAAAAAATTAGAAAAAGGATAAAGTAATTAGGAGCAGTTAGTGCATTGACTACAAAGGATTTGATAGTCTTTGATATCTAGACCGGTCATTTCAAATTAATATATTATGTGATACACATTACTGTCAATGTTATTGCATTTTAATTTGGGTGGATCCATACGCCTGTACAACGAATAAAAAATTTCATTGTTTCATTGATACTTAGAGGAAAAAGGCCTTAATAAAAGACAATTTATATATTACTAAGCTTAAGACTTTCCGATAAAGCCACAACTTTGACAAAATATTGTCGGAGAATCGAATGATGAAGGCTAGCCCAACGAATAGCATTCACAAAGGCATATTGATAGATGTTGCTATATAAAAAAAACATTATAGTTTTCGCATTTAAATAATTTTGCTACCCTGATCGCTAAAAGTCAACAATGATGATAATTGCACTGGAAATGTTTGTATAACTGTTTCTTGACCTGTCAGTTGGCGATGAATGAGGAAATTTAACCAGTTTAAATATTTTCCTTAATAAACCAGAATCTTCAGCACCTTTATAAAATTTCTTTGAGCACTAAATAAAATTTTATAATCATTGAAATGCATTTAAATTTCGCAATATTATATTTTTCTTCACAAAAAGAAAACTGTTTAAAGAACTTGTAATAAAATGCATGATCATTCATTATTTTTTTTACTGCGTTAGTTGGTTTTTTTTCTTCTATTTCTAAACTCACGTTTGAAATGAAATTGAAATCATCCTGTTTTCTTTAGTGCCGCAATTCTTTTAGCCACACCAAAGTATTACAATAGAGTATTTTGTTTAAAAGACTATTTAAGCCAACTATTAGGCTTAAATAGTTTAGCTGCTATTTTTGTGTGTGTTATACTTTGAGTTTTTTTACTTATAATTTGAGCTTTAAAAAGTGTTTTTTTTTTCATTCTTTGGCTGTAGCTGTTTGCTTTTGATTAAGTACGGGTTGCCAGCAAATGCCATGTCCATTTGTCTGTCTGGGTGTTGGTTGGTTGTGTTGTGTTGTTATTTGCTACTTTTTTTTTGTGGGTTAGTGTTACAATTGGGTTTTGAGAGCGTTCAGTTCATTCATCAAGTTGGTATTTAGAGTAATTGATTGTATTGCAAGGAAACTAAATATAATTGAATAATGGTGGCAGAGGATGTTATTTATTATTGAGTGGCAATTTAAGTTATAAAATTTCGATGAATTAGAAGATAAAAGTTAAAGCTTAGTAATCTAAAGCTAAAAAAATATTTAGCTTTAATGATTGCTTGATATTTTTGTACAGTGATTAATTTAATTTAATAAACGAACAGAAAATTATTATAAGAAAGCAGTTAGAAGGCTTGAGTTTTTATATCATAAAACATTTTTTTATAAGGGATCTTCAATTGAACTTTTTAAGAAAAATCTTGTATGAATATTTGTTCTAAAACCCCTTTATAAAGTCTTAATAAGTTAAATAAATAAGGCTGTAATAATTTAACTAACAAATTATGTTAAAATAAATAATACTATACGGCCAAAGCTCTTAACCACTGATCAAAAGCAACAGACTTTATAAAGCTTAAAGTAAAGGATATTAGGCAAGATTACTTGAATATCATCTGCCCCATTGCAACGCTCACATGATCATTAAATTAAAAAATCAGTCTCCTTTTCAAGTTTTAAAAGTCAGCACCAGAATAAAAAAAAAATTTTTAGAGAAAAATCTTTAATCAAATATAAAAAAATTTAATAACAAAAAATTAAATCAAAAACAATTCTAAGCAGCTGATTTGAACAAAAAAACTCTGCCGGTTACAAGAAATTAAAAATAATAAATATGTAAATACCAAATTAACATTATTTAAACAATTTTTTTTTTTTAATATATTTTTTTTTGTTGGTTTTCAATCTATTAAACAATATTCGTTAGCTTTAACTTAACTCATACAACTTTTTGGCAATCAATAAATTTTGAAATCAAAAAAAAAAAATATGCAACACGATCGTAGAAATATGAATTATATGACCAATAAAAAATATCAAAAATGTGCATAAATCTGAGGAATAAAAACTTATGATTTGAACACGTATTATCGACAGAAATACTTAAGCATTATTTTAGATTTTATTTTTTCTCCGCCATGTAAATATATATTTAGCGTTCATAAGCATGATAATATTGTAATATCTGCATGTTTCTTTAAATATTTTATTGATTTTTGTATTATTTTTTGATTTTTATTTTTTACAAAATCATATTTGAAAATTGGTAGCATAAATTTTGTGTTTAATATGCGTTTTAATAGTTTTTCAAGTAAATGGGACACGAGGCAATTTATATATGTTTTATATTTTTTAATTTTGCTTTATGTTTCTATTAATGTTTGTGTGTGTTAAACAAACGAAAAACAAATGCCAGCCACCACATGTGAAAATATTACAGCGATAGATATGGACAAGACTCATAAAGTTATTTAAGAAATAATAAATACAAACGATATTAAAATTCATACTTAATAAATAAATAAACATAAACATTTTTTAATAGAATATTAATATTATGGTTTTAGTAAAGAAAAATAATTCCTTAGAGCAAGTTATAAATTTAATAAGCAGTAAGTCAAGTAGGAGTTTTCATAATTATTAAAAATAAACGTTTTTAGTTTATGCCATCCCGAGACACGGAATAGAATGCTACTTCAGGAGGAGAAGAGGTGTTGAGTTTAATGCGAATGTCTTCAGAACTTAAATAGGTGTGGTTTACAGAGCCTGAGTAAAGGCAACTGCGGATGGATTGAGGCTAAATGTCATTTCAGCAAATGTTAGCTCTTGAACCCACGTTTCTAAGAACATCAGCTGCCCAGACTGCCAATAATTTTTAAATGAACTGGCCAATCAATTAAGTATCAGAATCATCTGTATTTCGTGGCATAAAAACTATCAGAAGCACTCTAGGGCCGTTAAGATTGCAATAAGTAGGACATTTATAAAAGTTCTACTTACTCGTATACAAACGCAGAATTGAGTACATACAAAATCAATGTAAAATCAACATGCAAAAAATGTTGATTGAAAATCGTATTACATTAACAAAAAATTATAGTTTATTCAATTGTGTTAGTGTTTACTTAATTTTTTTTTATTTAAACTACACTGTTGTTCTCAGTTGTGGAACTGGTTTTTGTTTTCTTTTCTTGGGTTTTTCTGATGTTCGTAAATAGCCGATAAAATTTGCATTAACAGCTGCTATGTAGTAGGCAGTGTTTTAGCTTTATAGTCAGAGGCCTGCAAATTCGAATCCTGCACACCAACCAAAGTATAACTAGCTTTAGTATTAAATAAACTTTATCTCAAATGAAAAAATAAATTATGTTAAATTTCAATTTTATTCATGCTGTTATATACCTACATATGTATTTAGTGCTATGTATATTAAAAAATTATTTTGTTTATTCTGTTTTATTAAAAAAATGTTGTATGAAAATCTGATTTATAAGCTTTTCATAAATCAAAAATATTTTTTATGAATAAGACTTTTAGTGTAAATCTAAAGAATATTTAAATTTGTTGTTGCTACACCGCCAAGCGCATTGACCACTTCAGAATGAATCCCAAGTTCCAATCTTTGCCGGGGAATTCAACATACAAAAATTTGCTTGATGCCTGTGTCGCCATACACACAATAACGTATGTTAAAATAATTAATAAAATACTACGATCACATAAAATTAAATTCAGATTGTTTCGAATTTAAATAACTTTAATTCAACATGGTTCTTCATGTTATTTCAGTATCAAATTTACATTGTTCCAACTTGAAATAACTTTGATTCAACATAAATCCTTTATTTTGATTTAACAGTAGTGGAATGTTAAATCAACATGAAATAAAGTTGTTTCAACATACGAAAGTTTCTTTAATGATTACTGTAAATGATGTTAACCCAACATGCAATATATATGTAGCTGAATCATTAAATTAACCTTGTCTATGTAGACTTTAATGTGAAATTTTTCTGTGTAGATAGAAGGGGTTATAAGAAATAACTGCATCATCACCTTAATAAGTAAATTATACTTTTCTTGATTTTAAGAATAATAAAACAAAAATTTGCTTTTGGTATCCATCTTGGCCGGATAATGTCTTATAAGCATCTTTGAATATAAAATAAGTTTCGAACACATATAATTTTGGCGTAGCTACCAAGACATTGAAGAGAAAAAAAAATTAAAATATTTTTTGTGTCATGCAGCGTGACCGCTTGACCGACTAAAAAGCAAATTACCACTTTTTCGACTGCTTGCCATTTTTTGTCTTCCTTTTTTTAGAGTGAGTTATATAAAAATTCATTAAAAATAAAAAGTTTAGTGTAAATAAAATAAAATAAATAAATCCCTTTTTGGTGCCACTTTTTGGAAAACGTCATCGGTCAGCCTGATGTCATGTCCTTAGTAAGGAATAGAATAGACACCGTTTGCGCTCTTAAGTTCAAAGAACTTTCTGACACTATCAAGGTCGAACTGCAACGTGTTAGTAGATATGCTTGGTTCCACAGTGAGGACTACACTCAAGCAGAGCACTCCTATTAAAATCTTAATCTAAGAAAAAATTCAACTAATCTATTAAATATTCAAATGAGTGATTTAACGTTTGTTTAATTTTGTTATTCATTTTAACAATAAAAAAAATTTTTGTTGAGTCAATTAATCTAATGTTTAGAGTTTTTAATAATATAAAAGTTTCATTGACATAATAGTTTTTTCTATGTGTAGATGTCCTTTTAACCACTCTGAGTATTAGCCATCAAACAACTATGAATACGTACAGCTAAAAATAAAAAGCACGCTCATGTGCAAGTACACGCATTAAATCTAGGCCTAATATGTTGAACTATAAACATTCAATTCACATATGTATACATATTTATTAAATTACGCAGCATACACAACTATAATTTAATAAAAAAGTGTATGCGCTACAATCATATGCATGAGTACAAAAATATTGTGGCTATTAATCGGTTACACTTGCGTATATACAAGATTATTTTATCTACACACAAACATATAAGGCATGTTTTCATACAGCCAAAAAAATTCTCCGTTTGTTCTATTTTATACACATTTATTAAAATTTATATATATGGTGGCGAAAAATGAATGATGAGTGAATATCCCGAGTATCATGCGCATATATTTTTTTCGAAAAAAAAATCCAAATCCTGAGTACAAATATGCTCAGACAGAAACTCTGAGAGCCAAATCGTTTGTCACATATTTCCCTTTTTATTTTTAGTTGGAGCCTATTTTTTTACTTTTTATATACAGAGAGAACAACTCAGTTGAAAAAGAGTTACAACTATTAAATATCAAGTAGTTTGGTCAGTTTTGTATTACATGTACTCAATTTTTAACACCTCAATAATATTACTATTCTCATTTCTAAAATAGTATAGCTGCAGTTATATTTTCACTTCCAATACCCAATCATTATTACAGTTTTCAAAGTAAAATTACTTGACATTTAAAAATAATTAGTAAAAAATACACAAGAAATAATCTATGAAGAGAATTTATATAAAATTAATTGCAAAAACCACACTGATTTTATGGAACAGTGTATTCTGAGGCTTCGTTCAATTATTAATTAAATTATTTTAAAACATTGGAAAACTGGTGAGCGATCATTATAATCTTCAAATATTGATTGTGACAATAAGAAGTGGACGAAAATATTATTAAAGGAAACATAGTGTTAGTGAAAAGTAAGTTTTTCCTTACAGGTATAATATTGTGATTGCAATTTATTTTTATTGAATTTTATGTCCCACAGAAATCATGCAAAAATATCACTTCAGATGGTTTAAGTTAGTCTTTGGGATTCGTTCAATTGCATTCTTGGTTTGTAAGTTTCTAATTTGTGTGTTTAACATATAATACTCGCATTAAAAGCATTTTTTTAACTTTTTCCAGTGAGAAAACATAAATATTGCAAGCAATACAAATTCTAAGTGCACTTCTGAGAAGGACCATCAATATTTTCGTTATTTTCATAATTTCCATAATTACGAAATATCTGTATGAATGTGTAAATAGTTATTAGGGGTTTTCACATTGAGCTTGTTAGTTTGTTAGTCGTTAACCGTTACTTTTTTACACGCATTTTGTTTTTATTTATTTATCGCGCTACCGGATTAACATTTATCAAATTAACGACACGGCACCCATGATAAAGTAGCTGTTAGTTGATAACAACTCAAAATCAGCTGTTGCAATTTCTAAATAAATATAATAAAAAAGTCATTTGTGATACATTTCTAAGCAATATTTTTGTTTTGGCAATTTTCGTGTACATTGAGAGTAAATATGTTAATTAAATGATATTTGATTTTATTTTTATAACTCATAAACTGTTCTTATAGTGAATAGCCAATAAATCAGCTGTCTTACTACGAAAGTTACCAGACTAACAAAGTTTTAAAGAGAGGTTCGTTCACAGTTGGTAACTTTAACAAATTAACAAACACCCGAGTAACAAGTCAACAAGTTCGGTGTGAATACCATTATTGTTTTTTATTTCTATGTCATATTTTGTTTGGTTTGTGTCTCAGATAAAATAATTTTGAATAGTTTCAAATAATTCACAATAGAAGTGTATTTTTTTCAATAGTTCCTATTAATATTCAGTCCTGTTTATGGAATTAGTTCAGTAATTCTAATCGAATTTATAGTATAGGTAGTACCTGAAACCAACACAATTCGATTGGCTGCAATTTCGGTTATCACAACAAATCTATATTCTTTATGTAGTTTGTGCCATAAACGAAATAAAGATGCTTTTCAATGTTGCAGTCGACTTTAGTCATGGTTGCTTGAGGGGAAAAATTTGAGCGTACGAATTGTTTGCGCTACTGTTATCATTATATTATTATATTTTTGTTAATACTCATGGTCATTCTCTGGTAGGAATATGCTATAAAATTTAAAAAGTTAACGAAATTCAAGTCACAGTAATATTTACCCCCACTTGCTTGGTTAAAGTTTAAATAAATTTGCACTAAAAATATAACATAAGGATAAACATATTTGTTTAAGCCTTTCTTATTTAATGTAAAGTATTTAATTCATTATTGAAACTTTTCATTGCAGTTCTTATTCACTGTCTCGACAATTTTCCCTCCCACTTATGAAGTGGGAAATAATGAATAAAAATTATCTAAATTTTTCTTAAATACACAATTTTATTTATTTTTTGTTTCCATAGAACACAGAAAACATTTTCCATAAAGCAGATATTTCCACTGTGTTTAGAACAAGCAATTAAGACAAATATTTTCTGTCGCTGCTTAGAAGCTGAGTAGTTAAAGAAATTAAATTCGATGCTTACTAGAAGCAATCAGCGAAACCTTTTAATTAACAATAGTTTAAGATAAAATGTTAATTACAATTTAACCACTAACTATATATAATAAAGGTATTTAAAATAAGTTAATAAGCTATTATCTATAATTAATTTATTTCATTTAAAATGTTGCACAACGTTTAAAAATTGCATATTTAATGGTGGGAATAAAATGCTGTTCTAAATTATTGTATAATCCGTAAACAAACTGTGATATTTATTAACTAAATTGGTAATTAAAATACAGTTCATAAGTTATTATACCAAAAAAATATTAAACAATTTATTTTAACACTCAAGCAAATGAAAAAAAAATTGTTTTTATGGCAAAGCAAAGTTTTAAAAACATAAAAAAATCAGAGCAAAAAAAAAATAACTAAAAATTTAATATTAATTGTTTACCAGTCATATCATAAAACATTTATCATAACGAAATGTTTTCAATCTTGCAATCTACATGACTAAGAGGTAATTGAATTGAGGGAACCAGCAAATGGACGGTGGATGTATGTTGAAATCGCCAAAAAAAAAAACAGTGAATTTCATATACAAAAAATAAAACACGAATATCGTGTGCCATAAAAATTCTTAACAATCAAATGCAAGCAAATATTTATGTAAATAGTTTTATTTTTCCCTAATGATTTTGAAATAAGACAAACAGAAACCCGTAACAAAACAAAAATATTAAAAACTTCTTATGGAAATGTTTAAATATATCTAGACATATTCTCAAAGTTATAAATTAAAAGACTTCCAAAAATGCAAATGTATATTTTAAG
Organism: Tachina fera; assembly: GCA_905220375.1. Classification (NCBI taxonomy): domain Eukaryota; kingdom Metazoa; phylum Arthropoda; class Insecta; order Diptera; family Tachinidae; genus Tachina; species Tachina fera. The sequence goes on along the minus strand of LR999964.1, from coordinate 18,771,758 downwards.
TGCGAGGTTTTTATTTTTTTATTTGCCGCCTTACATTAGTAATGGTTTTTTAAAAACTCCATTTCTCAAGACTTATGTTGAAAATAATGAATTTTTTTTTGAGGTTCCGACTTTGTTACGATGTTAAATTTATGGTTATTTTCGTTTCAATTTAATTAAAAGTTTTTGGCAACTAAATAAGTAGACAATGTATTCCAAGCATTCATTCATTCTTGCACAAAACTAAATGTACGACTTCATTGTTTCAATTATTGTTGCAATATCAGTGTTTTAATAGAACTAAAACTTTAAAGCATTACATACACATAATGCAGTATCAATACTCATATACTTATTGATTTTGGGTAATGATTTTATATAAAAATCTTTTATAACTCTTGATATAAAACTAAACTTTCCTTTTTCCCTTATACAGCATTTACATTTGGGTTAAATATTGTTAGTAGATTTCGACAAAATATAGTCGATTTTGAGTAGATTTCCCATGCAAAAAAAAAATCTACTTCGTCACTAGATTATTTCGAAATCGTCTTAAAATCTAGTAGAACTCCGTGTTGCATGTTGCAATTGTGTTATGTTTCAAAAGTGTACTACACACGCAACGGATTTGCTATAAAAGGTTTATGGATTAGCTAACTTTTTACTGCAAAGTTTTTGTTTTGCATAATAAATCTTGATAGATGTCAACAAAACTTGCTGTAAACGGCATCAATTTTAATAAAGATTTTAATTGAAATTTATTAGATTTAGTGCAGGTGTGTGTGTCCTAAAAATTCTAATTAAGGGATTATTCAAATAAATCATGAGCATAAATTAGTTTTGTAATTTACATTGTTTTTGCTGAACCTTGACGTTTCTTTAGTTTGGTATGATATACAATTAGAAATTGCACATAACGTAGCCCGTAAAAATAGATTTAAATTACAAAAATTAAAAGTTTTAAACATCCGCGAACATATCTAGAAAAGATGTGATGTCTTCTAAACGGCTTAGTAAGCAAAAGCTAAGAACCCTCTCGATCAAGTCCTTTTTTGTAAATAAATAAAAAATCAGTCTAGCCAATTTGTATGTACGTTGACACAAACAGACACACAGATACACACTTAAAACTTATAACACGCCATTTTTGGTCGGGAGTTAAAAAAATCTTATAAAAAAATTATAGATATTTTCTATTATAATAATTTATTCGACCTTTTAGTTTAATATATACAAGTTTTATTTAAGCTTTAGGTCCTTTTTGTAAATAATTGATAACAATATTTATTCAATGAAACTATTTTTTTAAGTTTAAGGTCAGTAAATTTTATAAATTTCTTTATATTTTTATTTTTATACCGATATTTCGTTAACCTTTGGTTAACTTTTTCAGGGTTATTGTTGAAGTTAACCAAAGGTTAACGAAATATCGGTATAAAAATAAAAATATAAAGAAATTTATAAAATTTACTGACCTAAAGCTTAAAAAAATAATTTCATTGAACATATAAAAAAGGTCGAAAAATTAGATAAACAATTTAACAATATATATTATTTTATCGATATTTTGCTGCAACGTTGTGTAGCTTCTTCAGGAAATAATAATATAAATTTTTTTGTGGCATTTTTTTTAAGTTAATATTTAATTTGTTCAGTAAGATATTAAGAATCTTACAGACAAAAAAAATTTTGCTTTTTTAAACTGTTTAGTCTACTTTATAAACCTTTTATAAATCTTTTATAAAAGATCAAGAATATTTTTTACAAATAAGGAATTAATTGTTTTTGAAAAATACATTGAAATTGATTATTATTAGAAAACTTAATCGCCCTTATTCCACTTGTTGTCATCAACGTCACTTTTACAAGACACCAAAAAATTGCTTCTTATTTACTTGCTTTCGATAACAATTTTGCGCAACTGACAATCTATTTCAGTTGCCTAAGGTCTAGAAAATAGCATAAACCTGCCAACAGGAGTCAATTGTTTTAGACAACGGATACACGAGCATCATTTCTTTATTGTTGTGCTAAAGTGACGTCAATGACGACAACTGCAATAAGGGTGAATATTTAAAGAAATTCCCAATAAAGTAGAAATAAGAAAAAAAATTAAAAAAATTTCGTAAAGGCGAATGAATAAATTAGGCTTATTGGGAAACAGAGTAGCCTGTAATAGCCTTTTCACACTCACTCACATCTCTGAGGAATGCGTGGAATATGTTGAAAATTTAAAAACACCTGTTCACATTACAACATCTTTCATCTTTCATCTGTCATTATTATAATACTACTTTTATGAGTTTGAGCAACTAAAAATTCAAAAATAAAATGGAATTTAAAAATTCAGTAGAAATTGATCTTTCATTGCTTCTCTTGTTGAGGAGCAGAAACAATTAATGCAACAATATGTAGAATTAGTAGAAATTATGCTAGCGGACTATGATGATGAAGAACTATTACGAGTACTTTCTTTATGCACAAAGATTTCGCATCCGAGCAGCTTGTCGACATCTGCAAATTACTTTGACATACATACTTATGTAATTTATTTCGATTTGGAAAAATATATACAAGATTTTTTGATATTCAGACATACCCAAACGTACATAAATAATAAAATCTTGGAGTAGTTAAAGATATTTCTGTGGGAAGAATATTCCAAAAGATAGCCCAGAATGCAAGTACATACATATGTATGTATATGCGTATGTAAATATACATACATATATACATATGTATATATGTTTATAGTATATATGAATGTATGTATATAGTTGTATACATTTTTTCTAGTGATGACACTAAAATAACCCAAAGATGTTGAATGGAACAAAGTGAGATAGGAAAATCTTTTGAAGATGTTGAAAGATGTTGAACATTCAGCACTGTATAATTCTTATGGCAAGATGTTATCATCTTGGCAAATTGATGAAAGATGAAAGATGTGTGTAAGTGTGAAAAGGCTATAAGGAATCTTGTCAACATTTTTAGATTGTGTTTACTCAAGGACATTAGAGCTATGAAACGATTTTGGTTATACGTACCAATCGTTAGATTTGCATGCGTCATTCCAGGAAGATTTAGCCAGAGGTTTTCGGCAGTACTCTTGATTTTCCTCGATATTTATTCCTGAATTTTTTCCAATCTAAGTGCGCAAAACCATTTTGATCCAACCATGGGTGCATTAGCCCTATTCTGGCCATTTTGTTTGCACTTTCGTGTCTAAAAACTGAGCAGAGTGTGAGCTTTCATGCTAGTGGTTAGCCCTTGGTCCTACAACTCCCACACCAGCGCCAGTCATCATTCTGGAGCCATCAATGTAACCACCTGATAGTGCCAGTTACAAGCCCCCCCCGTCTTTCTCTTCTATTGGTCAAAACAGTTTCAAACCTCTTGTCAAAGTCATACATTTTCTTCATCACATAGGAGGGTTGGGAAATTTTTAAAAATGGTGCTATGGCAATTTTATCCTTGATTGCAGATATTTTGAATAAAATTGCAACAATAACTGCCAAAGTAAAGGCAAAATATATCACTAGATATAAGCAAGTAATAAGTGTTTTTTAATTAAAGATTAATTTGATTTTTAGAATGCAGAATTTGATAAAATAAACTCTTAAATTTAAGTTAAGATCTTATATACATATACTAGATCAGTTCTAGATTTTAGCTGAGTTGCTTTATTTTATTACCAGCTATGACATGTAGAAAATTATAACCTTTAAAATTTTTTTTGTAAGCCATCACTTGACTGTTTCGTGCCATTGTCACAGAGTCATTGAGATTTTTTAATTAAATAATGACTTCATTCTTTTAAGATTCTGGTATTTAAGCCAAACAAAGAATACTTAACACTATATAATAAAAATAACAACGTAGCAATAACACTTCAATATACTTTACCACAAAAAGTGTAAAAAAATACTTTCAAGAACAGCAAGATGTTGTTGCACGTGTTAAGTACTAAACGCTTTATACATACATATGTACTTACGACTATGTATACAATCTAACGTGTATTTACAGCCAAGAGTATGAGTAATTTTTTCTTTAATTTTTTTGTTTTCAAATATAAAAATCATTGTTTTAATGAAACCAAAATAAAGACAAGAAAAAAAAAACAACTTATATTCATAACACCATTCTCTCTGGTTGTTGAGTTGTTAAAATTTATACCCACAAAATCGTGTTTACCTATTGGGGGTGTTGGGTAAATTTGGTCAGTAATTTAACTTAAAGAGGTTAAAAGTTTATGTTATGGTTTATTATTAGTGAAATAAAAACATTTGCTTAAATGCTAGAAAAATGTTATTAAGTACATTTAGGAGAATGTATGTAGATCTCAGATATTCATACATTAATAGTATACCTACAAACATTTGGAAGATATCTTACCCAGAAGATAAGAATACAATATCTTATTTTTATGATTTAGAAAATTATCAAAGCAATACTTTTTTAATATTAAAATGTTTTCATTCTGGTGAAACTTTTTGAATGAACAGTTCAAATTGTATTGACTATTTATTTTTTCCTTTAACAAGGTATTTTGTGTTGTAAAAATGTTGCATTATTTTCAGCCTGGCTTTTTATCACATACGCAATAAGTTTATAATATCAATATGTTTTTAACTAGAAGATAAAAAATATTTAATTTAAAATAATAACAATCAGAAAATTTTCAAAACATTATGTCAGGAAATTTCTTTTTATACTAAACATATGATGACTCCCGCGATGATAAATTGAATTTAGTTGACCATAAAAAATTGCTTTAAATTTAAATTATTGGTAGTTTTATTTATATATACATATATACATATGTACATACATATGTACATACATATGTAAATATATATGTATTTTTTCCTTCAGATAATTTAGCAAAATTCTAAAATTGTACCTTAGGAGATAGTCTATCGTTAGAAATAATTTATCTTCCTAAAGATAACATGGTAATATCATAAAAAATTCTATTATATGATTATCTTCTAGGAGTATTGCATTCGTATTTCTTCGAAGTATCGCCCTGGCCGCACAAACTCTAACGAAGGAAGAATATTTTGCAATACGAATATGACTGTTGCCGCAATAACATTATTCTTCCAACCAATACGATTTCGTATCATTTTCGTAATACTTTGCTTGTGGATGCATAAATTAAATTTATTGGAGTGCATTTTGAAAAATTATAAATATATTTAAAAATATATATGTCCATATTTCCATGACAAAAGCTTCTTCATCACAAGATTTTATTAAGCTCGTACTTATCTCAATAGTAGTAATCACTTGCAATTTAATGGAAAATACATTAAGAGATTGCGTTGAAACCATAAATTTGCTTAAATCATAAATAAATAGATACTCTCATGAAGCACAAATATGATTGCATTATAATATGTCACTATTAGAAGTGGTACAAATAAGATATTATTTTTTCAAATAACGTGACAAATATTTTAAAATTTATTAAACGGGAATAATATGAAACTGGAATTTAATAACAAGTTTTACAATTTTCGGTATACTTTAACTAAATTTTTAACTCTATTTAATTAAAATTTTTGCACATTTCCTGAATGTTTTGTTTTTTAGTTGGTCCCATTTTGCTGCCAATGATATTCATTCATAGCGAAACTCTCATCCTTTTCATAGGCAATAGCTTCAATATCATTATTATATGTGTGTTTAGTTATGTACATATGTATGAACATTCATTGCGTTATTACATATATCATGTTATTAACAATTGTTGATTGAGGCTTATAACGTTTCGTGCTAAACAACGTTTAGAAGAAAAATCTTGTTGAATTAAAAGTTACACTCCGAACAAAGCAAATACACCTTTATACACCATTTTCGAGTTATTAACAAATAAAAAGCTTTTGGCAAAATCACTGCAACAACAGCTTCAGCAAATGGGTATTGAAAATAAAATAGAAAACTTTACAAGAGGTTTAAAAATAATCGACATGATATTGATTTAATTAAATTGTTGTTTGTTGCACGTTAAACATTATACTCTGCTACACGTTGAGTTCATATTTTATAAATATATGTATCGACAATTATGGTTTATGGGAATTGATGACGTGAAGCTGCGTACATGTTGGTAAGATATAAAAAAAATTATTTAATCCCAAGATGTGTGAGAGAGTTATAACAAACATCCCTGTACAACACTTCTGATGGATTTACAATTTCTATTTTATGTGTGCCATTCGGAAGTTATGATATGTTTGATTTACTTAAGCGATTCATTTACATAAAGAAGCAATTGTAGTAGAGTTTTTTTTAAATTGCATTTTATAAAAATATTGTTGGTAAGCAAATCAATTTGAATCAATATAAGTATGACAAAGAATTGTCTAAAGGGGCCCATACACACATACTCCTTGCAGCTACTGCCGATGAACTCTTGGTATACGTGTGTGATTGACATTTTACCATCAATCATATCAATCATCATTTAAAATAAAAATTTATAAGATAAACATGCGTTTGACAACAAAAAAATTATTTATAGAATTGAAGAAACTAATTAAAAACGTATTTTCTTTATACATTATTTTTTTTAACTAATTTTTTGTTTGTTATATTTCCTTTTTTGTTTGTTTTACTTTCTTTTTTTCAGTAAAACTTCAAATTCTACAAAAACACATATCAGAAAAATTAATAAACAAATTATTTGTTCATTTGAAAAACTGTCAGCAGCATGAGTTCATTTTAAAATCAAAAATATTTTAAATTTTCATACTGCAATACATTAACAAAAATTTAAAATTTACCAACACATTCTTACCGTATGAGCATGAGCAGTATGTGTGTATGGGCCCCTTAATAATTGGGAAATATATGCTTAAATATATTGTTTTTCACGGGAAATATCTATAAAACTACACAAATTCCGTAGAAAGTTAAAGGCTCTTCGGATAAATACATCCAAATACATAATTTTTATGCAGATAATTTATATGAAAGACAACAAATCTTATTTTTCGACTATTTTAAAAAGAAAACACCATATCCTGCAATTTGATCGATATGTTCCAAAACAATTTTTTTTGGAAAGGAAGGAATACAAGTCTTTTAATTCTGCATTTAAACGGAATACACAAAAACAATTAAAAAAGTGTTGAACCTAATGAAAAATTTTACAAAACAGTACGATAAGCTTGAATAAATATTTTATAATACTATTATTACAAAAAAGAATATATAAATTACATTTGTTGCTTCTAAACTAATCAAATGTTGATGGCTTTTCAATCAGATCTATAACAAAAAGTTTATTTATAAGAGTATCTCTTATATTCACAGATTTGTATCTACCAAAAACTGATCAACATATGCAAAAACTTATTTTAGAAAATTTTTATAATGTCACAAATAAAATCAAAGAAAAAATAGAGTCCCAGTTAAAGAAGAAGAAGAAGATTAGATTCTTAAACATCTGCATGCATTGAAAAGTTGACTGATGACTAATGATTCAAGGATGACTGATGAATCAATTAATGCAGTGTGGTTCTTAAAACCACCATAATAATGCTAGTGTGCGTTTTGGCCTCCACTTCGCTTTAAAATTAAATCCTGATTTCACGGGAAATCAAATAGTACGAAAAAGGAAAAACTCTAATTATATAGCAATACCAAAACACAATTAATAAAATATATAGAACACATCCTGCATCCTTATTTAAAAATACATAAAAAAATCCATGATAATACATGATGCTAATCACAAGAAATTTCATGATCTGCATTCCAAAATATTTCCCATTTTAAAAAATTTAAAATTTTTTCTACATATTTTTCAATTCAAAAAACTTTTATTATGCTTTCATTTTTTCATTGGCACACATCTTTAAAAATTGTAAGCAAAGATCCACTTTAACGCAACACAAAATCATTAAAACAAAGCCAAAATAGAGAAAAGATTCATAAATAGCATCAATATCATTTTAATGCTTAAAAAAATGAATTTAGTAAAACTAATATTATGATACTAAGCGGGCAGAGCAGAAATGATTTCCAACTTAGCAGAGATTCTAAAAATTTCAGCTTGGAAACAGATATTTTTATATGTTATACCCCTTTTAAATCTTTAGCATATATGCAATTTCACAGAAAAAAGTAGAAAAAATTTAGATTCGATAACCATGTGTCATTGGCTACGGAGATGAATTTTAATAACTTTATTTTTTATCCTTTAATATTTATCAATACAGAGAGTTTTCACATTACAACTAAAAATAACTATTTAATAAATAAATGATCAAATATATTATTACATTGAAAGAAATAAATACGAATTTGACAACAACATATACAACAAAAACTATAAAGGCCCTGCTACACGTCCAATATATATAGTGATATTTGGATCGCAATCCATTTTTATGGATTGATGGATCACGAGCGTATGTTACACGTTCAATATTTATCGCGTCAGTATTTACGTTATTTTTGTGCTGTGCGGATCGTTTATTAAAAAAATGTCGCGAGAAAACCAAAAAAAAACTTTATTCGACGAGTCTCACAACTCCGGCAATGCCTCCAAATTAAAAATAAAGTCTCAAAATAGTTTTTTCGGTCGTTAATTCCGATTCCACCGGCAGAACCCACTCGCTTTCACTACCTTCTGACATTAGCCTTTATTAAATCAAACTTTACACAAATGTAATAAACTTTTTTACCTTTTATTTGTTAAATTTATCACTGCGTCTTTTATTTTATTTGTTTTATTTCACCTTTTATTAACGTACCGCGATCTAATATCATGAAAATGCTACACGTTCAATATTTATCACGCGATCTGCGATCTGGAATCTATTATTTAGGTCTTTCTGCGATATCAATACTACACGCTACACGTTCAATAAATATCCTGATACTAGATCGCGTTCAATATATATTGCCCTAACACTTAACAAATTGAACGAAAAAAAATTATTTGAAAATTCTTTGGTTTTAAAAAAAATTCTCTTTGTTTCAATAACTTTTTTTTTAACTAAATATTTAATAACCTATTTGAAATATTTTATTTTAACAGGAAATTTAAAAAAATAATTGTCGAATACTCTCATTCAGTGAAACTGAAATGTATTTTTTAATACTCCAGAGGGTAAATGCATCTGGGCGCGGACTTTGCAACGATAAATTTTGAAGAGTTTAAATTTTAGTTTAGATTTGTGCGCCTTTAGTAATGAAAATGTTTTATTTTTTGAGCAATTAAATCAAAAATTTTCACTTTAAAAAGTACACTGAATTGTGAACTCTGGAATTGGTGAAGACGAAATCTCTACACGTTATTTTTTTAACACAACCCACGAAACTTATCTGCGGAAATCAATCAGAGTCTATGGTGTGGGAATCAAACCCACAATCTCTGAACAGACCAGCATCGCTACCAATCACCTACAGAGGCACCCCCTATTTGACATAAGTGGAAACGAAAATTCCAATTTGTACTTGCGACTAACAGCTCTTTTTTCACTTCTTTGCTTACGTTCGAAACAAAAGTTATTTGTAACCCATTTAATATTATTCTAATGCCCAGCAAAAATTTTGCTTCAAAAAGGCAGGTTTTGACTATTATAAAATAAAAGTAGTGCTGACATACCTGCTGATATCGCTGCTGATTTTTGTATGGCGAGTACTCGGTTTGGAGCACTACATTTTTGATCACTAGTAAATTGATTTTTTTCTGTAGTTTGCGTCATATGCGTTCACTGCTTTTTAACAAGTTCGTATTTTAAAGCAAAGCATGATGCGCTTTATTGCCTTATTGCTTCAAAAAACATGAACATTTTTACTGGGTGATTCACGGGAGCATCGACGTAATGTGGGGTGCATGTCCTTGTTCTATCGTTACAACTATGGAATGTGTTCTAATGAAATGAGGGAACTTGTTCCTGAAACCCACACATTTTTACGCACAACATGTGCTTCACTCAGAGCACGTCCTTTTGTGGTTAATGGGCCAATAAATCTCACTACACATTATAGAGATAATTTCTTTTTAGCCGTACTGTTTGTATGTGGAATAAACTACCTGCAGAAGTCTTTTCTGTCACTTTCAAAGTGCGAAAGTTTAAATCAAATATCTACAGACACTGCTGCCTCTATCTTCCTCTCCATAAACTGTTTTTCTAGTTCTAGCATAATGTTTTCCATGGGTAGTAGTCATACCCTGAGTGCTGATCCTATTGTATTCATGAATGTTTTCCCCAGATTTGTGTCCACCAGCACAATTTAGTCTCAAATACGAGTATTAAGTTCTTTTGAACATTAAAAAATGCCTTAAACTAATTTTAAATAGCACATGACTATTTGTAAATAATAACTTTAGATAAATGCCGATAAGATAAGTTTTTATATGGGAGTAAAACAAAACAAAAATACCATCAAAATAAAATGCAATTTCAAATGAACGCATATGCAACAACATTTGCCGCAAATAGATACAAAAACGTATAAAAATATTTTCTAAAATGCAAAAAAAAAACTTAATGTTGTAATGAGGAAACTCATATCGATATTGTGGCATTTTTATCAGTTTAATGGTTGCTTGAAGGTTTTAAGTAGAGAATGTTTTTTTCACAATCTCATACACATTCGCAAAGGAAAAGATTTTAAACGTAAAATCTATTGATTTAGTTATTTAATAGGACATGCAGTTACCTCCGGGTAGTTGAAAATCAACAAAAATTAATTATGAAAATGAAGTCGTAAAAATAACATAAAACTGAAATCGATACTGAAAGATAAAATAAAAAAAAGGTTAAATGAGATGGACTCATAATTTAAATTTTGAATTTAAAACATTCCGACATCATTTAGAAGAGGCATTTGTAATAGAATAATTTGTAGAATATCTTATGTTAAGTTAAGATTCAAACCAAAATTTACTAAAGAAAGTTTTAAAAGTACTTTCTTAAAAAGTTTGTTTTAATTTTTCCAAGTTTAATTATTAATTATTAATATTTTCTACATTAAAAATAAATATATTTTGAAAGCTTTTTATTAAGATACATTTTTGAAAAGTTGCTTATTTTAAAATTTATAAAATAGTTTTTTAATTTAACTTCAAAAAAGGTTGAAAAATTAAATAAAAATATTTATTTATAATGTATTTTTTATAAGGTGGCATTGTCTGAAGCTTTTAGCACGTTGGCCACAAAACCAAAGATACTCCATTTGAGTCCAGTCACTGATAAACTCAGCATAGAATAAGACAACACCACGCATTTTTCTGATGTTCGTTAGAATTCCTTTGTATCAGTTGTTGTAGGACACTGGTCAGTGAGCTATAGATATAGATTCAGCTCTGCTTCATTGCTATTGTGTAGCAAAATTATAGGCGAAGTAAAATAACCGATAAAATGGCTACTAAACACAGCTTTGGAGATTTGATATGCCTAATTGACACCAGATGCGCAACAAGTCTGCCTTATTAAAAATAACGTGCAAAACAAAGCTCTATATCTTCCTTCACCACCTGTCTTCCCTAACACTATCCCTTTCGTAAAGGAAGTAACACTTACTAATAGTAGTAGGCAGTCTACTTTCAAAAAAAAATTAAATAAAAAGGCAAGAAGTGCTTAAAAAGGCTGGCCCAAAATTTAACATCCAGAACGTGCTTTGCAAAAAAGAGCCAAGGTCGAAAATCATCTTCAAATGTTGATGCAATGAATATAATCTTTTGAATAAAAATAACTTTTGGATCAAAATTTAATTTTTTTTGAGTTATTTTTTACAATTCAAGGTTCTCTCGGTTTTAAAAAAATAGTTTGTTTAGTTTGGAAAGTACTTTTTTTAATGACACTTTTTTAAATTTACTTTTTCTAAAAAGTATTTTTTTAAATGTACTCTTTCTAAAAGGTACTTCTTCTAAAAGCTAATTTTTCTAAAAATTACTTTTTATAAAAGTACTTTTTCTAAAAAGTATTTGGTAAATTTTTCAAAAGGTACTTTTTTTAAAAGGTACTTTTTCTAAAAGGTACTTATTCAAAAAGGTACTTTCTCTAAAAGAAACATTTCCCAAACACTAGGTTTCTTAAGAGGTCCTTTTTAGGGTTGCATACACCAGAGACTGTCCGTCTGTCAGTCTGTCTGTCCATCACAGGCTATTTTCTCAGCAGCCGTAAGAGCTACGGATCTGAAATTTGGACAGATAATGCAGAACTTTACCCTCTACAACAACAAATACATGAGAGTAAAAAATAAAAGGCTCTTATATATTAGAATTCAAATTAAAGGGTATTCTATCAGTTAATGCAATTTTTACTATGTAATTTTGACAACTTGCTGTATCGTGGAAACCGTTTGCCTCTTAAACTCTTGAAATTTTCAAAAACGGAAAAACTAAAAAAACCAAAATTATAAAATTGCCAAACCGATATAATATCGCAAAAGATTAAAAAAAAAAAATCGCCAAAACAAAAAAGATCGCCATAATTAAACAAATCTAGCACTAAAATAAATCGCCAAATATGAAAAAATCGCCCAAATAAAAAATTCGCCAAAATAAAAAAAAATCGTCAAAATGAAAAAAATCGCCTAAATTAAAAGACGCCAAAAACTGAAAAAACTCGCAAAAACGAGAAAAAAAGAAAAAACTAAAAAGCACCTAATGAAAAAGAAATCGCCAAAATGAAAAAACGTCAATAACTGAAAAAACGGACAGAACTAAAAAATTTGTCTGTATGAAAAAAATCGCCAATATGAAAAAAACCAACAACCGAAAAAATCGCCAAAACGAGAAAAAAGAGTAAAAACTAAAAAAATCGCCAAGGTGAAAAAACGCCAAAAACCGAAAAAATAACAACAAATAAAAAAATCTCCTGCATGTAGAAAAAATTGCCAAAATTAAAAAAATTGCTTAATGAAAAAATTGCCAGAATAAAAAAACATCGAAAACCAAAAAAAATAGCCAAAAAGATTGTAAAAACTAAAAAATTGCCAAAACATAAAAAAACGCCAAAATCGAAAAAACGCTAAAAGCTAAAAAAAACACTCAAACCCGAAAAAAACCCAAAAACAGAACAAAATGCCAAAAATATATTTTATATAAGCTAAAGTTCATATTGAATTACATATCTAGTGTCCGTACGGAATCCTTCGTGCGCGGGTCAAGGTCGCACTTCACTAAATTTATTTGTTATGTTAACTGCTCAAAGGCGTTTCCACTTCAATTGAAAGTGAAGTGTATGAGTTATATAAGTTTAAGCGCTCGTTTTTAGCTTTGGTTAGTATGAACATATATAAAATTTTATATAAACTTTAGAAAAAAAAACTATTAAGTTTTAATCTTTTGATACGTTATTCAGAGCATAAATCACTATTTTTCAATGAATTGAACTATTTGATATTATTGTTTCGATTAAGTTGTATTTTTAACTGGGTTCTATTACTTAAATTATCCAAATTAATAACAATTATGTTAATTGATAAAGCGTTTAACATATTAATAGTTTCTGATTATTTTCCAAGCCTAATTTTTTTAAAAAAAAAGCAATGACGTGTAAAAGGTGTCAGTAATATAACCCAGTGTTAAATACAAACATGGACCATGTCCATTATAATAAAAGCTGTAACATTTCGTTTAATATTATTTTTTTACTCGTATTTTATATATTTATGAAGTGTGTTAAATGTCAACTGGAGCAAAATGACATGTAGCCTAAATAGCAACAACAAATTAAACAAAATATATCTTTATACTCGTATTACAAGACAATGAGACAGAAATCAAAGAAACACATGTAATTTTAAAAACAATACCCGATGTCAAATGGCCATGTGATATTAAAATAATAAAATAAAATGCTTTAAAATAAAAATTAGAACACAAATTCATTCAGTCCAATGAAATAAGGTTACTGTAAAATATGAAAACCTTTAAGAAAAACATATTATACATATATTTTCTATTCTTTTTTTTGTCGCCATAAAATTATTTATGACAAGTCCAGTCTCCACAAAACCAACGAACCGACCAACAAGGCGTGACTTTAACTAATTGATAAAAATCACATAAACAACAAAATGTACCACAAATTTTCTAATAACAATTGTTATGTATTTAAGAAATTATTTATGTTTTATATTCACAATTTTAATGCAAAAAAAATTATAAATAAAATCTGCAAAATATAGAATAGAATCTCAAAATCGTTTGTGAATATTAATAAAAACATTGAACTAGAAACGAAACAAAAGAAAAAAAATTATGACAATAAAACTATTGTTTGTTTAGCTTTAATTTATGCTGAAATTTTTATCATGTACTCAAAATACGAGGGTAGGTTGTAAAGTTTTATAACCTAATTATGTATAAAAAGACTCGAAAGATTTATAAACAAATCCTGAGGTGGGCTGTTGAGAGCTTTGTTTATCGAAAACTTTTTGGGAAAGCTCAAGGTTAATTAATTGAACTTCCACACCATAAGGAGCAATTTATAGCAACTCATGGACATCATTAATCTAGGATTTCTTCCACATGGCAAAATACTATTAAATTTCGTGCTTAAAATTTTTTTTTTTTTAAAGCAGATTCGATTTAGTATAAAAGAATATTTCTTATTATTGTCTTATTATTTCTTATATTTATGTTTAACATTGGTATTGATAGAAAAAAATATTTTTGAGTCAGTCTTTTGACGGTAAAAGTTATATTTCATATATTACATCAGCTTAACTTGAGTCAATATTCAACTAAATATTTTTGTTGATATCTTGCAGTGAAACTATACTTCATTTATTAGATAGACATGGGTGTTGATGAAGTAAGTGGCTTCTTAGAAAGGTATCGGTATTTTCATCAGCTAATAGGGCTTTGTTTAATTATTCTTCTCTTCTTTGGAAATTAACATTAATTGAGAAAAAATATTTCATGCAAAAAGAATTGAAAATACCGAACTTGAGCCCGATTAATAAATTATTTCTGATTAAAATTTCTGCATTCCCTGCCTTAGAACATTTACCTTTCATAAACCAAATCACCCTCGCATCTGTCATATTCAATAAAACAATTACAAAATGTAAAACAAACGTGAGAATTGACTTTACATGAAAATCATGTTGTACAAATACAAGAAACCAAAAAATATTTTTTTTAGTTTTTGTTTTTTTGGCTCAAAATCCAAAAGCCAAAAATACCATTAAAATCAATTTTGGGAAAATGAAAAATATATGTATGTGACAAAATTACATCTATTGTTGTTTTTTATTAAAAAAACACACACACAAACAATTTGATGTCGCAAAATTCAATTCAATTCACACTAAGTAAAGCTTTTTATCATGAATATTAATCTTGAGAACCTTTTGAGCGAACATACACACATACATACACAAAAATATTGAATTTGAATATTAGACAATTATAAACATCATCGTGATGACTATTGACAAAAATTTTTCATTGGTATAGAAATATTTTCACACGTACCAGATCAGGTTAAATAATCTCTTCTATTATCAGCAAAAATCAATTTTTCTAAGCTTAGATTTAAATCTCACGAATAACAAAGTTAAAATTGGCAATAAAAAATATATAGATATTTAATCTTTGGCAAGGAAAAATTTACTAAGAACTAGGCCACATTTTTCTGATTGATAATTGGAACAAAATTTTAAATAAATTTTGTTTTAGGATTTATGGAACACATATGAACTCTCATGAGGGGAAGTTCCCTTCCCCTAGAAACATCAGAATAAAAACAAATAACCACAAGTTGTCATTTTAATATAAAAGTTTGTTCATGGCATCATAGTTCCACGGAAGGTTCGGAAAGATGCTGATAGTAACTCTGGATCAAAAAGTTTTCAGGATATTTGGATTAACCCATCACTTAGATTGACATTTCTTTTCAGGTAAATTTGCTTCGAATATAAAAAGGAGATAAATACTTCAACACAAGATTGGGTTAATTTTATTGAATCATAAATAAAAAATATATAGAGCCTATTTCAATTGAGATAAAAAATTATTCCTTCAATATTTCTTTTGGAATGAAATTACCCAGCAAAAAAATTTAATAAAAGGTAATCCAATTTGGAATTAAGCATTTTTGGTGGAAGCTCTTCCCCACTGGATTACCGACTTAACGACTTTAAGAAGGCGTGAGACTTAAATAATCGATTATTAAGAAGTAGTTAATTTTTTTATTTGGCAACATGTTCATGTCTTCTGTTAAATATAAAAGAATCATTCATATCATTTATTAACTTGTATATCTTTTTTTTTTATTTTATGTAATGTGTAATTTGTAAGCGAGTAATGAAATTTGGCAATCGGAAAAGTAAGTTGTTCTAATAGTAATGTGTAATTTTTTAATGGTTGATGGAAAAAATGGTAATGAAATAATAACAAACACAGTAAGGGTTTTCATGAGAATGTTCAAAAGCCTCGCAAACTGTGCAATTTTGCATTCTTTCACTCTTGTAAATAAAATGTCAAATATTGTATAGAAATTTATCTACACAAACCTGTTAAATTTGCCCAACAATTTTTACTCGTAAACATAAGCTGTGCAATTGTGCATTTAGTAAACAACAATTTCTTGGTTTTTTGCCTTTCTTTAGGCATTTTTAAACACAAAAACACATGCTTTTTAATTTTTTTAAATATATAAATATGTATTTTAATTGAAATTTTTTTGTTTTAAATTTATCAAATTAATTTTTTTGACATTTCATTCAAATTGACTAAATTGTTTGCACAAAAGTTGCCAAAGGGCTTCATGAAATAAGTCTCGCAAGTTTGCCCAATTGCACAAATAGCAATTTTAAGAGTTCTCATGAAATATCTTATTAGAATTGTTCCATGAGTGAAGAAAAAATTTCACAATTTGCCCATTTGTCTAAAGAGGGGACAATAAATGAAGAAGTGCTCAAATTTGCAATTTCTCCTTCGCATGCCTTAATACACATTCTGGAATTCTTACTGCATCTAGCATTTGATTAGAAGTATAGAAGTATTCTTGAAAATACAAAAAATCTACTAAAAAATAAGGAACTAAAGGAAATAAGAGCCAGTGAAAAATTAAGACCTCGCGCCTTATCGACATCGTAAGACACGCTCTAATAAATCTTTTTTTTTATTCGTTCGTTTATTTGGTTGGGGGTATTCAGAATTCTTCAGTTTCAGGAATAAAATGATAATTTAATATGGTAATTGTGAATTATCACCTTAATGACTTAACAAGAGCATTAATATAAATTTTATTATGTCACAGTTGTAAGTAAACCCTATTTTTGTACGTTTTTTGTTTATTAGTTTTTGATAAATTTTCAAGTCAAATATTTCCATACTAAGAAATAAGAGCTATTTGCTTATATTATGTAAAAGATAATTAGACTTTTTAATGATAAGAAACATTAAAAATAAATTGAGATGTTACTAAAAGCACTAAGAGCTTGATATGCCTACACAGAAAAAATTATTCCCAAAAAATTTTCAAACAAACGTGTGTTTTGATATAAAATTTAATTTCAGTAAATATTTTTTACTGTTTCAGTAAATTATTTGTTACAATTTTATTTTATCAGATATAATTCATAGTCAAGCTCGAGTACAGTAATTTCAATTCTTATTAAAAGATATTTTTTTTTATTATTAATTAATGTGAGTTTCTAAAGAAGAGAAGAAAAATTAAACTAAGACTTTAAGCTGGGGGAAATACCGATACTTTTCTGTGCAGCAATAAGAGTTGAAATTACTGAACTTGAGCCTGACTATGAATTATTTCTGATTAAAATTCACTACAGTTCAATTAAAAGAATATAAAAAATTTTATTTTATGTAAAAAAAACTGTACAGAATGAAAATTATCTACGTAAAGTAAAATTTGTAACAAAATTTTTTTGATTTATTTTTTTATATTTAAATTTGTTATTTTTCAGTTAAATTTATTTTAACATATAGGTTTTTATTCTCAAATTAACGCTTTTTCGATTCAAAATCAAACGTTTTCAAATCAAACTGAATTTTTTTCAAAGTAATTTCAATTTTATTCAAAGCAAATTAAATTATTTTCAACTCAAATTATACTTTTTACAAATCGTATTGAATATTTTTCATTTCAAATTAATTTTTTTACATTTTAAATAAAATTTTTTTAACTTCAAATTAATTTTTTTAATTTGAAATGAAAAATATTCAATATGATTTGTAAAAAGTTTAATTTGTGTTGAAAATAATTTAATTTGGTTTGAATAAAACTGAAATTACTTTGAAAAAAATTGAGTTTGATTTGAAAAAGTTTGAATTTGAATCGAAAAAGCATTAATTTGAGAGAAAAAACCTATACTAAAAATATTCATTTCAGGTTTTTTCTCGTTGGAAAAATGGAAAAATCTAATTTTGTTGACAACAAACACAATAAAAAAAAATTCAAAAATATTTTTTAAATTTTTTTGCGGTGATTGTTGTAAAAAATTAAATTTTTCCAACGAGAAAAAACTGAAATGAATACCTTTACTGTAAAAAAAAAAATAGTCTATAAATTATTTTATAGATATAAAAAGCATTTTATTTAGTAAATAAAATAAATACATATTTAGTTTTTTTTTGTAAAGATTTTTGTTTGCGGTTTTCAAACTTATCATGTTTGTATATTGTGATTCTCAATATAGTATTAAGAGTCTTTTACTATAAATATACGGAGTTTGTTAGCTAAATTCAAAAACTTTTTGGGTTGAAGTGTATTGACGAGTTTCAAAAGCGGGAACGAAATGCTTAACCATAAAAACAAGCTAATTTTTGAAAGTAAAAGAAAAACATAGTTGAACCTTTTATTTGATTCAGTTATTTTTTTCTGAAATGCTTAAAGTAATTTTTGCAAACTTTTTTTTCCAGTGTCAAATAAAACTTTTACTAATTTTTTTTAGAAAAATTGTTATTGATTCAGTTAATTTATTTTCTGATAATTAAAAAAAAATTAATTTAATTAATTTAATTAATGAATAATACAAAAAAAAATCTGTAAAAATGTTTTGCTGTTCCTAATCATATATTTGACTGAAAATATTTTGAGTTTCAGTTAACTTTTTTCTCTAATGCCATAATAAGTTAACTAAAAATAAAAATATTTTTTCAGTTAAATTTTAGCAAAATTGTTATCAGAATCTACAAATTTCCTTGTAGGTCCGCATTCACAAAAAATATTTACTGGTTCAATTTGCTTACTAAAAAAGAAAATTAGTTTTTCTGTGTTCAAATCACAATAAATTTCCTCTATGGTGGGCCAATTTAGTTAACAACTTCTAGCCTAGAGTCTTTAAAACCACAACACATTCTTTAGCAACTAGCAAATAAAAAAGCCAAGTGCACTTAAGAAAACAATCTGTAATAAAAATATTACGCTGAAAGTTGTCAATATTGGCAGTATGATGTTGCAGGTTTTTTTTATATAATTTGCTTTAGAAATTTATGCTTTAAAAGATCCTTAAGTATTCATTGACTATGTAAAATGTATAGAATGTTCGGCGTACACTTGTCCACACTAAGATGCTGCGGCTATCTATGAATGACTTGCTTAAGTTGTCTTTATTTATTTTAGCATGGCGCTTATCATTTTAACATCTTTAGTCGTTGTTTATTTATGCACTAACTATTTGTATATCCAGGCGATGTTTATCTCTTGAAGATGAAGATGCACTTGTTGGCGATACCAAGAATATACGTATGTGTTGAAAAGATTTACTTTTTGTTATTCTTTTTTTATTTGCCATCATCATTTATGTTCTTGTCGCATTGTCATCATTTTTTTTAACAACATTACACTTTTTCTTTTTTCTTTCATATTTTTTTTTGTCACATTGTTAACATGTTATTTATTAACATCACAGGTTTTTTTCGCTAATTTTTTTTTAAAAAAAAATATTATACGTTTTTTGAAGACTTTCAAATAAAATTTTATTATTTACTTGTAAAAGTTTTGCGTACGCAAAGAAAAATTTAATTATTGCTATTTAGCTTTCACAATAAGTCTCTTTTTATTTTATCTATAAAGTTTATACTTCTCTGCATTTGTCTGTCTTAAGATTTGTTTCTATTATTCTACCTAATGTTTCTAATTAAAACTCTAGTAGTAAATTTTGAGACTTGTGCCACCCATTGACTTAATATTTTATCGTGCGTTATGTTCTTTTTAAATAAAATGCATTCTTAGTGTGTTTGTTTTTGGTATTATTAACTTAACGTATAAACACGTTCTTACTTTTTCCTAAACAAATCAATACAGCAATTTGTTTACTTTAATGTATCAACTTACACTTAAGGAAAAATGCAAATTTTTGCTACAAAAACCATAAAAATTTCTTAACAAAAAAAAACCAATTGACATTGTACATGAATTTTATCTACAGTCAAGAAATATTATACCAGAAATAAAAATGTTAATTAATTCCTAACAATTATTTCGAAAACAATGTTCCTATCATAAATTGCATTTGACAACAGCAATAGGTGGAAATGAAGCAGAGCCTTTTTAAGACTTTATCAAAAATGTATGGAGTTAATTTTGGGGATTCCTTAAAAAGCTAATCGTGAAGAATCGTTAAAAAGTTATTCTACTAATAGCACGGCGCACAGTGGCTGAAAATCGTTTTTCATTGGCCAAAATTCTGTAACTTTTGAACTGATCAAAATATTGAAGTAATTTTTATTTTAGTGGATAGATATTTAGTTCAGTTTGACTCAGTTTTAATTACATTAAAATTGATTGAGGACTTTTTAAGGAATTCTAGCTCAAAGTTGAACTTTTGAATTTTTTTAACTTTTAGAGTGAAATATGGGTTTATTATTTATTTATTTAGACCGCAGGCCGTTATCGATGATAGCTTGCGAGTAGTAACCATTTATTTTTGATAAAAAACAAAAGAAAAACACCTTTTTCTGAAATTAAAAAAACGGTTGAGTTTGACAGCATGCCACGCCCACAATTATCAATAGTTTAACCTAAGTTTTTGGCTACCTTAATCTGGATATATTAGCTACAAAAAGGCGTAAAAATTTTAAAAATCGGTGACAAAAAAAATTAGACTTTTGGCCAATGAAAAACGATTTTCAGCCACTGTGCGGCGTAGTAGTTTTTTTTCGCTTAAAACTATAAACGATTTAGATTCTTATAAGTAGAACAAAGCTTACATGTCATTATACGTTAAGAGATTATTTCATATTAGGAAGCTTGGAGTGATAAAAATAATGGCCAAGGAAGATAATCTTTACAGTGTATAGACATGAAGGCCATCTTACTTTACAGCGGAAGATAAGTTTAGAAATCAACTTTAATTATTCACTATTTGATGATAGTTTATACCAAAAAAAAATCAGACTATAATTTTCATATAGTCTTTTTTGTTTAACTTGAATTAGGTACTAAACTTTGAAAAAACAAAAATAATTAGTGTCTCCTTACCAAAATAACATAACATCTTTTTTCTAAAATAACACAAAAGTACTCAAAAGAAAGTAACTTATTTAATTGCACATATTTTGCAATGTAATATGAAAAAGCATATGGAGCATCAATGCTTTTAAACTTAAATAAATTCAGTGAAGTGCGAGTTTGACCCGCGCACGAAGGGTTCCGTTCGGACACGATATATGTAATTCAATACGAACTTTAAACTATATAAAATAGAGTTTTATCATTTTTTTTCGTTCTTGGGTTTTTTTCGTTTTAAAGCGTTTTTTAGGTTTGGGGTTTTTGCGTTTGTTAGCGCTTTTTTAGATTTGGCACTTTTTTCTCGTTTTGGCGATTTTTTTTTTGGTTTTTAACGTTTTTTTAATTTTTTCGATTTTTTTTATTTTGGCGATTTTTCTAATTTTGAAAAGTTTGGTCTATATGAAGGCGTTTTTTTGGTTTTTTGGCGTTTAATTTTATTTTGGGAATTTTTTTTATTTTTGACACTTTTTTTCTCGTTTTGGCGACTTTTTGCGGTTATTTTTAATTTTTGCGCCTTTTTTCGTTTTGGCGATTTTTTTATTTTGGCTATTTTTTCATTTAGGCGATTTTTTAATTTATGTAAATTTTTTTTCGGTTTTTGGCATTTTTTTCAGTTTGGCGACTTTTTTCATTTAGGCGCTTTTTTAGTTTTGGCGGTTTTTTCAATTTGGTGATTTTGTTTTCATTTTGGCGATTTTTTTTCCTATAAACAATTATTTTGGTTTTGGCACCTTTTTCGCGTTTTGGCGATTTTTTTCGGTTTTTGGCGTTTTTTTAATTTTGACGATTTTTTTCATTTGGGTGATTTTTGGAATTTGGCGATTTATTTTAGTGTAAGATTTTTTTTTAACAATGGCAATTTTTTCGCTTGGCGATTTTTTTTTTAATTTTTGGCAATTTTTTTTTTTTGGTTTGGCAATTGTATAATTTTCGGATTTTTTAGTTTTACCGTTTTTTGAAAATTTTTAAAGAGTTTACCTCTTACAGTTCCCAAGATTTAGCAAGTTGTCAAAATTACATAGTCAAAATTGCATTAATTGATGAACCACCCTTTGATTTAAATTTTTTTTATATCTTAGTGTTAGTTGTTGTAGTCTATATAAAAATACACTAATTTTAAAAATTTCAAGTATCAATATACATATGCACATGCAATAGTATGTATATTAGATGGGATTTTAGCAATTTTCGTTTTTCGTTTTAAATAACCCTTTAATTTTTTATCCTCATATAATTGTTGTTGTAGCATCTAAGGTTCTACATACTCTATCAGAATTTCAGGTCCGTAGCTCTTACGGTTCCTGAGGAAATAGCGTGTGACGGACAGACGGACAGCGCAGCAAAAACAATAGGGAACCTTTTTTCACCTTTGGTGTACTGAACCCTAAAAAGCAAAAATGAACACTAAGCTACAAATAAACTTCAATTGATCGCTTCACGAAAAATTTAGGTAAGTTTGTTGATTGATCATTACAAGTTGGTTTGGAACTTCTAGTGCAGGCTTTACGTGTTTTTCTTTTCTTGTTTTACTTTTTATTTTCGACAAAAAATTTTAGTTTCCAATACTATCTTCTTCTAGGTACCCGGGTACCTTGGAATGCAGTTAAAGGTGTTTTTCTTCATTCACATAAGGGTTAAATAAATTTGATATTTCCGCAAAATTTTCAAGTTATGCAGGATTTTTTGATGTAGCAGTCGATAGTGCCTCTTAACGTAGAAACATCATTAAAGGAGAAAGCAAGAATAATATAAAACAAAGGACTTAAGCAGCAAACACCATTAAGTACTACTCACATTATTCAATTAAGGCTCGACCTAAATAGACACAACGGGTATGAGTTGGTGTTGCAACTAGTTATGATTTCATACAGAGAAAAAATTTAACTTCATTATAATGAGTATGAACTAATTAAAATTCTGGCATATTTAAAACTTTTATTAGACTCACAGCTTGGCCCGCGATATCGACAGAAAACGTGCGACTGAAAAGTTGTATTGAAAACAACAATGAAATAGGAAAAATTGTTTTAATTTTAATTATAGCTGTTAAGTAATGATTATTAATCGTACTCATTACTAATTTGGTTACTTTTTTTTGGAAATTACGAGTATATTCAGTTTTGCCCAATTATTGATTGATTACGATTACTAATAATGGAAAAGTAATCAGAATTACTTCAAACTACAAAAAATAATCCAAAAGAATCAAATGTAATTAAAAAATAATCCGATTACTTTTAAATATTACTTATTACTTATTACTTATTCAATAATAACCAAAAGTAATCCTTGAAAGTAGTCGGATTATTTTTTTGATTATTCTCTTGTTTTTTAATTTCAAATAATTCAGATTACTTTTTGATTATTAGTAATCGTAATCAATCACTAATTGAGCAAAACTGAATATATAATCAGGAAATTATACAATCAGCACAATTCTTTTTAAAATGTAATCTAATTGATTACTAATCGTAATTGAAATTTAACAGCTCTGGTTTTAATACAAAAGATCGTTTAGCTTTAACATTTTTCATACGAGTTTCAAACAAATTTTGGCTAAAAAAAATTTGAAGAAAAAATTTCTTTGAACTGACTTTTTAAAATATTAAAGTTTAACCTCTTCTGCTCAAATTCCTTTGCAGTCAGACTTTAATGTATTCTTTAAACGAAATGAAACTTAAATATAATTTCATTATTTCCAATAACAGCACAAAATATGTTAATGGCAAAATAATGCAAATTACATGAATTTTTTAAAACCATAAAATTATGCTTTCAAACTTTATGCGCTTTTTATGCATCTAAATAATATTTGCAATTCATACTAAAGTTAAAATGTGAGCAAACAATTGCAAATGTTTGCTTGTATGAGGAGTAGAAAGAAAAAAAATAATTGTATTAGAGTAGATTTTTCGTATGAGTATTAATATCAAAGCAGATAATGCCGCACAATTGCATACGAGTACATACTCTGGGCTTAAGATAAATTCATAAATGCATAAACATATTTAAATGTATTAACCATGAAAACAATTGGCCAGTTAAGGAGTAAATAACAAAAAAATAAAACGTCCATAATACTTGAAACAGAAATTAAATGCTAATAACATTATTGTACACATTTCACATGATACGAGTATGTCATGTGCCGACAGATGGATGGATAGACTGAAAGGTAGGAAAAGAAACAAAAAGACTGTGGTACTTTGTGGGGGGAGCAAGGAGTGAAATATTTTGTCTTGCACTGTAGCAGCAAATGAAATTTTATGCTAATAAATGAAATGGATTTTAAACTTAAGTCTCCATTTTATTTAAAACGAAAAAATTTTATGGAGCAAACTTTTTAAAAGCATTTACATTCTACATACAAGAATATTTCTCATGATGAAGGTCTAGCAGTCATCAAAAACAGCATGTTGTTCCGTTATACCAGTTTTTTTTTCTAAATATTTACAATTGTCCTTGGTGTATTTTCTTCTTTAAAAATTATCACCTGTAATTTGGATCATTTAATATGACGACCCTTGGCAAATCAAACCAAAAGCTGAAAATCAAATTTATCAAAGTTAAAAAAATAAATTTTAAAAAACTTCTTGCAAAATTTACTTTTCTTCTTCTTAATTTTAAATAATTTTTTTTCGTTATTTCAAAGCCAAATTTCTTTCACAATAAAATTGTATTTGATTTTTTTTTAACTTTGTAAAATATTTATCAAAATTTTTTTCCTTCCTGGTCACTGTGCCAGCTAAAAAAAATAAATTCTACTCTATTGCAATATAATTAACGTCATCAATTGCCACTCATAACAATTGTTAAATAAGTCGGTCACTAAGTCAGTCAGTAAGACTGTCTGTCTGTCAGTCATATGCTTTCGATACCAAACGGACTTTTGGCCAGTTGAACCAATACAATTCTATACGATCAATTGGAAAAAAATCATATATGTGTTCCACTATTATTATATTCGTCTTTATCTATTTTTGCACAGCGGGAGTTTGCTGTTGCCACAGTTTCTTTGAATTAAGCTTTTCGTGGCAAGACAATGTTTAGCAACACTTTGATACATACAATAGCAACACTTATGAAATATTTTAAATTAACATACATTGAGCTTTAACACTCGCACAAGAAACAATATAAAATACTTAATATTATTAATTTAAATAATAATAATAAAAAAACTGTTTATTATGCACTAAAACTATTAATTATAAATAATGAAATTTTGCAAGATAAAACAAAGCAAATGTATTTGGTTTAATGAGAAAAAGTGCACTCAATGGGTGTATATTTTTTTTAATTTAAATTAAAGTAGATTTTTCTTTTTTTGGAATAGGAACCATAACAATTGGACAGATTTAATTTGTTGAAATCAACGATAGTATTTTAAAGTGCAAGGAAGTGAAATTAGCAACCAAAATTTATAAAACACATCTTACATGTGTTCAAATTAAAACCATTAAGCATGATTAAGTAAGCCAATATTTAAAGTGCTATAATGGATGGAAAATATTTGCTTTTTAGGCAGAACATCTTTATCGCTTTTCCAGCTAAGCAAGTGTATATTCAAAAATAGTTCTTCTGCTAAACAAAATTAAAAAGATTTCATTGATTTTACAGTGGTCACGTTAATTGTTATATTTTACTAAACAGAAAATTTTTTTTTATATTTGAATACGAAGATCGCAGTTCAGAAATAATTTCTTAAACGCTGATTCAATAAAAAAAATTTTTGAATATTATGCGATGACAATTTTTGCGTTATTGACAAACAATATTATGTGCACGTTTATTGAAAACATTTTTATTTCAATAAATAAAGAAATTAAATGAATCAAAGAAAAAAGTTGTTGACTGAAATTTTATTTTCAGTGATAATTGTTATTGTGTGTCTAGAAGAATTTTACGATTGCCAACCCCACTTTATTTGTACAAATAGTTTAATGCTTGCTTGCAGTTTGGTAAGCAAATGTGTGTTTGAATTAAATACATGATTTTGTTGTGTTTTTGAAAATATTTTGGAATAGTCAAGTAGTTTGCTTTTGTCAGCCATTCATTGACTTTGCTAATTTTAACAAAAATAAAACAAAAGTGAATTTTGTATGCTGAATAATTATCATGTTTTCCCAGTATTTACAATTCTTATGTAATAAAATATTTTTGTTACTTATCCGATTTAGAAATTATTCCTGATTAAAATTCATTATAGTTGAATTAAAACCGAGTTTTTTTTATTTATTTTTTATCTATGTATTTTGTTATATACATATTCAAAACTTATCAACACTTTGGGTATGAAAAAATTATTTACAGCACTAAAACCAAATAAGAAACTGAATCTTAGTCGTTTTCAGAAATTTCAATGCAACATTTATTTTATTAAGAAAAATATTAATTTACACACTATTACTATTACATTCAATCTGAAACATTAACCTCGTCTTCCATATGAGATTAGGAGTCTTAAACTTCCTGAGACTTTTTTCAAAGATACTTTAAATTTAGCCAACTTGCACATGACTTAACAGTTTCATCATAAATTTGAATAGCTAAAAAAAGGGTTGTAAGGCAAAAAAAAAGTACATAAAATCCTTGGAATGATATTGGATGGTTGGAAAATTAATTAGTTTCAGATGGTTGAGGCTGCAAACAACAGCCCAAGGCGAGGGCATTACATTTTAAGTTAATATATCTGGGATAATTCACATTGACCTTCTTTATTTGGCAACTTGTTCACGTAATCAATTTAATCTAAAAAAATCATTTAGCAAATTGTACATAATTTTTTAAATTTTAGGTAATGTGATTCGTAAGCAAAAATGAAATTTGGTAATCAGAAAAGTAAGTCATTATATGGCAAGTAATTTTTTGCTGGGCACTTCCAAATACTGTTTAGCAATATTCCGAATGAATATAAGTTCTTTTTTGTAGCTGTGTGGGCAAAATTTTGAATACATCGCAACACAACTGAGATCAACCAGCCATCAAAATGGAAGATTTATTTGAGAGAATATATCTAAAATAAAGCCTAAGTTGAGTGCCCCAATCAACAAGTTAATTGGTCACTGTTTTTTTTTTTGGGATACATACATATATGTGGTGTAATTTTATTCAATTCCCTTTAAAAGATTAAATCAATTACCCGCATATAATAGTTAAATCTTTTGGACGTATTAATATTGATTAAAAACAAAAACAGCAGTCTAGCAGGAAAAAAAACCTATTCTATCAGGCCAAAGTACACTTGTGCTCTTACGATCTCAAAAACTTATGAATTGGACCACAAAGTTAGACATCATGGAATCTGTAAATTCTATCGTGTACTAGGTTTACTTCAAATTTGGCAAAATGTACTTATTTTGTAGAGTTAATAGTTCGTGATAAATCACAAGAAAAAAAGAATTTAGAAAAATTAAAATCACTGTTTACAAGTC
This sequence comes from Tachina fera, assembly GCA_905220375.1. Classification (NCBI taxonomy): domain Eukaryota; kingdom Metazoa; phylum Arthropoda; class Insecta; order Diptera; family Tachinidae; genus Tachina; species Tachina fera. The sequence continues at coordinate 18,743,881 of LR999964.1, read as the reverse complement.
TACTAAAAAAAGTACTTTTTGTAATTAATTAAATTTCTTTATAATCAGTCTTATTATAAATTCCAATGTAAAAGTTTTCGAATCAAAGTTTTTGTTCACAGCGATTTTAATTTAAAAAATTAACTTACATATTTCCACCTTTTCCAATTTAGAAGTATTTTTGGATACTTTTCTTCATAAATTGTCAAACTATTTGACAATCGTATGAAGTTTGTTCACACGTTCGGAAATTACCATGTGAATTTTTTTTTAATGACAAGCCTGAATATTTAAAAATTTGTACTTAAAATATTTTAGTGGTTTTTATCAATAGCAAGGCAGCATATGTTCAAAAATCAAATTTCTTCAATACAGCGAGAAAAATTTATTTTTCAAGCATATTTTAAAAATTTTTTAAAAAATGTGCTGTTGTTTTAGAAAAATATGCTGAACATAAATCCTTATTTACCCAAAATTTCTTAGAACTTTCAAAATATAAAAATTTGATATCATAAACTCAAAAAGAGAAATATATAACATACGTTGTTTTTAATGAAAACCACAGATTTTTCTTATTAATAATTTTTTATAAAGCTTCAAAATAATGAGTATAGTAAATCATTAAAATTGAGATTGCTTGCTTAATTTTTGCTGGCATTATCAGTAAAAAAAATTCTTATATTATATATGGGTATTTTTCCGGGAAATTTCAGTTTTTGTCGCATGTGACAGCAAGCAATTAACCTTGTATTTCTGAACAACGTGACTCGATTTTTCTTAAAACTTTGCCTCACGTTGAGCTGCTGACTGCCTACACAAATTATATAAATAAGTAAAAAAAAAGAAATCGTTTTCTTTGAAAAAAACAAGCATATTTGCTTTATGTCGCACGCTACAAAAATTCGATATTCCTGTGAAAATGCTCATATGTAGATATTGATGACAATTTTAATAACTGGGCATGCATAAACCTTGCAGTTATTCTAGAAAAACATTCCTTCATATTCATAATAATGCATGAAAACTATACTTTTTTTTGCCGTGTAAAAACAATTCATTATAAAATTCAAAATAAATCTATTATACCTAAACAAAACATTCTATTTAATTCTAGAAAAGCATATATATATGCATAGTTTGCTATTTTTTGCATAAAAAAGTTAAAGTTCAAAGTCACTGCCATGAGTATGAAGCTAAAAAAAACAGAATCTTTTGTTTGTTAATATACATAAATGTTGACTTACTGCACGTGTAAATAAAATTTTTCAACTATCACACTGTACGAGTATTATGACATGAAACTGATTTCATTTTAGAGATAAAGATAAAATATTAATAAATTAAAGCAGCATATAAAAATAAATAGAGATTATATTTATATATCTGTTGTAAATATCTTAACACTTGGAAAACTTGATTAAGTATTTTTTTTTTGTATCCAGGAAGTTACTATAAATAGTGTTGAAAATTAAAAAAAAAGATAAAATAAAATATATAAATATAACTTCTTAAGTATGAAAACATATGCAACTGTGCTTAAATGATTTTAAACAAAAAAAAAACACCTCATTTGAGTTTAAACGTTATTTTCAAAAGGTCATTATGGTTTTTTTACTTTTTAGAAAATATATATTTGCTACTTTTAAAATTAGAAAATCTAAATGAATTTTTTTTTTGCTTTTATTTTCATTTCCAATATACTGAATCTAAAAGTTAGTGGCATTTCTACAAATATGGTAATAAACACATGTAAACATTTGTACCATGACATTTCTATGGAAAAGCAAACATGAAGGCAGCATTCGTTCGCTTGATTGCCAATGTTTGTATCTTAAGTCTTTTGTTATTAATTTTTTTTTCTTTAATAAAAATTGCAAAGCTTTACACTTCGCTGGAGATGTAAATCTAGGAGAATATTAAAAAAACATAAAGCCATATTTTTAAAGGATATATTAAGTTTTTTTATTTTTTGCAACTATTCAATAAATTATTGGCCTTGAAATTTGTTCAGAGAAGTTCGTGTAACAAGAGTTTAGTTTAAGGTTAATGTTACAAAGATTTTTTAATCGTTTGACATTTATAAATAAATTCAGTGAAGTGCGACTTTGACCCGCGCACGAAGGGTTCCGTACAGGCACGAAATATGTAATTCAATACGAACAATATAAACTATAGTTTTGGCATTTTTTTCGTTTTTGAGTTTTTTCGGTTTTAAGCGTTTTTTTAGTTTGGGGGTTTTTTGAATTTATTGGCGCTTTCTGAGTTTTGACACTTTTTTCACGTTTTGGCGATTTTTTTTGGTTTTTGAATTTGTTTTAATTTTGGAAATTTTTATTATTTTGGCGTTTTTTTTATTTTGGCAATTTTTTTTAATTTTGGCGATTTTTTTTAGTTTTGGCACTTTTTTTTCGTTTTGAGGATTTTTTTCGGTTTTTGGCGTTTATTTTAAATTTTGGCGATTTTTTTCGTTTTGGCGATTTTTTTTTAATTTGGCGATTTTTTTTTAATTTTGGCGATTTTTTTTCATTTTGGCGATTTTTTTTCACATAAACAATTATTTTGGTTTTGGCGCATTTTTCGCGTTTTGGCGATTTTTTTCGGTTTTTGGCGTTTTTTCATATTGGCGATTTTTTTCATTTAAACGATTTTTTCGAATTTGGCGATTTATTTAAGTGCTAGATTTTTTTTAATTTTGTCGATTTTTTTTCGATTTGGCGATTTTTTTTAATTTTTGGCGATTTTTTTCAGTTTTGGCGATTTTTTTCGGTTTGGCGATTTTATAATTTTCGGATTTTTTAGTTTTACCGTTTTTGAAAATTTCAAGAGTTTACCTCTTACGGTCTCCAAGATATAGCAATTTGTCAAAATTACATAGTCAAAATTGCATTAACTGATGGACCACCCTTTAATTTAAATTTTTTAATATTTTAATGTTTATTGTTGTAGTCTATATAAAAATACACTAATTTTACAAATTTCAAGTGTCAATATACATATTTACATACAATTGTATGTATATTACATGAGATTTTAACATTTTTCGAAGCTCGTTTTGGAGCACCCTTTAATTTCTAATTCTCATGTATTTGTTGTGGTAGTGGCCAAGGTTCTACATACTCTGTCCAAATTTCAGGTTCGTAGCTCTTACGGTTCCTGAGAAAATACCGTGTGACGGACAGACGGACAGCGTAGCGAAAACAATAGGGTTCCTTTTTTTTTACCTTTGGTGTACGGAACCCTAAAAAAGAGCACTAATATTTAAAAATGTTTTTTCTAAATGACCAAGGAGTACAAACGAAAATTTAATGTAAAATTTTTTAATATATTTTAAGGTATTGGCCCAGCAAAAAATTAAAAAAAAAAGTAATATTGTTTTTTGGTGGAAGCTCTGCCCTACTGGATAACCGACTTAATGATTTTAATAAGGTGTGAGACTATAATAATCGACTTTTGAGAACAACTTACATTTTTTATTTGGCAACTTGTTAACGTAATCTATTTAGTCTACAAAAAAATCATTCTCTTCATTTAGTAACTTGTACATAATTTTTTAAAATTTTAGGCAATGTGATTTGTAAGCGAGTAATGAAATTTGGTAGTTAGAAAAGTAAGTCATTATATGGCAAGTAGTTCTGATGGTAATGTGTAATGCTGAGTAACTTAAACTTAAGAAAGTGTTCAAAATATTTCAATTAACTAATGTTTTCTTTAAAATAAAAACACATTTATCATTCACACGTTTAAAAAAAAATTCCTTATTGAGTATTTTTTTTTCTTCCATCATTCTAATGTTGTAACCCTGACGTATGACACCAAACGTAAGAATAAACAAACTTAGATGCCAAAATAAACACGAAAAATGCATTTCTTACAACAATGACACACAAATTTGGATTTTGAAAATTTGTGAAAAATTTTGCAACGAAAAATACAAATATTCACCCATTACGTATTTCTATTCTATAGAATGTACAATACAAGTAACAAAAAACTTTACGAATTAACACTAAATGATTTATTTCATTAGCAATTCTTTGCTATATTTTTCTGTTTTATTTACCTTTTGTTGCTGCCCTGCTATTTGGTATTTTGTGACTTGGAAAAATGTTAACAATTTCGACTGTAAGAAAAAGAACATAATAAAAAATAAATAAATTAAATGAAAATAAAATTAAAAGTGATATTTCAAAGTGACATTTTGACTATTGGCATGATCAAATCAGCAAAAGAACAAACAAATTCCACAATAATAAAAAGCGGCTCATTTTATTTGAAAAATATACCGTAAATAGACTAATTTTAATTGGCTTAAACTTCAAACAGAAAATATTTTCAGCTTATGCCTTCAGACCAAGGCTTGACAAAGATTTAACAATAAAATAACTAAAGCAGTAATTTTTTGCAAACAAAAAACTTTTCTTTAAGTACAAAACCTTGGCCCATTTGTTGAAATACATAAATCAAAAGCTTTTAAATGATTTTAGAAGAGTCAAAGTGATTATCTTTAAACTAAATATATAAACTTGACCTCTAGTTTAATAAACTTTTGCTGTCAATGCTTAGCAACTAAATGATTTTTTATTTGCTAGTGATTCACTTTCAAGTAAGTGTTGTTTGCCGCAAACTTTTGACTATTAAAAAATAAAGGTTGGCTTCTTAAATCTTTTGTTTTTGTGATTTAGCCTTTTTAGTGGTGATTTTATTGAATAAGTTCATGGTGATAAATGTTGCTTTTTAAATTAACAATTAGCAAATGTCATGAAATAAATGCTGTAAAATGTATTTTGGTTTTAATTTTAAAAACAGAAAATTAATGTTACATAACCACTGGTCAATAAGAATTTCTAAGCACTAATTTTTGAACATTTATTTTCTAGTTGTTGTTTACAAGATGCTATAATTTTATTAATGATTCTCTTAAATGACAGTTTTTTAAATGGTATTATTTTGCAGAAGTAAACTAATTTCGAGGTAACTTTTACAAAAAAAAAGCAATTTAAAAACTAATAGGAACTTTTTAAGAGGAAATTTTTTTCAAATATGTATGTTTTTTTTATGTGGAAGTGTCAGATGCTAAAAGGCCTAACTTTACTTTATGTTATATTATTATCTAAATAACTGTGAACTGTATGGAAATTATTTTGTTCTTCTATTTTTAGATATTTTCCATTAAATACATAAAAATTCGTCTTTGAATTTAAATTAAATATTTTCAAAAGCTACTCCAATTAACTCCACTTTAATTAAATGCATTGATTTAATCAAGCGAGATTTCTGTTTAATGAAATTTTATAAAACTAACCAATGTACCTCATTTTTTTAAATGCCATAAAAATATTTTGTACCTTTTATAATTTTTAAAAATTTTGGAAATCTATTTGTAATGTTTGTAATTTACTCAATTTTTTATTTTGCGGAGTTAGTCCTTTTAGCTTCTGACACATCCATATATAATTTTGTAAAAGGAATTTCGTTTTATATATATTTTTTTTCTTTTAGATGCTTTTGTAAAAAATATTTTTTAAAAGGTATTTCTAAGTCATTTTAATAGCAATTTTAAAAAAATATTTGCTTTAAAATATATTTTTAAAAAGGCATCTGTTTTGAAAGGTAGCTTTTTAAAATTTATCTTTTAAATTAAGCTTTTTTTGAAAAGTGATTTGATTTAATTTTTAAAGGAACTACTTTTATGTGGTACTTTCCTTAAAATATACTTTTTTGATTAGCTATTTCTTAAACGTACTATTTTAAGCTACTTGTTTAAAAAGATGCTTTTTTACAAAGTTTTTTTAAAGTATTTTTTTAAAGGCCCCCTTTTTAAAAGGTGCTTTTTTACAAGGTTCTTTAATTTGAAAGGTACTTTTTAAGCAACTTTTTTAAGTTACCTTTCTTTAAGTTACTTTTTAATGTATTTTTTTTAAAAGTTAATTTTATTAATAAAGTACTTTTTTAAAATGTGTTTTTTAAGTACTGTTTTTTTAATTTAATTTTTTTAATGTACTTCTTAATAGCTTTTTAAATCTGGTTACTTTAAGTATACTTTTTACAAAAGGGCCATTTTTAAATGTACTTTCATATGTATGTATGTGTTTTTAATGGGTGCTTTTTTAAAATGTACTTCTTTTTAAAGTTTAGATTTTTTAAAGGTAGTTTTTTATAAAGTACTTTTTCCAAAAGGTATTTATTTTTTTTTTTAATTACTTGTCTTAAAATGTACTTTCTTAAAGGCAATATTCTTAAAAACATTATTTTTAAGATATCCTATTTTTAAATGAACTTTTTTTTAAAGTACATACTTTTCTTAAAATGTACTTTTTTAAAAAGAACTTTTTTTAAAAAGTACTTTTCTAAGGTTTTTTTAAGGTACTTTTGCAAAAGGTACTTTTTAAAAGGTATTTTTTCAAAAGGTTCTGTATATATATTTGATTATAATTTTTAAGTTATTTGTTTTTAAAAGTGCTTTTGAAAACTTTTTTCACAGGTGCATTTTTCAAATATGTGCTGTTGAAAGCTACTTTTTAAAAAAATGCTTTTTTTAAACGTACTTTTTAACAGAAGTAGATTTTATACAAAATTACTTTTTTTAAGAACTACTTTGAAGGGATAATTTTCTCCTTTAAGTTTTTGTAAATGTACTTTTTTAAAAAGCACTTCTTGAAAAGGTGCTTTTTAAAAGAATTTCACAACACTCAAAAAAATATATTTTCTAGAAGTTGGTTATTAAATGGGAGAACTTTTTGAAATTTATTTAAAAAATATTTTAAAACAAGTACTTGTTTTAATTGCAGTTCTTTTTAGAAGTTCCTTTTTTTAAAACGTAGAAAATAATTTTTTATTAGAGATGGATTTTTAAACTTACGGCCTGTCCCACGATATCACCAGAAATCGTTCGATCGAATACTTATATTGAAAACTAAAACAAATTTTCTAATTTAATTGTTTTTTGCAATACAAGTTGTCGATCGGACGATTTCTGGTGACATCGTAGGACAGGCCGTTAATTAAATTTAATTATATTTTTAAAATATACTTTCAAAGGAACTTGTAAAAAGGTTCTTGTTTCAAAGAATTTTTTTTTTTGGAAATATACCGTCTAAATATAAATTTTTTTGTAAAAGGTACTTGTTTATAATAGATTTTTCAACGGGTTATTTGTTAATAATACTCGTAATACTCTTTTTTAAGACAATAATTTTTTAAGCTTTTTTTTTACTGAAAAAGTATTTTTAAACAGATTTATTTTAAAAAGGGGTACTTTTTTTTAAAAACTACTATTTTGAGATGCGCTGTGGTGTGTACTTTCTTCTAAAGGTATTTTTGAAGTATTCTTTAAAGGTTTATTAAGATATTTTTTAATAGTTTCTTAAAAAGATTTTATTTGTAAGCTACACTTTTTGCTATAAGACAGATTTTTTCAATTTTATTTTCAAAGATACTTTTTAATTTTCCTTTTCAGTTGCTTTATTTTCTTGTTTTTTAATACAATTTTTAGCCTCTCTGGCAGAAATATTTTAATTTATTTTTTGCTCTTTCAATTTTGTTGTTGCTCATTCATTGATTTTCATCCTTTAATATTATTCAAAACACATTTTCAAGTTTATGTCTTAAGTCTTTTGATTATGCCACTATTTGTTGCTCTTAAAATGATAAATGTCTGCCACTAAACATGACACCAAATTTGCATTTTTTTCTACTTCTTTAATTTTAAAACATTTTCTTACTTTGCATTAATAAAAGTTTAGCAACAATTTTAATGTTTCCAGCCTACGCTTTATAAAAAAAAAATAGATGCAGAACTTTATGATGAGAAAATTTAGAAAACAACAACTTCCCAAGACCATTAAAGCAACAAAAAAAAACATCTTATAATAACGAAAAGGTTAAAAGTTGAAGATTTTCTAGTTTACTTGTCTATCGTTGTTGCAGATGCGTTGATCCTTAACTCGTTTTTTTCTTAATACTAGAACGTTCATAATAAACGCTGCCACAAGCAGCTACAAATAGTAAACAAAATCTAAACACAAAAAGTGTCCAAGTTTTACAAGAATTCAGCAATATTTACACGTCCCAACTTAACTTTGGTGTACTTATGTGTCAGTTTTGTGTATGTGAACGAGTATTCTCAAGGCTTAAGAATTTTTTTTATGGTTTGAAATAAGAACAAGTGTAAATTTTGTCTTTTGAGTGTTTTTTTCTCTTTCTTTTTAATTGTACGTGTTGTTATGTTTACGCTGCTTTAAAGAACTTCCTTTTTATGGGGCTTTTGCTTAAAGTTCTTTTTGTTATTTATGTCTTGTATGCTATTATTTTAGCACACAGCGCGAAGATACCACAAAATCTCTTTTACGAACACTGTTGTTTTATTTATCTTAGCGCAAGATTCTAACATTTTTGTACGTATTACATACATATATTAGACACTTATGTACGTATGTATAATGTGTTAAGTTTTTGCTTAATGAACCTGTAAAAAATTCAAAGAAGTATTTTAGAAAGATCCGTTTTTCGGCAAATAAAAATGCTGGCCTTTGTTGGTTTGAGTAAACTTCTTTGGAGGAGAAACTCTGAAATATTTTTATATATGAAAAAGCTAAAGGTTAATGATAAGACAATAGTCCAACAATTATTTTAATAAAAACAATTCTATGAAAAAGTTTTCTAAAGGAAAATATCTGCTTAACAATTTATTTCAATGTAAATTGGTTCTTAAATTGCAGTTTTTGCCTCATGAAAAAAATGTATTAAATAATTAATTTTCTTGAATTGTACTTAAAAAAAATATTTGACAAATGTTGCTCTTATTTGAAAAGAGTTGACGGAATAATTCAATAGAAAATCAAATTAAAAACATTTTTTTTAATTTGAAATTTATTTGCTGGTGGTTCGTTCAGCTTGGTCTATATGCATTTCATTGTTGCTGTAACAAATGATCAGTAGACCTCAACCATACATTTTGAATAGTTACAAACCTCTTATCTTATGCACAGACTTCCAAGAACTATTTGAGAACTCACAAATAATAATATTTTTGAAAATCACAAAAGAAAAATAATATTTAAAAAATTAAGCTTGTAAGCGGCTTATAAAATTCGTTATAGCCGGTAGTTTTTCCCCTTTTTTTTAACTTGTGTATTCTTCAAACAACTAAACGTGCTAATGCTTTTGTATCTCATTTAACATCAGAACTTTATGTTATAAAAATTTACGAAAATAAAAAAATAAATAAAAAATATAAATAAAATCATAACCAAAATGACAAAACTTGATGTTTCAGCTCATGATTCATTTTTAAATTTATGGGTGTTTAAAGATAAAAATAAAAACCTTTTATGATAGTTTTTTTATATATTATCCTTGATTTTTTTCTTTAAATATTTTTGAAGTCTAAAAGGTTTATAAGTTTTAAGAGATTAGTCACATTTTTAACTGAAGTTTTACAATAAATTTTGTTGAACTGTTTTGAGTGTTGAAAGTCAAAAAATATGTTGTTTTCTTACAATGTTATTTTTTTCAATTCTCTTATTTTTAATATTTATTTATAAGCTAGATAAGAGCTTTTAAAAGTAACAAAAAAAATCTCTACACAAAAAAGAGACACATACAAACATTTTGTTTAATAGATATCGTTTACATGTCAATGCAAGACATATTGTCAACCAATTGTAACAAGCGTTATAAAGTTTATTTTTTTAATAGCGATAAAAAAACATTTAGCATTCTTTTTAACGAAAAGTGTGATTTTGAGTACACTCAAACTATATGGATATGTGTACATACAGACATGCATATGTATGACAGTATATTTAATGTTTTTGTTTTTTTGTCGTTTTTTGGCTTTTAAAAAATATAATCATATAAAAGTATTTGAATAATATATAAATCAAGGCATTGAATGCTGACTTGCTTCCTAATGTTTGGATATTTAGTCGTAATATCGTGCTAAGCCGTCAAAAAAAAGCTGAAGCAACAAAGTTTCTGTACTTAATATTTTGACCGAAATCATTCATTTGCGATCATAAATAATTGATTATCATTAAAAAAAAAGATGGCCAAAAAATGTGTCGGTTAAGCTCTTTGGGGCGGTTATGGCCAGATATGTTAGTTTAATTTTAATTTTGAGTAACAAAAGTAAGTAACACTTTAGTGTTTTATATCTTTCCACAAAGTAATAAGATGATTGTTGTATATATGTATAAACAGTAGAAAATTTTGAGTTACTTAAGAAACTTGTTTGTCAAAATTTTCTATCCTACTGAAGCTGACAAATTTATAATTCAATCTTTGAGGTGTAAAACTGACTGACTGTACTATGCGGTTTTAATGTGTATATATCTACTTCTTTAATAAAGCTGTACTCAAAGGATGTACTTTTAATCCTTAAGATAAAAATCTTAGCCTACATATTTATTATTATTTACATCCTATAGATGACACCATCTATCATCATATATTTAAATTATCTCATTGCTACACAGAGAAAACAGATTCGTTGAGACAACTGAATTTGTTGTCAATCGAATTTTGGCGGTTGCACCAACTACATAGAATTCTGGTATAACGACTGCAATTTTCTTGTGGTACCACCACATTTTAATTATAACCCTTAACCAAATAGTTGCAGCAACAGAAAACATTGGTTAACAGTATTGAATTTAAAATAATAGTTATTCGTGCTACCGAAAATATGGTTAATGCAACTGAAATAATATCATAATCGGAGCCTGTGAAGGAAAAATTGGCCTTCCTTACTGAAATAAAAATAAACAATAGACGCAAATAAAAATTTACAATTAAGGAAATTTATTATTTGATATATTGCCATAAGTTTATTTTAATTGAAATTTGTTTTCTGCTGGTGAAGCATGTTTATATGCATTTCATAAACTACACATTTTAATTAGCCACAAACATGTTATCTTATGCACATATTTTCAAAAACCATTTGAGAATTCATAAATCATAATATATTTGAAAGTCGCAAAAGTTAATTTTTAATTGTCTGCTATAAACTATGATAATAAACTCAACCTCTAGTCAGTTGCAGCAACTCATAGAAAGTTTTTATTCTAACCTGAATATAGAACGACAAGTTTTTGGTTGCCAATACCAAAAGTTTGTAGTAACATCCAATTCATAATATTTTATTCGGTTGTGTTAACCAATAAGTTAATTAGTCATGACAAAAGCATACGTTCGGTTGATGCAATCAATTTAAGAACTGTCACAATCATATTTTTATTACAACTATGCCCTAATATCCATGATAGTTATTATATGTGCAAACATTCTTAATAAATAAGTATGACCTAGAAATGAGTATATTGAACCCTGTTGTGAAATCATATAGCAATAAACAAGTAAATGTCTGCGCGTGTTGTAATATGATCCGTATTTAAAATGCTTAATGAAATCAAATCGTGTAAAATAGAAGTGTAAGCATTTTCCCGCAGTAATTTTGAGGAATTATAATTAATCAAAATTATTAAAAAATTAAATTAATTTGAATCTGGAGTTCGAAGTGAAAACAACAGAAAACGGATTTTTGTTTTATTAAAAAAACGGTTGTGTGAGTACACAAGCTGTCAGGCCACTTCTGTGGCCTGACAGTAATTTTTTTAAATCAAGGTTTCGTCCTTGATTAACTTGGATAGTTTTTTGGATTCAAAGAAAATTGATAGCTTGAATTGAAATATAGTTTATGCAAATGATATTTTATTGGAATAACCATTTTTCAACCAATCTCTTTTCTGGGTGTACATAAGCAGGATATTTGTTGTTGAAGTTAAGGAGTCAAATCTTTATTGAAAGCAGATTTAGAGCAAAAATGAGAGGGTCAGAGTGTCCCGATGCTAATTATGTTTCTTACATAAGCTTGCATTAGCTAACACATAGCCGGGTTTTTGAAGAAATAATTCCATAATAACCAATAACGTTTTCAATTTGGGTTTTAGAAAGCATAGTCTAAAGCTTTGTATTCCATTCTGACATAAGAAGTGTTTTTTTTTGCATTTACCAAAAACACACTCACAAAATTATTGCAGTTAGGGAACTAAAACTTAAGGTATATTTAAAATCTATTTTAAAAAAATTCGTTAAAAAATTTTAAATAAAATTAAATTTGAATTATTTTAAATCTTAATAAATAATGGTGTAAATAATTTTATTAATATTTATGATTTTATCACGCTATAGTTGGTATAGCTTTGCAAGCCAAATTACATGTGATAATTATTAATGAACAAAGTTAGTTGTAAATATTCTGACAAACACGCAGTAGAATGGAACACATAGCTGTTTTCAAGGGCCACTGCACCTTCATCATCAGAATTCTTTGTGTTTGGTCCACTGTGAGCGGTTTCAGTTGCTGTAGTTTTCTGCTTTATATACGCAACTTTTATTGCAATTGGAATAGGTGAATTCTTTTGATTCATAGCATTTCAATTTGCTGAAAGCTTTTTTGTAATGAAAACTCAATTTTACTATCTCTAAACTTACAACAGTCTTGCCTTTGTTGTTTATTTATTTACTAAATATGCACACATAAAAAGAGCTAGTTGTTCCGTTCTACTGAGTGTTTGTCAGAATATTAACAATTAACTTTGGTGTAAATTGGCTTGCATAACGATGTAAACTTTAGCCTGATTAAATTATAAATATATAGAAATAAATGAAGTTCGAACAATAAAAATTAAAACTAACTAAAATTTTATTTTTAATTTATTTTAACTTAATGTAAAAATCTAAGTATATGTTAATACAGATTTTCATTGCAGTTCGCATTTTTCGTTGCTTATAGGAATTCAAAATTTTTTCTATAGCCTTCACTTTATTTTGGCTATATGCTTAACCATTTTGATTTGCTAGTTAAATTATGAAAAACTATGTTTATATTGAATTAGTTCACAGTAAAAATGGCAACAACAAGGCAATTATCTGTAATTTTTGCAGAACTCTAGATTCGTTCTTGTGAAAGTAAAGGTAATCTGATTATAGGAAAAGTAATTCACATTTACTTGTTTGCTTAATTAATTTTTTTTGTACGTTAAATAAAAAAAACAAAAGAACAAATTGAGTTTTACTGTTAACTCAAATAGATGGTTCTGTTTCAGGAGAATTTTAATTTATTTTATATTACAATTTCCATTAATTTTACTTACATGATTTTATGAGTGCAGAAAAGATTAGAGCTCATTTTTTTTCACTCACATGAATATTATTTAATTATAATACAAAAACGTAAACACAGTTTCGTTCATTATTTTAATGAAAATGTATAGACTTCTTTATATTCGAAAAAGAGGCTTTTAATTTCTTAAAAATATTCTGGTGTTTGATAGAAGCATAGCTGTTAGGTAATGATTAGTAATCGTAATGATTACTAATTTGATTACTTTTTTTTTGAAAGGTGAAGTAATGATTAAATTACGAGTATATTCAGTTTTGCCCAATTAATTATTGATTATGATTACTAATAATGGAAAAGTAATCTTAAATTACTTGCAATTACTACAAAATAATCAGAAAGAATCAAAAGTATTAAAAAAATAAACCAATTACTTTTAAGGATTGCTTTTAATTCTTTTTGATTATTTATTAAGTTTATTGCATTTCTTTTTTGTTAAAATTTAAAATATTAAATAAGTAGACAATTGAGCAACACTTTGAGGAAAGTTTGAAAAATATCTGTTGATACATTTTTATAGTCTTTCAAAAAATTAGCGATATATATATTTTTTCCTTTTGTGATTTTTACCAATATTTTTGTGAGTCCTCAAATCATTTTTTAAAAAGTCTGTGAATAAAAGAAGAAGTTTGTGGCTGTTCAAATGGGGTGGTTTAAAGTCTACTGACGTTTTCTCGAAGCGACTATGAAATGCATACAGACAATGCTTAACCACCAGCAAAAAAATTTCACTTTATGATTTTCTTTATATTTTTTTCTCAGACTGATATTATTAATGTTGTTATATAAACGAATTTGTTAAGAATTCCTTAAACAAAAAACATCTAATTGTATAAATTTCTTTAGAACTTTTTCAAAATAAAGTAATCTTAATTTAGAATGTGTGAAAATAATCAACACGAATCAAAAGTAATCTTTGAAAGTAATTGGATTACTTTTTGATTAATTTTGATTTTTTTTAGATTATTTTGTAGTAATTTGAAGTAATTCAGATTATTTTACGATTTAAGTAATTGTAATCAGTTATTTAGTAGAAATTCTTTTAAAAGGGAATTATATAATCATTACAATTCTTTTTAAAATGTAATTAAATTGATTAATAATCGTAATCGTAATTTAACAGCTCTCAAAATGATTTCAAATCGATAGTTTTGAAATAGTTTGCTAATTGGCAGCACTAACAACTGAAGAAAGTAATGTAGTGCTTGTCTCTTAGTAAATGCTTAAAAAAATGCTTCTGAAAAGTACTAATGAAAGGCGGGCTTCTTTAACAAAGTATTATAAAACAATAACTTTTGCATCTGAGTACTACTATTTCTGAAAGCATTTTAGAATGACGAGAAATCTATGACTTTCTATCTATGATGTTGAATGTATTGCTGCTATTTGAATCATCTTGAACAAGCGCAACAGCAAGTGTGTCTGTAAAATTGTCTTTTTTACAAAAACGCTTCTGGGAAGCAGTAATTTTAGCTGGGATAAAATTTAGCTGTAAAAGTAAATGAATCAAAAATTATTAATAATATTTTTGAAAATTCTCAAACGATTGACAAAAAAGCTACAGCAAACACATCATACCTAATATCATTTTGATATCAATTTTGAGTTTAAATCGTTTTTTCTCACACACCTGAATATTTTCCGATTGTTAACTGAAGTTGTCTATGACAGGTGGCGCTCATTTGGTCGAGTAGTAAAATTTGTGTGCAATAATTATAAAGTGTGGTCCTAAGTCATTAAAAGTTGGCAACAAGCTAATAATAATATTATTTTTTTGTCAAACACAAGATCCACCAAAAGCTTTGCCGCTGCCTCTGTGTAATTGTTCAAGAGAATCTTAAAAAGTTGATTTTGCTTCCCAAGAACTCTGCCTTTTTTAAACTTAAACTTCTGCAATGCTTTGTTGGGAGCTATCCTTATAAATGGTGTTTTTTAAGCCCGATATAACTTGAAATTGTAAAAAATAACACAAAAAATTAAATTGTAATCAAAATTTTTTTTTATTCGAAAGATCAATACGTGACATTAACATTTGAAAATGATTTCGGGCATATGGGCACCGCGGCTGTTCTTGACGAAGCACATTCTGGACGTCTAATTTTGGGCCACTTTTTCGAGCACTGCTGGCCGTATGTCACGAATAACACGAACAACACGACGACGAATCGATAAATTTGGATCTTCTTCCACACTTTCGTTTACAGCGGCGATATTCTCTTCACTACGTACATTCCTTCGACGTGTTGGTGTTATTGCATCCTCTAGAGAGTATGTGGTACGAAATCTATCCACAGTTCGACGAATGGCTTGTTCAGATGGACGATTATGTACGCCATAAAAATGACGAAGTCGTCTATAAGTTGCGCGAATCGACGACTGATTTTCAAAGTAAATTTGGATAATTTCGTAGCGTTGTTCAAGCGTGAGTCTATTCATGATGATTTGTCAGAGTATACTAAAACAAATAAAAAAAAATGTTTTATCAAAATTTAATTTTTTGTGTTACTTTTTACAATTTAAAGTTCTATCTAGGTTAAAAAAACACCCTTTACTTATGTCAAATAAAAGTAGAAAACTATAGACAATAATGTGCTTTCAATGAATAGGTTCTGAAACATTTCCAAAATGGCAGCTTTCATTTTTATTCCAAATGACAATTTCCGGTGAGTTTTTTTTATATATTTCTTGTTTCACGATTTCATTTGCTTTAAATTAAAAGCAATCAACTGGAAATAACCAAACAAAGCTAAGTTTGAAAACTCGAAGTTTTTTCGCAATTTTTTATTTTTATACCCTTTACCAAAAAATGGTAAAAGGGTATATATAGGTTTGTCATTCCGTTTGTAATTTCTACAATATTAATAAGCGACACATAAAGTATATATATTCTGGATCCTTATGCATAGCGAAGACGAACAAGCGATGTCCGTCTGTCCGTCTGTCCGTTTGTCTGTACGTGAAATCGGTTTTCCCAAGCTCCCAGAAGAGCTAGAGACTTCGTTCTTGGACTGGTGTGTCAGAAATTTTCCGAAAAATTTTGCTATTGAAATTCAGCAAAATCGAGCAGACGGTTTCAGAGCTGGAAAACTCAAACTCAATTTACCCATAGAAAATAACTACCGAAAACAAGTTTTTATTACTTTTTTATTAAATTAACTTATTTTATACTTCGGTATGAATAAAATTGGTATTTATAATTAAAAAAAAATTTTAAAAACTTAACAAATTAAAAAACGTTTCCAGGGTTGGAAAACTTTAATTTTTTTCCTAATAATTAAACATATTTCATGTTTTAGGAAGAAGGCTATTTTCTCAGGAACGGTAAGAGCTACGGGTCTGAAATTTGAACAGTGTATGTAGAAGTTTGGTCGCTACAACAACAAATATATAAAAGCTAAAAATTAAAGGGTGTTCCAAAATTAGTGACGAAAACTTTTAAAATCCCATGTAATATACATACAATTGTATGACACTTGAAATTTGTAAAATTAGTGTATTTTTATATAGGCTACAACAATTAACACTAAAATTAAAAAAATTTAAATTAAAGGGTGGTCCATCAGTTAATGAAATTTTGACAAATTGCTATATCTTGGAAACTGTAAGAGTTAAACTCTTGAAATTTTCAAAAACGGTCAAACTAAAAAATCCGAAAATTATAAAATCGCCAAAAATTTAAAAAAATCGCCAGAACGAAAAAAATCGCCAAAATGAAAAAAAATCGCCAAAATCAAAAAAAATCGCCAAAACGAGAATAAATCGTCAAAATTAAAAAAAACGCCAAAAACCAAAATAAAATCGCCAAATCAAAAAAAAATTGCCTATATGAAAAAAAATCGCCAAAAATTTAAAAAAAATAGCTCATTTGAAAAAAAATCGGCAAAATCAAAAAAATCGCCAAAATGAAAAAAAATCGCCAAAATTAAAAAAAAAAAAAAAAAAAAAATCGCCAAAACGAGAAAAAAGTGTTAAACCAAAAAAAAAATTCCCACAATGACAAAAATCCGCAAAAATCGCCAAACCAAAAAAAATGCTTATATATACAAAAATCGCCAAAAATTAAAAAAAATCGCCAAAACGAAAAAAATCGCTAAATGAAAAAAATCGCTAAAATTAAAAAAAAAACACCAAAAACCGAAAAAATCGCTTAAACAAGAAAAACGTGTCAAAACTAAAAAAAAATTTCCAACAATGTCAAAAAACGCCAAAAACCGCAAAAATCGCCAAAACAAAAAAAAATTATATGAACAAAAATTGCCAAAAATTAAAAAAAAAATCGCCTAAATGAAAAAAATCGCCAAAATCCAAAAAAATCCCCAAAACGAAAATAAATCGCCAAATTTAAAAAAAAACGCCAAAAACCGAAAAAAATCGCCAAACCAAAAAAAAATTGCCTATGTGAAAAAAAATTGCCAAAAATTCAAAAAAATCGCCAAAATAAAAAAAAATCGCCAAAACGAAAAAAAATCGCCAAATCTTAAAAAAAATCGCCAAAACGAAAATAAATCGCCAAAATGAAATAAACGTTAAAAACAAAAAAAAAATCGCCAAAACAAAAAAAATGCCTATATGAAAAAAAATCGCCTAAAATTAAAAAAATCGATTATATGAAAAAAAATCGGTAAAAATCTCCAAAATTAAAAAAACGCCAAAAACCGAAAAAAATCGCCAAAATGAGACAAAAGTGTCAAAACAAAAAAAAATTTCCACAATGACAAAAACCCGCAAAAATCGCCAAAACAAAATAAATGCTTATATGAACAAAATTCGCCAAAAATAAAAAAAAATCGCCCAAATGAAAAAAATCACCAAAATCAAAAAAATCGTCTAAGCGAAAATTAATCGCCAAAATTAAAGAAAAACGCCAAAAACCGAAAAAAATTACCAAAACAAAAAAAAACTGCCTATATGAAAAAAAATCGCCAGAAATTTAAAAAATCGCTTAAATTAAAAAAAAATTGCCAAAACGAAAAAAAAATCGCCAAAATTAAAAAAACACCAAAAATCGAAAAAAATCGCCAAAACAAAAAAAATTGCCTATATGAAAAAAATCGCAAAAAATAAAAAAATCGCCTAAATGAAAAAAATTGTCAAAATCAAAAAAATTGCCAGAACGAAACAAAGTCGCCAAAATTAAAAAAACGCCAAAAACCGAAAAAAATCGCCAAAACCAAAAAATTGCCTATATGAAAAAAATCGCCAAAACTAAAAATATCAGCAAAATAAAATAAATCGCCAAAATTTAAAAAGCACCAAATTAAATATAATGCCAAAAACCTGAAAATTGCACTAGAGAAAAAAGTATGAATTTTTTCACAAAATTAATATGTACCTACATATCTCTGTGCTTATGTATGTATCTCTATACTACATAAACACACTTTGGTAAAGGGTATATAAGATTCGGCACAGCCGAATATAGCACTCTTACTTGTTTTTTTCTCATTATGTTTACGATAGAAAAATTTTATTAACAGAAAAAATTACTTCCCTGGAAATCATTTACAGTGAAATATTTAAAATATAATATTTATTTATTTATTTGTGTTTTTTCCACATGTGTTAAAATTTTTATTTAATTTTTTTTACCATCAGTTAAATACATTTGCTCTGTGATCAGTGTTTTAAAGCAAATACTATCATTATTTTCTGGTGTTTTGTTTTAAATTAAAAAAAAAAGTAATTTAAACACACTGCCCACACATTTGCTTGGGCACCAAGAACATTCAACAGAAAATTAAATTGAGCAATTTTTCAAGGTA
The DNA here is from genome assembly GCA_905220375.1 of Tachina fera. NCBI lineage: Eukaryota > Metazoa > Arthropoda > Insecta > Diptera > Tachinidae > Tachina > Tachina fera. The sequence continues at coordinate 18,724,957 of LR999964.1, read as the reverse complement.
CATTTCATGTGCTGGACAAAAATATTGCACGTACTAAATAACATGGCGCATGAATTTAATATGATGCAGATGCATCATTTTGTGTTGAAATTATTTTAGTTTATTTAAGACACATGTGTTAATATTTGGTATATGCTTGCAAGTTAAAAGCAATTCATTTGGAACAAAAATAAAAAAAATAAAAAAGAATTATAATGAAGACATCAAACTAGGTACTGCCTACTTTTTTTTCCAGAACACTAAAGTCAGCAGAAAGCACTAAACGAAACATATAAGTAAATATAAGAAGAGGTGTTGTTTCATGGCTTTTTTTAAGCAAAATTTTCTTTCCATGACTTGAACTTACTTAAACATACACACACACACTCAAAAATAATTTTTTTTTCTTTAAAAATGTGCGAGTAGGTTTTACTTGTGTTTTTTTTTTGCAGACTTCTTTTATGAATGAATGATAAAATACTTCAATGCTAGAAACTTAGAAAATATTTAAAAGCCTAAAGCTGAACACATGTTTGGATTTCATTACTTCAAAATGATTCACAGTTGAAAGTTTAATTGATGCTTAAATGGTTACAAACACCAAATTGTGTAATAAATTCAAAGTTGGTAATTTAAAAAGAAGCATATAATTAAATAAATTTATTAGAAATAAAAAACACTTGCTGAGAATATTTTGTATGAAGCAATAATTACACTAAATGCATATTTAAAACTTAAAACATTTAAGCAATAATAATTGTATATTTAATTATAAAGCTTGCATTTTGTGTAGGATTATTTTGTTAAAACTGCCAAACAGATTCATATATTTAGTCAGCACAGACTGTTTGGCGTTAAAAAGTGTTTAAAATAGCTGTTAATTTTAAAGAAGAAAATTATATTTTATTTTAGCAACTTGTACCTTAGCTTATCATAATGCTGTAAATATTTAGTAAACGAAGAACAAGTGAAATTCAAAATAAGTCATTTTCAGTACGCATTGTATATATATATATATATATATATATATATAGTGTATAACAGATTGGAACAAAAAAAAATATTTTTATCCAGCTAAAAAAATTATATATGTTCCATATATTTTTAATATATGAATGTATATAACTATATATGAATATGTATGAGTTCATGTATGGAAATATATGGAATTATACATGGCAAAACTATTATATATGAACTAATATATGGACTAATATATGAAATGTATTACTACATATGAGCTCATATATGAAAATTTAATTGTTAAGCTCTTCATATGTGCATCGATATATAAATATAAGATTTTATATATGGAGCCATATAAGAATGTATGCATACATGATATCTCTCATAAGATCGTTTTTGCAATCAAACAAGCTTGGATTTTTATCACTGCTGAATTGGAAATCCATTAGAAAATACATACGGTATGCAAAGTTTATATGCGTACCCTCAACGTTTAAAAAAGAAAAATTTTTAATCTGATTTCTTAAGCTAAATGTCATGTACGAATATGATTTATGTGTTTTTTAAATACTTGATTCACCTTTTGATGAATGAAATGACTTTTAGTTCGTTTTGAATTATTTGTCCAAACAAATGTTTCTTTAAATACAACCTCTCTCCCAAGTCTAAAAAAATTTAATTTTAATAATTTAATTTATTGCACAGCAGTGCCCTTTTGTGAATCAAGAGTGATGAATATGAACTTTGCATACTGTGGAGGGAATTTACACATACATGTATGAAAATGTATGAAGATATATAATCATATATGCCCATATACCCTCATTTTTCGGATCCGAACCATATATGGGATATCATATATGCTCCATACATATTTTTTTTAGCTGGGTATAAAGATTTTTCATTAGCTGTTCAACAAAACCAAATAATCTTTTCGAAATAATCAAAACAATTTTTCTAATTTAGCTTTCAACACAATCCGCTTTAAGCTTCAGACTTAGCTAAAACTCAAAAAAGTCGCTCGCTGGCTTATGTAGTAAACCACATAAATTTTAATTAATTAAATTTGTAGCACTTTTTGTTTATTTCTTTAATTAAACTCATAAATCTAAACATTTTGTAGTTAGTTGGTTTTCCAAGTGTAATTTTATATATATATAACAAAAGGTGTTCCAGTAAGTACTTGCAAGCTTTGGAAATTATTATAGGCTATACTATTAAAGCTTTTTCTGTTAAATTTTATTGCAGTTTTTTCAGTCTGTATTGCAAAATTTTTGATCACTGGCATACCTCTCCCAATTCAACTTCAACGTTCATTTTTGGATTTATGTTTACGCCAGAAAGAAAATGAATTTGTCAAATTTAGAACAATATTTATTTATATGAGATATAAAAGCATATAAAGCATGCTTTAACAGTCATGGTGTGGCGTGAGTTTTAAACTGGTTGAGCGTTATCAATTCACATTTTGTAAAACATTGTACATTTGGGATGCGAGATATTTTTAAGAGGTACCAAGACAACTGCAACAAATTTGGAAAATAATCTACTAACTTCTTAATATATACATAATTTAAATTAAGCATTTTTTCATGAAATTTTATGGATTTTGTTGCACGAAACTTTTTTTATTTGCTAATTGCAGCATTATAAAAGAAAATTTTATAAAAAAATTCATAGAAGTGCGACTTTGACCCGCGCACGAAGGCTTCCTTACGGACACAAAATACGTAATTCAATACGAACTTTAGCCTATATAAAATATAGTTTTGAAATTTTTTTTTCGTTTTTGAGGTTTTTTTAATTTTGACGATTTTTTTATTTGGGGTTTTTTTAATTTTGGCGATTTTTCTTTTGGTTTTGGAGTTTTTTTCCATATTGACAATTTTTTTAGATTTGAAATTTTTTCTCGTTTTGGCGATTTTTTTTTAATTTTGCCGATTTTCGGTTTTTGGCGTTTCTTTATTTTGCTGACTTTTTTAATTTTGGCATTTTTTTAGTTTTGAAATATTTTTTTCTCATTTTGGCGATTTTTTCGGTTTTTGGAGATTTTTCAATATGGCGATTTTTTTAATTTTGGCGATTTTTTTAATTTTTTCGATTTTTTTCATATTAGCAATTATTTTGTTACTGCAGCCTTTTTCCCGTTTGGCAATTTTTTTCATTTGGACGATTTTTTCGAGTTTTGCGACTTATTTTGGTGTTAGAAATTTTTTTTATTTTTGCGATTTTTTTCGATTTTGGCGATTTTTTAAAATTTTTGGCGATTTTTTTTTGGTTTGGCGATTTTATAATTTTCAGTTTTTTTAGTTTTACCGTTTTTGAAAATTTCAAGAGTTTACGGTTTCTTAGATATAGCAAGTTGTCAAAATTACATAGTGAAAATTGCATTAACTGATGGAACACCCTTTAATTTTAATTTTTTAATATTTTAATGTTAATTGTTGTAGTCTACATAAAAATACACTAATTTTACAAATTTCAGGTGTCAATATACATATGTATGCATTTTAGCATTTTTCGTTTCTCGTTTTGGAACACTCTTTAATTTTTAATTCTTATGTACTTGTTGATGTAGCGGCCAAGGTTCTACATACTCTGTTCAAATTTCAGGTCCGTAGCTCTTACGGTTTCTGAGGAAATAACGTGTGATGGAAAGACAGACAGACGGACAGCGTAGCGAAAACAAAAGGTGCCTTTTTTCACCTTTGGTGTACGGAACCCTGAAAAATGATGTAGAATATGAAAAATTTTGATGCAACTAATTTCATGAAAAAAATGCATAATGTACTCTAGGTAATAATCTACATTTCGAACGAAAAAAATATATATCTTTTTAAATATTTGGAAAATAACAATTTTTTGAAACTTGAAAATAGAAAATAGTCCTAGAAAGCTAAATATGTTGCATTAAGTGGCTGATAAAGTAAAAGAAAATTTTAGTTCATTAATATCGGCCACCACAATAGGTGCTGTGCGAACTCATGTTCTGTGCTTAAGACACAAAACCTTTTTTTACAAATGATGCCAGTTCTCCTTAATTCCATAATTAACACGCTGCAATAAGTTAAAAGAATTCTCGCCGTTGATTTTTTGATCTTTTGAAGACAATCAATAAGAGTTATAGCCAGAAAACAGATAGCATGATCTTGCCTGCAATTGGAACTGCCTTTGCTTTATTTCTAAGCTATGCTCCCATTTCAGTCTGTTGCTAAGACTTTTTTCCGTAAGTATGAAATGATGGACGCATTTATCATCCATGTTTGAGAATCTAAGCAAAAGTTTGGCCTTATCGCAATGATACTTTGACAAACTTGCTACTGAAACCTCTTATCGTCATGACGCTGTTTTTTGTTCTCTTCTTCAAACTTTCGGTTATTATGCGACTTATAAATTTTGCCAGCCATCATATTCTATACCCATTTGTGGATGTTTGATGTGTAAACATCTATACGCTAGGAGGTAAAAATCTTTTTCACAATACAATCACAAATTTTTGAGTAAGATGCACACCGCGTTATAAAATCTGTGTGAGCTATGTATGAGTGTATTAGTGTAATCATACGAACAAGAAGTACAAATAGAAATACAGTCATCTGAATTTTAAAGCATACCTTTAGGAGCTAATTTTAATGGAAATTGCTTGTGCAATGTAATAGTGTTGCCAGTGGGGATAATTTTGTTAAAACGTTTAAAAATATAAAATATATATAAACTTTTACATGAAAGAGCGTTTTAAATATCAAATATTTGTTTAAAAGATATATAGCAGCCTTTATAAAAATTTATAATATTACATTATTACATATCTTCATCACGTACTGCTGCCTTACACTGAAGTTGGTGCACGACAATTGGGTAAAAATGGAGATTTTTCATGCCAATTATTATGGATTTTAATAAAAATTTTGCAAACCCACAGTCACAAGCTTTATCAAAATTTTTATTTGACGTTTTCCACTTGCATATGAGCAATTCTCAAAAAGCCCCCACAACTAATAATTCCACTAGTATAAATGCTGTTTTCCATAGATTTTTAAGCACAGTCGAGTCAACAGCTTATATATCTTATTTTAGTTACCACAAGCCAACATTAAAAAAACATTTTCATTGCTAGATGTTTACTTATCTGCCCTGTTTTCGCACTCACATTGCTTTTTTTATTTTATATCTGGCATAAACATCTCACTTGGTCGACCATGACGATGTTAATATTCATTATTAGTTTATAGTTGGAAACGAAAGACCAGACTTCCGCAGACTACAATTTTGCTGGACTTTTATATCGGTTATATTGGTTGGACTGAAATCTTCGTAAGTAAAGAAACACACTTCTCTGCATTAGAAACCAGCTCAGCTTTAATACTCCAGTAAAAAAAGGAAATCAAAAAAAATCCCGAAACTCTAATCCAGAAGTAGTGAAAATTTGGATAATTTCTAATTTCCAAAAAACTAGATTAAAACGATGATTCCAATTTTTTTACTGACATTGTTTGAACCCAGGAGCCTTTCAAATTTACTTAACTAAAGGTTACCAATTTTATCTACGAGTACAATTAAAAATTTACTGAGATCGTTTACTTTTGATGGATTCAAAGAACATACTAAGTCAAATTTTAGAATTGGCAGTTTTTCTTGAAGCAGTTCTCTTCAACTGCTCAAGTATTTACACACAGATAGTTTCGTATTCATATTTTCAATTGTTTTAATGCAGCGAATGAAATAGCAAAAGAGCATTGAAAAAACTTTTCTCTAAAAGAAATCCAGTATCCCCCTTTTTTTTTTCTTTACCCACTCTTCCATAAACTCTAATTTGCTTGAGGAAAAATAAGCTGCCAAGTCTAAAGCATGAGTAAGCACTATAGCACTTTCAAATATAAAATACATCATTAATAAAGTTTTGACTTTTTACAAAATTAATTAATTTTTATTTTGAACTACTCCTGCCATATATCACTCAGCTAAGCCATATATTATTTTTTCCAAACTAATTAATAATTTTAATGATATTTCCCGTACTATTTATCTAACAGAGCACTTACGTTATCTCCAGATCTAGTACTTACGAGATTTTGAGCTAAATCTACCTGCTTTTTACTACATTTCCCATATAAAAAATTTAGTCTACTCAAAATCTAATATTTTTATTTTATTTTTACTATCCTGTACAAAATATTTACATCAAAGATGATTTAATTAGCTATGGCCTACTTTAAAAAGGTGTATGAATTGGCTACAATGCAGTTGTTTGGCTGTCGTTTGGGAAGTTTTTCGGCTAATGGGTTTTGTTTTAGATTGAAAAAACTTGATAAATGTCAAAAAAACATAGTGTAAACGGTATTGATTTTCATCAAGATTTTAATTAAAATCTGCTAGATTTTGTGCAGATGTAAATGGCCTATAAAATAAGTTTAAATATAGGAAATGCTTAATGCAAAACCCTTTATATTTATTTCAATACTAGCTTACTTACAACATGTTCCAGATATGTATATCACAACCGTCATAAATATGTCATGTTTTCAAATATTCTCGAACACATAAAAAACCAAGTGCCCAAAATAAAAAATAAAAGAAATTCTTAAAACAAATATTAACAAACAAAAATAATTTATGGCACAAAAAAAAAGAGGTAGTTGTCTCAGGTTTTATCTGATAAATAATAAAATTAATTGTCAAAACTTTAAAATATAACAAACTGATAAGAATTTCAATTTAAAAATGAAACGAATGAATGAAAATGCCTGCATTATATGGCAGCAACAATCAACAAGCCAATACCGTTTGAGTTTAATTAATTTTTAAACCAAAAGCAAACATTTTTAAAACAATTATTTTAACAAATCGAAATATTTCTATAATATCAATTATCATACCAGAAAAATCTTAATAGAATTTAGTTAAAATAAATTATCAAAACAATGACTTACCAGTAGTTGATTGCTGTTTTGTGATTTTTTTTTTTTTTTGTTTGCCTTTTGTATTTAAAACAAGTCGCTGGTTTTAATTTATGTGGCGGTTTCATTCACAAATCAAGAGAAAAAATATCCCGCAAACCAACCACCAATTACTTACTTTTTTACTTACTTACTAACAGCTTTATGAATTATTGACTTTGAACTTTGATTTCATATTCTTTGCTTAGTTTTTTTTTCTTCTACTTTTTGTTATCATGTCAGTCTATTAGTGCTATTGTTTTTGTTGTTTATTTATTTTTTTAATTTACATTTTGCCTTAGCACAGCCTTGTTCTGTAACAATTTGTTTAATAACTCCTACAATTTGAATTTATTAATAAATATATATTGAAGGCAATTTTGTTTTAACAACAATTTTGCAGGCTAAATAATTAAATATTTAAACGTAAAATCAAACGCAACGTTGAAGCAAAAAAAAAATATATCTATAAAAACTTACTGCAGCTGCAATTGAAAATTGGTCAATATTAAATTCATAAATTGATTGACAAATTTTTTGTTTTTATTTTTATAAACTTTGGGGAAAAAACCCAAATGTTGATAACATTGGCCACCAGAAGTGGTTTTCAAGACCAATTGTCGAAATACAAAAAAAAAATTATTAGAAAAATAAAATTCATAAAATGCATAATTTTTTTTGGCTGCGATCCCAAGGCCTGATTGTTGCCAAGAATAATGTTTGTGTCTTAAGTCTTTTGTTTGCTTTTATGCTAAAAGGTTTCATAGTTGAAGATTAAAGGAGCTTAATTGCAGGTGATAATTTGCTTAAGATAATTAATTGAAAGCAATTCGAACTATGTATAACTTTTTTCTATAAATCAATGTTTTAAAAAGTTGTTAATTTAAATTTTTTGTAAATTTTTGTAGTTGAATGTTACCTCAAATTTTGAATGGTTTGCTAACTATGGACCTGAACAGAGGACAAAAAAGGAAAAATATATAACTTTTTAAATTAAATTTTGTAGCAGATGATGTGTTATTTGTCTTCATATTTTATTTTTAATTAATTCACTTTTCACCTTACATACATATAAATTCCTTGAGAAGATACAAGTATTGAACCAACAACTTTCTGACTGATAGGCACTCTAAGTAATTGCCTAACAGGGCAGCCTGAATAAGCATTAAAATTTTTGAGTTTTAAAATTTTATTATTTTTAGAAAAAACAAGTAAGAGTGCTATATTCGGCTGTGCCGAATCTTATATACCCTTTACCAAAGTGCGTTTATGTAGTATAGAGATACATACATAAGCACAGAGATATGTAGGTACATATTCATTTTGTGAAAAAATTCATACTTTTTTTCTAGTGCGATTTTTTTCGGTGTTTTTTAATTTTGGCGATTTTTTTTCCGTTTTGGCGATTTTTTTGATTTTGCTGATTTTTTTTCATATAAGCGATTTTTTTTAATTTTTGGCGATTTTTTTCATATAGTCAATTTTTTTTTTGATTTGGCGATTTTTTTGATTTTGCCGATTTTTTTTCATATAAGCGATTTTTTTTCATATAGGCAATTTTTTTTTTGATTTGGCGATTTTATTTCGGTTTATGGCGTTTTTTTTTAATTTTGGCGTTTTATTTTCGTTTTGGCGATTTATTTTTTATTTTGGCGATTTTTTTTCATTTAGGCGATTTTTTTTTAATTTTTGGCGATTTTTGTTCACATAACCATTTTTTTTTTGTTTTAACGATTTTTTCGGTTTTTGGCGTTTTATTTTTTAATTTTAGCGGTTTTTTTTCACTTTGGCAATTTTTTTCGTTTTGGCGATTTTTTTAAATTTTTGGCGATTTTATAATTTTCGGATTTTTTAGTTTGACCGTTTTTGAAAATTTCAAGAGTTTAACTCTTACAGTTTCCAATATATAGCAATTTGTCAAAATTACATAGTCAAAATTGCATTAACTGATGGACCACCCTTTAATTTAAATTTTTTTAATTTTAGTGTTAATTGTTGTAGCCTATATAAAATACACTAATTTTACAAATTTCAAGTGTCAATATACATATGTACACACATACATACAATTGTATGTGTATTACATGGGATTTTAAAAGTTTTCGCCGCTCATTTTGGAGCACCCTTTAATTCTTAGCTTTTATATATTTGTTGTTGTAGCGACCAAAGTTCTACATACACTGTCCAAATTTCAGACCCGTAGCTTTTACCGTTCCTGATTAAATATCCTTCTTCCTAAAACATGAAATATGTTTAATTTTTAGGAAAAAAGTTAAAGTTTTCCAACCCTGGAAACGTTTTTTAATTTGCTAAGTTTTTAAATTTTTTTTTAATTATAAATACCAATTTTATTCATACCGAAGTATAAAATAAGTTAATTTAATAAACAAGTAATAAAAACTTGTTTTCGGTAGTTATTTTCTATGGGTAAATTGAGTTTGAGTTTTCCAGCTCTGAAACCGTTTCCTCGATTTTGCTGATTTTCAATAGCAAAATTTTTCGGAAAATTTCTGACACACCAGTCCAAGAACGAAGTCGCTAGCTCTTCTGGGAGCTTGGGAAAACTGTACAGACAGACGGACAGACGGACAGACGGACATCGCTCGTTCGTCTTCCCTATGCATAAGGATCCAGAATATATATACTTTATGTGTCGCTTATTAATATTGTAAAAATTACAAACGGAATGACAAACCTATATATACCCTTTTACCATTTTTTGGTAAAGGGTATAAAAATATATATATTTCAAGTTCAAATATTCCTTGGAAATGTGAAAAATTTACTTAGTTCTTAATGCAAACAAAAGATATATGCTATAATTTAAGGAAGAAATGTTTAAAACCGGTAAATATTTTTCTAAAATTTAGAATTACTTTTAATATCTTAAAGTAAATCAAATTTACTAAACTAATCAGGAGTAAGTCATTTCCTAACTTTCTTTTTGATTTAAAACGAGATTGACTAGTTCTTAGGAAACAATTTCTTTAAACATTTAAACCATTTTCCAATTTTTGGTAAGTATTTCCTTTGAGCCAGTAAACTTGTCCGTGAACGTGAGAATTTTTGTGTGTATTTCTGTGAACTATTTTTAAGAATATGAACTTATTTGTTTTTACTCATATTAAGGGGTGTCACAGAAACCATGTTGGTTTTCTGATTATCATTTTTGAAAACCAATGTTGGTTTCATTTAGTGTCATGAAACCAAGTTGGTTTATTTAATTTCGAATGTAACTAAAACCAATGGTCGAATCAGCTGCTGCTCACATTTGTGTATTTGTTTACAAAATTTAATTTTACTTGTTTTGCAGAAAATAGAAAAAAAAAATGTTTGTTTTCATTAAAATATCAATAAAATTAATTATTTCATTAGATGATAAAATATTAGTGGTCATAAATAAATTAAAGTAACATAAGCAGTTTTCAAATATTTGTTATCAGAAGAAGATTGCTTAGAAAGTGATGAGAAAAAGTCTGAGGAATTGCATCACTGCTGGCTACCGACAGACATGTCTTTATGTATGTATATTCATTTATTTGTATAAAAAACCGATTGCAGTTCGACACTCTCGTGGCACTGGTCAGCAATGCATTGCCTCAATCCACCTGAACTTCCCAAGAAAGTGTAGGTGTATTCTAATTTGAGCTTATGTATGTTTAAAGCTGTTTTGCATATTTGAAACTAGTTTTCGTTTAAGCAAAGAAGCATTTGCTGTGGTAACTGATAGTATTAAAGAGAATTTATCGCAGTCAAAAATATTCTGGTTTTGAAACAAATGAATTCGTTGCGGTTTTTATCGGAAGGATCTTATCAAATATCAAGCGGGAACGATATAAGTCGTCTATATAGAAACATAGTGATAATTTGAGGCAATGCGGTCAACGTTATGAATCGGTTATATATAAAAATTGGGTCCGATTGGAAATGGACATCAAGTATAAATACAGCTCAAGGGACTTATTTTACAATACTAGTATTATAGTATACCTTAAAATATGTAAAAATAATTCATTTATTAAACAAACATTTAAAAAATTACTAAATTTACTTAAATATTTACAAAAAAAATGTTAGGTGCTTGGCTTATTTCCAATAATAAGCCGATAACCTTGGTTTCTATGACACCTAAAACCGACATCAATTCCATTCGAACATAAAAATGACAACATTAGTTTTCATGACACCAACGCATTTTTTCGTATCGTTTTCAAAACCAATTCTGTTAACATTGGTATCTATGATACCCCTGATTGTCTTTCTTTTACATGGGCTTTTACCTAATTTACAATGCGCATTTTTTCCCCAACTTGGTTGTATGAAAATTTATTCGTTGCCCAGTAAGAGAGTGGCCTGTAGAGGCAAATCAAATCAAAAAAGTTGTCAAAAAAAGTTTCAGAGATTCATGCGATGTAATTTTTTTTATATCACTCTCTTCACTAGTAATGCAATTAGCAAATAGAAAAAGTTTTGTGCAAAAGATTTCATGAACAAATGCATAATGTAAATTAGGTATTTGTTAAATTTATATACAACAATTTTTTTACATATATAGATATGTATGCATATATTTCTTTAAATTTATCCTATACTAACTTATTTGTATTGGTCAATATAGATCAAGTATGTAAGCATACTCATTGGTGCGTATGAGCTCTAATTCTCATACTCGTGTGAGTATCAAAATTAAATTTTTGGACTTTCTCTGATGTGACTGCTTAGCTACATGTATTATTGATTTTTTCTCATGTTCTAAAAATTACGCCAAGTTCTGTTGAATTACTTAAAATAGCAAGATATCATGTTCCTTAGCACTTGCGTTTCACTTTCTATTTGAGCTCTCTTTTTGAATGGTGATCAAATAACAAAATGACCTTAATCGATATTTTCAATTCAGCAACTTGGCACATCAATATTGCAATTTAAGTATTTAAAAAAAGTTAAAGATTAGCATCACTCGGCATATATCTCGCCGAGCGTTAGATATTCTTTTAAATAATAAATCTGCAATACTTTCATAGCTAAAGACTTTGTAAAATCATTGCTTCAGTTTCTCTTAAAAAATTTAAATAAATAAAACTCAAAAGAAAAACCTTGCACTCAATTTCTATTTTTTAAATAAAAAATTATAAAGAGTTGTGTATAGAAAAAAATCTTAATAAAAAAAGTAATTAATATAAAAAGACAAAACCATTTAATTTCTTAATCGATATTTTTTTTAATTTAAATTATGACAACTTACAACTAAAAGCTTTTTAAATACATTAAAATAGCTCTTCATTGTTTATCCCAGCAGGTTCTTAAAATTATTATTTTCTTAAACAAAAGACTTTGTAATATTTTGCAACTAATCGTACCTGACAATGAAGCTAAAACTTCATGCTGTGCATTGCATTGCAAAACTTTTTAATTTCACAACTAACACCCTTTAAAATATGTATTGCTTATGCATTAATAATTCCAATTTTAATTTCATTTAGCTCAAAGCATTATTTTTTTCTATCATTTACACTCAACTATATAAAGAAATCATAAATTGGCACTTTTTCTTAAAAAAAAAGACTGAAAGAAATAGTAATAACAAAATATTACTTAGCTAGATTATAACTCATAAATCTATCATTAAATGCCACACTAAACAACAAAAGTGTTGAACATATTTTTCTTTCTCGAGATAAATAAGAAAAAAAATTACATTTCATTATACTTTTTTTTTAACAAGATTGCTACTTTAGCACGACATGCAACAAATGTTTAACAGCAACCAAAAATGAAAAAGAACTCATACCAAAACTGATTCATAAAGAAAACGGAACAAAACACGATTTATGTTTCTAGAATTCTGTTTACGCGCCAAAAATTTTCAAGTTCTAATAAAAATACAGCAAAAAAAGGAAAGATTTTATATACATTTTATTAAAATTGAAACGTCATAAGATGGCCGTGAATTATGAATTTAAAATAAATAATTTTATTGCTATTTAACTTATTTATATTGATATTTATTTATAACTTATAATTATTAGTTTCAGCAAACAATAACACATAATGAAACAGCACAATTTTATTAGAAATACAATAAGAAAAAAAAAGTTTTGTAAATCAAATGTTTTAATTCATGATTGCAATCAATACTTTACGGCATTTTCTTAAAGGTTTTGTTTATTTTTTAATTTGTTGTCAATTAAAATGCAAATTTTATATGATTATTAACGAAACAATAACAAAATTAAAGTAAACAAACAAACAAACGGACAGCAACAAAGTTATCATAATATAAATGGTAACAGGGCATTCATGGTAAATAATATTAAAGACCAAAACAAAAGACTTAAGACACGAACACGTTTGTGAGTACAGAGAATTTTGTTGGTTGAGGACCTTTTAGATGCCTGCAATAAAATATTTGTTACCTTTATTATAACTCTTTTGCTTTATTATTAATTCTTGTAGTTTAAATATAAAGCATAAGATTTAAAGTGTAGCAGCGTTCGTGTTGAACAAAAAGCCCCGCAGCATTGTTTTTCTTATGCTTGTTGTTGCTGTTGTTGTTTTTGTTATTGTTATTAATTGATTCATTGACTTAGTCATGCATTTATTTGATAATGCTTGATTTTTATTTCATTTAATATTATATTCAATAGAAAATCCGCATGGTGCCTGGTAAGGAAAACACATTCAGTTCAAGTTTATGCTATTGATATTGATTGATTGAGCGAACGTAAGACAATGCACTGTATTATCTAAAAATATATATTTAGGATTTACGTGTGGGTTGTATAGATTGTAATACATATATAGTATTATTTTTATGCAAACACATGTGTGTGAACAGTTATTATGCCTTGATAACAACTAAAATATAGCAACAGATATACATACTTCTTTGTTTCCGAAATCATTAAATCATTTTAGAAAATACAAATTTCACAATCCGATGACCATATGAATTGGAACCTTGTTCTTGAAAATTAATAAAGCTTCGTTAAGGCTTCTTTAAAATTATACCAACCCATAACCACAAAAAAAACTAACACGGCACATTTCATGCACCTCGTTTCTTATGAAAATCTTTATTTATAATTGAAAATAATTGTTTTTGGTAAAAAAAAATAAGTATATTCTTGTTGCTTAAGCTTTTTTAATTTTGCAAAGTCTTCAGTTTGACGCATAGAAGTAAACAAAAACAATGAAGTTGAGTACAGACTCTAATGTATTCGTAAAGTTGCCTTACACCAAAGCCGAAAATAAACACTAATATTTTGGTTCCGATGTCCGTCTGTCTGTCCGCCACAGGATATTTTCTTGCGAACAACAAATATATGACAATTAAAAATTAAAGGGTATTCTAAAGCGAGTAATAAACAAACCATGTTGAACTACTAATTTAATATACCGACACATAAAATTTTCAAACTTCTTGTATTTTTTGTAGACTACACCAATTAACACTCAAATTTAAAAAGATTTAAATTAAAGGGTATTCTATCAGTTAATGTAATTTTGAAACAGTGCTGTATCTTGGAGGCAAACTTTTGAAATTTTCAAAAAAATTAAATAAATGTCGAAGCGAAAAACCGCCAAAGTGAAAAAAGTGCTTAAATGACATACATCATCATAAATAAAATAAACCGCTCAAATACAAAAAAAATATCAAGAAAAATAAAAATGTCGCCAAAAAACTAAAAAAATTTGCAAAAACTGAAAATATTGCAAAAATAAAGAAAATCGCCCAACGAAAAAATAATTGCTAAAACGATAATAGCCCCAAGGCTGAAAAAAACCGCCAAAATTAAAAACAACGGAAAAAATTGACAAAACAAAATAAAGCTGAAATTGCTAAAACTAAAAACTGTTGCAATAAAAAAAATTAAATCGAAAAATCGCCAAACTAAAAAAAGGGTTTAAATTAAAGGCATTACTAAAAATAAATCGCTCAAATGCGCACAAGAAGTAAAAAGTTTGCCAAAGCAAAATCGGGGAAACCGAAAAAATTTCCCAAAAGAAAAAAAGCCAAAATGAAATATCAACCAAAAAAATCGCCAAAACGAAAAAAGGTTGAACTAACAAAAATTGCTATAATTAAAAAAAATCGATAAAAACCGGAAAAATCGCCAGAATGGAAAAATGCACTTAAACTTTAAAAACGCCAAAAATAAACAAAATTGTTTTTTAAAATCTGCATCATATTTAATTATAAGGGAATCGCAAAATCAAAAACACAGTCGCGAAAAAGAAAAAAATCGCTAAAACTAAAATACACCGAAAATAATCGCCAAACGAAAGGAAAGACATAACTAACAAAAGTCGTTAAAACTAAAAGCAAATTGCCAAAAACCGAAAAAATCCCTTAACTTCGTATAGTAATCGTATTACATATATATATGCCCTTAATTTTGAAGGTGTTCAAAGCAAAGACCCCACTACCGGTACGATGTACCAATTTTCGTTGGTTTACTGAAATAAAGTCATAAGTAATAATCTAAATTGGCCTTATTTTTCCACTGATTGAAATATAAGGACATAATGACACCACACTGCATTGGTAATAAAACAATATAGACTTATCCCGGAATTAACTGAAAAATAAAACTGTTTTGGTTTATTACTTATGATTTTATTACAGTGAGCAGACGAAAATCGGTACATTGTGCTAATAGTAGGATCCCGGCTTAAGTCATATGTTAAATAAATCTTAAAAAAACTTCAAAAAATATTTATATTACATAAAATTATATTATTCGAGACTAGTAAAACGTGTTCTTTTTTTGGAATGTCGCAAATTTTAGATGCCATCACTGCTTTATTTGAGCACCTATTTAACAGGTGATAATTGGTTTTTATTAAGTTTGCTTTGAAATTTCACTATAAATTGACTTACACCAGAGTACAAGTTCTTGAAATGTTTAATCAAAATAATTATTCAATGGGTCAAACTTCTTCTATTTTATGGCGCACATAATCGTCCTTTAGAGGGGATAATTCGAAGAACTATAAATTGTTTTCGGAGAACACAGGTACACCATTACATTACATCTATTGACTCCTTTTCATTAATAGAAAATTTATGTTTGGTGCGCTTTATGGTCGGAGTCATTGGCTTATATACATATGCCTTCAAAAACGATCATGGTCAGAATGTTACTGTCAATGGAGAGCGGTATAAGAATATAATTCGAAATGTTTTTGTACCTCAATTAAGTGGCAGTAATCTTGCTGATATGTGGTTCAAGCAGGATGGAGCCGCATGCCACACAGTGGGCGCTACAATTAATTTGCTCAAAGAAAATTTTGATGAAAAAATAATTTCACGTAATGGCCACCCACATCGTGTGACTTAACCCCATTAGATTATTTTCTTTGGGGTTATGTTAAGTTACTTGTCTATATTGATAAACCAAAAACAATTGAACACCTGAAAATCAACACTCGAAGAGTTGCCGGCGAAATACGGCCGTAAATGCTGAGAAAAGTTGTTGATTGCACCATTTATGCAGTAGCCGTGTTTTTGTTTGAAAATACTTTTGGATTCTTTTGTTTGAATTCTTTAAATTATTTCCTTAAAAAATGGTTGTGGTCTTTGATAATGAAAAACATTATTTTTTAAAACATAAAGATTTAATTAAAGTGCTATAATTTGCAATTTATTTGCTGGTGGTTCAGCTTTGTTGATATGCATTTCATTGTTGCTGTAACAACTCGTCAGTAGACATCAAATACACATTTGAAATTCGTATAGACAAAGCTGAACCACCAACAAATAACTTTCAATTTAAAATTTAATTATGACAATATGTCGAATAATAAGTTTATTAAACTATTGTATAAAAAAGTTTGAAAAATATGTATATGAAAAAATATGTATTGGATATAATGTTTGGAACAAAATCATAAAGCAAATACACGAACCTTCTAGCATATACAGTAAATAATGATTGCTTTAAAGAATCACAATTGCAGCTTTTTGTCGTCCATAGAGAAGAGGATACAATCTTCGAACAGAATTATAAAAAAAAACACCCTTTACAACTCTGAGTTAAAATATTGCACAATATAAAAATATTTTTTGATTTGTTCAAATATAATCTACTAAATATGTATATCCATCCACCAAAGATATATATGACTTATAAGTCTATAGACTAATGCCCCAATTCTGTTCGAGGATTGTGTCGTCTTGTCTATGGACGGAAAAGACAGCTGTTGTGATTATTTAAAACAAGTATTATTTATTTTCTATGCTAGCAGGTTCGTGTATTTGCTTTATGATTTTGTTTCAAACATTATATCCAACACATATTTTTTTCATATATTTTTAAAACTTTTGTATAATACTTTAATTAAATTTTTATGTTATAAAAACATGGCAATAATATTTTTTCCCCATTATCAAAGACAACAACCATTTTTGAAGAAAATAATATAGAGAATTTAAACACAAGAACTCAAAAGTATTTTCAAACAAAAACATCCAAAATGTTCTTACTGAATTAGGGCATAGTTCTATACCATGGTGTAATTATACAGGTGACTGCGTAAGGATTTGTTGCACAAAAAATGCAACCATAGTTGTGTAAAACACCGAAGAATGTCAAAAGCACAAAAATAATTGTACCAAAATCAAAACAAAACAAAGTTTTTGACATTCTACAGCTACAAAGCAAATAAAGCAAAATATTATCAGCTGAAGTAGTGCTGCCACCTGTTTAAATACACCTTGGTTCTATACCAAATGATATTTTTATTTATTATATCTTCATATTATACTCTTAATTATTTCACCAAACATACATAGTATTAATTCCCTGAGAGTTGACAAGTATTGAACCAACAACCATCTAAGTTACAGCCACCACTCTACGCAATTGCCTAAAAGGGCAGACTGAATAAGCATTGAAATTATAGAACTTTCAAATTTTATTTTATTTTCAAAAAATATATTTCAATTTCAATTATTCCTCGAAAGTATGAAAAAGGCAGATAGATTTTTTTAAATGTAATTAATCAATATATAGCATAATTCAAGGAAAAAAATACTTAAAATTGGTTAATATTTTTCTAAAATTTAGCATACTTTTTAGATCTTTTAATTGAGTCATATTTCGTGAAACTAATCAGGAGTAACTCATTTCCCAAAATTAATTTTTTTATTTGAACCGCAATTGACTAGTCCCCTTAGTACACAATTTCCCTAAGATTATCACCATTTTCCTATTTTTAGCAAATATTTTCTTTAAGTGTTTACTACATTTCCTAAAATGCAAAAAAAAATTTTAATTAAATTTAATTTAATAAAAGTACATATCCTTTTTCAAGTATAAGAGCATATATGTATGTGGTGTCGCTACTAATCCCTTTCTGTACGAGTCAGAGTTGTATTTTACTTAATTTATTCCTTTTTAAGATATACATATAAAGCTACCTCGTGGTGTAGTGAAAATTTATCAAAGTAAAAGTGAAAGTGAAAGAAGTGAAAGAAACTTCAAGGAAAATTTACAAAATTTACAAACAAGATCTTCAATTATCTATGTATCCAAAATATACACTTGTAATATTCACAAAATTTTTATTTTTTAACAATGCGAAGTAAATATGACAGCCTTGATTGTCATTTTACTAGCATAATTTGAAAGAAATGATTTTAAAATCCATCAACGTAATGACAATTGAGAACAATCTTCATAATACTAAAAAAATCCGGTCTTACAGTAATTATATTTGTTTCCTCAATACTGTCATTACTCTCATTTTATTTGACCACACTTTTACAAAATCTTTGAATTATTAATAAAAATAATTTGAAATTCAAATACCATAAAATCGTTCAATTGCCTTTTTATTATTCTCATAAACACACATTTTATTAGATATGTACAGTTTTTTATAACTCATTGTTTCCACTGCAACTCAATAAATGCAAAAAAAAAAAAACTTAAAATTAAAATCAAAATTAAAATAAATAAAACTGTTCTCAAATAAAATTATTGGAACGGCATTAAAACTATTAAGAAAAAACACAATAATTTAATAGCAGCTACTATGTATGTATAGCATACATACATAAAAAAAATCATTTACTACAGCATACTTTAAAATATTATTTTTTAATTTGACAGTTGAGAAATCTTAACCGATTGACTATTGACACTTTACGATTAAGCGAATGAAAAGCGTCGTCATCGTTAAAAAATATTATACGAACACTTACTTTACGTTCAATATCAATATCAAGACAGTGTGTTATCGAAGCGTCAATCAACTTTACAAACTGTTTTGTGCCAGAAGTTGTGGCAGTAGTGTGTTTGGTAGTTGTAGCTGGATCAGCTACAAACTTAGTAGCTTTAGCTTAAAAGACTACAACAAAAACAACAAGAAAAAGTAAATAAATATAACCTGTGGCATTGATATTTATTATATCGTCTCAAATATAAAAAATGAAAATTTCTGAAAGCAGAATTCAACTTAAACAAAAACAAAAACATTTAGAATCTGCTTGAAAAATTGGAGTTGAAGAAAAGTATGACCAAGTGAAAAAATTATTTCAGGTAAAAAACAGGCATTTCGGTACACTTTACATCCTCGCACTAGTTTTTAATTTTATGTACAATATAATTTATACATATTTGAAAAGGTTTCTCTAATGTCAGCTTAGCACAACTAGATGTACTGACACACTTCAAATAAAACTAAGCAATTACGATAAAAGTTATACAAATATTTATGGAGAGTAATTCCCATTTTTGCTGATCGGAGGATGCCCGATATAAATTAATTAGTTTATATATTATGTTACAAATAGCAGCAAATATAACACAAAATATAATTTGGCTTACAAAGCGATACAAACTTTAGCTTAATAAGAACATAAATATAGAAACAGATAAAGTTCTAACAATAATAATGAACCTAACTTAAATTAATAGCTATGGGCTTGTGGTAAAAAATTAAATAAAATTATACTTTATAGTAACAAACCAAAAAAGTTTCTCTTAAGTAGAACAAAAACCCAGCAAAAATTACTGCTTCTCAAAAGCGTGTTTTTAAATCAGAAAATGTTAGATAATCACTTGTTGTTGAATAACGCATTTTTTTATTCGAGATGAGCCAGCTAGAAGCAATACATTTAGCTTCCAAGAAGACATAAATTGTTTCCCTAATTGCTTCACAAAAGTAAAAATATATATAGGTTTTGTGTAGCCAGATGCAAGAGCTACTATCTTTTCTACTTTGTTAGAGAACCCAGCCCACCTTACGTTTGAGCTTTTAATAAGCATTTTTGAAGTTTTTGTTACCAAGTAAGCAATACATTGCTTCTCTCAGTTGTTAGTGCTTCTAAATCAGAATGTTTTGTTTGTTGGGAGTATGCATATTTAACATGTGCATAATTAGTAAAGAACGAACGACAATGGCAAGACTGTTGTAAATTTAAATGTGGTTAACTTGAGCTTTTATTACAAATAACTTTAAAAAAATGTTAATACAATGAATCAAAACAATTCACATATTCCAGTTGCAATAAAAGTTGCGTTTATAAAGCAGATATCAACATCAACTAACTAAAACTAAGGTTACGATCCATGGGGATCGTTGCCATTTTTGTTTGAAACTATGAATGACATTGATCTGGACAAGATCTAAATTCAACAAAGGCATAAATCTATTAACTTATTGAAATCAAAATTTGGCGATAAGTGGATTTAGAGAAATCGATCCGCCAATAGTAAAGGCCTCCAAGGAGGTGCTATTTGTCCTTTCTTGATTATTCAATATGGAGCTATGTACGTAAAGCCGCTAGTTTGTTCTCATAGACCGGCAACAATTGGCGGCTTGAGGGCTTTTATCTATGACACACAGTCAGTTCGAAAATGGGACCTGAAATTTAACTTCTAGAATACGCCTCATCAAAAAAAATTTCACGGAGTTCACAAGCTGCAAACAATTTTCAAATTCGATTGCCCAATTTTTATCGCTTGAATTCAACTTAATTTTTTTGGGTTTATAAAAACTAAATACCTTTAATTTGTTTGTTTTAAAATAACTAACATTAAAAAATCGCAAAAATGTTTATCAAAAAAATATTTCATTTCTAGCACCTGGTAACACTGAAGAGTACCACTACGATCTTTTTTGCTATAAGTTATAGCTCGAAGCTTTTATAATTACTTATTTGAATAGAGACATATTTGAAGAAACAACATTATTCCAATAATTAATTTTTTTATAAAAAAGCTTTTCCATGTTACTCGTATAGTAATGTAAGTTGTAACAACGTAAATTGCCATTGATTATAGGATTTTAAGAAAAAGCTTTTACTAAAAGCTTTATTCCCGAAAGATTAAAAGGCTTTTTTGTAGTTATTTTTTGTGAAAGCACTTCAATAACTCAGCCAAATTTTTTCCATTTTATTTTGAAAGCTCTTTGAAGAGCTTTTGAAAAAATAGCTTTAGGGAAAAAGTGCTTTTTGCTAGAAACCAAGTATTTTTTTAAAGAAACACAGTATACTCCGACTAAAGTAGATCTATTGTATCCCCTACCAGGTGCTACAGCACCTTATCTATACCTGCTCTCTTGATGAGTCTCAGGATTAACAGTGGGTCTAGAGTTGGCAGTTCCCAATCCTCCAATAGGTTCTTGCCCAATTAGCTAGAGTACAGTATTTACATATATTAATTATTTTTGTAAATATTTTCAACACTTGGACTTAATGAAGATTGTTTTGCTTTGTTGTTGCTTAACCATGTCTATATGCATTTAATTACTGCGTAAGATCAGTAGATATTGACCAAACATTTCTTGAAATAGTTCAGAAAAGCTTCTTATATTTATAGAAAAGTTTACAAAATGTTATTGAGAATTACATAAATATATCCAATAATTTTAAAATCATCAAATGAAAACTTTTCACTCCACAACGTATGTATGTATACGTTTATATAATTTTAAACCGTTTTTATATTTTTTTTATGAGGGTTCTAAATATACTTTTCTTGAGTTTTTTTTTAAGCTTTTTTTACCAAACTGTTAAAAAAAGATTTTTATTTAATTTTTCGACCTTTAAAGAACCAAAAACAATATATAATATGAATTTATTAACCAAAGGTTCATGAAGTTTTGAACTGTTAAAATCAAAATATATACTGACCTTAAGCTCAACAAATAGTTTAACCAAACTGTTAATGAAATATAAAAAAAAAATTTAAATAAATTAATTTTAATCAGAAATAATTTTTACTCATTCTTAAGTTCAGTAATTTCAATTCTTATTGAATGAAATTTTTTTATTAATTAATATGAGTTTCTAAAGAAGAGAAGAAAAATTAAACTTAGACTTTTAAGCTGGGGGAAATACCGAAAATTTCCTGTGCAGCCACGCACTTCATCAGCACCCTAGTCTATCTACTTGGGTAGAGATTCTTATCAATATCAGCTATTTAACTTAAATTTTGAAAAAAACGGAATATGAGATATGATTGTTATGTATACAATTGATTAACCTTTGGTAAACACATTTACAAATATTAATATTAAATTTCTGTTTTTCCATTTAAAATATTTAATAATAAAATAAATTGTTTTATTTTTTTAGATTTATCAAACATTTTTTAAATTAAGTCTCCTAACGAATTTCTCACCAAGTTATATATAAAAATTTATTTAAGTTTGAAGTTACTTTCAATACAAATAAAATCATCTAACACACTTCTAATCCAAGCTTCCATATAAAAAAAAATTAAACCTTAGTTAAGAAGAATAGGGTATCTAAACTTTAAGTATTATCTGCTACTGCTGCCAGCCATATCAACTACTGCGACAACTGCTTCAGCAAGAACAGTGACTACTACTTTGCAGTGGTATCAAAACTTAAAATGTATGAGGTTGCTACTTTTCGGTTGTTGATCAAGTGAAAATGTCGCTACAATTGACATTTTGACAAATACCGACACTTTTATACTACATTTAAAAAGTGACTACACTTACAAAGATACTTACATACATATATACACGCATACAACGAGCGTGTTGAGTTTACATGGCAGCTTTTGTCTGTCCAATTGCCGGTGGTTGCATAAACATTACCACTGACGTTCACTTTACTGCGAGTAAGTGCAGCAAACTTCTTAGCAAAAGCCAAATACACGTAATAAGTCAGTCATTCAACTGCCCAAGCAGAAAAACTCACTAAACCAACTGTTTGAAAAGAGTCAGTGGTGTGGATGGATTTTCTCCTTTTTATTTTATGTATTTTTCTTTTGCTAGTTTCCATTAAAAAGAACAAGCAAAGTGAATGAGTTTGAGGTACTGGCCAAACGTCCACCACTTGTAAAGTGTCCACAGGTGATCTAGTTAAAATTCCTAAAACTTAGCCGAAAGCTAGATCAGCCATTTGTTGCGTATTGTGAGTGACTTTAAAAGCAAACTAACGTTTAATCCAGCTTTTGAATTTTTTGCATTACATTTTGTTTTATTTATTAATTTTTTGTTGAAAAGATCTTAAGCTACCGTGTTTGTTGTTGGTTGGTTGTATTGCTGTATACCTTCTGTCGTTGTTGGCAGTTAGCGTTAGGCCAAGTACGGGTACTCAAATTTATTTCAGCCTGAAAGTGTATGTGTGAGAGTGTGCATATTGTCAAGCATTAAGAGAGCTTGAAAAACTTTTGTACTCGTATATGAATGGAACTCCCCATAGGATAATTAGTAGAAGTTGTGATTGTTTGGCTGCTGTACAATGTGCCATTTTTTTTTTTTTTTATTTTTTTTAGATGCTTTGAGCAACCAATACATTTTGCTGCTTTAGTTAGAAAGCAGTTAGCACTTCATGCTTATTTGTCACAACATAAAAGTGCCGCTGATGCACGTTGCAAAAAAAAAAACAAAGTTTGTCTTCAGAGAAAATAACCAGCAAATAAAAAAGGCTATTGACAAAAATGTCGCCATGCTTGTCGCTGGCTGATCTTAAGTAGTGCTCTGCTGTAATAAAAACAAATCTATTGGCCGACGTGACAAACAGCCAACTAACCATCTTGTCCACTTAGCCAGCTAACCATCCTGCCAGCCTCCCAGCTAACATGTCTGTAAATATGAACAATTTTTATATGAACCACTTGTTTTGTGTAAAGATGCATTATATTTATTGCTTTTATATATTTTTAGTTTTTCATAAGCAGTCTGGGGCCTAGTTTAATTTGCTTCATTATTTTATAAACAGTGGGATAGAGAGAACATTTTCAACAAATATTTAATAGGAAAGTAATGAAGCCAAATTATTAAAAAAAAAAGATTTACTAACGAATTCACTTTGAGTACTCGTATTAAAATATCGACCCTATTTCGACTATTCATGTTTTTAGGGTTTTTTATAACAAATGTGAAAAGGAATCCTATTGCTTTCGTTATGCTGTCCGTCTGTTCCTCACAGTGTGTTTTTTCGGGAACCATAAAAGCTAAGAACCAGAAATTTTGACAGCATGTTACAACAATTATATGACAGTTAAAACCTAAAGGGTGTTTCAAAGCGAGCAACGAACAATTTTAAAATCCCATGTCAAATACATATACATAATTATATATCTGTGGCAATAAGAAAAAAGTGCTTAAGTCATATTTTACTGTTTTGCAATAGAGCACTTTTAAGCGTCCAAGTCGATTTTCACAAATTTATTTATTATACAGTTAAATTTACGGTTACAGAAACTTTCTACTGACTTATATTTTTCTAAGCAGACATCGCTCTACACCCTCTAAGTAATACATTTAAGTTGAACCTTAACCTTAATTTAAAAAAAAGATAAGTCGCTAACCATAGTGCTATAACTTCTTGAAAAATCGCACAAATTAATTGAGATTTCGACCAAAGGTTCTTTTGAATATGCAGATCACGAAAATTTTATTAACTTAAAATCAGCTTATCTCGACTTAAGCACTTTTTCCTTTTTTGCCAAAGTTATATAGACACATGAAATTTGCAAAGTTATTGTATTTATTAATTAACAATAGAATTTTAAAAATCAAAACTGAAGGGTATTCTGTCAGTTAATGTAATTTTGAAAACTTGGTATATCTAAGAGAGGCAAACTCTTGAAATTTTCAAAAACGCTAAAACTAAAAAATTCTCAAGTAAAAAAAATCGCCAAATCGCAAAAACCAAAAAAAAAACGCCAAAACGAAAAAAGCACTAAGCTAAAAAAAAATCTAAAAATACAATAAATGAGCAAAAACCTAAATAATCGCCAAAATGAAAAAAACGCCGGAAACCAAAAAAAACACACCAGAATTCGAAAAAAATACCAAAATCGATAAAAGCGCTAAAAATAAGAAAAACCACCAAAACAAGAAAATTGAAAAAAAAAAACACCGAAAGAGAACTTTACCGGTTTCTATATTTATGATTTCATCAAGCTAAAGTTCGTGTCGCTTTGTAAGCCAAAATTAAATGTGATAATTATTAATTAACAAATAACGCAATAGCTAATTGTAAATATTCTCACTAACACATAGTTGAACGGAACAACTAGCTGTTTTCGACGGCCACTACACCTTCATCATCAGCGTTTTTCTGTAGTTGGTCCACTGCGTGTGGTGTCAGTTGATGTCGATTTCTGCTTTATATACTCAACTTGTATGGCAAATGGAATATGTGAATTGTTTTAATTCATCGTATTTCAATTTGTTGAAAGCTTTTTGTGTAATGAAAGCTCAATTTTACCATCCCTAGACTTACAACAGTTAAGCCATTGTCGTTATCATTTTTTCTTTCCTAATTATGCACATACATATTAGTTTATTTGCTTATTTTTTGTGCTACTTGAGTTTACTTGGTATTTAATTCTTTTTGTAATCGACTTCAAAAAAAAGAAGAAGTTATCAATTCGTCTGTATTTTTTTTTACATTGTTACTTCATAACTCGGTACATTTTAAGCCGATTGTAAAAATTCATATTTTTTTCTTGAGTGTATAGCTTCCAATTAGTCCCATTGTAAAAAAGTGGGCAGTGGGACTGTTCTAAAAGAATTTCATTTGATTTTATGATATTCTACTTATTTCATTACTGTGAAACCTAGCAAACACAATTTGTTCTTTATTGTGTTTATGTTTTGTGACCAATTTCGTTTGTTTATGTTTTTTATTGTGTTTCACGTTTGGCTATTTATGGTCAGATTTCTTTATTCTTAGGATGCAAATAAAACCAATTTATTTCATCTTTTTTCTCAACGTTTCGTCAGCTTTTTTCCGACGTCTTCAGGAGAATTTTTATTTTTAAATTCTGGCAACAAATTAAAAGTTTTTTATTATTTTTTGTCATATTTTTGTAATATTAATTTTTATGTTTGACTTACGATCTTCAGTTACATTATTGAATAAATTATAAAACTGGACAGCACGAACAATTAATTGTATAATTTAAATAATAAAAATTAATGTAAAATATCACAGGCAAACTTAAAACTAATATCACAGAACTTCACTTGTCAAGTTATTGCAATTGAATATTGCAGTTTGGTGTTGTCTTTGTCTTCTTTTGTATTGATCGATTTTTTAATACGTTGCTGTATTCGTAGGCTTTCTAGTGTATATCTTTTATTCGCTCTCTTTTCTCTATCTAATATTTTGACCCCCTTAAAATCTATTTTATGTCCCGTTTCTTTCACATGTTGGGCTAGAGCTGTTGTCTCTTTTCCTTTGTTTATGTCTGCTTCATGTTCTGATACTCTAGTTCCGAGTTTTCGTTTTGTTGTTCCCACATATACTCTATTGCATATTTCTGTTTCATTTCCTTGACAAGTTATTTCGTATACAACATTGTCTGTTTCTAATTTGTCAAGTTTTGTTCTTTCCTGTGTAAAAAGACGTCTTAGTGTCTTGTTTGATCTATGTGTGACTATTGTTGTTTTATCATTTATCATCTGTTTTAATGTTTTGTTTTCCGTCAACTTTACTACATATGGTACACTGTAAAAAACTTTTTCTGCTACTCCATTATTATTGTTTCCAGTTGCGTTTTTATTTAAGCATTTGTTTATTAGTTTGTTCGTAATGTATATCGGGAAGTTGTTTTTTGTCATTATGTTTCCTATTTTACTAATGTTTTTATTTCTGAATCGTTTGTCACTGATGTTGAGAATTTTGTTAATTAGATTCGTCGCCGTATTTATTTTCATGATCATCGGTTGGGTGGAATGGTAATTTATTAATCTTCCAGATGCGGTTTCCTTTGCATACCAGTCTGTTATTAATTTGTTATTGTATTTAATTATTTTCATATCCAAATATGGTATTTCGTTGTTTTCTTCTATCTCAATAGTGAATTGCAGATTTTTGTGGTATGAGTTTAAAGTTTTTAATACGATTTCCATGTCCGCTTTTTTAATAACCGCAAATAAGTCGTCGACATACTTACAAATAAATTTTAGGTATATGTGTTTTGTTTTCAATTCATTAATAATATCGTCTAATAATGTGTCCCAAACAATATCTGCTATCGTCGGTGATAATGGGTTACCCATTGGCATACCATATGTTTGGTGATAATACTGTCCATCATATGTGAAATAATTGTTGTCTGTTATACAGAATTGAAGTATTTTCAAAAATTGCCTTCTACTAACAGTAGTGTGCTCCTTAACAGCTCTAGCCCAACATGTGAAAAAAACGGGACATAAAATAGATTTTAAGGGGGTCAAAATATTAGATAGAGAAAAGAGAGCGAATAAAAGATATACACTAGAAAGCCTACGAATACAGCAACGTATTAAAAAATCGATCAATACAAAAGAAGATAAAGACAACACCAAACTGCAATATTCAATTGCAATAACTTGACAAGTGAAGTTCTGTGATATTAGTTTTAAGTTTGCCTGTGATATTTTACATTAATTTTTATTATTTAAATTATACAATTAATTGTTCGTGCTGTCCAGTTTTATAATTTATTCAATAATGTAACTGAAGATCGTAAGTCAAACATAAAAATTAATATTACAAAAATATGACAAAAAATAATAAAAAACTTTTAATTTGTTGCCAGAATTTAAAAATAAAAATTCTCCTGAAGACGTCGGAAAAAAGCGACGAAACGTTGAGAAAAAAGATGAAATAAATTGGTTTTATTTGCATCCTAAGAATCAAGAAATCTGACCATAAATAGCCAAACGTGAAACACAATAAAAAACATAAACAATTTGTTCTTGTACTTGCACAATTTTAAAGTTTACAAAATGGGCGGGGCTACGCCTATTAAAATTGCTTAATATATTTAACGTGGTTCCAACTAACCGATTTTTACTATACTTACCACACTCTTGTAGCTCTTAAATAGACACAATCTTCTATTCAAAAAAGGGCGTAGTCACGCCCATTAAAATTTAATATGTTATTTTGAATGGTTCTACTTTACCGATTTTGCGACCTAAATCTTTGAATTGCATTGAATTAAATTTTTTTGGCAGAATTATTTTAATGTCTACACCAGGTAAAATATTTGATAATTAACGCTAAAGTTCGTATAATTTTACATATGTAGTGTCCTTACAGATTCCTTCGTGTGAGAATCAAAGCCGCACTTTACTCAATATATTTTAATATCTTACTTTTTTTCGCATTGAAATTTTCATCGCTGCTCTCAAGAGCAGCTTCGCCCAAACAAACATACTCTGACATTTGCATTTAAATTAAGCAGATTTGAAAGCTCTTACAATTTGTTCTTTTTTGTTTGAAAATAAAGCAGCAAACATTGTTGTCGCTGAGATCTGATTGGCTGTTGTTCTCTAGTCGTTGTGAAATCACAAAGCTCTTTTGTAAAAGCTCATACATTGTGCATATGGCTTGGACATACATAGCTCCTATATATATAAAATCATTTTATGCATTCAAGGCCGTATGAAAAATATATCAGTGTGAGCCACTGTAAATCGTCTGCTTGTCAGTATAAATGACCATCACATTTTATTTCACATGAACAAACAAATACATGTAAACTAGAAGAACATCTTTAAATATATGTATGCATTGGCATAAATATTGCATGGAATAGTGTTGCATCTTAAGTATTCGTTATGATTTCTTTTTTTTTCATTTGCTAGCTTTTGGTTTTCTCTAGGCCAAGTTAATATTATGCAAAAGGTGATTTAAGCATTTTGTATGGGCAAAGACGGGCGGACAATCTACCTATTTCTTTCTTTTGTTTTTTTTTCTTGCTTGCATTTTGTTCTTTTTATCATGTTAAAAAATTGTGGCGTTGCTAAGCTCCTTCAAACTTTTATATGACATGTTACAGACATTGTTTTTATTATTTTCTTAAGGTTTTTTATATTTTATTGTTTTTATGGCAAGTTGCAAGTAACATGTTGCAGATGTTCTTTCGTGCATGCAATATATATGTTTTATATATATTGTATATTGTATGATATTTTTTTTTTAAATTTTTTTCTCATTGTGTGTTCGTGTAGTTGGTTGATTGTATGCAATGTTTTCTATATACATTTTATCTAATCCGTCGGCGTTTATGTTTTAACACAATTTGCCATAATTGGTGTACAAATTGTTGACAATTTCCTTAGAGAAAACTTTTTCGCTATTCGCTTTTTTTTTTGTTGTAATAAGTGTTTTTTTAATAGTTATTTATTTTTTGGCCTGAGAAAAATATTTCGCTAAGAAAAGAAGCAAAATATCTTATAAAATTTAGTTTCTCCTTAAAAAGTCTGCGAGTATGCTTCTTAAGTCTTTTGTTTTGTTAACAAGCATGAACATGTGTGCAAGTAAGTGGTTGAAATGATTTTGTTTTGGCAATTTTCAAAATAGATCATTATAATTAATAGTTTAAAGTAGTTTAACTAGATTTTTTAAAGCAATAATTTTTTTTTCAACTTTTTCTTAATACTAAAAAGAAGTGCTTACTTAATTAACTTTAACTGATATAGATCATATCTTCTTATTATTATTATTTTTTTATTAATCTATCATCATCACAGGTAAAAATATATACAAATTTCTTATACACCCATTTTGAATTATTATTTTATTGGTATTACAACATATATAAATGATTTAGAATTAACTTAAAATAGTCATTTAAAATATTTTATTTACATTGTAAGGAAAAAATAGATAAAAACCTTATTGGGATAGGTCATATCTATTCGTCATTAAGTAAAAAAGAATATAGAAAAATTAATTAAAATTTGTTGTTTGTATTAACATAAGGGGTGTTTTTAGCTTTTTCAATAATTTTTGGGCTGAAGCCTACTGATGTATTTTCGCAGCTGAAAAAAATGCATCTACACAAGCATAAGCAATAACCAGTATAAATTATTTAAAATGATTCAGAAGCTTGTGTTTTTTTTTCTTTGGGGTTAGTCTTGCGGACAATTGTCTTAACAAAAGCTTACAACACTCAGTCATATTAGTAAAATTCACAATAACTACTATATATTTCATCAAGTTTCCCACATTATTTTAAGAATATTCAGTTTGAGAGATGTATTGATATTTTCCTAGTAAAAGATGTCGAGAATCTAGAGTTTTCAAGGTAAGTTTAAATTTAGCAAACCGGGTATTTGTTTATTAGAAAAATTATCTCTTAAAAAGAAAAGATTTTTATTAATCAAGATGCTTATTTAGTAAACAAATTTGTAAACTAGAACTGAGTAGACACTTGATTTTAAGCTTGTTTTCATAAAATAAGACTTTTTGCACAATCTTATATAGGAATTCTTTAAGGCCAAACACCTGAAAAGCATTATTTTGTTTCAACTTTTCAGGGCCACTGCAAATTGTAGTTTATTTGAATGGATCTTTGACTTGAGAAAAATTTTGCAAGAAAAGGCCTAAACCACAAGCCGTTTCTCATCATTTCCACGTGACATGACCAGGTTTCTAAGTCACTTGAGCAGAATGTCCAATGTTGAACATAGCATCGTTATTCTAAGCCAAAAGACAAAAGAAGTTAATAAACACCAACGTGTAGCTTTTGATGTTGGGGCCAATCTATATCAAACATTGACATTTCTGAAATACATAGGACACTTTGGCATCTTATGTGAATTGGTCCGACACTTTCTATCTTTGTTATGTACTCATTCATTTTCAAATTAACCTCATCAACCTCAACATGATTTTTCGATGAAAACAAGCAAAATTTTCCAACTGCGGAAAAATGTGTTCCCTAAAAATTTTCAATGAAATAAATAACTAAAATTTAATTTGAAATAAAATTTAATTTCATTAAATACTAGTATTTTCTTACTGTTCCAGTAAAGGGCTTGTTCCAAAAAAAAAATAATATAGAGCATAAAAAGGGCGCCACGTTTGACAATAGTTTTCTTATAAGATAATTATAACGATCTTAAGATTGGTGAACTGCGCTGAAAGTTATTTGAACACAGAAACCACTTTTATAAAATAATTTTATTATTTGATCGTGCTATTCAACGCTTCATGATAATTTAGCAAGACAAACTGAATAAATGACAGCCGACAGATATAAATTCAGCAAAACTATCGCTATTAACTATCAAAATTCCGACGTTTTTTTGTTGTTGTTTTTCTTGTTATTGTTGCTGTTGCTGTTGCTACTGTTGTTGTTGCTGTTGTTGATGTATTTCTGTTCTTGTATTGCTGTTGTTGTATTGCTATTGTTGTTGCTATTGTTGTTGTTGCCGTTATTGTTGTTGTTGTAATTGAAATAAAAAAATTTAATTTTTCTGATTCTCAAAAAACACACTTAAGACTTAAAAGGAAGTGCGATTATGACCAACACCAAAGGGAGACAAAAAAATTAGCTTCATATGAAGGAAGCCAAAGCAATTTGACCTACACAGTATAACTGATGATTTATTGAAGGGTAGGAAACTACTTCTCAAAATTCCATTCTAAATTGTCAAGACCAAGGCAACAGTAACTTTTACCACAAAGAAAAAAAACATTTCTTCTAACAACACATTAATAAATAATTGTGTTATATAAACCTTTGAACTAATTTAATTTTTAAACGAACAAGTATAATTGACTCCACTAAATTCTTAAATAAAAGTAAAATTGACTAAAAAAAAATTTTAATTAAACTTAAATTGTTAAATAAAAAGTTTATTGACCCAATTAAATATTTAATGTAATTAATTATGTTTTTCAGCTAAAGTTAGTTAGTTTAAAAAAAAAATTCTATGAAAGAAGGCTCAGCTTTTATGTTTATTTAAAAGAATATTTCCTATGACTATGTTGTGTATGATATTTCAGAATAAGTGTTTTCTTTTTAAATATTAAAAATGCATTTAAACTACTTTCAGTAAAAAGCAAGGGTTAGGTTAGGTTAGTCAAAGTGGCAATCAGAATCCCAGACACACTTAAACCCATTGTGATACCATGAAGACTGCTTATGTGCAGTCCAAACCATTGAACCAACCAGAGCTCAAAAAAAAGGTACTAATATGCTGCAGACAACATAAAAAAGTTCCTGGATTTCAAGAGCGCCTATTGAGGCCATTTTTTTCTTGCTAGTCCAGGAGAGTGACAAAAACTGATCTACACTCTCCCCTTCATCAATATCTTGGTAGCTGCGGCAAAGGTCACAGTGTTCGTACGTTAACCTTTGTATATTCCTATCTATGAGATAGTATCTGGTTAGCACAGACGCTTAAATAGAAATTTGTTTCCTATTTCTTAAAATCAGAGAAGCTGTGTCCATAACTGCCTGGTGATTATGCAACCACCCATTTTCTGTCTTGTGCTTCAATCTAAGTTTGTAAGAGAGATTCCAACCTGTAAAGTTGTTTCTGTTTTAGGAATCTCATCAGCCCTGGAATTTTCCTTAAAACCTCTATGTTCCGGGATCCAGATGATCGTAATATTAAACTGATCTGCAATATCGTTGAGATATTATTGGTAGTAGAGAACTCTTGTTGCTTTTAGAAGCGGGGATTCAGTGGCCATAATAGCTATTCTACTATCAGTGTATATATATGTTAATTAAAGTTGTTGAAGTGATATTCACTTGCAACGAATCCAAAACTTCCTTTACACCAAAGATCTTTGCCTGGTAGACACTGCAGTGATCCGCAAATTACTTTTTTAATACGAAGATCCAATGTCCCTGAAGAGACTCTGTAACCTACACCGTCATGTCTTTGGGTGCCACTAGTATAAAAATGTGTAAGAATCGATACTTTTTCTTCCGCCTGCAGCACCATTCCTCCACAATTCTGTGGAGGTATGGAGGTTTTATAAGGACGTTCCGGTAGTAAAGCAATGGACTTTTGAATAATCTTCCATTACCAAGCTCCAACGTAGAGAGTCTACTGTGTTCGGTACCATTTTAATTCCGAAGACAGATTGCTGAGAATATAACTATATCCTACTAGGTCCAATGGTATTAGAGGCATTCCCAATTTATCCGTAGGAATAGTACAAGGAGCACTGGTTATATACAAGCATACAAGTCTTTGAACCTTGCATAAGGTATATAGATAGGACAGCCACCACACGATAATGCCATACAAAATAATTGGGCGTACTATGGCAATATATATCCAGTGAACAATTTTAAGCATTTATAATATAAAATATTATATAGAAAATATTTGAACATCTTAAAAATACCTTAAAGTTTTTATTAAGTCTTATACAAAAAAATCAAAACGTAGCATTAACTCGAATATCTATGAATTTTTTTTTTTTGTTGAATATTATGAATATTTTTTATTCGAACCAACATTGATTCATATATGTATATAAAAACGTTCAAGCGGTTCCTTGCTTCGCTTTTTGGAAACTCTACTTTAAGCTTAAACCTTTTTCTATGAGCACACAAATCTAACAAGCAAATTGAACATTTAAAACACATTTTGTGCTAATATAAACGTATTTAAAAAAAAAGTACACATGAGACGGGTTCAGTTGTAACATGCAGGAAAAAAGTAACAAATTTAATTGCAACACATTTGCTGTTTTTTTTTTTGTGAAAATCTCTAAGGAGCCAAAAATAACAAATAAATGGCGGTTAGTAGAATAAGCTATTGGCGCATGCGCCATGTTTTTTTTTTAAATTATTTTTACATAAGGTGGTGGTTGTTCGCGGTTTTTCGAAGATATCTATCAAACATTTAAAATGTTTTTGAAAAAGATACAACTGTTGTGCTAATACGAGGGTAATATGAAAAATATTTAATACAGTTTAAAAAAATTCTGCAGTTTCTATAAAATCAGTTAAGAAAAGAGAAGAAAATTTTTAAATAACATTGTAGTTATAACGAATTTATCTTATAGATATTTTGAAAAAATTTCATAAAGTATTTTGATCAAAAATATTTCTACGTGTAAAAGCAGCTTTGGAAAAGAGATATGGTATGAAATAATATTAGTGTTAAAAGAAAATTTCGTGCAAAGGAAAGGAAAAGGAAAAGTTAATTTCATAAATAATAATTATAATGAGTGGACTTCTTTTGCAAAATACAACGCTAAGCGCTGAAAGATTTTAAATATGTTTTGTATTTGTAACTTAAATATTTTCTATAAAAAAATGTTTTCAATGTTTAGCGATGCGCTTCACAAAATAATGCTCTAAATTATAATATATTGCAGTTTGTTATTTAGAACTACACTAAATATACAACGAGGTCTATATTCCAAATGCTTCTGTTAACAAATATTATAATGGTGAATATTTTGCCTTCCCTCGCATGTCTAAACATGCTTTAGATATGCATATGTATGTAAAATTTAACTCGCTCTTATTTATTTTCTTGCGAAACAAAAATTTTAAAATACATTTAATATTAACTACGATTTCATTTCGAAGGAAACAAGAAACTGTAAAAGAATTATGTTTATGTTAAGATTTTTGTAATTTGATATTTATTTCGGACTATGAAAAGGTCATATACTTAATGCTGAATATTATGGTAAATGTGTGTCTCTCTCTCTCTCTGTCGGCTCTGTTGCAGTAGAGGCTTGAATAATTCTAATACCAACCCTGACAATTTTTCATTTGAAACCAGAACCATTTATCTTTTTGTCAAAATTTGACATGCAACGTGCATTCAACTGTCAACAATTACTACTTGTGCCCAATACTTTGTTTGAAGAAAAATACAAAAACAAAAAACATACATAAAATTTTAAAGCCAAAACCTTTATACAGATTCGTATTAACTGCAACTAGAAAAAAAAACTTTAAAATAAGCGGTAAATTAAACTTTTTTTTTAAATATAATTTGAAACCAATAATTCCGCTTAAAGTTGTTACCACATTATAATTGCTGCTTCTTAGGAAACTGAACTAACAATTGACTAAATTTTCAATACTCTAATGGTGTTTATTGACTCACCTTATTGAATGCCACAACTGGCAAAGGCAGAACAGCAGTGTTACATCCATACCAACAAACAAATTTTTAAGCAAATGCTTTTTAAACATGCATAAATAAATATACATATACGTAGCAACACCAAAAATTGTACAAACATATTTTGAAAAAAATGTGCTTAACATTTGCCTGCAATACTCGTAATCATACAAAATGATTAATTTTAAGCTGCTTGGTCAAACAATTTTTTTTATTAAAGTATGATTTTTTATAGTTTTATGTTTTTAAGTTTAAGTTTTAGTTATTTTTGTGTATAATTTTCAGACATTAGGTTAAATTTGTCACGATCTTTAAGTATTGAGAATGAATTAAATTACATACAAGAAAAAAATGTATAAGACTTAAGACCAGTGTTTTTCATACGGGTTTTCTCGGGTAAAAAAAACCCGGGAAAGAAAACCAGAGAAGTTTGTGCGGGAAAACTCCGGATTTTTATTTATATTTTATTATGGCAAATTTGGTTTCTGTTCTTATTTGATTTTATGAATGCGATGGTTCATTAATAAAATTATATGTGAAATTAAAATTTATCTAATATATACGCAAAAGTTATTTTTTGTGAGAGTAAATGTTAAGAGTGAATAAACGTAAATTGGCTTAAAAATATCTTTTTTTGAAAAATGCAGTTTTATTGAAGCCAATGTAAAGTAAAAGTATGATTACTAATAATTAAATATGATGTCTCGCTGATATTAACCTCTACCACATCGGCAGAAGTCCGCTCTTTTCACAAAATATTGAACCACATTTTACAACAAAGCTTCGCTTATCTCGTCAATGCAGCGCCGAATTTTATCTTTCACAGCGTCAGTTGTTTCTGGTTTGTTCACGTAAATCTGGTCTTTCGAATTGAAATTAAAAAATTTCATAATTAAAATTAATTGTTCAAGAGTATAGTGTTCCGTGGTAAAAATTTCTCAGCTTTTTACTAAATAGATGTCAAACGATGACGGCTCAATTCTTAATATTTTACCATTTGAAAAAAAATTTATTTCCTAACCTCAAATTTGCCTTATTTCAACCTTGAGAAAAATGTATAAATATTGAGTGGAATGTGTAAAAAAATGTGTGTTCTGTATTCCACGTGAAAAGGAGTGGAACTGTCAGAAATGTTGTTATAAATACAGATTACAAAAACAATTCTATCGCAATTCCACATCTTTTAATTTCATGTGGAATACAGAACATACCCGATATTCTTTATATCGAGCAATAACTGTAAAAACAAAAGAAAAGTTTAAGCCACGTATTTTCTGAACTTCGTTTTTTTGACGTTTGGCAAATTGGTGTTTTGGATGGCTTGTATGTCAAAAGCAGCTGATTGAAAATACTAAAGTAGACACCTGGCTAATAGCCGATAATTTTAGGTAACCACACCGTCACCGAAAAAAGTTTGGCTTATGTCGCCTGAATACCAGCCGTCAATTCTCCATGTACAGTATAAACTAATAATTTTTTTTATAATATTTTTTTTGTAATTAGTTTTTATCTTAAATTTGATTTTCATTTTATTTGTTCTTAGCCGGCTAAAGCCGAAATCGAGCATCCGGAAACAATTTTCCCAAGAAGTGCCACCGCCAACAAAATTGCTTCACGCAGTTCTAAACACATAAACAACTTTGAACTAGCAAAAAAAAAAAAAAGAGATCAGCTGAGTTTTCAACTTGAATTTTGAATAAGCCTTGCTACCTACAATCTTAAAAAATCGAATTTCGTAAAACATTAGCTCGAAAATTATGTCGCTAAAGTTTTCTTGGCTGTTCCCACTAAAGCGAAGAAATTTCTCAACAACATTTTTCGATATTTGCGCGCTAATCTAAGAAAATTCGAACGCTCTCTAAAACTTAGAGCTTCGAACTTCTCTCGGTAGTTTTACGAATGTGTGAGGTTAGCCAAGTAGATGTGTACTATGATGCATGACAGCACTGTTAGTTCAAAAATAAAAAAGAACTCATACGTAGTACATACATATGTGCAATAATTGAATAGAAAAAATTTTTTCACGATAGCCTATTGGATGTGTGTTAGTCTGTTAGAATAAAGGTATCATGTTCTATTCTTGCAGAGTAAGTTAAAGTATTAAAAAAATAAATAAAATGCGTAAGTTAAAATAAATAAATAAATAAAAAAAATAAAATTTCTTTTTTTACTTTTTCTGCTGCCTTTTTGTGATATCGAAATTAGTTCGATATTCTCTCAGTTGTGATATTGCTGGCGAAACTTCGATAACGAATGTTTTTTGTGATATCTGAACTTTTTTCTATTAATTTTTGAGTGTCACTCTATATAGTTTTCCACAACAAATGTTCGAGATTTATTCGAAATCGATATCAATAACGAAAGTCTTGGTCAACTGGGTTATGGCACGATGTGTTTGTATGTATTTATAAGTATGTATGTATGTATGTACGTATGTTTGTAAATATTTATTGTGTGTATGTCTTTTACTACATTCATATTTATACTAACTTTAAGTTCATTTTTTGTTACACATTATTTTATTTTTATGTAGATACATACAATAACCGATTTACGCAGTGTATTAGCAAAAATACCTGCTAGTTAATTACTTTTTACAAAACTTTATTCATATTCACTTTTATTTGAATTTTAATACATACGTAAATACTTATACTTATATTTACTTTTATGAAAGGAATCCTACCACGAGCAATAAATCAAACAATTGTTATTGCCTTTGAACAAAAAAAGTGAAGTCTCTTCCATTTCTTAAATTTATATTATACATACCATACATGTACACAGGGCTGCCGTTTTTGGTTATTTCTAACCAAAATGGTTATTTTTTTCTTTAATGTGGAGATGTGAATATTTTTCTCATTTTGGTTATTGCCAAAATAACGGTACACATGTACAAATTTTTTATGTTATACTTTTTAAGCTTTTATATTCTTAAATTTTTAGTATTGCTACCAAGGCAACTGAAAGTAAAACAGCTGCGACTAAAATCGCTAGTGCAGCCACCTGTTATAAATTCGCCTTGATTGCTACTTACTTGTTTACAATACTTTTACAACACTGTCAACAACTTTTAATTTAGCTAAATGGTCGCAACTCTGTACTACAGAGCACTATGTGGTCCATAAGAGGTGACCGCTTTTGTCCGCCCGTAACGCGACAAGGAAAAAAGTTACTTAATCAACCAGTTGTGTTTATTAAAAAACCAGTTTGAAGGTACTTAAAA
This sequence comes from Tachina fera, assembly GCA_905220375.1. Classification (NCBI taxonomy): domain Eukaryota; kingdom Metazoa; phylum Arthropoda; class Insecta; order Diptera; family Tachinidae; genus Tachina; species Tachina fera. The sequence goes on along the minus strand of LR999964.1, from coordinate 18,686,518 downwards.
ATGGGTTTGAGTTCCTATAGGGCCCAGTAAAAAAATGGAAGTCAGTCTAGTGGAACTACATTTTCAATGTTTCCAAAAATCTATATTTTTAATTTGCCGAGAGTGAGCGAAAAACCGTGTACAAGCTTATTTTAGTCATACAAAACTTTGTAACTCTTCCACAGTGTTAGAAAAACTCACCAGAATTAAAAAAAATATTGTTTTAAAGAAATTTATGGACTAATTTTAGTCTAAAACTTAAAAGTTATTTGCTTAAATTTACATGAAATCATTGTTTCGGGCTTAAATTCGTATAAAAAGAAACGAATTGTCGAAATAGGTAACTGTTTATCATTTTTGCTAGATAAAAATATTATCATAAAACACAAAAAAGGGAATTTTTCTTAATATCGCTTCCAATTCAGTGACCAGGCGTCGAAAAAGAGAACATCTTGCAATGACAACCCTATGTAAAAATCCTTAAAATGGATCGAAATTTTCACTACTTCCAGATCGCAAACTTTACATTTTGATGACGTTTTCGGAGTGTCTTTTTTGCTGGGATGTTATTTAATAAAAATACTACATATTGAAATTTGGTTATATTTTTTCTCATTTAGTAACTTTTACAGCGAATTTTTGTTGTAAAATTTTTTTGGTTGTGGCAGCACTGCATGTACATACACAAATATTTCTCTCATACTTACATTATTAATATTTTGTTACTTGTTCTCCTTGTTCTCTTCTAATGTTTGATTGCTTTTATTTGTTACGTTGATAAAAACTTAAACAAATATGTTTACATACATGCACATACATACACAAGTAACACGACCGAACGCGACGAAGTTACATACATACATATATGTATGTATGTCAATTTATTAAAGCTGATGATGAATGAAATTAAAAAAACAAACTTTTTTCACACTTAAAATTATTAACTAATATGAAACTTTCTTAAAATATTTTATTGCGTACAAACAAAGCTATTGTAGCATTATAGTTTTATGCAATATTTTAAACAAAAATCCACTGGTAACTATTAAATATTTAATTTTAATTCTTTGACTTACGAACGTACACGCACTGTTTGAAATAATTAAAAGAAACTGATAAATGAAGAAGAAATCGAAGTTCATGTTGATTAGTGCTGCCAACTGCACTGAGAGATTATTGAGGATGAAAATGAATATTGCAAAACATACAATATATGTACATACATACATATATGTACATATGTGCCCTTAATTATGAAAGTGGTCGAAGTCATATATTTCTGTTGTCGAGATATTTAGTAGATTAAATTTCAACAAATTAAAAAATACTATTATTATGTGCAACATTTGAATTTAGAGTTGCACTAGTCTCGATTTATATAAAATTATTTAATATTTTTTAAATATATATTAAAGTTTCTTAAAGATTTATTTGACATCAAAGGTAGTAGATATATAGAAACGGGCTTATTCAAAATTTGGGCAAAATTACTAAAATTGGAATGGACGCCCCAAAATCATAAAAAGAAAAAAATGTGTGAGAAACAGCCATAATAGGAAAAATATTCTAATAATTCCCAGTTCACACTACAGAAATCTTATTGCCTAATTTATCACATACACGTGTGCTTTTTGTAACGTTACGAATGACAAAGCAAAACGTATTGACAGTACATAAATATAATCAGCTTAATACCCCTTTTTTCCATAGAAAGTTTACTTTGCAAAGTCTTAAATCAGCTGGGAGAAAGACAAAAACAGATGGTTTTTCTGCCTCTGTCTGTCACACAGCTGAATTAAGACTTTGCAAAGTAAACTTTGCGTGTCTAAAAGGGGTATAATCATGTTTTAGACTCGGCAGTTTTTCTTGAAGCAAGTCTGAGTTTAGGGGAGAGAGAGGAAAAAGAAAAAAGAGGGATACTGACGTGCTTGTACAGAAAAGTTACTTCAATTATGATTTGTTATTTCATTTGGAGCATTAAAACAATAAGAAAACAGAATAAGAAACAAGCAAAATTATTTGCACAGTGCAAAATGGGATTAATAAAGAGGATTTTAATGTCTTTGCTTCTCCGCAAACAAATAATAAATCTTCTGTAACCACTATTGCCAAAAGAAAATTTATTTTTCAAACTCTGAAACTTAGGAGCCTTTATTTTTAATAAAATTAGAAATAGTCTGTCAGTCAAAAAAATATTCTATTAATGGACACATTCATAAGACGTAGCTGTTATGTTCAACTGTTGCTCCACAAAATAAATATTTTGTATTTGTATAACACTGCAATAAAATAACCTGTGCCTATAGTATTTATATATTAACGCTGAGCCGCCATGTGCTCAAGAAAATCTTTTAACGCAATAATGAATTAAATATGTAATATACAACATAAATCGACGGAATAATAAAAATATACATACAAATATGTACATATGTATATGATGATGAAATTAGTAATTATATTTTTTGTTTTGTTACTTTATCTTAAATGTAAAATTTATAAAATATTTACAGCCGCCACGTAACAAAGCGGTGTTGCATTATAAATAGTATAAACGGCATAACCCTATTCGACCAGCTGTTCTGGCTGAGCACAACATGTTGAATATAGGTAGCGGAAAAATTTTACGATGTAAAAATGGCAGCAATTATTCAACTGTTGAGTTGGACTGAAACTACTAAACTATGCGTTTCTAAGACAAACACTCAACCGCTGGGCAACAGATACGTCTTATGAATGCAATCAATGCTTATGATCTACTGAATATCTATTTTCAAAGTAATATTTTCTTTGAAATAATAATAAAGGCAATTAATTCCCTTGCATTTACAGTTGAAATTCAAAACTGCGTAACTGAGACCTATGGTCTCAGATCAACAAAATTAATATAAAGAAACATTATTTTAGTTCACTAGAATATTTTTGTTTAGTTTTTTCTCTCACCTCTAAAATTCAAAAAGTGTAGTTATGTACGTGATTTTAAATTTCAAGTATCGATATATGTGAGACAGTAGTTTTAGTATAAGGCAGTAGTTTCATTATTCGACAGCAGTCTTAGTATAATACAAAAGACCTAGTTCAAGACAGAAATTTTAGTATAAGACAGTAGATTTAGTATAAGACAATATTACTAGTATAAAACAAAAGTCTTAGTTTAATACAGAAATCTTTGTACAAGACAGTAATCTTAGTATAAGACAGTAGTCTTAGGATAAGACAGTTGTCTTAGTATAAGATAGCAAGTTGCCTTAGTATAAGATGCTAATTTTTTTTCAAAATATAGGTAACTTGAGTGTAGCACTTTATTATATTGATACTAATTTTCTGATTTTCCATTACCGTATCAAAGAAAAACCTTAGTAACCATTAGAGGACACAACTACTGTGACAAAATTTCTTATACTAAAAATTATTTACGCTTAAAATTGCAGCACATTAAAAACCCTGTTGCCATGTAATTGCTTTTGTTAACATTTCACCAGATACTTTTTATTACTTAGATTTTCAAAAGTGCAAGTAGCATTTGTATCACGTGATACTGTTTAGTTTTTCTCCAAATAAGTGATTAAATTTGAAAGTAAATATTTTTTTTTTCATTTAAAACATATTTTTTATTTAAATAAAAGAGGGATTAGAAAAACCTGTAAAAAAACTAAATTCCCATAACAGCAACTGCTATATTTTATATTGACAAATATATTTATTTACATCATATTTTTATCTAACTTGTCTTTTATTCTAGAAAAAGAAGTAAATGTTCTTAATAAATTGACACGACTTTTGCAACGATGTTGAACTAATGTGACATTTAAGTTGTCTTAAAGACAAAACATACTCGTACCCTTCACTACATTATATTATTAATTTATATTATTCTAGTTCCCATTAATTCAAGTGACTAAATCCAACAAAAACTCTATTATGGCAATAACTGATTCGTTATAGTTGCCACTAAATGCTTCTTGATTTAAGATTCATAACAAAAAAAATTACATTCGACTTTATTTTATTCTGCATGAAATTAAAAAATACTCTCACAACAAAACATTGGTAAATAACAAGACATGCTTACAAAATTATTTAATAGATCACAAGAGAATAATATTTTTATATTTTCCTCAGAAATTCACAGGTAGAATTTATTAAAAACCATAATTGATTAAACCACCTTATAACAAGCATTCTTCGCTTATGTAACGCCTTAAAGAACCCTTCGAAGAATTATGCTGATACCTCTATTTCATTCGCAGTAGTTTTTAAAACCTGGGAAACCTAAGTCCTTGAATTTTAACGTGTTAGTATTATATAAGACCATACTTGTAGTAAGATAAATTATAATAAGCATAAAATGATAGTCTTAGTATAAGACGGTATTATCAGCGTTGGAGAATAGCCTTGCAGACAGACATCAGTCTGAGTGTGATAAAATATAGAAGTGTGAATAATAGACTGTATGAGATTTTAGTCTTACTACAAAATTTAGTCTTCGAAGAATACGGTTTTCATGGTATAAAATGATAATGGGCGCATTCATAAGAAGTAGCTGTTGAGCTCAACAGTTGTGAAACTGCTGGCAACTGTTGGCCCCAACAGCTACTTCTTAGAAACGGCTTGATGTATATAATGTAGTTTTATATCTTTATTTCGTTACTTCATCGCATTTGTAATGTAAAACTTAACAAATATTTGTTGCTGCCACCTAACAAATCATATAAAAAAATAGCTCTATTTGAACAGCTGTTCAGGCTGAGCACAACGTGTTGACTATAGGTAGCGAAAAAAATTTATGATGGAAAATTACTCAACTGTTGAGTGGAGCAAAGATACTCAACTATGCGTTTCTAAGACAAACACTCAACGGTTGCGCAACTGTTACGTCTTATGAATGCGACCATTTTTACTCGTATTATGAAGACGTAGTATTACTAGGAAAGTTAATATCAGATGTAGTTCTAACTATAAAGCCTAGTCCCCAGTATAGATAGTCTGAAAATAAAATGGTAGCCTGTATTTAAGTCGCTAAGGAGATCTCAGTATAAAAGGATAACCTTAGTATAATAAGGAAACCTTATAAAAAGAATAGATTTTGTATAAGATGCCATTCATACACAGTATTCTTAGTGTAAAATACGACTCTTAGTATAACACGGTAGTCTTTGTTCAAGACCAAATTATTAGTATAAGACATCTAGGTATAACAAGGTAGTCTTAGTATAAGATGGCAGTCCTTGTATAAGACGATAGTTATAGTATAAGACGGTAGTCTTAGTATAAGACAGTATTTTGAGTATAAGATGATAGTCTTAGTATAAGACAGTAGTCTTTGTATAAGACGGAAGTCTTAGTATAAAACAGTAGTTTTAGTATAAGACGGTAGTCTAAGTATAATACGGTAGTCTTAGTATAAGACGGTAGTCTTAGTATAAGACGGTAGTCTTAGTATAGGACGGTAGTCTTAGTATAAGACGGTAGTCTTAGTATAAGACGGTAGTCTTAGTATAAGACGGTAGTCTTAGTATAAGACGGTAGTCTTAGTATAAGACGGTAGTCTTAGTATAAGACGGTAGTCTTAGTATAATACGGTATTCTTAGCATACGATGGTAGTCTAAGTATAAAACGGTAGTCATAGTATAAGACGGTAGTCCTAGTATAAGACTGTAGTCTAAGTATAAGATGGTAGTATTTATATAAGATGGTATAAGGCGGTAGTCTTAGTATAATACTATAGTCTTAGTATTACACTGTAGTCTAAGTACAAGATAGAAGTCGTGGTATAAACGGTAGTCTAAGTATAAAACAATAACTGCCCCATTTGATAGTAGTTCGGCTCTTATATCAAGACTTTTATCCACCGTCTTGGAACGCTGTATTTAGAACAACAGTATAAGTACAAGACTATAGTCGTAGTGTAAACCGGTAGTCTGTGCAAAAAAAGCTTTTTATTAAAGTGCGACAAATTTATTTTGTGCAGCACTTATATTGAAAAATAACTTATATAACTTACTTAATTTATACGAGTATTTAAAACAAATAAAATACTTTTAATATCTTAAAGATATAAAAAAGCAGGGATGCAATTCTGTCTGACTAATTTTTTAGCAACAAACAAAATAAATATTATATTTAAATTAAATTGTTAATCATAAAACAGACGCATTGATGCCGGTGCACTTAAACCAGTTAAGAACGAGTGACTGGAACATGTTACGCTTGTTAAGCGAACAATATTGAATTAAGTTTTTGGTTGGTGTCTTTTCAATCATAGTTCAAACAAAAGGTCCTGCCGTGAATTGTCATTGTCGTGAGTTGCACAATTCATAAAAATAAAAAATATAATATAACAAAAATAATGCACTAAAAACCAAAAATAAAATATACTAGAGACGACAACGTTTTTAAGTTAAGGAAAAAATAAAAATGCATTAACTCTAAGCAAAGGGTTAACTTTTTATTTAAAGAAAAACTATTGACATTAACTGATAGTTTACAAATTCTCGTTTGCCTATTTATATTGAAAACAAAAACAAAGTACTCAAATTTATTTTTGTTTCCAATATAAATAGACAGAAGTGAATTTTTACATGGCAGTAAGTTTTACTATTAACATACGATGTGTTGGTAACAAAATTTAAAATCTAAAAAAAAAATAACAATTCTTTTTAACATGTATTCAATTAGTACGACACATTAATTTAAATTTACACATTCATGTTTCTAAATGCAGATTTAATCAACAAAATATAAATATGTTGATACTAAAAGAAGAAAAGGAAGTCTATAGAAAATTTAGATAAATAATTAAACTGTATCATACAGTAGTCTCCACTTAGTTAGTCTCCAGTTAATAGATGTAATAATTGATATTTAACTAATTTTAAAGGCTTTTAATTTACAGAATATGAAAAAAATTAACAACTAGGCTTGCTGCATCAAAAATTAAGCCACCCCCTCCCGAACCCTCTGGGGACTTATGTAATATGTGACAGTCCAAAAATACTCTCTATAATAGTGTAATTTTGTTGGAGTTATGTTATGATGATTCATGGACTTTTGGTTTAATAAAATGTTAATTTTGAAAATGTTTGCTTATTATGAATTTATTTCTGATAAAATTATTTATATCTAAATTTTTTTTAATTTAAATTTATTTTTTACTAAAAAAAACCTACTTTATAGTTGATTATTTTGCCCCACATCTTTGCTCTACAATTATGTTTTGAAAAAAAAAGCTAACAACTATTTCAAGGGCTTTTTAGCCGCAAAATTGCAGTTAACACTTTTATTTAATTTTTAAATTAAGGGTGTTAAATTACTGCCAACAAAACTAGTAATTTAAAATAAAAAAATGTTATATGTTTAAAAAAAAAGTTTTGTTAAAACAAAAAATCTTTTAGCTTACAATTTTATAACATTTGCATTATAGCCACTCACATGTTTAAACTTAAAATCAAATAGAGTTCAGGATCTAAGGTCTCTAGTTTCCAAAACAACATTCAATAAAGTGCTGTCAGTCTTAAGAAATAAAACTATTCTATTGCTACTCCTAATCGCTCCTACTCGTTGTTGTATTGTTTGTTTGTTTCATACAGTAGCGATTTAATCACTAAATTGCTGACATTACATTGAACCCTTATGGCTGAGCTTACATACGTTTATTAAGTTTCTTTAGTTTAAGATTGTTAAGAAGAGAACAAAAAGTATATAAAATGCTTTTAGACATAAATGAAAATGAAAAAAAAATATTTGAATGTCCCTGAGTTTGATGATTTTTTGCATTAAATTTATCTGAAACCATTTAATGGAAAAAGGTTATAACACTGATATTTGATTGAGTTTGAATACAATTTTTTATATCGTATTTATATGTCTGTATATTTTTTAAGAATAAAAAAAATTATTAAGAATTATTCAATTACATGAATTGACCTTTCAAATATATATGAGAAGTTAGAACAAAAAGTATGCATACATATACATACATATAATTTTGTTCATATGTAAATATAGATTTAAAAATATGTTTTATGTTAAATAAGCTTAATGCAGATTACTACTTGCTAAAGCAATAGTTTTTTTATATACTATAAAGAGAATTAAAGCTCTAACTCTGAATGCCTACTGTAAGCAGGTGTTATATTCTTAAAGAAAGGGTAAGTGATATTGTAGGCAGGTGGTAGAGGAGGAAATGTAGAAAAAATTCATTGATTGTCCAACTCGGCTTCTTCCATGTTTTCGTTTAAAAGGCAGTAATACAGCGGCTCTAGTGGCAGGCAGAAGATGGCTTTGATGTTACGTTAGCATTTTTATTTGCTAAAACGACCAGTGACTTTGACTTTGTCACTTGAAATTTCTTACAACAAAGAAAATAAAGATACACTAATATATTTAAGAAAAATGCGGGATGTTGCTATTGAATGATTTTTTTTGGAGATTAAGCTCAAGCCCAGGATTTTAGATTTTGTAGTCAATATGTCAACTACTTCAACTAATGCCAAAGGTACTATCAAGCAAAAGTTTATTAGGTTTCTGGGAGCAGAAAACAAATTTTGATTTTTGAAAATCCTCCACCTTTAAGTGCTTATTTTTTAAGATGCACAATTTGGTCACCTTACTATATAAATTAATAGAAACGAAGATCAAAATAAATAATGAATTTTGCTTCATAAATCCAACGAAACAATTTCATTAGATTTTTTTTCACAAATCTAATGATAATTTCACAAATCTAATGAAAGTTTCACAAATATTGTGAAAGAATTTCATTGGAATTGCTTCGTTGGTACACTAGTTTCGTAAAAATATTTCATTGGATTTATGACGACAAAATTTTCTTATTATTAAGAGATAATTCCTTTATATTTAAGAAACATTTACAGTTGTTCACACAAAAAAGTATTATGAATGATTTTGTAATATTAATTAAAATATTTGTAGTATCAATTAAAAAATTAATTAAATTTTCAACAATTATAAACAATTTGATAATATCAATTAAGTTTTTCCACTCAAAATAATTAATACAATTAAAAATTTAATTAATATAATTAAATTCTTAATTGAAAATATTAATTGGTGAATACTTTTTTCTGTGTTGCTTGAAATAAACATAAATAGACAAGTACATACCTTAAAGCAATTTATAATTTAATTATAACTATGAAATGTATTCGTTGTTCCAATGAAAATTTCATTGTAGTCATGAAAATCTGATAAATTAAATTTATTTTAACAGTTATCAACCAAAAGTTTGCATCAAAGGTAGTCCTGTATGATTGTTCTTGTACTCTTTGTATGCTTATTTACACATATAGTTTCAATTAAGTTATTTCGTTGTTATAATAAAGTTATTTCATTGTTTTAATGAAATTATTTCATTATTTTAATGAAATTATTTAGGTAGGTTAGGTTAGGTAGGGGTGGCAGTTAGAAAGCCGGACTCACTTAGACCGTTTTGGTCCATTGTGATACCACGAAGACTCTGCTCAGAGTCAGAGCTCAGTATAAAGCTGCTAATACGTTGAAGATCAACACTAGCAACAACAGAAAGTTCCCTGAATTTAGGGCCCATTGTGGCCATTCTCTTTCCTGCATGTCCAGGACAGTGACAAAGAAAATGTTCTATGCTTTCTTCTTCATCATAATATTGGCATCTATGGCAATAGTCGTTGTGTTCAACCCTTAGCCTTTGTGCATGCCTACCTATTATTTTAATGAAATTATTTCGTTGGAAATTATCTCATTGGAAATTATCTCGTTGTTTTAATGAAACTATTTCGTGGTTTCTTAAAACTATTTCATCGTTTTAATGAAATTATTTCGTTATTTCGATTAAAATCTTTCATTGCATTGATGACACTGTTTAATATATTTGACGTAGTTTTCATTAAAATAAATTTAACGAAACTGGTTTCATTAATCCAACGAAGCGTGACGTTGATTGAATTTTAATGAATTTTTTCATTGGATTAATGTAGAAATTCATAGAACTTATAAAAAACGTTCTTTCAGTCTTGGAATACAAAAATATTATAATAGGTGCAGTTCAAAAAAAGTTAAGGCCCTCCAGCTTTCGCTGGGTTGTCCAGTTTCTTTGATGATTGTTTAGTTGCCAGCAAACAAAAATAAAATTTATTTAGCTCTTGTTTATTGTTTATACTTAAAGCTTATAATTATATCATAATAGCAATATATTTTGTAAAAATTTTATAGTTTTCATTTCTTCCTTATTAAATTATATTAACCGACACCGCTACATTTTTTACAAACTAGTTATATTAAAAATTTTCACCACTTATAGTTTGACTGTTCTGTAATCATTTCTAACCTGGAACCTGTACCGGGAATTTGTTTCTGTAATGATTGCAACGATTATTTGGCCAGCAATATTATGCAATTTAACTTCCTTAAAACCAATATTTGTCAAGTTCCTGTCCAATATGTGCAAAAAATTGGTCGAAGATAATATCAAAAGGATCGACTGCTATATAGAGCTGGGTTTAAATCGTTCATTCATTCATTTTTGCTACAAACCTATGATCAAACCCATTTAAATTACATGGCCTTACGGGTGTAACTTATCTGAAGGCGTTAATTTAAATGAAATTGTATTGCGTATGTAATTGCAGTGTCCAAACATTATAGTCAAATAAAAGTTTCATCAAAATCATAGATGTTTGTGAATTTTATTTAACTTTACCTGAGATATAAATAAATTCAGTAAAGTGCGACTTTGACCCGTGCACGTAGGGTTCCGTACGGACACGAGATATGTAATTCAATACGAACTTTAGTAGCCTATATAAAATATAGTTTTGGCATTTTTTTCGTTTTTGACGTTTTTCTTAATTTTGGTGATTTTTTTTATTTTGGCGATTTTTTTAATTTTAGTGATTTTTTTTTTGTTGTTTTGGCGATTTTTTCGGTTTTTGAAATTTTTTCCCATTTGGGAATTTTTTTAGTTTTGAAATTTTTTTCTCTTTTTGGCGATTTTTCAATTTTGCGATTTTTTTAATTTAGGCGATTTTTTTATTTTGGCGATTTTTTTCATATTAACAATTATTTTGTTACTGGAGCCTTTTTCGCGTTTGACGATTTTTTCGGTTCTTGGCGCTTTTTTCATTTTGGCGATTTTTTTCATTTGGACGATTTTTTCGAATTTTGCGACTTATTTTAGTATTAGAAATTTTTTTTAATTTTGGCCATTTTTTTCGTTTTGGCGATTTTTTTTAATTTTTGGCAATTTTTTTTGGTTCGGCGATTTTATAATTTTCAGATTTTTTAGTTTTAGCGTTTTTGAAAATTTCAAGAGTTTAACTCTTACGGTTTCCAAGATATAGCTCGTTGTCAAAATTACATAGTCAAAATTCCATTAACTGATGGACCACCCTTTAATTTAAATTTTTTTTATTTTTTAATGTTAATTGTTGTAGTCCATATAAAAATACAGTAATTTTACAAATTTCAAGTGTCAATATACATATGTACATGCAATTGTATGTATATTACATGAAATTTTAAAAATTTTCGTCACTCATTTTGGCACACCCTTTAACTTTTAGCTTTTATATATTTGTTGTTGTAGCGATCAAGGTTTTACACACTCTGTTCAAATTTCAGGTCCGTAGCTCTTACGGTTCCTGAGGAAATACCGTGTGAACGACAGACGGACAGCGTCTCGAAAAAAATAGGGTTCCTTTTTTTACCTTTGGTGTACGGAACCCTAAAAACAGATAATGGATGGAAATAAAAAATTTACCGAAATAAATATAAGCAACCTTTTGTCGGGCAAAAATTATATTAAGAGTGCCTCTATGACTGAATGGCAGCAATATTAGCATATTAGTTCAAAAGTCATTGCTTCGATTCCTACTATAAATCCACTATAAGCCCACTATAATTCCCACTATAAACTCTTTAAACCAGACAAGCTAATTGCCTCGCGTGGTTGTGTTTGTAAAAAAAACAACCCGAAAGAAATAGTTCATCTGTTTGCTTTTAGCTTTCACGCATAAAATAATGACCCCCATTAGCAAAGAAAAATCTAACGAATACAATATTAATTTAATTTAATTAAAGTTTTAACGATGTAAGGTATACGTGTGTACAACAACTTCTGTTTCATTAAACTTTAACAATATAACATTATAACAACACAAAATATTTTCTAAATGTAAAATTAAATTTTTGTGTGTGTTTTAAAAGAAGGGCTTTTAACAGTCGTTATTGCTGCATATAAGATATCTCACATTTTTCTTGTTTGCTATATTTGTCTTTTGCATCTAATTTTATATGAAGACTTAATATTTTTGCTAATTTTAAAGCTTTATTTATGACACTGTCTCATTATAATGTATAAAAGTGTGTATATGTGTGTGTGTGTCAGATGACTGTGTGTGGGATTAAAAGGATTTAAATAAATTTGTTTTTATAATTTAAAATACGTTCTTTTTTTCGTGTATATGCATGATATATATTTTTTTAACAAATGCCTTTGAAAAGTTTGTTTGACAAATCACTAAATTAATTGCGAAACACTTTTAGTTTTTATATACTTATGTGTGTTTTTTTTAGTTATTTTTTTTCTTTTATGCTGTGATATTTAAAAGGCTTCATACCGTGAATATAATGCTACGTTTTTTTTTTTTTGAAGAGACAAATAACCATAAAATACAAAACAAACTTATAAAAAACAAACATATAAAAAAAATCAAAACTAATGACTAATGTTTATTTGTCGCGCCATTATTAAAAAAATATATAAGAACAAAACATAAGCAACATTCTTTACAAATGTATAACCCCCAAGAGTGTCAGTGGAAGTTATGTCTAAGGAATATCAAGCTGGGTTCAGTGTTTGTTTTTTGGAAAATATTTTTGAAAATGTGCTATTTTTTGTTTGAAAAAATATTTATAATAAAAAAAATAGTTTCACTTTTATAATAATTAAATTAATACTTATCGTTAACTTAATAGGAAAAGGCCCTAACTCATGTTTTTCATAGTTTACAGGAGGAGGAAAAAACTAAATAAAAAAAGATGCAATATTGATAGAAAATTTTTTTAAACGCCATTTTTCTTAAAAACACTTAACAAATTTAGTGTTATATTCCTCTGATGTTTTTGGAGGAGGTTTATATAGTAATGGTCTATGGAAATAAGTAAAAATATCGATTTCGAAAAATTATGTGTTGGGGCCTTTTCGTATTAAGTTAACGTTATGTAGCTTTGAAAAAAATAGTATCTTAATTGGCTTTAAAACTAAAATAAATGAATAATTCTAATACTGTTTTATATAAAACTGTACCTAATTTATGTTTACATTCTAAATCTTACGTAATACCAAACTGTGTTGAATTTCTTTCGAACAGAATTAAATAAATAAATTACGTTTGTTTTCTTACAAAAAAAAACAATCCTTTAAAAATACAATCTCATTTAAGTGTAAATTTTTCTTTGCAACTTAAACGATCTAACTAACATTTTGCGTACATGTAATCCCTTTTGGTTGGTTGTTTTAAATACACAAGCTATTAAGTTAAAAAAAAAAAAAAAATAAGAGCATGCCAACAATCAAACAAGCGAAATTAGTTGCAACAATCGCATCAAACACAAAAACGGCAGAATGAAAACTAAAGCACTCGCGCGCTTGTTACTTAAGTCTTTTGTTTATGATTATGTCTAAATTGCATTTACTCGCACATGTTTTGCCAAGTGTTGTTTGTTGTATTTATTTATATTGTTCCTTTTAGTGCTTTTTACACTTTAGTCTTATTTTTCCACATACTCAACTTTGTACCGTTTGCAATGTTCCCTTTTACGTTGGTTTATGGCTTAATTTACTACAAACCATATTTGAAAACAACATTGTTTGTTGTTTTCTGTTTATTGTATGAATGTTTGTGAGAGTTTGTGAGTGTGTGTGTGTGTGTGTGTGTGTGTTTTATTTTGAGTTTTGGCATAAGTGTGTTATTTTATTTACAAACACGTGTTAAAAGCAAACTACAACTACAATAAGATGTCAGAGAGCTTATAAAAAGAAGTAAAAACATTGGATAACATGAAATTAACATTTCGAAAACATTTCTTAAATTGCAGAACAAATTTCTTCGAGGCACTAAATATTTGGCAATTGAGAAATATATTGTTAGAGGCAAAAGCAAAAACCAAAATACATACAGCAACTACAAAAGATTATAGTGTATATTTAAAAAAAAAAAAAGAAATTAATTTTACAGGGCTGTGGATCTCATCCAACAAAAAATACAGCATTTCATATCGATAAGAAATTTTAATATGTTTTCATATATTACAAATAGAAAAAGTTTAAAATATCGCGTGATATCGATACACCATGAATAAATAAACCATGATAACTGTTCGAATGGCGGTCTATTAAAAATAAAACGTCTTATTAGAATACTTTGCAGTAAAGTTTAAAAACAAAGATATATAGAAAAAGTTAGGTATTATTAATCTATAATAAAGCAACTTTATAAAAAAAAATTATACTTGTTTCTACAAACCAGGAAAGCTACTCAAATCCCTCAAAAGAATTATGGCTTTTCATATAAATTTTTTCAACGTTTGCATTATGGAAACAGGAGGCCAATTCAATTTAAATTCATTTATTCATTAAATTTGATTTCATTGTTATGAAAAGTTTCACTGCTGTATTCAGGAAAAATTACTTTGGTTTACAAAAGGTTTACAGAAAAAAAATTTTATGGAAATTTGTTTATTAAACCTTTTGTAAACCTAAATTATTTTATAATTTTTAATCTATAATAAATATATTTGATTTGTTATATTTTAAAATAAGCTTCTTAAAATCTCTCAAAATCTACAAACCTTAAAAGGCCAAAACAATTTCCAATTGAACATTAACTTGTTGTTTAACACTAAATTTATTTGGATGACACATGATAAAAAAAAAATTTGTTAATTACAAGCCAAAACATAAAACGAACACGTAATCGGAGTTCAAGAAATGCAAAACTTTCATTTTTCAAACGAAAATGAAAACCAAACAAAAACCTCCTCCAATTCAACTCACAAATAATTTGTTTAATAACTTTAAAAAAAATAAACTTATGAAACAAATGTTTCTGAAACATGCAAAAAATAAGACAAAATGCTTTTCGTACATGACATTGAAAAAAAAATTAAATAAAAACTTAAAATATCAATGCTAATTTATGACGAGATTTATGTTGCACTTTTTTCATCATTGCACAGAAGGGCGAAAGTTTAAATAAATACTGAAAAAATATGACTAAAAATATTTTATAAATTTATATGGTTCTTAAGAGGCCAAGTTAAAGAGAAATTGATTTTTGCAGAGAAAAAATAATTTTGCTTATTTTAAAAATAAAACTTTTAGTCTGTCCCACCCCATGGTGCCAAAATAAAACTTTAGATTTTTATTTATTTTTAAAACAAAAACAAATTTTCTTATTTTATTGTTGTTTTCAATACAACGTGCCACCATAACAGCCAACAAATAACACTTAAGCGACATAAATTTAGAATTTAGAATTTAGATTACTTGCTATTGTAATCGATTATTGCCCAAAACAAAACTTGCCAAAAACCGACAAAACTGTCAAAACGAAAAAAACCGCAAAAATAAAAAAACGCTTAAATGAAAAATATCACCAAAGATAAAATAAATCGCTAAAATGCAAAACTAAAAAGGTCGCAAGAATAACTACAAAAATTGCCAACAACCGGATCACCAAACCGATAAAAGCGCCAAGACTAAAAAAACGTTAAAACTAAAAAAAATATCGTAAGAATCAAATTTCCAAAACAAACTAACAAAAGCGGCAATACTAAATAAATCGCTAAAATCATTATAAAAAACGAAAGAAAACGCTAAATGAAAAAGAAGCTTAAATGAAAAATATCACCAAAGCAAAAATAAATCGGTAAAATGCTTAAATAAAAAGGTCGCCGAATCACCAAAACGAAAAAAAGCGCCAAGACTAAAAAAATTGCTAAGACTAAAAGAAATCGTAAGAACCTTATCTTAAAAATTGCCAAAAACCGAAAAAATCGCCAAAAACCAAAAAACGCCAATATGAAAAAAACCGCAAAAATAAAAAATATCACCAAAGATAAAACAAATTGCTAAAATGCAAAATTAAAAAGGTGACAAAAAAACTACAAAAAAATCGCCAACAACCGAAACACCAAAACGAAAAAAACCGCCAAGAGTAAAAAATTGCTAAAACTAAAAAAATCGTAAGAACAGAATCTCCAAAACAAAAATAGCGCCAAGAGTAAAAAAAAATTAAATCATTTTAAAATAAAAATTGCCAAAAACCAAAAAAATCTCCAAAATGAATAAAACGCCAAAATTAAAGAAAGCATCAACACTAAACAAAACACAAAAACCCAAAATAATTGTCAAATACCGAATGAAAAATACCAAAATAAAACAAGCGCCAAAACATAAAAGTTCGTACAGTATTGTATCCATACGGAACCCTTCGTGTGTGAGTAATTTCCCAAAAATACATTCCTTTTCTCATATGAAGTTTATTTACAGCCAAATACTTAACTGTTTGCCCTACTGTGCATTGTTGGCTTAATGGAGAGTTTCAAATTTGTATACCCTCTTTTTCATCTAAAGTTAATTTTTTTATTTATTTTTTAGTAAGAAAAAAGTGGTTAAAGGTTCATTAATATAACACATAATTTAATATGATGCTTTAAGACAAATAAAAATACAAAATAAAAAATCAACAGCAAGAAAGAGTATGAATGTCAATGTCAGGAGTATTAAAATAAAACAAACAACATTCAATCAGATCAAAAAAAGAATCAATTCAAGAAATGTTAAAAAATATAAACCATTAATGGAGTTTTCTTTTCTATGAAAATATGTTACATTCAGTGTACTTTTCAAGGAAAATTCTCATTTTAATTGATTTTTGAAATAGAAACTTTATGAGATTTTATTGTATCTTACTTTTAAATGTAAATTTTTGATTTAAAAGAACGCTAAATTTCAATTTTCTAATAAACAAATAGAAAATGTTACACTTTTATTAGCGAAGAAAACAACATAAATTTTTCTTGAGACTTTATATACAAATATGTTTATATAAATCAAAAGTTTTCTTTAAAATATTTCAAATTGAAAGAAATTTTCCTACCACTATATTTTAACTACTTTAAGCTGCTGGCCACTTAAGCTAAAACCGTGCATACCTGAAAATATTTCTACAAAGAATGCACACAAACTGAACACGATACGAACATTTTCAATGCGATTCTCAGGTGTAAATTAAATACACACATTTATGATCATCATTAAGCTTTAAGCGCAAATGCGTATAATATCTTTGGAAGAGCTGAGAGGTGACCAATGACCAGTTAAACAGGACAGACACATAAAAATAAACAGATAACAGACTATTAAAATCCTCAGGGTAAAATATTTTAAAGCACAAATTCCTTAAGGCATTTAAATTGTCATAAATTATTGAATCTGTCGAAAGTGTGAGTTTCTTTCTTTTATTTCAATTTAAAATCTGCTAAAGTAAACATATTTAAATATACAAAAATAAAATAAAGTAAAAACTTAAAGTGATGCATACAGCACGTGCCATTTGTTGGAGTCAATATTTTACTCAACATACGAAATTAAGTAACAATTTTTCATTAATACCTGATGATAAAGTGCAGTAATTATTTAAGATTTTTAAAATGTCATTAATAAAGTAAAGCATATACATTTGTGTAGTTACTCGTAGTAAAGGATATTCAATAAGAACAAAAAAATTAGCAAAATTATCGAATTTTTTCCGTTTCATTATTGTATTGCAAATGAACGCCAGTTATTATCGATGTTGTCGAACAGATGATATCGATTCTTTGCTGTCAAAGCTTCATATTTTAAAAAGAATTCGTTTTGCAGTATGGGCCCTAATTTGCCGCAATCACTTTAACAAAGTAAAATTATTATAATAACAAAAAATTATATTAAAAATGTTAATCATAATTAAAATAAGCAATTTTACTGGTTCACAATGGATTTCAATCGTTCGTATGGGCACTGCTACACGTTCAATATATATGGTGATATTTGGATCGCGATCCATTTTTATCACGAGCATATGTTACACGTTCAATATTTATCGCGTGAGTATTTACGTTATTTTTGTGCTGTGTGGATTGTTTATTAAAAAATGTCGCGGGAAAACCAAAAACCGAACGAATCTAACAACTCTGGCAATGCCTCCAAATTAAAAATAAAGTCTCAAAATAGTTTTTTCGGTCGTTAATTCCGACTCTACCGACAGAACACAAACTTTACACAAATGTAATAAACTTTTTTACTTTTTATTTGTTAACTTTGTCACTGTGTCTTTATTTTATTTGTTTTATTTCACTTTTTATTAACGTATCGCGATCTACTATCATGAAAATGCTATACGTTCAATATTTATCACGCGATCTGCGATCTGGATTTCATACTTTAGGCCTTTCTGCGATATGGATCGCGATCCATCAATACTTCATGCTACACGTTCAAAAATATCGCGATACTGGATCGCGTTCAATATATATTGAACGTGTAGCAGTGCCCTATTGGTCGATTATTTTGTATGCTTGTGTAATGTAGAAATAGAACATGTATGTATGTATTGTAAACAAAGTACATTTGTGTATGAAAAGTGCTCTCTCTCTCTCTCTCAAACAGTTTTTATAGCAAATATTTATTCTATGCAGTGATGCCAACAATTCAAAGGAAAAACGAGCCAACTGAGTAGCCAAAAAGAGCTAAAAAGAGCTAAATTTAAAAACTCAAGATTTTCCGTTTTAAATCTTTGAATATATTTATGATTCACTTTGCACTTCAAGATTTTTTTACATTAATAAAAATAATAGTAAGAAAAAATAAAAAATAATAATTTTAAATAAAATCATTTCACAGCAATTGATACAAATATTTATCTGCATTAACAATATGACCATACACATTTACATATACTTGTATATACGATAAGTTACAAAATAAGAACAATAATTTTCAAAACCATCTTTTGTTAGTTTAATCCATTTCCAATTCAATAATTTGTGGAAAATTTTCTTATTACTCAGAAACGAACACTTTATGATAAAAACGGGGTTTTACATATTTAAATACCTAAATACATAAATATATCTTACATAGGCTGGGTTTACATCTGTGTGCCAAATACCACACAAGCGTAAAAAAAGAGTAACCAACTAATTACTAATGAAAAACTATTTGATTCAGACATGTATTTATTAAGTTAAACAGTTTCATACATAATTAATAGACAATTTTATAGAATCCAAAATGATTGCAAACTGTTTAAATCAATATATATATTTCTGAATCAAACAGTTTTTCATTAGTAATTAGTTGGTTACTTTTTTTGGGCAAATTACACACAAGAAATGCCAGATGTAAGGTCAGCCTTAGTTGCATAAATAAGTAACTGTATTTGCAAAAACATAGTTGCCAAAAATATAAATGCCCAAAAGAAGAAACAATAGGGTAAAAAAGGGAAAATTTACTATAAGATGCAAAAAGTGCCAAACGTGCCGTTTCCACAATTGAAAAGAGCTGTGTTAGCGAAAAATTTCCAGTTAGAAGCAATCACAAAGAGCTAAATCTAGCTCTAAAATAGCTAAGTTGGCATCGCTGATTTTATGATGGCGCAGACGGACAGTAAAAAAATGTTATATGGCTGAGTGGGCAATCTTATTATACCCTTCATCAATAAAATAAATTTTATAAAATATGTATACATAAGCATCGATATATGTTTTTATGTTGGAATCTCAGATTTCCGCAATACGTGTAAGCAAAACTCAACCTACTCTTTAAGTAAGGATTTTATTTCCTGCAGAGTTTCCATACACGAACATCGAACCAGTGAAAAGTAGAATCCAATCATCCATCTTATAATATTAATGTTTAAGCTGATTCAGTATCTTTTCAACATTTTCTGCGTAAGACCCAAATTATTATACACGTGTGGAATACTATCTTGTCATTTTGCTTGATGTATTTGTAAAATATTGTTAAAATTTCCTGATTTTCTATCTATCTATCTGAAATTAAAAAAATAGTGTTGATAAAATAAACTCCGTGGCTCAATTCACATTGGCTTGAAGTTTAATTTCGAAGGAAAGTTTAAATAAAAAAGTCTCTAATCAAAAACAAATTATTCAGAAAAAGTTATTGTTTTGAGAGATTTTGGTTGATATTATATTTTCCTCATACTCACTGATCCAATCATCCAGTTTTCGGTTTGTTTTCCGTTTGTCCAAAGATTTGTTTATTATTTTTTTTTTTAATATGAAAATAATGATTAAATTGGTTTGTTATATAATCTTAAACTCGAATGAAATTTTATTCACTAAAAATGATATTTATTCACTTTTATTTTAACCTCTTAACGTTTCACATTACTACACGACCACAATATGTCAATTTTTTATATACAAAAAAAGTGACGTTAGTTTCTTTTTGCTGTACGTGTTTATATCGAAAAAGAACTCAACATGAATACCAGGGCACGTGTCACATAGCTGCGTTAAAAATACTTTATTTTGATTCAGTATCTTTTTTATAAGTTCCAGAAAATCCGTCAACTAAGAAATTCTTCCGCTAAAATTCCCGCTGGTGGATTTTTCAATTGACTTGCCGCTAATGACAACAAAATACAGTCATATATAGCGGGAAAACCGTCGTTTTGGCAACACTGACTTTCCACAATATTAGTAAGCAACCGATAAAGTATATAATTATATTATGGATCCTTATGCATAGGAAAGACGAATAAACGACGTCTATCTGTACATCTGTCCGTCTGTCCATCTGTCTGTACGTGAAATCGGTGTCTTTAAGCTCCGAGAAAAGCTAGAGACTCTGGTCTTACTGTGTTGTTTTAGAAATTATCCAAAATACATTGGTATTAAAAATCAGTCAAATTGAGCAGACGGTTTCAGAGCTGGAAAATTTAAACTTTTTTTGCCATATAAAAGTAATTAGCTAAAACTAATCTCTTTCAATAAACTTATTATTTGTATCAATACGAATAAAATTGTAGCTTAAAATAAAAGGAAATAAAAAAATGTCCAGGGTTGGAAAACTTTCACTTTTTTTTTGTTATATAAAAGTAAGCTACTAAAACTAATTTTCACCTTTTCTCTATGAATCAAACATATCTTATATTCTCAAGGGAAATAGTTTGGTGCAAGCAATAATAAAAACCTAAAAGGAGGATTCCAGGGTTGGAAAGCCTATGTAAAAGTGACTAAGTCTAATTACCTTTTTTCTTTTTCTTTATAAATTAAATATATTTTATGCTTTGGAAAGAAAATTTTGATATAAAAAATTGGAAAAATAAAAATAACAGCTCCAGTGCTGGAAAATGTTAACTTTTTTTTAATATTAAAGTAATTAAATAAAACTAGTATTTTCTTTATATCCTTTTTTTCTTTGTTCACTTAACAAACTCGTATTTTATTTATATAATTCTACTGTACGTGTCACTGAACGGCGACACAGATTTGAAAGAATTTTTTGGTATGCGCTATGGATGGTTAAGATGCTCAAATTATCCCGGCAGCTGTCGCTACAGTCAGCATCTATGTTATTTATCTATACTGCATCGAAACGGCTGCATGGAATTAAATGAATTTTTGTATGTGCATGCAAGTGGTGGCATAAGACAACGTTTTCTACGCTCAGCTAGTATTTTTTATATTATTTTGAAGAACAAAATTTTTATAAGGAATCAGAAAAATCTAAAAGGATGATTCCAGGGTTGGGAAACTTAGAGTTTTTGTAATACATAAAACTAATTAATTCTTTTGTTATAAAATATATAAATGAATTAAAAATAAAAACCAGAAAAATCAAGATTACGGTTCCAGGATTGGTAATTGAAAAAATTTTTGGTCAAAATACAATCAAAAGTATTTTTTTTTCAATTAAATATATTTCATGTTTCAGGAAAAAGCTGCAACTTGAAAATTAAAATGCGTTACATTATCTAATTCAATAATTTTCAATATAATACAAAATTTTATTAAAATAAATAATAAAAAATAAGATAATAAAATAATAAAAATTTTAGCATTACTAGACTTTCGTTAAAGTTTCTTATTAATTCCATCTAATTTTTATTGGTTTTAAGCTATTTTCGCTCTGGGGGCACATAACAAATGCCCGTTATTTCTATTAGTTTAAAAATATCTATCGTATAAAATAAATGTTATAAGTCAAATTTGTAGATAGAAACTTTAGGTAAATTATATTTTTGTAGAAATTACGGTCATTATTGCTTGCAAGACATCGTAAAGCTTTAATATATAGTCCGCCAAAATGCTTTTGAAATATTTGGAGTTATCATCAGCAATAATGTAACTATTTTGATTTTTGAAGCTTCTTGAATGTAGTTGTTTCGGTTGTTTCTATAGCTACCCAGCTAGCCAAGATCTGTATAATAGGCGATGGTGTTTAATGTATAATTCGCAAACTAATCTTTTGCTGATTATGTGGAGGGTGATATTGTAGCATTTCTGTTTAACTTAAACTTGCAATGTTTAATCGACGATACATTTTTCCAAAATATGGTTGTTCTTTTTTATTTTCATATTTACTGTTATACACCGAAAGAATTTTGCTTCATAAATCCAACGAAACAATTTCATTAGATTTTTTTCACAAATCTAATGAAAATTTCACGAATATTGTGAATTAATTTCATTGGAATTGCTTCGTTGGTATTCTAGTTTTGTAAAAATATTTTCTAATTATTAAGAAACCCCTTTTATTTAAGAAACATTTACAGTTGTTGATTGATATAAACATACATATATACATAGATAGATACATACCTTAAAGCAATTAAGTTAAAGATTAAACTCTTTAAAGCTAAAAAATATAATAATATATATAGCAATTTAGAATTTCATTATAGCTATGAAATGCAATCGTTGTCCCAATGAAAATTTCATTGTAGTCATGAAAGTCTAATAAATTAAATGTATTTCAACAGTTGTCAACCAAGAGCTTGCACCAAAGGTAGTTCTGTAAGATTGTTTTTGTACTCTTTGTGCGCTTATTTACACATACAGTTTGAATTAATTTTTTTCGTTGTTATAATAAAGTTATTTCATTGTTTTAATGAAATTATTTCGTTATTTTAATGAAATTATTTCGTTGGAAATTATCTCGTTGTTTTAATGAAATTATTTCGTGGTTTTAGTGAAATTATTTCATCGTTTTAATGAAACTAATTCGTTGTTTCGATGAAGTTCCTTCATTGCATTGATGTCACGGTTTAATACATTTAACGTAGTTTTCATTAAAATAATTTTAACGAAACCGGTTTCATTAATCCAACGACAGCGAACGTTGGTCGAATTTTAATGAATTTTTAGAGCTTGTGAAGAAAATTCTTTCAGTGTAGATTGTTTTTTTTCTTATTTTCTTCTCTAATGCTTTCATTTGAGTTTTAAATGAGAATCTTATCGGTTGTTTCTGGTGTGTTTTTATTTTTTATACAATGAAACATTCTTCATTGATCCAATGAAGGGCTTCATTAGCTGACTTTTAATGAAAATTTTCATTAATACAATGAAGAATTTCATTGTCTGAATGAAGAATTTCCTTTCAGTGTATAATAAAAAAAATTAAAAAATCTTAATCAATATTTCTATTGTCCGAGTTAGTTTTCTAAAATCCTTCGGTTTCAAATCGATCGGCTCACAGAACAGGGCCGATAGTCTTTAACCAATTAAAGAAGAATAGTTTTTATCAGTAAGTACTAATAAATTTATTTTGTTTTTTTTTATATTTAACTTGCAAAATAAAAAGCAGACTGAGTATTTTACGATTCGCCAATTCTCAATGTTCTTCAAAGAAGAGTTTTAAGATAATCTCTAGATAAATATCAAATGATTGCAGCTACGACTAATAATAGCGCTCTTGTACACGAATCGTCTTGGGTAATAGTTGCTGCCGTGCAAAGCATCTTCCACAATTAAAATATGAGCTCGTCTGCAATTGTAAATGCTGTGCATACGATTCACAATAAATTTTTCTGTGATTAAAAAGACTAGCTGCTTACTACCATAGTGTCATAATGTGTAAATTCAATTTTATCGTCAAAATGTGCTAAAAAGAAACAGGAAAAGTTTTATTTTGAAAATTATTTTTCTCTATTATAAATTAATGAGATCAAAAACTTACAGTTTAGTTAAATTAGATTAATATCACCACATATACTTTTAATAAAGTCACTGACACAAGAGCTCAGCTTTAATAAGCTTGTAATAAGTCTTTTGACAAAACGGTGGTAAAAGTGATATATTCTTAAGATAATTTCTATATTGATGAGAGCTTGTGACATCATCCGTTTATGCTTTACTTTATTGATAATACATTGTGCTTTTTCCTGCCTAAGCTGAACAGGCTGCTGTATAATTCCGTGGGCTGTATTATAACATAATCCTCTCGATATACATCTGCCATAATATTTGCTCAGTTGAGTTCATTATTTAACCCTTATTACTGAGATATTATTACCATTGGCCAGATAGTTAGTTGATTGGCATTTGCATTTCCAGCATTTGCATTCGTTTTCTGCAAACTTTTGCTACTGTTGTGACTACTTTTATTACCCGTAATAATACTACTCGTACTGCCATTATTTCTGCTGTTATTGTACTTGTTACTGCTGTAAAATTTTATGGTCATCGGTTGTTGCTATTAAAACTTGTGTTTGTTGTTTGCTACTGCTGTTATTATTATTGCTCAGGTGATAAAACTGCTTATGCTCATAACATAAATGTTGCAATTTCTGCTGGAAATAAAAATGATGTTAATGATTAGATGTTGTTAACATTGTAATTTTATATAACTGGTTCAAGTTTATGCAGGCGAATTTGAAAAATGAAGGAAAGAAAATAAGAATTAGTTTATGATTGTGAAAAAAAAATTTACCAGAAAATGTTTTCAAAAATACATATTTTTTAAAGTAAATATTTTTAAAGATATTTCTTAATATATAATTTTAAAGATAATTTAAGTACATGTTTTTAGGCTTTAAGAGATACTATTTTTGAAGAATCTTTTCGCAAATACTGTTTGAAAGGGAAATTTCTTCAAATATTCAAATAAATTTGCTGTAAAATTTGGGTTTTTAGAAAAATAAATGGTTATTATGAGTCTTTTGTTTATTTCATTAAATGGTAAATTTAGCATAACCCTGCATTTAATACCTTGTATTTAAAAAAAAATTATGGACAAGAAATTTAGTTTTGTTTAAGAAGAAAATTAAAAATAATAATCACAACCAAATAACAAACAAAAATTGTATGTACAGCGTCGACCTGCAGTTTATAGCCAAAAATAAATTAAATGATTTATTGGATAAATGCCAGAGTTTATTGGTTCCAGTTTGTATTACTAGTGGTTGCTGTATATTTTACAAAAAATAAGTAAAAAATAAAACAACACAAAAACGTGACAATAGTGACCTAATAGACCTTTTTTTGCAGAGCAAAAAATAAACTATTTGCTGCATAACAACTATAAAATAATGGCACAGAAATGCGTTTAAATGAAAGCAGTTTAAGGTTTAATACAAATCGAATAGTTTATTTTGTTATATTTTTTTCTGCACTACATTTAACTGGCCTAGCAAAAACATATTCCTTTATTTGAAGACTGTTTTTTTTAGTGTTTTTTTTAACATCAAATTACCAGCGAGTTGGCTTGTATTGTTTTGTTTCACCTGCTTATAAGAAAAAGAAAATAAGTTCACTGAAACAAAAAATTATTCATTACTCTTCACCTCAATGTGGTCATTGATTGTCAATCGTCAAAAGCGAAAAAAAAAATCCAAACCTAAAAAAAGCGTCGATATTTAAAAAAAATCGCCAAGAATTAAAAAAAATTGCAAACGACCGAAAAAATCATCAAACTGGACAAATGGCCCAAACTAAAAAAATGCGGCAAAAAAAACGCCAAAAACTAAAAAAAAATCTTGAAATAGAAACCAGTGCTATAGGAAACCTTCATGTGCGAGTTATAGTAGCACTTTACTGAATCTATTTCATTGCATTATATGTGATCAATAACTTCTAAGTATTGATCTTTTCAAATTGCTACTTGTTATCCAAATTTTAAAGTGCTTTCTTGCAATGATATCGCCATATTAAAATACAGAGATGAGACATCGAAGTTAAAGAAGTACATGGCACTAACGTATGAATAACACCATCAATGTTGTTGCTGGTTCCTCACAATAAGCATTGAGGCGTTGGCTGAAGTAGTTAGCACGTAGATACTGATCCTAATTTTACATCAGAGCGGCTCTCCTTCGTTGTGTAGCATAATCCTTGTCAAAGTAAAATAACTGATAAAATGGATACTAACCACAGCTGCAAAAAAGTTAATACGCCTCAATTAACAGCAGAGGCGCTGCAACACTGCATTATTAGAAAACGTGCAAAAAAGCAGATTGTACAAGAATGAAG